>OZ035823.1:30441297-31749036 GCA_964034765.1 Knipowitschia caucasica
AATCTGAACATTGAGAAAAGTTTTGTAATGTCCCAAAATAAAGCATAATATTTATTATTAAAGCAGTCAACGAATAAAACGTCTTGTTGCCAGTGTGCCAGTAGAGGGATTAGGTAGACCGCTTGGATGGAGCCTAAGAGGATGTGAATATTTGGAACCCATTTCAGCTTATTTCCGCCTTCCTCAATTTTCCCAGTGCTAATAATCAAACTCAATAAGCACTGTGCAGAATATATCTAACCTCAATGAAAACTAGGCCACCACTTTGACACATTGAGATCAAGTAAAAAAAAAGACGTTTTTAAGATCATGCTGTGATTTAACCTATGGGATACAATGTAAGCTTCTTTCTAATAGGCTTTGACTTTGACTGTTCTGACCCAAACTTGCGTTTAAAATCCGGCCCAATTACTCAGGAAGGGAGCTAATTGCCTGACCTTGTTTTTGTGGTTGCCCTATAGAGAGAACAACTACAGTACGTCTGTTTTTGCACCATGGCCAATTATGAAGATTGATTCGTCAATTTACAGCGCGTGAACCCAGCGCTTTTCTCAAAATAATAGTTTGTAGTTAGAAATAGAAATTACCTGAGAGAGAAGGGTCTGTGTGGCTTCATATCTTATAATGTGTGTGAGGATTATAATGATGAGTTTACTTTCTAGACGTTCAGGTCGCCTATCTTTATCCTTTATGATGGTATTTTGAATCAAATGCTGAAGACAGATTGTGCTTTTACATGAACATGCTATACTAATGGTTTTCAAAAAACTTTTAATTACATTACTTTCATCATATTTCAAGTCTATGACTAGGGGTGTAGAACATAGCCTGTTGCATCGCACTCCTTTTCCGCAATTTTTTTGTTGACGAGCTCGCCGGCTTGACACGTTACCAAAGGGAATACAAGAAATGCAGCCTCCAGATCTACAAGGAGGCATGGCTGATCTGGGACAATCCGGACTCTACTCTGGACATGGACTGATTTCATACTGTCCGGGCTGACCGGACAGCTGGCAGTGGAAAGAAGAGAGACAGGAGTCTGGCTGTGTTTGTAAATATGAACTACTGCAAGCCAGCACACTGCACGTATGGCAAAGCTGTGGAACGCAAACACAGATGTTTGCTGTTCTCTGCCGGTGTGGCTGGCATTGGCTGTGCGTGCATAGGTCCGACGCATATAAAAGACCCTCCTCCAGCCATGGGCTCCGGCTGGCTCACTTCACTCCCAGCCCTGCACCTGAGCGCCCACACCTTTTTGACAGAAGTTTACTTTGGCTTTGTTTCATAAAAAAACTATTTTATAATTGACATTCGTTTGTTTGGTGCATCCTTGGTTATAGCCTAGAGCCGGGTTTAACGATAGACTGTATATATTAACGGACGTAGTCACGCCTATCTCCGCCGTTCAAACTAATGGGTCAAAAATTATGCTCTTCTATGATTGTGAAACAATGAGTCTATAGTATTGTCGCATAAACTTATGCCTAAAATACGGAGATTAGGATTTATCTTAAACAGCTTAGTTTGCCATCATTTTTGTTCTGAAGAGTAAGTAAGTAAGTATGTTTTTATTCATATACTGTAGCGCCTTTCACAGTCCAGACTCACAAAGAACTATGCAATTGTTGTGGGCATTTGTCTCTCACTTCACACCGGAACAGGAGTGTGGTGGCAGACTTATAGTACATGGTTTTTTTGTGGTAGAAGAAACCAGAGCACATTTACGAACCACCATACAATCTCCACTCTGAAAGGCACTATTTCAACCAGGATTTGAACCCGAGACCTTCTTGCTGATAAGCGAGAGACCTATCCACTCAGGCAGAATCACAGAAAAGGAAAAAGTAGCTAGCAGGAATTTATGATGGAATCCCTTTGGTGTTCCATGGAATTCTTGAGAGATAGCCATCATGTGGTTGGGATGTGGGATTACAACATTCTCTTCAAAACTACAAATACGCTTGTGTATACGAACAACTGTAGTTGCGCAATCAACCACGGGTCCAGCGCAAACGCCAACGCACAGGAGACTGTCATTGTCATCTCTCTCTCTCTACACAGTGGACTTCAGACACAACACGGACGATTGTGTCAAACAGAAGTTCTCTGACGACTCTGTCATTGTCTCAGCTCTGAGGACGATGACGCAGAGTACAGAGGTGTAATACAGGAATTTTTGGCCTTTCCTTGCTAATTTATACAAAAAAAATATCTTTTAAGTATTGCGGTTTCATTCCACAATTCCCTAACCACTGCCCAGTCCATAACTGTTTGCGAGTTGTGTGCACTCAATATTGAGATTTCAAACAGATTTGAACAGACATAAAAAGGG
This sequence comes from Knipowitschia caucasica, assembly GCA_964034765.1. Classification (NCBI taxonomy): domain Eukaryota; kingdom Metazoa; phylum Chordata; class Actinopteri; order Gobiiformes; family Gobiidae; genus Knipowitschia; species Knipowitschia caucasica. The sequence continues at coordinate 30,443,630 of OZ035823.1, forward strand.
TCCCCAATCTGGCCTGTCCACTTTAGCCTGACCCTTGTCGAATATGTCCAATGTGCAGCTTCTCACACCTGTCCACTGTTTTCTGCATCTTGAGTTGTAAAACATGGACAGTATGAAATCCCCACGCTTAAAGCATTCCCACATCCATCTCTCCAGACTTTAAAAAAACATTATGCATTACTCATAGTCCTTCTGCTTTTCTTGCTTTTCCCCTTTGGCCCGACATGGGGAGGATGTTGGTAAATCTCCAGAAAGCACATGATTGGTTCGGTCTCTAAAAGCTACAATTGTAAATGCCTGCTTTGGGGGAAACTGTCTCTGCAGATGGTGCCCAGGTTTCCAAGCACTCTCTATCTGCCACCTCTGCTTGAGTTTGTTTGGTGTTTTGTGGCACTCCCTATGTGTGGTTCTGTCTGCTCTCCTGCCTGTGTAAGCAAATGTGACATGGTGAATTCACTACGGGGCAACCAAGTGCTTATCAAAAAAACATGTTTACTTCCAAAATGGAAGTAGGAGTCAGCAAAAATAGATTTTGTGGCCAGGTTTTAGCTACTTTGAATAACTAGAAGTTTGGGATAACTAAAAGTATAAAAGTATCCTCTACCTCCAACATTAACATCTGGACATGACTCCTCAGGTGCCACTATGGAGTGACCACTATTCCTGACCTAGTGGCATTGCAGGATGGGTCAAATGCAGAGGACAAATTACAATAATAATAATAGAATGTTAAAAGTATACCACACGTAACATTTATGGAACCGGAAGGTCAAGTGGTGTTTCTGCACTTGTTGTAAAAACCTAGCCTAGTCGGTTTCATTTCACTTTGTGGAAACCATCTGAAATCGCAACACTAGGATTACAAATGTACTCTTTTTTTGGCTTTAAATCCCCATCTTTGTGGATATTTTCAAACGACCTGATCAACTACTTTTTTACTGGTTACTTTTGTTGAACTATAAACAGGTAGAATTGTACTTCCAGGTCCTTGAAGCTGTCTGTTTCTTTGATGCCTGACCTAGTAAAAGTTAAATCAAACTGAGCAGATGGACTAGTGGGGGCCAGCCTGGTGAGTAAAAATATACACTGATTTAGTTGTCTGCCTGGCTCATACCTAGTGTGAGGGGAAGCCTAAGACACATTATGTATTATTTGAACTGTACTTTCACTTTTGAATTCCATTTAGTGTCTACATGTAAGCCAAGCTCAAAATAGCATTACTATTAATCAAGACAACACTGTGTGGCATCGGTCCTTGTTCTACGGCCTGAGACCTGCATCTATAGCCCGTCCTTCCATTGGAATGGATCCCTACCCCAATATGGAGGCCAAATGATCCAGGACCAGGATATTTATGAACATCTGTTAACATTTATGGACATTCGTCACCCGCCCATTATGGACCAAGGGCTCTATATGTTTATTATTGTTGTTGCGTTACCTGTATTTGAACTGTTTGATTCTCTGATCTGTGTTGGGGAATCAACAACTGTGTAAAGTCCGCGAAGATACGCATTGGCTACCCCCACCCTTCTATATTTGAACAGAATGTAGAAAGCAGAAGAATACATGAATATACTGTAGCTTAATACACAACTGGTTCATTTTTTATGGATTACACCATGAAGAGCTTCTCATCTGACACTAAATTGCAGCCAAACACACTTTGGTGGTAAGTGATATGAGTCTGACAAGGTGAAGATTGGACCTTGATGTTTTATGACTGACAAAGGCCTACTATTTATGAACTCCAGCTCTGAGTTAATGAGGCCTTTTATATACTGAGTTTACAAGCCAAAGGGATATGTTTTTGGAGAAAAATTATAATGTGGTATCAGCCGCAAAATGTTCCTATATTGTACTTGTATTTTATCAGGGAGTTGCTACAGTAAAGAATTTCATATGATTAACATTCAAAAACAAACATGCCACGTTCAAGGTTTAAAAAGCTTTAAGCTGAAAATAAAGCTGTTTGTAAAATTAGTTGTATGAACATACACATATATAAACTATTTAACATAGTTTCTTTCATCTTTTTTAAATAACTGACTTTGTTTGAGATTTTCTGGCTTATCTGTAATACACAACATTTTCTACACTCTTCCAAACTCCTTTATCCCCCGAGAACTCTTGTCAAATCAGGCCTCTGTTCAGACTGACAGAAACTCAATCATTTATCTTTCCACACAAAATCATAAGTTGTGAAAATAAATATGGTTAGTCTTGTGAAAAGAAAACACGTTATTTTCCACTTTATTTACTAAAAGATTGTTCACCATCTCTAGGCAGGCACATACAAACCAGGAAAGGCTGTGTCTCAACCTCACGTCTGTTTAAAGATTCATAAGTCAGATTTTCCCCATGGTACCTGCAGTAGTGAGAGGATGTTCTACTAAAACTACTGCGACGCATACTAGAGCTGCATAATATATGAACAAAATACAGTCATTTAATGGCAAGTGTGATAGCCATTTTGCTATGATGGGCAGTAAACACACTACAGTTACAAGACGTAGAACTTCAGGAGAGACGACAGAAGCATAAACAGAGTGGATGTGATAAAACTACTCACACTATGTAGATGCTGCATGGTTCGAACTACAATTTATCTGGACATAAGGACACACAGGCAAATTAGTGAAATGGAAGCCAGGTAAAAGAAGGTTTAATGTAAGCAGAATACAAGCATTACAGGCTAAGCAGCCTGGGTCAGCGCAAGATGGTAAAAGCAGAATGACAAAGAAATGGACGGAGGCGCAGCTCCTTATAGCGTCATGGATTGGTCAAGTCACAGGATGTCATCAATACACATGTCATTCAATAATCTTTTAGACCAGTCCCGAGTCTGAGCCTGAGGGTCTCTCTACAGGCTGTTATTGTCCTTCTAGACGTCCACAGTCCCATTGACCCCAGAGAACGGTGAAGTCAGCAGTCTCCAACGTCACATTGGCCTCATGACAAGTGATTTCCTGCCATTGAGTGCTCACTTTGTCCCAAACATATTCTATATGAAAACCTATACATTTATTAATATGCTAATAAACCAATTTCCTAACAGAGGAAAATACAAATCGTCTTTTTACTACTCATTTCCACCTGTTGTGAAGATAGTTCATTCTATTTAGATATATATATATTATTTTGTATAACTGCTTTTAACACAAAAAAATTCATTTGTGGATAGAAAAAAATATGACTATGTATATTGTCATTGCAGTCCTCGATATATATCTCAGTTTTTTCCCAATATTTTGCAGCTCTAAGGCGTACAGACAATATAGCATAAGAGACACTCCTATCTTATTGTATTTTGGCAATGGAAAAGACACCTAAGTGACCACAAGTGGGCTTTTCTACACATGCATGATGGATTGTCTTGTCTTATCCCCTTGTGGATTTGGACCTGTATTTTTGGGCATGCTTCACAAAAGGGGGACCAGGCACCGGGGACAATGCTGCCTGCTCTAATCCCCCACGTGCTGAATCTCTGGTCTGAATCCAGTCTCTAAGAACAATGCACCTCTGAGCTTTGGGAAAAAAAGCAGAGCCAATTGTGAGCCGCCAGACCGGATTTCACCGCTGCTAAAGGAGCTGTAATGTAATCCAGTGTGAAAACTATATGCCGTTCTGTAAAAGGGAATATTAAAGTGAGGGTTTTTGGACCAAACTGCTGTGCTGTTTATTTTGGGATGTTGCACAAATTCACAAAACCATTTTCAGGGCTGCTGCCGACAAGGTGTGAATCTCGGTACGTCTATAATATTAAGGGTATTATCCAAGTGTTTTCCATTTCGATCCAAAAACTTTAGCCTTTTTTTTCCCTTTGTACTTGCGGAATTTGGTTTTGATAGATTGTAAACAAAGCTCTTTGCGTAAATAATATTCTTGTCTCCCTTGTTCAACTAGAGAAGGTTTTATGAGCCAAATGCAATAAGTCGTTGCTGTGATGACAGAACTTTTCATTTACATTTCTATAAATATGCTATGAATGCAAGCACCATTTTGACCTCCTTCTTCCTGATTGGACAACATTCTTGATTGACTGCCGGAGCCCTCCCAATTGGCTTAACTACTTTCAGAAAGCCCTATTGGAAAATATGGTGGTAATGCTCGGGGGAGATCTTCTATCAAAGTTTCTTTAAAATATTTTTGCTGCATAGTTCAAACATCTGTGGGATAAAAAAAAACATGTTTGGATAACTGGATAAAGAATCAGGATAACTAAGATAATAATTGATTTTATGATGTACAGTGGAATACTCCAGCCATTGTAAATAATATACTTTACAATTTAATGGTGATAGATTTTGTTCTAGAAAGACAAAGGACATGCAGTCAATGTGTCACCATGATCCAAACAGGCAGCGACTTCTATCCAACCACTGTATGACAAGAAAGGTGGACTGGATAAAATAAAAAATGGGTGCTTTGAACATAAAAGAAAATCTGTCCTTTGTTCTGACAATAAAAAGTGACCCAGTCTCAGCTGAAATGTTTCTCGCCCCAACACTTTTGCAATGTTTAACAGCCATGTCCTTGAGTTTTCACATCTCCTTCTTTTCCTCTCAACCAAACACACAGTTATCTTTTATTCATGCAAAATGAATTGCAGCCGTCCCAGCCCAAATAATTACACAGTGGATCTACAGCCACAGTCTCCTTGATGTCAGCGTGTCCTCTGAGTTACACACAGACCCACCCACTCTCAAGGCTGCTGACCCCAAAAAATAATGGGACACTCAAACTTATTCTGTTTTTTTGTGAAAGTTGTCCAAATTACTACTTTTTTCTATATCATACAAAGACGGATTTTAGTGTGATTTCACAATTTTTTATTGACCGCTTTTAGGGTTATTGCTCAGTGTGAAAGAAAATGACACACTGAGTGACACACACAATTACCAGCTATTTAGTTTATACTAAAAGTAGAAAGAACCAAATTGGAAATTGAGGTCAAAAAGCTGCATGTATTTATTTATACTTGTATGTGAAATTGTGTATGTAAGTCGTTGTGTCCCTATAGGCAAGACTCTTCACCCCACTTTGCCAGAAGCCCGGGCTGAAACACCAAGGCCGTATCGAAAGAGCAGCCTTCTTCCTGTGGACCCACACCTGCAGGAGGATCAGAGGGACTGGTGCTTTGTGAATTGGGTAGCAGCTCTGATTGCCACCCTCCTGACCCAGAAATGGATAATAAAAGGATGAAAGTGAAATGAAATGAAAAGTGTATATAAGTGCGTCACAGCCCTTTATAAGGCATACATCTTTACATAAATTACACACATTAAAATCACACAGGTGGTTAAAAACAAATATTAAGATCACATGAAAAATTATACATAAAAAATAGAAACATGAAAACATGACACAAGGGATTGAAATAATAATTAACCACAGTTCTTTTTAAAAAGTAGAGAGCAAAGTCCTTTGGTTGTATGCTCAGGCAAACAGACTTCGACCTGGATTTGAACACTGTCAGAGTAGATGCCTGTTTAGATTTTAGCTGCACAAATCTAATGTTTAGTCCTGGCCTGGATATCAGCCTGTTCCTGTGCTCCTCAGAGTCCGAGTTGGCTCATATGGCACTAACATGTCACAGATGTACTTTGGTGCGAGACCATGCAGAGACTTGGAACAAGCAGAGCTGTTTTAAAGTCTATTCTCGGCTGTCAGCTCTATGGCTGTTGAAATTTAAGTCTGAATCTACTATTATCTCTCGATTTCTGACCTTAGTCAAAGGTTTTAGGGAGTGAGACTGAAAATGACGCTCTCTCATTGTTTATGAGGCTCAATGACAATCATTATACAGTTATATAATTTAAATAACAGTATCTGGTGGTGATGTCACCTCGAGCTCACCATGAATGCCCTTTAGAACAACTGCATAACTGCTAAATAAATTGTTTGTATCTCTGCGTGCATATGTCTGTGCTAAATGCTCATTTGCTGGTGGCATCTTTGCAGGAATTTTCTACTTAAGCTTGTCCCCCTTTGGCCCTGTGAATGTGTGAGCCTATTTCAGTATAATAGCTTGGTCATGTAATAGCCTCCCAGGAGCTTGCATGTTGTTGGTTGCAATTGGCTTTTCTTACCCTCCCTTCACAGCGCTAGTGGAGAGATTGTGCAGAGTGAAGTGTTAACGCTGATGAAAGAAGGAGCGTCATAATAATGGTCTTATTATTCTCTCTCCACACCGAAGGGAGGGTTGGGAGTGGACACTCTTTTCATTAAACAAAAGAAATATTATATGGGCTGCGCTACGTGGGGCTGCGTGCATGCATGATGTGTTTTTGCCTCATCTTTGTACTCTTCTTAAAGACTTAATGTACATTTTCAATCAAGGGCTGTGTTATCAAGAAAATGTAATTGTTGCTGTACATACTAGGTCGAAACCAATAGATATAAAAGAGGACATTTAATGACACTGAATTATAAAAAAATACATACAGACATAACAGAAAATATCATACCCCAAGGAGAGATGGTTGGAGAGAGAGAGAGAACCCTGGAGGCTCTGGGCCAGAGCTCAGAGAGTTGACACCGACCAAGAGCCCAAACTAGTCCATCCCAGCTATCTATAAACTGGCTGTGAGGTTACTCCCAGGTTCCACTGGATTGGTCTGAGGGGTCAGCCAGGAGCAAGCCATCCCGCATGGAGGGGGGACATGGTCATCAGATAATGGGGAAAATCCATACAGTACATACTCTCACCGGGCTCCAGACTGCCCCCTAGTGATTGTGCTTTATCCTTGTTTCTTGCATCTACAGTACATGTGTTTTTTTTTTTATCCCAGCATTCAGACATGTGCAACAACAAAAATTGTTCTAAATATACTGCTAAATCTTCTGCCCCTAAAGTGAATCACCAGTTTTACAATAACTGCATTTTTATGTTCGTAGTATATATCAAAGGTGTGTTTGTTTGAGCGGCAGGTGGAATGCAAACAGGACAATGCCAGAATATGGTCAGAGTTACTGCGCAGAGGTGTGTGACAGTGGAAGAGTGCATCACATTCACTCAACTTTAGTTTAGCAGTAATCCTAGCTGTATGGCAGGTGTATTTGTTTCCAGTCTATATGCTGTAGACATATAGACTGGGTTTGATATATTTCATGATGTGACTACCACAATTCAATTCAATTCAAATCAATTCAACTCAGTGTATCCTTGTATAGCTCTAAATCACAACAGTAGTTCTCTTGCAGGACACTTCAAACACAAGAAGTGCAATGTTAGAAAAAAAATGACACAAATCTAACACTCAAATCTATGTCTCACTGACAACGGGACAACGTGGAGCAGAGGATTCCCTCCTTCACTGCATCCAACAGATCAGTGAGTGGATGCAAAACACCTTTCTCCAGCTAAACTCAGATCAAACTGAAATGGTTGTCTTTGGTCCACACACACAAATAGAGAGGCTTGTTTGTCTCCAATCTTTCTCATTAAACTCATCAACTCAGGTCAGAAATCTAGGGGTAATAATAATGGACTACAACTGCTTGCTCTACTGGTCTCTCCAAACGAACTGTGAAACAGCTGCAGAATATTCAAAACGCTGCAGCTCGTGTCCTGACTTGAAACTAGGAAGAATGATCAGTTCTGTTTAGCTGTGCATACAACTGAAGGATTGTATCTTCACTTTTATTAATTACCTTTATTGATTATTCTCTAAAAAAAGGGTTTCCACAGAACGTACTCTAGTTTTATTTTGATCCTGTATTTCAGCATAATCATAAACGTATGGTGCAGACGCTGACATAGCTAAGATGAGTCAAAACTGTGCATTTCCTGCTACAAGCAGCTGTATCCATGCAAACTCGGCAGAACATGCAGAAGCTACGGAAGCCCGCCGGAACGCATAAGTGGAATGAATCAAATGTTCTATTTCGAAAAAAAAATTTGATGAATTGATTACATTGATTTTAGCTCAACCCATATTTTACCATGACTGGATTAAGCGTCAGTTTCACTTTATCTTTGATTTGTATTGAACAAAATGCTAATGCAGGGTGTTCGGCCAACAGCAGTGTGAACAGGGCATTACTGTTTCTCCTCAGGTCTAAATAACCTGAATGTATGCTATAGCCTTATTTAATTTTAACTTGCACCTCAGAAATCCACAACCTTTTTATAAATAAAAACTGTTCTTCTAAGCACTTGCCGTTACCTTGAGTAAATCTTTCTGAATCTTCTATTTTAATATTTTCCATTTCTGCTCTTATTTAAACATACTTTCTGTGTATACTAGAAAGATTGTTTTATTGTTTAAAATTTGCTAAGACCAAATAACCTGAAAATTAAATAACGTTTTGTTCACCGGACCCATAAGACGGACTGACTATGACTGAACCTCAAACTCTGCTAACAAAATACATATAACTTCTCTTTCTCAGAAAATATCAAATGGTTCGTTTTTAACGCCTTGCTCCAAATCCTTGCCATAACCTTTGATTAATATTGAATCCTTCTTTATAAGCTATGTTCTCATATTCCCAGAGTGCTATATATTTCCGCCTCCATATATCTCCATCCCCACTGCTTTCTCGGCCTTTTTAGCTTACCCTCACCTCCGTTCCCCAGCCTTGGCCCGCAATATCCTCTTTGGGAATCTGAGCAGTGATTAATGCTGCAGGGAGGTGGAGACCCTGGACCACGGGACATCTCTGGGGCTGCTTTTCTCTCGCAGGCCTGTGGAAGCTAGAGGGCTTACTGCTGCATGCAAAGCCTTTTTTAGTCTTCATCGTGTGTCTATTTTTCAACTTGATGCAAGGCAGGTATTTCGCAGCGAGAAGGCAGAATAGTGCATAATCGCAAGTGTAACCTAGTTGTAGGAAGACATGGTGTATAGTTATGTGGCATAGTTTAATACTATAGAATTCACATGTGACACACTTTAATGATGGACTTTTTCACTTTTGCCTACATGCTTGTCAAATCTGGCTGAATTCTCACTAGAGCATACTGATGATGACTTAATACAATTCTCTTTGGATCCAAAGCCTTGAAATAAGTTCAGAGGTGAAAGTCATGGAGTTCACTAAAGTAGGACAGGGAGATTTTCACACTGATACAGATTGGGTGGGGAATAAAATTGTGTTCAGAAATAAATAAATAAATAAATACCACATGATCTGAATCAACAGCTACAACAGCATTAGCTCAAGGCCCAGGATTGTCTTTCTGAGAGACTGTAATGGTGTGGATTCTGTTATTTTGTACTTTGGTTTTATTTTGACATCTGTTCTCTGTGGTTTGGTTTTAGTTTGACTTCCTGTCCTGTTTCCCCTGTCATGATGGTCTATGTCACTCCCGTATTCGTCCCGGAAACCGGATTCGTCCGGAAGTTCAGTTTGATCCAATGAGCATACATACAGCAGGAATCTGGACGGAAGCGGAAGTAAATATAAAAAACTACCTATTCATGCCTAAACTTAACCAGCCATTCCCATTCAATAACCCCAACCCAGCCTTAACCCTAAACTTAACCATCTTAATCAGACGCATAAACTTAACCTGTCACCACTTAAGGACATGTTACACACTCTGACATGCGCAAACTGAACTTCCGGACGAATCCGGTTTCCGGGACGAATACGGGAGTGACAGTCTGCCCCACCCTGATGTGTTTCACTTGTGTCTCTCTGTGGCCCAATCCCAATACCCACACTGCACCCTACACACCTCTACGAAGTGTGCATTTGTTCGAAGTGCACACAAGGGTTGGAGTATGCAAAAAAGGCGGAATTGGGACAGTGCACACTGAGTGCAGTTTACGTCATCGACTCTTCAAGAGATGGTCATTCTCAGACCTAAACTTTATATAAAAATTAAAGGTAATTAAGTCTGACCCTGTGGGAAACAAAATGAGTTGCTCCCCACACGTTAAAATACATACATTTGTAATTTGAGATAGCTGTATAAGTTTAAGTTAAATGTGGGTTAAATGTGGGTAACTAGCTGTTATCTGGTCAGTTTTTATACATCCTAACTTTATTGTACTAAGTGTAAAGTTTAAATGGAATGTTATATGAATGCTCGCTTTAAAAAGTTATTAAATTGTTACCTTAGAATGTCTGTAATTCTTCATCAGTCATTCGTGCTTCTTTCCAAGTAACATAGGAAAACTTATTTACACACATACTGCGTATATATCTCAAAACTTATATTTAGATGCATTTTCCCGACGTTTTGGTGTGTACCGCAAAGAATTATGGGCAATATCCTTCGCCAGAGTGCGCATAGATGCCGACTACGGCGAAGTGTGGATCGGGGCGCAAAGGGGGCGGGACAAAAGAGAATTGGGACACCCTTCGCACTCGCATCCATCATCGGGAACGCGCAAACAAGGGGCGTGAGGGTGGAAGTGCGCATATTGGGACTGGGCCTTAGTATATATTTGTACCGGCGCTTCTCTCCACTTGTTGCTGGTCCAATGTATTGTCATTCCTGTTCCTGGTTCCGTGCTCCTTTGGATTTTGAGTTTATTTTCTCCTGGACTTTTATTCTATTATCATTAAACCCTTATTTTTTGGCATTCCTGCTTTTTGGGTCCTCATTCACTTACATGTAATATCTGTTATTAATTAAACAATTGACCAAAATCAATACATTCAGGACTGGAACAGACTGGTAAAGATCCTACATGGTTAGTGTGAAATCACTACAATCCAACAAAGGCCAAGAGTTCAATCCTCTGGTCAAAAATAAACTGTAATTTTACAGTTTTTCTCTATTGCTACAACACAAAACCCAGTACTCTAAACCAAATGACCAATTGCCTAAACACATTTATTAAAACTTCCCCCCACTTCTCACAACCATAAACACAATTCTCCTTTAGACACTGTTTACAAAACACATGCCCTTTTTCTAAAAAACAAATTTTTCCTTTGCTAAAACACTTTTTGCATGTATCTCTGCTCCTATAATCATTGTGAGGCTCATGTGATTAAACATGGCTCCCACTGTCAGCAAAACCTGAACACAATGAACAGACCTGGTGTCATTCAGAAAACACAACCACTCAGAACTGAAAACATCTGTTGCAAATGATGTGACCACACCTTTATAAGTCAGTGCAGTTTGATGAAGGTTCAAAACGAAAATGGATAATCAAGGCAGAAGAAGAGGAGTTCGTGTCAGAGGAGGGAGAGGAGGGCAAGCAAGACAACGCATTTCCGTTACAGATGAACTAAGAGCAACAGTCATTGACCACGTCATTGTCCACGTCATGACTATTGTGTCTGATGGATCCTCTATAGAATTTACAGTACCCATGTTTGCATTGAGTTTTGATATAACTGCATTTTCTGCATTATGTAACTATTCCCATGCTACGCGCAAATCTATAGTAAAGGCCCAAAACATATTTGAGAATAAAAAAAGTGTTGCTCAAATGCATCCTGGCAGGTGTGAAACTGTAAAAAAGAACAGTCTCACATTCTGAAAATTGTGTTTTCAATTGTTTTGGTGATGGAGTTAATGAAGCTCATAGTGTTCACATTTTTGCAGACCATGAGAGGTATTTTGGTGTGATGGGTTGGTTTTGAGAATATGAGAAACTGTTTTGGTGTGATGGGTCGGTTTTGAAAAGAACCTGTGTTGTTGTGTGTACGTAACTTTAGAAAAAAGGTTTGTGATTAGAGTTTTGAGAAAAGGGAGGGCAGTATCGTGAAATATGTTTAAGCAATAGAGAAAAACTGTAATCTTTTCTTAAAACAGATTTTAATTATTTTGTACTACTTATCTTTTTCAATCAAACATTTAATTTAAATGAATCCTTGCATATTTGAATATTCCTGAACTACTTTTGTGGACAGCACGAAATCACAACAGCAGTTAACTTGATTTTCTAATAGCAAACCGCTTTAGGAAATCAACTTTTTCAAGCCCTTTGAAATTGGTGATATTTAGATATTGACAATTTAACAGTCAATATTAAAACAAAAATAAGTCAATGTTTCCCGGAACTAGTTCATTGCCCATCTATCCCCACCCATGGCTCTGCCAAAAATGCTATCGCCTTTTTTCAAAATGTTTCAACAAACAATTACAGTATAGTGAAACAATAAATCAACAAAATAATCATGCCATGTATGTCAGATCAATTTTGAAACACACAAGGATGAAAATCTATTGTTTAAGTTGTATATTTCAACACAAAAATAATAGCGTTGCTCCAAACCGAAAGCCAATTTTGTCACTGCAAGTCTATTTGAGAAGCTGTTTGAGTAAAGCCTTCTAGGAGAATTTAGAGGACCTTGGTGGCCATTTTTCCTCCAGTTGCTATGGAAACGGGTTGATTCAGTCTGTTTGCTTTTTATTTCTATCAGTGGCATTTCCTCCTTTCTCAGACGGCCGCAGCTGTAAGATTATTGAAGCTTTTCCGCTGTCCAGAGCCTCTTCAAAGCCACTACTGTGTCATCTGTCCAAACAATCAACTGGTGGAATAAGCAGGTCACTGCTGAGGGCGTTTTGAAGGTGTGAGGACAGAGAAAAAGACCTCACCTGGGGCCGAGAGCAAACTATGACTACACAATGAAGCTCAGACATTATTCCCAGGATTAAACATGTACTTTTATGATTGTTTTTTTTGTTTCAGTCTACTGTAACTGTCGATACTTACAAAGCATAACCTGTATATATCGATTCCATACTACATTACATTTATTGTTTTTACTTGAATGCGCTGGAATCGGCAGCCAGTCCTAAGCTTCTCTGAAACACTTGTTGCTTTGTACTTTATAATTCTTTTTGTCTGGCTTTTTCTTGATGTAAATGTTACTGCAGTACAGTGTCCAAGGTTTCACACTGACCCAGACCGAAGAAGAGAGGATCCACATCCCTTCAAGCAGCTCAAGCATAAATCCACTAGAAGAATGCCATTGGTTTTTTGTTTTGTTTTTTAATGCTAATAAAGCATTCAGAATTTCACTCTGAACCAAAGCAGAGAAAATGATCGGAACCAAACATACTCCACATAAGAACCAGAGGATAGCAAGCAGCTCATCACCAGCACCAACAACACCGCAGCTGCTGCGACCTAAAGTCCTGTTGCACTTTATTACTATTTTTAGGGATGTTTAGAATAATGTTTTTATTTTATTTGTTTGTATGGATGGATGTGCTCCTGTTGCTGGACACATGAAAAGAGGATCAATAAAGTATCTTTCATATCCATCCATTAAATCTGGGGTCACTAATATTTTTGTTCGATAAATAATATTAAAGCTGCTTTCACACCGCCAATGCTGGAACGCTGAAGCCTCGCGCACCAGACGCACATTCTCTTGTTTTTGCAGGGGACTTCACACCAGAAGTCCTGGCCTGCGGTGGCGCGCCGGGAGTGGCAAAAGTAGCCGGCGACTTCGATGCTAAATGAGTTAAAGTGATAGTCTGGAACTCTAAATAAATTAAAAATTTTAAGAATTGTATTACAGTTTTTCTCTATTGCTTAAACACATTTCACGATACTGCCCTCCCTTTTCTCAAAATTCTAAACACAAACCTTATTTCTAAAGCTACGTACACACAACAACACAGTCTCTTTTCAAAACCAACCCATCACACCAAAACACCTCTCATGGTTTGCAAAAATGTGAACACTAGCATCATTAACCACATCACCAAAACAATTGAAAACACAATTTTCAGAATGTGAGATTGTTCTTTTTACAGTATCACTCCTGCCAGGATGCATTTGAGAAACACTTTTTTATTCTCAAATATATTTTGGCCATTTACTATAGATTTGTGCGTTTTATGAGAATAGTTACAAAAAGCAGAAAATCAGTTATATCACAACTCAATGCAAACATGAGTAACTCTATGGATCCATTACACACAATAGATACTACAGTATCCCCCCCCCCCCCCCCTCACGGAGAGCGCGCGTGACCGTGGGACACTTATTGTTTTTTTTAACAGTATGTACGTGGAACTGGATTCCACATGCTCTGGTGCTGCAAGGGACTGATTCCCATGTGACCAGCGCGGACAGGACAAGTGCGGATCTTTGCGCAACCTGTGGACGCGATAAATCCACCGCTGTGAGATAAACACAGCTGAATTATGTGAGCCTCATGTCTCCACCTGTCGCCCTGAAACTAAAACTCACTAAATTAAAGCTGGGGTACCTACATTTCCTGTGCATTCATAATACATGTTGCTCCTCTCCCTCCTTGACCTACTCCTCTCCCTCTTTGACCTGCTCCTCTCCCGCCTTGACCAACTCCTCTCCCTTTTTGGCCTGCTCCTCTCCCTTCTTGACCTGCTCCTCTCCCTCTTTGACCTGTTCCTCTCCCTCCTTGACCTGCTCCTCTCCCTCCTTGACCTGCTCCTCTCCCTCCTTGACCTACTCCTCTCCCTTCTTGGCCTGCTCCTCTCCCTTCTTGGCCTGCTCCTCTCCCTCCTTGACCTGCTCCTCTCCCTCCTTGACCTGCTCCTCTCCCTCTTTGACCTGCTCCTCTCCCTCTTTGACCTGCTCCTCTCCCTTCTTGGCCTGCTCCTCTCCCTCTTTGACCTGCTCCTCTCCCTCTTTGACCTGCTCCTCTCCCTTCTTGACCTGCTCCTCTCCCTCTTTGGCCTGCTCCTTTCCCTTCTTGGCCTGCTCCTCTCCCTTCTTGAACTGCTCCTCTCCCTCTTTGGCCTGCTCCTCTCCCTTCTTGGCCTGCTCCTCTCCCTCTTTGACCTGCTTGGCCTGCTCCTCTCCCTCTTTGACCTGCTTGGCCTGCTCCTCTCCCTCTTTGACCTGCTCCTCTCCCTCTTTGACCTGCTCCTCTCCCTCTTTGGCCTGCTCCTCTCCCTCCTTGACCCTGCTCCTCTCCCTCTTTGACCTGCTCCTCTCCCTCTTTGACCTGCTCCTCTCCTTTCTTGGCCTGCTATTCTCCCTCTTTGGCCTGCTCCTCTCCCTTCTTGGCCTGCTCCTCTCCCTCTTTGACCTGCTCCTCTCCCTCTTTGACCTGCTCCTCTCCCTTCTTGGCCTGCTCCTCTCCCTCTTTGACCTGCACCTCCTCCCTCTTTGACCTGCTCCTCTCCCTTCTTGGCCTGCTCTTCTCCCTCTTTGGCCTGCTCCTCTCCCTTCTTGGCCTGCTCCTCTCCCTTCTCAGCCTGCTCCTCTCCCTCTTTGACGTGCACCTCTCCCTCTTTGACCTGCTCCTCTCCCTTGTTGGCCTGCTCCTCTCCCTCTTTGACCTGCTCCTCTCCCTTCTTGGCCTGCTCCTCTTCCTCTTTGACCTGCTCCTCTCCCTTCTTGGCCTGCTCCTCTCCCTCTTTGACGTGCTCCTCTGCCTTCTTGGCCTGCTCCTCTCCCTCTTTGACCTGCTCCTCTCCCTCTTTGACCTGCTCCTCTCCCTTCTTGGCCTGCTCTTCTCCCTCTTTGGCCTGCTCCTCTCCCTTCTTGGCCTGCTCCTCTCCCTTCACAGCCTGCTCCTCTCCCTCTTTGACGTGCACCTCTCCCTCTTTGACCTGCTCCTCTCCCTTGTTGGCCTGCTCCTCTCCCTCTTTGACCTGCTCCTCTCCCTTCTTGGCCTGCTCCTCTCCCTTCTTGGCCTGCTCCTCTCCCTTCTTGGCCTGCTCCTCTCCCTCTTTGACCTGCTCCTCTCCCTCCTTGACCTGCTCCTCTCCCTCTTTGACCTGCTCCTCTCCCTCCTCTGACACTCCTCTCCTTCTTCCTTGATCATCCATTGTTGTTTGGAACCTGCACTGACTTATAAAGGTGTGGTCACATCATTTGCAGCAGGAGTTTTCAGTTCTGAGTGGTTGTGTTTTCTGAATGACACCAGGTCTGTTCATTGTGTTCAGGTTTTGCTGACAGTGGGAGACATTTTTCATCACATGAGCCTCACAATGATTATAGGAGCAGAGATACATGCGAAAAGTGTTTTAGCAAAGGAAAAAAGTGTTTTAGAAAAAGAAAAATGTGTTTTGAGTTTTGAGAAAAAGGGCATGTGTTTTGTGAACAGTGTCTACAGGAGAATTGTGTTTATGGTTGTGAGAAGTGGGGGGAAGTTTTAATAAATGTGTTTAGGCAATTGGTCATTTGGTTTAGAGTACTGGGTTTTGTGTTGTAGCAATAGAGAAAAACTGTAAATTGACCTCCTGACCTTAAATATTGATATAAAATTGAATTCTAATATTACGGGTAAGTCCCGCCTTCCCTTCTCTTAGCTCTAGCTCAGAATCCACAATGCCGTCCACGTTAACCAATCAAGTGATGCCAAGGGCTGTCAATCATCAGCGCTGATGCTCGTAGCTGCGCATGCTCAGCTGTTTGTTTTTGCGGAGCCTCCGAAATCAAGCCTCTTAGTTCAGAAAACTGAACAAAGAATTCTGAACATCTGCGCTGAGTTACCCATTTATATTCTGAACCTATATCCATAATCAGATCCTCTGCAGATGTGTCCTATAATGTGCAATTCATAATAATTGCTACTTCCGGGTTTGCCGCAATCGTTTTTTTGTGTGCATTAAAACATTATTTTTTTATAATGTAAATGTATAATGCATTTTCCAATTAACATTTAAATGCGTTACGGAAACATAGGCGTAGACCAATCAGAAAGAAAGGGGGAGGGAACTTGCGTCATTTTTTTCAAATGAAGTACCTCACTCTCTCTTTTTCTGACAAACTCCAGACAATCACTTTAAGCTAGCGGCTTCTTGTGTAGTTCTTCTCCAATAATGCAGCTCTGCAGCGTCTGTGTTCAGAGACCTTCGAGAGACCATATATAACATCAGTATGTATTCACAGAGCTGCGCCATACGTTCATTTTAATATTAAACGATACTTCCGCATCGGCGAACACGCTCGAAGCAGTTGCATAAAGTTACGGGAGCATGAAAACTCATATGTTCACAAGCACTATGTCCCCCATTGTCAACCCTGGTTTTTTTGTCCTGGTGTAGCTCCTGTTTTGGGTATTTCAGCCAACAGTCATATTCAGTCCGCTCGCTCAGACCGCTAATGTCCCTGTGACCTCTATGCGGCTCTCTGATTGCCCGCTGCACGGGCGTCCCAGGAAAAGCTCAGCAAAATGTATCTCCTGCGTGCGTCGATTTTGCGCTCCTACACCTTCCCCGCAACTTCGCCGCGCAGTCTGTGCGTCTTTACCGAGCATTCCGTGTGTGCGTCCTGAGACGCACATGCAGTTTGACGCTCAAACGCACGTCACCATTGACTTTGCATTGAAAGCCGACGCAACGCATGATCCGGTCTGAACATCGCATAAGAGCATAGTTTCAGTCTTCCTGTGAATTTTTTTTTTTTTTTTTTCATCTGTGCCCCGTGAGGGTCTATTGGACACTTTGGGCTGAGTCAGGATGGTCCTCTCATTTTCGCTTTTCTTCTGAAAACATTTATGATAGAAGATAGACCCAAGCTCAATCAAATGTTTTTACATAAATGTGCACTGTTATTTTGCATGGAAAAAGCATCTGCCTAATTTGGATTCCAACGTATCCCAAGCTTGAGCAATCGTCACAAAGCAATACCATGTCCATGAGCCAAACAGGTCTTGGACCCTGCCCACAAGATAACGTTCACTGTCTGCCATGGACGTACAAATACATCAAAGGAAATAGTAAGCTTGTGTGCCATTTACGCATTAAAACGTCGATTGCTTTTCACTGTTTTCATGTTCATAGATGTCGATTATATCTAATATGTGTGGGGATTAGCTTTAGAGCATATTTAATCGAGCCACCAGCGCTGGCTCTGGATGTTTTGAAAATAGGATGCACTTGCAGTTTTTCTCAACGGATTTGAGACAGTCATAAGCTGCGTTTCCATTGAGCATCAAATTTCGAAATTTGAATTTGCGCATCTCAAAATGTCTAATGGAAACGCACAAATTACGAATTTATTACATTTTTTCGATAAAAAGTTAATGCGCTTAAAATCGGTGGTTTTTTTGGACGTATCGAAATTAAGTTTTTCGCAAAACGGCAATGGAAACACTTATTTCGATATAGCGGAGGAAGCCGGGTGTTGATAATCCCAAAACACAGAAGAAGAAAACAGGAAGTAGCAGGTAGCAGCATCTCAAGGAAACATGAGTCGCTACGTTTGGACTCACGAGGAAACTAATTACTTTTTAAATTTAATTCGGGAAAGTGGGATTACAAACATATTGGACACAAAGCAGCAAAGGAACGCAAAGATTTATAAAGACCTGGAAAGAGAAATGAACAAGGCAGGATACAAAAAGCCATGGCAAATTTTACGCTTGTTATTTTTATACACACATTATTGCCTAAATGTTGCGTTCTAATGTTTTTAGAAAATATAACCCCCTGAGCGTCATCACGTTCCTACGTTGCTTCAAATATGGTCCTGTTTATTGGCTGAACAATTTTGTCCAATAATCTGCATGATCATATCACACAGCGCAAAGCTCGTTCCCGAAAACAACAGCTATTCCTTGTCTTAAAGATTGACAACGCTCTCAAAACATTCACAACAGAGCAGCCTTTTTCATTTTAGTTTTAAGAAAGTTCAGCGTGAACTTTGTGAGGTAGAGGAGCCAGAGGCCCGGGCCCGTAGGTCCCAGAGGAGGAGAGCGCGGTCAGGCCAGGCTCGCCTCGCACTGATGAGGTAAACTCTAGGCCTGTGTGAAACTCACTGTGGGCCTCATGTATGAAACCTGCGTACGGCCAAATCAGGGTAAATGAGGCGTACGCAAAATATTACACTTTTCCGCATTTATCTTTCTGGACGTGAGCGCACAATACGCAAAAAATATACGCCAGGTCTGGAGGTGGCGTGAATGTATACGCTGATCTCAACCTTCGGCACAACACGCCAAAACACGCAAGGAATTTAAGATATGGACAACAATATTCCCTCTGGCAAAATTATAAACTGTATTTTCATTGAGCATCGTGTTTTAAATCGTGCATCAGAAAAAGTCTAACACTCTGGAAACATGCAAACTTCGAATAAATCACAGATCATAAGGAGGAGTCTCTTCTATGAGGATCATGATGAGGAGCCTCTTCTATGATTTTAAATCTGACTTCTGTGAGTATTATTTTGATCTGTATGTTTTTTTTAAAGGTGAAGCGCTTTGTGATCCTGGACAGTGAAAGGCTCTATATAAACACACTTTACGCGTCAGGGAAGCTCTTGCTGTGGCAGGCTCTGCGCTGCGTAAGTACGCACGGCTATTTGTATTCCTCACATCTGGTAAAGCAATGTATTTTTTCATGAGATATGTGTAAGCCTCACACAGACACACACCCTATTAACGCATCGATGGACTATGGTATTGCTCACTCCAAATGTCTCACTGTCCACCCGCTGCACACTCTTGGGAATGCATGCAGAGCAGGCGCCATGAGAGGTCGGCCACATAACTCCTCAAATGTGCAGAAGTTTTGGCTCCAGAGTTTCTTTGTGAAATCTGGACCGCAAACGCTCTCTTAAGTGTACAGCGCTTCAGTGCACACTTCTACCCCGAGCCAGGCTGTGTCCAAGACGCTGCAGAGGCTTCATTCAGAGCCACCGCTGCATAATATATATGAATTCGTTCATTCATTCAATCAATCTATATTTATTCACTTCTACAATTCAAGAGAGACTTTTCTAATGTATCAAAACATTTTTGCAAATTTGTTCAAAACGCAGCTGAATATATAGAGTATATTTATTTTTACATAAACATGAACAAACAAACGTGCCTTTTGAGGCTTCCAAACAGTCTTTTAGGCCGGCTTCCTGCTGACCTGTCACGAAGACGGGGCGTTAAACACGCGATTGCTGCATAATTCTAGACGTGACTTTCATAAATACGTTCGTATTCAGCCGATTTATCAACACCCGCAGCTGCGTATACGCTCAGATCTGGGTGGATCTCACACGTTCATAAATCCGACGTTGGATTTTTCGTAAATGAAATATTCACCCAAAATGTACACCTTTTTCTACGCAAGTTTCATAAATGAGCTTGTGTGTATGTGTGTGCTTGAGTGCGTGTGCGTGCGTGCGTGCGTTTGAACCATATTATTTGAAACCTAAATTCCAGCTACCCCTTGTAGTTTGCAAGCGAATTTGGCCTTACTAATCTGCAGGCCTACCCAAAATTGCAAACCTGGCGCCGCTTCTTCTGCAGGGTAATGGATGGCCACCCTTTTCTGTTAACGTAATCCCTGTAGCCATCCTTCGGGGCACGAATGTGTGATCCATCGATTGCTCCGTAGATTTGTGGCAAGCCGTGCGCTGCGTAATTACGCATGGCAATGTCTTTTGCCTCATTCACATCTGGCAATGCGATGTATTTCTTCATTAGTTTTGTACATAACGCCTTACACACCCCGTAAACACACCGATGGACTGTGGTCTTGCTCACTCCAAATGTCTCAGCCACTACTCAATACTCCGCGCAAGTAGCCAGTTTGTAGATGGCTTGCAATGGATTGCAATGGCAATGCGCTTCTCTGTGGGAACTGCCTCTCTAGGGCAGTGTGCAGCGGGAGCCACAAGCTGTCCCACCGCTTCGCACAGCTCCTCAAATGTTGTGCGCGTCTTTCTAAAGTTTTGGATCCATAGTTCCTCTGTGAAATCATGTACCACGACTTCCCAAAAGGTTCTCATCCGCATCCTCTCCCAAGTATACGGAGATTGCCGCTCCATTACACTAGAAGGAGATGCCACCGACGCTTAATCAGATTCAGATTCAGATTCATTTATTTGCCATTTGCAGTAAAACCACATAGGAAAAACTGTGCAAGACTACCCCGGTGTGCACCAGACACACACCAGAGCTCTTGCCACGGCGCCATCTTTACGGCGCCATGCGAATCCGGTTAATGATGAGAGCCGCGGCAGAAGTCAAGACATTAATATATCTCATGTAAATCAAAGTGTTGTCTACTTCTGTTGCCATGTTAACGTACTAGAAACTAGCGAATAAACGTGCGAAAATAGTGTACACTTATTCGAATATGTCTTAATGGAAACGAACGCTTTTGCGAAATACAGGTTTTTCGAATTTTGCAATGTATCGAAAAAGTTTTTGCGCATTATTCAAAGGAAACGCAGCTATAGTACACAATATTCTGTGTCTTGGAAAGTCTTGAAAAATCAATACAAATAATCAGAAACTGCTGGCAATATGGGAGTACCTGTTCTGAAATGGGCTGGCAGGCAATGGTTTAAGCCATATAGAAGTCCACATTGAGATACATTTGTGACCTTCCAACCTTATTTATCCATGTGGTAAATAGCACAGAACTTGTAAATGATGGCTTGTTTCATCATCCGTCCCAGTGAAGCATGAAAGCTGTCAGCGTTCACTGCAGTCACCTTGTCACGCCTCTGGCCGGTCCTGGCTGTAATTGGCCGGACAAAGATTTTCATGTTCTCTGCACATTGATTTTTATTTGCATAGTTATTGGTTGATGAATACCAAGCCTGCAGCAGTTTATTGATCTTATAAGGAGCTTGCACTGAGAAGAACCAGGTTTATAAGACCATGGAAATCATAACATTCAAAGTCAACTAAGTATAGTGCAGACTATTTTATTCTTATATATTCTTACATTATACAAGTTAAACTCTGGAAAAAAGATAATTGTTTAAACGTCTACATACTTCTACTAACAATGGAAACTAATTTATGACAGAATTAGAACACAGAAAGTGAGACACCTTTATTTGTTATGATGTTGATGATTATGGCTCACAGCGTGTAAAAAACAAAAATGAAAAAAGACATTTCTGACATGGGGAGGTATTACAGCAATCAGCAGGCAGCAAGAGAGGGCAGACCATAAAAGTCACAATTCTCTTCTCCATTTTTTAGACATTTTAAAGCACTTTGTGACTCTGGTCTGTGAAAGGAGCTATATAAATAAAAATGACTCACTCTATTACTTCCATACTTAGTTAGGATTCAGGTAGATTGTTCAGGTACTCAGCTGAGCCCTATGCTGCTCGCCACTCGGTATTGATCCAGACATGTAGAAGATGTATGCCCTGTGTTTCTGGCCTACTGCAGCTAGCTTAGGATGCTAACAACAACAGCACAGAAAGCTATAATACTGATAACAGAAATAAAACAGAGATAATTCAGTTAATAAAAAACAACATCTCTTTGAACATCTCATTGGTCTTCAATGTATTGCAGACCCCTCTCCTTTATTGAGGTGGCCTTGTTTTTTTTACCGTTCACTTTAAAGGTTTATATAACTACATACTTTGTAGAGTGATTCTGTGTCATTCTTTACCATATTACAGAAATAAATGAACTGTTGAACAAAATTATGATTTTGCACGTTTCCCCTGTATGCATTAGTTAAGGTGACTAATTATAACTAATGAGGACAAATAAGGACTTTCCTAAAAATACTGTCTCCTTTTTTTGTAAGAATAAAAGAATAACACTTGCTCCTTAATGGTTCAAGGTGTATTTAAAACATTTTTCCATTTGGTGCAATAGCGACCAACAACTTTTCAAGAAAAACAGAAAGCTGAGATGGCGACACACAGCACTTTTCCCCCCACATTGAACAGTACAACATCACATCCTTACAGAGAACTCAAACACACATATGACCTCAAAAGCCAGATAGTGTGAAGAATAGAAAAGTGGTTGACAAAGTGCGGACACACGGAGAGCAGCATTCTCGCACCGGCAGCGCTCTCCACTGTGAGAGCGAGGAAATTACCTCGAATGAAGATGGGCCGCGAGGCATCTGGGGAACAAGGTGCTGATGGGCTGGTGCCAATGGAAGGGCTACAGACTCAGCCACTTCTCAAGGTTATGTATTCTGGTTCATTCTGAGATTCTGAGACTGGCCAGGCTCAAACTGTAGAGGTGTTTTCAATGGCATGATTGTGTTGGTCTAGTTCACTTTAGCTGGACCAATTCTGTTTCACATGGGGAAAAAAAGCTTCATTTGTAGATGTAAAACCAGAACGCAAGTAAACACGTGTCCCCCTTATCTCCACTAAATTATATAACACTTGATGCATTTATATTTCATTTATAGTCAAAAACCCCAACGTTGTGTATTTATCTGTTTGTTTGTTTGTTATGATAGAAATCTAGAACACCCCTAATCAGCGCAGAGAGCTTCAAACAATGTCACATTCAGGCACACATGGAAAGTGATATTTCAATGCCAATATGAGGAAAGTTTTGTCACTTTTAGATTGACATTGATATCCAAGAATACTTTTAGTTAAATAAAAGGAACAAGCATGAACAATAAACAAATCATGTGCAAAGAATTACTATAAAATGATTATGAATCTGAAGGTATCTGTCATCTTTGTCAAGACACAAAAATTTGGTGATAACTTTAAACCTAGATTTTGGCCGTCATGTTGAACCCATATAGAGACTACAATCTCCCGTCTGTGGAATAGTGGTCCATCATCGTTTTGCCATCACTCCCCATTCTGATAGTAAGTAATTAAGTAGGTAATCTTTATTTATAGAGCACCATTCACGGACCAGAGTCACAAAGCACTTTACAATTGTTTTGAATTATCTTCATACAAACACACGAAACCATGAAAACTAGCACAAACAAAGATTCAGAGGAGTGGGCGGGGACTTCCTTTTGGCCCATGATCAGTCAGGCGGCAGGACAGGTGTCGGACATGGGGCGGGCCTGCAGACAGATGGACGATGGTGGGACGAATTGTATTTCGTGAGCTTGCTGTCAGAGAAAAGGCATCCATACAATCCAATGTACAGATGGAAAAATAGATCAGAAATCATGAAGAGGTCGATCTGAATCACAAATGGTGTCGTGATAAGAAAGCTGATGAAGGTGGGTGGGAGCGGTTTATAAATAACTGTACCCAGCGGGGATGATCAGTGTGCATGGCAAAGGTCAAAGCCAGTGCCTCTTGCAAATGGGAAAATTAACAGCAAATGGCCTCATATTGAATTGTGTTAACTGAAGCCAATGGGACTTCAATTTCAAAGCACATGCTAGATTGATGAAGCACATATAAAAGTGGAAGCAAGAATGTGTATGTAACCTAAATCCATAATTCGATCCTCTTCCAATGTTCCTAAAATGTCCCGGAATCTACTTCCGGGTTTTTGCGATAGCTTTTTCTCGCATTAAAACAGTATTTTAATGCGAGTAGTAGTAGGTTTTTTGTCATTAAAACCTTAACAAGAACTTCCTCTGTGCACATGTATTAAGAATGTATATGTATAAAGTATTCTCCGATTAACATTTAAGTGTGTTGATTGATTGGTATTTGCGGTTTTTTGAGCGTTGCAAGCTCCGGAGTGGCCGGAACTACTTGCGGAGCAATCTACACATCTGAATTACAAGCAGAGAGTGTGTTGCCATTGGCAACAGTCATTATTGTTTTGAGAGGTCCGTTATAAGAAATAATGACCTGTGGAACGTTTTGAAATTACATTCAAATCAATGGAGCGTTCTACTGCTGCTGTGAGGAACCGTGTGATAAAATAAGCTATACACTAGTAGTGTGTTATCTGATGATCATTGTTCCGTATTCACACAAATTAATCAATTGAATTGAAATACTCAAAGCAACTTCACTGATTAATTTCATTTACATGTACAGCTCAGGCAGCATTTATAAAATTCCATCCATTTTCTACCCCTTAATCCATTTCTGGGTCGGGGGGGTGGCAGTCAGAGATGCCACCCAAGTCACATAGCACCAGGCCCTCACTGATCCTCCTGCAGGTGGTGAGTCCACAGGAGCTTATAAATTCTTATTATTATTTTCTACTCACTCAATGTGGGTAAAACACATGCTTGGATGAACACAGAAGTGAAGTCCTGATGTAGTTTAGCAGCACCAAAGCATACCATTGTACAAACAGAAGAAAGTAACTGTCCTGAAATGATTGTCTTTGGTCCCCAGAAACAAAGAGAGAGCGTCATCTGTCACCTACAGTCTCTCTCCCTAAAACCTTCAAACAAGGTCAGAAATCTAGGGGTAATACTGGACTCAGACTTAAATTTTAATAGCCACATCAAATCAGTAACATCAGCAGCTTTTTACCATCTAAAAAACATTGCCAGGATCAAAAACATAGTGTCTAAAGCAGACTTGGAGATTCCATGCATTTGTCTCCAGTAGGTTAGACTACTGCAATGGCCTGCTCACAGGTCTGTCCAAACAGGCTGTAAAACAGCTGCAGTACATTCAAAATGCAGCAGCTCGAGTCCTGATTAGAACCAGGAAGTACGACCACATTAGTCCAGTTCTCAGGTCTCTGCACTGGCTTCCTGTGGCTCAGAGAATAGACTTTAAAACAGCTCTGCTTGTGTACAAGTCTCTCCATGGCCTCGCACCAAAATATATTAGTGACATGTTAGTCCGATATGAACCAGCCCGGACTCTGAGGAGCACAGGGACTGGACTCCTGTTAGTGCCCTGAGTCAGAACTAAACATGGGGAGGCTGCTTTTCAGATTCATGCTGCTAAAATCTGGAACAGTCTTCCTGAAGATGTGAGACAGTCTTCCTCTCTGACTATGTTTAAAACCAAGTTAAAAACTGTGCTGTTTAGCTGTGCATACAACTGAGGGATTTTATATTTTTATCTTTCTTTTTAATGTTCTGTGATTATTTATGATTTTAATGCTTTCTTGTTTTGTTCAGCACTTTGAATCCCTTGTGTATGAATTGTGCTATATAAATAAACTTGCCTTGCCTAATACTGCATTCAGATTGGGTAATCATCAAATCTATTGATACAAGCATGGAATGTGCGTGTTGTTCTTCAAGACAATGGGCCTGGATCTCTTTTGTTCTTTTGCATGAATACACCGTTTTGGAACTACCAATGCACTCGCTCGTAATTTGGTATCGATGCAGCTCTTGAACATTTGAACATCGCTGGTTAAAATAATCAAAAGATTAGGATTTTACTAAATCAAATGGTTCATTCTTGTTGTGTGGTCGGTCGTACGGTCCGCTGGGGACAGATTAAATTTTTTTTCTAATTCCTTCGGAAAAGAACAGCGAAAAACTGCTGCGGTGAAGTGGTCCGCATACTAAAAGCAGGTTGCCCTTTTATGATGTTACCTACAGTAAACGTAGAACGGGAAGCCGGGAGGAGTTTTGCAACTACTTTCACTGCACACTTGTTCACTGTGATGATGAATTTTTCAAATAGCGCTTTGGTTGTTCATCCCGCGGCTTCCTTTTCCACAATTACCGTAAGTAACAGCACAAAGGGGCAACCTGCTTTTAATGTGTGGACCACTTTACGGCAAAAAGACGGGCCACTTTAACGCGGTGAAAAACGCGAGAAATGGTTTTTCACCATAGACTCTTGTGTGAAGGGTCCCAGGTTTTCTATGAAGTAAGAATAAATGTCTCCGAGTCCCAGTCGCAGCAGATCGGTGCCAAGACAGAGGTGAGTCTGACCAATGTTTGTCGTCATCCCAGGTCTCATCTGGGCTTTGGATTTGTTCAGTTCGGTCTCATATACTTACTTTAAGCTGATCTTTATATCTCCTCTGATCTTCTTGCCTTAAAGTGCTTATATACAGTGCTATTCGCCCACTGAGTTGTTTAAAAGTACCCGTGGCATCAATGCTTCAGTATGTGCCGCTCTGTCATCTTGCCGCCCAGCGAGCGGCGCATGCGCACGCAGATGTAAACAAAGATCCTCCTATAGTTAATAAATTCATCTCTAAGGATTTCAATGACATTTGAGATATTTCTCATACTTTTCCCGAACACAAACTTTTCATGGATTTCTCAAAGGGGGCCATGTAGGGGGCATTTGGGAAGATTTATAGTGCTCAGGACTCCTTTTAGTTCCAGAGTTAGTGATGTGTTTAATTAACAAACATTATGCCAAGTGTAGAAGTTTGCAGTGGAATACCACTGTGAGCCAAGAAAGCTGTGGGGAGATCAAAAATAAATCTGCTTTGTGTGTGTGTACTGTTGGTAAGCACAATGCAACATGCACTTCACACTGGCATTTTCCTGACTAGAATGAATAGGCATATTGCAAAGATATGACTTGAATGGGGATGTTTGATTTGCCTCAAGTCATTAAAATGAGTAGTTACTCATGTATGAGTAATCATTATTCTCTGCATTTAAGTGACCATTTTCAATCCTTTTTTTTCACAGACCAGTAGTAACTAAAGTGTACGGTCATCACCAGTGTTTGTCATGACAAAAGTACTTTCTTCTAAGCAAGCAGAGCTACAACACGTTACCAAACTTGTTGTGACTTTTGTTTCTTTGACTTGTGACAAATGAATGACCACTGCCACGTGATAAACTGTAAGTATTACAAGCGGCAACATGATGCATGACAGCGAGGACTGCAATGGAGCATTTCATTTAGAGAGATACTGGCGTAACTTTGAGTATGAGGCTGTGACAAAAGTATCTGCGTCCGCTGTAAACCACCGAGGTGTTCAAAGATGGCGCCTCGTACGGTCGACATGGCTCTTTGCTGCTCTCTTTTTCTTTTGTTTTTACTTTTTAACTGCGCATCTGGCTGTTCCTACACCCGTGAGGAACTTATGAACATCTGACCCACCGTCCCCATGGACCTATTGCCTGTTTTCTTGGCATCTGCGGCTGATTTAGTTCATGTTCTAGCCAAAAAAGTGTGGGCCCGTAAAAGGGGAAAGCGCGGAGGCCTGCTCGTGCGTCTTAGGAGGAGAGAAGCGCGCACGGCTCTCCCCGGCATTTTTCTCTCCAACGTACGCTCACTGGGCAATAAGATGGACGAACTCAGCCTGCTCATGAGAAGAAACAAGGACTTTGCCACATCCTGTGTCCTCTGCTTCACTGAGACCTGGCTAAATGAGCGGATCCCGGACTGCGCTCTGGAGCTGCAGGGTTTTGGGCTGTTCCGCGCGGATCGCCATTGTGCGCTCTCAGGGAAGAGCAGAGGCGGTGGGCTGTGTTTCTACGTCAATACAAACTGGTGTAACGATGTGACAGTGATCTCCAAGCACTGCTCTCCTGCTCTGGAATATCTTTTCATCCATTGTAAACCATTTTACTCCCCGCGCGAAATTGTTTCATTCATTCTTGCCTCTGTTTACATACCGCCATGCGCGGACGCGCGCGAGGCTCAGCGCGCACTTGCAGAGCAAGTACTGTGTATGGAACGCTTATACCCGGACTCTCTGATTATTATCCTGGGGGATTTTAATAAGGGAAACTTGAGCCAGGAATTACCCAAATACAGACAGTTTATCAAATACCCGACCAGAGAGGAGAACACTCTGGATCACTGTTACACCACCGTGCGCGGAGCTTTTCACGCTGTTCCCAAGCCAGCCCTCGGCTTCTCAGATCACTCCATGATACATCTGGTTCCTGCTTACAGACAGAGACTAAAGCTCTCGAAACCTGCAGTGAGGAGCTCCAAAGTGTGGTCTGATGAAGCTGTGGAAGAGCTGCGCGCATGCATGGAATCTACAGACTGGGACCTTTTCAGAGCTGCCACAGACAGCTTGGATGAATATACGGACACTGTGACGTCATACATCCACTTCTGTGAGGATAGCATCATTCCAACAAGGACCAGGGTCATCTATAACAACGACAAACCCTGGTTCACTGCTAAACTCCGGCAGCTCAGGAAAGCAAAGGAGTCTGCTTTCAGGGAGGGGGACCGCAGCGGCTACAAAGCAGCTAAATATCAGTTCAGGAAAGAACTGAAAGCAGCCAAGTCCCGGCACAGAGAACGACTACAGGAGCAGTTTGGTAACAACGATACTGCTTCTGTCTGGAGGGGCCTACGGGAGATCACCAACTACAAACCCAAAGCCCCCCCCTGTGCTGACGACCACAAGCTAGCTGACGAACTGAACTTATTTTTCAGTCGCTTTGATGCTGCCCCTGACACCTCTCCCTCCCCCACCCCCCACTACTCTAACGACCCACCCATCAGCCTTGCCCCCAGCCTAACAATAGCCGCTAAAGAGATTAAACAACTCTTCCTGAGGCTGCACCCCCGCAAAGCTCCTGGCCCGGACCACGTGTCTCCGGCCACTCTGAGACACTGCGCCAGTGAGCTTACTCCTGTGTTCACGGACATTTTCAACACCTCTCTGCAGTCCTGCCATGTCCCGGCCTGCTTCAAATCCTCCATCATTGTCCCCGTCCCGAAGAAGCCCAGGATCACAGGACTCAATGACTACAGACCTGTAGCACTTACGTCTGTCGTCATGAAGTCATTTGAACGCCTGGTTCTCTCCCATCTCAAGTCCCTCACCTCCCCCCTCCTGGACCCCCTGCAGTTCGCCTACAGAGCCAACAGATCTGTAGACGACGCCATTAACCTGGCCCTCCACCACATCCTACAGCACCTGGACTCCCCGGGGACCTACGCCAGGGTCCTGTTCGTGGACTTCAGCTCTGCCTTCAACACAATCCTGCCATCCCTGCTCCAGGACAAGCTCTCCCAGCTCAACGTGCCCGAATCCACCTGCAGGTGGATCACTGACTTCCTGACGGACAGGAAGCAGCGAGTGCGTCTGGGGAAGAATGTCTCGGACTCTCGGATTATAAATACAGGAGCCCCACAGGGCTGTGTTCTTTCTCCCCTGCTCTTCTCCCTGTACACCAACCACTGCACCTCCAGCCACGACTCCGTGAAGCTGATCAAGTTCACGGACGACACCACCCTCATTGGACTCATCTCCAACAACGATGAGTCCGCCTACAGGAGGGAGGTGGACCGGCTGGTGTCCTGGTGCAGTGGTAACAACCTGGAGCTGAACGCCCAGAAGACAGTGGAGATGATTGTGGACTTCAGGAAGAGCACTGTCCCCCCACCCCCACCCTCCGTGATGGACTCCCCCATCACCTCTGTGGAGTCCTTCCGTTTCCTGGGCACCACCATCACCCAGGACCTCAAGTGGGAGCCGACCATCAGCTCCCTCATCAAGAAGGCCCAGCAGAGGATGTACTTCCTGCGGCAGCTCAGGAAAGCCAAGCTGCCTGCACAGATGTTGGTGCAGTTCTACACGGCCATCATCGAGTCCATCCTCACCTCCTCCGTCACCGTGTGGTTCGCTGGAGCCACAGTCAGGGACAAACAGAGACTACAGCGCATTGTGCGCTCTGCAGAGGAAGTGATCGGCCGCAGCCTTCCATCGCTGCAGGACCTGTACGTCGCCCGAGCTCAAGGCCGGGCTGGTCGTATCACAGCCGACCCCTCTCACCCTGCACATGGACTATTCCAACCACTCCCCTCAGGCAGGAGGCTGCGGTCCATCAGGACTAGAACCTCCCGCCACAAGAAAGTTTCTTCCCCTCTGCTGTTGGACTCTTGAACACTTCTTAACCTGTCCCCCCGCCCTTTATAAAGTCACTTTACTGCCCATCATACGTCACTTTACTTCACTGTACTGCTGTCACCTTACATTGTGTGCACCATGTGCACTTGTATATTGTAAATAGTAACTGTAACTCTATTTTAAATTTAAATTTATTCTTTAGAAGTGTTTTTTATTCTTATTTTTATTATTTCTTTTTGACTGTTGCACTGAGCCAAAGCAATTTCCTAGTCTGTGACCTCCTGTTACTTACGTGGCAATAAAAATGATTCTGATTCTGATTCTGATTCTGAAGAAAAATAGCAAAGGACTCCACATCAAACCCCAGTAAGCGCTGAGCAAACGGAGAAAACAAAAGAGAACCATAGACTGTATGCAGCTGGTGCATGTATCATGTTGAGCACATGAGCGAGATTGTTTTGTTTTACTGGTGGAAAAAATATGCTCCAGTTTAACTGTGGCCAACTCATCCTCAAACTTTTTAAAACACTTGCAGCGTCAAAACTATCTGGAGAAGTGTCCTGGCTACATTTACGTTCTGCCACTAGAGCCAGTTTTGAAACAACTTATTTGTAGTTGACCTTTGTTTAAATTACTTTAATGAAGCAAACGTACAAACATGAGTATGTTCTCTCTCTAATGTAAAGTAGTTACTTTCTTGGAGAAGGAACAAAGTAATGTAACTAATTACTTTTTTTTAGAAGTAACTAGTATTTTGTAACTAATTACTTTTGTTAGAAGTAACGTTTGTTAGAAGAGAACTTGAATTTTCAACAAGCACAGTTTTTTGGTATTATTATTACACTAATTTCATCCCAGTATTATTTTACTTCCTGACTGTGATTGACGACATCACACAAAGCACACTAGGCCAAAACTTCGATAAAGTACACAGACATTTTTATTTTAATAATCCATATATACAGTAATAAACCATATGTACACAGTTGCGTCGCTTCAACTACATTTTTCAGTAGCTTGACGGTAGCGTCACTATTTACAAACCCAAGTAACTTTTCTGTAGCTAAGCTATTTTATTGATCAAGTAGCGCAGTAGCGTCCAACAAAACTATTTTCTTACGGACATTTCTGATGTTCATATATTTCAGCATTTTCCCGCAGCCATAACACAAACAATTAGGAAGACAGACTGCTAATGCGCCTGTGTAGGCCTTGGTGACGACACGCACACACAGACACACACGCACGCACACACACACACACACACACACACACACCTGCGTGCTACTGGAAGTTAAAAAACAGTTCTTATGAAATACATGTTCATTTGTGATGGCTCATTGCTATAATTTCTCAATTTATTTTATTTATTATTAAGCAATTGTAAGGGCATTCTTGTGTATTGTTTTTGGTGATTTTGGGCTTGTTCAATAAATATCTACATTTTGTTTTTAACCTTTATCTGACTGACAGTTGTATTTATCACTAACATTGCATGGACTGCAGTTTGTTTAATTGAAAGGAGCTTCTTATTAGCAAGCTACTTTTAACAGGATTGTGTAACTTAGCTTGCTACAAATCTACTAACTTGCCCATCACTGCATATGTAACATGCACTTTTAATAAAGTCAAAACAATTACAATCCAACTGTTCTTACTAGTCTTACTAATGCAATCCACCTGCAAGATGTCCCACTGATGTCTGGTGTCTTGTCTCTGGGCAAGACACTTAAACCCACTTTGCCTGAAGCCCCTGCTGCAAGACCAAGACCCTGTCTTCGATGACAGAGTAGCCATCATCCTGTGGACCCACCACCACAGGAGGATCAGCGAGGGACAATAAGTCCCAATAGATCAGGTGCCCTTAAAGTCTGATCTCTGTTTGTTGCTGTGCATTGTTTGAACAGAAAATACATCAGCCAGTAAGGATTTAAGTACAGTTTTAGCTTGTCACCCAACTGTTGTTGGATTTGTAAAGCCATGTGCAATTTAGCATGAAGGCAATTTCATACTCACAGAAACCGACGAGGCTGGCTGCGACCGCTCCAGCGCCACACCATTTTAGAGCCTCGACTGTCACAGATGTTGGCAGAATAATGACAATCTAATCTCCGGCCTGGTCCAGTATTTTGGTGGTTTCAGTCTTGCTTTGAATGTTTATTATGATTTGATTATGCCAATTTGTGCACTGAGAAACCCTTTGCTCTGGCATTATGGTGCAAGTATATGAGTAGTAAAGCTATAGTTTTACTATAGTAAAACATATAACTATAATTACAGCTTGTTGTGAGGGTTTGTTTAAAAAATGCAAACTTTTTTAGTGCAACTTACCAAATGTATTCCTAAATCTAATTTAATTCAGCATCTAGACTTAAGGTGAATATTGAACCGAATCATCGTTGGTTGAAACTGAAGTAACTAAGGCTGAGTTTACACGGAGACAATGTGGCAGTAAAACGGTATAGTTGGATGTCGGTTGCTACCAACCGTTCACACAAAGACTGTGTTACAGGGGGGCCTGGTCGTTTCTGTTAATAGGCTGGAAACGTCTGCGCAGCGTCTCGGTATAAACAGGGCCTAAGTAAGGTGTATACAGCAGGTGTATAGTGAGTAGTTTGCAACAGTGATCTCTTGCTCAGAGTGCTCCACGTGCCGCTCAGGGGGGTTGTGTTGACCCATTAAAAATTCGAGGGAACACTGCATGGGACAAGAACAGGTGCCCAAATCTTTAGTCCAGATGTCAGTGCCACAGGTCTGTTGTCATAACAGAAATAAGTACAGGACTTAATCTGGATCTTGGTCTTCATGGGAATGAAAACAATGGTGGATGACTTGAAGCAGGCTGAGACATGCCTTCAGGGAGGTGTTGAGAATGTCTGAGAGTCTTGCACAACTTCTATGCTTTATTCTAATTAACTCCAAAATAACAACTGGAGAGATGTGATTTCTTGTATTGAATAAAGCTCTCCATATCATTGCCTCGTGGTCCCAATGCAATAAAACTGTTAGCTAAACCAGAGGCAGTATATAGGAGCGTTTGCATATAGAGCTGCTGTGGATAATGAAAATTGAATTGAGACGAGGCAATGTCCGCATTTGTTACATGAGCAGTGTGGGACGATCCTGTCTTCAGCTGTCAGAAGCATAACAACCTCCAGAAGGTCATGCTTTAAAGTGTTACCTGCCTGCCAGCCAGCTCACTGTTGCCCCTAAAGAAATTTAATTAGCATCAAATGGCTGCGGCGATGCAGGCGACAATAAAGCACAGCAGTGATAACCAGCTTTTACTCCCATCCTGGCGTGAGAATAGAAGAAAAGCACACCACAAATCCCTTTTTATCAAACATAGCTTACTTTGATGGTGGTGGATTCTTTTGAGGTGATATGTGGTGGAATTAGTGATGTGCACGTGTTTACAAGGTAAATAAACTGTCCACATACACTTTGAACTGTTTTCACAGACCACAGTGCACCAGAGAATTACTGCAGTGATGTGAATGTTTTTTTTTCTCTCTAAATAAACACACTCACGTGCTTTTTCACAATACTTTCCAGATGATCGATTACATTCAGTCCCCATTCATTAAATCTGCACCTATAATAGCAATAATTTAATGTATTAAACCTTTTAAAAAGTTTTCCATAAAAACAATATACTGACTAGTTCTAAAATAGGATAATTTATCTAATCATGACTGTCTGTGATTGAAGAAAAAAAAAGAAAACATTTGCAAGCTAATGTAAATCATGCCAGAATAACGTTCAAATATTAAGGGCTGTTCTAAAATGTTGTTGTCCCAGCCCTACTGAGCATTATGTTGCATTTCTGCATAAAGTAGTGTGATATTAAAGACATTATTATGCAAATTAAGATATTCTAACTTTTATGTAAGTTCATATTTTTTAATGAATATGTTTAATTAAATATGAATATACTTTCTGAGAGACAAAATAAAACCAAACATATTTGCAAGCGGTAATTCACTAGTGTAATAATTAGGGCCGGGGCTTTAACGGTTTAATTAAGATGAATGAAATTTTTAAAAAATGAGCGCGTTAAAAAAAATTTACGCATTTTAATCTTTTTTTTTTTTTCACCGCGGAACGTTTCTCACTGGAGGAATTTCTGTGTGTAGCCATGCGGTACTCCCGCTGGTAGCCATGGCTGGTAGCGCGTCAGTGCCGCTAGCTCGCTTACTGGAGAGGTACATTACCGGTGATCACGGCAGGTACTGTGGGTCAGGATCTCTTTTGCCCTCATACCTTCCATCCCGCGATGCAGCCTCTGCGTTTTCTCCGTAGAATCTCCGCTGGAATAGTGTGTTTGTCCCCGGGTGTAAACAATGGGAGCGCGTGGGCACATCTCCGGTCCCAGGTATAATCCAAACTTTATGATGAGGAAAACATGGCGTGTCTTACTTCCTAAGTGGGAACTAGCTTCATCCAGCTGTATTATAACAGCAGTTACAGAAAAAATAAAAATAAGTAAGCTAAAAAGTAAGAAAAGTGGGAAGGAGAGAGGGAGCGATGCAACTTTCAGCTAGCTCCTGCCCGCGCATGCGTAATATGTGTTATTTCCATAGACTGTATATATTAATGGACAGAGTCACGCCTATCTTCGCCGTTCATAGGAGTTGGCCATGAAAAGTGCTTTCGTGGAGCAATCCAAGATGGCCGCGAGTGGTCCCGCCTACAAGAAAATTATTAAAAAACGCATCTGCGCATGCGTCAGCCGGCGCAGCTCCATTCATTTGAACGAGAGACTTCAAAAATTCCCCGCGAGTAAACTAGAGTGGACCAAAAAAAATCACCCCCCTCAGCATTGACACACATGTGGAACGGAGCTTTGGGCCAAGAGCCAACTTTTGGTCCATCCTGTAAAGACGTTTTTGAGAGGTCTGCTAACGCTATATGTTAGCATTGGCTAATTCTACTTCTGGGTCCACCCCCATCGGCCCGGGGTGGTATTGCAAGCATGTCAGCGCACGTCATTTTGGCCACTTTTGAGTTGGGACCCATCTCCCACTGGTTACTTCTCACTGTTCTCAGGTCAAATATCTATATGCGATTAAAATGCGATTAATCAATTACAAAACCTCTAATTAATTAGATAAACTGTTTTAATTGAGTCCCAGTCCTAATAATAATTAATTCATAAATAAGCTAATAGTAAGTGAAACTGACATCAAAAGAACATTATTTTCTATTTAAAACAATGTATTATTTTAGTGAATAGACAACACTTAGAAACTTGTATAGGTTTAAACGTATTGCTCGAGTTATTACATTTGCTTTAAATTTAGCAAATTACTACTACAATGAGTGCAACAAAAGAACCTCATGCACTTGACATGAAGTAAAAATATTGGAAAATCATGATGTGGACTTTCTTGTATTTTCCCAGTGTCCCAGAGCGGTGTAGACATTTCCCTATTTCCTTTGTTGAAGTGTACTTCCACTACATAAGAGACTTTGTGTTGCCCGGCAGCAGTTACTTTGGGTGTGACCACGAGCCAAACATACTTTTCTCAGAGAGCAAAGCTGTAAACATTCCCACCTCTATTCCACCCATAGATACTGTTTAGAATCATCTAATGAGTTCAAAAACCACATGTGCTAATTACTTCAATAGATTGTGGATCACCATGCACGGTGCATGGCAAATAAACTTAAAATAAGGACAAATAGGATACATAGAATATGCATCTCTATACGCATGACTTGACACAAATCAAGACCTGGGCAGTGTTAGGGCACGTTCACATAGGTTTTCACAAACAAACTAGGCCGGGAGTGTATGCGGATGCGGGAGCGTGACTTAGTAAACGGCGAGAGCCTGAGAAAGGAAGGTGGGCCTCTATTCCATCAGGCCTGGACCCTCACCAGTTTGCCTACTGCAACAACAGGAGCACAGAGGACGCCATCTACTCGGCCCTTCACAACGTTCTGACACATCTGGATAATAACAACACATATGCCAGGTTGCTGTTTGTTCATTTCAGCTCAGCATTTAACGCCGCCATTCCATCTAGGCTGATCAACAAACTACATGACCTCGGCATCAGTCCAGCTTTGTGTAACTGGATCCAGTGGCGTTCCAAGGGTACCCCGGGGCCCCAGGTTACAGAGTCCTTGGGGGCCCCGATACCGACCACATAACCACATAAAAAGGTTTATATTACAGTAGTTATAAATAAATATTTAATAATAACGTCAAATGAAATATTTTTACTTGTTTACATTAACATGAATTAAATGTAGATAAATTCTTACATTTTTAACAATAAATGGATAGGCCTGGGGCCTGCCTGGCATACTGTACAGTCTACCATAGAAAATTGTGAATACTTCAGTACTTATCGTGACACAAAGCAATGAAAAATAATTTAGAATGTATTTTTAAAGCTTCTTCACTACATACATGAAATATTAGTCTCTTAGCTTTAATCTGCCAAAAATGGCTTGTTTTTACCTTTTACCGTTCTTGAGCAATCTGTCATAGAATATAATATATATAGTTTGATTAAAAACACAAATATCACCCGGATTCAAACCCAGGTAGCTACGGCACAAGCGCTGCAACTTAACCACTCGACTACTATTACATTCAATACGCAATTGCCTCAGCCAGGCTTTTCAACTGTTAATGAATAACGTGGCAAGTTTTGCATCAGACGAAAAGTTTTTATCCGCCAACTCGTCACTGCAGGTAGCTGTTGTAGCCTGTACAAGTCGACCGCTTGTGTTAAAGCAGTCGGGCCTTGGGGGCCCCCTGCCGGTTTGGGGTCCCAGGCAGCTGCCTGGATCATAGACTTCCTCACTAACAGACCACAGAACGTTCGATTGGACAACCACAGTTCCACCATGGTCCAAATCAACACCGGAATCCCAGGGCTTTGTTTTAATCCCCTTGCTCTACTCACTCTTCACTCACGAATGCAGACCAGTGTCTAATTCCATCATCAAGTTTGCAGACGACACCACACTGATAGGCCTCATCCACAACAACAATGAAACGGCCTACAGAGGAGAGCCAGCATCTGTCCACCTGGTGTGCTGATAACCTGCACCTCAACACTAGCAAAACCAAAGAACTTATAGAGGGGTAGAGAAGGGGTACACAACCCCATCTACATAAATGGGACGGCGGTAGAGAGGATTCACAGCTTCCATATATCTGAGGACTTATCCTGTACCATCAACACCTCCAAGTTGAAGGTGAGAGGTCATGGACTGTATAAAATAATATATTTATTGTATATAATTAATAATTACTGATAACCAAACAGAAATGTATACTAATAAAATAGCTGCAGACATCAGCGCATCAGCAGGCACGGCCATCAGCCGGTGGGTAATTGTAGTCAAAAAAAAAGAAGAAAAAAAAAACTCTGCAGGATCATGCAGGTTTTTATAATTATGAAAACAATATGAAAAATAGCTAAGGAAAGATTAAATCATTTACAATCCTTTATTTTGAAAATGAAATGACCATATTTTCTACATACATCTTGCTCATGTGACATGAAATGTAATGCACTGAAATGTTAACCAGCGTCCCTCCACTGTACACATGAATGAAGAATGAAGAATTACAAACTTGTGAACGTGGCATAATCTGGACTGTAAAATCACTGTTTTAGGAAAATGTTTTGAGTGTTATGCATTGTGCATGTCTTTGTTTGAGAGAAGCCCACACTGCAGCTGCAGTCGCTCACTATCAGCAGAAACACACTTCAGTCTTGAATTGTGTTTTTGTGTTCTCCTAAAATATTCCCTCTGAAGCACTTAGCCTAATTACGATCATTTCTTCTTCTGACTAATCGTCCAAGTGTTGTGTGTCTTCTAAAATAATCAGAGCGTCGACAGCCTGCTTTACTGCTTCTGACGCGTGCATGTTGTGTCAGCGCTGTTACTGTTGTGAGGATGTTTTCATGTTCTTCATTTGATTAGACACTTGGTTAAAGAGATGATTACCAAGAAAGGCACAAGTTCTCTCATCAGGCAAGTTTGAAATGCTGTTTATTTAATGATTAGATTTTTTCAACATGAAGAAAATGGACCAATTACACCCATGGAGCCATATTAATCATTTTCTGAGCTTGTCTAAAACAAATGCTTGCATTGCTTATGGAGCTGCGGGGTGTTAGTTACTTTACTAATCCCCGTAGGAGAAATTCAGTTGTCCAGTAGCACCAAAAAAAACACATCCATCCACACCAACAAAATAGATTGATTGATTATTCAAAAAAGTTAACAATAGTAATATTAAGCAACAGCACTTCAGGTCCCAGCTGCAGAAGTGGACCATCCGCTGGGTGGAGCAGGACAGGTCACAGCAGCAAGTGTGTGCAACTAAGCAGAAAGGTCTAAGAATAATAAAGATCCAGGGCATTTATGAATATGTACGAACATTGGTCATCCTGCTACCCTGTGGACTGATCCTCAAACCCTGCTGCTGTTGTTGTTGGTGAATTGGAAAGTCCTCTGTCTCTTTTAGGCTCAACAGGTGAAATGCAATTCAATTTAACCCCATAGGTCATAGCAGTTTAGAAAAATCCCAATATCAAGAGTTTAAAGGCATGGCAGGGAATATCTAACAATCAAGTTTTAACTATCAACACTGAAAGGGACAATCAAACCTAAAGTGTACCTGGGTGGCAGTCAGAGCTGCACCCAGTACACAGAGCACCAGCCCCTCACTGATCCTCCTGCAGGTGGTGAGTCCACAGGGGCCTTGATCTTTCAGTGGGGGCTTCAGGCAAAGTGGGGTTAAGTGTCTTGCCCAAGGACACAACAACAAGCAGTCATCAGTGGGAGTCGTGAAGTAGGTCTTGTGGTGGACTCGAACCCACGTTTACCATAATAACAAAAATAAATTAAGGGGAATTTTAGGAACAGGATGCTATGCCCACTTTGCCGCTCTATTGTTGCTGTGTTCAATACTGGATGCTATATCAAAGAAAAGAGTTGAACTTTCCCAAGATCAAGACTGCCAGTTCAATTCGTTCTCATTTCAAGTGAAAATTTGTTAATTTTATTGTCTTATAAATTTGTAAGATCTTTCTCTGACGCCTTATTCATGCCCAGAAGAAAACACACACTGTGCAAATGAATGGTACATTATATCGTAGGTCACTGAATTCATTTCAGGAAAGGCAATTGGTATAATCCCTCTGGGGACTTGTTGTGAGGAGTGAGCCACATTTACTCAGTTACCCTTACACCTCTGTGTAGATTAGGAAATACGTTTAAGCACTATCACCCAATCATGGCACCTCATTTGCTCACTCTTACAATACCCAGGACACAGATTTTCAGAGGGGTATTCTTGAGGGGGCAGCTGCTTAACCAACCATCATAGTTACTTATGTATACCCCTTTGTGAATGCAGAACTCTTGTCTCCACAGGCCACGCTCACACACAGAAAGCCTATATAAGCAATGTATCTTATTCAGTTTAAATCGATGAAAACCAGACTGTTATGGAATCCCAAGTCAAACTTCCTAGTCTCCAAATCAGAACACTCTGCAGGTGTATTTCATTTCACAACGTTCGACTGAGATTGCTGTGAAATTAAATTTGATTTGAGAGGACTTTCATTATCAAAAATTTGCATTTTATCTTCCTTAAAGGGAACTTAAATTGTATTATTTTTTTTTATAACGTAATACTCTGGCCATGGTATACCGTACTATTATATACAGTAAATATTTCAACAATCAGATATTTAAAGGAGCATTATGTAAACATCTGGCCAAAAGTGGTACTGCAGTCACAGTCAATATTTTGTAGTCCTCTCCCACTCTCCCTGACTCAGGTTGCCAGATACACACCAAATCCAGCAGCAAACACAAGGAATTATTTTATCAGTTGCTTGTGTGTCTCCATTCACATTGCCATGAGCCGTGCTAATGTTGAATGAATGTTTTTTAAATTTTATTTTATTTGAACATTTGAGATCAGAAAAACCAAATAAAAGCAATGTAATTATACATGGATTACGCAAAATAAATAAGCAATTGAGTGGGAAGAATGTATGTTGGAACATATTTCTTCAGTGTATCAACATCAGGGTTTCCTCCAGAGGTTATACCCTTCAATTTTATTTATTCCCTATTTTTTAGACATACATGTACAAGTCCCACATCAAAAAGGGACTAACATTATTTTAATTGGGGTACATGTGATCTTAAATGATTCTTTTTACAATTAAGCTATAATCTGCAAAAAAAACTTGCATGTGAAATTGTATAATTAAATACAAACATATACCTCCTGGACTCGAACCCAGGTCATTGGTGTGACAGCACTATGGCTTAAAGCTGCACTAACTGACTTTGGGATTTTGAAGCGGCAGACTCGCTGGCCTCTCTCTTTCTGCTCCCCTCCCCGCACCCACGAAGCTATCGCCCCCCACACACACTCACTGTTGTTGACGAAGCTAGCGTCTCCCAATATGGATAAATACATGAAAATGGATTTGCACGTGGATGGCGTGACCATAGAACGATAGAACCGGGAAGCGCGGAGGAACAGGACTTTCGTTTGGATGGCTGTCTCGCTGTGTAAGCAGTAACCGGTGACGAAGACACACGGAGTTTCAGGTTAGCTCCTCGTCTTGTTGTGCTAACTCAGCCGTCTATGCTAACAGAGACCTGTAGATTTCTCACGAAAGCGGGGGCTAGTGGTGCGCTGTGATTGG
Organism: Knipowitschia caucasica; assembly: GCA_964034765.1. Taxonomy (NCBI): domain Eukaryota; kingdom Metazoa; phylum Chordata; class Actinopteri; order Gobiiformes; family Gobiidae; genus Knipowitschia; species Knipowitschia caucasica. Next base: position 30,484,570 of record OZ035823.1, read on the forward strand.
TCACAATCCGCGACCCGAAAGTTTGCCGAAACACATCTCTTCCTTGTTTCATCAAAACTCGACCTAAATTATAAAGTCACACCAGCACAAATCTGCGCTACTTTTTCTTCAAAAGGACGTATATCCCAATGCACTGCATGGACATGGATAGCATTTAACTAATGAATACAAATATAAAGTCAGTTAGTGCAGCTTTAACCATTAGACCACCAAAGAATACAACAAGTGGAGCCGAGGCAGGTACTTCAACTGTCAATGAAAAACGCACTCAAAGTTTTTATCCAGTTTTAGGCCATGGACACACGTAGCCGGGTATTTTTTTAACTCAAAATATTTCCCCCCCTCCGTTTATACAATAATTTGCATCCACATATAACCGAACATCTGCGTTTTCAATAACATTCCAAACATGTGCGTCCTCTGACGTCCTGCGTTGGGAGAAAAACACAGAAGTGGGCGGAGCTTTGATTCTAACGCCGGTACTTCTGTAGCGGCCGTTTTACAGTCATAATAGAAACTCAGGATAAAGACATATGTTCACAAGCTCTGACCCCCGTCCTCAGCTCTGGTTTGATTCTGGTTTAGCTCCTGTTTTGGTTGTTTTCGAGCGACCCTTTCCACTAGGGTTGGGCTTGGGATCAGAGTACTTTTTTTTGTACCACCTCGACCGTGGTTCCAACCGTGCCAAAGCTACACCATAACGTGACGCCAGCCGACTGCATACACTGATTGGTCAATGAGTGTCGTCACTGGAAGCGACGTCCGACCCTACGGTTAAAACAACTAAACCCTGCCATCTTTAAAACCAGCTGCTCTGCTTCAACACGTCCTCCTCACTCCAGAGAAATGGAATCGCACAGAAAGCCCCAAAAGTCAACGTCCTGGTCGGTCGACGAGGTCCACTCTGGAACCCTCTTTCGAGGCCGAAGAAAAAATGCAAAGGGGGCTCGACGTCACAACACGGAACGAGAAGGTTTACAGGGAGATTGCCCAGCTCTTGATTTGTGACTAGTCTGTGGTAATCCTGGAAATAACTGGTTAGCTACGAATCCCGTTGGCCCAAAGCTCTCACTGAAATGTATTTACTCGTGTAAAAGTTGGATTGTCTGTTTTTCACAAGGTGCTAGCTACATTTATCTATCGATAGCAAGCTTTGCTAAAACGTCCTTCCTATATTTATTCGTTTGAGAATTTCTTCCCACAGGTGACGAGATTACCAACGAACTATGAGTGGCAACTCCTCCCCTCATGTGGTCTCAATAGACATGAAGCTGAATGCGCAGGTTCAGACTGAAAGACCGAGTGCCTGCCAGCCTCGAGCCTCAGCCAATCACACCGCTCTGCCAGCCTCGAGCCTCAGCCAATCACACAGCCAGGCCAGCCTCCTGCCAACCCTCTCAGAGCAAAGCGGGCAGTTTAAAAGGCAGCCACTTCCTGACAAACAACGCTTCCTGAGGCTCTTAAACAACCATGGGCATGGTTCTCTGACCGCCGCTGCTGCCGGTCCCTGCTGCTCCTACTAATGCCTGTTCCCTGATGCCTGCTTCCCGTTCCTGCTGCTACTACAGATGCCTGTTCCCCGTTCCTGCTGCTACTACTGATGCCTGCTTCCCGTTCCTGCTGCTACTACTGATGCCTGTTCCCGCTGCTGCTGCTGCCTGTTCCTGCTGCTCCTACTGATGCCTGCTCCCCGTTCCTGCCGCTCCTACTGATGCCTGTTCCCGCTGCTGCCTGTTCCTGCTACCGCTCCTGCTGCTGCCGTTCCTGCTGCTCCTACCGCTGCCTGTCCCTGCTGCCTGCTCCTGCTGCTCCTACTGATGCCTGTTCCCGCTGCTGCCTGTTTCGCTGCCGCTCCTGCTGCTGCCTGTCCCTGCTGCCGCTCCTGCTGCTGCCTGTTCCTGCCTGCCTGCTCCTACTGATGCCTGTTCCCGCTGCTGCCTGTTCCGCTGCCGCTCCTGCTGCTGCCTGTTCCTGCTGCTGCCTGCTCCTGCTGCTCCCAGGCTGCACCTGTCTCTACGGCTCGGCTCTTTCAGACACGTATGTAACCTGGCTCACAGAGACAAGCGGCGCACGCTGGCATGACATGGTCTGTTTGTTCGTATGAATCGCATTGTGGTTGCGTTGTACGTGCTTGTCCCGGGCCCGTGATTGTCCCGTGCCATTGTTTGTTTGGGGTCTGTTCCTGCTTTGACCCGCACTGATCTGCTCGTCAGTGCTTATTGGCGCTGCTCCTTAAACACGTCCAGGCTCCGTGTCACTGCTGCTCAATCCTCCGTGAGACCAGTAGCGGCGCCAGGTTTGCAATTTTGGGTAGGCCTGCAGATTAGTAAGTAGGCCAAATTCGCACGGGGTTTCAAAGAATATGGTTCAAACGCACGCACGCACACACACGCACCCAAGCACACACATACACACAAGCTCATTTATGAAACTTGCGTAGAAAAAGGTGTACATTTTGGGTGTATATTCCATTTACACAAAATCCAACGTCGGATTTATGAACGTGTGAGATCCACCCAGATCTGAGCGTATACGCAGCTGCGGGTGTTGATAAATCGGCTGAATACGAACGTATTTATGAAAGTCACGCCTAGAATTATGCAGCAATGTTCGCGACAGGTCAGCACGGAAGTCCAAAAAGACTGTTGGAAGCCTCAAAAGGCACGTTTGTTTGTTATGTTTATGTAAAAATAAATATACGCTATATATTCAGCTGCGTTTTGCACAAATTTGCAAAAATAGTTTTGATACATTAGAAAAATCTCTCTCTAATTGTAGAAGTGAATAAATATAGATTGATTGAATGAATGAATAATTCATATGTATTATGCAGCGGTGGCTCTCATGAATGAAGCGTCTGCAGCGTCTTGGACGCAGCCTGGCTCGGGGTAGAAGTGCGCATTGAAGCACTGTACACTTCAGAGAGCGTTTGCGGTCCACATTTCACAAAGAAACTGAAGCCAAAACTTCTGCACATGTGGCGCGACCTCTCACGGCACTCGCTGCGCACTCTGGACAGGGCAGTGAGACATTTGGAGTGAGCAATACCATCGGTGCGTTATTGGGGTGTGTGTCTGTGTGAGGCTAACACAAATCTAATGAAATAACACATTGCTTTACCAGATGTGAGGAATACAAATAGCCGTGTGTAATTACGCAGCGCAGAGCCTGCCACAGCAATAGATGGGTCACACATCCCTGTTGCGTAAAGTGTATTTATATAGAGCCTTTCACAGTTCAGGATCACAAACCGCTTCACATTTAAAAAACATATACAGATCAAAATAATACACACACAAGTCAGATTTAATAGAGGGTCCTGATCATGAGCTGTGATTTATTCGAAGTTTGCATTTTTCCATTAGACTTTTTCCGATGCGCAATCTCATCAGTGCGAGGTGAACCTGGCCTGACTGCGCTCTCCTCCTCTGGGACCTACGGGCCCGGGCCTCTGGCTCCTCTACCTCACGAAGTTCACGCTGAACTTTCTTAAAACTAAAATGACTAAAAAGGCTGCTTTGTTGTGAATGTTTTGAGAGCGTTGTCAATCTTAAAGACGAGGAATGGCTGCTTGTTCTCGGGAACGAGCTTTGCGCTGTGTGATATGATCATGCAGATTATTGGACAAAATTATTCAGCCAATAAACAGGACTATTTGAAGCAACGTGAACGCTCAGGGGGTTACATTTTCTTAAAACATTAGAACGCAACATTTAGGCAATAATGTGTGTATAAAAATAACAATATTTAAATTATGACTTTTAATAAAAAGGCTCATGACTTGAGAGGCGAAGAACAAATTTGAGTAGGCCAAGAAAAAAACTGGTAGGCACCGGCCCACCCGGGCCTATCACTGGCGCCGCGGCTGCGTGAGACAGTTCAAACTCCAGCGTGCTTGGTGGCATGCAAAATTACATTTTGGAGTCTTCCCTAATCAGTCTCCTTCTAAGGCCCGAATTGTTCGTATTAAGGCTTAATGTATCGGTCTCCGAGGCTTAACGACATATTGCACGTTCAGGGTGAATAGGAATCTGCAGCTTTGGCGCCTCTCTGATTTGGTTGCTCCCTAGACAAAGGCCTAATGTAATATTGCTCGCTCATGGTGAAGAGGAATCTGCAGTTTTGACGCCTGTCTGATTTGGATGCTCCCATAAGGTGAAGAAAGTGCGTTTAGCTTCATGGCCCTGCCACGCGCATAATGGCGTATGTGAATGCATGTTGTATAGCAAAGCATGGCAAGTTTATTTGTATAGCACAATTCATACACAAGGCAATTCAAAGTGCTGAACAAAATAAGAAAGCATTAAAATCATAGATATTCACAGAACATTAAAAAGGATAGAAATATATTTTTTTGACCTTGTCTCAAACATTGTCAGAGAGGAGGCCTGTCTCGCATCTTCAGGAAGATTGTTCCAGATTTTAGCAGTGTGAATCTGAAAGGCAGCCTACCCACGTTAGTTCTGACTCTGGGCACTAACAGGAGTCCAGTCCCTGTGCTCCTCAGAGTCCGGGCTGGTTCATATGGGACTAACATGTCACTACTATATGTTGGTGCGAGGCCATGGAGGGACTCGACTTGTATATGTGCATGCACATGTAGGTACGTAGTATACGTGCATATATATTATGTATATGTATATGCGTATGTGTTTTATAGTCTTAAGCTCGCTTCGCTCAGTTCTCATCAGGGCTGTGGCTGTCTCTGCTCTCGTCAAACTTTCCGTAGTTTAATTGTAATAATGATTAGATGCTTTGCAATGAATGATCTGAGTTACCTTCGCTGGTCGTCGGGCTATTCCGTTAAAAGACAACCTGTTCCAACTGAGGCCAAGGGGCCAATCGTGGCCCTCCCTGTCATTTCATGGTGCCCTGCCTGCTAACCCGTCGTAATCTGGGTTCGTAAATACTTATTCGGTGTCGTCCATTCTACTTCAGCGCAGCCAATATAGACGTGTCGTAACCCGTTCTGAGATGTTGTTGTTCTCGGTCGGGCTCGAATCTCCGCTAATCTGTAGCTAGCGAGACGACAGGAGGTCGTCATTCAGCCAACTTCAGCTCTTTTATAGTTCGTCCTAAAGTTCGGACCAGTCCAATGCGGTTTCGCCTACGTGTCGGCCCCGGGACTAGTCTGGCGGACTGAAGTGGCCCTCGTACTGAAATCCTCGAGCCCCCTCCGCGTACAGTAAACATTGCTCAAAGGGACGCGTTGCCCCAGGTCATTAGCAGTGTGTTTCATTTTATCCTGAGCAGGCTGGTGTCGATTATCAAAAGTAGTTTTATGCTTTGTTCCACCTCCGTGTGGAGTTTGCATGTTCTCCCCTCGTCCGGCCGGTTTGCTCCGGATCCTCCACGTGCTCTGGCCTTCCCTCACTGCTACCGCGTGCAATTGATCCGCCCTGCGCCTCATACGGGCGATCTCTCTCCGATTCTCCGCGCGGAGTCGGGGGGCAGCATCCACAACGGTCACATGCTCTCTGCCGCACTCTCATGGCTCTGAGTCATCGTAACGGTTGCTCGCTCTACTGCTCGTTCTCAGGTGCCGCTCTGTTCGTACTTATTCTGCTCCGTGGCCGCTCTTTGCCGTCGTTCTGAGTTTCCTAATTGCATCAAGATAGCTCTCTCCTGTCCAGAAGGAGATTCAGTTGGTTCTTGTTTAATCTCTCCCTTATGTTGCAGGGCGCTCTTGCTGCACGGCCGCGCCTTGCGAATTATTCTCGTAGCAATAGGCCCTGTCATTCCCGCGCGGGGCATGCCCTTCCTACGCGGGGCTCGTCCATCTCAAGCCGGGCAGGCGTCTGGCCGTCACACTGGCCACCCGGCACACGTGATGACCCTCATCGAAGGTTTCGTAAATGCTCCCTCAGCTTGGACATGGAGAGAGAGAGGATAGGAGGAGGAGGACCAAGGTCTCTTGGTCCGTCCTGTCCTCTGTCACGTCCCAAACAGGTGCTGCTCTTCCGGCTGGGCCGCCTCAACCTCGCAGTGCACGTCATTCCTCAGGCCGTGGTTCATCCCCAGGCTCCTGCGCGCTCTGCAACCCTGTTTTCCTGTTCGCAGGTGCTGCGCTGACCTCAGCTTCAGCTGCTGCCTGCCGGAACGGTGTCTTTCATGATGGCACCGCCTCTACCACTTACTTATTTCTTTTTCACGGACGCGGCTCAGTCCGTGGGTTTTTGGGGGTCATATCAAGGCCAGTGGTTAGCTGCACCCTGGCCCCAAGGACTTATCACTATAATCCCTGCATTCAACACTCCAAAAGGAAGGTGCCGTCACACTTTCGTTATGCATTATTTTTCCCCTGTCCAGATAAACACCTGATGAAATGCACTCTCCTCCATGCACGGAGAGGAGATTCAGATGGGCTGCTATTTCTCTCTCTGTCAAATTACGTCATGTTTGCGCAATGCATCCAAGCCCATTTAATAAATCCGGCCGGTCTCCTGTGATCTCCCGATTCTCCAATACCGGCCGCTGGATTAGAATAGCCGCCGCACTCCAGCCTGCTGGGCCTTCCTCACTCTTCCCTACAGCAAATGGGTCAATGGTCCACGGCTTGGTCCTGCCTCATCCTCTATCAGACTAAACACTGACACTATTCTGACTGCTCAGCGCTCCCTCTTCAATCTGAGGTAATTATCAAATACTCTGGTGGTGGCTAAGGCTCTTCTCTCACATAAGCATTCTCAACATCTGTTGCACTTCAATCCGGACATGCATATGATCACCTTGTCTTACATCATACATTCATGCTCACCGCAGCGCTCTGTGCAGAGAAGCTTCTCTGCATAACCCCCTACGGCTCACGCTATATACGCACCTCACGAAGCGGCCTGTGCGCGAGAGGCAGCTCCGCACGCCCCAAGGGCCCACGCTTCTACACGCATAGTCATTACAGAGCGTGCGGACTCGTCACCCCCGCATATTCTCTGTATCATACGCTGACACACGCATGCTCAAATATAGCAGATCTTGTATGAGAAAGCTCTCTACATTGCTGCTCCACATTCTCAACATGCAGAGCCCGCATCAGCTCTGCGATTACACGCATTTACTCTTCATTTCATGCATCCATCACGCACGCATGATCACATAGCCGCTCATTCAGTGAGTGTCTGTTCCCACAGATCCCCTGCGGCCTACGTCATACATGCACCCTCACGAAGCGGTCTGTGCGCGAGAAACCCTCCGCACGCTCCAAGGGCCAACGCTTCATACACGCATAATCATTACAGAGCGTGCGGATTTGTCACCCCCGCATATTCTCTGTATCCTATTCATGCAATTCTGCTTCCAGGCAATGCTGCCTCCATGCAATGCAGCCTCCACGCAATGCTGCCTCCAGGCTATGCTGCCTCCATGCAATTCTGCCTCCATGCAATTCTGCCTCCATGCAATGCTGCCTCTATGCAATCTATGCAATGCTGCCTCTATGCAATGCTGCCTCTATGCAATGCTGCCTCCATGCAATCTATGCAATGCTGCCTCCATGCAATGCTGCCTCTATGCAATGCTGCCTCCATGCAATGCTGCCTCTATGCAATGCTGCCTCCATGCAATCTATGCAATGCTGCCTCCATGCAATGCTGCCTCTATGCAATCTATGCAATGCTGCCTTTATGCAATGCTGCCTCCATGCAATCTATGCAATGCTGCCTCCATGCAATCTATGCAATGCTGCCTCCATGCAATCTATGCAATGCTGCCTCCATGCAATCTATGCAATGCTGCCTCCACGCAATGCTGCCTCCATGCAATCTATGCAATGCTGCCTCCATGCAATGCTGCCTCCTATGCAATGCTGCCTCCATGCAATGCTGCCTCCATGCAATCTATGCAATGCTGCCTCCATGCAATGCTGCCTCTATGCAATGCTGCCTCTATGCAATGCTGCCTCCATGCAATGCTGCCTCTATGCAATCTATGCAATGCTGCCTCCATGCAATGCTGCCTCTATGCAATCTATGCAATGCTGCCTCCATGCAATGCTGCCTCTATGCAATCTATGCAATGCTGCCTCCATGCAATGCTGCCTCTATGCAATCTATGCAATGCTGCCTCTATGCAATGCTGCCTCTATGCAATCTATGCAATGCTGCCTCTATGCAATGCTGCCTCCATGCAATCTATGCAATGCTGCCTCTATGCAATGCTGCCTCTATGCAATCTATGCAATGCTGCCTCCATGCAATCTATGCAATGCTGCCTCTATGCAATGCAGCCTCCATGCAATGCTCCCACGCCTCCAGATAGGCAGCTTCCCACGGGAGGCCTGCGCATTCCCCGGCACACACAGCGCGGCTTCCTCTTTTGGGGGATCTGAGATCATCTTCAGCTGCAATCGATCTCATTGCTGCAAGTGTCACTGCCGGGGTCAACGCGCCTAACAAATAATGTTATTGTATTAATTGTGTCTTTGGTCTCTTCAGATTGAAATGAAGCTGAATGCGCAGGTTCAGACTGAAAGACCGAGTGCCTGCCAGCCTCGAGCCTCAGCCAATCACACAGCTCTGCCAGCCTCGAGCCTCAGCCAATCACACAGCCAGGCCAGCCTCCTGCCAACCCTCTCAGAGCAAAGCGGGCAGTTTAAAAGGCAGCCACTTCCTGACAAACAACGCTTCCTGAGGCTCTTAAACACCCACCACCTCCCCAGCACCCCCTCTGGCTCTTGGCTCCCGCTCTGGCTCCCGCTCTAGGCTCCCACTCCGGCTCCTGCTCCGCCTACGCCCCATTCACACCATACTCTAGCCACCACCAGTGATTGACCCCGGGGGATCTGAGATCATCTTCAGCTGCAATCGATCTCATTGCTGCAAGTGTCACTGCCGGGGTCAACGCGCCAAACAAATAATTTTATTGTATTAATTGTGTCTTTGGTCTCTTCAGATTGAAATACGTACTTTGGATGGTTTTGCACTTTACTTTTGTTTTTATTAAATGTGTGATTGTAACAATACTTTGTTTAATTCATGCGTGCCCTAAAACCTCTTTGAAGCACTTCCAGCTCGTTTAGAATATAGCAGCAAGGATCTCAACAGGCACCAAAAGGAGGGAGCACATAACTCGGGACGACGGTACCTCTGAACCTGGCCTCCTCCACCTACACCTGCGGACTGCCTGCCCGACCCGCCTGGGAGCTGCTTCAGTCCTGCACCTATAGCCCCTCGGCCCGTGTGGAGCGGATCCCTCTCCCAATTGTGGGTCTTCCCAAGGTTTGTCAAGTCAAGTCAGCACCATTGGCTTCAGAAGTTCAGCGTTTGAATCATTTCTTTAAGACTGCTGAAAGCATTTTCAACAACAACTCACGCTGTGCAGGATTTTTTATTAAATACTTGCTGTTAGTCTGTCACCCGGTGTCCTGAAAAGGTTTTAGGAGCCAGTTCTGCAGGGGGTAAGCAGAGTCTCCTAGGAGGTAATATTCAGCTGTCACCGATATTATAATAGATCCATACACACCACCATTGTTACTAGTTACACATTGGGCGTAAATGACGTGGTCTGACAACCCCCCATGCTGAGGAGATACTACTTTTAATGGATAAGCACCCATACTTGGCCTTGCCGTGCCGTGCTGTGCCGTACTGTGAGTATAAAAAGGCGCTAATAGTCTACTGGGCTACTCTTCAAGGCTGGGCTTAAATGATGTATCTTTAATTCAGCATATGGCTCAGTAGGTAAGACTTGGACGTACAATCTTAAATAAAATAAAAAATACAGATTGTCAGCTGCATATGGGGACAGACACTTGGCTGGAAGAAGTAAGATTCTCCTACTTGATGACACTATATCATCACTATGACTTCAGTTGTAGTATCCATCCATCCATCCATTTTCTTCCCCTTAATCCATTTCTGGGTCGGGGGGGTGGCAGTCAAAGCTGCACCCAGTACACATAGCACCAGCCCCAGTTGTAGTATGTGTATTGCTATTGTCGTCAAAAAAGATTTGACTGACGTGTTCAGAATTTGATACAGAAATAAGGCCAAGAATGCAGGAGTTAAAAATAGAATATTTAATTCTCTTTACAATTAAATATTGATACAAAACTCTTGGAGCCCTTAATTCTCTAAAACTAACCATATGCTGAGCCATTCTAACTGTCCCTCCAGGCCTGAAAATGTGCAGAGAACATGCAGGCGCTCTGCCATGTTCTCTGTCACTCTATCCCTGCTCAGAGTGACTGCAAATCTCCTCCCAGCAGTTTCTATCAGATGACGTCACAGGTCCCAGACTGGTCCAGTCTGATCCAGCTTTTTCTGGTTTTGGGAGGCGCGTACTCCAGCCAGCCCATGGACTCCGGACTTTGTCTCGGTGCTTCCCCCTCCGTATCTCTGCATTCCAGACCCTCAGCGGCGTCTTCCTGTCTGGTACTAAATCAACAGCTGCGCCGCCTGTTTGCTATCCTTGTCCTTGGGGGATGGTCTGGCCGACTGGACTAGGCCCACTTAATATGAAATCACTGAAAATATAAACGACGTGTGCAGCATTTCTTGAGATGATGCATTACTATTCACCTGCTGACCCCTAAACTGTTTTTTAAGTAGGTGCTTGTTTGAACATTTCTGCATTCCTCATTTCTTCTCTTTTAGCAAGGGGACTAGGGATGAAAACATATCTTGGACTTTTTTATTCTTTTGAAAGACAAGTTTAGATGTATTACCTTGTTATCATGTTTCGGCTGCAGAGCTGCGAGCCATCTTCAGAACTTCAGTCACATACAACCTTTCCAAAGCACTTGTGGATATCATTGAACCCCTCATTGGCTAAACAGAACATCATTGCAAAAACTCAAAACAATTAGTACAAGAACTTAAAGACATCAAAGTAGCCCCAGATGAAATATTAATATTACACAACGTTATTTTGCTCTTCACCAAAACACAAGTTGACGTCACACTATGCATTGTGCAAGATAAAAAAAAAAAAAATGCACAAACCTAACAGTGGAAACCATTACACAGTCATTACATTTGTTGCAAAATCTACATACTTCCATCACAATAACATAATATACAGGCAGAAAGAAGGTTTTGAGATGGGAGATCCCTTATCTGCAATCATGAGTAGTTCTTTTATGAAGAACTTGGAAGAAAAAGCATACAACACAGCACCCCTGCAATGCAGACTACCACTTTGGAAACGCTACGTAGACAACATTCTGGGAAAAATACAATACGTACACTGTCAAGAATTCACAGACCACCTCAATGCGCAGGGCAGCACCGGAAATAGGAAGATCTTTGTTTACACCCATGTGCACATGCGCCCCTCGCTGGGTGGCACAAAGACAGAGCGGCACATACTGAAGCATTGATACGACGAGTACTTTTAAAAGACTCAGTGGGCGAATAGCACTGTATATAAACTCTTTAACGCAAGAAGATCAGAGGAGATATAAAGACAAGCTAAAAATAAGTATATGAGACCGAACTGAACAAATTCAAAGCCCATAAGAGACCTGGGATGACGAGAAGAAACATTGGTCAGACTTATCTGCTGGGACTGGGACTCTTGAGACATTTATTCTGACTTCATAGAAAACCCGGCAACCTTCACTCAAGAAGGGTCCGTGTTTTTCACCGCGGTAAAGTCGCCCGGCATTTCGCCGTCGCAGTAAAACACATTAACCCTTGTATTATGTTGAAAAAAAATGACATTGATTATGTTGCGGGTCATTTTGACCCGTACTGTGTAAATGCACTCAAAACAGTCAAGAAAACAGGTTAAACCAATAACAACTTTATATAAATATTTAGAAAAGTGACGTACAATACATTTTTAATTACAACGCTATATTTAAGAAATATTTAGTCTAATCTTCTTGTCCTCCTCTCGGGTCAAAATGACAATTCTTCCCTCCCTCTTTCCTCCTGCCATGCTTTCTCCTTCCTTTTTCTCATCCTGTTTTCCTTCTCTCTGTTCATCCTCCTCTATTCCCTTCTTTTCTCTTCCTTCCTTCCTTCCTTTCTCCCTTCTTCCCTTCCTACCTTCCTTCCTTCCTCCCTTCCTCTTTATTTGACCAAAGATTCGTCCTCTGAATCCTCCTTATTGTAGGAAAATTGACAATCTGGATCAGCAATAACATTGTCCTGTATCTGAAAAATCCTCTGTTTCTGAAATCTCTTCCTCTACATCATTATCCCAGTTAAAAATCTGTGAAGCCTCCTCAGATGACATCCTTCTGGAGCTCATTTTTGGTGAGTTTGTCAAAGCCTAGCACGCATCGACAGAGTAACTGGAGACAACTAGTTGCAAGGCGGCTTTTGGAAACTGAGAGTAGATGATGGAGATGATCAGTTGTTATCAGATATGAGCGCTCTTACAACTGGAGATAAACAGTCGATCTCCGGATTCAGTCAGATGCCCGTGTTCTACTTTTTGGCAACTAGTTGTCCTCCAAAGTTGTAAATCCAGAGATATCACCCGATGTGCGCGCTCCGTGGCGCGCTCCAACAACATGTGTGTCTCGCGTGTATTGCGCCCTCTACAGTTTATGTCAGAAAACACACTGTAGTTGAGGCCAGTTGCTGTCGATGTCCGCGCTGTTATTCCCGAGACTGGCCTGATACAGGAGCGGCCCGTTTTCGCCAGATTGTCGATGTGTACGGGGAGCAACTCAAAGGCGACGGATATAATCAGTTGCCAGTCCGATGTACGCTAGGCAAAAGAGATGACATGAGAACAGTGACAAGGACAAGTGTGAGAAAGTTCCCTCTCTTCACACACCTGGCTCTCAGAGGCAATCAAAATACAATGTCAAAGAGACATGTTTTTTTGGATCTGAACAACTATTTACCCACATTAAAGCGTCAGGGTCAAAATGACCCGCAACATCATCTTTGTATACAAACTCTGCACAGACATTCCACTACACATCAAAGTGTCCAGATTTTACACACCAATTCATGACCCTAGCTGAGGAAAAGTCACCAAATTTCAGCAAGAAAAATAAAAAATAACAAGTACTTTGATCAACACAAAAACTGAAATGGGTCAAATTGACCCTTAACATAATACAAGGGTTAAAAGCGGGTTGCCCCTTTTTGCTGTTACTTACGGTAAAGGTGGAACAGGAAGCCGCGGGGATGAGCAACCAAAATGCAATGTTTAAAATGAATCATCATTCATGAATGAATGAAGGAGTGAACAAGTGCGCAGTGAAAGTAGTTGCAAAACTTTTATGAATTTTTATCCCCTCATCCCCCCGGGTTCCCGTTCTACGTTTACCGTAGGTAACAGCATAAAAGAGCAACCACTTTACCGCGGCCGTTTATCGCAGTTCTTTTCCAAGAGAATTTGAAAAAAAACTTAAGCTTTCCCCAGCGGGCCGTACATGACCGGCGCGGAAAAACTATGAACAACGACGTCACTTCAAGATCCTCCTATATCCAATTCACTTATGAGAAGAAAAAAGACTAGACCATAGCATATCTGGACATTCAAATAAACCACATGGAAGACAGCAGCATCAAAATTAAAGTATACCGTATACCCATTCACAGAGATCAATATTTACTTTGATCATCGAAACACCCCACTACACACACGCTCTCAGTCGTAAGAACACTTTTTGAACGGACCACACTCATCACAGACGATGAGAACAGAGTGGAGGAGGAAAGACACATCGTTCAAGCACTCAAAGAATGTTAGTACCTGAATTGGGCCATAGCGAAAGGGAGACAACAGGTGAAGGATAAAACTCCAAAACACAAGAAATAAACAACCACTGCCACTAGAGGGCAGCTCCTGCACGGCAATACAGTTACATTACTATACATCAGTACAATATTTGTACAGCAGTCAAACCATACAATAAACTTCGACAACAGTTATTACCCAAAGGACTTTACACCACCAGATCAAAAATGCACTGCTATATTTGAAATACAATGCAAGTCGTGTCCAAAATCATACATAGGGGAAACGGGGAGGGCATTCCACACACGTAAAAAAGGAACATCAGAAGGAAGGTGAGAAAGAGACAACCTCAAGACTCACTCGGGTCGGAAAAAAACAAGCAAATCAGGAAAACCTCAAATCAGCCATTTCAGATCACTGCAAGAGAAATAACCACATTATGGACTGGGACACGGGCGCAGGTCCTCGGCTCTGAAAACAACAAATACAAACGCCGGAAGGAGGCAATTGAAATCAGGAAGCGGGGCAACAACAGCATCAACCGAGATGAGGGAGCTTTCCCCCTGTCCCACATATGGGACACACTCCTCCAGAGACCACCGGGTGAGAGGGGGCATGGTCAGTCTGAGTGACCCGCCAGGTCAATCAGGCTGACCACGCCCACTCAGGAAGTAACATCCGCCGATAAATGACATGTCACCAAGACAGGTGACTGTTCTGAAGATGGCTCGCAGCTCTTCAGCCGAAACATGTTAACAAGATAATACATTAAAACTTGTGTTTCAAAAGAACAAACAAGCATTTTTAACTCAAGACAAAATTAACCTTTTTGAATAAAAAAAAATCTAATAACTAAATGTGTTTTGTTTGACTGAGGGTACCATCAGCTGCCAACAATAACATGTAATGCATGTGTAATGCCAGAACATGTCACTTGTTTTGATTATTACACTCATTAGAACCCAAGACTCTCACAGAGAAAAACAAGACACTGTGTGACACTGTTGTAGCACTTATGGTGCTATCTGTGCCCTTATGTAGTAAAGGATGGACTGAAGGGACAATTGGGCTAGATCAGATAGATTCGAGATTCGGAGGAGCCTAGGGTGTACAACATCAAAGGACACACATACACAAGGAGTTGCAGAAAAATAATGAACGTTTACTCTGCAAATTTAGTTTAAGAGTAATTATGTACAAAAGGGAACACAATTGCGCGCTTTGAAAAATAAAATAAAAATACCCCCCAAAATTGTTGTAAAGTCCATTCAATGTTCGTTTAGTCTTTCAATGTTCGTTTAGTCTTTCACTGTTCGTTTGTAACAGTAACCAGTCGGGTTACAAATACCAGTCACTGTGGTTCGGGCTATGGCTCGCCATCCAGATCTGGAGCCTCTTCTTGAATTGGATCCACACAAAAAACCTGACCTGGAAACAGGTCAGACAATAGCTTAAATTATGTTCTATACAGAATAGTTACTAATTTAGCTTTTTAAAGTTATTCAAAATATCTTCAGTTGTACAACATTATAATTCCAGTATTACTAAATAAAATAAATAAACCAAATCTACATTAGTTTACATTTAGTAACAAAAATAGTATTTCTCTCAAAAGTGTATAGCAAGTACACTTTAAACTCAAAATTTACACTCACAGGCTTTAAGTGTATAAAATAAACATTTCTCACTTTTTAAAACAGAAAAACCTTCAAAAAACAGGCAAAGTGCATGTACCAGCACTTGACATTAACACTAAAAATTTTCACAGTGGCTAACCCACATTAGCACCACCAGGATAAAAATTAGCATGTGCTAAATAAACTATTTTGCACCAAAAAACTGCATTTTACACCTCTACACAATTGACTTTGCATAAACCTTGAAATAGTATTTCGTATCAAATGAATTGGGGCCTTGGATTAACCTATTTACCTCTAAAAAGTGCATTTTCGTAGTGAAAAAGCTAGCGGAGATACCACTCGGAGATTAGCATCCGGAGATTAGCATGCTAACTAGCCCCCATACACAATGAATGGCACTCACCATGCTACATCCCCGTGGGACACAGGGTTTCCCAGCTAGCGTGGGTTCACAGCCTTTGGGACTCAGTATCTTAAATTTAATAAAACGAATTGTCATTAATCTGTATATTGCAATGTTTTGCTTAGTTTGGGTTGGTTTTTGCTTACCTATCACCGTGTATTTTCACCAAAAAGGCTGCTACTAACACGTTAACTTCCCCGGAGCGTTAACTTCCCCCGGAGCAAGGTCTCTCTCTGTCTGCGTCTCTGGCATGTCTGACGAGCACGTACAGAGGACGTAGAGGTTAGGAGAGGAGACTTGACCTTATTGGCTAATGATGATTTTATACTATAGCGCAATTGGCTGCTCGGGGTGTCAACCAAATATATTTTTTTACGTCTTTTTAACAATATTTATCAATTTATATTTATATACTTTTTGTCAATATTTATTATTATGACATTTTAATCAGTAATATTTTTAATCACGTTTTTAACACTGGGTTACACTATCCCCCTTTAGAATCATGCAAGTCCCTTTGCATGGGATGGCTGAATAGTAATAACCTTAGAATTGGTATTCATGGGAATCATTTTAGGCTCTGGCTCTGTTAAGGCACTAGTAAAAGCTAAGCTTAGTCCTTGAAACAGGGACTGGGCAATGGAAATGAGAGGATTTCCCAACTGACTATATTGCAGTCGTTCTGGTTGGGTTGTTGTTCTCTCAGAGCGCCTCACAGTCTTTGTGGTTTCACTGTCAGTTTTTGACTGACTCGATTCGGTTTGATTGTCATTTGATCCTTTTTTTTCCACAGGTCCATCCGGTAAGTTGGTTCCATTTTCCATTTCATTGTCATTGTTTGTTTCCTCAATTGTTTCGTTTTCCTCCAGATTTCCATCATCCAATAAGTTGTCATTTCCAGATAAGTTGTCACATCCAGGTAAATTGTCACTTCCAGGTAAGTTGTCACATCCAGGTAAATTGTCATTTCCAGGTAAATTGTCACATCCAGGTAAATTGTCATTTCCAGGTAAATCGTCATTCTCAGATAAGTGAGTTTCAGCAGGATTTGGATCTTCAGAGCATGTCTTTGCTTTGGGAATTTCATAAACTCGAGTGACCGTTATGGGCTCTTGGATAGATTCCTCTCTGAACCAATAGACTGACTCATTTTCGGTTTCTGAATTTTCACATTCTTCATCTTGTCCAGGCGATTGTCTCGTTTTTGGTTTGTGGACACGAGTTGGCTGGACAGCTTCTCTTCGACAGGGGAAAGAAAACACAGGGGAGTAAGAGATCGCGGTGGACTGTGCGAACTGGCCCTTCTTTTGTTTCAGGTTTTATAGTGTAAACGGGCAAGTCACCTGCTTGGTTCACCACAATGTGAATATCTGTCTCCCACCTGTCTGCTAGTTTGTGCTTGCCTCTGAGGCGAACTGCACGAACCAAAACTCTGTCGCCCGGTTCTAGTCTTGAAGGTTTCACTCGCATGTCAAATCTTGTTTTGTTTCTTTCTGCCATTTTGTTAGCGCTTTCTGCTGCTATTTTATAGCTTTCCTTTAGCGTAGTCTTTAGTTTTTCGATGTACTGAGAATGTGACTTGAAACTTTTGTTGAGAAAGGGAAGTCCAAATGCTAAATCAACGGGCAATCTTGGCTGACGACCGAACATCAATTCGTACGGGGCAAACCCAGTTGTGTCATTTTTCGTACAATTGTACGCATGAACGAGTGGTTTGACATAGTTGTGCCACTGAGTTTTGTCTTTTTCCTCCAGAGTACCGAGCATGCTCAATAACGTTCTGTTGAAGCGTTCTACTGGGTTCCCTCTGGGGTGATACGGTGTCGTTCGAATTTTTCGAATGCCCATGATTTTGCAAAGTTCTTGAATGATGTGGGACTCAAAATCGGGACCCTGATCGCTATGTAACCGCTCGGGTATCCCGTAATGGACAATGAAGTTGTCCCAAAGTGCTTTTGCGACGGTCTGAGCTTTCTGATTGCTTGTAGGGATGGCTATCGCATATTTCGTGAAATGATCGGTTAATACGAGCACATCCTTTGTATTACTTCGGTCGGGCTCAATGGACAGGAAGTCCATACAGACTAATTCAAGTGGTCGGGTGGACTTAATATTGACCAGCGGGGCCGCTTTTTCGGGAGGAGTCTTACGTCTTACACAGCGATTGCATGCTTTGATCTTATTTTCAATGTATGTCGCCATGCGAGGCCAATAAAATCTTGTTCTGGCAAGATCTAAAGTACGCTCAGTCCCTAAATGGCCCATGTCACAATGGAGACTTTGGAAGACAGAATCGCGTAGCTGTTCAGGTAAGACAAGTTGGTAAGTAACATTTCCTCCGTCTTGGCGTGTTCGGTACAGGATGTTATTGTGCATCTCAAGTCGATTGAGCTCTCGAAGTAACAGATTGATGTCAGGAAGTTCAGTTCGTACGGTAGGTGGGACTTTTTCACCAGTTTCGATTTGAGCGATGACTTCTCTTATACAGGGATCAGTTCTTTGTTTGTTTTTGATCTGTTCAGGGGACATATGGGGTACGACAGGAAGACCACCACAGTTTGTTTCATTGACAAAGTCATCTGGAATGGCGGCTACAGTAAGGGCTAACGAGTGAACCAAAGGGATGTTTTGAGAGCTACAGACAAGGTGTTTCTCGCAAATAGCAGACACTACTTCCGGACTTAAGCTACTCTCAGGTAGGGACAGGTGAGTATGTGTGAACTGCCGTATGCGGTCGAGCTCTTTTTGGGACACTGCGTCATTCAGTAACTCGCCATGTGGCCGTCTGGAAAGGCCATCTGCGTCTGAGTTAAGCTTGCCTGCTCTGTATTGGAGCTTAAAAGTAAACGTAGACAGAGCAGCTAGCCACCTATAACTCATGGCGTCCATCTTAGCAGTAGTTAATATGTACGTCAGAGGGTTACTATCGGTCATGACAGTAAACTGATTTCCATATAAGTAGTCTGCAAACTTTTCCGTTACTGCCCACTTTAGGGCTAAAAATTCTAACTTATGGGCGGGGTAACGGGACTCGCTTTTAGACAACCCCCGGCTTGCATAAGCTATAACCCTTGTCTGACCATTCTGCTCTTGATAGAGGGCGGCGCCAAGCCCTGTTGTGCTGGCGTCGGTATGGAGTGTATATGAAGACTTAGGGTCAGCAAAACCCAGGACAGGTGCAGTACTGAGCTTTTCGATGATGGTTTTAAAAGCAAGGTCACAGGAGGAAGTCCATCTTTCGCCGAAAGGTGTCTTTGGATCATGATACTGGACAAGCTTTGTTTTGAGCTTTGTGCTTTTGCGCAAAGGAGGGTAGCCTGAGGTTAAGTCAATGAGGGGCTTAACGATGCTGGAATAGTTCTTAATAAACCGCCTATAGTACCCTGAAAAGCCTAAGAATGAGCGGAGCTGTTTGAGATCACGGGGCACAGGCCAAGTACTTAGGGCTTTCACTTTTTCAGGGTCGGTCTCTACCCCGTTCCTGGAAACTATATGACCGAGATATCTGACCGAAGTTTGAAAAAACTTGCATTTCTCAGGGGAGAGTTTTAATCCGTAGTCTTTTAGGCGTTTGAGAACTTTCATTAAGCGGACCTCATGTTCTTCGGGCGTTTTGGAGAATACAATGATATCATCGAGAAACACAATCACTTCATGCAGGTTCATGTCGCCCATACATTTCTCCATGAGGCGTTGGAATGTGCTGGGGGCGTTTGTAATGCCTTGGGGCATTCTATTGAATTCCCAAAAGCCGACGGGACACACGAACGCCGTCTTTGGTTTGTCCAGCTCCTCTACCTCAATTTGGTAGTACCCCGACTTTAAATCGAGGACCGAGAACCACTGAGAACCGTTCAAAGTGGAAAACGTTTCCTCCAAGTTGGGGAGGGCGTAAGCATCTTTTACAGTTTGCATGTTAAGCTTTCTGTAATCAATACAAAGGCGGACGTTGCCATTTTTCTTTCGCACGACTACAATGGGCGAAGAGAAAGGGGAGGTGGACTCTCTGATCACACCTGCTTGTTGGAGTTCTTTGAGATGCTTACGGACCGCTTCCAGGTCATTTGGATGTATGGGACGCGCTCTGTGTTTGAATGGGGTTTCATCTGATAATTTGATTGTGTGTTTCACTTGAGCCGTTTTTCCAAAATCTGTGTCATTTTGGGCAAATACTTCTGGCATTTGACTTAGTTTCTCTGTTATGCGCTCCTTCCATTCAGCACTAATGGGAGAGGAGTCAAAGTTGAACGTCAGATTGGCCTTTTGATCAGATTTAGATTTTAGGGTTTGCACTGAGTGTTCTTGCGATAGGACTCTTTGATATGCACTAATTTCTCCAATGACACATTTCTGGGGGATTGTCACGTCGTGTTCGGATTCATTGGTAAGTACAACTGGAACAAGGTAAGGTGTTCTTTCAGGTAAGTCTATTAGGCAGGGTTTTATGAGGATGCCACCAGGTAAGGCTGACATTAACGGGTGCTCTAACAGAACAGACTTTTCACTGTTACCAGCTGACAAAGCTACAGAGCCATTTAGAACAACTGTTTGGCCTGCAGGAACTAACTGTGGATCTTTGTTGTGCAGTGTCACTAAACCAAGGCTACTGTCTTTGGACTGCTGGTGCCGTAGCTCAAGGACTTTTAACACTGCTTTATAGCCATGTGACATGATTGGCTGCAGTTCAGAACAGGCATCAGAGTACAGTTCGTAAAGTACATCTAACGTGTTTGTCCCTATAAGCACCAATGACTGAGAAGCTGCACGCACATCAGGGACAACTAAAGCAAGTGTCGGTACTTCAGCTTCGATACCAAGAAAGTCTTTCGGGAAAGTGACATGCATTTCAATGTAGCCTAAGTAGGGTACACACTGACCGTTGGCTCCCTCAACTTCTAACAGTTCAAAAAGTGGCTTAATCTTGTGAGTGAATAGATGTTGTTGGTAGTAGGACTCAGGGACAGTAGTCACCTGGGACCCAGTATCTAATAAACAACTCACAGTATGACCATTGACTTTCACTTGGGCCGTACTTTTCGTGCCTATTAAACCGTTAGGAAGGTTAAAGGGGTCTGCTTTTGAGTGTGACTTTAGGTTAACACTCTTTTTAGATGGAGGTTTTTGTTTGAACTTGGTGGGACGGTTCAACTCTGCACTAGCCTCTGTTTGTCCCGCAACAGGGCCAGACGTTAGTTTAAAGAGGACTGGTCATTCTGACTGTCCCAGATCTGTCTTTTCACTCTCAGCTCTTTCCGTTTTGCATCTACAAGGGCAGGGTTTGGCTCTGACTCGCAAGTAGCTACAATATGCCCGTCTTCCCCGCAGCGGAAACAATACCACGGCTTGGGTCTGGTACTAGGACGGCTGGTTGAAGGTAAGTGTTCAGTTTTAACATGGTCAGGTTTTTTATTTACAGGTTTCTTGGTTTGGTCATGCTTGGGTGTTGCTTGTTTCTTTTGTTTCACGACTGCAGCTAACTGGCTCTTTAGATCGGCGACTTGTTTTTTCAGCTCTTTCAGACTATTGGACTCTGCTTCAGCAACTTTAGCATTGGTTTCAGTAACCGTTTGCTCGTGGGATATTGCTTTTGGCTTCGTGGTACTAAAGTGTTTTTTCATTCGAGTACTTTTAACTTCTTGTCTGTTTTCTGCAGTGCGAAGGAGAAGCAGTAACTCTGCGTAAGTGGGCGGATCTTTGTTCTTAAGCTCTAACTGCAGTTCTGCTAGAAGACCATCATCCCAACAGCCTCTGTTAAACTGCTTAAGAAGCTGTTTGTTCATTTCATGTGGTTCAAGACCGCCTCTACGCACTGTGAGATTGAGCGCCACCTGCAAGCGATGGAGATATGCAGAAGGTTTTTCTCCATGATCTTGGAGGGTGTTCATGAATCTTACAAGCAGTTCTTCACCGTCTTCAACGGTACCAAAAGCTGAGTCCAAAAGCTTGAGATAGTCTGCAGGGGTTGCTTCAGGCCCAAGGGGGCGAATGACATCGGACGCAGGAGCGAGAAGACTTTCAAGGATCTTACGAGTCTTTTCCAAGCTAGACAAAGAAGAATCATCCATCATCAAGTCAACATGGAAACGCCACGTTTCGTAGTCAGCTTCACTGTTAGGTCTGGGTGTTTTGCCAGAGAAAGCTCTGATTCGTAGTGTTGAGTGGGCATGTGATGTCTTTTCTGCGTTTTTAACGACATGCTCGACAACAATTTTCTGGATCTCTGGAGGGTTAAGATCAGTTTGACTCAATGTTTTAGGTGTCACAGTTTGTCTTCTGGGGCTTTGCAATGTGCTCTGAATGAGTTTAGGGGAGTAAGGTGTTTCAATAGGGTGCGGAGGTGAGACTCCACTTTGTGTGGGTTCTACAATAGGGTAAGGGTGATCAGAAAGGCTGTCTGTGGGGTTGGCCTCAGCTGTCTCAGCAGCTTCAATGGTCTTCCCTATTGTGGACATAACCTCCCGCAACATTTCTTCGAAACCCTTCCCACTGAACTTGGCTAAACCCTTTAAGTTGCTCAGGTAAGCTTCAGTAACACTGCCCCCTACAGTTTTGGTGTACACGTCAGTTAAAGCTCGAATGCAGTATTTAACATTGGGATTGTCAGTGGACTGCAAGAGGTACGGTAACAAAGGTGCTAAAGTTTCAACGGCTACACCGGACTCGAACTCTACAATGTAACAGTCGTAAAATTCAGATGAGTCATCATCGACGGTAAGTACTCTTCGGATAGTATCATGTTGCTCTAAAAACTCAAAAACCTCTTTGTCTTTCTCTCTGTCAGTTACACCACTAACAATGACTGCATTTGGTACTTTAACACCAAATTTCTGGACAAAATCCATTCTGACCATATATGGACTGTTTGGTCAGAGGTCAAAGGGGATTCCAATGATGTCACAACGCTCTAGGCTCCTGGCTGGCTCGCCACTGTTTTGTAGCACTTATGGTGCTATCTGTGCCCTTATGTAGTAAAGGATGGACTGAAGGGACAATTGGGCTAGATCAGATAGATTCGAGATTCGGAGGAGCCTAGGGTGTACAACATCAAAGGACACACATACACAAGGAGTTGCAGAAAAATAATGAACGTTTACTCTGCAAATTTAGTTTAAGAGTAATTATGTACAAAAGGGAACACAATTGCGCGCTTTGAAAAATAAAATAAAAATACCCCCCAAAATTGTTGTAAAGTCCATTCAATGTTCGTTTAGTCTTTCAATGTTCGTTTAGTCTTTCACTGTTCGTTTGTAACAGTAACCAGTCGGGTTACAAATACCAGTCACTGTGGTTCGGGCTATGGCTCGCCATCCAGATCTGGAGCCTCTTCTTGAATTGGATCCACACAAAAAACCTGACCTGGAAACAGGTCAGACAATAGCTTAAATTATGTTCTATACAGAATAGTTACTAATTTAGCTTTTTAAAGTTATTCAAAATATCTTCAGTTGTACAACATTATAATTCCAGTATTACTAAATAAAATAAATAAACCAAATCTACATTAGTTTACATTTAGTAACAAAAATAGTTTCTCTCAAAAGTGTATAGCAAGTACACTTTACACTCAAAATTTACACTCACAGGCTTTAAGTGTATAAAATAAACATTTCTCACTTTTTAAAACAGAAAAACCTTCAAAAAACAGGCAAGGTGCATGTACCAGCACTTGACATTAACACTAAAAATGTTCACAGTGGCTAACCCACATTAGCACCACCAGGATAAAAAATTAGCATGTGCTAAATTAACTATTTTGCACCAAAAAACGGCATTTTACACCTCTACACAATTGACTTTGCATAAACCTTGAAATAGTATTTCGTTCAGGTACAAGGTCTCTCTCTGTCTGCGTCTCTGACGAGCACGTACAGAGGACGTAGAGGTTAGGAGAGGAGACTTGACCTTATTGGCTAATGATGATTTTATACTATAGCGCAATTGGCTGCTCGGGGTGTCAACCAAATATATTTTTTTACGTCTTTTTAACAATATTTATCAATTTATATTTATATACTTTTTGTCAATATTTATTATTATGACATTTTAATCAGTAATATTTTTAATCACGTTTTTAACACTGGGTTACACTGTGCTTGCTCAAAGTGGACGGTGCTCAATTCCCAGTGCATAAACCTGTGCATCCACATATCCTGTCCTGACTGCCTGGTGATTTAATTTTCTGTGTCTGTTGATGTCATGTACATCATTCTGGTCGAAGTCTACACTTGGGTGACTACAGTGCCTCAAAAAACCAAGTGGACCTTTTGTGGCTTCGGAGTGCTTTGGTGTGAGTGAGATTTCTTGTGCCTGCTGTCAGGCCATAGAGGAAAAGTTTACATCTAGATCATGTACAGGTATGCCTATTCTCATCTTAGAAACCAGAAATCATTTCAAAAAGGTGTTGACCGATTATCAAATGTCTCACTGTGAAGGAACTTAGTAGGAAAAAGCACTTAGCAAAACTCCTGCCAAAAATCTGCCTGGCTCTGGTCCACCCAGATTATTTTTTGAAGGGCATTCAAAGCAAAAGCCTCCTTTAGAACAACCATAAATGATAGGTCATGGCGGTTAAGACCATGAAGGTGATGCTGGATAACCGAACCTCCTTGTCTCACAAGACTTTGCACGTCCTAGGCCTCATGTGTTCCTCATCTGGCTTTAACAAGGGCCATTCAACCTCCAGCATTGCAATCTATGACAACCGCTCCGAGCACTGGGTGTGCAGGGCCAATAACGAGTTCAGTCTACACAAAGTTGACTAGAGAGGGGAATATCCAGTGGACAGTGATGCACCTGTTGTGGAATTTCTAAGGAGTGAAATACACAATATTAAATATAAAATAAACAACAAGAGCTGTAATTCAAATCAAAGTGTGGTTTATTATCTCAGTAAATGTATACATATACAGGAAATACAACCGTGTAACCGCGTGGCAGGTCCCGGGTAGATCTGCTGAATAGTGCTCATTCTCTCTCATATTTAGTAGGATGGAACAAACAGAAGAGTCTATCTATGGCGCCTCTGAGTCCGAGATTAAGTGGCAGCTATTGCCCAAACCCCCCTCTCTTCTGACGTCTTACTCTGATAGACTCTGATATTACTCTTGATATTAGGAAGAATGGTCAGCCTGACCGGTGAGCCCGCTCTTCTTGCCCCTGATATCAAGCTAGTATCTGCCTCCACCCCGTCATTGGCCTCGCGTCCCTACAGAACAACAGTTTAGTTAGTTTGAACAGATTGACTAGCTTTGAACTTTGTCCCAGATATCCTATTACATCATTAGATTCATTCTTAAGTTAAATTGATTTATAATCCCAGTAAGATTTCTATAACACACCCATGAATGAAGCGAGGAGCGTTGCCTTTAGCACAGCATTCAATGGAACGGGCTAAAATTGTGGTGGCTTCAACAGCACAGAATTATTGTCATCCGCAAAGTGCTATAACCCACTGACCAATAAATGGGTTATGATCGCTGAGATGATCTGCAGCCAAAGCAGAGTCAGTATCGTTGTCTACACCAGTGGTTCCCAAAGTGGGGGTCCCGACCCCCCCGGGGGGTCGCGGGAACCCCTGGGGGGTCGCAAGATGATTTCCACACACACACAAAAAAGCATTTGATTTGATTCAAAAGGACTACTTGTTAAATTGTGTTTGGAGACTATAATATATTTTAATAACGTTAGTAATTTTGTCCCAGTCATTGCAGCGTCAATCAAAATCATCACGTAACACAGCTCACATCATGCGCAGCGACAAAGCGTGTCCTGCTGTTGTTTGCTAAAACTAAAGGTGTTTGGAGGCTACAAATAAATAATACCTGCTTTAAAATGAAACGTGGTTAATATCCACAACAGAAAAACCCGGAGGGGGAGAAAAGTCACTTGTATCAGGGGTCAGGCTGATGGTGCGAAGAGAGGGAGAGAGGGCAGCGGAGGGAGAGAGGGAGAGAGGGCAAAGGAGGGAGAGAGGGCAGCGGAGGGAGGGAGGACAGCGGTAGAACAGCGCGTTAAAGAGGCCCGGCTTTTCGGAGTCAAAGGTAAAGAGGTCCGCACATTAAAAGCGGGTGGCCGGTTTATGCCTTTACTGACAGTAACTTTGGAAAGAGAAGCCGCGGGGATGAACCGCATAAAGTAACAGCAGAAAGCGGCCGCCCGCTTTTAATGTGCGGACCTCTTTACCGCTGACTCCGGAAAGCCGGCCCACTTTACCGCGGTAGGAGAACAGTGAGGGCGAGCCACAAGAAATGCGCTCCACTTCTGCTGAGGAGGGAGCCCACCAAGCCCATCACTGTGTCACTACATGAGTAAAAATATGCAAGCCTCCTTTTTTGGGCTGGACAGTGCAGCTCGGTAGTGGCGTGAGTCTCTAGAAAGCGTTACTCCGTATCAAGGAAATACATGCTCATTTCATGTGACGGGGGGGGGGGTCGCGGGTTAGCAGGGCATTTATGATGGGGGTCGGGGGCTAAAAACTTTGGGAACCCCTGGTCTACACCAATATGATCTTTGCTGTTGGTGGCATCAATGGAGCGCACACTCTCTTTATAGTTACTTCCGGGTTTACAGCGGACGCTTTGTGTCGCATTAAAACGGCATTTTTGTCATGAAAACGTTAACAGATAATTCTGAATACATCCGTGCACATGTGTTAATCCTCTAGGCGCCAC
The DNA here is from genome assembly GCA_964034765.1 of Knipowitschia caucasica. Classification (NCBI taxonomy): domain Eukaryota; kingdom Metazoa; phylum Chordata; class Actinopteri; order Gobiiformes; family Gobiidae; genus Knipowitschia; species Knipowitschia caucasica. Next base: position 30,510,924 of record OZ035823.1, read on the forward strand.
GGTCGACTTAAAGTAGTACTAGAATTGAATATGCTGCTATCCAGAATATATAACTACAATATGTGTTTATAATATTTTGGGTGTTCATTTTGACATATTCAGATGAATTATGTTAAAAAAACGGCTTTGAAGTTGCACCTTTTCACTTCTGCATAGAAACGCTGGGGGGGCCAAAATGACGGCAATGACATAAGAGAATGACCTCTCACAGCAGCAGCAGCAGTCTGGGCTGAAACTGTTTGAGGTTTCACTGTCATCTGAACAAGGTATAAACATATTTTCACCAGTTTTGTACATAATAGTGCGCAACTCTTTTAACCTTTTAGCCTTATTTGTGAGAGTCAAGCTAACTAGTGTTGGGCAAGTTAGCTAACTCTACTTGATATCATAAAACATGCTAACAAGGCTAATATCCGTTTTTACATTATGCCAGTCTCACTTTGGTTGCCTTAGATTTATTTACCATAATGTACATTGTAATATCCATAAATGCTAACACCTATTAACGGTTTAATTAGCATTTTTATCAATGATTGCATCACATGTAGTTATCATGTAAGCTCTTGTGTCTATGTTTTCAACTTCTGCAACTTTTTGTTCATAAAAGTAAAATATTTATTTAATTCAAGTTATTTTGATTAGCATTTTTTTTAAGCCGTTTTTTTTACATAGTTCATCTTAACATGTCAAAATGAACACCCAAAATATTGCAAACACATATTGTATAGCATATTGGATAGCAGCATATTAAATTCTAGTACTACTTTAAGTTGACAAGCTGCGGTACTGTTTATAACAGCCGAGTGTGTCCAACAGAGTGTCAAAATTCATTCATACTCCCTGCCTTTAGTAGTACTGGCAGTCTGACATGTCTGCCCACTAAAGGCAGACATGCCTTTAGTAGGTATGTCTGCCTACTGACATGTCTGATATTGTTGACTGGCCCCAAAAAACGTCATGCTCCCATACAAAATATTCGAGCAAGACCGCATTGAATAAGAGCGGAAAACATAGCGAAGCGAGTGCAGCTGCGATGCAGCGTACGAGTGTTATACCGCACCAAACACTAACTTTAGACACTTTGTACAGGGTCAGTGGGAACAGTGTTTCTCAGATTCAGGGCTGTCATTGGGAGGTTTGGAGACAGGTTAGATTTGTGGAGAACAAGCCTGGAAGTTGCGTCGGGGCACCACAACCTTCAGCCTCCGCTAAAGTCTCTGCTAAAAGTACCTTCCATATATGTATTTTTGTGCCTCCCGTAATCACGGGGTCAGTAACGTGCTGGAGAAGCCTTTGTCATGTGTGTGTTAGACCAGGGGTTCCCAAAGTTTTTAGCCCGCGACCCCCATCATAAATGCGCTGCTCCCCCGCGACCCCCCACCTCAACAGTCCTTCCCGTCAATGAGCATGTATTTTTCTTGATACGGAGTAACGCAGAGACTCGCGCCACTACTGAGCTGCACTGTCCAGCCCAAAAAAGGAGGCTTGCGTATTTTTACTCACGTAGTGACACAGTGATGGGCTTGGTGGGCTCCCTTCTTAGCAGAAGTGGAGCGCATATCTTGCGGCTCGCCCTCTCTGTTCTCATACCGCAGTAAAGTGGCCCGGCTTTTCAGAGTCAGCGGTAAAGAGGTCCGCACATAAAAAAGCGGGCGGCCGCTTTCTGCTGTTACTTTATGCGCTTCATCCCCGCGGCTTCTTTTTCCAAAGTTACTGTAAGTAACAGCATAAAGCAGCCACCCGCTTTTAATGTGCGGACCTCTTTACCACTGACTCCGAAAAGCCGGGCCTCTTTACCACCCTCTTCTACCGCTACCTTCTCTCCCTCCGCTGCCCTCTCTCCCTCTCTTCGCACCATCAGCCTGACCTCACATGTGACTTTTCTCTCCCTCCGGGTTTTTCTGTTGTGGATATTAACCACGTTTCATTTTAAAGCAGGTATTATTTGTTTGAAGCCTCCAAACACCTTTAGTTTTAGCAAACAACAGCTGGCCACGCTTTGTCGCTGCGTGACGTAAGCTGCGTAACTTGATTTTGATTGACGCTGTCAATGACTGGACAAAATTACAAACGTAATTTAAATATTTTATATTCTCCTAACACAATTTAACAAGTAGTCCTTTTGAATCAAATCAAATGCTAAATCAATATTTAAGGGCTATTAATTAGCAAAATGTATTTTTTTTTTTTGGAAATCATCTTGTGACCCCCCCAGGGGTTCCCGCGACCCCCCGGGGGGTCGGGACCATGGATGTATTATATTAACTGGATAGGGTATTACTAGCTTGTAGCTGAATAACTCACGTGCTCAGGGGATTCTCGCGGTACTGCAGACTGAACCAGACTAAATTCACGTGGGCTACCCAGAAATTTTCCCCATAGAACTCAATGCATATTAAAACAGCTCAACCTCAGCTGACAGAGAACCTACAGCTTTAATAAAGATCGGATTTTGTGGGGATTTTAGTGTCCCTTGTCATCCTGAACTTTTTTTCTTCTTAAATCCTTCGGTTTTGTTTAAATCCACACTTTAGTGCCACAAACTCTGCTCCTCTGGCTCTCGCTCTAACTCCCGCTCTGATGAACTGCTCTGATTGGTCAGAGCGCGGCCGAGCCCCTCTGTGCACGTGCGTGAGACCCGGTGTGAGACCCACACACGCGTGTTTGGCGCAACGCATTATGGGAGATCATCCACTGCACAGAACCGGGAGGACCAGACGATGCCCAAATACAGGCGAGTTTCCCATAGATCTTTGCGAGTTTCAGGCAACTTCCGCTAATCTTTCAGCCCCCATGCCGTCACAAAGCGCCACTGAGCACAACCATTCATTTGAATAGGGCGCCATCTTGGATCGCCGGGGCTTGGTCGGGACCCCCACTTTGGGAACCACTGTGTTAGACGAGAGAGAAAGAAGGAGACAGCAGCGGGAAGGTCGCGGTGACACAGGCGCGCGCTTCACCTGGAGACGTGCATCTTGGAAGACCGCTCACAGCAGCAGCATGATTTGTATTTTTTTACTATTTCCATGAACATTTACAATGTTACAGTGTGTGTTCTGTGTGTCTTCATGTCCTAGTGATCAATATATGTCTGTCAGTTATAAAAATAAAAATACAATCCACAAATTCTAACGCCAATTGATGTCATAATATGCAAATTGGATGAGGGGATTTATTATCTACATAAACTTTGGACCATCCTTAATATTTTTCTAATTTACAGAAAACCTCTATCTCTTATTACTTTTAAGTAATAGCCTTATGAAATTAAGATGTCAAAATCGAGCGTTTTAGAAAAAACCCTCTGGCTCTTAAAGGGTTAACAATGTATATGTATAATGTATTTTCCGATTAACATTTAAATGTGTTGATTGATTACTATTTGTGTTTTTGAGCGTGGCTAGCTTCGATAGCTTCTCTTGTTCGGACAGAAATAGTGACAGGCGCTGAATGCCCGTTGTGATGAAGTGTACAGACTACTGTTCGGAGTAATCTTAGTATTTTACACACCTGAATTACAAGCACAGAGTGCGTTGTCAAAGGGTCATTATTGGTTTGAGAAGTCCGTTTTCAATAAATAATGATCGGTAGAACGTTTTGAAATTACATTCAAATCAATGGAGCGTTCTACTGCTGCTGTGAGGAACTGTATTAGATGTATAAGATTACTTACTGTATAACAAATGATGATTAAATATTAAAATATATTTGAATATTTAAATTAATAACATCTCCGCCGCATGTCTTATGTAGGCGCGGCTTCAAGAACAATCAGAGAGGAAGGGGGAGGGACCTTGGGTCGTTTATTATTTTTTTTCAAATCATGTACCCTTCCCTCTATTTTTCTGTCAAAGTCCAGACTATCACTTTAATGTGGATAACTATTGTATCATGATGAAATGCTTGGTCATACTGCATATAGAAAGACTGCTCCCAGTTGACCCAAAAGCTGTGTGCTGTGAAGGACATTGCTGAAAACCCCTTAGATCAGCGTTCTCTCTCTCCCACATCTCCCTCTCAACACACACCTTGTCGCCATTGTTGCTGATGTTATCGCTCAGCCTATCACGGGACTAATGACCTCGACAATCACAGCTGACCTGTTGGGGGGAGTGCAGCTGCCCAGGAGAAAGGAGGGGAGTCCATTAAAAGATTAATGTAAGGAAGTGGACACATCCTTTGGACCCAGGGCTCCACCACGGCCAGGCTGGGGACTTTGATTTATGGTGTCTGCCCCTCCTCGCTTGCTGAATATGCGGGTAAGGATGAGAGAGTGAAGTGTTCTTTCAACAACTTTGCTAATTATGACTTTTCTTTTTATAAAAATATTGATTGAATGTTCACCATTGCAGGTCAATTGGTTTTAATTACTGTAGGTGTCTGCGTTGAAATCAATAGACTCAATACATTGTTTAACAATGTACTGTATTGTATAGTCCAAAATAACAACAGTATTTATACCGTTGAATTCTCCAACACAGAATCAAACTTTACCTGTTATTAGTATTGCTGCAATATTACATATCCATCTGATATTTCTGCCATTCACCAGTCACTTTACCTGTTGATATTATTTTTGATGTTTATTCTGCTCATATTCATAATCTCATATTCTACGCTGCTAAAGTACAATATACACATCTGTAAATACTTCTTAACCAAGTGCAATTATAGCCCCAGAGTTAATTTAATTATTTTATTCTTTATCTTAATTTCATAGTCTATTATCTTAAATAATAGACTTTGATGTGTGCAATCTGAGTGCTCTTATTTCCTTCTTTCTCTGCTGTAATGTGCGCAACGATGACACTGAAATTTCTCCACTGCGAGACGAATAAAGGTTTATCTTATCTTATCTTAAACTCTACATAAGGGGTAGATGACCAATGTCCAAAAATTATGATACGTCCATAGATATTGTTGAATGTTGAGTGTCCTGGATGATCACCACTGTTCTTTTAATCAGACCCAGAAACGGGTCCAACAGACAGAGGAGGTTCGAATCCTGGTCGGAACAGGGTCTCTTTGAGTGGAGTTTGCATGTTCTCCCCGTGTCTGCATAGGCAACCGGTTTCATCCGGGTGCTCCGTTTTCCCCTACCACTAAAAACATGTACAATAGGTTTGGTATGCGACCCCACTCCCATCTCTGCGTGAAGTGAGTGAACAAATGCCCAAAAATAACAATTGTAAACCACGCACTTTGTGACTCTGGTCTGTGAAAGGCAGTATATAAATAAAAATAACTTACTAATCAAAAAAATAATTGGTTATCAAAACAATTGTTAATTATAGTCGAGATCTTTCATGAAGCATGACTTGGAAATGGTAGAACACATACTGCAGTACAATAATTACAAAAAAAACCTGATGAAGACACTTGTGAAGGGCGTATAGTGAATTAAATTAAACATGAAATTAAAGTTTTATTTTATAAATGTTAGTCCTTTCTTCCTGAGGGGTGTGGTATAAATGAAAGTGCTTTAGACTTAAATCTCATTATAGTGTTTGCCTTTCTCTTTTTGGATCAACGGGAATATATCAAATATCCTCTTTTAAAATCTGCATTTAAAAAGGATTAAGACTGTTTTCTTTGTAGATGCTAAAAGTCATAACGACCTTGCATTTGCACTTATGGTCTTCAGTGAATGGCTTATTATCCTGAGCTTGAGGAAATCATCCTGTCCACTTTATGATTAAACATTGCAGTTTTTACCAGTGTGCGCTGTTCTAGATCAAATGAGATGCACTGCCATTTCCCTCCATTATTCTTGCGGATAGCACAATGTTGGCAGGAAAAAGCTGCCAACTATATGCTTTTAGTAAAGATTTGCTATCACACTTGGCAAAAGCAGTTCCCTGGTAGTCTGTGTTGCGTCAGGATCATGATGGGGGGAAAAGCACAAGGTTTTTCTTTTCCTACTACGAATTATAACACGCAGCACCATTTCAGAAGTTCCAGCGTCAGGAAACGAAATTCATACATTTTCTTCAGTTGTATTTAAAATTGAATATGAATGTTTCATCCTCCATATTGCATGATTTTCATGATTGTGGAATTGATTTGCAATGTTCAGTGTTGCATTCCCCAGAGTAGCTGCTTCAGTCATTGAATCATTCTCTTGTTAGTGGCCTCTTTCTATGCATCAGATGTGTGTGTATAACTTATCCTTTGTGGAAAGCGAGTGATGAATAGTGCATGTGTCAGATGTATAGTGAGACGTTGCCATGAGATACCTCACATATCCTGAGAATAGAGGCCTGTTAGGAAACTATCCACTGTTGAAACACCCGTGCATTAAATATTCATGTAAGGCAGAACACAGATGTGATTCTCAAACATGCATATTTCACACATCACACATTTGAATTCTATTACTTTTGCACATGTGCAGAAACACCAGAAAAGATGAGAAGATATTTCAACTTTTGACCATGTTAAAACATTGTTCCGTCATCAAAAACGGGCGAGTCTGACCAATGTTTGTCGTCATCCCATACAGTATGTGCTTTGACTTGGTTCAGTTCATATTTTTAGCTTATATTTATATCTCCTCTGATCTTCTTGTGTTAAAGTGCTTATATACAGTGCATTTCTGTCTTTAAGCCACCCAGCGAGTCACGCATGTGCATGTTGATGTAAACAAAGATCCAGCTCCAGGCCTGTTTGTGATTAGTAAACAATATTGAAATATGGTCAACAATTCTAAAAAAGTTGATTTTTTTTTTGCAGAGCTCTGCAGGAGCTTACAAGCCCTCAGCAATAATAAAAAGGGGTCAGTGCTGATGATGGATCTGGAATGCGGTCCACACACTAAAAGCTTTACAGGATTGTAACTTGGAGCCTCAATGGGCCGTGTCAGTGTCTAATGATCGGCCGCTTCTGCCTTTTATTCGCAGTACGAGTAATTAAACCCATGGATACTGTCGAATCAATACACCACCAATGACATAAAATATTACATTTCAGTTTACCTCGGTAGGCCTGGGAATGTGCAAGGAGGTCAGCATGTTTATTAGGTCTGATGTGATGGTTATTGGAAAGTAAAGCCCGGACTTTTGGACTGCAGCACACAGCCGATGCCAGGGGTGGGTTATGGATGAAGGTCTCACAGTTGCAATCAGAAATGTACAAAATATACAAAATATGATAATTTATGAATGTCTTTTTAGGACCATAAATTGACATTATTTACTCAAAATACTGTTTGTGTTTTTTGTTTTTCTGATATTGGTTAAATGTATCATGCTCATGCAAAGTAAATTGTGTCCTATTGTTTCATTTAGTTTCAATGGTTTCTCAAATGAGTAAATATGTCATGGTGTGGATTTTATTTTTGTACTTGACATCAGTTTGGTTTCAGTTGTACTTCCTGTCTTGTTCCCCTGTAATGATCGTCTGCCCCGCTCTGATGTGTTTCACCTGTGTCTCTCTGTGCCTATATGTACCCTGTGTTTCTCTCCCCTAGTTGCTGGTCCATTATATTGTCAACGTCCTGTTTTGTCTTGTCAAGTTCTGTCATTTGTTCCTGGTTCTGTATTTTGGATTTTGAGTTTGGTTTTCACCTGGATTTTTTTGTTTAATTAAATAATATTTTTTTTGGTATTCCTGCTTTTTGGGTCCTCATTCAATTCACTGCGTGACAAAATAGTTGGATTAGTTGATAAGTCCTTCGAGATAACTACTGTTGTGACTTATGCCGCGTTCAGACCGGATCATGCGTCGCCGTTCATTGCAAAGTCAATGGTGATCAAAATGCATGTGCGTCTCGGAATGCACGCACGGACTGCTCGGTAGAGACGCACGGACAGCGTGGCAAAGTCAAAGGGGATGTGCAGGAGCGGAAAGTCGACGCACGCGGGAGATAAACATTGCTTAACGTTTCCTCGGACGTTTGTGTAGCGACTAGAGAGCCGCAAAGTGGTCATGGGGACAGAAGCGGTCTGAGCGAGCACACTGAACATACTGTAAAGAGCCATAACAGGAGCTACACCAGGACTAAATCCAGGGTTGACAATGTGGGACATAGTGCTTGTGAACATGTGTGTTTTCATGCTCCCGTGACTTTATGCAACTGCTTCGAGCGTGTTCGCCAATGCGGAAGTACCGTAAATAAAATAAACTTATTGCGCACCTCCGTGAACACATACTACTGTTATATAAAGTCTGTGGAAGGTCTCTGGACACAGAGACGCTGCAGAGCTGCATTATTGGAGAAGATCTTTACACAAGAAGCCGCTAGCTTAACTCTGTTAGTATCAAAGCCCGCCGGCTACTTCCTCCACTTCCGGCGTGCGCCAGGACTTCTGGTCGGAAGACCCCTGCATCTGAAAACTAGAGAATGTGGTGAACGAGGCTTCAACATTCCAGCGTTGGCGGTCTGAAACCAGCTTTTGGGCTACTCAAGAATAAATAATAGAGAGAAGCAGGAGGAGTTGTTTATCTGATTTTCAATACATCCCTCAAGAAGAGGCGTACAAACACTGACAGCATTGACTTCTGCCCCTAACACCTCCTTGTGCTGTTTCTCCTCCTCAACTCTCCTCCTGCTCATGGGGCACTAATATCAAGCCTCATAATCCCAGTTCTCATCTGATGATAAACACACGCACCTCTGTCATACTTCAATGTCCATTATTTTTTAGAGACTTGTGAACATGGCTTGTTCACAGGTCTCTCTAAACAGGCGGTAAAACAGCTGCAGTACATCCAAAATGCTGCAGCTCGAGTCCTGACTAGAACCAGGAAGTACGACCACATTAGTCCGGTCCTCAGGTCTCTGCACTGGCTTCCTGTTCCTCAGAGAATAGACTTTAAAGCAGCTCTGCTTGTGTACAAGTCTGTCCATGGCCTCGCACCAGGGTACATCCGCGACATGTTGGTGCCATATGAACCAACTCAGGCTCTGAGGAGCACAGGGACTGGACTTCTGTTAGTGCCAAGAGTCGGAACTAGACATGGGGAGGCCGCGTTTCAGATTCATGCAGCTAGAGTCTGGAACCGTCTTCCCGAGAATGTGAGACAGGCGTCTACTCTAGCAGTTTTTAAAACTGAACTGAAAACAGTTATTTTTAGCTGTGCATACAAGTGAATGATTTTATATTTGTTTTTATCTTTAATCTTTTTAATGCGCTATGACTATTCATGATTTTAATCCCTTGTGTGATTTTAATGTTTTACGGTTTTTAACTACTTGTGTGATTTTATATATCTTGTGCTCTTAATCTGTCTTTTTATGTTTACTTAAATTCTAATGTTTGATGATTTATGCATGATGTTATATGGGTTGTGAGGCGCTTTGCATTGCCTTGTGTAGGAAAGGCGCTCTACAAATAAACGTTGATTGATTGATTGATCTAAGAGTGTTAGCATAATAATAGCATAATTCACACTCTATGGTGCTGTGTTTTGGCCCTTTCCCTTATTTTTATTACTCATTTTCTTTTTGTCCCAGCAGGTTTTCACAAACAATGTTTGAATAAATAATAATTAGTCATTATGTGTTAACATATGTTTCTTTGTCTGATTAATTATTTTTTTTATTTTTTTTCAACAGCCAAAAGAACAATGAAAAGTAAAAAACCAGAGAGACAGAATATATATAAAAAACAGTTAATTAACATATAATTTTGATCATGATACCAAATGTGTGAAGATTGTTTTAGGACAAACCCTTTCACATAAAAAACCCCAACAGCATACTTATATATCAGTGATAACATTACAATGTTTTCATGGGTGTATATAGTTAACCTGCACCTAACCCACTATTCTTAGACCCTCGTGGGTCTGGCAACGAACAACTTTAAAAAATCCCATTGTGGAAAAAAAAGTTCACCACAAGGAATTAATGAACTTAGACCCACGCAAACTATTCATTTATTCAGATTAAAAAAAACTTTAAAAAGGCTTTGCCAAAGTAAACTAATCCATTTCTGTGGATCTATTGGGTACGATAGATTAGTTTGCTCCAATGTAAAGGGGTGCTAATTCATTTTGCGCGCCACAATCCCTTGGTAAATAATATATATAATATAAGTTTTAGCAGAAAAAAAAACCTTTAAGTGTAGTACAGAGGACATTAGGATGTACCAATTGTGTGAGAAAGAGAAAGATAAGCATGGACTGGCGCAAATTTCTAAAATAAGTCAATTTGTTTTGGAGCTTTTGCAAAATTGAGCACTTCCTCCTCCACAGCGTGGGACATGAGTGGATTGTTGTAACAGACAGTGTAGAATCCATCTGTTCCTTCTCTATAATTCTTCTCCTCAACCTCTATTAACACCCTACATTTTTTTCATTTCCTTTTGTGGCCTTTCGTACCCTCTGCTTTCCATTGTTTCTATCCTTTTTTGCTCCCATTTATCTCATAGCTCATGTCCTTGAAGCAAAACCGAAATACGGGTCATATTGCGACGCCCCTAAAGGAGGCCACCCACTTCTCTTGCAGACATTGTTGACAACACACGGGTCCAGTTTGCAACACCAAGATTAAATTAAAGAAATTAATAGGGGTTTGCGCAGTGGAGCTCTTGCAACTGTAGGCCAATTAGAGAACATGACATTCTATGGGGGCATTCTTGTCTTTGTTGCTCAATATGTTAGACCAGGGAGATACTTTGAACGACCGTTTGCTTCAGTAATGAGGGCTCAGAGAACATTAATAGGACAAGGAAATCCTCCTGAACGTTGCATCATACTGGAGCTCAAATTATACTCCAGAGTATAACATAGCAGTAGAAGGTCTATGTAGTCTTGTATACATACAATTTGAGTGCCAATAGTATTTGATTTAAATGCATTATCAAGCAATAGACTGTGCTATTAAGATAAATTCCCATATCCCACCAACATTTGCAATGGGATACAGGGCTACACATGAATAAAAACACACATCCACGCATTGCAAGATTCATTGCAACAATAGAAAGTCTCTGTTTCATTAGTTGTATGTGTGGGTTGGTAAGGGTACTCTGAACTTCAATGGGGATTGTTGAGAATTATGACCAGCACAATTAGAAGGGCATAAATGTCAACTATTCCAAAAGCTCTTCATTGGCTGTCGCTGATCTCTTAGGCAGCCAGCCTAAGAGATCAAAAAATATTCCTCTTGATGTGAATCTGCTGAGGGATCATCATGCTTGCCAGAGGAGACTGCTTGTTGCAGGCTGCTGATTCCAGACTCCGGATTGATGGGCTGCCCTCTCTGCACCATGTAGATTGAGCTGTTACCTTTAAAAAACACTTCATGGCTTACAAAAGGGTTCTCTCAATACAATACTTCTACTCCAATTTTATAGATGTGAGTCTATAAACATTCTAACATCGGATTATATGTATTGTTTTTAACAATGCAATCAGTCACTGGCCATACATCTCAGACCTCTGCCTGCAATGATGCCCTACACCAGCCATTCCCAAACTCAGTAACACCGAGGCCCCCTTAAAAATCTGACGGGTCTGCGTGGCCCCCCAAAATAATAACCAAGAAGACAACATTAAGAATAGGCTCTTCTGGTTATTTTATTTTGGGGAAATAGTCTCTGCTACATACACAAATTATTACAGTGGATTATTCAAGTCAAATAATGAACACAAATATTTTAATATTACAAACAAAACATTATAAATGTAACATTAAATAATTATATATATATTTTTTTTTTCTTATGACCTCCCGCGGCCCCCCTGCAGTACCCTCGCGGCCCACCAGGGGGCCGCGGACCCCACTTTGGGAGACACTGCCCTACACGATTGAATCCACCTCTCAAAATTATAATTACGATGCCATGGTTCTACACATACATTTGGACCATATCGGGTGTTGCATTAGTTTGTTCACATAACAGCACAGGGCGCACTGTCAAATAAAATCAATCAATCCGTTGCACCCAAAGTAGTGTCACAGAGACCTGACGATACAGACGAACACTGGGAGATAGTTTTCTGCTTCTTAGAGCCTGCAGCCAGAGGTCCCGTTTGTAGTGGCGGATTAATCCTTTCTCCTGTTGAGTCCCACTTGCTAGCATCGGGGTGGCTGGCATCTCTTCACAGCACCTAGCCTTCCATAAAGAGTTTTTCATGAGATTTGCGTGGTAACACAATATATATATTTTTATATATATTTTTTAAGCCAGTGTGGGTTAAAAACACTACAACGCATTTCATTTTTTCTGTTCACATTGACATGTCTGAACTGATGTCTCCCTGTATTGCGTATCATAAGACGTGCATGCTCTGACGGCGTGGCGTGTCTGTGTATCGAGAACTTCCAGAGATGTCATCTGCTCACGGAGCTGTGCCATTGATAAATTATATTATATTATATTAACCAGTACTTCCGTGGTGACGATCACGTTAGCAGCAGGGTTTAATCCTGGGAAGCGGGGAAATCTGATCGAAATTATTTCCCAATTCCCAGGAAATGTTATGACGGGAAACGGGAAATGAAAGTTAAAAAAAATTCCAGCGCGTTCCAATGATAGTGCGCGTCTACTGTTGCACAAAGTTCAAACATTTTCTTTACAATCAACATGTATACAGTTGAGAGGATGGCTCATAAATTGTGTTTTTGAAAACAAGTATAGGTCTTAATTGCGCTCAACCACGGCTTGTAGTGTCACCAAGTGAGGCCAGAATTCGGCTGCATCCAATTCCATCAGAAAGCTTCTTTATTTTTTTCCTCTGCATTGCATTTAGGGTAATGTTATGCTTCCAATGACAATGTGAATGATAAGGAAGAGAGGTGAAGGGTAAGAAGGTTGATATTAGAAATTGGATTCACCCGAGAGTCGGTTTTACTTTATAAAACTCAGTGAACTTATATCCAAATCGATGATTACATATCGCTCCCTGTGCTCAAACGCTCAAACTATTATCTGGACTTAAACATGAAACTGGACTGAAGTGGTCTGTGCTTTTCATTAATAGCAAAGGTAAGGCCCATAACACACTTGGAAATGTGCTTTTTATTAACTTTTGCGTTTTGTATGAGCAAACAATGCGGGCATGGAACATATTCTGCTGAATAAGCCGCTCTGTAGGTCCTGTTGATATGATATACACTACAGTATATGTCAATCTGATTGGGCTGAAGTCAGTGCCTCCAAACCTCACCGCACGTCACTGGTCGACAAGTGGATTGTGCAGACATTTAGAATCTCAGCATAGTGAAATTCCTGAAGAAAGCCCATCAACAAAACACGCTAGATGGCTACTACAAAGCTAGCGAGTTCATTCATTTTCTGCCCTATTATTAGTCCATTTCTGGTTTGGGGGGGTGACAAACAGAGCTGCCACCCAATGCTCATAGCACCAGTGCTGATCCTCTGCAGGTGGTGACTCCACAGAAAGATGGCTGCTACATCAGTGGTGCCACTGCCCTGGTGTTTCAGCGGGAGCTTCAGGCAATGTAGGGTTAAGTGTCTTGCCCAAGGACACAACGACAGCAGACATTAGTGGGAGCAGTTTGTGGGTTCGAACCCACGACGTTCAGGCCCAAAGGCCAATGCTCTACCAACTGAGCTACTGTCGTCCCAAGCTAGCAAGTCGCTTGGTGAAACACTAGCGGGGTTGGCAGCTTTTGATGGATTTTAATAGTAATATTTGAGTGATAGCATACATTACTTGGGCTAAAAGCAACAACAACAAAAAACAGCTATTTCCAGGGAAATGCGTCGTCTTTTCCCGTGTTTGATTTGATCTCATTTTCGGGAAAAATATTAAACCCTAGTAAGCAGCACTTGTATCCAGTCACATAAGAAGGTGATCTTAGGACAGCAGGTATGTCCACCTTCTGCCACACCAGACAAATGTGCGTGTATGTCAATGTATGTCACCATCAACTTTGCATGTAAATGCACTGTCCTGTGTAAATGCCCATTAAAATGGTCATACAGACATACTATTACTTCTAATGTTCCAGGGCCTGGATAATTAATTCAAGAAACCACAAAAATATGGTATCATGAAAGCCATCGTTCTCTGTTCATTGGTCTTTTGAGTGCTTTCCTGCCGAATGGTGTGACACTTCTTCAAAAAACAAGCATTTCAGCATAATTATAAATTCCGGTTGTCATAGGCTCCCCTTGTACATTCTCTACATGACGACAACATTTGCTTTGTGGCAGACGATCACAAAGGAACGAGACACGTGTTTCTCCAGCTTCATTAAGATGGATTCAAAACAACGCTGCTTTTATCAAAACACAGCAGGGCTCCGGTCGCCTCAGCCTCAAATGTTTTTATGTTTCTAATTAAATTGAAGAGGTCTTGATTAAAATAATGGTATGGAATTGTTACCGGGGACAAAGCAAGCTTATAATAATCCTTTGTGCTTGTGCAAGGTTCATGAACTTAATCATGTACTGTTGTTATCACGTTCCTACAGGCAAGGTAATGGCAAGGTATTTTCTAACCATTCTTTTTTTAAACTTTTTAATTCTATGTTTTAAGTGGTTTGGTAAACTATGTTCATTCCATCTTTAGTCAAATGCTTGTGTATGCATCAGGCGGAATCATTTGTATGGAAAACTTTCAAAAGTGCCATATCCCGTCAGAAGCCTGAAACTAAGCAGGGCAGGGCCTGGTTAGTACTGTGATGGGAGACCTCCGGGAACACCAGGCGCCACAGTGGGGTCGCTGTGGCTGTAAAGTGGCAAATTGTTGTTGTGTTCTTGTGTTGTTGCGGCAAGACATTTCACTCCCATTGCCTAGATTGAGTCTGGTGTGTGTGTGAATGCCTGGTGGGGGTCAGTGGGGCCGCTTCTGTCAGTGTTTCCAAGGATTATATATTATATATAATATATGTCGCATCCATACTTCAGTATATGCTGCTCTGTCATCTTGCCACCCAGCGACGGGCACATGCGCATGCGGGTGTAAACAAAGATCCTCCTATTGTGCAGGTTATGTTCTAAACAATGTTGGGGACATTACTTAAAAAGTAAATTTTCTTGTTACTCGTCCATCGACCCATCCATTTTCTTCCCCTTAATCCATTTCTAAGTTGGGTGGGGTGTCAGTCAGAGCTGCACCCAATTTACAGAGCACCAGCCCCTCACTGATCCTCCTGCAGGTGGTGAGTCCACAGGAGCTGTATGTTACTAAGTTGACAATAGTTATTGCGTTACTTTACTCTTCCCCCCAAAAAGTTGTTTTGTTAGCAACATGTTTCTTTGTAACACTACAACAACACTAGTGACACTAGCATAAACACACTTTATACTCATTCCACCTGCAGAAGTGGGATCGCAGGGATATTAAAGCTGTTTGCTGTAGGTCCTTTTACTGCTGTTATGGTGCGTTCACACGGCCGACGCTGGAACGCTGACGCCTTGCGCACCAGACGCACATTCTCTAGTTTTCAGACACAGGGGTCTTCAGACGGAAGTCTTGGCCTGCGGTGGAAGAGGCGGAAGTAGCGGATGGACTTTGATGCTAACGGAGTTAAGCTAGCGGCTTTTTGTGTAAAGACTTTATATAACAGTAGTATGTGTTCACGGAGGTGCGCTATACATTTATTTTATTATTAAACGGTACTTCTGCATGGGCAAACACGCTCAAAGCAGTTGCATAAAGTCACAGGAGCATGAGAACACATTTCACAAGCACACAGTCCCCCATTGTCAACCCTGGTTTTAGTCCTGATGTAGCTCCTGTTTTCGCTGTTTACGAGTGTGTTCTGTCTGCTCGCTCAGACCGCTAATGTCCCCGTGACCACGCGTGCGTCAATTTTCCGCTTCTGCGTCTCTACCGTGCAGTCCGTGCATGCATCCCAAGACGCACATGCAGTTCCACGCTCTGAAATAATCACACAAGCCACAAACTATTCTTCTGACTTGAAATAAATCTAACTTTCATGTTCTACTAGCGGACATATGATGTTGTTGGATCGTACTTCTTCTGGTGCACAAGAAGTATGCAGTAAAAAAATAAAAAATACAGCCCTCTTTGTAGTGTAAAAACATATTTACAAATACATTGCATCCTGTTCGATAGGAGCTTGTTGCTTCGATTACTCCTGAGTGGCCACAGTGTCATGCAGATGAGTTACCCAGGATGCCCTGCATCCTTCTCTCCAACCTAGCTCCCTCAGAGTACACACTTCAAGTTCTCCTCATCACAGAGACACATTTCCTGATCAGCCTGTAGAGCCGGTTACTGTCTCTCGAGGTCAGACTGCCCCCAAAACGCGACCCCAAAGAACACAGCACTAGCTACCACAGACTGGTAAATTATGTGCAACATCTGACTGCTCACATCAAAGAACCTGGGTCTTTTCAGGAAGAAAAGTCTGCTCTGACTTTTCTAATAGACAGCATTGGCCTGAGCTGACCAGTCCAGTCGGTGGTCCAGGTGGACTCCAAGGTATTTGCAAGACTGAACCACTTGGATATCCTGTCCATTTAGTGTGACCGGTTGATGGGAAGGGAGCCTTGGTGTTATCCCATCAGGCCCGGTAGACTTCCTCCCCTGGAGCTTCTTTAGCTCCACCCGGACATTTTCCACGATGAAGAAGGACTCAGCAGCAGCAGGGTTGTTGTAGCCGCCGAGAGGAGCAGGACTTGCAATCGGCTCAGCAAAAAAAAAAAAATCATGAAATGCAGTGTGCCAGTTCACAGCTTTTCTGAACTAGTTCAAGTTCAGTTCCTACATGCTCAAAGTGAGCAGTTCACAGTCGAAGTTCACAATTTTAATTCTGAACTAGTTCAAAGTTCAGTTAATTTTACTTTTTTCGTGAGATATTCAAATACTTTTTTTCACACTACGAGCTAGAAATCATTGTACGTTTTTTGAACCTGCTGATTGTAGACATCTGCTCATAACACTGCAATTGTATGGTTTCTTACTAGGTGATGAATCTAGCACAGACAAGGTAGACCAGTTCTATCTTAGTGCAATGAAATCTACCAGTATCAGTAACACACTACGACGACAGTGAATCAAATCCTGCAGTGCCAGACGTGTCCCCCTGCTGAAGCCAGTGCATGTCCAGGCCTGTCTGAAGTTTGCCAGAGAGCACATGGATGATACAGCAGAGGATTGGGGGAATGTCATGTGGTCAGATGAAACCAAAGTAGAACTGTTTGGTATAAACTCAACTCGTTGTGTTTGGATACTGGGTTGCATCCCAAGAACACCATACCTACTGTGAAGCAAGGGGGTGGAAACGTCATGCTTTGGGGCTGTTTTTCTGCTAAGGGGACAGGACAACTGATCCGTGTTAAGGAAAGAATGATTGGGGCCAGGTCTCGTGAGATTTTGAGCCAAAACCTCCTTCCATCAGTGAGAGCTTTGAAGATGAAACAAGGCAGTCCAGCATGAAAATGATCCCAAACACACCGCCCGGGCAACGAAGGAGTGGCTCCGTAAGAACCATTTAAAAGTCCTGCAGTGGCCTTGCCAGTCTCCAGACCTCAACCCCATTGAATATCTGTGGAGGTAGTTGATAGTCCGTGTTCACTGCTCTCGAGAAGATCTGCATGGAGGAATGGGCCAAAATACCAGCTACTGTGTGTGCAAACCTGGTAAAGACCTATAGTAATCGTTTGACCTTTGTTATTGCCAACAAAGGTTATATTACAAGTATTGAGCTGATTTTTTGTTATTGACCAAATACTTATTTTCCACCATAATTTTCATATTCTGTCTCTCACAGTTGAAGTGTATCTATGATGAAAATTACAGACCTTTGTCATTAATTTAAGTGGGAGAACTTGCACAATCGGTGGCTGACTAAATAATTTTTTGCCCCACTGTAATTTAAAAAAAGAATATATAATATGAAATGTGTATTTGTGAATATGTATATATTATTTGATCTCTGCTCATAAGTACTATAAACTGAATGAGTAATGTGCTGCAGTACGTGTGTCTATATTTTATGTCAAATGTAAACGGTCGGTCCTCTGTCGCTAACTTACCCTTTGTTTTCATCACGACTCGGGCACATTTGAGTCCAACAACCCATGAAAAACACTAGCATACAGCGCCGCACCAGCTCAACACAAGTCGGGCTGCGTTCACAGACGGTGGAAACCATGGGAATTTTTTGTTTTCGGCGGGAAAGTGTGGAAGATTCTCAAGATATGCACATTACATTGCCGTTATCCGGGGGTGAAAAGTGTATTTTTAGAGGTGGCAGTGGCCACCCAGGCTACCCCTCTGGCTTTGCCACTGATCTGGTGATACATGATTTAAGGCACCAGCGAGATTACAGGAGAGAATAACTTTCTTTTGTTGCGTTTCAAAAGAGAAAACAGATGTCACTCAGTTTTCAATGGAAAACAAATTCCAACGTTCATTTACAGTGATGTCCGGCGTTCATGTTCTTTTGAACTCGTTCACGCACAACACTGATGAAATGAACATTTTGAGTTTCGTACCAAGGTCTGGAGGTGCTTCGTTGAGCTCCGTTAACAGGTGGGAGGGGTTAACTCCTTTTGCAGATTGAAACGTTTGGATCTGAGTTTACTCTGACGTATGTAATGCGTCCAAGTGAGTCGCTGCATTTAGCATTTAGCCTAGCCATCTCCTATGCCACTAACGGAGCCCATGGGCAGTAGCGCCACGATCTTTGCAAAACAATCCTCTTGGTCCGGCTTCAATTTCTGGACAGAACCAGAATAGATTAGTTTACTTTTGCATTCTTCGCCAAACCTGCAAACTCCAAACCTCCAAACTACAACCTGCAAAATTGGCGCAAACTCATGACGTAACCAACATCTATCGACAACACCCGCCTCCCGCGCTCGCTGATTCGTCGTATGGAATTCAACCGGTGTAATTGCAGACACAGGGATCAGACCCAGACGGTAAATGCAGGGACATGATAATTGACCGAAGTTTATGAATGGCTAAGGCCAGGCTACGTATGACCCTGACCCTGAGTTCAACAGCGCCACCTACAGGCAGTTCAAGATGTGTTGAATTCCATCAAGTCCCAGGTATCTCATTGCAGCGACTTCTACCATGTAATTTATCCATCTGGAAAGATTGGAGGTGTACAATTTTCAAGCTAGAAAATCATGCGAGATAGTGAGGAATTTCTCCATGTTTGATGCCCTCTTGGCCACAGGCTCAGACCTACAGAGTTTAAACTCACATCACTAACAGTTGGTAATGGCCTGAGCGTAATGGTGTGGAAATACACACCTAATAGGATTCTAGAGCGCAACCTATGAGAGGCTTCTGATCTAAACTTCATATTGTCATGCGTTTTAGATACATATTGCGAGAAAAAAACACAAATTTTGAAGTGTATTAACAAAGCATTATTAGACATTGTGTTGTATATTTCTGAATCATTGAAATGCCCCGCCAGTGTAAAACTGTCATCACATTCCAAAAAGCATTAGTTTTAAAAACATTAAGGGTATCTGAGAAACTCTTTCCTCATTTCCTATATTGTCCATAATTCCTGGGCCAGTCCACAGGTAAAACATCTGTCTCGATGTTCATTTTTTGTCAGTCCAAATCAACTAATTATTTTCACATAACAGTTCTAGTGACAATACTTAAAACACATATGCATTATTACAGTAGAAAGGACTTTCAGACATACTATTATGAGGGTAGGTTTGTGAAACTAAGATCTATTAAATAATAATCTGGGAAATTATTTGGAAATTTTCCTTTCCAAATGTCTTGTTTCCCTTAGAGCTGTACTGACACCTGCCCTCGAACCTCTATAGAATCCCACAACATGAACAAGACTAATGACCACAGTGAAAGGCTTCCTTCTCCCCCAATGTCCCAGTGTCAGACGGTGCTTATTTGTCTAGTACAAACGGGACGTTCGGCTCCGTGTGTGACAGGCAGCAGTTGAAAGCTCATTTCGGGGACAGGGCATCAGAACACACAGAACCTGTCTTCTCTCCATGGGGGCTCATCTCTCGCAGGCAGCAGGAAGTCCCTCCAGCATCAATGCAGCTGCCCAAACCTGATTTCTCCCAGGCAAAAGCAGGAGGCTTCCCTTTTGACTTGCCCACATTTTATGAGGATGCATATGTTGTGAAAGTTTAGAAATATATTATATTGTATATTATTGAACAATATATCATTACTTATGCTTTAGATTTTATACTGCTTTTTTGTATGCTAGAGTTTGTTAGAGATTGTTTTTATTTTAGTATGGAGTTATTATACATCACAAGCTAAATGTTCTGTGTAATAGCTTGTGACGCAGCAGCTTGTTGCATCACAAGCTACTGTCTGTAACTTATGATACAACACTGAAAATTCCCCACTGTGGGACAAATAAAAGATCTCTTAATCTTATATGGAAGTTTTAGTGTAACGTTCAAACTGGAGCCACAGACCACCAGAAACCACTTACTGCAATTATTTCTGTATTATATACATAGAATTATTCCAATTATAATAGAACATTTGCTAAAAACATTGCTGCAGTAGCTAATATATATTTCATAGCCGGCAACCTTTGAAAATCATGTCCAGTACATCCTGTAAGAAAACACTGGTCAAAGTATCAGATTATTATCCTTATCTACTAATTGCTCTATGAGGCAATTTTTATGATCGATGTGCGACTGAAGCCTTCAAGCAAAGTGGAAAGCAACTCATCCCCATATCTTTTTATCACATTAGTGCATCAGGTAGAGCTGAAAATAGGAGTTATTTTGCTTTAGAGAACGCTATAGGGGTTGGTTTACAGCGACAGTCCATCAATAAGGTCGAACACGCCGCCGTGGCTTAACATCACAAACAACTTAAGTTGACGCACCACATAGAGCACCTCTTGGTTGCAGCATGCTGTCACAAATCCAGGCAATATTTCCAGGTTTTTTCCCCCCAAGAAATATAGGTGACAGATAGCATGATGGCGGCGAGAAGTCTATTATTGATCAACATAAGACCCTGCTTGTCCACACTGCCAATGTTTTCCAACGGCGATCCCAGGGGCCTTGGATGGAGCAAAGCAGAGGGTTATATCTGGTTTGATGGTGGTTTATGGGAGCTGTCACTGGGATGTGGAGGGATGTGCGGAGGCTGACAATCCAGTCCCCGGAGAGCAAGGGGAAGATGAGACGGTTTTAAAGACGTCAAAGTTTACAGAAAGTAAAATAGCAATAAAGAGTGCATGTGGGATGCTTGTGGATGTTTGGTTAGTATTGGGGCAAAATTTTGGGTTTCTGAGGGGCCTTTGTGTGCATTGTCATGACGGTTTGGTTTTGGCTTTTGTGTAAAATTAAGCAAAATAATAGATGCAATTTCATTTGACGTTTAAAAAAAATCAATAAGCTGTTTCTGTTTAAATGTTGCGTTCATTTTGGCCCCTAAACTTAATCTTGAAAATATCTCTGGATGTGAAAAAATGTAATTAGTGATGTAAACTAATTGTGTTTTGATGTAATGTTGTTTTCTGCGGAGTCAGGTATCAATAATGATATGAATAATAACAGCAGTAAAAATACATTGTATATTTATAATGCACCTTGTAGTTCGAAGAAACTGAAAGTCAACAACATCTAATCAAAGTGAATTGAAAAAAAAGGAAAAAAATATACAATTTTACTTTTGTAAAAGGTATTTTTTACAAAAAAGTAATCCTAATAAATTAAAATCATGCAAAATCACAACAAATAACACATTCCATAACCAATCACACATCCATCCATCCATTGTCTTCCCCTTAATCCATTTCTGGGTCAGGGGGTGGCAGTCAGAGCTGCACCCAGTTCCATAGAGCACCAGCCCCTCACTGATCCTCCAGCAGGTGGTGAGTCCACAGCGGGGGCTTCAGGCAAAGTGGGGTTAAGTGTCTTCCTTAAGGACACAACGACAGTTGGAGTCACAAAGTAGGTCGAGTAGGGCTCAAACCCACAACTTTCAGCCCAAAGGCCAAGGCTCTACCAACTGAGCCAATTTCGTGACCACACAATCAAACTCAAACCCAAGAAATATGAACTCCAGGTGCTGGTTATGATTTTGCATAAAATGTCTGTTTAGAAGAAACTCTATTCCATTTGCTAAACATGTCGTAGTCTAATTGGATCATATTAATTGCACAGACCAAACAAAGTTTGCCCACTGCCCAAAACCTGAGAACAGGCATACTTTTCACTGTAGAGTATTTGAGAAATCAAAACTAAAACCTGATTAGAAGTTCCAGAGGTGGCCATATGTGGCTGAAGTTCAGTACATAAAACACATAACCTGACCCCATGCCCCCTCTGGCTGGTGTGGTGCTGGTGGAAGGCTCCCTCATCCCGGTTGATGCTGTTTTTTCCCGCTTTCTGATTTCAATTGCCTCCTTGATCCAGCGTATGCAATTGTAGTTTTCGGATCCGATGTGTCCCAACCCATAATGGGGTTATTTACAGTATATTGCAATGACCCAAAATGGCTAAATTGAAGTTTTCCTGATTTGCTTTTTCCTTCCCAGCCCTGGGGGTAGTCTGCTGACTTGTCAGGTCAATCAGGCTGACCACGCCGACTCAGGTGACAGTTCTGAATAATGTGTTGACAAGATAATACAAAAATATTTCAAAAGAAAAAAAATCCATTTGGTCATGATCTTCCTCATGACCGTATGGATTTTTTGATCAAGCTTCTGGGATTGATTCTGCCTCAAGACGGGGCGTTTTTGTGTGGAGTTTGCTTGTTCTCCCCATGTCCGCATAGGTTTCCACTGGGTGCGAATATGATTTTACATTGCAAATGTAATATGAAAATATTACTTATGGTCTCTTTTATACACTGCTTTAATATCAAAATATTTTGTGTATATTGTGTGTCGATGGGATCAGTTCCACTCTCAAAATGGAGCGAACCCCTTAAAACAACTCCACTCTTCAACACAGTCTACAAACCACCAGTAGCATCCATCATTTCATAACCAGGCTTTTTGATAAAATCAGCCATTTTTCCTGTTTCATCCTACACAACTGACAGGCCCCTTTAAAACAAGACCCGGCGTGAGAGTCTTTTATAACTCGTGAAAAGATGGCCATCCTCCTTCTTGCTGGAGATATATTAGACAGGAGATACAAAGCCAAGGGTTTTAATAAAAATCATAAATTTTTGTCACAGGCGACTGGGGAAGATTTTGCCAGCACTATCAATAGAAGCTTTTTCTGCTGCTATCGTCTTTCCATCTTCCTCCTCCTTAGCAGAGAGGAGACACTATCTATATATCAGCCAGTCTTTCTGAAGGCTGACCTCTTCGCTTATACCTTTTTGGGGGGAAAGGATGACTACCCAGACGCCATTTATTTCTCTATTTCGCAGAGCTACGTTGGCGTGATTGAATCTGGTCGCATCTTGGGCCATCCCAGGAGAAGTGGGACCTCCTACAGCCCCGAAATAGAACAAGGCGTTTCTCCAAGACGATTATTTGTTAGTGTCCGGGGTTGGAGATGATTGTCAATATGGCAAACAAATGAAGATGTATTGTTTCGTATGATTTGGAAGAATGCCTTGTTGTTTGTCATCTATAATGGAATTGGATTGGAACAGAGGTGGGTGCATCTGGCAAAAAAGTTACAGCAGTGTTATGGATTTTCATTGGAAGAAATTATGAGTTGGAAGATGGTGTTTCCTACCTACATTTTCTTTGTAGGTAAAAAAAATCTTTTCCCAACTTTCAGATGAGAAAACTTTATCATTTTATTACTGTTTATTTTAACCAAATTCATTTGACAAGTCAACATGATTTCTCAATTATGTTGTTTTATAACATTGTTTTTGTTGTTGTTTTATAACAATTTATTTTTCAAAGTAACTCCAAACACTGCCCCCAACTCAATGGGTTGCATTCATTATTTTGAATTCTAATGAAGTCGGAGGAAAATATCAATAGGAAAGAAGGAGGCATCCTTTCTAATCTTGCTAACAGTGGAAAGGGTATGGTTTTTGAATATTCTGGACATCTTTATGGAAAACTGCTATGAACATATATGTACTCTTTAATTTTTTCAAGTGCCAAATGGTTTATTGTATTTTTGATTAAATGGTAACTTAAAATTTTGAGGTAAATGGTTGCCTTACATTTTTTAAGTTGATGGTATTAAATTACTTGATTGCTACAAGTTAAACAAATTAAGTAAGCAGTACATATATCTTATGATTTAGTTGACGATAAGTTGGTTGAAAAATATAATTTCTCAGCAATCAAAACTTAAGATTACTGTGAGACGTTTAATTTAATTACAAAAAATACAATTCTACTTAACATTTTTGACTCTGTGTAATTACATTTTTTAGAAGACCATGGTTTTTTTAGGGGCGACAGTAGCTCAGTTGGTAGAGCATTGGCCTTAAGGCCAGAAGGTCGTGGGTTCAATTCCCACCTCTACACCTTCTTCACCGACTCCCACTGATGACTGCTGTTGTTGTGTCCTTGGGCAAGACACTTAACCCCACTTTGCCCAAAAGCCCCCGCTGGAAGAGCTCAGCTCCTGTGGACTCACCACCCGCAGAGGATCAGTGAGGGGCTGGTGCTATGAGATTTGGGTGGCATCTCTGATTGCCACCCCCCTGACCCAGAAATGGATTAAAGGGTAGAAAATGGATGGATGGATGGATGTATGTGGATGGATGTATTACATTTTTTAATTAACTCATTGTGACGAAAATCAAAACTTTAATGTACAGCTTCCTTGATCTTTTTAAATTGGAGCAATCAAAAAATTCAATCCCATAAACTTAAAAAAGGTAAGGCAACCGTTTACATATTTTTTTTTTAATTACTGCTAAATTGTTTGGGTTTACAATGTAGTTGATATGTACTGACAGAGAAGATGTGGATTGGTGTATTAGTTTTCATGTGGATTGGCTCAGGTAATATTAGCTAAAACAAGAACTGATACCATAGTTACCAGGAAAGATTTTCGTGATAACTATGAAATCATTCCTGAAATATTTCAGCTGCCCTCCTGCACAATAATAAACTAAAGAATTTTGTGATGTCATAAGGACGCTACCTGCTGCTGACGATTACTATTATACACCCCTTTACATAAGATACAGTAGCAGATTTTCCCAACATTGTTTTTTTCCTAATGTTTTCCTGATATGCCAGCCTGGGATCTGATCTGAGCTGATGGTGTCATTCTTTGGTAATGGCACATAAACATAGAGCATCTTCCTCTGCATGTGTGTGATGCCAGTCTTGCTGCAGTATTGCTTCATAGCACACTATACTATGTGCATGTATAGACGTACAGGCTGTTTCTCTTCATTGCAAGAGCATTACAATGTCATGGTGCCCGATCGAGAAGAAACCGCTTAGTCTCTTGAACCATGGTATAATTACTTGTATTGGCCTCTAGTTTATTGTAAAATGGCCTCTGTAAAACATGTTTTTTACCAAGGTTTTTTAACCATTTTTCAACAAATATTTCTGAAATCTCCTTATTACATTTATGTGATATCCTAACAAGAGCCTATAGTTTTTAATATTGGTGGAGGGCAGTTGAAAAATATATGCAATGACAGTGTTAAAAGTCAGACAGGAAAGGTGGTCGCTGTTGTCATTCATGAATAAGCTACTTTTAAGCATAATGTTCTATGTTATTAAGATAAAAAGAGTGCAACATGTTAAGATTAAATATAGTTTATGCAGGATAAATTATGTTCAATAAAAAGTAGTAATAGCAGTGCTGGTTTTTCAGTCCCGGTGCAGATCATTAGTGACTTAAAGTGACTTAAAATGAAGCAGTGGTTATTCAACATGGCTGTGAGCTTAGTGGCAATAAAGAATTAGCAGCTAAAGTATCTACATTCAGAGGTAGCTATATGCAATGTGACGGATTTAGAAAAATCATAATAAAGCACCAGCTATTAGAAACGCTTTGTGATTGTATTATGTCTCAGTTAAGTTTTTCAAAAAATCTTGAAAGGGTTCTCTCTTATGCATCTCATCCTAAATGGATACAGTTTCCATAATGCCCTTAATTGCTATAGACTCGGTGCTTCATTTTGTTTTTGCCTTTCATGCGGCTGTCCACATACAATGCTACTCCTCCCCCTCGCTTCTCTGGTCGTGATGGTCGAGTATAGATTATATCCGTACAAATCAAAGTTTCCACCTCTTTCATCACTATGCAATGTTTTTGAGATGTGTGATTTAGAGAGAACAAGTAATTGCACTTTTTATTGAACTGAATTTTAGTTAGTATCCAGAACTCTAATTGAACTGTAATTTAATATGTATTTTAGTAAGCTGCATCTTTTATTTGAAATGTATATTAATATGCAAGTTTTATGATTGTATTGTCAAGGACAACAGATGGAAAATTGCTGGTGCCGCCATCTTTTACAATACACTACAATTTACTCTTGTATAGCCCTAAGTCACAACAGAAGTCATCTCAGAGGACTTAAAGTGGTTCTCACCCCCGCTCCTCGGAGCTTACGTCACTCACATTTCCTGTTCAAATCTTCCTCTAAATGGGCGTAGCCTGGAGGACTGAAGGGGACTGGGCCGTTTATATTGCTCTGGGCGGGGGGCTGCTGACGTCAGGTCCAACTTGCAGACGTCAGGTCTTGCTGCCGCGCCAGTGTTGGCGCCGGATTCAAAATTCAAATGTAGTAATACAGGTCGCCAGCAGATGGCGCCTCACAGACGGTTTTAGGCAGAAAGTTTAACTTTCAACTAATTTGCACCAAAGTGACAAAATTATGACCAGGATATGTAGACAACACTATTGGACACTCATTTATACCGTTTATCAGCAAAAAAAAGTGGATTTGAGGGTGAGTTGTCCTTTAACAAAACCATTGAAATCACCAACACAGATCAGAGAATTAACAGTTAAGACACAAAAAGAATACAGAACACATGTTTATAAATGTCCATAGGTGTTGTAGAATGTTAAAGTGTCCTGGATCATCACCACAGTCCTTCTAGTTGGACACTATGTGCAACAGACCCTCCTGCATCGGCGAGGAAAAAACTCTAAAACCCAGTGGGAAAAAAGTGAGAAACCTTGAGGAGATCCAAATCGTTTTAATGTAACTGCACATTGTCCTCAATAAATTAAACTTGAAATTTGACTCCTAAAGTTGAAGTGGATTAATCACACACTTTCTGTTGAAATATTATCCAAATCTAACTTTTCATCCCTATTGCTGGCCTTGACATTAAGCTTTGTCAGCCACTTGTGTCGCGTGGTGATTTGAATGAGGACCCAAAATGCAGGAATGCCAAAATAAAAGGAATTTAATGATGAAAAAATAAAAGTGCAGGAGAAAACCAACTCAAAATCCAAAAGCACAGGGACCACATAACCAGGAACACATACCCAGGAACAGGACAGAACAAATGTTGACAAGACAATGGACCAGCAACAAGGGGAGAGAAGCACAGGGTAAATAGACAGAGACACAGGTGAAACACATTAGGGCGGGGTAGACAATCAAGACAGGGGAAACAAGACGCCAAAGTCAAACTAAAACCAAAGCACAGAGAACAGATATCAAAATAAAACTAAAGTATACTGCAAAATAACGAAATCCACACCATGACAACTTGCCCTTTGGGCAAGTATTTATACTTTACTTGCCCAATGTCAAAAGTTACTTACCCAAGTATTACTCAATACAATAAGTTAACTAGAGATTGGCAATGAAGTGCCACTAACTGTGGAAAAAAATCCACTCTCAGCCCAAAAAGTCAAATAATGACTCACTTAAGTATCCTAAATAAAAAACAAGACACCTGTGTTTGATTTGTAAACAACATTTTACTTTTGTGCACAACCAACATGCATTTTTAATGCAAGGGGAGATTTAGATACCTGAGCTTTAATTCCGTGTCTACGGTCCTGTCCGGGTGTCTATGGTTCTGTCCATGCCTCTATGGACCTGTCCGCGTGTATATGTTCCGCGCTCGGTACCACGTGACGGCTGTGCGTTCACTGAGCTGTTGTCAAAGCGGCTGTCACAAAGTGGCCGTAGCTGCTCCCGGGGTCAGAGCGGAGGATGTGAATCCCGTTCGACTCCGTACAGCAAACAGAAAGTTCCCGCGGTCTCACATTTCACAGAAAAACAGTCGGGAATTGCGGATCCGTGGAAAATTTTTAAGAGAATTGGTCAAAAAAAGATAATCAGACCTGTCCGTTCCCGGCACCAGAGGAAGAATGCAGGAATGTGTTTGCGGCCTGAATGGGTTAAAGTAATACTGTACTTCACTTGCCTGATCGGGTAGCTTACTAAAACAGCGCACTTGCCCGTCCCAAAACTTTAGTTGCCCCGGACAAGCGGACAACTGTTAATGTCCAGCCCTGCCTATTGTCTTTACAGGTATTACCAATGTTTTTCAAACAGTTGATTATATTTCTGTCAAAACCAAGCAATGAACGCAGCCCCTTCATGTTGTCGCTGCCCAGTCGCTTGGCTTATACTGCATCACACTTCCTGCCACCGCTGCCATGGTTACAGTCAACACACCTCACTGTATAGATGCACTACACCCTTATGAAGGCTGCCTCACACGTAGGATTCACCAGCCTTGTGTTCTATTCTTTTCCGCTTGTCAGATCGCATATGTAAATTATTTCCAGCTGAACTGATAGAGACTTTGTTCGCCCCTAACCTCTGGAAAGTGGCAGAAAATGCATTCGAGGCTTCTGTCTGGTGTGAAATAAGATGCAGTAGATGCCCACTAATATGATCTGTTCCACTCTGTTGAAAGGCAGAGGGAAAATATGAGAGGAAGGATGGCTTACCTTGATAAGCGGAGCGGGGCTGTCTTGCTTTTACATGATTCAAGGCTCGACAGAGATGGCCCTCCTCCCGCCACGCGCATGTTTTTCAAAGCTTCAGAGGCCTTTCTTCTGCTCCCCGCCTTGCACTCCAGCTGCGGTATTCTTCGTCACTTTCACCAGTTGCGTGTTTTTCAAATGAGGCATGTTTTTTTTTTTTTCTTCCTCCCTGTCATTTTAAAGAAACTGTGTAATACGCACCTCTTCGTAAATGTAATATGTCATTACAATTACAATCAATTCTTGTTCCTTTCTGTCTCTGACAAATGTAGCGCCTAAACATTGATTACTGACACAATCCTCCTGCTGCATATTACATAGGACTACTTGTAGTACATACGTCGAGTTCACATGCCTCTTTATCAAACAATGTAAATTGGATAGGTGGAGGATTTAGATTTGTAACTCATTGTACAAATACAGATGCACCAATGGTTTTATGTATTTTTTCTGTGTTTCTTATTATCATTGCATTTCTTGTGTTTGAACTGTTGGATTCTCTGATCAGTGTTGGCCAATTCAACGTTTGTGTAAAGTCCTTCGACCTAACTACCGCTGTGATTAAGGGCTATGCAAGAATGAATGTTATTGAGTTGTAATTTCAGCACCTTTTTTAAAAGATTCGCTCATTTTCAACCACTTTATTAGTCCATTTCTGGGTCGGGGGGGTGACAATCAGAGCTGCCACCCAATGCTCATAGCACCAATCCCTCGCTGATCCTCTGCAGGTGGTGACTCCACAGGAAGATGGCTGCTATGTCAATGGTGCCACAGCCTTGGTCTTTGAGCGGGGGCTTCAAAGACCCGCTTTAAAAAAGTGTCAATATCAAATCATTAGTAATTTCAAAAACCCATCCCTTCAGTGCTAATATAAGGAAACATCAGACAAATAACATGTATAATTTTTTTTTTTTTTTTTAAATCAAATGTAGGTATGGCAGCTTTAAGCTTCAAAGTCAAATTCTAATTTGAGATTTTCCTTTGGGCGGATAACAGTTATAAATCTATCAAAAGAATATCAGCCTCACAGAGAGCTTCACCCAAGGAGTAAATGTTATAATTCTGCTCCTAAGTCTAATTTTAGTAGAAAATAATCCTTAATGCCATAATATTTTGTTTGTCTCAACAGTAAAAATTCTATTATTTAAAAAGTCACTATTCAACATTTTGAGCTGTTTTTCCTTATACTGTAACATCTGGAAAAGATGATCTAAAAAGTGACTGAAGTCAAAAATACATGCAGCGAAATGTGATGTGTAATGTAATGTGATAGAGAGAAAGACTTACTTGCAAGTTAAAATTAATTCATTAGAAGTGCGATTTTGTGTGGTTTAAATGTTACCTCTGCCTTTAATGAAAATGGGTTGATTTTCAAAATCAAGCACAACTTTAATGAACACCTTTCTTCTGTTCAACATGCACCACACGTTTTGTGAATATTGTTCAGCCTTTGTAGACAAAAAGTTACAGGCCAAAACCAAGAAAAACCCGACCCAAACCTGTGTGCATCCTGCCAACAGGTACAGTCCAAACCAACTGCAAATCATCTTCCAACTCGGTTTCACGCCACGCTGCACTCTGCTTGTGTTTGAAGGCACCTTTTGCTTTTTAATATTGAACACATATATCAGTGTGTTTTTGCCAATCTTCCCCAATCATTTTGCAAAGTAAATGGTTAAAGATCAATCTTTTTTTTGTGTGCCCATTTTTAAGTTTTGAAATATTGGCTTTTGGCCCATCTGGGAACATGGCATGTTATACCTAAAGGTAATTTTCACAAGAAAACAACAGCGTAATTGTTCAGACTGTCCTACCCCACCTAACACACACGCACCCACCATCCCATAATGCACTACTGTTTTCTGTTGCTCCTGTTTTTAATGTTTTTATTATGTCCTGTACAGTGTCTTTTGGTGTTTTGAAAGGCGCTTTTAAATAAAATGTATTATTATTATTTATATTATTATTATTATTATTATTATATGCTTTACTCTGAAGAAGGATCCCAAATAATTGTAATAAATATTTAAAAATGTGTAAATCAGTCAACATTAATTGTTGTCTGGTGTTGTGGGAGTTTCTATCCAAAGTAAGGAAGAAGCTCGGAAGGTATTTGTCTTAATCAGGAGCGTAAGTTTATTATAACACACGTGCGGAGAACTCACATACACAAAATAGCGTACATCAGTTCTGGCGGGGCCAGACACAGGTCCCCGTTTACATAGACAACACATGAAAGACAGTCACGCCCACAAAAGATGGGAGGGGTCACAGTTTGAGACGGGCATCCAGATGGCGAGGCGCCTTGCCTGGTGAGAGATGCAACAGAAGGGACAATAGACATGCAGAATGTAAAAGGGACAATAGAGATGCAGACATACGGACCGATAGAGATGCAAAATGCAAAAGAGGCAAAGGTGAGATAGTAATTTGCGTCATGTCTGTCGGTGCGGGGGGGAGACCGGTTCCTTCCTGCAGGTTAATTGAATAGAACAGCGGGGGGGTGAGTTGGCGTCCTTGAGGCTAATCCAACTTGCCATAACACTCGTCTCCCGTGATAATGTAGAAACCCCAGTTTTACAGAAATCACATTCAGGTGGGTGAGTTTTGACCTTGGTCCCTGAGCAAAACAAGAGTTGTTGATGGACAGGCTACGCTGCCGTCACCCAAGCCTCTTGTATTACGAGGGTGTGGTCAAAGCTCTTCACTGTGATACCCTCCCCCTAAATTGTAGGCGGAACAAGTGGAAAAAATAAAAACAAGGTAAACAAGAAAGAAAAACGTTAGAACAGTCAATAGGGCTAAACCAAGATTAATGAGCACACTCCGCCAGGAGGACAGGAGCCAGTCCAGACCGTGAGGAGTGTCCGTGACATTGTCCGCTTGCATGGCGTCCCGGAGTCTAGTCAGATTGGCTATGCCCTGTTGGATAAGACCTCCGTCCTCATCATTAGCCGGAATATATGAAGACAATACTAACATAATAAACACGGTCAGCACGGAAAGTACTGTCAGCGTGGCCAGCATAATAGTCCAAGGGCCCATGCCGGTCTTAGCCGGACTACATTCGGTAGTCTTTTTCGCGGGAATGCTCACGAGTACTGCCGTCTTGCAGTCAGTGGCACCGCTCCCTCTGAGCGTGTGTGGAGCGTTAGTGGTCATGGCGATGTTTGGTCTTGGAGCGGCAAGACTCTAATCGCGTTGAAGCCTTGGCCTCAGCACTCGGTTGGGCAGAGTGCTCGGGGTTTGGGGTGTGGCCTTGGGGTCCGGGGGCTGGGGAGTTGGGCAAAGGGGGGTCGCCTCGGGATTCGGAGGCAGGGGAGTTGGGGCGTTGTGTTCTTCCGGGGGTTGCGCCTCGGGAACGCTGGGATTCTCTGGGTGTTGTTGTTGGCCTGCTTCACCGACGGTGGTCGCACGCCGGCCGACCTCTTCAGCGTAGGGAGCCGCGGATGGGCCTGGTCCGTCCCCACCCTCGGTGTCCTCGTCTATGGCCCTCAGTGGCAGCACCGCACGACAGTGGTTGGCGTGGATCCAAGTTGTCCTCTCCGCGATCTTAGCGGCAGTGTCCGTCACCAGGAGGGCGAGGAATGGGCCCAGCCAGCGCTTGGACCGCCAATGTTTTCGTCTCGTTTCCTTCACCAGGACCCAGTCGCCTGGCTTGATCTTGTGCAGAGCCGCCTGCGCAGCCTGTGGCAGGGCGCTCCTGACCTGGGCAGAAATAGAGGACAAAAGTGCATTAATTTCCTTACAATAGGACAGCATGTCGTCATCACACAAAGAGGTGCTTGGCAAATCTCTGGTCGGGGGTCCCGCGCCCAAGTTGGGCGGTCTGGCAAAGAGGATTTCGAATGGGCTTAGGTTTGACCTTGACCTGACTCTCATGCGCATGTACATGAGGGCTAGCGGCAGAGCTTTGATCCAATACAGGTCTGTCTGTTCGCAGATTTTAACAAGTTTGTTTTTCAGAGTGCCATTCTCTCGCTCGCACGCGCCTCCGCTCCAGGGGGCGTAACTGCAGTGTTTACGTATATCAATGCCCAGAAATTCACCTACTTCCTCAATGACTTTTGCTACAAAGTGACTGCCATTGTCACTAGAGATTTTTTCCGGGACACCCCATCGTGGCACAATTTCTGTGAGCAGAGCTTTCACCACCGCGTTGCTCGTGGCGTGTTTGCATGCAAATACTTCAGTCCATTTGGACCAGAGATCCACCAGAACCAGACAGTATTTCTTACCTTGGCATGGTGTGAGTTCAACAAAGTCCATTTGGACATGTTGAAATGGGCGCAGGGGCGGAGGATGGGCAGCCTGTTGGATAATTTGGGACTTACCCGGGTTGTGCGCGAGGCAGATAGCGCATGTTTGGCCGAATCTCTGTGCAAATGCCGTAAACCCCTTCGTATACCAATTTTGTGTAATTAAGTTACACATCCCTCCTTTTGAGGCATGGTCTCGACCATGTGCTAAAATCGCAAAATGTCTGAAGAAATGCCGTGGTAAGCACGGTTTGAGGTCTGGTCCCAGCCACACACCATGCCGTCGTTGAGCCCCATTTCCCTCCCACAGCACCGTCTCTGCTGGAGTAGCCAGTGCCTGCATTGCTGACAGAGAGGAGAAAATATCCACGTCTTGAGTGAGGTAGTGTGTGTGTGTAGATTTACTGTTCCGTTCATCTCCAGTTGCTTTCTCCCGGATCGTCCTCAATTCATATTGTGGGCTTTGGTGCCAAAGCAGAGGCTCATTTCCTCATGATCCATACTACTGTCATCCCTGAAGCAGGGGTAGTTTATCTCTCATCTGAAAAAGAAACAGTAGAACACACAAATGCCCACTTCCCTCTCTTCGCATGGTGCAGCCTGTCAATCTTTTTCCAATGGGGTAAAACATAACTGCATTGACAGACGGTCGTGTGACATCAGGGCAGAGGCTGTAGCCAAATACAGACTTAATCTAATTTTATACTCCCCTAAATGTGAGTTACAAACCAAAGTTGTCCTCCGCCCAATGACAGCTCACTGCGGTTGGACCGAATCACTGTCAGGACAAACAGCAGAGGGAGGGACTCCCAGTACCTTCAGCAAGGTATTTCATCTCAGAGTACTTTTCTCAGAGTACTCATCCCAGAGTACTCTCACTTTTACACCTGTTCAATAAAGCTTGTTATCTTTGAATCTCTAGTACTTACACCGTATGCTGTTGACAAAAAAATAATTATTCCATGATCACATTAAAACATTACAGGAAAACATTTGTTATTCCATTCTCCGTTCAGCACTCCTCATTTCACATCACACTCGCATCACTCACACAGGCCGCCTCCCCACGTTAGTATATTGGTCCAGAGTTTGTTAAGGTCATCGTAGTGTACTTGACATGACGCACAAACATATAACATACACAAACATATAACATACACAAACATATAACCCACACAAACATATAACACACACAAACATATAACACACACAAACATATAACACACACAAACATATAAACAACACAGAAGGCCTGTAATTTTAACTTTGTTAAATTTTTCCATGTCCAATTACAATTGTCTCATGAGCTATTTCTATTGTTGCAACTTTCAGAGCCTGCAGAACATGCAGAGCTTTAAGAGATTTTTCCTAAAAGGATCCATTTCAAACTCTAGTGTTTAAACCACGTGGTCTGTACTCGGGCTTATCACAGATTGTGTCCCCTATATCTTTAATGAGCTCTTGTTACTTTAAAATGTTTTTTTTTCCTTCTTTTTTTTTTTTTTTTTTTTTCAGTAAAGCCAGGTCGGATTCATTAAAAATGTAAATTAGTCTCAAACTTTAATACTTCACCTTTGTTTCACGTTTATGTGGAGAAAAGACCATTGTTTTATGTGTGTGTACTTGCACCAATCATGTCTCAGATGAACGGCCAACAGTTGTATTAAAGACATAACTGTCCCAATTGTTTCTAATTTAGCATTTTCAGAGAACCACGTGTCCTCATCTTGGACCTGTGTCCGGTCCCCAGCATTGCTACACTTATCAATAAGGACAGAGGCCTCACTCCACGCTGCAGTCGTGGGTTTGGACAAAGCTATGTGCAAAGCGGGGCATAGTGGGTCGATAAAATGTTCTTGTTGCTCATTAAGTAACACAGATACCATAGAGTAGTGCCTATCCCAATAAACATACTCCGTTTGTAGCCTATCTTCGCTACACTGAAGCCATGAGTTTTCAAACTCCAAGTTATTGTCTGGGAACGACCGGAGAGAGCAGCTTAGGTCGGTCGCGTGGTTGACCTCCAAGTTTTGTGCGGGCTTAACTCTATCCACTGTTGTGGCTAATAACTTAGCAATCTCAGGGTTTGGTGTCAATTTCCAGTGGTAGTTAACTTTTGGGACCGGTGCCTCCTTGTGCATGCCGGTGAAACATGGAGCATTTGCTAGGTCACTAGCGTGTACTACCCGTAGGCCGCTTGGTGTTGAGAGCAGATTTAAATTGAGTCTGCACATAAGGTCTCGGCCTAGTAGATTAACCGGGCACAATGGGGAATATAGAAACAAATGTTTAAGCTGGTTGCCCTGAGAATCAAAACACGTTAGCGGTGACGTAAATTGCTCTTTAGTCGTCTCTCCCGACGCTGCTAATGAGAATGTGAAACGGCCACTCATTTTAGGGGAGACAGAAAGGCTGTCACTTTTTAGCACAGAATTTGTTGCCCCGGAATCAACTAGAAAAGTAACTTTTTCGCCACAGATTGTTAGCGTATGTTCCGGAAATTTAGCATGAATTTTCTCAAAATGTCTCAATGTGTATGTGCCGATTGCAGTTGGTTCAAACTTACGTGAAAGATGAGTGATCGCTTCGGTGACGTGTATGTGTGCGTTACCCGGTAGATGAGTCTTCCGTACGGTTTCCTTCGTGGCTCCCCTGTGTTCACCGCCAGCCCGCTGTCTGTCCCCGCCTAGTCAGTCCGCCTCGTGGCGCATCTGGTGGTTGCCGTGTTGTGAGCCTTCATAGCGGTGCTGTTGTCCGTATTGACTCTGTTGTGCCTGGTGCCAATGGTGTTGCTGCTGGTACTGGTCCGGCTCTCGGTTGTGGTTTTGTTGCCACTCCTGCGGGACGTTCTGATTCTGCTGCTGCTGGCCGCTCTGCCGCGGACTGCAACACTGTCTTGCCCTGTGGCCAACTTTTCCACAGTTCCAGCATTCTATCCTCGTTCCGTTGTTTTTGGCGTGCATAAGTAGTTCCTTTATCTGTGGTCCGTCATCAAATGCGACATACGAGTCCCGCACCTTTAAAGCCACCTCTGGTAACAGTCCTTCGACAAATCTGGAGCATAAATAACCGTTGTAAACGGGATTGTCCTTCTCCTCCCCGTTCGTTTCCCTGCTCCATCGCGGTTCTGCTTCCGGCGCTTCTCCTTCTGCTGCTGCCGGCGCGGGGCCCACTTCCTGTGGGGCGTCAGCAGATGCGAGAGGCTTTGTGGGGCACTGACGTGGTTGGCTCTGGCGCGGCGGTGTTTCAGGCGTAGGACAGGGGCCGGTTTCATACAGCGGGGCCACGGAGGAAAGCGTGGACAAATCTGGGTAGAGAGAGAGAGAGGGCACAACAGTAGTCTGCACATTTTTAACACAGCGCTTTGCTGGGGCGCGTACTTAGCATGGAGTTCTGCTCCTTCTGTGAAAGGGTTAGTAGGTGAGAAAGGGCGGTAGGGTGGGGGGTGTGTGGGATGTGTGTGTGTGTGTGTGTCCCCCTGTGTGTCCCCCCCCTCTGTGGAAGGCGGAGCAGCTATGGCTTTATTCGTCTTTTTGCGGTCCCGTTCTGTAGCTAAATCCTCCCACATGGCAAGACAGGTCTGGTGTTTCAGTATGGCCCTAACGTCTTCTGCTGTAATTTTCTTAAAACCAAGTATTTTTTCCCTTTCTTCTTCTAAATTTTCACGCAAGATGCGTAATTGATTCAAAGACATAGAGCCTCCATCGGGAAAGCCAAATGAACTGCACCATATAGGCAAGCACTCCATAGCTTTAGATCCGAACCGTTTTTCCATTGCCATTGTAACGGGGGACGTCAACATTCCCCTCGGTGTGGCATCTTTAGATTGATTTTTCCCCATTTTCACGTACAGAACAATGGGCCTAGCCTCGTTTAGTCTCTCCCTGCTCTTACTCACTTTGGAGCGATCCGTTCCCCCCCCGTTGGTTCAATACACCCAACGAGCGCGCGTTTTTGAAACGGGCCGGGCCTGGCTGAAGGCACAAAGAGATCTCAGGGTCGCTTACAGAGCGATACTAACACGCAGCCGCTAGCTTAAATCTCATACCCTACACAAATGGCAATGAACAAAATACCCCAAAAATCCCGCACACAGTCTATGCTGTGGCAATGAATGAAATACCCCAAAAATACGTAAATAAATCAAATACCCGTGTACACTTAAGCGCTGCCCTGGGCTTGTTACGCAAATGAAAAGACAAAACTCACCAAATCAGGTTCTTTTATGGTCCTGTAGTCGAATAGTTTTTCCTGCGCGAGGCGAGCGGTGTTCCTCCCGTCTTCTCGTCAAACGCTAAGTGAGGTGGGGAGGCTGGTTTTTTGTCCCAGGTCGGCCAAACAACACACGATCGTCTCCACGCCGAAAAAAAAATCCGACATAGAACGTGCCAGCAACGCCAAATTGTTGTGGGAGTTTCTATCCAAAGTAAGGAAGAAGCTCGGAAGGTATTTGTCTTAATCAGGAGCGTAAGTTTATTATAACACACGTGCGGAGAACTCACATACACAAAATAGCGTACATCAGTTCTGGCGGGGCCAGACACAGGTCCCCGTTTACATAGACAACACATGAAAGACAGTCACGCCCACAAAAGATGGGAGGGGTCACAGTTTGAGACGGGCATCCAGATGGCGAGGCGCCTTGCCTGGTGAGAGATGCAACAGAAGGGACAATAGACATGCAGAATGTAAAAGGGACAATAGAGATGCAGACATACGGACCGATAGAGATGCAAAATGCAAAAGAGGCAAAGGTGAGATAGTAATTTGCGTCATGTCTGTCGGTGCGGGGGGGAGACCGGTTCCTTCCTGCAGGTTAATTGAATAGAACAGCGGGGGGGTGAGTTGGCGTCCTTGAGGCTAATCCAACTTGCCATAAC
This sequence comes from Knipowitschia caucasica, assembly GCA_964034765.1. NCBI lineage: Eukaryota > Metazoa > Chordata > Actinopteri > Gobiiformes > Gobiidae > Knipowitschia > Knipowitschia caucasica. The sequence goes on from OZ035823.1 coordinate 30,548,793, forward strand.
ACTGGTTATGTTTCTATCCACATACAACTGAATTGTTTCCAAAAACCTAAAAAACTAATTATATCCAACCCCATATTAAATTGAAGTAATATTTATTTAACATTCTGCCATGTTGTGAAGTAAATACACAAAATAACCATAAATGAAAAATGCAGCTGAAGCGGAGGTTCAGGATGGTAGACTACCAACGTTATCACACCAGGCTTGACCACGCCTTACTCAGCCTGTCTTAATCAACTCCCCGCAGCCGTGTCAATCAAGCCAGCGTTTAAGAGCAAAGCAGAGCACAGCTCACCAGACGGACTTCAAGCTGCAACGGGTTGCTCTTCGTCACTTTGTTTACTCACGCCTCGCACATTGTTCGTCCTGCATGGTCGCGGCTCCTCTTCCACATCACATGTTGGGGGCTGCGCGCCATGGTCGCTGTGTCTCCACCGCGGCTCACCGCGGGTCCTCTCCTGCGGACTCGCTGCCGCTCGTCTCCCCGTGGCCGCTGCTGCTCGCGGCCAGGCGTTACTCCGCGCACCCTGCCGCTTCCATACCGGGAACGGGACTTCTGTCTGCCTGCCGTTGTCTGCCTGCCGTTGTCTGCCTGCGCTGTCCACCCTTCTCCATGCCTCCACTCACGGTACAGTGTCGGTTTTGTTGTTTTCCGCACTACCATGAACTGTACTGAACTGCGGCGTGTCAGTTATTCCCGCCGAATTGGCTCGCAGGCTGTGTTTTTACCCGATGCATTGCTCTTCAGGCTGTTCATTTTACCATCTGCACTGGCATTTAGACCGTCCGTTTTCACCATGGACCGCACATTTTAATCACTGTTGGCCTTCTGGCTGTCCGTTTTACTCATGGGCTGAACATTCTACACACTGCAGTGACCTCCAGGCTGTCCGTTTTACTATGGACTGAACATTTACCCACTGCATTGACCTTCAGGCTGTCAGTTGTAACCATGGACTATAACATTTGTCGTCTGCATTGGCCTTCGCTCTGTCTAATTGACCGTGGACTGTAAGTTTTGCCCACTGCATTGCTTCCGGGCTGTCTGTGTCTGATGAGCTGCTCTGATTGGTCGGAGCGCGGCCGAGCCCCTCTGTGCTGTTTGTTTGCCCATTGCTTTGGCCTTACGCCACACTTCAACGCCACGCTTCGACGCCACCACGCTTCGACGGCCCCACGCTTCGACGGCCCCACGCTTCGACGACCCCACGCTTCGACGGCCCCACGCTTCGACGGCCCCACGCTTCGACGACGCCACGCTTCGACGGCCCCACACTTTGACGCCACGCTTCGACGGCCCCACGCTTCGACGGCCCCACGTGGGTGGCCCCACGCTTCGACGGCCCCACGTGGGTGGCCCCACGCTTTGACAACGCCACGCTTCGACGCCACGCTTCGACGGCCCCACGTGGGTGGCCCCACGCTTCGACGACGCCACGTGGGTGGCCCCACGCTTCGACGACGCCACGTGGGTGGCCCCACACTTTGACGACGCCACGTGGGTGGCCCCACGCTTCGACGACGCCACGTGGGTGGCCCCACGCTTCGACGACGCCACGTGGGTGGCCCCACGCTTCGACGACGCCACGTGGGTGGCCCCACGCTTCGACGACGCGACGTGGGTGGCCCCACGCTTCGACGACGCGACGTGGGTGGCCTGTTGCATTCTCGACGCCACGCTTCGACGGCCCCACGCTTCGACGACGCCACGCTTCGACGGCCCCACACTTTGACGCCACGCTTCGACGGCCCCACGCTTCGACGGCCCCACGTGGGTGGCCCCACGCTTCGACGGCCCCACGTGGGTGGCCCCACGCTTTGACAACGCCACGCTTCGACGCCACGCTTCGACGGCCCCACGTGGGTGGCCCCACGCTTCGACGACGCCACGTGGGTGGCCCCACGCTTCGACGACGCCACGTGGGTGGCCCCACACTTTGACGACGCCACGTGGGTGGCCCCACGCTTCGACGACGCCACGTGGGTGGCCCCACGCTTCGACGACGCCACGTGGGTGGCCCCACGCTTCGACGACGCCACGTGGGTGGCCCCACGCTTCGACGACGCGACGTGGGTGGCCCCACGCTTCGACGACGCGACGTGGGTGGCCTGTTGCATTCTCGACGCCACGCTTCGACGCATTCGCGTGCTCTCATCCATTCATCGTGGGACCAGTGTCGACCATGGACACGCGTTCCCTATTGGTGGGTGAACAATCCAACGCTTGGAGAGTTCTGCTTCACAATGACTGGAAGAGCCGGCATCGAAGGATCAGGTCAGTGGTCTGACTGAAGACGTGGTCTGACTGAAGACGTGGTCTGACACTGCCCGTTGGTCCTTTTCACTCGAGTGATAGTGGTTCGAGGTTTCTCTTTTCAGCTTCGCAGGAACGTGATGCCGCAACGCCGCACCAAAGCTCTGCTACGACGCCGCGACGGTGGCCTGCTGCAACGCTGGCCTGCTAAGACTGCATGAGTACTGTTCGGCGTGGCCTTCAAACCTGGCCGACTATCTTCCCCAGGCCGCACTCATTGGCTTTTGGTGTGCAGCACTGCCCGCCACGGTTGCGTGCACTCTGAGTGGCGTAGGCGGTGCTCCTTCTCATGTTCCCCAGGCATATTCTCTCCTGGTCTCCTGGTGTGGCTCCTGCCGCCGGGCCTGTCTCACGCTTCGCCTTACCTGACGCACCCTGGCCCTCATTCTGACCGGGCCCTTGTGCGTTGGTTTTTGGGGGTCCAGAGATCTCCTATCGAACATCAATCTTCCTGGGTAAGTGTACTTCATGAATCTCATTTTCACCTTCTAGTCTCCCCAAGTGGAATCATGTTCAAATATCAGCGCTCTAAACACCAGCAGTTCATCTTTCATTCAGCATTCTCCTTTCCCTCTCACTGCACACTCTCAGTCTCTGGACATCAGCATCGCGGGTACTGCTGTCACTGCCTCATCTACATCGGCATTAAATACATTCTTTAAAATCCACTTCGAGTCACACTGCTCCACCCTCATAAGAAGATCCTTAAAGGAGTATTGGCATGGTCCTTGTTCTGTAGTTTAGGTCCTGGACGACTAGCCTGTTTGTCCGTGGAGTGGATCCCTCTCTCATGTAGGGTCTTCCGAAGGTTTCTCACTTTTTTCCCCATGGGGTTTTGTGAGTTTTCCTTGCCATGCAGGAGGGTCTGGACAGTTAGTGTCCAACTAGAAGGCCCGTGGTGATGATCCAGGATACTTTAACATTCTACAACATGTATGGACATTTTATCAACATTCATAGACTATAATTACTCCTTAAACAATCCCTTGACGACCCTCTGGTCTGAACAAATTCAAAACCTGTGCTCCCTGCATGTAACCTCTCTTACTTTCTCTAAATCTGCCACTCCTTCCGGATAGGAGCAGCCACTAAAAACCTATTTATTTGGGCAAGCTTTTACATAATTTTCTTGCGGCTGTTTTTAAACCTGTCACTGAGGTGTCTTGGCCATTATATTGACTGTATATTTAGTATTATTTTTTGTATACGCACATTTTAAATTGTATTTTGTCTGTTTTTACCTGTTTAAACTGTGAAGCGCTTTGTGGCCTTGGTCTGTGAAAGGCGCTGTATAAATAAAGCTTACTTACTTACACTTGGGCTGCTGCCCTGGGACTCCCTCAATCATCTCTCCAGGAGCTCGGTCCCCGGTTCTCTACCACATTCTTCCGTTCTGGCAGCCCAGCGCCTCCTCTCATAAGTACGTATGCATCTCCTGGTGGTGGCAACTCCTCATTCCAGCATGCCGCGCACTCGAGCCAAGCTCGTGCGCGTGCCAACGCCTAGCGCTAGAGCCGAGCTCGCGCCCGTACATTACGACACGCACTCGAGCCGAGCTCGTGCGCGTGCCAACGGCTAGCGCTAGAGCCAAGCTCGCGCACGGACATTACGCCGCGCACTCGAGCCGAGCTCGTGCGCGTGCCAACGCCTAGCGCTAGAGCCGAGCTCGCGCACGGAAACAGTCACTCGCACCATGCGCCTTCCATAAACGCAGCAACCAAGTCGTGGCAAACGCATCGCTAGCCAAGCTCTCTTTTTGGGGATCATGATCTGCACCCAGGCGCAGATCTCTTCAGAGCACGGCCACAGCCGGGGCCTAAGCTCCAAACCAATAAACAAACTCAATCCATAAAATAAACAACTCTTAAACGCATCTCGTCTCTTGTAGTCTCTCCAGGTTGAAATGAAGCTTAAGCGGAGGTTCAGGATGGTAGACTACCTACGTTATCACACCAGGCTTGACCACGCCTTACTCAGCCTGTCTTAATCAACTCCCCGCAGCCGTGTCAATCAAGCCAGCGTTTAAGAGCAAAGCAGAGCACAGCTCACCAAACGGACTTCAAGCTGCAACCACCTCCTCCCCACCTCTGCCTCAGGATTTCTCCACTCTCACTTTCACCTTGCCTTGTTGCCACCACCTGTGTCTAGGCCCCGGGGGATCATGATCTGCACCCAGGCGCAGATCTCTTCAGAGCACGGCCACAGCCGGGGCCTAAGCTCCAATCCAATAAACAAACTCAATCCATAAAATAAACAACTCTTAAACGCATCTCGTCTCTTGTAGTCTCTCCAGGTTGAAACATGAGCTATAAATAAAACTTATATAAAATACTTGCATAATCTTGCAAGAGTTCCTCGCCATATAAGCTTATTCCCTTTAATAAATATAACCATGACTAATGTCGTAACAGCTAACTAGCACATTAGCATACCCTAGATTCTGGAACAATCTTCCTGAAGATGTGAGACAGGCCTCCTCTCTGACAATGTTTAAAACCAGATTAAAAACAGCTCTATTTAGCTGTGCATACAACCTAAGGGATTTTATATTTTTATCTTTCTATTTAATGTTCTGTGATTATTTATGATTTTAATGCTATCTCACTTTGTTCAGCACTTTGAGTTGCCTTTTGTATGAATTGTGCTATACAAATAAACTTGCCTTGCCTTGCCTTGATTAGTTTTTATTTCTAAAAGAATGTATATTGCTGACCATGGGGCACTGTATTTTCATTATTTTAAATAGCCCCTCCTCATGACATGACTATGTCCAGTGAGATTTGCAGTTAAACAGTTATCCTATGTCGAGGAGCCTCAAGAATTGGAATTCAACTCAACCAATCAGGAAGTTGTGGGGGTGGGTATATAGTCTTCAAGACAAGCACTTTGTTTTAAACTAATATTCACTTCAAAAAGATGAAAAAAAATGGGAAAAATTACCTGAAAAGTGTGTAAGATCGCATACTAATCAACCACTCCATTCTGTTTTCCTGCCTGCTCCTTACACATGGCTACTTCCCGACACAACAACAGAAACATTTTGCTCACGACTTGAATTTGAAAGCAGTCTTCACAACAATATCGATCAACATCTACATGCAGTATGGTGCACGGCTGATTCTTCATTATTTCTATTCCCGCGACTGTTGCGACGTGGCGGAGCGGCGAGATGTACACAATTAATTTGCTCTTTCTATTAAAACGGAGTCATTAAAAGCATGCAGCTCAACGGTTTGTAATTAAAAACAGCGTCGGCAGAAGCGCGAGGTGAACTCTCATTAGCATGATGTGCCATGTGCGATTCATTTCCTTGACTAATATATGCTGTCACTTTAAGATGTGTCTCTGATTAGGGGCTGTGTGAAAGGTTTCCTACGAAAACTATATCAAGACCTGTGCTTCCTGTGTTAGCTGGCTGGACTTCATGCTCTATAGTGAAAAGTAAGTAAGTAAGTAAGTAATGTTTACTTATATAGCGCATTTTACAGACCAAGGTCACCCAAAGCGCTTTACAATGTTCAGAGTTCAGATATTGTTCCAATCATTCCACACACTGTGATGACTGAAGCAAAAAATATAAGAATTCTGATTTTCCGAAAAATAGATTTGCAATTGCGAATAAATGAAGCCACAATTTGATTTTCCCAGTTTTACGGTAACATAGAAAAGGTCATTTTGTGTATGCATATTCTAAACATCCATTATCTGTGTGAAGCTGGATACATTATTATTACATGTTTTACATATTATCATGGACAATGTCAAGCTATTGTTATAATATTCAGCAGGGTCGTTAGACCTGCTCCCTTCTACATCAAACAGACCTTAGATTGTTTATGAGTTAGTATCAGGATTAGGGTGTGGCTAACCACACACATAGGTTATAAATCTCCAACGCGCGATCTCAGAAATTCATTCCTTGAAGAAGTCCTTTGGATTGAGGACGAAACGTCGGGAAAACTTGCTAAGAAGTACAGATGATGGGTGAGAAACCTTCCTTTGCTTTAATATTCTAAATGAACAAAGTATATTAAAGTTTGTTTTTTATTGATTAAACAAAATCTGCCCCCGATTGAGCAAAATATTGCATAACGCTACCGACAATAATACTGTCCTTCGTTGCTATAAACATAAAAACATCCATCCATCCATCCATCCATCCATTTTCTACCCTTTAATCCATTTCTGGGTCAGGGGGGTGGCAATCAGAGGTGCCACCCAAGTCTCATAGCACCAGCCCCTCACTGACCCTCTGCAGGTGGTGAGTCCACAGGAGGACGGCTGCTCTCTGAGTGTGAGCATAGCCTTGATCTTTCAGTGGGGGCTTTAAAAAAACATACAAAGCATAAATAAATAAACAGGAATTTACATCAATAATAACAATGAATCCAAGAATCCAAAGAAGGTCTGGACAACAAAATGTGGGAACAATCTTTTTTCAAGTAAAATGTGTAGTTTCCATATGCCAACCAATTACTTTCCTTAATTTACTCAATTGGATTTTTTGTACAGCTTTGACAAGATTTATAGGATTTGTTTATTTTTATGCATTTATATTTGTATCTAGTAAATGTGTAATAAATATCAAATCTATGGTGCTTGTTGTGTTTGTATTTTCAGTGCATGTATTTTCAGTCATATTTCTGTAAAAACATCAGAAATAAGTTTCCGTGTCATTGCAGCAGCCCACCTCTGAGCCCGGTGGTCAGAACCAATCACATAAAAGGAATGACTGCATCCTCTCTGCCTTGGGCTGAGTGCTCACCGCTGCAAAACATCTCCACCCAAAATGCATCGCTTATTTGGTCTTGTTTTCAGGAAATACTTTGACAATACGCAAGACTTAGAAAACTGAATAAATATGTCTTGGTTATTTGCTGGTAAATTTATCAGAAATTATTCCTTAAGGCAGGTGCTTTTTTTTCTCTTTAACACAGTTTATACACAACATAACTCATACAAGGCCGAATCATTCGCTGCTTTAAGGTTACCAAATAGGTCAACATTTACTTAAGAGTTGTATATTGTGTTTCCTCTCATTGACACACAACTTCCTCAAACTCAAGCAGGTTTGGGTGATTCATATTCTCCTAAATACAACATGCCATGCCATTCTTTTCCCAATTTGTGTTAGAGAGATGTGGGAGCTCAAATAGTTTACTGTCTGAGACTTCCCCATCTTTAATGTTGCTGTTGTGGGTTAGTTTGTTGTAAGTAAGTTGTAACAATGAAAATTACAGCTTCTAGGTTTTTTGTGAGGAAATCCTTCTTCAGTCGGATGGAAGCAATAGGTAAAATTACAATTCTTCTTTTGAACAGAAAGGAGGTGCGTCTGACTGGGAGCCCCGAACACGCTCCATATGACGGACAGCTTTGAAACTTTAGAATGGCCTCTGCTCAAGCAGCACAAGCAGTCCCAGGGGTTGTTTCAGTTCAAACCTACCCACTATGTTACCTCCTTCAAATACTTTGAGAAGGTAATGTTTTTTTGTACCAACTAATAAGTCTACATAATTTTTTAAAGAAAGAACTAATACCAAAAAGGAAATGGTCTGAGAACCGACATCAGCAGTAAACATAAAATGAACTAAACCAGGAACTTTCCAAGGGAAACTCATTTTGTATTCACGATGCTGTCCTTCCAGTTACTCCTCAAACAAACTAATCGAACAGACAAAAATTATATTGTCTTTGCAAATCCAGATATGAACCAAATAACGATCAACCTATCAGATGCTTTTTTTGAGGGGAACACTCCAGCAACTATGTTACCAACGTGTCTGACAGTATTACGGCCTTCAAGCAGACACCATCAGAACAAGATACAAGAATTTTATTTGCCATTTGCAGCAAAACCACATTGGAAAAACTGTGCAAGACTACCCCAGTGTGTACAAGACAGAGAAGACGGCACACACTAGAGCTCTTTCCACGGCGCCATCTTTAGAACAATTCAGCTTCTTCGGTCAGTCCATTCATAAATTATAATATATAGTTAAAATATTGCAGGTTAAAAACGTTGACGATTAAGATCTTCTCCATTAAAAAATCCTGTATACGTATGTGCACGGTTCTAGCTATGATCTAACCCGTCCTATTGTCAGACTGTATGTTTAAAGTATCAGGCTTTTATCAATATGTTGATTGTGTTGCGTCACTGGTGTCTAACAGCCGTGGAGCTAGGCAGTGATAATGAGACACAATTGATTAAGTGTGCTTCCTGAAAAGCCCCTTTGCGAGGCAATTGTAAGGCACGCTAAAGCACATGGACATGATTTATTGTGTTTCCATGTAGGGTGTTTACCTAAATCAGCCAAATGAAATGAGTCCCTTTTCATTTCTCTGTGATAGGCCCAAATGTATCAAGAATAAAGTTGCTGCGAGCAGACTGAATGGTAAAGGATGACTGTTCAACAAACTGCGAGACATACACTCTGAATTCTAAATAAGAGACCCAGGAACCTGGAGCAGCATAAGTCGAGTCACTAGAACACAATTTGGATTGACTTCTGCAAACTCACAAAGGGCAGTATTCCTAACCCTTTTTAATCACCCAATTATATCTATGCCAAAGGTAATAAAAAACAAACTACTACCATATCAAATACTAACGCAGCAACCCCAGTGTTTTAATCCAAATTCGCTCTTTTGGGAAATTTGCCTTGGGTCTACCCAGCACGTCTGCAGAAGCTTCATTTCTCTTTTGCTTAAGGTTTTCTGGCTCATTGTGCACACTTTAATTTAGTCATTGTTGCTGTGGCTGCTCAGAGACTTCAAAGCACATTTTATATTCATGCATTTTGGCACTTCACCAATGGATTGTAGCAAAAGGCCAAGCTGGAGAAGGAAAATGCAGAATGAGGTAGAGAAGGGGAGCTGCCTTGGTGGGCGCCTTTATCATCACTGATAAAAAATACAGCAGCTGTGTTTGATGGGGACAAGCGTATTGAAACTGGAACTAGTGTAAAGAAGAAAAACTTTCAGGTAGGTTTATATGTATAGCACAGTTAACACAAAAGGCAACTCAAAGTGCTTAACAAAGCCAGATAAAAACAACATAAGCCCTTAAAATCATAAATAATAACAATACATTAAAGAGAGTGGATTTGAACAACAACGGGTGGTACGGTGGCTGAGTGGATAGCTCTTGCTTCTCAGAAGGTCCTGGGTTTGAATCTCGGTTGGAACAGGGCCTTTCTGAGTGGAATTCTCATCTTCTCACTGTGTCTACGTAGGTTTTCTCCGAGTACTCCGGTTTCCCCTACCACTAAAAACCATCTACAATAGATATGAATGTAATGAATGAGGGAATGGATGGTGTTTGATCAAAGGATTTGCGGCGAGAATGGTGAACTATCTGAACTCTGAACATTTGTAAAGTGCTTTGGGTGACCTTGGTCTGTAAAATGTGCTATATAAATAAACATGACTTACTACTGTTTTTCTTTTTCGGAAAGATTGTTCCAGATTATAGCTGCACAAATTTTAACATAAGCATCCTTACATTGAACTGGCTAACAGGTTATCAGCCCCTATGGAAGCCTGTTTCCGCCATGTAAAAAAAAAAAAAAGCTTACAGAAGGAACTCAAAATTACGACTTTAAAAGTCGTAATTTGTTCCAGACAGTTGAAAACTCGTATGTGTTGTTCTCTGGAACGGTCTCTGGACGTCCTTCACCTGCAGATTATGTGAAGATATTGCCTACAGCGACCACTGCATCCTTGAAGTAGCCAGAAATAATGTTGTTTGATTGATTCTGTAAAACTTTCCTGTTTAAGCCCCAGACCGCGGTCGTAGGACGCAGGGAGGAGCTGTCTTTTTATTTATTTATGTTAAATTCAATTTACATATATACAACATTTAAATCAAACGACTTCTTATTTTGACATAGTAACAAATAATGTGAGAAATATGTTTTTATAATAAATCAAAGGAAAATGAGCCATCGAGACATTCCAATCCAATCTGCTGTAGACCACTCTGACCAGACGATGACGCTGAGAGGGGTCCACACGGAGCGAGTCTTTCCACGGCTGAAATGATGCGCTTTCTACGTGTTGTGTACGGGGTTTTATTCATGCATCTATTATCGGTTTATCTATTTCTAACCCTTTTCAAAGACCCTCACTGTTATTTCTCCGGATTGTTGCTAAAAGAGTTGTGGGCTTTATTTTGTCACAATAAAGGCACTTATTCCCTGTATGTCTCTGTGTTCTTGCTCATACGCCAACAACTTTACCCGCACGCTCCATCAGCTCACCCCCGCGTGCACGCAAACACGTCACATACTCTTCAATGCACTGATCGCAATTCCAAAAGGTTTAATAATGTCAGTGCCCGTGACTGTGGTTCTCCTGCCTCTGTCTGCGGACCTCCCTCACTGTCCAGTCATCGCGAACGGTCTCTCTGTCAGTCACAATAATATTCACTGCATTTCTGGTGCATCCATCGATAGCCGTGATACTGACCAGACGTCACCAGTTGATGCTCAATGACTTTGACCAGCTGCATGTGTTTTATTATTAATCTTCCACAGTCCGTTTAGGATAAACTAAATAGAGGCTTCTGAAGCGGATTCTAATCATAAACGGAGAGACCGTTTGCATTTTAACGCAATTACTACCACAACATTATTGCTGCTTCTTCATGGATGCAGTGGTCACTGGTCACTGTCTGTAGGAAATATCTTCACATAATCTGCAGGTAGAGGATGACCCATGGTCATGGATCTATAACAAGGAGGACCAGAGACCGTTCCAGACAACAATACATACGAGTTTTCAACTGCACATGCGCATTTGAAAACTAGTAATTTTGACTTTTAAAGTTGAAATTTTGACTTTTAAAGTCGTAATTTTGACTTTCTGTAGGCTTTTTTCTTCTTTACATGGAGGAAACGGGCTTCCATTACCCCCAGAACGTTTACAGGTGAAACAATTTTTTAAAAGTCTATTTACTTACAATGTGAGAATAAATGTTTTTTACACTCAGAGTGAGACATGCCAAGCCGCTGTTATAAGCCTTTGTTATTTGTTATAATGTTGACAAAGGCTCTAAGATTGTAAAATCCCCAAAAATTTGTGAAGATGGACTGCAAGCCATAATTCAACATTGTAACAAAGGCTGGTTATAAGTCACTTTGTATTTGTATTTGTATGTGATGAGTCTATATATTACATTGAATTACAGCAACTAATACATCTTTGAAAAATATTATAATTTTCACCTGTGTGTTTTGTGACATCATTAGAACCGTGATAATGATACTGATTGCAGATACTGTAATTAGAGCTTGTTTTGGCCAAATTTCAAGCTAAAAACCTTATACGGCGCCCAACCAAATCCACTCATATCAAAACAAAAAGAACACAAAACATGCACACAGTGCTCATACATCAGTCCCCAAATTTGACAAGCTACGGCGGGTAAATGAGTTGAACATGTTTAGAAGATGTCGTTCATCCACTCTCATCAGGCTCTGTTTGATCTATGAACTACAAGCGTACGTGTCCCACTCACTGTCATAGTCTACTTTTTCTACCAACACTACACTGTGGGAAAAAAACATAGCGTAATATGCTTGGTTTGGTAGTATGCAGACAATAAGCAGGGTACAAAAAGTGAATTGTAAAATGAATTGTATTTCCAACCCCTCTCACCTTATACAACACACACACACACACACAGGTAATACTCCCACATAGTTAAGTTGTCCAGTAGAGCAGTTACATTGGCTGTTGCTGTCACTGTTTGTTTGTGTGACGTGCACCAAGACATGTCACTCAGCATATGTCAGTCTCCTGTAGCCCCCACAGCCCCGGCCGGATCTCGCCTCCATCAGGTGAAATATAGGCAATCCCCATGTGCGCTCTGTCGCTGTCTGAGCTCCATATATCCGCTTTACTGTACCCATACCTTTACAAGACTGCTGGCAGCAGCTGGATACAACAACGCAACGGTGACTTGTTTGGATAGATGTCAGGTCCACTCATTTCCGATAAAACGTACATGCATCACATGGGGGGGAGGTGGACTCTGGGGTGAGGCAGTTAAAGATGCTGGGAGACTGACAGAAAGGCTATTAGGCAATGAAACGGAAGCACGGTTTGAAACGAGAAATGTCCATGGGTTTCAGCAGGAAGCATCTCTGTCCTGGCCAGATGGGGAGAGCAAGACAGAGTAGAGGCAGATACAGTGTGCACAGGATAATTTATTTGGCACACTTTAGACCTGTTAATTCTCCCCCTGCAGCTTCCTTATTGGTCAAAAATATGTCAACCCTTCAGGCACGGAAGGCAATGGAGAGAGTTTTAAATCCATTGTTGACCCAGTACAATTCCCCATGGTAAGAAATATATGTAAGGGATAATATATATTACGCAGGTCATTATCGGAAAACAAGTACCGACAGGGCGAAGCGGACCCCGTCGCGGTCTGCGTAATATACATTATCCCGCTTATTATACTGCTTTGTACCAACAGAACACACAAAATAAACTTCAGTCCACTCTTAGGAATGCCGAAAGGTTTTTTTAATGACAGAAAAAAAAAATTGTTCCCAAAGGCTTTCCCGTGGCTATGCGAGTAACAGTTTGGCTAGCAACTTCCAAACTAGAACTCCCTGGAACTGCATGAAAACTGAACAAAGAATTGTGAACATCAGCGGTGAGTGACCCAAACATAAACCTAACCTAAATCCCTAATTCGATCCTCTGCAAATGTTCCTAAAATGTCCTGGAGTGTACTTCCGGGTTTTTCGCAATCGCTTTTTCTCGCATAAAAACAGTCTTTTGGCATGAAAACCTCAACAGAAAATTCTAACATCCTCCATGCATGTGTATTTGTATATGTATAATGCATTCTCCGATTTACATTTAATTGTGTTGATTGATTGGTATTTGCGTTTATTGAGCGTGGCTAGCTCTGGAGCGGTAGGAATATACACATCTGTATTACCAGCAGAGGTTGCTTTGCCATGGGCAGTGGTCATTATAGTTTTGAGTGGTCCGTTATCAAGTATCATTACATGACTTGGACCATACGCGCGCTCTGATTGGCTGATTATCGGTCTGATATTTTCCCATCTCGGACCGTTACCATGACAATTGGTCCGCAGCGCGTATCACACAAAACCAAGTCGGACATGAACATGCTTCACAAATATCTCAAAAGCATTGGTAAAGGCACAGACGAGAGTCATATAATAAAACATTTATTTACCTTGCTCGGTCTGTACAGAGAAATATCAGACCTTGGCCTTTTTGCACAGACCTCGCCACAGCTCGGTCTGATATTTCTCCATACAGACCTCACGCTCGGTTAATAAGCCGTTAATAATGACTGGCAGACCATTTTGAAATTACATTCAAATCAATGAGGCCTTCTACTGCTGCTGTGAGGAGCCGTGTAATAAATTCTTTTAACTCTCTTTTGCATATTGGCCACTATAGTTTACAGCTACTGAAAAGTCCTTTCATCCACTTTAATGTATTGGTTATTTTTTTAAAGTGGAATTGTATATCAGCCTCTAGCTTGCTCTCTGCTGCCACACTTCATAGTAGGTTTTATTCAGTGGTCAATCATTGTAACTACAAGTAAAATTCCTCTGAATCAAAGATGGCCGACAAACACAACATCAAACCATGGATCTATAATAATAACTGGATAGGGTATTACTAGTTTATAGCTGTCCAACCAATGGGCGCAGAGGGCACCCGCGGTACGGCAGACTAAATTCATGCAGACTTTGCCATTATTGCTTTGTATGATAAAAGAAGGATTTAAAATTCTATTCTGTATCCAGCGGAGTTTTACACCGGAAATATATGCTCCCTTGTTTTGGAACCTGTTAAGATCCTTGCTTCTGTATTTTGAACGAGCTGAAAGAGGTTTTAGGCCTTGCTGCCAGCAAAGCGTTACAGTTCCATAGAACTCAATGTAAACTAAAGCTTGTTTTACAGCTATCATAAAGATCAGATTTTGTGGGGATTATAGTGTTCCTTTTTTTTTCTTTTCCTTTTGTTTTTTAATACATCCACACTTTAGTGCAGTAAACTCTGCTCATTTGTCTCCCGAAGTAGCTTCCCTCTATCTCCGCTCTGATCAGCTGATTGGTCAGAACACAGATGAGCCCCTTTGTGCACGTGCATGAGAGCCACACATGCGTATTTGGCACATCGTCCACTGCGAAGATGGAGGACGATTATCAAGTTTGGGGCGAGTTCTGCTAATCTTTCAATCCCCATGGCTGTCTCCTGCACTACTGAGCACAAGCCATTGATATGAAGAGGACGCATTCTTGGATCACACGGGCTGGCATCAAACCTTCTACAGTTAAAGAGCCACATTGGAATAAATGATACTGTCTTTTTGGAACATAACGTTTGTATGCACAATATTTGGAAAGGTGTGATTAACCATGTGTCCAGTGAAGTGGACATCATACATGACCCTAGTCTCAAGACCAGACATTTTGATCATATTTTCAGACTAAGCTAAAATCTAACAGCAATAATGCCTACGCAAGTGAAGGACATGTTTGTAAAAGGCACTTTAAACACAAGAAAAAAGTTTTACCCTGGTAAAAACAAACCTCTTCACCATATGGTTATCCAGACCAGACGCAGACACGCACGGTTTCTTTTTGTAATTTATTGTTTGCTAATTGAATATTACCGAGTAACTGTTTGCGCACTGTTGATTTTATCCGCATTATTCATTAACTTGTCAAAAGCGTTCTTTTTTTATCTCACGCAGTTCTGGGCCCTTTGTTATTTCCCTGGAAGAAGTCCTTTGTATTGGTGGCATGGATGAACAATCTCTGCAAATGAAGTATTACTCCATATGCAGAAAAATGATGGATTTTAATTTAGAATGTGTCAACGGTTTTCTCCATGCATGCACAAAATGGATTTATTAAAGGGTCAGTCACTTTTCAAATGTTGAGGATGGAGATGTTTTTTTAATCCAAGCGAATCCTGTTTACTGATTGGATGCAAATCAAATCCTGGATGGCGGCCACCCACCATTGGTCTAACTATTCTCCTTCAGCGAAATTTACTGGCTGTACTAATTTCAAAGGGAGGGAGAGCTTTTATAAATAAATCTTAATTACAATAATACCGCAAGGTCCTTTGATCAACAATCTGTATTTGCAAAAAACATAAAATAGATTTGAATTTAACACATGCCATTAAACAAGACGTATTTTCAATTGTCACTGAGCCCTTTAAACTAATACAATTTCTGTTCAGCTTCTCAAACCATAACTACATTTCAGGCTGTTATATAAAATTAATTTCAGATATTGCGAAGTGGCCCAAGGCACGCCGCTCTCTTCCAGCTTCCACTGTTGCATGTTAATTCTGCCTTTCATTCAACTAATTGAATCCTAAAATGTCTCTTGGTACAGGCATCAATTAAAGATGATGGCACATTGAGAACTGTGCAGTGGGCTAATATGGAAGTTATGCAAATTTCACCTTTTAAATGACTTCTGTATTTAAACATTCTGATAGTGTTTTCAGAGCCCTTATAACTTCATGAGGATTATACACCACCTGAATATTGAACATATGGGAAAGTGGATTATAAACTAAGTGTTAATATTTTTCCTATTCGTTCTACGACCCCAGAGATTGTAATACTAAAATGTGACAATTACTCGCAATATCTAATAATTAAACACTGTGACAAATTATGTATAATGAAATATGTTATTGAATTTAGCAAAAAAGTGGTAAAAATTTAATTGAATGCAACAGGATGATTCATACAAACTTTGAGCCAAAATAACACTGACTTATCTCTGATCGATTGACCGACGGAATGGAAGGCTTTTGTACAAACTTGCTCCCAACTGAAGCCAATGCACGCTAATCATAACGGCTAGTATTAAGCAACCAGGGTAAAGTGGGTCGTGCCAAAATAATCTGTACAATAAACTTTGTAAAGTAATGGCAGAGAAAACATTATAAACAGCCATTCTTACTTTCCTATTAAATCATATAATCAAGTGCCCCTTGATTTATTCTTGATCTTAGAAAACATTTCCAATTTTCCGCTCATAGGTCTGAATTCGTGAGAGCTATATATTTCGGTTTTCTTATAACTGACGGGACAAGTCAATACAGACGATAGGAGAGAACATGAAGGGACTTCCAATGATGAGCAAGCTGACAAAAGTCATTCAGAAGAAGGACCAGAGGAGAGCAGAGAACTGACGCCAATTGCACAGACTGGTTGCCTTGCTTTTGTCAATGAGTCCTCAATGAGTGTCCAAAAAGTGCTATATGAAACTGATGTATTATTAGACTACAGACCTGTAAGTTTATTCTTCTCAGTGACTATATTTCTTTTTGATTTTACAACACATTTGATTAATCAAACTGGAACATATTGCAAGGAAAACATAAAATTTTCTGGGTGAAACCAAACAGCGATAAGTAGAGCATTAGCACAATTTTCTACCCATTAGGTTCTTTTTGGAGAGAAAACTACAAGAAAACCTATTGATTTTCAGAGGAGAAAGATCATTTACCATTGAATGAAATAACAGAACATCACATGGAGAACCACTACGGCACAACTCCACTTTGCGGCACAGAGAAAAGCAGAGAGGAGATTCTTTTTGCTCCTCCACAGACTCTTTGTGTCTTTGTTCAAACACAAAATGACAACTTTGATGTCTGGCCTCATTGTCTTTCGCTGCGCCCCGTCTCACTTTCATGTACACCCATCGCCCGAATCAAACAACATTATCCAAAGGTTGGCCTCTTCGGCACAAAATTCTTTTCTTTAAAGCCGGAGCGTAAAGTCATTTTTCATGCAAAACCCGGTGGAGATATTTCCCCCGCTGTTGTGTTGTATCATTTAGTATGTGCCAGGGACCACATTCGTTCTATAGTCAGCACACTGACCTCATTACAGAGAGTGGGCTCTCAGAGCTGCATTTTCTATGTGACCGTACGTCGGCATAACAGGCAATTTTACAATGCACATGCACAGGGGAATCTGTTATAAGCTGTTATTAATAGAGTTACCACACAAGGCCCTATAGGTTAACATGTTTATATAATTGCAAAGATGAGTAAGATGGCGTTTGATGCATAATAAAGCATGTATACTGGATATGCATGGGTGTATAATAATAGGGACAATCCATCCATCCATTTTCTGCCCCTTAATCCATTTCTGGGTCGAGGAGGTGGCAGTCAGAGCTGCACCCAGTACACAGAGCACCAGCCCCTCACTGATTGTTCTGCAGGTGGTGAGTCCACAGCAGCTGAGATCTTTCAGTGGGGGCTTCGGGCAAAGTGGGGTTCAGTGTCTTGCCCAAGGACACAACGACAGCAGACATCAGTGGGAGTCGTGAAGTAGGTTTTACACACTCAAACCCTCAACCTTCAGGCCCAAAGGCCAATGCTCTACCAACTGAGCCACTGTCGCCCCTAAATAGGGACAAATTATTTAATTGAATTTTTTTTAAATTAATTAACGTGACGCATGCCCATGCATCCCATAATAACACTCAGAATGCCGCAGATGGTGACAGAGCAGGAAGGCCCTCTGCGAATCCAAGTTTTAAAAGAATACACGCGTGACCGCGGGGCACTTGTTGTTTCGTGTATGAACTCTGCGAGCTGAGCTGTGGGCGCCCTGGACAGCAGTTCCCACCTCCAGCGGCTGTGATCACGGTGATCGGCGCCGCCGTAACGTGATCAAAACCAAGACCATACACGCACAGAACTATTCTCAGCTCAGTGTGCGTGTCTTTGCGTAACCGGAGCACACAAAAAATACAGCGCTGAAGCTGGACTATGGAGCCTCAGTCTCCTCCGTGTCTTCTCCCGAAGTGCACTCTCTAAATTAAAGCTGGGGTACCTAATTTTACCTTGTACTACCAGTTCATGTTGGTTGTGCTCAAAAGTAATGGTGTGAGCAAATCCAACAGATTTAATGACATTTTGCATTTCAGAAAGTTTTGAAATGTCCCTCATCTGTAACAAACAATAATTTTGGTCTGAGTCTAAACAGAAAGACAGAATGTTGATAATGTTAATGCCATTATATATGGATTTATTATTGTTATAATAAACAAATACTGTACATATGTACACTAAGTTGTCATCTATCTTTCCATTCACACAACCATTTACAGCAAAATATGGCATCGTTTTGCCTATAGTTCAAAGTGCGATTAATACATTTTTCTGCTGTAATTAACTCAATTAAAACATTTAATCGTTTGACAATACGTTTTTAATAAAAACATAGAAGGTTTGAGAATCCTCGCCTGGACATTAATCAGAAATAGCTGCTTTCCACTCCACACTTCCAGATTGATAAGAGATGAACGACCTCATTATTAGCTGCAAATGGTGCACAGCCATGTCACAAAGTGTTATTTTTCAGGGAAAAGTGATTTGTTCTTCCTTTCCCCTCATCCTGAGCTGCCATGTTCCCTTTGAAACAGACAGTGTGTGTTCCTGTTTGGCAGCACAGTGGCTGAGAGCATAGCACTTCACAGCTAGAAAGTTGAGTATTTAATCCAGTGTTGGCCTGGCCTGGAGTTTGCATGTTTCTAGTGGTAGAACCAAACTGTTTTGAGAGATTGTTACATGGATGTTAATTTCAAAGTTAGGTACTACAACTTTAATCAAAAATGATAATTGGCTAATTAATCGATTATCTCATTAATTGTTCATTACATCACTATGTGTAATTCACTTCTAGAACCTTAATGCACCTTGCAAATAGTAATTTAGCATACAATTAAATAAATTATTTCCTCATCCAAACCCCCTTCCCCACTACAAAACGAGCAAATGTTGCACCTGTTGTTATTTTTAAAAACCCTTGCCGTATCAAAAGAGAACTAATGTTGTATCAAAGTCTCATTTCCCCTGACCGATCTGTCCTTTGGATCCCCGTTGGATAAATTATTTCTGTTATAACCGCTCAAATGAAACAATCACCGAGGCACAAAGTCTCCATCTTCCGTCAGACCCAGTTTGTTGAGTCGCAGTGGTTCCTGTGGGGAGCAATTTGCTTGTTTTGCTTCAGGCCTTTTTCCTCAGCAGTGGCGCTTTCTCCACCCCCAAAATGAAGAGGCTCTGCTGGGGAAATCGCCTCTGAGTTTGGCCTATGCTCTCCCAGATCTCTCATCTCCTGTGTCCTGACCTCCAAAGTCCCCCACAGTGCTGCTATTCCCCCGCACCAGGGCTCTAAGCAGGGGAAGATAGATATACAGCCAAAGCCACACACATCCCTCCCCCTGTATTCCACACTATTGCTTGTGTTTCTGCCTGCTGAGCTGCCCATATACAGCTCCACTGGTCTCACACTCATGCTTTTTTCCCCCTCTCTGTTTTGTTTGGATCTACAGAACAGTGTATGGGTCTCACTCGTTTAAATGAATGGGGCTTTTGCCGGCTGACGCATGCCCAGACGCGTTTTTTCACATTTTCCAGCCCCCACGGCCATTTTGAATCACTCCATGAGAGCCCAATTTTTGGCCAATTAGTTAGACTGGCGGAAATAGGCGTGACTACGTCCGTTAATATTTACAGTCTATGATACAAACAAGACATACAGCACACACACACTGGCCCAATCACTCTCTGACCACCCACCCCCCTCTCAACACCAGAACAATACCCAGGGCATCAAACACTCTCCTTCAAGTATTTTCTGTAACAGTTCCTTTTGTTCTTGAATATTCTACGGCTTGGAAATGATTTCAAATCGTCTGACAGTTTGTTCCAAATCCTAACTCCACACACTGAAATACACATTGACTTTAGGGTTGTTCTAACTTTAGGTTGATATACTTTACGTTTCCTCTGAGTTTGTGCCTGTGGTGAGCGTCTCTGTCATGGAACAGCTCCTGTAAGTTGGATGGGAGAGAGTTTACAGATGCCCTGAACATTATCTGAGCAGTTTCAAACATAATCATCTATACCCCACATATATTTTGCGGTCATAAAATTAAAGACAAAAATATGCCTTTAAAATTCTGCAAGTCAAACTTTGGAAAAATCAGTATTGTGTTTATTACCGCTCCTAATGGTAAATTGTGTTCTGGGATTACAGCCTTTAGCACTTCTCATTTGGGAGTGTTTCCAGACTAAATGTGCCTTCCCTCTGGTTAAAGTAATCCTTTCAACATTTACCACTATAAGCTTAAATACAGGCTGTGCAGAAGAGAAAGAACCAACCCTGTGATGTCTTCCCCTCTGCAAATGCTCCCTGCTATTAGCACATCCAATCTCCCATTACCAAAAGTTCTCTCATTAGCTACTTTCTCGCTTGTGTTAAGTGCCTTCCCAAAATCATGTTCCAAAGCTATTAGGGCTTCCTCTAAATTTAGAAACTGGAGCTATACTGATTAGATTTGATCTGCCGGTTGCTTTGCTTTCAGGCCTGAGCAAGTAGTCAATTACAGGGAAAAATTTGAATGCCCAATATATCAAATGTTTTGGTCCCTTCAAGTAAAACAAGTTTTCTCGTGCTAGTCTTCGAGATCCATATTAAGCTGTGTGCTCATTTGTTGTTTATTGTTTATTAATCAAACATCCATCCATCCATCCACCCATTTTCTACCCTTTAATCCATTTCTGGGTCAGGGGGGTGGCAATCAGAGATGCCACCCAAGTCTCATAGCACCAGCCCCTCACTGACCCTCTGCAGGTGGTGAGTCCACAGGAGGACGGCTGCTCTCTGTGAGCATAGCCTTGATCTTTCAGTGGGGGCTTTTGGGCAAAGTGGGGTTAAGTGTCTTGCCCAAGGACACAAAGACAGCAGTCATCAGCGGGAGTCGGTGGAGAAGGTGTAGAGGTGGGAATTGAACCCACGACCTTCAGGCCTTAAGGCCAATGCTGAACTACCAACTGAGCTACTGTCACCCCTTTGGGGTAACATGTTTATATAATAAATCTAGATTACAATAATAATACAATAGGCCCTTATCCCAGTTTGGGATAAGGGTCTATTGCTTTCCCAACGAGTAATTCCTGGGCTTCGCCCACTCGTTAACTGTCATACTGTTAGTCACAATCTCCAGGCGCAGCCAGGAGATTGGTGTTGTACACAATGAAATGACGGAGGTCATGTTATCCAATGGAGACTGTATGGACACACTCACAGATTGTATGTGCAAACAGGAGCACATTTACAAACTCTGATTTGCACTAAACTTGAATCGGTTGTTCAACTCCTGGGCCTAGGTCACATGACAGTGTGAACAATGATATTGGCCCATTAGCGCCCCCTACAGACTGAGTCAAAGTTTTACATGGGGACACAGGCATTTATTTTTTCTACTGTCCGATCTCATATTTGACCCACTGAACAAACATGAAAACTCACCAAATTTTGTCGGAAGTTTTGTCCTGGCAATTTTGTTTTTATTTTGGTGTACTTTGGTAAAGACAATAACATTGCATTTTAGGGGGCGCTTTTGCAAATTAAATGCCACTGTTTGCACAAACAAAGTCCGATTTTCACAACATTTTATTGTTCAACTCTCGGGTTTGGGTAAACTGAAAGCGTAAAACATGAAATTGCATCATTAGCGCCCCCTTCAGACTGAGTTAAGTTATGTATGGCCAGAAAGATATTTAGTTTTCTCAAAATGTTTGGAATTTTGCATATAATTCTATTTAGCCATCTTGATTCAAAAACAAAATAAGACTCATGGCTTATTTTTGGGCCGAGCCCCGAACGGGGTAAGAGCCTATTGCTTTCACAATGGTGAATGCAAGTGGTGGTGGTGCGTGACGGATGCGTGACGGGGAGTGACGGGAGTAATGCCCCCTACAGACTATTTCAGAGTTTTTAGAATGAAAAACTCTGAAAACTTTGACTCGATCTGTAGGGGCACTAATGAGGCAAGTTCTTTTATATCACTTTCAATTGACCTAGACCCTAGAGTTAAACAATGTATTAAAGTTTTGTGCAAATCAGACTTTGTATGTGCAAACGGGAGCATATTGTCCAAAACGGCCAAAAACAGGTCACATTTTGCAGCTCCCCTGTTTGAACAACGTTTCACTGATGAAAAATAGCCAAAGTCATTTTCAAGGTACATGTGTTGAGATGATCTGGAGCGATTTCGAGGCGAATCGGTGAAACGGCCGAGGTATGTATGAAAATTGTTCATACCTCGGAACATAATAATTGAAAATTATTGCTGTTCATTTTTCCATTTTGCAGTGAAATGTATGGCCTTCCTGTACGTCAGAGGGCGGGGAAATAATATTTTTTTTTTCATGACTTGAGGAACATGTGTACCGAATTTCATGGCTCTACAAAAAACTTGACCTCCGAAAAATCCCATGGGGGTATTATTAGGCCCGAGCCCCGAACGGGGAAAGGGCCTATTGTTTTTGCTCGAGAGATGTAAAATTCTGCACTTTGAGCCTTAATTTCACCCCCTGAACATGAAAAATTTTATATTTGGGTGTCCCTGGGGAGGTGTTCCAGGCACGTCCCACCGGGAGGTGTTCCGGGCACGTCCCACCGGGAGGAGGCCCCGGGGAAGACCCAGGACACGCTCAGGGCTGGACTGGGACAAAAAAACGGCCTGGGCATTTTTTCCTTTTTAGCGGCCCAGGCAACTCAAAAGGTTCAAGGAGCCCTATTTGAAAAAAAAAAAAAAAAAACAGCGTTGTATAAGGCTTATATGAAGGTAACAGGGGCTGAAGCTGTATTAGCTACATTAGCTTTATTAGCTTTATTAGCTATATTAGCCTAATATCTAAATGACAAAGTAAAGGCTAAACACATAAAAACCATTCATGATTATCAAATGTGTATTTTCATTGCAGCGTGTCCTGGAGAGAATGACGCACCACGTGACAACTCTGCTTTAAGTTTAACCTTCATGCAATTGTACAAATACAGTAAATAAATCTGCTTTTTGGCTCCGAGTTCACCTGCATCTCTGTCTGTTCATATCCATCACAGGCTGAAGTTTGCTGGAGCTGAATGTCCTTAATGGCCTTTTCTTTCACCGTCTTTGCGAAGGTTTTTGAAGTCTGAAAATAGGTGCTCTGACTTTTTGATGAATGAATCTTTCAGTGAACGGTGTTTAAAGCTTCATTGTTCCTTGTGTTGCAACAAAACCTTTCATTACTTCGCAAACATGAAGCAGTCCTTCCTCATTGACTGAAAGCAAATGTTCATTCTCATTCTTAGTCCAGTCTTATCGACTCTTTCTCTCTTTATCTTTGGGATCCATGCGCACACACAGTTAAAATTGAATATTACTTATACAAGTTTTTGCAGCATTGAAAAACGTTAAGAATGTTTTTCCTCCTACAGAAACCACATTGAAACTAGAAATAAAATATAGCCCTCACACTCCATTTTCAGACATTTTTGAAAAGGCTCCAGGAGCCACTTTAGGGGCACTAAAGGTTGCCGACCCCTGGTTTATACAATATGTGGAAGCAAATACTGTAGAGGATCGGGATGTCTGCAGTTTCAACAATAAAATACAGTACAATAGTCTACATTAAACAGAGTAATAAACATGTCTCAGAGTTTTTTTGTTACAGGGATGAGAATTGGTCAAAAATTCTGAAATGCATATTGGCTGTAAATCTGTTTAATCTGTTCACAACATTTTACTTTTGGGCTCAAACATGAACTTTTAATGCAATGGAAAATTTAGGTACCCGAGCTTTAATTTAGAGAAGAGGGGAGACGCGGACTGTTTTCTGCAGCGGTGTATTTATTGGGTGCACAGATTACTCAAAGACATGCATGGTCCTGTGCGCGTTCATGGTCTTGGGTACATGGGTACGTTGCGTAGCCGCAACGTGACCATGTACGTTGAGTAGCCGTACAACCGCTCACAACACAACACGGTGAGTGTTGTGTTGTGAGCGGTTCCCGGTGAGCGGTTGCCGCGTCCAGCTCAGAGCCGCTGGATGCGGGAACACTGCGGCCGCTGAGGTGGTGAAATCCCGTTCGAGTACATACAGCAGGAGCCCGCGGACACGCACGCCCCCTCGAACATTTCTCAACGGATTTACACTTTTCACAAACATGTTTTTTGTATGAGGCAGACAGACCGGCCCAAATATGGGCATCGGCCCTTCGGGCATTGCCCGGTACGCCCGATGGCCAGTCCAGCCCTGGACACGCTGGAGGGACTATGTCTCACAGAAATCTAACTGATAAACAGAATACAAACAGTGAAAATTAAAGACTGGAGTGTTTTATATAAAGTACTGTTTGTGTTGCTTACAATCTGAAAGTGTGTTCACGTGATGCAAGAGTGTATCCTTTTGTCCTCAGAGTTTCATTTTGACAATGATTGTTTAATTTTTAGAGAAGAGTTTGAGTTTTGACAATAGTTTAATTTTGATACAGATGTTTGGTTTATGTCCCAGTGTTGTGTGTAGTTTAATGAGTGATTAATGATAATGAGTGATTTTGCAAACAGTTTTCAAGCAATAGGAAAAAAAATGTAATAACTGCTTAATAAAGTCTACCACTGATCCAGTCTGTTAACGTACAGCTCACAGCATCATTATGACCATTATTATTGTTGTTGTGAGTAGTAGTACTACTACTACTAATGTCTCAAGGATACCAGCTTATTTTTTCAGGACTCTCTGTTTTCAGGGTTTCTATATCAATAAATAGATCATATCAAATATAGGCCCAACCTAAGCCAATGTAGTTTATTAAAATGTTTTAAAACTCAACACAAATCCAACAAATCAAGAGCAACTCAGTCGTCTGTTATTCGGCCAAGGGTCAATTCGGCTTGGAACCTTGTGAAGCCTTTCAATCTCATGAGGATATCGATTGTTACCTAAAGCAAACATTTTAGAAAAAAAATAAAGTCAGAAAAAAAACATGGCAGTCAAAGTTACAGGACAATGTAACTTATGAAACATAAATGTAAACATACTTCTGGCACCATAACGTCGATGATAAAATCCACATTTCTGATTTCCAAATAGTCCATTGCCAGTGCATTTTTTACTGTTTTTATTAACTCCTCAAGCTGCAAAATAAAACAATTTCATTGAGTGTGATGATATTATGGTAATAATCAAATACAAATGAAACATGGCATACTGGTGTTTCACTAAAAATGGAAGGTCTTCCGTTCAAAATTTGCTTTAGTGACATGTTCCTCCCTGGATTGCGCCACAGGAACATTCGGTTTGATTTTCTTTTGTTTGAATCCATAAGGCTTTTACTTCCTGTAAGAGGGACAGACGTCATATTCAAACATAGGTGGCATTAGATTTAATTCACAAACCTTTATTATTTCATGGGAAACAAGTCCAGTAATGCCGTGGTCACGCAGACAAGTCAAAGTTCTAGTGTGAGAAGTGCTTTATTCAAGCATCTTTAACAAATATGTATTTAATCTTTTTTACATATAGCACATACCTTGGGAACCTGTATGGCTCGGGGAGATCACATCCACAGGTGAACAAAGACGACTTGTACTCTTCACAAATAATCGGCACAATCTTTGTGTAGCCATTGCATGTTTCACACTTGACCCAGTTCTCTTTACAGACCAGTGGATACAATGCTCTCTAGGAAAAAATAAACAGTAATTTCATTCTTACATGGAATGAGAGGGGCAATAAGAACTTTGCCTGACAATGCTCATAAGCCAGCAGCATCATACTTTAAACATTTTTGTATGTGTGGAGCTCTACTAATAGTCCAGAAATGTACAGATTAAGGACAGCAGTGCTAAATGGATGTGTCCTCTAGACCGTCATGAGACCGGTTTGTTTACCCTCCTGAAGATGTGTTGTTACAATAGGAATCCAGTTGCAGGTCCACGACCCATTATGAAGCCTTTAATGCCACATGGCAAACGCATTTTGGCAATAAGCCTTCATCAGGCATTTATCCATCCATCCATCCATTTTCTTTCCGCTTCATCCGTTTGTCCGGGTTGCGGGGGCAGCAGTCTAAGCAGAGACGCCCGACTTCCCTATCCACACACACTTCCTCCAGCTCGTTCGGGGGGACCCAAGGCGTTCCCAGGCCAGCTGAGAGCCATAGTCCCTCCAGCGGGTCCTAGGCCTCCTCCCGGTGGGACTCTTCTGAGCTCCTCACCCTATCTCTAAGGGAGCGCCCAGCCACTCTGTGGAGGAAGCTCATTTCAATTTGGAGAGACGAGGGAAAACAGGAAGTTTTGAGTATTTTATTGAAAGGAGGTTTGGCGCCCTAGGTCCCGGTGCGGCCTTCAGATCGGAGAGGCTCCTGCGATGGAGCGCGCACAATCCCCAAAAAGGCTGCGTGTTGATGGAGTTTTCGAAGCCTGGTTTGGAGGGGACAGACGTCGTGACTGACCTGCTATCGCTATTCTGTGACCGCTATCGCTAAGCTGTGACCGCTATCGCTATGCTGTGACCGCTATCGCTATATGCTGTGACCGCTATCGCTATATGCTGTGACCGCTATCGCTATATGCTGTGACCGCTATCGCTATATGCTGTGACCGCTATCGCTATATGCTGTGACCGCCAGCGCAACTGCTGCTAACCATTTTTTGCTATGCCTGTGACCGCTAACCATTTTTTGCTATGCTGTGACCGCTAACCATTTTTGCTATGCTGTGACCGCTATCGCTATATGCTGTGACCGCTATCGCTATATGCTGTGACCGCTATCGCTATATCTGTGACCGCTATCGCTATATGCTGTGACCGCTATCTACTGTGATCAATACTTGCGGATACTCAGCTGCTGCCGCCACCAGGAAGTTTTGTGAGTGATTTTATGGAGATGCCAAGAGGCGCTGGGCTGTCAGAATGGTCGAAGTGTCAGGCCTGATGTATGAGGAGAGGGCCGATGATGACCAGCGGCCCAGCTGCTGGAGGGCAGAATGGGGGAGTCCTAGGGACGCGGCGCGCGTGGCGGCGCCTATCCGAAAGGAGTGAGCTGTGTAGAGATGGGGAGACAGGTTACAAAGCAGCAGTACGGACTTGAGTTGGGCCTGAACCAGTTAGATGTCATTGGGAGGTTATCGGGGGTGAGAAATAACGGTCCGTTGAGATCTCCTTCCGAGAGCGGAGGCGAGTGTAATGCATCATGGATCTGTAGGGACAGGGAGAAGTGTCGGACCGAGCTATGACTATATTGCAAGCGCCTTGCGTTTGGAATGCTTGAGGTGGAGGTTGAAGTAGTCGGATAATATGACAGGTCAGAGAAGGCAATGTCTCGGGATGCATTAAAGGTGGCGTGAGAGTTTGTGAATTCGCTTATGCGTAAGAAGCCCATTTTCATGTAGGATGCAGCGGAGGAGAGAAGGTGAAGAGACGGGGAGGACTAGGCCGGGGCGAGGGATTCCGTGCCGGGGGGGGATCTGGCATGGCAATGGATTGGCAGAAGGGCAGAGGCGTCAGAACTCCTGGAATTTAAAGCGAGAGAGAGAGTCAGCAATACAGTTAGGTGACGAGGGACGTGACGAACAGTGATGATAAATTGTTCGAGATTGAGAGCCATGTGATGTGTCTAAGGAGGATGTGATTTGGGGAGACATTGGCTGGTTCCGCAGCACGCAGGCTACGGTCACGGGATATATCTCGTGGAGCGCGGAGGAGATGCTTCGAGGAAAGCGTCGGGCCGGGGGACCGGCGACCACTGGTCCTGGAAAAACCCCCCAAAACCCATTGACGGGGCTGCGTCCGTGAAGAACCGCGGGGCATCTGAGACAGGATGATGTCACTGTAAAAAAAAAGAGATACACCATCCCAGCGGCTCTGCAGACGGGACCGGAACGCCAGGTCGGAGCGGCGCCCCGCGTCCGGGCAGACAGCGTCATCGAGGGAGGAGACGGAGCCGGCGAGGGAGAGGAGTCTGGAATTAAAAGAACGACCTTGGGGAATGATACGGACGGCATAATGAAGATGCCCGAGGAGGGAGAGCAAGGACGCCTCGAAGTGACAGGGAAGGCCAAGGCAGACCGGGAGAAAGCGCGGATGCGTTCGAGCTTGTCCAGCGGGAGGGAGGCCTCCATGGCGCGTGTGTCGAGGCGGATGCCGAGAAACTCCAGAGCGTTGGCGGGGCCTGTGGTCTTTCCGGAGTGGAGGAATCCGAGGGCAGAGAAGGCGGGCCTGAGCTTGCGGAGAGAGCCCCCGGAGCAGTCTGAGGGTGGGTCGACTATGAGGGAATCATCGGGGAGATGCAGACAGAGGGGAGCCGCGCGTAATTAAGCAGAATCCGACACGGCGCCTCCGAGAGATTGTTGAACGAGAGGGACTACTCTGGCAGTCAAAGGTGAGGCGCACTGCGAAGAAGAACTCCGACGCCACTTGACCCCTGAACAGCGCCAGTGGTCGGGGTGGATGGCAGCAGCTTGAACGCGACCGGGATGACGGCCTTGGAGAGCCAGGAGCCGGGGCCGAAAGTCTTTATCAGCCTGATCGCGTGGTCCACGGTAGCGGACTGCAGGGAGAAGGGGCGCTGGAGGGAAGGGGCTGTTGATGCTCGGGCGGGCCCGGAGCGGGGACAGGAGAGGATGAGTATGAGACGCTTCTTCCTGGAGTGCTTGCGGGTGGCGATGCCCATCGGGTTAGAGCGAGACGGAGAGAAGGGGCCAAAGACGTAGCCCACGGACACCTCCCGCGCCCGAGCCGCGTGCCGACTTGGGGCTCACGAGAGCCGGGAAGAGGTTGCGGGACACGAGACAGCCGAGGGACCCTAAACAGAGCCTGCAGTCTAATGTGAGGGATTTAAATAGAGCTGCAGTCCAAAGTGCGTATTAAACCGGAGCCCAGCAGTCCAAAGAGGCGTTTACGGAGAGCTGCAGGTCCGGTGCGAGGATTAAACGCCCTGTAGTCCCGAGGTGAGGGATTAAACTGAAGCTTGAGTCCAGAGTGAGGGATTCAAACATTGCCCGCAGTCCTAAAAGAGGGATTTTATAACTGAGAGCTTGAAGTCCAAGTGAGATTAAACCGAAGCTGCAGCCAGTGTGAGGGATTTAAAAAGTGTTTACGGTCCAAGTGAGTGGATTTAACTGACCCGCAGTCCAAGTGAGGAGTGTAAACTGAAAGCTTACAGTCCAGTGTGAGGGATCCAACAGAGCCTGCAGTTTTTTTTTTTTTTTTTATTTATTTATATATATTTTATTCACATATTTATTAATATTATTTTTATATAGCAGTTCCATATATAGCAGTTCCAAGCCGTTCCATATATATAGCAGTTCCATATATAGCAGTTCCATATATAGCAGTTCCTATATAGCAGTTCCATATATAGCAGTTCCATATATAAGCAGTTCCATATATATAGCAGTTCCGCATGAAGCAGTTCCGGGTACGGTATAACAGCTCCAGAGATAAGCAGTTCCAGATATAACAGATCCGTGCGGGATTAACCTGGGAGCTCGCAGTCCAATGTGAGGGATTCAATTTGGGAGCCGCAGTCCAGAGGGATTTAAACGGGGCTTGCAGTCCAAAGAGAGGGATTTAAACAGAGCTCGTAGTCCAGAGAGGGATTTAAGAGAGCCTGCAGGCCAAAGTGAGGGATTAAAACTGAGAGCACGCAGTCCAATGTAAGGATTAAACTGAGGTCTTGCAGTCCAATGTGAGGAATAACGGAGCTTGCAGTCAGAGTGAAGGATTTAAACGGAGCTTGGTTAAGAGAGCCTGCAGAACAATGCGAGGGCTTTAAACTGAAGCTTGCCCACCATGCACGGGGCCAACTGAGCCTGCAGTACAATGCGAGGGGAAAAACCCGTCCGCAGATCTCATACTTACCCACAACGCCAGAAGACAAGGGACAACACAACGGGACCACGCCGTACCGGCACGAGGAGGCAGGGATGCGCACAGCCCCCGCCGCACCGGGCCAGACCGGCCGTATGCAGCAGCAGGCCGCGACGAGACGAGCAGCGGCGAACCCGCAGAAAGAGCCCGCAAAGGAGGAGAGCGGCAAAGACCCACGGACCACAGCACGAGACCCGCAGCAGGAGCAGCGACGCGGAGGAAGAGCAGACCACACGCAGCAAGACAGAGGACAGCAGGGACCGCAGGAGTAAGCGTGAGTAGACAAAGCGATTCCTCCAGAACGATTCATGCAAGGCTTCGAGAAGGCAGAGAGTGGGAGTTTCTCCGCTTTTAAGCGGCTTGCCTGGCCGGTACGGTGATTGGAAGGGGCGTTTGCAGCGCGATAGGCTGGGGATGAGAACCGGCCTGGAGGGGTTACCTTTGGCTGACGTCTACCAAATTGAACTTTCGCTGGCTGCATTTGTCCTGGTCTGGTCCTGGTCTGGTCCGATGGTGTGGTTTAACGATCGGGTTGAATGTTGCTGCTTTCATATAGTCCTTTTCAGAGTATCTGAAATTGCTCCCACAAGTTTCATAACTGCAGTGTTTTGTTGTCACCATGATTCAATGATTTAGCCCAAGTAAATACACACGCGTATGTGGAGAACACAGTAGTACTCAACAGAGTCGGACAGAGTTTGCTCGAAACATGCGCGCATGCGCAGTCATCTGAGCTATTTTTAGCACATTTCCGAAACCGGACAGTGCCCTATGGTACCATCGAGAAATAAAGAGCGGGATAAGCTTGCGAAATACCAAGGTCTCAGAGAGGAGCAGGAGTGGGCCTGGATGGTAAAGGTGACGGTTGTGCCCGTGACGATCAGTTTACTCGGGCCCCCGAAGCTGGAAGAGTGGTTACAGAGGATCCCTGGAACAACCTCGGAAATCTTGGTCCAGAAATGTGCAGTGCAAGGAACAGCAAAGATACAGAGCGGAACTCTTAAGCTCCCAGGAGCCGAGCTTAGAGAGGGATAACCACCTGTTGAGGGCGAACAGTGTGTGTGTTTTTAAAAAATACGTATATATATATATATATATATATATATATATATATATATATATATATATATATATATATATATATATATATACATATATATATTATGTAAACTCAAAATCAAATGACACTGGGGCAAAAACCCTTTTCCGCCCCATAGGGCCAAATGTAAGCAGACCTTCCACCTGGAAAATTTAGAAACATGAAAACAGACTAATGAATAGATTTGAACAACATGACATCCCTAGTGTCGATACACCATCAATCATCTTGCTGCTATATCTTTATAATTACAAGGTTGTTGCCTTTGCACCATACAAGCAAAGGTACGGACTCGGTGGAAGCCAGTGAGATGCAATTATCATCCATGTTCAGCAGACAGAAATTATAGTCCTTGTCCATCCACACATCATCTGCCCTTTTTCCCCTCCAGTTTTCTGTTTGTGAATTGCTTTTAGATTGAGCCATTTTGTTGGACTTTAAGAGTTTTTGATGAAAGACAAAGTTGCATAAATAGCAGGGTTTGTTTTAAAAAATGAAGAAGCAAAGATATTTTACCACCACACAATCTTCTCTTTGTATTTGGGCAGAATAAATAGTGAACAGATGCAGTTATTGCATGAATTATTAGTGGTAGTAAATCGGGATTTTTTTTTTTCTTATATAGTTATACGCTTTGGTTTCTATAATGACAATGACAATAGAAACTACATGCTATAATTACATTCATACAGTACCTACTGTTCATGTTTTGTTTTTTGGTAGGGGAAAACAGAGCAGACAACCTTATGCAGGCATGGGGAGAACATGCAAACTCCTCACAGAAAGGTCTGGAAGTGTCATCGAATCCAGGACATTCTTTCTGTGAAACACAAGGTCTAACCGCTGAGCCACTGTGCCACCCAGGTGGCAGAGTGTCAAGATGGATGAGTGGGACCTCAGGCCGCACAGCAAGAAGGTTGCAGGTGTGATTCCTGTGCATGTTATGCACTATATGTATCCTGCAGCTCCTGCATCAAGCCAAGCATCTTGTGATAGGTCTCCAGACACTGCATTGCTCCTGAGAGGTTGCCCACGTGGGATTAAAGGATAGGTCAAAAGACTGTGGACAATTGAGCTTGAGAGCAACTGTCCAGAATGAAACATCCAAACTTCATAGCTGCAGGAGAAGGCCCAAATGGATGCCCCTACGTCACAGAAGTCCTACCAGGGCTGGCAAACAAGACAGCACAGACGCACTCATCATGGCTACGCAGGAGCAGACCCACAGCACCAGAGTGTATATAGAATATATTTCACTTAAATGAAGAGCATTTTTGCAAATGTAGCTTTCTACTAAATTGTTGCAGAGTCATACAAAAAACAAACAGAAAATGGTTCCACCAAAAAGATCTCAGCAGTTGAGAACCATGTTCATTTTCTTCTTTTTCAGCTAAACAAACCTTGCCTTTGATGCTCGCCTCTGGGATAAGGAAAAAACAACATTAAAGGCAGTGTGTAGGCTTGTATGACAACCATTAATACACCACTTACAGGATTAGGCTAAATTTTCCCTCCTTTTGCGTAATATTTATATCTTTGACACTAAGCTGATGTGTTTTCATGAAATGTTTCTGAGACTAAAGCAAGAAAAGGTAGGCGTTCAGTGCCACCGGGTGAGGGAAAAATCTTTTCTATTTGTGGCACTTCTGTGAATAACGATTGTGTGATATGCAAGTATATGTCTTTGATTGCAGGCTATACAGTAGAATATGCCGCCGTATTCACAATAAAATGCTTTCTGATGTCCGGGAAAATAAACTTCCAATCACAGTTAGCGAGTGTGTGTCAGAAGTAGGGCTTTGACTCAGAATTTTGATATTCGAATATCATTTGAATATTTAAATATACATACCCATATATAAACTCAACCTAAATCCATAATCAGATCATCTGCGAATGTGTCTTAACATTTTCTATTAATGTTAATGGTTACTTCCGGGTTTAAAGCGATTGTGTTTGTTACATTAAAACAGATTTCTTTGTCATGCAAACGTTAACAGATCATTCTGAAAACTTCTGTTCATGTGAATTAAGAATGTATATGTATAACCTTTTCTCCGATTAACATTTAAATGCCTTGACTTATTGTTATTTGTATTAATTGAGCATGGCTTGCTCCGATAGCTTCCCTCGTGGAGACAGAAGTAGCGACAGGCGCTGAAAGCCTGTTGTGACGAAGTGTCCGGACTACTTTGACATGGACTAAATTGATCTCAATAACTCTGCCATTCCCAAACTCAGTAACACCGAGGCCCCCTTAAAAATCTGATGGGTCTGCGTGGCCCCCCAAAATAATAACCAAGAAGACAACATTAAGAATAGGCTCTTCTGGTTATTTTATTTTGGGGAAATAGCCTCTGCTACAAACATTGTAATACAAAAATGATTACAGTGGATTATTCAAGTCAAATAATGAACACAAATAGTTTAATATTACAAACAAAACATTATAAATTTGACATTAAATAATTATATATATATATATATATATTTTTTTATGACCTCCCGCGGCCCCCCTGCAGTACCCTCGCGGCCCACCAGGGGGCCGCGGACCCCACTTTGGGAGACACTGCAATAACTCAATGACAATATTCATACTGTGAATGTAATGTCTATTTCATCTGTGTGGTGTGTGAAACATAAGTGATGTGAATAACTGTGATGTCTATAACTCTACCAGGCCTAGATCTGCCCTGAGGCGGGACTAGGCTAATGAGGGAGCAGGCTCTCTTTCTGCGACCAAACCGTGGCTCACGTCTTTAAACGAAGCGGAAGATCTCTTTCCCTGGCCTTGTCACTGGATCACACACGTAACAAAATTAACTGCACGCAAAAGTGTGCACTTCGGACTCTCTACAACAACTTCCTTTTGCCCACCAGCAACCAAAGTAAAAACGCTCCTTTCTCTTGGTTGAGGCTTTGCTAAGCTGCTTGGACTGAGCTTAAGGACTCGTTTTGGGCCTCATTGACCATTCAGACTCTGACCGATGGGTTGTGTTCGTACGTTTGCTCTGCACTCTGTCCCACTACAGTACAGGCGTGTTGCTGCAGCCGTTACTATTTGATGGCTCGCGTGTTTGTTAGTATTTGGGCTGTTCACAGGCAGTCCGTACAAAAAGTATTGTTTAAATATTACAGAAAGTGCGGTAGAGCAGTAAAATCCACATGCACGTGTTTGTCCTCATGGTACCTGTGGCTGTTGGGGTCAGACGAGAGACTTTATGAACTGCGTGAAGCGGAGAGACTCGCGCACGTGCGGCCGTGTGATGTCAGTGAAAATTACTTTGTGAATACACGGCAAGATCTCAGACGTTCTCCGCGGTTATCACAAAATTCAGTCATGTTTAAAAAATCCAACTCAGGTGCGCGCACTCGCGAAAAACCGGAAGAGGGTGAAGGGGGGTAAACGCATCCCATTGGTTTATTTTTATCGGTCCACAATATTAGTTACTATTATATATTTACTGGACATTATATATGTATTAGACAAAGCCAGTATTATTCTATCCAATCACGCAGTATAACTATCCACAACCGCCAAGCATTTTTAATTAATTATTAGAAAATTAGTAATTAGAAAATTAGGTACCCGAGCTTTAATTTCGTGAGCGCATCGGAGACACGGGGGAGACCTGAACTTGCAACAAGCTGGGGATTGTCTGAACGCGTGTCAATTGTTCTGTCTATGGTCCCATAGAAGAGTGTCTATGGTCCGCATGTCGCCACGTGACTATGATCCTCTATGGGTTCTTTCCACGTGTGTCTATGGTCCTGTTCGCGTGTCTATGGTCCTATATATGGTCCTGTCTATGGTCCTGTCTATGGTCCTGTCTATGGTCCTGTTCGTGTGTCTTTGATCCGCGCTCGGAGCCCAGACGGCAGTGCATTCACTGAGCTGTCCTGTCAAAGCGGCCGCAGCTGCTCCCGGGGTCAGAGCGGAGGATGTAACGTAACGTTCGGTTTATCAACACATCACAATTTTTATTGTATAAAACTAGTGAATTTCACCTAGATATTTTCAGAAATGAAAGACAAGACGTTATATAATACTTATTTAATGAAAACACAATTTAGCCAAAATAATGACACTCAACCTATTGTCACTATTTACTCGGAACGTGCTAGCGCGACATCCGACGGGTTTTCCCAGATCGCATCACATTTGTTGAAGGTACTTAAGATTTAGTACTGTTTTCCTTTGGTCCTAGAGGTCTCTGATGATGCTCTTACCGGTATCTATTTTCTTTGTTTTGTTCTTAGTCTTTTTTTCTTATACATTTATTCGATGTTCAAATAAACACAATAAATAAATAAAAAATAATAATAATATTTTGGTTGGTTGTATGTATATTATACATAGTTTTAAGCATGCCTTTGTCTACTATCAAATTATTAGTTTGTGACTTTATGTTACGTAATGGCAAATACAGAAATGCCCAACATCTGCAGAAGCATTTTTTCATTTTTATTTAAGCAGTATAATTACAAATCTATTATTAACATTCTGAAACAGCTTGAACCAGCCGCCAACTTGTTCAGAATCCCGCAGAAAGATTTCTCAGTGGTTTTAATTGGAGAGACCACATCACCCCTATCCTCTCTTCCCTCCACTGGTTCCCTTTGCATTTTAGAATTCCTTGAAAGATTTTACTGAAATGGTACTGAGATCTTCACTTTGTGTCATGTTGAAGTTACTGGGACCTTTTTTCACAGAGTGTTTGGTGGCAGGTAATTTTTCCGTCGTGCCTTGTGCTTTGCTTTTCCCTGGTCCCTCTTCTACCAATTAACTTTTCGTCGCTCAAAGCAGAGTCCTGAAGATGTGTGTGACAGGGAATAAATATACCTGCATGTGAAAACTAGTGATGGGACTATCTTAAGAGCGAGGATTTGGAAATATATGGACTTACATTGTTTCTGGTTTGTACCCCAGCTTGTTGCTATAATCTTCTCTTCAGCATTGCAGCTCTCAACCTGATTTTGTACACTTGTCAGCCAATTTCACTTTACTCATTCCCAACATTTCCAGAGGATCTATTCAGAATTACCCCCAACTGTGGACTTCTAACGCTCTGCCTTCTGAATCCAGGGTTTAATTCTCACCAGCAGCTCTTCACACTCGGCCAAGGCCCATCCGAGCGCGCTTCGTATCGGGACTCCATCCACACCTGGCTGCATCTAATCCTGACCACAATCACAGACCAGGGGAGGCCCAGGGTCCAGCGCACACAGCCAATAAGTCCCTTTGTGCGTGAGTCAGTGCGGCTCTATGCCTGCTGTTACATGCACTTGTAGTTTTCCATTTGTCCAGAGCAGTTGCCGGTTCCCACGTTGGATGATAAGAAAAGGTTGGAGAATTAGGATTTTGTGCTGTGAAGTCCATGTTAAAATGTAAAATGGATTCTTATTTACTGAAGTATAGACACGTTCTGCATTGGCGCCTTTAACCCTTAAAGGAATAGTTCACCGTTTTTACATACTGACATATGTTCTTACCTTACCTTAGACTAGATAATACGTACCTGTCTGGTCTTAGTCCGTGCGCTCTGTCATGCAAACGGAGCAAAAACGGGAGCACAACCGCAGCCTCCTCTGTATATTTTGTAGCACCAAAAGGTAGCTCCCGCTAGAAGCTACCAAACTCTTCCAAGTGTTCCCTATTAAATGTATATAGTTACGTGACGTGTTACACTGCAAAGTATAGTAACACAGAAATGTAACAGTCGATTTTCTCAGCGGATAAAACGGGTACTATATTGTGAGGCGTAGTAATCTGAGGGGCGCTACGTCCGCGCACTAACTTCTCTCCGGAGACTTCTCTCTCGCTCACTTCTGTCAATAGAAGCAGCGTGACTTGTAATACACACAGTAGCAGCGAGAGAGAAGTTAGTGCGCAGAGAAGTTAGGAGCGCTACGTCCACGCACTAACTTCTCTCCGGAGAAGTTAGCAGAATCTCCAATTTCTTTTTTGAAAGATGAACAGCGAGAGGTGCTTTGTGCACGCCGATGACGACATAATGTTACCGGGATTGGTTTAAGTCAAACCTTGGTAGGCGGGCACACAGCGTCACTTCGCCCAATCAGTTTGAAGTATTCTGCTGCTTATCCCTCCTTTTCCTGAAAGGATTCTCCTGCAGAAGTCCCAGATTGATATTGTGGAGAACGCATTAGAGTTCTACACAATCATCAATCTGGCTCTTGCCAGGTTAATCTCAAAGGGTTACGGGAGGTTTTGAACAATGTTGCATGAGGCAGGTAGTAGGTACAAGATTTTCTGAAAGTGAATCTATGAGTCCTGTTCTAGTTTACTGAAGATTGTCAATTTCCGCCCTTGCAATTTTGAGGGAGAACAAAAAAAACAAACTCTGGTGACCGTATCCCATGACTGAAGTTATTACTGACATACAATCATTATAATTTTTCAAGTCTTCTTGTTTTAGATAACTGAATCAAAACAGCACTTACAGTACACATTCCTCCAAAAAAATGTTAATATTAGTTATTTTTTTCTGCCACTATAGTGCTCCATTCCCCCGACTGGAAGCAGATACGAAGACAGCCATAGTGCGATAAAATATGGCCTCAGATTCAACAAAACAGCTTTGAGTAAATACTCAACGTGTCTGACAGCTTCTATTCCAAAATACGTGCTTGTGGTTATGTCTGAACAAATGCAGACAATAGCTGTGGAGGCGCCTCTGCTCTGTATGCAAAACACAGCTCCAGTGGTAATCAGCGAGAACAAACTTAACCAAGCTTTTAATTGCTGTTTGTGTAACTGTCTGATCCGATTTAAGTTGCACAGCCAGAGATATGCACAATGGAAAGCCATACATAAGAGCTTTAATCACACGGTTTTAATATCATATCCCATTGAAACGTACTCCAAGGCCTATGCAGGGATAGAGTTGGCAACCATGTAGACTTATTTATCATGTGAATAGAATAGTGTTAATATGGAGTAGAAGGATCGAATAGTTCCATGGTTTGTAAAGTGGCCTTGCAAGTGCTTAAATTGGAGTGTCGTCTGGAGTGAAGTCTATATTAAAGAGTCAGTACACCACTTGACAATTTCTAACGGAGGCATGCGAAATGTGAGCTTACCAAAGAAAGCATTTCACAGCTTTGGTAAGTGGCCTAACCTTGAGAATAATTATAACAATGACATACTGTATTTTCCTAGGTAGAAATTATATGGATAAACCCCTGTACTGCATTATGAGAGGGTCAATTGTGTATACAATAGGAATAGACAACGCTAATGTCAAGCCTTTTAGAGAACTGTTCACTTACATTGAAAAGTATAACCTCTTCCTTCTACGTACCCATTTGTGTCGCTCATTGGGATTTAAAATGCAGAGTTTACCATTGCATTAGATTCTTGTGTTAATTTGGTATTGTCTTTTTTTAAATCCTCATATGAGGTGTCCTTGAATTAGATGCTAGCTTGACAGTAGAGTGAGCTCCCGATTGGCTGTTTGGGAACCAAGTCGTGCTACCCTCAAATTTAGCCATTGTGCAGCTGTTGTGCACCAAAGATTACAATACTAAAACACAGTACAAGTATAAAAAAACAAATTTAAAAAGACCAGACGCAACAATTGCCACTTTGAAATAACTCTTTGTGTATGTCTTGTTTTTTGTCTATATCTAATAAAGTCCAGTGATTTTGTGCATACGGAGGGATCAAAATAATATAATGCAGGGTGAATTTAAGAAGTTGCAAGACGATGTCCAGCAAGAGGTTAATGTGTATCTTCACCTATTTTGGGGCTTTTCCATGTGTGAGGGTGTGGGTTATCTGTTCTGAAATAAATAACCTGCCTGCAGAGCATCGGGCAGGACATGGCTTTGCAACGACCTCTCCTCCTTGTTATATGCAAGTATAAAACGAATCCCTGGTCTGTTGTGTGCGTTTGTCCAGAT
Organism: Knipowitschia caucasica; assembly: GCA_964034765.1. NCBI lineage: Eukaryota > Metazoa > Chordata > Actinopteri > Gobiiformes > Gobiidae > Knipowitschia > Knipowitschia caucasica. Next base: position 30,587,894 of record OZ035823.1, read on the forward strand.
GACTGTAGTAGAATCCTTTTTCACAGTCCCTTCCACAATAAAGAATTTTTAAAATAAGCCAGAGTGCCTCTGATCTTTCCTCTTTGCATTTTACATAAAAAGTGTATTGTTCAATCTGATAAAAGCTTGTGGAAAGAAGCTGATGGCATCTCCTGAATCTCATAGAACAAACTCTTCTCACAGAGGGAAGAAGCTGGAACATGGTCTTTTCAACATGGCCAGAAGAGTTGCTGATGATTTGAAGATATCTATTTAAATATCTGGCTTCATAAAGAGCCCCTGGACTACAGCTCACTGTCCTTTTAGTAGAACGGACCACCTTGTTCAGACCATTCCTTTCTATGCAGTCGTAAAACTAAATTGAAGGCTTTGCTTTTGAAAATGCCTCTATCTTTACTTCATGTTAGTTACAAAAAAAGCAAAGTGCTCTCAGGCTGAAATTAACTACTACTTCAGTACCGACTACTGTAATGGCCTGCTCACAGATCTCTGAAAACGATAATTGCGCGATGCCTTTTGTAATTCGCTTGGCCTTTCGCAATGTGGGTGGTAGCTTACCCAAAGTGTCCTCGATTGTTGTTTGGCTGTGAGGCTGCGGTCACAAACACTACATGGGTACGGTTAGAAGGCTCAAACTTCAGCGACCGCCTCGAGGTCTGTGTTGTTCCTTTTTCTCTTCCTGTGACCACTCCTGCGCCAACATCCTGAGCATGGATCGGATTTTTTGCAATCAACTGAGAGTCAATGTGCACAAGTGTAAGATGCGTCTTTCTCCAGTGGGTAACGCGTATGAGTGTGTGCGTGTGGCAGACATGGAAGCGCACCTTCAAGTTAACAGTGTGAGCGCTGAGAGAGAGCGCATGTATGAAAAAGTGGGTTGGTTAGCTCAGCCATGCTTGTTGTTTTTTTTTCTTTTTTCTGGAGGAGCATGCTGTGGATGTGCGCTTTCGGATGTCCGTTCCATATAACATTTTGAAGACCACGCTTCCTGTATTTCAGTTCTCCTTTACTTGGCATTTTAAATAATCAGAATGTGGATGTTTGTGAATCGTTCTGAATTCTTCCACGGCCAAATTGCAATTAATCTAAGAATCAGACTTTCGGAAAGGAATGCTGTTTCTATATTTGGAATTTTTGGAATGCTCTCCTTCTCAAAGCTGGGTTGTTTAACTTAAAACATTTATTACATGTGTTTGTCCCAGTAGAAAGAATACCCATTCATCCATCCATCCATTTTCTTCTGCTTCATCCGTTGCTCACCCTGTCTCTTAAGCCTAGTGTATAGTCGCACAGAGCTTACAGTGGGGACGTGACCTCACTTGCGCAACGCGTGGATCACCGCAAGGCCCTTACGTAGCCTGCCTCGCACCCTCAAAAATGTCTAACTACGTGAGGGTCGCCGCAGAGAAGCTCCACTGTGATTGGTCCGTGTGTGATTATTTTCTGTGAAGCATGAGCGGCTGCAGGGAGCATGGACGAGGCACTTCGGAGCAGACTGCTTCGCGCTTCGAAGGAACCGAAGGAACCGAAAGAAAAGCAGTTCGGGCTCATGGCTCGGAGCCTGTTATACGCGGAGACTGTGGACGAGAGTTCTGTTACATATCTAACTGATATATAACTTATAAACTGTACAGTCGTGTGTTTTGCACTGTTCCTGTCTTTGTTTGAGTCTGCACTCATAGCTTATCGTGTCTGTTCCATTCCTCCTGCACTTGTAAATAGTTCATGTTTGTCTCAGATATTTACCACTTACTGTTTTGCTGTTTTTGCTGAATACAATTTAATAATAGCTATATTTCCAACAAGAACTGTGTCTTTATTCACAACATCACAGTTAAATGAGTTGAAACGATGAGTCCATAGAACTATATCACATAAACCTACAGTAGAAACATATGTAATGATCTTGAACAGTTTGGTTTGCTATTGTTTTTGTTCTGAAGAGGAGAACGTAGCAGCGTAAATGGGACCACTTTGGTTTCTCAGGCAACTCCTGCGAGTTCGCCATCACGTGGTTGGTTATGGGATTAGAACATTCTCTTCAAAACTCCATAAGGGGAACGCGCGAGTGTACCTCCAACGTAACCGTAACCAGCACCGCGCAAGTGTACACAGGCCTTAAGGGAGCGCCCAGCCACTCTGGGGAGGAAGCGCATTTCGACTGCTTGTATCCGCGGTGTTGTTCTTTCAGTCATTACCCAAAGCTCATGACCATAGGTGAGGGAGGGAACGAAGATTGACCGGTAAATCAAGAGCTTTGCCTTTTGGCTCAGCTCCCTCTTTACCACAACGGTCCGATACAGAGACCGCATCACTGCGCACGCTGCACCGATCCGCCTGTCAATCTCACGCTCCATCCTTCCCTCACTCGTGAACAAGACACAGAGATACTTGAACTCCCCCACTTGAGGAAGGACCTCTCCACCCACCTGCAGAGGGCAACGCAACTTTTTTACGGTCGAGCACCATGGCCTCAGATTTGGAGGTGCTGATTCTCATCCCATCCGCTTCACACTCTGCTGCAAACCGTCCCAGTGCATGTTACAGGTCCTGGTTCGTTGGAGCCAACAGGACAACAATGTCCTCAAACAGCAGTGATGGAATCCTGTGGTCTCCGAACCGGACCCCCTTCGGCCCCTGGCTGCGCCTAGAAATTCTGTCCATAAAGAAAGTGAACAGAACTGTTGACAAAGGGCAGCCTTGGCAGAGGCCAACATGCACCCAAACAGATCTGACTTACTGCCGGCAATGAGAAAGCAGCTCTGGCTCTGGTCAAACAGGGACCGGACGGCCCTTAACCTGGGACCTGGGAGGGGCTCACCCAGAGCTTCTTCCAAAGCTTTAAACTCAAACGAGTTGAAAGTCCATCTGATAGGGGGCTAAGCGAGACGTTCACAACAGACCCTCACTACACGCTTGGGTCTGCCAGGTCTGACCGGCTTCCTCCCCTGCCAGCGGATCCTCCTGTTTTTAGAACCGAGGGTTTCATAGTTACATGTTGTGTATTTTGATGGGTACCCCACATGAATTCTCATAGTGCAACACGTTTGAAAGCTTGATGAGGCTGTGTTTGTGCTGGTACGGCAGAAGCCCCTGGTGGATGGCGCCAAAACAACTGCAGGTCTGTTGATGAGAAAACAATATTGTAACACGGTATAAAAGATAAAAAAGACTGTTTTGCATATGTCTTCAGTTAAGTGCTGTGTCTCCTTGGCAGGTACATGATTTTCAAAATCCAATTCTCTGTTGCATTTCCAAAGTGTGGTTTAGTGTAATCCCTTATTCTGCATGGTGTAAGTCATTTCAAACGTCGCTGTGGGCTTCCTCTTACTGTCATCCTTTTACCAACCTTTGGGAGAGGACCTGACACACATTTTCGGGAAAATATCCACCATTGTTTTATTTCTTCACACAGAGTGGTGGAGCGTTATATAAAAAAACATTGGCAATAGTACAATTTATATATATTTTTTAAACTTTGCATATTGTTAAAATTTTCTTTCTAAACATCCTCCCTATTAGCTGACTAAATAATATTTTCCACAAGATTAAATCATATATAGCATTAAAAGTGTGTGGTTGTGTTGAATTGAGAAATTATTTTGAAATGAAGTTACATTGATTTGAACACTCACAATTGTTAAAGGAATAGGCCACCATTTTTACATACTGACCCAGTGGGGGCGGGTCCCAGCTCAAAAGTGGCCAAATGACGTGCGCTGACATGCTTGCAATACCACCCCGGGCCGATGGGGGTGGACCCAGAAGAAGAATTAGCCAATGCTAATATATAGCATTGGCAGACCTCTCAAAAACATCTTTACAGGATGGACCAAAAGTTGGCTCTTGGACCAAAGCGCCGTTGTGTGTCAATGCTGAGGGGGGTGAATTTTTTTGGTCCACTCTAGTTTACTCGCTGTGAATTTTTGAAGTCTCTCGTTCAAATGAATGGAGCTGCGCCGGCTGACGCATGCGCAGATGCGTTTTTTCACAATTTTCTTGTGGGCGGGACCACTCGCGGCCATTTTGGATTGCTCCAGTAGAGCACATTTTTTGGCCCATTAGTTAGAACGGCGGAGATAGGCGTGACTCTGTCCGTTAATATATACAGTCTATGGTACTGACATATGTTCTTACCTTACCTTAGACTAGTTGATATGGACCTGTCTGGTCTTTGTCCGTGCGCTCTGTCAGCACTACGTCCGCGCACTAACTCCTAAAGACTTCTCTCCCGTTGCTTCTATTGACGGAAGTGAGTGGGAGAGAAGTCTTTAGGAGTTAGTGCGCAGACGTTGCGCTCCTCGTATTATTACGCCTCACAATACAGTACCTCTTTTTATCCCCTGAGAAAGTCGACATGTTACATTTCGGTGTTACTATACTTTGTAGTGTAACACGTCACTTACTGTAACTGTATTTAAATAGGGAAAACGTGGAAGAGTTTGGTAGCTTCTAACAGGAGCTGATTTTGTTACTATACAGTCTGTGGAAGAGGCTGCGTTTGTGCTCCGTTTGCATGACAGAGCGCACGGACAAAGACCAGACAGGTACATCTCAACTAGTCTAAGGTAAGGTAAGAACATATGTCAGTATGTAAAAACGGTGGCCTATTCCTTCAAGGATCTGCGGTTTTTCACATGCTATCATTATTTAGCTCTCAACAACGAGGTAATTAACATTGACAATGAGTCATATAGATACATTTAATCCTACAAATATACCTAAATAACAGACTAGCAGAACTTCTTCATCCTCTTTTAAAAGAGGTTACAAGCCCTTGTTTGTCTGTTATCAAACCATCACAAGGCCAGGATAGCAAAGAGCACCACATAAAAAACATAATCTGTACTTAACAACGAATGAAGTTCAAAGAAATGTGTTACTGAGTGTAAACTTGCAGATTTTGAGCTCAAATGTACCTCGCTCAGCTAAAAGACCACCCACTCGTCTGACTGTCTGAATGAAATATGAAGCAAAGATGAATAATACACAGCACCTGCTCATTTGACATGCCAACTATACATGACTTATGCCCCCTTTCAGGGCTCCACCGCAGGCACACCTGTACCCCAGTGCGATAGAGCCGAGAAAGCAGCAAGCAAGAGGTTCAGACAGTTTTACTGACTTCATCGCTGCATTGTCTCCCAGAATGAAACTCCTGTAATCATCTGAAATACTGTGTAACTGAGTGTACAAGCTGGCAGTCATAGCACTTTGGAGTGATAGTGACTGGATTTGCCCCAGCCTCTGGACTGTAATTGCTATCAACTGGGTGTTGTTTATGAACAGATATTACGTGTTACTTAAGGCTTATTGAGAAGATTAGCTGTGCACACAACTGAATGACTTTTTACTCTTCTTATTGCACTGTGACCATTTATGATATGAATCTCATTTGTGATTTTAATGTTTTTAATTGCCGGGTTGCAGCTGACATCACACGGCGGCGTGAAAGTCCTCCGAGGGACAGGAGGGACAGTCCCTCGGAGGACTCATTTTGACTCTGATTCATAGAAACAATGCAGTATTTTTGTGTGGTATACGGTTGTAGTAACCAAGGTAACAGAGAGAAAGAACTTTTAAATGCATGTTTGTTTGCCAAACAGGTGTGTAACAAAGCTAAAAGCAGGCTGTACAATCTAAGTCTTCTCACCAATAGTCTAGCTATAGTGTCACGAGGGTTATTATTCATTGTTACGTCCCCGACTGGGATTGTGAGGACCAGGGTCTGGGACTGTGAGGACCAGGGTAATGTCTGAAGTTGTATCCGAGCTCTGCCACAAGGACGGCTGCCTCCGTTGCAGCCCCCGTTGTAGCTTAACGCTGCGGAGCTTCCCCCCGGAGCTTGATCTGAACTTTTTATTATTTACAGCAAAAAGCATTTGTGCTTAATTTATTGTATTATTGATTGGAACTGTCAACTCAGATATAGCTCTGATGATCACAGAGTGACGGGCTCCACTGTCGTCACTATAACAGCTGCTTAATCCCCTTCATTGTTGAAATTTTTTTAACTCATTCAAACTCTACATGGCGGACGCTGCATTGTAAATAGTTTTTGCTCATAATAAGAGTGATACTAAGCAGCGAAAAGCTCCTGTGTGCGTTTTCCCGCATCGCAAATTCTATCTAATAGGAGAAAAATACTTCCTGTCCTACAGCCCTCGGTCACGTGGTTACAACCCAGAAGTTACTTACCTTTTTTTGCCCCTTTATTATATTTCTTAATGTTTGTTTTAGTACCCTGTTGGATTTTAATTGTATTGTGTTTTTAATGTTTAAATAGATTTTAATGTTTATGATTTGTGCTTTATGTGATGAGTTGTGAGGTGCTTTGTGTTGCCTTGTGTGGGAAAGGCACTCTACAAGTTGATTGACCAATCGATTTTTTTTTTTTTTAGAAAGCTCAGCTTTAATCAATTATCCGGACACTGCATGACACTAGGAGCAGCGATGTAAATAAGCAGTCATAGGAGTTGCACCACACCGGTTCTGGGCAGTGACAAGCCTTCAATCCAGCTGCATGCATTATTGATAGTTTTAAGCTGCCTTCCAGCACATGCCCTCTCCATGCAGAGCATCACAATAAATCTGCATCTATCAGACAACCCATTTCATTCCACTGTTTCATTTTGTTTTCAATGAGAAGCCGGTATCGATTCAAGGGTGAGTGAACAGTAATTGGGCATTACCGCTGCACTTAGCCTGCGTGTCCGTCGGTAAACTGGCAAGTGTGCTCAAAGGATTGGGAGATATACACATTGAAGTGATTGGACAGGGTCGTTGCAATAATCTGTTGTGTATAAATGCATACGCAATAACTATCTAATATGGAATCATTCAATCATAATGTGGCTGGTATCCCGGAATATTCAACGTCCAAAAGTATTTCTATTTGAAACAATATCAGAGGCAGAATCAGAAAGAATTGTATCCAATCCTGTGAACATTTATGTCAGTAGGATGCATTCAAGTTCTCAAGGCCTACATGTATATCAGTTGTACGATTTGGATAAGTTTATTTGAATATTATCACCAGTTTCATATCCATACACTTTTATGAGAGAATAATTCGTTCAAAGTTTTCTACTTAAACATAAAAGTCTTCTCCCCATTCCAACCCTTTTACTGCATACATATTTTTCTCTTCTGATATTGATATGGTAGTTTATTGTCGTACAATGTTTCCCTTGAATATAATTTTGGTACGGTATCCAACACTTTTGTTATTTGTCCAATTTCTTGAACCATTCGAGCACCTTTGAAACACGTCCCAGGGGCTTGCTTTTCTCAGACAGTAAGTTCCATTGAATCAGGATATTGGCTTGAACCCTACCGTCACACTGCATTAGGCATTGTGAGAATTCGGTCTATCAATTCCTTCTATGATTGGGTCACTTTCTTCAAGGCTTTTATGGAGCCAGTTACCAGCAGTTACTTTTAAAAGTGTGTGAAAAGGTTTAGTTCAAAGTTTTCCATCTCTGGCTGTAATTGCAATTTCACATGATGTTTGTTGGCTGAAATATTATTTCTCCCCGACCCAGAAATTGACTAATAAAGGTGTAGATAGTTGATGAATGAATTATTGGCCATTACAATAATAATGAGACTACTTTTTTGTGTGAAAATTATATGGTAATAATAATAATGATATTTATAGAGCTTTCCAGGATACTCAAAAACGCTTCACATGCTTTCACTCCACACACAGTGATAAACTATACTGTAGCCACAGTGACAGAACCAGTTTGTGCCCAAAGACACAACGTCAGTTTAGCACTTTGAAGCCACCCCCCTGGTTCCCAGAGGTCTCCCATCACAGTACTAACCAGGCCATGCCCTGCACAAGTATGAAGGAAATGCTCCCCCTGCCACATGAACTTACCAGCAGATTGAGTAGTTGAATTTGTATTTATTAGATTTGAAAATGACCATGCAAAAGTAAAGAACCTCGTTTCATTTTAAGAATTAATTGATGCCTTGTACCAATATGAGCTCTTTTCAGTTGGACCAATGTTACAGTTATGTATGTCTATGAAAGAAGCTTCATAGACATTAAAACATGATGGATGGATGATTACAATTTCCTCCAAATGAACAGCAAGAAAACTGAATTAATTATCACCGGACCCAAATCCCCAAAACCCCATGACCAGAACATCTCCCTCACCATCTATGTCTCTCCCTCTGTAGCATTGCCCGTAGCATTGCCCGTCTCCACCCCACTGCAGAAATCCTCATCCACGCCTTCATCTGGAACAGCCTCTACGTACTCACATCCACTCATCTGCAAAAACTGCAATACATCAAGAGCCCTGCCACCCACTTGATCACCCACACCTGTTCCAGAAACCACATCACCCCTGTGCTCAAACAACTCCACTGGCTCCCTGTCCCATACCGTAGTGAATACAAGGTCCTCCTTCTCACCTACAATTCCTTTCATGACCTCACTCCTTCTCACCTCACTGACCGCCTCCTTCTTCACTGCCCCACCAGCCGCCTCAGATCTAAAGTCTCCAACCTTCTAACTCCCATCAGAACAAAAGGCTGAACCTTGGGGGGCCGAGCCTTTGCTGCAGCCGACCCCACTCTCTGGAACTCACTCCCACCACACTCAGGCTGCGGTCACAAGCACAACCATAAGCAATAATAACCCGGTTGCCGGGTAATAAACTCTCAAAATCTTAGATTGTCTGGTATAGAAGAACCATGGATCTGTAATAATAACTAGATTGGATAAAAGTGGGGTCTGAGGGAATTGCAGGGGGGCCGCGAGAGGTCATAAAAAATATACTGTATCTATATATAAATATTGTATGTTAAATTAACAATATTTTGTTTGTAATATTAAAATATTTGTTTTCATTATTTGACTTGAATAATCAAATTGTAATCATTTTTGTATTACAAAATGGGGTGCGTCATTTATATGTTTGTAGCAGAGGCTATTTACCCCAAATAAAATAACGAGAAGAGCCTATTTTAACGTTGCCTTCTTGGTTATTATTTTGGGGGGCCGCGCAGACCCATCAGCTTTTTAAGGGGGCGTCACACTATGGGCCCAGGGAGTGCCCGTGTTCAACTAAACTTATTCAAGGAAAAAGCCTCAAATAAAACACACACAGAATCCCCACAAAACAATTGCCAGAATACTTGATCAGCAGCGTGAGTGAATGTTATGTTTTCTTACCGTGATGCAGAAATGGCGCTGTGTCTAACGCTAATGCTAACATGAGCTTTTAGCCATGTCTGCCGCGGCTGTGTATATCTCCTGCTTCTTTGATCATCGTAGTTTTAAGCTCCTACAGACGTTATTCCTCCATGCGTCTCTTCTCTTCACACCGCATTTGTAAAACTATATATTATAATAGATCCATGGTAAAACTCTGTGCAGCCTCTGTGCAGGATGTTGCGTCTGAACGTGGTCTTGTTTACATCCACTCCTCCATGCGACTGTCAAGTGCCCGAGACGTTTGAAGAGATCTAGTCATTTATCAAACTAAAGTATTCTTTCCTTTGCAGTCTGGTGAATGACTGAGAGTTGAGGAGCACTCTCAAACAGTATAGGCAACAGTGCTCTTCAACCTCAAAAACCCGTATTTTAATAGACTGCAATATAAGATCTCAACACTATAGATGGCACTAAAAATTACACAGTGTACCTTTAAATCCACACTTTACTGCCACAAACTCTACTCCTTTTCTTCCCGCTCTGACTCCGGTCTACCACTGCTCTGATCAGCAGCTCTGATTGGTTAGAGCACGGCCGAGCCCCTCTGTGCACGTGCATGAGAGCAGCTGTGGCCACGTTGTACTAACAACTGTTTTGACAACAGCTCAGGGAACACAGATCCATTACGTTGTACCGTGCGCAGCCCATAGACGGGCGGACAGAACAATAGATGCGCAGACAGAACCATGGGCTCATGTATCAGGACCATCTCCCGTGTCTTTCCCGTGTCTCCTCTCGAACTGCAACCAAAACTCCTAAGATTATAGCTGGGATACCTACATTTTCCCCATGCATTTACAATGCGTGTTATTTTTGCAGATTTTGTGAACAAATCAAACAGAACACACAACAAGCCATTTTTTTTTTTAAATCATTAAGAGCCCCCTGAGTCAGTATTTGACTTTTTGGGCCAAGAGTGGATTTTTTTATATTTATTTACACACAGTTAGTGCCACATTATTCCCAAATTCTTGTTAACTCATTGCATTGAGAAATATGAAACAAAGCTTAATGTCAACGCATTGGAATATAGGCTACAGAGCTATATTTTCACATTTTCTCCTGTTGTTGTGAAGCAAGATTTTTTCAATGAACAAAGTGTGCCATGGCTCAAAAAAGATTGAAAAACACTGCTGTACTTGATATCACCAGTATTGCATACAGCCATATAAAATCACAAAAGTAAACAGTGAAAGAGAAAAAATAGTACAAAAACATTCGAAAGACAATTTCATCACTCCATGCTGTGGTATGAGTGATTAGCAAGGTTGTAAAATTCAAAATACACAAAACTTAGGGCTTTCAAAATTATTGCGTTAACTCACGTTAATTAAATTTTTCATTAATGCGTAAAAAATGACCCGCCCATTTATCCATAATATCACTCAGAAGGCTGCGTGTGAGATGCATCAGAGCAGGTAGGCCCTCTGGGAATTCAAGTTTTAAAAGAATACGCGGGTCACCGCGGGGCTGTTGTTTGCTGTGAACTGAAGTCCGCCTCCTCCGCGGCCGCCCTGGCTGTGAGCCGCTAACAACAACACGGCTGTGAGCGGCCGTGAGCGTATGGCGCCGCGGTAACATGGTCATATAAGACCAAACACGCCACAGAACTATTGTCTGCATGTTGTGTTCGTGTCTTTGCAACCTGTGCGTAACCCCATCCATCCATTTTCTTCCGCTTTATCCGTTGCCGGGTCGCGGGGGCAGCAGTCTAAGCAGAGACGCCCAGACTTCCCTATCCACACACACCTCCTCCAGCTCGTCCGGGGGGACCCCAAGGCGTTCCCAGGCCAGCTGAGAGACATAGTCCCTCCAGCGTGTCCTGGGTCTTCCCCGGGGCCTCCTCCCGGTGGGACGTGCCCGGAACACCTCCCCAGGGAGGCGTCCAGGAGGCATCCTGAACAGATGCCCGAGCCACCTCAACTGGTTCCTCTCGACGTGGAGAAGCAGCGGCTCTACTCCGAGCTCCTCCCGTGTGACTGAGCTCCTCACCCTATCTCTAAGGGAGCGCCCAGCCACTCTGCGGAGGAAGCTCATTTCGACCGCTTGTATCCGCGATCTCGTTCTTTCGGTCATTACCCAAAGCTCATGACCATAGGTGAGGGAGGGAACGAAGATTGACCGGTAAATCGAGAGCTTCGCCTTTCGGCTGTGCGTAACCTATGCACGCAAATACACCGCTAAAGTGTCCCTGTCTCCTCCGGAAACCAAACTAAACTGAAACGCTGAATTAAAGCTGGGGTATGTAAATTTCCCCCTTTCATTAACAGCTCATTTTGGTTGTGCCCAAATGCAAGAGGTTGTGAGCAAATCTAACAGATTTAAGTACATTTGGTGTGAATGACAATGTGTCATTTCATTTGATAATCTCATTAAATTTCAATTGGAGTGGATTTGAAATAGAATGTTAAAAATGGGATTAATTGTGAGTTAACTCACCATTTCTGTGCGATTAATCAACTAAACACTTTTAATCGTTTGACAGCCCTAACAAAATTACTTGAGTACTTACTGGCCACACAAATTGGGCTTCAAACAGCGCTGACCATGTGCATATAGTCAATATTGCACAATAACTTTCCAAAACAGAAGGGAAATGCTGTAATTGCAGCTCATATTTGCTAAGTTATGGAGGTGTGATTGAATAAAGTGAGAAATAATGAAGCGTTTAAGGTAGTACAGATTTCTCCTCTTTGCTAAAGGTAATTAGGCCCATTCAGTCTGTCGGAGGGACACCCTGAAGACCCTTTAAGAAGTCAGCACAAATGGATCGCTGGCTCAAAGACAGAGGCAGCGGATGGCAGGGGATTAAGCAACAGTGTGCTTCAATTTGTCTTTGGGGCTTTTTCATAAGATTGTTTGGAAGGAAACTGTGTGGAATTTAAAAGCTGTGTGTCAAGCAAAAAGTGGACACAAAATTTCTCATGTTGTGCTTTTTCTGCATAGTATAGGAACTCATAGGAACAACTACATTTCAATATGTTATCACCATCCCTCTAGGGAGGAGTTTTACACAAAGCCTTTGGCACATTTTATACACTGAGCCTTATACCTGCAGTCTGTTTGCACTCGGACTATCTATCTCACCAGGTTCTGAAGGGTGTGACCAGTCCCTGAAGAACATAGCCAGGCTCTACAGAACAGGACTAGGCTCTGATGAACAGGGCAAAGGTCGCTCCTGAAGTCCTGGGTGATCTTCCTGACAGGGCACTGGAAGAGCAGCTCTGTGGCCTACTGCTAGCATTGAATCTCCCTCAGAGCCCTGGTGTTGGGCCTATAGCGGTGCAGACTTTTCATACCGTGTGGCCCAGGCTGCTCCTCCGGTGTAATTAGTGATAAGCTGTTTCCTCTGAGCTTTTCCTGCGGTTAATTCAAAGCGCGAGCCCTCTTGGTTCTGGCCATTTTCTCCACGCTGGTTCAGTTTGACACCCTAAATGCTGCATAAGCATGTTTGCACCTTCCTTTTAAAATTGTACTTTAAGGCATAATATTTTGGCCACCTCAGACTGGCCATTGGGCGCAATGCCCGAAGGGCCGATGCCCATATTTGGGCCGGCCTGTCTGCCTCATACAAAAAACATGTTTCTGAAAAGTGTAAATCCATTGAGAATTGTTCGATGGGTGCGCGCCTGTCCGCGGGGCACCTGCTGTATGTACTCGAACGGGATTCCGCCACCGCCAGCTGCGGCCACTTTGTAATGAGCGGTTCCCGCATCCAGCGGCTCTGAGCTGGAAACGGGAACCGCTCACAACACTACAAGGTGAGCGCGTAGCCGCAACGTGACCATATACCCAAGACCATAAACGCGCACGGGACCATGCGTGTCTTCGCGTTATCTGTGGACCCAATAAATACACCGCTGCAGGAAACCTCTCGAAGCGCAACTAAACGCCCTAAATTAAAGCTCAGGTACCTAAATTTTCCATTGCATTCAAATTTCATGTTTGTTTTGCCCAAAAGTAAAATGTTGTGAACAAATGAAACAGATTTAGTGACAGCCAATGGCTGACAATATGCATTTCAGACTTTTTTTGACCAATTCTCATCCCTGTAACAAACAATAGTGTTGTCTGTGTCCACCTCCCTCACTCTGAGACATGTTTATTACTCTATTGATAAAGACTATTGCACTTTATTTCATTTGTTGAAACTGCACACGTCCTGATCCTCTACAGTATTTGCTTCCACATACAGTATAAACCGGGGGTCGGCAACCTGCGGCTCTTTAGTGCTCCTCGAGTGGCTCCTGGAGCCTTTTCAAAAATTTCTGAAAATGGAGTGGGACGGCTATATTTGAATGTGGTTTCTGTAGGAGGAAAAACATTAACGTTTTTAAATGCTGTAAAAATGTGCTTAAGTATTATTCAATTTCAACATTTCTGTAAACGTTTAGTGCATTATATCCTGTGACACGGCCCCGCGCCAGGCGGCCGCTGTTGTAAACCAAACCGGCGTGTGCGCATGGATCCCAAAGCTAAAATGAGAAAGAGTCGATAATAAAACTGGAGTAAGAATAAGAATGAACATTTGCTTTCAGTCAATGAGGAAGGACTGCTTCATGATTGCGTTGATATGAGAAATGTTGTTGCAACACGAAGAACAATGAAGCGCAAAACACACTTCACTGAAGGATTCATTCATCAAAAATTCAGAGCACCTACTTTCAGACTTCAAAAACCTCCGCAAAGACGGTGAAAGAAAGGGCCATTAAGGACATTAATTCAGCGCCAGCCAACTTCAGCCTGTGACGTGATTGATATGATCAGACAGTGCTCTGATGCGGCATTGTGCACTCTGCAGAGGAAGTGATCGGCCGCAGCCTTCCATCGCTGCAGGACCTGTACGTCGCCCGAGCTCGAGGCCGGGCTGGTCGTATCACAGCCAACCCCTCTCACCCTGCACATGGACTATTCCAACCACTCCCCTCAGGCAGGAGGCTGCGGTCCATCAGGACTAGAACCTCCCGCCACAAGAACAGTTTCTTCCCCTCTGCTGTTGGACTCTTGAACACTTCTTAACTTGTCCCCCGCCCTTTATAAAGTCACTTTACTGCCCATCATACGTCACTTTACTTCACTGTACTGCTGTCACCTTACATTGTGTGCACCATGTGCACTTGTATATTGTAAATAGTAACTGTAACTCTATTTTAAATTTAAATTTATTCTTTAGAAGTGTTTTTTATTCTTATTTTTATTATCTCTTTCTGACTGTTGCACTGAGCCAAAGCAATTTCCAAGTCTGTGACCTTCTGTTACTTACGTGGCAATAAAAATGATTCTGATTCTGATGTGAACTCTAAGCCAAAAGCAGATTTATTTACTGTATTTCTACAACTGCATGAAGACAAAAATTGGAAGTTAAACTTAAAGCAGAGTCGTTACGTGGTGTGTGATTCTCTCCAGGACACGCTGCAGGTAAAATACACATTTGATAATCATGAATGCTTATTATGTCTTTGTAGCCTATACTTTGTCATTTAGATATTATTCTTATATAGCTAATACAGCCTGCAGCCTGTGTTACCTTCATATAAGCCTTATAAAATGCTCTAGACAGATGTTTATAGTTTTTTTTGTCAAATATGGCTCTTTGAACCTTTTGAGTTGCCGACCCCTGGTATAAACAAACTGTAAAAAATGTGAAAAAACATGCCTGGGCCGCCAAGAAGGCAAAAAGGCCCGACCTGTTTTTTTTGTCCCAGTCCAGCCCTGCACTGACATGTAAATGAGAGTAAATCCCTTCCAAGATGCAATGTGTGAATGAAAGTTAATTGTCTTTCCTGTTTTAGTTTACTCTCATGTGTCTGCTGCTCCTCTGAGAAATAAATATTGCAAAAACTCAAAGAGTTTCAAAATGAACATGACACATGTTGTTGCCATATTGTTGTTGCATCCTCCCTTTATTGCAGAGAAGAAAAGAATCCATGGTGCGAGAAAGGAGGGCCCGAGATCTGCGTCAACTCATTGTTCCCTGGTGTGATTCTCAACACATCAGACGCATCCACATGCCAAGAACCAGAGGTTTTTCCCTTCTGTATCTCTGTTTGTTTCACACTTTTCTTCAAATGTGGGTTTCTAACAAAGTTTCATCTCGCACCAGCTTGGCTCAGTGACCATAAATAACCCAGAGTTGTTTTTTGTGGGGCTTAGTGATCTGTCCACCCATCTTCCATCTCTATGTCTCAGTAGACCTGAAACTTAAATTCTGGTTGAGAACTCGTCTGTGCAAAACCCTGCTGTTGAACTCTGTGGAAAGCATGACATAAACACCAGAAATCCTTTAAGCAAGGGTTTTTCTTTTTCTTTTCCGAGGTCAGACAGCTCAGCAAAGAGACTGCTGTATGTTAGTATGTGGGCTGTAGCATCGAAGCTATGATCCGGTCGACAGCTTTGACCCTGCTGCTGGTGTTTGCATGCAATGTCTTAAAGGCAAATCCAAACCAGATAAAATTCAAGGGATATGATGATCCAAACTTGTAATTAATTAGAGGATGGGAAAAGGACTTGGACATACGACAACAAAACATTTTCTTTGGTGCAAAAAATCATAGCATGACATTTGTACCAAAGAAAACATGTTCCCGGAGGGCTCCCATCACAGTACTAACCAGGCACTGTTCTCCCCACAGCTTCAGAGGTCTGATGGGATCTGGCTTATGCTTGCAAGGATGACCATGTGGTGGTGACCATATATTATGTATGGTCAGCACTGTGACTATATTAAGAAAACAAAAACTAACTAATCTTTTGAAGTACTAAAACTGACATTTGTGTGTGTATTTTTGTCAATGGGTTACTTTTCCCTAGAATGTTAATGACACCTGGCCTCCGGCTGAAATAGAACACTATAAAATGAACGCAACCCATGAGTGCAAAGAAGCACCTGCATCTTCAAGGACAGGCATCCAGAGCAGATCCTGGCTGCAGTGTCCCCAGCCTCCCTGTAAGATGAGCCGACCTAAAAGCCCAGTCATGTCTGTAATCCCAACCAGAGAGCGTGCCCCTCCAAATCCCCTCACTGATCCAGTCCCTTTACAGGTCTCTGTTTTTTCCTCCAATGTCTGGCCTTTTTTCAGGGTTAAAGCTGGGGTTCCTGATTTTCAAACTACCATAACTGCAAAGAACAGGGTCATATTATCTTGTAAATGAACTGCTATATAAACAATTTGCCTTTATCACTGGTTTTAAACATTCATGTATGCCTCACTAGATTTAGACACAAAAGTGAAAATGAGAGGTTTGCCCCAAAGTCTGAAAGGGGGTTTCTTACAAACATGCAAAACATTACAATACCATAGCTTTCTAAGAAGATGAAGAAAGCATGTTTTGGTTTGGACTGTTCACAATACTGAACTTTTTTATGACACTTTCTGTTCGTCAAAACAAAACATATTGTTCATGGTGAATAAAAGTGGATTATCTAAATAATATGTCATCCTAGATCTAATGGCCTCATGCCTGTAATTGATCACAACGTTTGTGCTCATAATTCAATAGTAAAGAGTAAAGCAGTTTTTATGATAGACACCTGTGTTAGGGAATGTGAGATTTCATAACACTTTGAAGCAACTTTTGTTAAAGTTAAACTCATCATTCTATCAATGTGCAGAAGCCAATACTTTTCCCTTGTTTTGTCTATCTGAAGGCCAAGCTACATGGCACCGTGGCAGCTGCTGATTGGAGGTCTCCATGTCTCTGCTCTGTATAATACACTTGCATTCTATTGTATCTGTGTTCGTGTTCGTGCTGTCTCTACCATCGACAATAAAACATGTCTTCTGTCTGAATGAAAGACGCGATCCCAGACTTTGTCATCTTCTTCACATGTTACCGTGGCTGACACACAGTTCAGGCCTCTCACCATTAGTCTATTCTCCTCCATTCTTTGATGCTTATTCCAAGGTGAGGGACAATTAAAACAATTTATATTATGATGTACTGTATATAATTATTAGGCCCGAGCCCCGAACGGGGTAAGGGCCTATTGCTTTCATAATGGTGAATGCAAGGGGTCGCTGTGAGTGACGGACGCGTCAGTGCCCGTCACTCACCAAAACGTTGTGGTTGAGTGCGTAAACTCAAGGGCTTTAAAATGACTTATCATGTACCATTGAAACCTATATTGTTTTTGCTCGGAGACATTCGAAAAATTCTTCTGCAATTTACAACCTTAATTTGACCCCTCTGAACACTTACCAAGTTTTGCCCAAAAATATTTAGTGTTTTGGTGTTTATTTTTATGGGGCTAAAAAAATGCCACAACCCCCTACAAACGTCAGTTTACATTGCGCCTATGGGAGTGTCCAAGGTCAAATTTGTCATAGAGCCACGAATGTTCTCTAAGTCAAGACCTGAAAGAAAAGTTATTATGGCCACGCCCTTTGACAAACAGGAAGCCCATAAATTTCATTGCAAAATGGAAAAATGAAAAAATTATCCTTTTCACACAAGTCGGCTGTTTCACAGAGTTGCCTCAAAATCGCTCCATATCTTCTTAACACATGTACCATCATTTGGATTTCATAGAATTTGGATCAGTTAAATTTTGCAGCAGAGCAGTAAAATGTGACTTTTTTTCCCCCCATTTTCTAAAAGAGAAAATTTTCGAAAATTTGGAGTGTTTGTCATCGACATGGCAACAGGGTAAAAAATAAGTCTTGGGTCTTATTGACTTTTTAAATCAAGAGGGCTAAACAGAATTATGTGCAAAATTTCAAACATTTTGAAAAAGCTAAATGTGATTATTCCCATGTAAAACTTTGCAATAGTCTGTAGGGGGCTCTAATGGGCCAATTTAAATTATTTATCATCAAAATGTTTTTGCACATAATTCTGTTTTGCCCTCTTGATTCAAAAAGTCAAAGCCACCCAAGTCTTATTTTTTACCCTGTTGCTGTGGCGATGACAAACGCTCCCCATTCTGTGTCTATGGCAAATGTACACCTCGCTCAAACATCAAACCAGCCTCGCCCGTTTCATTGATTTGGCTGAAAATTGCTCCACATCATCTCAACACACGTACCATCAATAACTGTTCATAGAATTTTGATTAGTCACATGGTCATCCAATGGAGACTGTATATATATGGACACACTCACAGATTATACATCTGCTCCTGTTTACACATTTGATTTGTACTAAACTTGACCAGTGTTGGGCACGTTACTTTGAAAAAGTCTTTAGTTATAAGTTACTAGTTACTTCTACCAAAAAGTACATACTGAGTTACTCCACTATAAAAGTAAGTAGTTACCAGTAAAAGTAACTATTGCGTTACTTTTTCGTTTGTTGTGGTACTGAGCTTTAGCTAGTTGTATTATCGTTACTGAAACAATTAACGGCGTTAGTAACGTTTAATTCAATGCCGTTATCCCCATCACTGAACACGACTCGGTTGTTTAACTCTTGGGCCTAGTTTTACATGGGGAGCCAAACCAACTGATCATATTAATTACAATTTTACAAAAAAAATTATATGGCTACAGGCGTAAATCATGGCCACCTCCTTTGCGCTGTGCGGTGCGGGCTGTTTGCTGGTTATTTTGTCTTTCTTTATTTTTTGAAATACTTCAAAGTCAAAAATATTATTTTCACAATGAAATGTAAGTTAAGTTGCAGACGTCATCAAGTCTCAACCCAATGTGAACCCCTGGCAGACACAGTAAAACGATAGAGCGGCTAATTTAGGAACTTTAGTAGAGCTGAACAAGCATGGCAGCTGATGATCTCCTAAGATGTGGAAGGCTTTCTCGGGAGAATTGCTGCCTTGAGTTTTTAATTACACCAATGTGCATTGTACAAGGTTGTTCAAGGTGAAAGAATTCAAGCATCTTTCATGTCCAGTGGCTGTTCTGAGCGTTACCTATCCCTTTGTTTTGCGGCGGATAAAGAGCAATTATTTCCATTCTTTAAATGAGTTGCATTAGTAAAGCAGAAAACTAATTTAATTATCTCTATAAAGCTATGGGCCACTGTTGAGGAATATTTTTGTCCTGAAAATAACTTGAAAGTGATATGCAATTTACATGGAAAATGAGTTTCATTCAGAAGCCAATGACAATTGCATTGACCTCCACATCCTCCCATGTTTTGTTGGGCACTTGGGGGCGGAAGTCAATTTTGAGAGCCCTCCTAATGAAGATTGGAAAATGGTCTTCTCCTAAGGAAATTGTTACAGCCTAAAGTATTTTTCATAATGATTTTTAACTTTGATTTAAATGCAATTTATTGGACAATTAGTGTGTAATGCTGAATGAAGCACAGCATATACAATAATGTTTTAACTGTGTATATGACCTTATACTGCATGTGAGGGAATCATTTAGAAATATTCATAGGTAAAATATGAGAATTAGAACACAATTAGAATACACTCAAACATTGTATCTCGATCTGACCTTCTTTATAGAAAAATATATATATTTATTGTTTGTTATTAATCACCATCAATCAAATAGTCAGTCCACAACATGATCATGATTTAAAGATTTCATTGTTTGTTTTTAAAGCTTTGAACGGACTGGCCCCTCCTTACATCTCGGACCTCATCCAAATTTACCATCCGCCCCGTGCGCTGAGCTCCGAGGGCCAGCTCCAGCTCGTGGTACCTAGGACGAGACTTAAAACCCGGGGGACAGGGCCTTCTCAGTGGCTGGACCAAAGCTGTGGAACGCTCTGCCCCCCCTTATCCAAGGGGGGGCAGAGCCACCTTCAGTGGAGTGTTTTAAGTCTCGTCTTGAGACCCATTTTTATGCTCTGGCTTTTAACACTCGGTGAGTTGTATGGTTCTTTTGTTTTATTTTCATTTTATTCCATCTTTTTATTGTTATATTTATACAAATATGCACACACGGTTTTTACATGTTTGATTTTTTATTATTTTACTGTTTTACTATGGATTTGTTTTATTTAGTACTGTAATTTATTTGGCAGCACTTTGGAAACTGTGTTTATGAAATGTGCTATATAAATAAAGTGGATTGGATTGGATTGGATTGGATGATCAAATAAACCAACGAAAAAATTAAATAAAATTGCTCCACAATCTCTGCAACTTTTTTATATCTGTCCAGGATATTTGTACTAATTCTGCTCTGTTGAAAGGAGCGGTTATGAATACATATCATTGTAAAATAAACATAAATACAATATTTCAACTTGTGTTTTCACATTCCACTTTAGACACTCGGCTGTAGAAACAATGAGCATTATGAAAACAAAATATGCAACAAAATCATGAAAAAGCCAAAAAAGCATTACAGTACAACAGTATTACAATATCATATGGTCTACAGCACACTCTGAAGACCCAAGACACAGGCCCAAACTCTCTCCAACCTCTCTCCCATTTTCCAATTACATACAGACAAATGTCTCTGTCCCAAGTAGGGATATAAAAAACAATGAATTTTCATGACCGACCACCGAGCCTCATTAACCGGTTGAAACCGGTTAACCGCGTAGTTTAAAATAGTCCACGTTCTTTGAAATAACAGCCACTTCGAGCCGCGTACTTTCCATAAGAGTAGCTATTCGTTCTACTGGATCAGACCTGAGACAGCGGCGCCAAAACCCGCAACAGCTTCGGCACCTTTGCGCACAGAAAACTGCTTTTTTAATCTTCCCATTCTTCTGTGCTGCGGGTTAAAGCATTTTTAAGCAAAAGACGGCTCGTCCACATGGTCGGAGCAGCGAGTGACGCGTCTCGCAGGTCTCCGCTAAAGTTTAAATACAAGTAATGTGTGTGAGCTGATCGACTGACAAGGACCATAAACACAAACATGGTCAGTGTGGTTTGACTGAAGCCGCGTATTTGCGAGGATCCTTTTGGCACCGTAACACAGAGAAGCGCGACAGACCAGTATGTGTGTGTGTACAATACATGTATGTGTGTATGTGTATATGTATGTGCGTGTAAATATAAGCGCCAATGCAGTTCTGACCCGCACCAGTGTGCAACTAGCAGGCGGTATCAGAGGGGAGAGATGATGCGTGTGGATGTTATGTATCAATGGAGGGGGGAAAGTGTGTGTGTGTGTGTGCACGCGTGTGTGCGTGTGCATATGTGGCGCGTGCAGCGTGAGAGTCGGCCCGGAGTTTACTGTTACATTGGCGCACACAGGTAGATACGGACCCGCTCGTCACATCGTGCAAATAGGGCTTAAAATAGCGTTATGAAGAGACCTCCCCTTTTTGTCTTTTTTAACCGACAGCTTTGACCGGTTAGCGCTGTGACGGTCAACCACCGGTTAAACGGTCACAGATGTAAATCCTTAATAATAAATAATACATATTACTAACATTACTAGAAAGGCTCTTTGAGCTATTTCACTTTGCACATGTACATGATCAAACTGTTCAAGAGATTATCACAAGTCTGAGCTCCTCCACATGCAGCCCGGATGTACTACCCACTAGATTTCTAAAGGCTGTTCTGAGCAGTCTGTTACCTTCACTCACACAGATAGTAAACATGTCCCTTCATTCTGGAATATTCCCAAAGGCCCTGAAAACTGCAGTCATCAGGCCCCTGCTAAAAAAGAGATGTCTGGATGCTACGGTAATTAACAACTATCGTCCCATCTCAAATCTGCCATTTATGGGGAAAGTCCTTGAAAAAGTTGTCTACCAAGAGCTTACTAGATTTCTTATAATCAACAACTCATTTGATATGTTTCAGTCCGGCTTTAGACCCCACCACAGCACTGAGACTGCTCTCGTCAAGGTAACAAACAATATCCGGCTGAACACTGACGCAGGCAAAGTCTCAATCTTAATGTTGTTAGATCTGAGTGCTGCCTTTGACACTGTCGACCATGAGATCCTACAGAGACTAGAGGACTGGGTTGGAGTCGCTGGCACCGCCCTAAGTTGGTTTAGGTCTTACCTTGAAGACATTGACTGCAGGAAAACATGGACCAGTGGACTCACTCCTTCACTGTATCCAACAGATCATTGAGTTGATGCAAAACAACTTCCTTCAGCTAAACGCAGACAAAACTGAAATTATTGTCTTTGGTCCCCAGAAACAAAGAGAGAGCGTCATCTGTCATCTACAGTCTCTCTCCCTAAAACCTTCAAATCAGGTCAGAAATCTAGGGGTAATACTGGACTCAGACTTAAATTTTAATAGCCACATCAAATCAGTAACATCAGCAGCTTTTTACCACCTAAAAAAACATTGCCAGGATCAAAAACATAGTGTCTAAAGCAGACTTGGAGATTCTTATCCATGCATTTGTCTCCAGTAGGTTAGACTACTTCAATGGCCTGCTCACAGGTCTGTCCAAACAGGCTGTAAAACAGCTGCAGTACATTCAAAATGCAGCAGCTCGAGTCCTGACTAGAACCAGGAAGTACGACGACATTAGTCCAGTCCTGAGGTCTCTGCACTGGCTTCCTGCGGCTCAGAGTATAGACTTTAAAACAGCTTTGCTTGTGTACAAGTCTCTCCATGGCCTCGCTCCAAAATATATTAGTGACATGTTAGTCCGATATGAACCAGCCCAGACTCTGAGGAGCACAGGGACTGGACTCCTGTTAGTGCCCTGAGTCAGAACTAAACATGGGGAGGCTGCTTTTCAGATTCATGCTGCTAAAATCTGGAACAGTCTTCCTGAAGATGTGAGACAGGCCTCCTCTCTGAAAATGTTTAAAACCAGGTTAAAGACAGTTCTGTTTAGCTGTGCATACAACCGAGGGATTTTATATTTTTATCTTTCTTTTTAATGTACTGTGATTATTTATGATTTTAATGCTTTCTTATTTTGTTCAGCACTTTGAGTTGCCTTGTGTATGAATTGTGCTATTCAAATAAACTTGCCTTGCCTTACTACTCTGGTTTTACACCTCAACCATTATAGAAATGTATAATGCCCTGAAATACTTGACAACATGGGTTTTCAGCAACTTTCTACTATGTTTATTTTCTCCATTCAGTTTGACATTGCATGCTTGCCAGGTTTATCTCACCTTGACTGAGCCCCATGCGTTTGAAGGGCAGCAGTGGAGACAGATGTTTCACTCACGCCTGCGGACATTATCCAAACCCTAACACTGCCAACACATGCACAGATACTGGCCCACTTGTTGTTGAAAAGCTGAAATAACCAGGGCTGGGACTATAACGCGTTAATTAAGGTGAATTAATTACACAAAAATTAGCATTTTCATCGTATTTATTTTTGCACCGCAGAACATTTATCACTGGATGAGTTTTAGGCCATGTCCACACGGTATTTTTAAAACCGAGTATTTCCCCCCCTCCGTTTATAATTTTTTTTGCATCCACACGAAAACCGAACATCTGCGTTTTCAATCATATTCATAACATTCCAAACCTGTGCGTCCTCTGACGTACTGTCCTGCGTTGGGGAAAAACACAGAAGTCGGCGGAGCTTTGATGCTGACGCCGGTATTTCTGTAGCGGCACTTTTACACCTCAGGGTAAAGACATGTTCACAAGCACTGACCCCCGTCCTCAGCCCTGTTTTAGTCCTGGTTTAGCTCCTGTTTTGGTTGTTTTGGAGCGTGAGTCCCCGTGATCACTTTGCTGCTCTCTGATGTGGAGCGAGGATGTTCACAGCAGCAAACCGCTCGCAGCAGCGGACAGTTTTTAAGGCAGTAAAATCCATGCTACAGTGATCAGAGGTCGCACGTTTTGTTTGTTGTTGTTTTGGCACATGTTGTGACGTGCAAAAACGCAAAACTCTGGTTATCTCTGTCTACACGCAAATGCATGAACAAAGTTTTCAAAAATATTCACTTTGCCTCAAGTTTTTTTTATATATATGTTTTTGATGCGTTGTCATATGTGGATAACAGGTGCAAACAAAGATAAATATTTGTGGTTTAGCCGATACCGGCTACGTGTGGACGGGGCCTCAGACGAGCCGATTGTTCTGGAACATCAACTAAACCAGACGGAATTGGGTTCAGACAACAACAAACCACTGTGGCACAGTGAACATGAACAAAGAAGCTGATATGACCGCGTTGGTTGGCCCCGTGGATAGGAAAACAAATTACTTCTCACTGTTCTCAGGTCAAATATTTATATGTGATTAAAAAGTAATTAATTAATTACAACGCCTGTAATTAATTAGATTTTTTTTTTGTATCGAGTCCCAGCTCTAGAAATAACACATGATGGACAAAATATCTGGACCGTAATGTAGATTAATAATAACAACTTTGTACCATTGTTGCCAATACAAAACATCCCAGAGAACCCATTTTTTGTTTTTATCATTAAGTCATAAACTTAAATTAAAAAACAGCTGGAATAAAGTTGATAAAAAACAAAATAAAAGCCCTTTTAAACCTCTGACTATTGATAGGATCAAAACATCTTAAAAAGTGTTGTGTTGGAGGTAACTATTGCTATAAACAAGGACATGTCACCAATTTGCAGGACCAATATCCAGAACAATCGACAAAGATTGTCCCAAAATACATATTAACAAGTGTATTTATTTACTAGTGTTGAAATTGGTTCTTTCTGCTATAGAGGCATTGACGTCATGATTCACAGCGACCGATAGTTGTGCTGCCATATTGGACAGCAGAAAAACTGACAGCTGTATACACGCAAAGTCTAGAACGCGCTATGACCATAGACTGTATATATTAAAGGACAGAGTCACGCCTATCTCCGTTGTTCTAACTAATGGGCCAAAAAATGTGCTCTACTGGAGCTATCCAAAATGGCCGCGAGTGGTCCCGCCCACAAGAAAAAATTGTCAAAAAACGCATCTGCGCATGCGTCAGCCGGCGAGAGCTCCATTCATTTGAACGAGAGACTTGAAAAGCGAGTAAACTAGAGTGGACCAAAAAAAAAAATGTCACCCCCCTCAGCATTGACACACATGTGGAACGGAGCTTTGGGTCAAGAGCCAACTTTTGGTCCATCCTGTAAAGACGTTTTTGAGAGGTCTGCCAATGCTATATGTTAGCATTGGCTAATCTTCTGGGTTCACTCCCATCGGCCCGGGGTGGTATTGCAAGCATGTCAGCGCACGTCATTTTGGCCACTTTTGAGCTGGGACCCTCCCATGGATCTATTATATTAACTGGATAGGGTATTACTAGCTTGTAGCTGAATAACCCATGTGCTCGGGGGATTCTCGCGGTACTGCAGACTGAACCAGACTAAATTCACGCGGGCTACCCAGAAATTTTCCCCATAGGACTTAATGCATATTTAAACAGCTCGACCTCAGCCGACAGAGAACCTACAGCTTTCATAAAGGTTGGATTTTGTGGGGATTTTAGTGTCCCTTGTCATCCTGAACTTTTTTTCTTCTTAAATCCTTCGGTTTTGTTTAAATCCACACTTTAGTGCCACAAACTCTGCTCCGCTGGCTCTCGCTCTAACTCCCGCTCTGATGAACTGCTCTGATTGGTCAGAGCGCGGCCGAGCCCCTCTGTGCACGTGCGTGAGACCTGGTGTGAGACCCACACAAGCGTGTTTGACGCAACGCATCATGGGAGATCATCCACTGCGCAGAACTGGGAGGACCAGACGATGCCCAAATACAGGCGAGTATCCCATAGATCTTTGCGAGTTTCAGGCAACTTCCGCTAATCTTTCAGCCCCCATGCCGTCACAAAGTGCCACTGAGCACAACCATTCATTTGAATAGGGCGCCATCTTGGATCGCAGGGGCTTGGACCCGCCCCCACTGGCTATGACAAGGCTGAATTTCAGCCCCATTTCTGCTTTGAGTATGAAGTTGGACTAAAGGATGTACATCCACAAGCAACGATATTTTGGTAAACTTTGTGAAATTGGATGTGAGGATCTGTATTTACAGCCAAAAACTTACAGTAGTAGTTTATCACTACCATGTATGGATTGAAATAAAAATGACATGTGGAGGCTTAAATAAACCAAGCAATTAAAACGACATTTTTCCACTTGCAGAACATTGCTCAAATCAGGAATATCCTTCCTTAAAGTGACGCGGAAAAGCTGACCCATGCTTTTGTCACCTCAAGGCTTGACTACTGTGACGTTTTGCTGACAGCGTGCCCTAAAACCTTATTGAAGAGCTTCCAGCTCGTTCAGAATACAGCAGCAAGTATATTAACAGGCACCAAAAGGAGGGAGCACATAACTCCGGTGTTAAAATCACTCCACTGGCTTCCCGTGGAGTACAAAATACATTTTTATTTTCAAGACATGTTAGTGTCATATCAACCGAGCTGAGCACTGTGCTTGCAAAACGGTCCGGAGGTTCCTAAGGTCTCAAAAAGCACTGTCAATGACATAACATTGAGCTTTCAAACTCCTTTTCTGTGGAATCAGCTTCCTATCCACATTAAGGAAGCAGACACAGTCTCTACATCCAAGGCCAGGTTTAAAACACTCTTCTTCAATATAGCATATTATTAGGTTATTTGTCTGGTCAGGTTGTTTGTCTGGTCTTGGAGTCTGCCTGTATGGGATCCGGTCCGCTGCATCTTCAACCCCATAGCTTTCCACCGCAGGAACTTCGGGGTAATACTCCAGGGCCAGCCCCGTCGGTGCTTGTCTCCACCGCAGGAACTTCCCCCACAGGGCCATTTACAGGAACTTTTAAAGGGCCCAACGAAGTCCCTCCTCCATGGTATGTACTCTGTTGGGCCCTGGTGGGACTTGAGGTTAACCCGGCGCTGATTGGCTAAAGCTAGCACATGCTCTGACGCCAGCAGAAAGCATCAAAACAACCGGCATTCAGCAGCATTAGCCTAGCAGCATTAGCCTAGCAGACACCACTGGAAACAGCGAACAACAGCACAGCAATTCAGACGGGGTTTGAGGCATTGCGCCCTAAAGGAAAATATATATTTAGACATATCAGCTTCACTTCAATGCACTGAGGATTTATCACACTCCAAAATGAGCCATGAAAAGTTTTAAAACTGAAGCAGGACTAAAAAAATACCATAACAACCGGAGCAGTTACGACCGTAAAATAAACAAATGGGTTTGGCGCATGGATCTATAATAATAATAATGGGTTTGGGATAATGATTTTTGCCTATGCAGCAATTCAAACTCATGACGTCGCCGAGTGGTCCTACTGCAGTGGAGACACCGAGAGGACCGAGGGAGAGGAAGGTTCCTGTAAAAGTTCCACCCCGCTCCTTTTACCAGGAACTCTGCGGTGTAAACACAGCTTATGTTCTAGACTAGGCTAAAACAGTCCTCTTTAGTTTAGCATATGGTTAAGTAGGTAAGACTCAGGGACGGCTGAACATCTCACAGGGAATTTACACAGTAGGCGTTAACAGCACCCGAGGGCGCATGTGCAGGTCCGCGGCTTCTGATGCTCTCCCTGTGTAGTCTATGGAGCAGTGCAGAGGACAGTACGGGCCAGAGGACTGATGTAGAGCAACACAAATCACATGCATGTCCTTATGGTCTCTGTGCGCTGGTTTGGCCAGACGTGAGACTTTATGAAAGAAAAAAAAATGATGTCCAGAATCACTGAGAAACCTGCTGCTCCTCCTGCTAATGTTTAGATACAAGTGATGTGTGTGTGTAGATGCGATCTAAACCCAAGGGCCGCTAGAAAAATTCTGTTTCACATGTGATTTCAATGGGAGACGCGTAGCTGCGCCCACAAAATTAGAAATCCATCCTTAATTAGGCGCAACCTCGCGCCTACAGTACACTAGTAGTGTAAATATCTCCATTGGTTTACATGTAAAAAAATTACGCGTATCTGCTGCGCGTATAACGCATACGTGCTGTAACGCCTCTAATTAGCAGTTAGACTGTCAGTCAAGTTGCATAGGGAGTCAGTTTGCTGGGAGAATTATGGTAACTTGAGCTCTATCCTCTCCTCCTTATTTTATCTGTTTTGCATTATCAGGATTTTGACTGTAGTCTGTTCATTGCTATTTACCAGTTTACCCACTGACTGTTTCATGGTGCGACGAGGGGACCTCTGAACCTGGCCTCCTCCATCTACACCTGCGGACTGCCCTGCCTACCCGCCTGGGAGCTGCTTCAGTCCTGCACCGGACCTGTCCACTTTCTGTGGCCAGTGTTGCCAACTTAGCGACTTTGTCGCTAGATTTAGCGACTTTTCAGACCCTATAGCGACTTTTTTTCAAAAAAGCGACTAGCGACAGATCTAGACAAAGCATTAAAATCATTATATGTTGTTAATGTGGAAATTATTTTTGTACATTTGTAGTTCTAAACATATTTAGGGTGTTTTTTACTCACTTTTGTCTCTCCCACGACGTTATTCCTCTCTCCTACAGCGTCCGTTACAGTTATTTGCAAATCCCCAATTATGCAAATTAGGCGATGACGTCATTTAGCGACTTCTAGCGACTTTTGGGACAGCCAATAGCTACTTTCCTTACTGAGGAGTTGGCAACACTGCCTGTGGCTGCTGCGTGGACATGGTCCACGTTCTGTAGCTTAGGTCCTGGATCATTAGCCCGTCCGTCCGTGTGGAGCAGATCCCTCTCTCAATGTGGATCTCCCCGAGGTTTCTCACTTTTTTTCCTACTGGTTTTTTATGAGTTTTTCCTTGCAGATGAGGGCCTGTTGGACAGTTAGTTCCTGATCTGTGTTGGTGATTTTAATGGTTTTGTTAAGTCCTCTGAGATGACTTGTGCTGTGATTTAGGGCTATACAAGATTATAAATATATATATTTATTTTCTATTGTATATGAAGCGTCTTTGAGGGTCCTAAAAAAGCGCTATGTAAAACCGATGCATTGGTATTATTAACATGAACGCAACCTATTGAAAATCATTTGAATGGCAAATATAATAGGTCAAATGTGGCCTCTCAGAATATGGATCTGGAATATGTTCTTGAATCCTATTGCAGTTAGAGGTCAATACATATCTATGGGAAAGAAGCAAGTTCAAGTCACTAGTATATAAACCTTTCCTTTTCTAACATCACAATTATGAATTATTATTCCAAATGTTTGGTTTGCTCCTGTTGCATTTCCTTCACCTGTTTTTCCACACCACAGGGGAGTTGTATTAATTAAAAGGAATGTATCCCTGTAGTTTGTGTTATTCTGCGGCTCATCCAGCACTCCTCCCCATGTCTCCTGTCTCCTCTTTGATTTAACCATTCCACAGCTTTATTTCTCTGCAGGATAGATAACTCCGCCCGATAGCGCTGGCTGCAGAAAATAAATGCCTCCACAAAGGCCCAAGCTCTGCCCACTCTAATCAATAGCCAACCCTCTAATTAAAGACGACTTCAGCTTTTATACACTTCAACCTGTAATTTTCCGTACCTTTCAGCCGCGTTGTGAAAATCTTTGGCTTCCGCTTTTCCTCAAATTAGATTTTGCTGTGCCCCCCCTCTGTCCGCACCTCGCTCGCTCCATACAGGAACAGCTATAAATGTCAAGCTCCTTTTGTAGGTTTTTCTCACAGAAAGCCGTAATAGATTTAGTGCTCGCAATTATGTCAAAGTGGCAGAAAAAGGTAATGGAAGCCCTATGTCTCCGAGGACCATAAACCATTCCTAACCCCGTCATCTATCCAAATGAATCTGATGCAGGGGCTTTTATGGGTGAATGCATATTGTCCCTGTCACACCAGGCACCGGTCGTAGAGAGACACGGTAATGTCAGTGTGATATATCTGAAGATTGAACATGACATTAAGTTTATGGGCTAGAGCTTACGGGCCATATTTACAGTATTTGTATCAATCCAGGATTGCAAGGGCATGCTTTATTTTCACTTTTACAGAACATTAAATTTTTTTAATCCATTCAAAGTGAAGGTCAGTTACGATTCACATTTTTCAGATGGGCAAATATTTTTTAAATACAAACCCGCCCCATAGTTTCCTGATGAGACGCAATTAATTAAAATCCTAGAAGACAACAAAGACTTGTTGCTATTGGTCTAATTCAAACCCGGGCTCGATCATAGACTGTATATATTAACGGACGTAGTCGCGCCTATCTCCGCCGTTCTAACTAATTGGCCAAAAATTGGGCTTTCATGGAGTGATTCAAAATGGCCGCGGGGGCTAGAAAATGTGAAAAAACGCACCTGCGCATGCGTCAACCGGCACGAGCTCTATTCACTTAAACGAGTGACTTCAAAAATTCACAGCGAGTAAACTAGACTGGTCCAAAAAAATTCACTCCCCTCAGCATTGACACACATGTGGAACGGAGCTTTGGGCCAAGAGCCAACTTTTGGACCATCCCGCAAAGGTGTTTTCGAGAAGTAAGAAGATGCTATATGTTAGCATTGGCTAATTCTTATTCCGGGTCCACCCCCATCGGCCCGGGGTGGTATTGCAAGCATGTCAGCGCACGTCATTTTGGCCACTTTTGAGCCGGGACCCGCCCCCACTGGGCCCAATCCGCGTTTCTATTCGGAGTGTGACAATAAATCGTGATACTTTGTCACGCAATCGATTATCGATATGCTTTTGCTAAGTATTGATATCATTGTATTAACACGTCAATGGCGGACAATGATATCAATGAATGGTTTTTCACCATTTCCATGTTCCCAGATGTCTATTATATCTAAAATGTATGGGGATTAGCTTTAGAGCATATTTTATCGAGCCAGCAGGTGGCACCAGCGCTGCCTCTGAATGTTTTGAAATGGGATGCACTTGTTGCGCCTCTTTTTCTCCGCTTTTTGTCTGAGACTGGTGATTTCAGTAAAACTTCCCTCTACTCAACCGACCAGTATATCGATAATCGCTGCATTGTCATATTGTGAGATAATTGTTATCGTGAGCATTGTATCGCACATCGTATCGTGAGGTACCCTGAGGTTCCCACCCCTAGTTTCTATGTAGCCCCTGGACCCTTCCCAGTTGTTAACCTCAAATCGGTTTGATGCTTATTTAAATGATCATTCAATCTGTATTTATAGTGTGTGTTTCCTACACAGGGCAACACAAAGCACTTCACAGTCTACTTCACCATTACATCACCGCAATTAAAATCAACAAAGGTAACTAAAACACAAGGAATTAAGATTATAAATAACAATACTACATCAAAAAAGAAGAGATAAAATACTTCATCTGTATGCACAGCTAAATATAACTCTCCTTCATTTAGATTTGACCATTGTTAGAGAAGGAGCCCGTCTCACATATTCAGGAAGACTGTGGTTTTAGCTGCATACATCTGAAATGCCTAGTTCTGACTCTGGAGTCCAGTCCCTGTGCTCCTCAGAGTCCGGGCCGGTTCATACGGCACCAACATGTCACTAAAACAATAACAACTTAACATTTTGTTAAGTTGTTATTGAGTTATTAAGTTGTTATTGCCAAATTAAAGTAAAAATGTATCCATGTGAAATTGGGTCTGGCCTTCCACAGAGGGTGATATACATATGTAGCCCCCGAAGAAAGTAATTGCCTACCGCTGGTCTGACTATGTGATGGTTATGGTAACTAAATGTATGTGCACTTGTACAGTGATGTTTAAACTAATAATTTAATATAATAAATTAAATTTCCCAACATATTAAAATGATAAAATATTACATTTTAATTTAATGCATGAAGCTCAAGTAATCATATTCTGGGTTAAATCATGACTCACTAGATGCTGAGAAAGTAGCTCTGGGTAAATTAAGTCTGGGCACCCCTGATACACACTATGGCAGTAAGTCGATTCTGCATGTGTATGTTACCATATGGGACAGTTCATGTATAATTTTTATTTCCCAGACTCCAGTTCTTCAGCAGGGGTAATTGGCAGCAGTATGTAGTGAAGCATCAAAGTGAATGCAATTAGAAGTCTGAATATGATAAAGGTCAAAGCAGAGGTGGCTCCCCGCTGAGGCCTGGGCACCGGAGACCACATCTCTGCAGTAGCCAACTGCAGTGTCAGAATGAATCAGGCCTAAGAACGCCCTGGCATTTCTATCTCCAGCAAGAGAAGACCGGACACAATAACATCACATAGCTGGACATGAGATGAAGTCGAAACAACTTATGCGTTTTGTATTCATAAAAGGGAGGACACAAAGGAAACCATTAAATGTATGTACTGTATGTACGCACATGCTCTATGTATGTTTCTACAGTATCATGTATAATAAACGCTTTGTGTTAAACCAGTAGGAAAAGCGCTCAACAAATAAAGATTGATGAAGATTTGATATGTAACTGTTGGAATAATTGTCTAATCATTATGTTTTATCATTGCTTTGTTTTTAACCATTTGTGTTGCACAGGTATAATCTAAGGTGCGAGTGTTTTTTATAAACCATGTTTATATTCTTACAGTTCTTGTTACAGTAATATACGTAGATGTGTACTGTTCTGGGAAGGTCACACTTTCCGAGAAGCGGTGACTCATCAACCATGCATCTCCATCTTGTTTGTAACAAATGTAACATTCAATGTTTTTCCACAAGTCAGCTGTTAGGGCTGACCTTGTGGTGACATATGGTCTCAGGTCAGGAGCTGGAGATGATTGTCCACGCTTTTGTCTCCTCTCGATTGGACTATTGTAACAGCCTGCTTACATGTCTTAGTAAGAAAGATCTGGCTCTTTTACAAGTTGTTCAAAATTCTGCTGCGAGGCTTTTGACCCGCACCCACAGGAGAGCCCACATTACTCCGATCTTGAAGTCTATACACTGGCTCCCTGTCTCTCACAGAATCTATTTTAAAATTCTAGTGTTGACATTCAGGGCTCTTCATGGTCAGGCGCCTGATTACATCCACCCCTATGTCTCAAACAGGAGTCTGAGGTCCTCCACTCAAACCAGGGGACAGATCCTTCCAGGCAGTTGCTCCTCACCTTTGGAATGGGCTTCCCCAGTCTCTGCGCATCTTAGAGACTGTCGATGATTTTAAGTCCCAACTTAGGACGCATTTGTTTAGACAGGCTTTCTCGCCTCACTGTTCATAGGTGTCTGTGAACTGTGTTTTTCAGTGTCTTTGTTTTAATCTGACTTGTATGTGTATTTTATGTGTTTTAATATGTGAAGCGCTTTGCGACCCTGGTCTACAAATAAACTTTACTTACTTACTTACTTGTGCCTGTAACTAGGGGCGTAAAAAAATAAATAAAAGGAGTGCGAAGCGGAATCACACTGATAAAGACTAGATTGTACCTGGGTCTTGATCTCTGTGACGGCTTCTCACTTGCAAGTAAATAAGATTATGCGCTTTGTCTTTTCTTCCTTTTATGCAGAATTGTTGGTGAAACCAGCCCCAACAGTAATCAGCTTAAATTCCATAATTGATTCCAGCTTGAAATAAATCAAATCAAAATCCATCAATTTTCTTCCCCTTGATCCATTTCTGGGTGAGGGAGTGGCAGTCAGAGCTGCACCCAGTACACTTAGCACCAGCCCCTCAGCCCTTCAGCCCTTCAGCAGGGGCTTCAGGCTAAGGGGGGTTAAGTGTCTTGCCCAAGGACACAACGACAGCAGACATCAGTGGGAGTCGTGAAGTAGGTCTTGTGGTGGGCTCGAACCCACAATCTTCAGGCTCAAAGGCCGATGCTCTACCAACTGAGCCACTGTTGCCACTAGTCCAAATTAAAATCATGAATTTGTTTTGTCCAAAAGGAAAGAGTCTTTTGGGAAAGAACAAATGTGAAGAAATGCCAACCACAACAGTGGAAGACTGAGGCACACACAGGGCAAGAAGGAGCTGCAGGGCCTTTATCCTCACCGCTGTCAGACTGTATGATGAGTCTCTTTAAGTCACTAAAGAAAAAACCTGAACTGCTATTACCACTCTTTCTTTTATTGTACATAATTATATCCTACACAGACTATATTTTTTGCAACCTGAGTGATTCTATCTATGCCAAATGTGACATGTAAATTTCTCCAGTGTGAATTCAATAAAGTCTATCTTTTCTTATCTACAATGCTGCCTGCTAACCCTTATTAGCAATATTTTTTACAAACTTGTAAGAGCCCTACGCTGATGCAATGTGAAAAAACTAGTGATTGTTTGTATTGAGAGCAAGGAACTGATTACAGTTCATTGCTCTCAATACTAATTACAGACCAGTGAGTGGATGCAAAAAATACTTTCTCCAGATAAATGTATGAACTTTGGTATACAAATAAACTATCCTTGCCATTAGAATGCATTTATTTATTTATTATTTATTATCTATGTTTGTGATTTCAAAGTTATGTACCCAGCTTTAATACGGCTTAGGTTTCTCGAAATGCATAAATTTGTGCATTTGTTTTTTTTATTCTTCTGTCCATGTCAATTATGCCTTAAAATCATAAGTGCATAATCACATCTATCATACACTACAATCACGGTGCATTAAGACATCTAGACAACTATGGTTTTGTTTGAAAAATATCACAATTCAAGGAATTTTAAAATGACACGACATGAGCGTACTAGCAAAGATAAAGTTTGTTATCGTGACTACTTTAACTTTTGTGAACTTCTAACAGTAATACGAGAGATGCTTGGATTATATTGCAACTGAATTCTGTGCATTCCGAGCTTTGAAGTGAGTTTTAACTTGAACCAGAATAGAATAACTTTGATGTCTAGCATGTGTGAAGACAATTTTCTTCGACTTGCAGTTACACACAGATTCTAAGACAAGCTTAAAAAATATCATTTAATATTTGTTTTTTCTTTAAATGCACAAGCTTTAAATATTCAACTCAAGTTCACCATGAAACGAAATAAACACAAAATTAGAGCCTGACCCTGGAATAATTCTACATAAAGCATGGTCTTCCACTTCAGAGGAAAGGTCATCCTAGAGGACTGTACATGTAGGGAGAAACACTGTTTAAATCTGACCTACAGCGTGAAGAAATGCTAATGGATGGTATAACAAAAACATTACGAAAGGCTGTCTAACTTTCTGTGTGAGCAGCAATGCTAATTTTGAAGATCTGCATTCAACATTTGGATGACCCTTTCACCAATCTAAAGATAGAATCATTTTGTTTTCATTTGTTGATCACTATCAGGAAATGGCCCTAATCATAATTTTAAAATCACTTAATATCACATTACTGGAGGAGACTCGGCTGCTGTTTCAAATAGTTAATGTTGTTAATTATTTTGTATGAATTCAAATATTTGTTTTCATGCTATAAATTGTGCGGTTCATTATCGAATTTTCATTGCCATCCCCCTTTCACTGTATCTTCACCATATCGACATACAGCTGGTTTTGTAACCTATATTTAATGATTGCTTTAATTTACCTTTTTATAATCCCGAGGGTTCCATTCCCACCTCTACACCTTCTCCACCGACTCTCACTGATGACTGCTGTCGTTGTGTCCTTGGGCAAGACACTTAACCCCACTTTGCCCAAAGCCCCCTCTGAAACATCAAGGCAATTCTTACACTCAGAGAGCAGCCATCCTCCTGTGGACTCACCACCTGCAGAGGGTCAGTGAGGGGCTGGTGCTATGAGACTTGGGTGGCATCTCTGACTGCCACCCCCCTGACCCAGAAATGGATTAAAGGGTAGAAAATGGATGGATGGATGGACAATCCCAAAAACGCCAACTGTTTTTTGGTTCTATCCCCCTACATTCCCCCTTTGTAAACATACAGACAATTCATAACTAAAGGGTTACATTTTCCCAACAAGGCGATTGACACTGAAAAAGCAAATGTGATCTGATCTTTCTCAAAATCATATGTTTGTAAAATAAATATATGATATCTATCAAAAACACCCAGACGTTTATGTTTTCATATTTTCTATGATGTCTTTTAACAATGACAGACAGGGGAGGAATAAGTAACTGAACCATGGCCTGTAATAGTGGCAATTTTTTTTTTGCAAAACACCATGATAAACTTTTGATTATTCTTATTATTATTATTATTGATTGCACATTGACCAGGCCCTGAGGCATCAAAACAGCCCCTAACCATGAGGCTCCCTTCACCATCCTTCACAGTGGAGACCAGGTTTAATGTTGGTGAGCTGTATCTTTCCTCCATACGTGACAATGTGTCTCGCGAACTTTCAGAATGACGTCACACTCCGCCGCCTGGCAACACCTGTAACACATGCTTTGTACTGACACTACTGCAATTAATAACACTGGGTAACAAAAAATATTTTTAGAAAATAGTCCAGGGTTTTCCAGCTGAATTAGACTAATTTTGATGCTCTCAAATGACATTGGTTTTGCTCAATCAGGTCAGGATTTTATTCAGAATATTTTTTTTAATCGATTTTGCGTTAAAAACAAATTTCTGCAGACCATCAGCTGAGAAACCCTTGACGTTTTTTCTGTTTTCCTCAAGAAATAAAAGTCATTCAGTTTTTATTTACTCCATCAAATTTGATAAGCAGAATTCATAATAACGTAGACGAACATAATCCGTAACACTATGGCTGTATCTCAAAAAGTTGACCTGATAGAGCAAAATGCATGTTATATTCGGACTCAGAACACCAAAATTAGTCAACGTAGCTGGGACTGGATTTTTAATGCTCCACACTTTTCCAGCTTCACTAACGAAGTGTTTGGAACAAATATAAATGTCCTTTTTTACATTTTCATGTTAAAAGTTTTGGAAACCCACCTCTTGCACTAGTGGATGTCGTGGTATGGTTGTTACTGGTTTCATATAGTCCTCATAAGAGTATCTGGAATCACTGACATGAACCATAACCACAGTGTTACCATTATTCTATGATTTAGTCCAACTAAACACTAGCATGTGAAGAACGCAGTAGAATCAAATAACACGTGTAACCCGTCAAATATAATGTTTTTGCTATACTTTTATTAAATCTTTAGTCCTAAATTTCCATTGGGTCTGGCGCCGGCTCCAGGGAGTTTGGGATCATGTGGTGCTTGCGGGGTCATGTGACTACTAGGTTATAAAGATAGCCATTTAGTTCTGCATATATTGTCAATATTTATATATTGTTTTGTTGCTAAAACAAAGCACTCACAATGCTCTGGTGAAGATGCTCATGTCAGTTTTCAATTTACATTGGTGGAAAGAGCGTTCCACAGACTGAGATATCTTTCAAGGCTGTTTAAACTGTGGATGTGAGACAGATTTGTAATTGTTTCTTTTGTTTTTTTTCTAAAGGCCAGATCTATCATGATGAGGAGAAGAGGAGCTCCAATCTGCTCCTCACAGCCACAGGCCCAACAACAGCCACTAGCCCACAGCATCAGGACACATACAGGTGCCTGGCTGTGCTCACATTTTAATACACCACTAATTCTTTTGCTAAATATTTTGTTTTTCATGGCAATTACAGTAGGTCCCATTTTGTTTTGTCGTCTTCATTCACGCTTCTCGGGAATCACGCAGCTGCGTGAAAAATAGTACATCTTATCGCCACAAGGTGGCAGGCTAAGTCCGCTTTAGCTCTGCCAGCGACTTAGACGCTCAGGTATCATACTGCGTGCAAACCTGTCTAGCCCAGAGATGCTATGTTGGCCAAATGGTTAACATTGAAGACTGGGACCTGGAGAACCCAGGTTCGATTCTTGTCTGAGGCAATTTTGGTTGCACATCTTTTGGTTGCTTGTGGCAAAATTGTTTTTTCATTAAACAATTATTATATAACATCTTGTCTTTAATGTCTGAAAAAATCTAGGTGAAATTCACTAGTGTTATACGTTAAATATTGTGATATGTGTTTTGATAAACCGAACGTTACGTTACATCCTCCGCTCTGGCCCCGGGAGCAGCTGCTGTGACCCCCGCTCTGACAGCTCAGTGAACGCACTGCCGTCTGGGCTCCGAGCGCGGACCATAGACACGCGAACAGAACCACAGACAGGACCATAGACACCCGAACAGAACCACAGACAGACATTTACATTTACATTTACATATACGCAGACAGAACCCAGACAGGCGGAGACACGCGAGACACGCGGATCATAGACACTTGGACAGAACCAGAGACACACGAAGCATAGACACTCGAGTCGGACAGGTCCATTTGTTTTGTGTTTAAAGTTACCTAAGTTTCTCCTTGCATTAAAAATGCTTGGTGGTTGTGGATATTTAGACTGCGTGATTTGATAGAATAATACTGGCAATGTCTAATACATATCTAATTTTCAGTAAATTATAAATAGAAAGAAAAAGAAGAGGAGGTCAAAATTCAATCCATTGAATATTGAAAGAATCAATACATTCTTGATTTTCGACTAATTCATGAGTGTTGTGTGTTTAATTGGTGCCAAAGTAACATCTTTTTAATCTTCTACAACATAGTGACTAAAACAAGTGTGCCATAACAGAGTAATTCAAAATTTACATGTTATATGACTGTGATGATTATGTTTGGAATGTCGATCTTTAAACCTGTTTTTCTCAGAATTCTGTTTCATAAAACCATGTAAATACGCTGACTTCAGATTATGAGAACTTTTGTTACAGACATGCTATGGAGAAAAGGAAAACAGATTTGAAAAGATATTGAAAGCAGCTTTAACACTAGCACTCGCATGGAGGTGTCATTTGGCACTTATACCTATCATCCCCTCCACGGTGCCAAATGACCCCAAGGATTTTAGCTAACAAACGAAATCACCTGTGAACGGCCAACTTTGTTATGTAAATAGGGCCGTTATCACAGGCTGAGCTTCACTTTGCCATCTTAGGGGGAGGGGGAGGATCTGAATAGTTACAGTTTTTCTCCAGTGGCTTTAGTGCATTTCTCACATCACATAACATTATCATGAGCTTCAGTCAGAATGAAACATACTGTTTTATAACATTATCATGAGCTTCAGTCAGAATGAAACATACTGTTTTATAACATTATCATGTGCTTCAGTCAGAATGAAACATACTGTTTTATAACATTATCATGTGCTTCAGTCAGAGTGAAACATACTGTTTTATAACATTATCATGTGCTTCAGTCAGAATGAAACATACTGTTTTATAACATTATCATGTGCTTCAGTCAGAGTGAAACATACTGTTTTATAACATTATCATGTGCTTCAGTCAGAATGAAACATACTGTTTTATAACATTATCATGTGCTTCAGTCAGAATGACACGTACTGTTTTATAACATTATCATGTGCTTCAGTCAGAATGAAACATACTGTTTTATAACATTATCATGTGCTTCAGTCAGAATGAAACATACTGTTTTATAACATCATCATGTGCTTCAGTCAGAATGACACATACTGTTTTATAACATTATCATGTGCTTCAGTCAGAATGAAACATACTGTTTTATAACATTATCATGTGCTTCAGTCAGAATGAAACATACTGTTTTATAACATTGTCATGAGCTTCAGTCAGAATGACACATACTGTTTTATAACATTATCATGAGCTTCAGTCAGAATGAAACATACTGTTTTATAACATTATCATGTGCTTCTGTCAGAATGAAACATGCTGTTTTATAACATTATCATGTGCTTCTGTCAGAATGAAACATACTGTTTTATAACATTATCATGTGCTTCTGTCAGATTGAAACATACTGTTTTATAACATTATCATGTGCTTCAGTCAGAATTAAACATACTGTTTTATAACATTATCATGAGCTTCAGTCAGAATGAAACATACTGTTTTATAACATTATCATGTGCTTCTGTCAGAATGAAACATGCTGTTTTATAACATTATCATGTGCTTCAGTCAGAATGAAACATACTGTTTTATAACATTATCATGAGCTTCAGTCAGAATGAAACATACTGTTTTATAACATTATCATGTGCTTCAGTCAGAATGAAAAATACTGTTTTATAACATTATCATGTGCTTCAGTCAGAATGACACATACTGTTTTATAACATTATCATGTGCTTCAGTCAGAATGAAACATACTGTTTTATAACATTATCATGTGCTTCAGTCAGAATGAAACATACTGTTTTATAACATTATCATGTGCTTCAGTCAGAATGAAACATACTGTTTTATAACATTATCATGTGCTTCAGTCAGAATGACACATACTTTTTTATAACATTATCATGTGCTTCAGTCAGAATGAAACATACTGTTTTATAACATTATCATGTGCTTCAGTCAGAATGAAACATACTGTTTTATAACATTATCATTTGCTTCAGTCAGAATGAAACATACTGTCAAGCTAATTTCATACATTCCTCTATCTTTTTATATCCTGAAAAATCCCTGAAAAATTGCTCTTAGGTGAATTATAGCTTTCACTCATGAAGATGTGTGTTATATTCTTTACATTTATCAGAGTTCTACCATAACGCTTTTTTGTATGTTTGTTCTATATAAAGAGACATAAGTTACTGTATTATTGCATATGCAGTACATATGTGAAATACACACCACTTTACTTTGCCATCTTAGGGAGAGGTCAACACACAGGTTTTTTTGGTTAGTGAGATTTATTGATTTTAAATGCTACAAAATAAGAAAAATTGACTAATAGTTTCGAGAACTTTAAATGCACCAAAGCCACTGAGAAAAATGTTATTACAAAATATATACAGTATATTAATTCTCAGGGTTCACAGTCTGGAAGTCACTCATTCGCAGCCCTTCCTCCCCCAGACGAATAAACAAAGCCCACCCTAGCCCCCTGTTGTTTCGGTCATCACCTCATTTGACATGCAAATGTTAGCAACCCAAGTAGCGGGTTAGCTCCTCTTCTCTAAACTAGCCCCAAATTTGGCTGGGCGTTCTAGTGTTAAGATGTGCGAGGCGAGCCTGGCCTGACTGCGCTCTCCTCCTCCTAAGAAAAGATTAGAACGCAACATTTAGTTAATAATGTGTGTATAAAAATAAAAAATATTGAAATTATGACTTTAAACAAAAAGTAGTCTTCTGTTCTCTAGATGTTACAGACAAGGCCCGCATCCTTCCACCACCTGAAGAAGATGACATAGTCTGGGATCGCGTCTTTCATTCAGACAGAAGACATGTTTTATTGTCGATGGTAGAGACAGCACGAACAACAGATACAACAGAATGCAAGTGTATTATACAGAGCGGAGGCATGGAGACCTCCAATCAGCAGC
The DNA here is from genome assembly GCA_964034765.1 of Knipowitschia caucasica. NCBI lineage: Eukaryota > Metazoa > Chordata > Actinopteri > Gobiiformes > Gobiidae > Knipowitschia > Knipowitschia caucasica. The sequence goes on from OZ035823.1 coordinate 30,629,090, forward strand.
TTCCACGTTGTGCTTGTAGCTTGGCCTTCAGATAGACAAAACATGAAGTGGAAAAGTACAGGCTTCTGCACATTGATAGAATGATGAGTTTAACTTTAACAAAAGTTGCTTAAAAGTGTTATGAAATCTCACATTCCCCCCTCTGGTCACACATTCACGTGTGACCATCAGGATCGATAAACAGCAACATAACATCATAACTCAATACTTAACCCTCTAGGCGCCACGGTCGACTTAAGTCGACAAGCTGCGGTACTGTTAAAAACGGCCGAGTGTGACCAACTGAGTGTCAAAATTCATTCATACTCCCTGCCACTAGTTGGCAGACATGTCAGACTACCTCCCTGGCCCCAAAAAACGTCATGCTCCTATTCTTGGGTTGCATATGACGTCAGGGCAGTGGCGGAAATGACATACGTGGGACAGGACGTGACGTAGCCTGGCGGTGCAGTCTGCCGACTATGTACTCGGAGATATGTAGAAGAAGTGCTAATATCTTAGCTAACAGTCTTCAGCTAAAATGCCATCATTTTGTGCGGTGTACGGTTGTAGCAACCGCGCGAATAGAGAGAAAGATAAGAGTTTTTTCGCTGTTCCAACTGTGGTCTCATATAAAGGAGTACATTTTGAAAAAATCACTCGAATGAGGCGGGCGAGGTGGATCAGCAATCTCCGACTGAAATCGGGTGGCGCGACCCGGGCTAGTGCTAAAGTTTGCAGCGATCACTTTGTAACAGGTAAGAGCTGTGTTATTTCTTTAATATTGTATCTTTGCATGTTTTTAATTACACCATATAATTGAGACCAGCACTACTTACAGGCTGGAATAGCATTGTATCTTTTTGCCAAAGTAAAGATATCTGTGTTGTACTAACACATTTCTGATGTAATTTGATTATTTCAGGGCGCCCAAGTGCCCCAACAGATGTGAACTCCCCAGATTGGGCACCCACTGTCAACCTTGGGTACAAACGAGGCCATGCGGAACCACATGACGCAACACAACAGAGTGAGGAAAGCGCACAGAGTCATAACAACCTCTTTACTGCCGCTGAGCTGGAGACTGACACCTCTTCACCCAACTTGTATGATGAAAGTTCATCAATGCATGAAGAGGAACGTTTCAAAGGTTTTTATAACACGTTTTAATTGCTGTTATGTTTGATAATTATTAGAAATATGAAATGTGTCACAATTCTTTCTTTACATAATGTGTAGATGCAGAATGCCAGACCGATCTGTCCATGATGGACATCTCTAAACTGGAGGACACCATGAGAGGATATACATCAGAGATCTGCAACCTCAGGGAGAAAGTACATAACTGTACCTTGACCCCAGAGACCTTTCAGAATAATGAAAAAACTAAGTTCTACACAGGACTGCCCAACTGTTTACTTTTAATGCAAATATATAATCTCTGTGAACCATACATAACTACATCACACTTGTCCACACTCTCTAAATTTCAACAATTTATTATGATACTCATGCGACTAAGATTAAATCTTCAGCTCCAAGATCTTGCCTATCGATTTAATGTATCAACAGCCACTGTGTCTCGAATTTGTGTCAAATTAATTCACATTCTCCACAGAAGACTTGAATTCCTAATTGATTGGCCTGAACGAGAAGTATTACAAGCCACCATGCCCATGTCATTCAGACAAGCATTCGGACTTAAAGTTGCAGTGATATTGGACTGTTTTGAAGTATTCATTGAGAAACCAACAAACCTTTTGGCAAGAGCACAAACCTGGTCCAATTATAAGCACCACAACACAATCAAGTATCTTATTGGCATTGCTCCTCAGGGTTATGTTACCTTCATTTCACAGGCATGGGGAGGGAGGACTAGTGACAAAGAAATAACTGAAAAATGTGGGATCTTAAATAAGCTACTTCCTGGAGATGTTGTGCTTGCAGATAGAGGGTTCACAATTGAAGACAGTGTAGGATTTTTCTGTGCTTCTTTGAAGACTCCAGCATTCACACGGGGGAAGAAACAGCTGTCTGCTTATGAGGTTGAAGAAACTAGAAAACTTGCAAGTATCCGCATCCATGTAGAAAGGGTAATTGGTTTAGTTCGCAGAAAGTACCAGATCTTGCAGAGTAGGGCAATGCCTCTGGAACACATGGCAGTCAAATCAAGTGATTCAATGGCGCTGATTGACAAAATCACTGTCATTTGCTGCGCTTTAACCAATCTTTCTGAATCTATTGTTCCTCTGGAGTAAGAATGGCTTTTAGCTTGTTGTACATTTTGTGAAATATTGTAAATACATTTGACAGTTTGCTTGTTTTTGTACCACTTGACTAAACTTTCAGTCATGGTTGTTTTGAAAAATGTGAATTTAATCATTTCTTATCCATAAAACATTTGAAACAGCAACACATTTTAAGTGCTTTCATTTTTCTCCATTCATGAATACAACATTCAATTACGTAGTTATTTATTCTCTAGAGAAATGTAGTCCTAAAATTTCAGGAAGGATGCAATTTCTCATGTATTCCTCAACTATGGGAATTCCAGTATTCCAAAGCACCTCATTGCGCAGCACTCTCTCAACAAATAGATCCTTTGCATTCCAGACAATGAAATCACAATACTCAACATCAACAATATGAAGCTGTGCTTGAATCTGGAAATAATAGGGATGTTTTCTGTCCAGATGCACACCATCCTCATCCCTTATGAGACAGAAGCCAGGCTGCCCAGCACAATTCTGCAGCTTTTCTTCATCTTGTCTGCTATGTGGACACTGAAGAGTAAAAATGACACATTATGGGAATTATTATGGGCTCATTCTATACATACTTTTGCGAAACTCTAATTTCCATGGTGACAGAAGGGCAAAAAACTGCTTGACCACGCGCATTTTCTCTAGTAGTCAAGCAGTTGTTTGCTCCTTCTTCACCATGGAAATTAGCATGTCGCAAAAGACGTATACATATTAATTTATTTCAATCTGATATTGCCTCATTTTCATGCCACAATCTCCCAAATTCAATATCACAAGTAAAGTGTTAAAGGCCTTACATTTGGTTCAGTCAACTTAAATAGTAGTAAAAATCTATACCTTTATTTCACAAACTCCTGTTCCATGGCAGTCACAGGTAACAATTCCATCCGGTGAAGCTCCCATGTATGGCCACTTTGAGTTCAGCCACAACCCACTGTCCATACATGAGAACCCCTCATGAACCAAGCGCTGGTGTCTGATGTAAGTCTCTCTGGCTTTCGATTCGTTCTTACACCCATATCTGTAACGTAAAAGGATTTTTCATTACCAACTGGATGAGAATTGAATAATATAAATGTATTATACCCTTGCCAGAACCGCATATTAAACATAATAAACATGTTCTTCCTCCCTCACCTTTCCCTAATAAATACCTCATTGCTGCTGTTGACAGTGTTTGCACTTCAGGGTAGCAAATTGTTTTAATTAGTGCTTTGGATGGGTTTCCTGGACTGCTGTGCAACACTTGCTTTAGCTTGGATGCAGTAACCCTTCCTGCCCTTTGCTTGAACCAGATAGAAGAGGAGCTCTGGTTTCTTGTTGCTTCCTCAACTGCTTGAACTTGCTCCTGGCTTATTTCCTCGAAAACAAAGTCCCTGCATGCTCCCTGCAGCTCAGATGGAGTAAGCTTCACACTCTCAGCTGTGCGGTAATCGATAAGGGGTTTGGGGAGTTTGGAAAAAGACTTTGGAACAAAATCTAAGTGATAAGGTTCCCTACTCATCAGCGCAGCACTTCTTGGAAAGTTTGTTTTTAAGTCCTCCAAAAATTTAACATACGTAGCTAGCCTTTTTCAATTTTTGGAACAACACATTGCGTGTTGTGGTGGATGTCAGTGATAGGAGTATTGTCTGTTGAAATGTAACAAGAAAATTAACATGTTAATGTTTATCTCATTGTTGAATAAACGCAATATGCAACATTATGCCAATGTTGTGTATTGTAGTTTGACAGTTTCAGCTGCTAATGTTGCTTTCTTTAGCACAATAGTGTTACATGGCCTTGGGATAGCAGCAAGGATCTCTCTCCTCATTCCTATCCCAGGCAGGAAGTATGAGGTGATTAACAGCTGACTGTAATCATACTGCTAAAAGTAGGAATCGGCCAAAAAAAACATTTGATGACAATTTGTGGACCACAGACTTGAGATAACCAGCAGCAGCCAAAGCTGTCGAGGGTATGATGTAGGAGGTGATTTTGGGTGAATCTTAATATGAAAACATAATGCACAAAAAATGACAACAGACAGAAAAGCTTACCTGCCTTCCCCGAAATTGCATCATCTAAATTTAACTTTTTCCTTTTTGCAGATGTGAAATCTATCATTGCCACCGGTGCAGCTGGTATCTGCACACAAAAGATCTGTTTTATATATACACAAAACTAAAGATGGCAAATATATAATATATCAAACTATAATATTACCTTTTTTATGTTTGATGGCATTAGCCACTGACATTTCTCTGTCGTGCATGAGGAATTTCTCATTTTTACCCCAGCCTCGGTAGCAAAAAGTATGGCCCCCACATGAGAACATGATTCTGATAAACTGCAAGTAATAGCAAAAAAACATATTGCAGTAATCATTATTTCTTACTTTTTAATGAACTTGAGTTATTATATATCTCATAAGACAAAGAGAAGAAGAGGGTGTAACTTATTACCTACATTAAGTTGATGAAGCACCATTTAGCTTTGCTACACACCTCAGTAGAAGAATATTTGACTTTCTCTAATCAAGTCTTAATCATATCGTTGCTGTCTAAATAGTAACTACATAATGTTCTACTTAAAATGGCTGTATACAACATATACATCATATTTACTAGTAGTACTTACCCAGCCATACAGTCGCAATGGGCTGTGACAACCTCTCCGCTGTCTCTAGCCACAAACCATGTTTTTAAAGGTTTTTCACTGCTTCTTTGTGAATGGTTGACCTATAGAAGTGGAATAAAATATAATTACTTTATTAATCCCAAGAGAAATGTATTTGTTTTCATCTGTTCAAAAACAATCAATCATCCAAGCAGATGTTAATAGATTAGCATTTAAAAAGCGTCATTTGGTGCCACTAGTCAGTGGAGCAGGTGAGTGAGCCTTTTATTGAAGGCGCTCCTCTGGCTCATCACCTCGTACAGAGGAAGGCTGCTGTTTTCTGATGAAGATATTTTTTTTAGCTTCTCGTCTCTATCATAAACACCAGAGTCTGCTCAGCACCAACCACAGATGACACCACCTTTTAAATCGCTAATTGTTCGAAAACACTGATGTCACTGATGCCTTGTATGTAAATGTATTTTTTGATATTATTCACACTTTTTGACCCCTTCCCATTGGGACAACAGATGTGTTGTAACTTGCAACACATAAATAACACAATTTCGAATTGGACTTGAACAAAGCGTTTAAATCAATTTTGACGAATAAAAATATCTTCTATGTTTGATATCATGATTGCTCATATTATGCATGTTACTTAGCATGTACAGTCCCAATCAAATAAACCAATACATAAAGATGCAAATACAACATCAAAATATGACAATCATATGAGGTTTTACATTGGAAATATTACATTATGTGTGTTTCAGTAATTAGCATTAGCATAAACATGATAATATGCATGCCAAAAATAGCTATATTAACGCCGAAACTCATAAAAGTTACTCACCCGAGCAAAAACAAGGCGACAATCATTCAAAGCTTCTTTCGTCCCTAGATTGCTGACCCAACCCGAGACAAAATAGTTATATGCCTCCAGGCTTTTGAAAGCCTTCATTTGTTCCGCAGTGTAGTATGACGTCTGAAGCACCAGGTAGTTTATGATGTCCATCGCCTCCACCGCAGGTAAATCCTCCATTCTGTGCTGAAACTCCGACTTTGACAAACTATACGGGTCATATCCAGTATGCGAGTTAATCTTTTCGCGATAACGGCTCTGTGCGCGATCCCGATCCCGTTCAGCCCTTTACAATAGTCACTTTCCTCCATTGCGCTACTCTTTACTGTATGTTGTGACAGGTGATGAGCAAAGGCTTTCCCAGACAACCGCCCCCTGCAGGCCACCCGATAAAACGCAGCAATTTCTTCCGTTTTTTTATCCAAAAATAACCGGAATCAAGACTCTTTTGAGAAATATTTTTGTATAGTCCCTCAGAATTGAGTGTCCCCCTCCCGATTAAGAATGTTACAACAACCGTACACCGCACAGGGTGAGAGCCTTTTGACTCCAAAACAGACACGATTTACATGGTTTTCAATGGGAGCAAAACGGGGTTGTCCCACGTCTGCTCACTCGCCCCCTAGCGGCCAGTTTAATGACTAAAGTTACAGACCCGAGCTATAAAACATGTTATTACTGAGGGGCCTAAAGTTACGACCTCAGCTTTTAAAAACGTTATTAATGAGACTCCACAAGTTACAGACCCCAGCTTTAAACATGGTTATTTATGAGACTAAAGTTACAGCTCAGCTTTAAAACATGGTGTTTATTTATGAGACTAACAGTTACAGACCTCAACTTTAAACATGTTATTTACAGACTACTAAAGTTACAGACCTCAGCTTTAAGCATGTTATTTAAGAGACTCTAAAAGTTAACAGACCCCGAGATTTAAAACATGTTACACACCCAACACCCTGTTAACATGTAAAATGGATTAGTCAACAATGGCTTGGTCCGTTTGGGCCAGGTGGACTCGCCGTTCTCTACCCCCCGGACAAAAGTCGGGACTCGCCCGGACTTGCCCTGCCGCTTCGGCTAGCAGAGCAGAGTGTGTGATAGAGGCGGCGGTTTTTTTCAACTTTATTCACTGATCCGCGGGTCAAAACAACGTGACATGATTCAGATATACCTTCATTCTAAAGCTTATAACTTCGATGTATGTGTGTGGTCGTTGGTTTTCCAAAAGCCCGGTTACGTACCGTGGTATTTTGCTTTAAGTTCGTCGGTATTATATCTCCGTTAAACCGCAAACAGCTGGTGAGATGCGCTTTCACCGTAATGGCAGTCATCAGTGATTCTGTTTACCCGGGGTTGGGTAAATTCTCACCTCGCGGCGACGTCATTAAAAACAAAAAAAATAAATACACGCGCGATGCCGAGGTTATCCCGACTCTTTTTTTTTCAGAGTCCAGACTAATCTGTGGCCCAACTTGCCTCATATTCGTCATCTTTAATAATTATATCTCAGGAAATAAACGGTTAAATATCAGAAACAATCCCAACATTTATGGATTTCTATGGAATAAAAATTGTTTATTGATAAAGTTGGGTGGTAGCTATATATTCTGATGATTTAGCCGCTCAGAATCAAATGAACTAAAGTGAGTAAAGGAACAGCGACCTTCTTTTCACCACAGCGTTTCCATGAGTCTTGCATTGCTAATTAATAGTAATGAGGCCCTGCCTTTAGGCCTCTGCTGTGAGGCCCACCACCGGCATCAGTTCGGTGCCTCTGTGTAGATCACCCGTCTTGTCTCGGACTTGGATTGTTTGAGGCTTTTAAGCGGGGAGTCGGAAGGAGCGATCCTGTTTGTCAGGCATGATTTTTATGTTTAAGCAGCCTCCCTGCGCGATTGCAAATGTACTCAGAAGGGACTCCCATTACCGTGGCTCACATATATAATATTTATTTTTCGGGGATCAGGAGCTTTCTGACGACCCACCGCACCTGACATGACTCATATTTTTGAGGCATCAACCGCCCGAAACCGCGGGCCGAGGGTTGGACTGCGGGGTTTTCGGGCCCCCGGACTCCGCGCACCTCGCATGGTTCCTGTTCAGGGCGGGCAGGAGCAATTGTCCATTATTTTAATTGGACTTTGGTCATGCACACTGTAAAAAAGATAAAGTTAGTTCAACTCAACATTTCCAAAGCAACCAGCTGGAAGATTCTTTGAGTTGAAGGCATTAACTTTAATTCTTTTCACGTTTTGACGAACTACACTTATTAAAGTTGAGTCCGTTAAGTTTTCCAGTCTGCCAACTATGTTGTTTAAAATTCACAGTTACTGGAAATTTCATGTCCTGTAAAAACATACTTTTTTAAGGTTTCAGATTACAGTCCCCTACAATAACCCTTAACTATTTTGAGTATAACTTATCCCCCAAAATTAAATCGCTTCATGTGTTGATATATATAGGCGCATTTCATGGACCAAGGTCCACTTGGGTAGGGGAAACCGGAGACCGGGTGGACAACCTATGCGACACAGAGAACATGCCAATTGCCACCACAGAAAGGCCCTGTTCCGACCGGGATTCCGAACCCAGGACCTTAGTGTCAGAAGCGAGAGTGACTATCCACTCCCAGCACACCCGTGCCGCCTGCACACTGATGAACCAGAGGGGAAACTTAATGTTTCTAAGCATGAGCCAGGAATATAAAGGGCTACTATGGCTTGCCTGTCGAATACGGTTGGGTAATAATAAATACAGTGATTGTTTTGGTCAAATAAGTTGTTCAAATGTTGAATGCGCTGGGTGCCATAACACATATTTAAATGACGCAAAGCAGATAAGTTGACCTTCACTATATGCTCGGCGAACTGTAAAAACGGCAATCTAAAATTGTTTCACCTTACTCAGATTTTTGCATTCACTGACAATAAAATTTCCTGGTTGGAAAACTGAACTATCTTGTGAGCACTTGAACTTTCAGAAGTTCACTACCAACTTCAAGTCAAATTTCAAACTTAATATATCATATCAGACTGAACTTTTCATTCAGAAACTTACCAGAAAAGTGAGTGACGAAAATCAGACGCATAGCAGGGATCTTTGCACACCAGAGCACTTGGAAGTTTCTTCACAAAACAGGTGGTAGATGGGTATAGATTCCGGCAGAACAATAACAGGGTGAAACATTATATATTGGTATATATTGGCGTCAGTCAGCTAAAACAACGGATTACTACAATCGTAGAGATTACAATTCAAAGAACTTGTGTGTCTTGTACTTCTATTTTATCTTGTGTTTTTTGTATACTATACAGCCCCTGGCCCTTCTATTGTTCATAAGTTTCCAACTGGCACTTTTATTGTCAGTGGATGCCAAAAATCTTAGTAAGGTGAACATTTTTTGAGTTGTATTTTTTTTACAGTCCAGCACCAGAAGTGCATTAATGGTGGAGTGTTATATAACAACATTATTTAAAAGAATAAATTCAGAGGCTTATTATATATATGATTCGAAGTGTGCGTGTTTGTTAGACATTTTCTGCTGCGCAAATTCATATTTTATTAACAATGATGCCAGAGTGTGAACATGTTTTATTATGTCCAAATTCTTGTATTTTCATGCGTTTTGTTTTGGCGTGTTGTGCGACGGTTTGAAATGATTAGTTGCCTAGATGTAGTAAACTTGTAAAACGAGTTTGCTAATACAAATGTATGATGTGTGGGAAACTTTCTTTCTCCGTGTTTAACAAATATAATGGCGTTGGCTGATGAATGTCTGGCTTAGTTTTAACACTAGCAAACCCAAAGCGAAATTGGCCCCTGTTTTGAAAAGAAGGATAGTTGGGCTGCTAACATTTGCATGTATTGATTTGCAATTTAGGTACTGACCTTATAAACCAGGCAGGGGCCTGGCGGTGGGCTTTGTGATTCGTGTGGGGGAGGGAGAGCTGCTTCTGTCCCGTGATTTTTAGCATGTGGTTAAAAACCCCCTGAAGGAGCTAGCTTTGTTTCTCCCATATCTGGACACAGCACATTAAATTGACTTACTTTGTCTGATTGGGTCTTTGAAGGTCATTCTCGTGCTTCGTCTCAAAATGACGCTTAACACTTGAAGTTCTGCACAACAACATTTTTCACAGCATAATGTTGACACAGCACGGTTCCTTCACAAAACACAAAAACCACACTCTTGTGTCCAGCAGGACTGGAATGGCTAGGTTTTTGCCTTTTCAGCCCAGCCGGCGTTGCCATTGTTTACATATCTTATCAACTCTCCTGCTATCTGTCATTCCATTCGGCGCGAAGACAGACTGAGCGGTGCTTAATCCACGTAGTGGTCCTAGTGACGGCAGTTAAAGCGCAAGACAGAGGCAGATGCTTTTAATAGCCATAAAATGGCCACATCAACATTTCAAAGACTGAAAAAACAGCACCCTACACATTTTAAACTAAAAACAAGTGTAGGTTGAGGGAAAATCAAATGATCAGATGCTATAGCAGGACGACCGTGGACGTGCGGTGAGGATTGTGATTGGGGATGGCACTGGACTTGTAAAATGTTCAGATTACTATCATTATTAAAATTAAAATAGCCATTTTATCACCGATGCATAAACATTCCACAAACTTCCCATGCTTGTAAAGATGAGAGAACTCGCTTCTTTTAATAATCTCACAACCCAATCTAGTTGCTGACTCTCTGCTCCGCATCAACAACTCTCTAAGAAGAACCAAGGCTGCGAAGGAGGTGGAGCAGAGGAGAGGAGAGCCGTGTGCAGAGCGGGCGAGAGACGTGAGCAGACGAGAGAGAGAGTGGAAGCAAGTGAGAGAGCAGAGAGAGACGTGAGCAGCGAGAGAGAGACAGAGAAGAGAGAGACGTGAGCAAGAGAGAAGAGAGACGTGAGCAGAGAGGAGAGAGACGTCGAGCAGAGAGAGGAGGAGCAGAGAGAGACGTGAGCAGAGAGAGAGAGACGGTGAGCCAGAGGAGGAGACGCGAGCAGCGAGGGAGAGAGGAGAGAGGATCGAGCAGAGGTGAGAGACGTGGCAGAGAGGAGGAGAGACCGTGAGCAGAGAGAGAGAGCTGAGAGTGACCGTGGATCTGAGCTGAGGAGCGACGCGAGCAGTAGAGAGACGTGAGCAGAGAGAGAGAGACGTGAGCCCGAGGAGAGACGTGAGCAGAGAGAGAGGAGACGCTAGCATGTGAAGGAGTAGTCGTGAGCAGAGACCGAGAGAGACTTGCGAGCAGAGAAAGAGAGCAGAGAGAGACGTGAGGCAGAGCGAGCGGTCGCGAGCCAGAGAGGAGACGTGTGAGGCAGAGGGAGAGACTTGAGCAGAGAGAAGACGTGAGCAGAGAGAGAGACGTGAGCAGATGAGAGAGAGGCGTGCGCAGAGAGAGAGAGCCGTGAGCAGAGAGAGACCGTTGAGCAAGGAAGGGGAGAGGAGAGAGGCGTGAGCAGAGAGAGAGAGAGAGAGGGACAGGAGAGAGACGTGAGCAGAGAGAGAGGACGCGAGTGGAGAGAGAGGCAGAGAGAGACAGTGAGAGAGCGAGAGAGACGTCGAACAGAGAGGAGAGAGCAGAGAGAGCCGTGAGCCAGATGAGAGAGAGACGCGAGCAGAGAGACGGTGGAGCATGATAGAGAGCGTCGTTGAGCAGAGAGGAGGAGAGACTTGGCAGAGAGAGACGTGAGCAGAGAGAGACCGTGAGCCGAGAGAGGAGAGACGCGAGCAGAGAGAGACTCGTGAGCAGAGAGAGAGTGTGAGCCAGAGAGAGAGAGCAGTAGAGGAGACGGTGAGCAGAGAGGGAGAGAGCGAGCAGAGAGAGACGGAGCAGAGAGAGAAGAGACGTGAGCAGATGAGAGAGAGTGTGAGCAGATGAGAGGAGAGAGCCTTGTGGCAGCGGAGAGAGACGTGTGATGACCAGAGAGAGAGCAGGGACTGTGGTTGAGCAGGAGAGAGGAGAGACGTGAGCAGAGAGAGAGAGGTGAGCAGAGAGAGACGTGCAGCAGGAGAGAGGAGAGCGAAGCAGAGGAGAGAGATGCGGAGCAGAGAGAGAGAACGCGAGAGACGCGCGACGTGAGCAGAGACGAGAGAGAGAGACCGTAGTGAGCAGCGAGAGACGTGGAGCTGAGAGAGAGGAGACGTGAGCAGAAAGAGAGAGACGCGGAGCAGAGAGAGAGAGGCGTGAGCAGAGCGAGAGAGAGGGAGAGGTGAGCAGAGAGAGCGTTGAGCCGTGAGAGAGAGACGTGAGCCAGAGAGAGAGAGAGCGGAGCAGAGAGAGAGAGGACGAGAGAGGTCTGAGCAGATGAGAGAGAGACGACTCGGGAGCCGAGAGAGAGAGAGGTTGATGAGCAGAGAGAGTGAGACCGGCGCGCAGTGATGCGAGAGACTGCAGAGCAGAGAGAGAGCGCGAGCAGAGAGGAGAGATTGCGAGCAGAGAGAGAGATATGCGAGCAGTGAGAGAGACGCTGCCGAGCAGAAGGAGGGAGAGATGCGAGCAGAGAGCGAGATGCGAGCAGAGAGCGAGAGGCGTGAGCAGAGAGAGAGACGAGAGAGACGTGAGCAGAGAGAGAGGTGAGCAGGAGAGAGAGAGCTTTGCGAGCAGAGCAGAGCGAGAGAGATCGAGCAGAGAGAGAGAGACGTGAGCAGAGCGAGAGAGCCACGAGCAGAGCAGAGACGTGTTGAGCAGAGAGGAGAGGGCCACCCGCGACGCGAGAGGAGCGGGACGCGAGCAGAGAGAGAGTCGCGAGCAGAGAGAGAGAGACCGCGCGAAGAGACGAGAGAGGACTCTGAGCAGAGAGAGAGAGACGCCGAGCAGAGAGAGCGAGACGCGAGCGAGCAGAGAGAGAGAGATGTGAGTCCGCGTGTCTATGGTCCGCCGCATCGGGCGCCCAGACGCCAGTGCGGTCCTGAGCTGTCGGCGGGGGTTCACAGCAGTGCTCCCGGGGGGCCAGAGCGGAGGATGTAACGTACGTACGGTTTATCAAAACATATCACAATATTTACGTATAACACTAGTGAATTTCCACCTAAGAATTTTTCAGACATTAAAGACAGATGTTATCTAAATAATTGTTTAATGAAAAAACAATTTTGCCACAAGAACCAAAAGAGTGCCTAGACCAAGAATCGAACCCTGGGGTCTCCAGGTCCCTGTATTTAATGCTAAACCATTGGCAACAATCGCTACCCTCTGGGCTTAGACAGGTGTGCACGCAGAGTCTCCCCCCCCCTATACCTGAGCGTCTAAGTGCTGGCAGAGCTAAGGGAACTTAGCCTGCCACCTTGTGGCGCTAAGATGTACTCTTTTTCACGCCAGACTGCTTTGAATTCCCGAGATCAGGAAACGTGAATGAAGACGACAAAACGGAATGGGGACCTAATGTCGATGTGTAAAATGACGTCGTTCTGGTAATATATTTATTTTGATATGACTGAGGAAGATCGTTGATGAATATTGAGAATAGAAGGGACCTAAAAGTGGAAACGCCCTTTATCAATTATGCATTTTGTTGGGGACTCAGGACAATGTGAACAACATATGAAAATGGCGTTGGTATCAAGACCTATTGCGTTAAGCTTGTCAAGTAGAAGGGGTGATCTACTAGATCAAAGGCTTTGGAATGTCATAGGAATATGGGGGGGGGGGAGGAGCCCAGAGAATATTTTGGGTCAAATCCAAGAAAATACTCATTGATAATTTTAACAGAGCGGGTGGTTGAGTACCTTGATCGGAACCCAGGATGGATAGGGAACAATATGAAATGCATTAGTGTAGTGATATAACTGTTGGTAAATCCAAATTTTTCAAATAACTTTGAACTGCACAAATAATAGCAAATTGGCGAAAATTGTTTAAGTCAGTGGAACTGCTTTCCAACTACACTTACCAATTTCCATGGTCTTGTGGACTTTCTGTTATTGTATCTGGTTAATTTGATATTTTTTTTTGTTCCCTATGTGTGCCCCCACCCCCCCCAACCCCGCCCCCTCCCCCCCTCATATGCTTCCTGTCTGTCTTGTTGCTTGTTTGCCCCTCCCTGATGTGCTACACTGTGTCCACCTGTTGTGTATTTAGATCCTGTTGCTCATGCTTCTTGTTGTCGGCCCATTGATGTTTTTCCCCCTTCTCTTGTTCCGGTATATCAGTTTTTACCCTTTTTTAGGCATTTATTAAATTATATTACTTTTGCAGTTCTGTTTTGCGTTCATTCTCTGACAACACGGATTATCCAGACCACAGAAGGTCTCCACACGCTGGGCCATGAAATTGGGCGACTAGAAACAGGTTCCACCTCCACACCTACTCATCAAGTGGTGCTCCCTTCAACTCACTTCATTGAAATGTTGCACCCAATGGTGTGTCACTCAGGGTCATTCTAAAAAAACTCAAATAAAACTGCAACAAACCGTAATTTAAAATGTATATTTACAAACCCCCCAAAACTGAGGTTTCATACAATTGCCTGTACCAAAGTTTGGTAGGCCCATTTTCTATGTTTATGTCTCTACCCATTGTAACCTCGCGGGGTTACCAATGCTGGTCGCGCTCTAATCTTTACATAGACTTACCAGAGAGTCTGTAATTTAAGGCCCAAATGTTCGGCATGAATTTTGGAACTAATCACAAATTGGATTGGCTATGGCTCCTCATCAGTAGTATTCAAGATAACGTGGCTCTTGGGCTGTGTGCCAGATGAACGTAAGGCAGGATCTTGGATGCAGTGACGTCGTTTGTTCATTGTTTAATCCGTCCTCCCGGATAGTCATTCTATAAGAACCCAAGACATCATCCACGGGCGGCAGCATCCCCTTCATCAGTTCTGAGTTTTCGCAAGTGGTTTTTAAAAATAGCTCTCCTTGAAGAAGGAGCGGAGGGACACAACTGTGGCACTTGTGAGGATCTCATCCAATTCTTGCAGCGGTACTGCTACTTGGATTGTGGTTCGCCATGTCCACCAGCGTCGATAGGCTGAACACAACGGTCTGGGATCGAGGGCAAAGCGAACTCCTTCAGGAGGATAAACAAAGAAATTCATCGAGCTATACTTAAGCTCCTCATTAAATCTAGCAATCAAAAGTACACAGGGGGGACTAATAACCCCCCCTTCGCCCCAAAAATAAATATTGAATAATTTTAAAAAGCTTGAAATGAATGTAAGGAATTGTACACAAAAATTGCCTTTAAATATCATCCCTTTTCTTCCCCTTAATACATTTCTGGATGGGGGACGGTGGCGTCAGAGCTGCACCACAGTTCACAAGCACCTTCATTTGTAGTGTATATATATAATTAAAATCTACATTAATAACTGCATAGCACTGTAAATTATTAAATATTTGATAAAAACTAAACTAACTAAACACTTTAATAAAAGGACTGTGTACATACTTTTATATAATTGAAAGCTTGCCGTGTGTATCATGAGGTGAGATGATGTGAGGGACTCAAACGCAGGAAAGGATAAGCCATAATAAAGGATTTTACTAAAATTAAGTCCAAAGGCAAAAAACACAAACTCCAAAATCCAAAGTACCAGGAAAAGGACGGAACTTGACAAGACAATGAACACGAGCAACAAAGGGAAGAGAAGCACAGGTACATACTAGACACAGTCAGACACAGAAGAAACACATTCAGGGCGGGCCGACCATCAACAGGGGAACAGGAATGAAGTACAACTGAAATGAAAAACAGAGAATAATGTCAAAATGAACACCCACTACAGAAATAAAAACATCCACACCATGGACACAGTGGACCTCAATCATCAGCTAAACTTACAGGCTCACCATGGTAGTTTGGACTCCCTAGGACAGCTTAAGAGTATATTGAGGACTAAGTGTCCAGAGGGTTCCATAAAATAAATTATAAGCCGAAATAGTTAAATAAACAGGACTGAGATTATGAAAACTTCATAAAGCGATATTAAAATCAAAAGGTAGCTTACAAAAATTAATGCGCCCAACACAACCAATCTTTTTTTGCAGAGGTCTTTGGCGTTTTTCATGGAAATCGGGCTCAACCATGGATGGATGATGTGGAAGTCAAAAGCCTCTCCAAAAATATGCCCCATAAATTTAACATATATTTATAGGAGGAGGTTTTTCCAATGAGAGTTCCGACAAACGTCGTGGTCATGCGAATGAAGACAGAACAAAGTTCCATCCGCCACACAAACATTACAGGCCTTTTACAGACATTTTTTACAAACATTCTCATTGCATTGTCATTTAAATGCCTGGAAAAAGTATTAATGGGATGGTGTGGTGTGATTCACAAGTAGCAGAAGTAGATACTTGGCCGAGTGGCTGAGGCACCTTTTGGAAGGGATTCTTTACCCGGTTCTCCATTCCATAAAAATGGCTTGTGTGTCTGGTCCCTCTGCACTATGCACCCCTGTAGCCTCCAGGTAAACAATGTCTCTTTGCATCTTGAATGGAAAATTATTTAGTCTTTTTGGATCGTACAGCATGAGCCTTTAGGTGTTGCATAATCTACTGAATTACCATCTCCATCAGCACACAGTTGGCCTGTTCTGAAAGACATTCAATGTGGTTTTCATTGTGATAAGGTATTATTTTTTTTTCTCTTGTTAGAGGGGCTTGTCCTTGCAACCAGACTCAATACCACTTCCCAAAAGGGGTTCCTATTTTCTCCGGTACAATTTACCCTAATTTGTCTTGCCTGGTCTACACTGGTCTGCTATTAACTATTCTGGGCGGTGAGCCATACGTGCCCGTAAGGTCACACCGGCCTTCCAACTCGATGGTCCGTAGGCACTGGGACGAAGCTGTTACCGATACAGTCTTTAAATGTACAAAAAAGCTGGTTCCATGAAAAGTGGCTTCTCTAGTTTTTGAGTTTTCTATAATATGCTCTCTTGAATCCAAAACTGCAAAAGGGCATGAACTGTCATTTTAGTCACCTGCCGCCAATTAAATTTGTCCAATTTAACATCAGGTATAATATTATCTTTGCATGATTTTTCCAATTTTTGCCATCATTTTTATTCCCAAATATAAAAAAGGGGTGGCTCTTTGGGTAAGTGGGCAATTGAAAGAATTTGTCTTTCTTTCACGGCTTGAGACAGAGCCCAGAAATAGAAAAGGCACCAAGAAATAAAAGAAAAACAGCAAGGGTTGTGATAATTCAATTAAACTGATAATTCAATCCAAGCAAACTCAAACATGTTATGGTAAGAAGCATCATTGTTAAAATATTACTTACCTGGAGGGTTTTCCCAACATCAGACTAAGTCGGAAAAATTTAAATGATATACCTGTTGACTGAATAATTCATTTCCCATTTTTACCTCAGTGTCGTACGTTTCCCTTGATATTGGCGAATGGGGGACGTTTTTTTCCACGTCAGTCTAAAATATTATGATCATGAACATTTTACAAATGTTTTTCTTTTTCATTGTCTAAAACTTTGGCCTCTATGTCTTCATCAGAAGAATCAGGACGTGGTTCCCAACACCAGACTAAAATAGCGAGTCCTTGCCATTCTATTTACCCAAACTTTGATCTTAATATCGTCCGATTTTACGATTTTGCTTGCATGTGGTTTTTGCATTATCCTTTGAGTCACCGAATGGGGAGTGGTCTTTGTCAGTCATTACAATAGTATAATCTTCTTACCACAAAAATAGAGAGCATCAAGATAACTATACGGGGGTCGGAGCATTCGGGGTCCCCAGTAATAATAAAAGGTTTAAAATTGACTGGGTGGGGACCTTGCCAAAAACTACGACTGTATGGTTTTGCTCACAATTATGTGCATCCCCCAGGTACCCCGAAGCAGTTGGCCTGCGGAATAATTCATGTATCCGTGTCATCGTCAGGGCTCTGGTTAAAGTTTTCTCATGTATTGGTTCATGCCCCAGGGTCATCAAAGTGTTCAAGTACCAATTCAAGCTCGAAAGTCTTTGCACACTCTATTCCCACATGGAGATAAAACCTTGTCACTCTAGTCTTTTCACCCCTGAGAGTCAAGCGGCACTGAAAAAACTCCATTGAACCATGAACCCCATTAACATCCGACGTCCACTTCACCTCCAGATCACGTCAATATCGCGTCCGGTCGTCGTGACCTTTTATTGACCGTCCAAACGAGTACTGTGCAAGGTTGCGCATCTGACGTATAAAAACAATGACATCCCCATATACGTGGATATGACGGTCCAATCCCCGACCTCCTCTAGACGTGGAACACAGGTCATCGGCCCTTTCCGACGCAGTACGTCTTGCTTAGCAATACAAATCTATAGGCTGTGAAGCAATCTAGGTGTACTGACGGTAGCGTAGTGATTAAGCAATGTGTGAGCCTTGGATACGTGTGTTCAAAGTCAAGGTGTGTTGATCATTATCTTAACCTATTTGCTTTCGGATTTTTACGAACCATTTTTCTGTTTGGTTAACGACTATTAAACACTCAACATAGCGATTCGTAGTGGCTAATAATAAAACTTGTGAACTGTATGCATTTGTTGTGCTAACAATCTCAACGATTGTAAATAAGGGGTGGTGCACTTGACGATTTTATGCAATGCATGGGTATCACAAGTTTTATATTAGCCAACAACATAATCTTATGTTGAGTGTTTATTTCGTTTTTAAGCAAACAGATAAATTGTTTCGCTAAAAAGTGAAAAGTCAAACTGTTCCGCCCGGGATTTGACCTGGTCGTTGCGACTGAAGTCTCATTACGCACCGCTACACCACTGCCAGGCATTTTTTTGACTACTGTGAAAAAATAATAGATTACATTCCTAAAACAAAGACGCAGCACTTTACGCAGTTACAGCCTTGACATGTGAGCGTCGGTGCGAGGACTCTGTTTTCCACGTTCTAATTCGACGTATAGGCGTGTGCATCTGGACGTAATAGCAATGCCTTCCCCAGACGTTGAATCTGTACCTCTGTCGCTGCCCTGCCTTTATTTAAATGGAATCACCCTCTCTAGTAAGTAACACAGTATGCACCCAGTCTTTTAGATATTGATGTATCATTTCCACATTGTAAAGGGTTGGAGACAGAAAGTAAGTTGTTTTCACACGTAACGTGGAATGTGTTAAGTTTACTTTTGTATATTAATCTGTATTTGAATTTGGCTCAGTCGCATGAATCTTTAATAAAAAACGGCTGGCCAGCTGCTCAGTCGAACGGGCAGACACCTTTTTTTTAGTTTTTAAGTTAAAGTTCTAACAAATGCATATTGTTTTTCATATTTCAAACTAATTTTAGCACATTGAATTTCTAGGTTCAGTGTCCAACACAACTATGTGTTAAAAAAGGTTAAAAGGATTCTTGAGTTTTAAAATAATAATTCATTATTTTTCATAGTTACCTGTATATTTCACAATGGTTTATAAAACTGCCAAAAGACAAACCAGTCCTTAGTAAATAAGTTTAAAAAACAGGGGGGATATCAGCTTAATATTTGGGACACTCCCATCATTTAGGACACCTGTGATGTATCAGTTGGAGTTGCGGTCAGGTTGTGGGACCCTGTGTGACCAGGTGGGACCAAGGGAGCACACCAGATGTTACCTGCTGCAGTATGAGCGTATAATTTTCATGTATTGCCTTTGTTTAATAAATGATTTAATGTCTTCCCAGGTCGTCATTGTCAGAGACTTTCACTTCTTCTCACGGTGGCTGTTCTAAATGAGCCACTACAGTTGTTTATTTTCTTTGTTATGTTAGGCGCAAATTTTAACATATCCATTCATCTGGCTTCGGTAGCAAGCTAACTAGCGCTTTGCAACTTATTCAATTTCTTACTTTTTCTTATAAACTTTAAACAACCAGCCATATCGTTAATTAAAATACATTTACCTTTTGCTAATGCAGTTCAATTATTGTGACTAATCCATAGAGTATAATTTCTGAATGTTGACAATAACTAATGTTCGTGTGTATTCCCTAATGTGTCATGTGTGTATGAGTCTTACAGGTGTCAGCTGTGTTGAAGGTGTTCAAAGGTGAAGATCACACTCTATCACACATTGTTTGTTCTTCTGTATTATTATGTTGTTGTTAGAATAAAACCATTATTTGGGTGTATTTCTCTTCTGAAAACATCCTTTTTTCAGATGTTCAGCAACTACATCAAGATGAGGATAAAAGAGCAACAAGGGAAAAATGCCCCCTCGGAAATGCAACATGGGTAGAGTTAATTACAGGGTAAAGTAGCTTTCAGGCTCATTTGTGTCCATGTGCCAACACAAATGCACATTTGCAATTGTTTTACATGGACTTACGCAATGACCCAAAGCCCTTATCCCAAGTTTCTCAGTACACAGAGCTGTTTTTCCAGGGTGTCCTCAAGCGAGTGCCGTGCCAAGGTTTGTATTCACATCGGATGATGGATCGAGTGGTTTGAGGCCATTAATAGGAAAGTTTATCATGTGTTGTTATATTCACTTTTGCCACATTATGTTGAATTGAAAAACTAAACATGTTCCACAGTTTCAAGGTGCTTGTTGCTTGGACCTTGTGATGAGAGACTGCTGAAGACCAAGAGACGACACATGTTGGAACACCTCAACCTTCGAATAAAATGGCTGCTTCTGCCTTTCAGATTGTGTTTTACATCTGGGGAACGTTTGAGTGTAGCGGGAGGTGCGCTGGGTTTAATATCGATCCACACATAGGTGCTTACAATCATGTTTTTTTTACTTTGGCATGAACTGTTCAGTAACAGTAGTGTTCATACAACGGTGCCTGTGTGCTTTTAACTTGTATACTTTGCTGTAGGAGAAACATGATTATTAAGCAGCTCATTTGCAATAATGACTGATATCCTTTTACATACACGTTGTTCTAGGATTTTTGAAGCGTTGTGTTTCTCGTTTATTGCCCCGAGTCAGAACTAAACCCATGAGAAAGCTGCATTCAGATTCACAAGCTAAAATTGGAACGGTCTTCCTGGAATGTGAGACAGGGCTTCTTCTTTGACCAATGTTAAACTTCCAGGTTTAAAACCACTTCTGTTTCTGCTTCAAACTGAGCGATTTTATGAGAGATTTTATTTTTATCTTTTTAATTTACTGTCAATAGTTATTAATTGTAATGGCCTTGTTTGATTGTTTCTATCTTTTGTCAGTGCATTGAGTTTCCTTTTGTTTTGGACTGTGCTATACCAAATAAACTTGCCTTGCCTATTGCCAAAAAGATGTCTCGACCAGTAAGGGATTCTGCAGAGGTTAAGTGGTCCAATAGAACTTGTAAATGGACGTATATAACGTCAATATTTTGGTCCCTATAAAGCCGTCGAGAGGACGTCGGAACACCGGCCCGGTTCTGTACCACATTGCAACCCTTGCATGAACGTGGCCGCGCCGCGACGTCATTTGAACGTCCGATAACGTCAGAAGACGTTGAAAAGGCCAGTGTTTTGACATTCTGCTTGTTTAGTGGGAAACAACGGAAAACGAAACGGTCATATGAAGGCATATTTTGGACATATAAGAGTTGATAGGAACGTCCGGACCGACCGGTTCTGTACCACATTGGCAAACCTTGATTGAAACGTCCAGATGCCGTTGAAATTACGTTGTTTTGACATCTGCTTGCTTAGTGGGAACGACTGAAAACGGAAAACGTCCTATAACGTCAATATTTTGGGATAATGAGACGTTGATTAGGGACGTCAGACCCGACCGGTTCCGTACCACCTTAAACCTTGAATTACGTGCCTCAAAGTAACATAGTTTGGTGGTTGATGTGGACGTCGGGCAGGAAACGCGTCGAGAAAAGTTATTCACACCCACCTGGACCTATATTCGACGTTCAAAATTCCGTTGATTTCAGTCGGCTTGCTTAGTGGGAAGTCCATGTTGAGGAAAAGCAATGCTTTGAGTCACAAAAGAAAGTGAAAGTGTGTCCCTTGTGCTGTTTGCTGCTGGAGAAGCTGTGCAGGACGTGGTTGAGGTTCAGCCAGGGTCCCGCAACATCATCAAAGCCAGGAAAGCGATGACTTTCTATTAGGTTGCAGAGCAGAGCAAGGCCCTTACTATAAAGAAAACTCTAAACTGCGGACCATGGTAGTTAAGGCATAGTATCGGAATCTATACCATCAAATATTGTATCACATGGCACAAAAAGCCAACGAAATGCGGTAGCATTTTGTCTATATGATGGGGCCACGTGATACACAATCAGCCACAATCTGTATTCTGTATCATAATTGTTACTGTTAATGAGCCCATGGTATCGATGAGCATGATATAGTCTACATCAGGCATGTCAAAGTCAACATACTCAGAGGGCCAAAACAAACAAATTGCTGACGAGCGTGAGGGCCGGGACTGTTCATTGTTTATTAAACTCATTGCCGTCCGCCTATTTCCGAACAGGTACTCCCATATTGCCAGCCGTTTCTGATGCTTTTTATAGATTTTCAGGACCCACAGAATATTGTGTACTATGGACTATCTGAAATCCGAAACCAGATTCTGAAAGAATAGACTGTTACTTTCATCAGCAAAAAAGAATTTTGTTTCTAGCTTGTATATCCCAGTTGAGTTAGAGGAAGAGTTAAAAAGATTTACTGCAATCACCAAAAGTGAGAAAAAAGAGGCACAAAAAAGTGCATCTAGCTGTTTTCAAACCTTGCCCAGAGAGCGCTGCTGCACCTGCTGGCTCCGATTCAATATGCTCTCAAGCTTATCCCCAAACCATATTAGATATAATAGACATTGGGAACATGTCAATAGCGGGGGAAACCGCAATTGACGTAATAGTGCGTCAATGGCGCCAACGGGCCATGTAAATTCATTTGCGGCCGGATTTGGCACGCGGGGCCTTGACCTTTGACACATGTGGTCTTACATGAAGTCAGTGTTCATTTTATAACTTTGCTCTGGTAATGATTATTATTATTCCTTAGATGTGTAGCTTCTTGGGACCAAAAACAATATTGGTCTTCATGGGTTGGTGTCTGTAAAATCTTTGTAGTTTTTTTTTTTTTTTTTTTCAGAATTTCCAAGCTCTGTTGTTGGAGGTGAGAAAGCTTGTCTCATGAGCACCGTCACCAAAGATGTTGACCAACCACCCACCATACATGCGGATGCACCGATCCTGCGAAGTGACGGGCCAAGGTGCACTTAAAAACGTCACTTTCCACACCTTGCAGACCTTCACAGTAAGTTTTTTTTAATTGTCATTTTGGTGATACCAAGGGTTTCTGCGGGGCATAAAACTTTTCTGTCATTACAGGACAACTACGCACCAAATCAACTTTTTTGAAGCTTAAAAACTGCATACATATGTTTCTTATAGCGCTCTTACATGTACCTGGTAAATTTTTATGGGACATTTTAGGCCCAAATAGATAAACATTCACTTTTAGCCTCACAACGTCTGTGTAGCGCCTCTTCAACTTAATGGCTACCCTAACAATTGCCAAACGTGCTCGGTCCCTCCCCCATCATCAATCTATATACCTACTCCTCCACCATCATCATTTTAACACCCCTTCTCCCCCTCCACTCCCTCCCCCTACTCTCTAACTCTAATTCCACTCCTTAATCCAAAACACCCCCCTCAAAACTAAACACCCCAAACATACACACCACATAACAAAAAAACACTCCCCCTCCCTAAACACTCTCACACACAAACCAACAAACCAAACCACCCCCCCAAACTTAAAAAAACCAAAATCCCCCCCCCCATCATACCCCCCAATTACCCAAAATAACATCCACAACCAAACCAACCCCAACACCCATTATCAAACACAACTTACCCCCCAACAAACACCCCCAACCCCCACCCCACACCCCCCCCATACCCACCAACCCACACCCACTATCAACCCCCCCCCACCCCCCCACCCCACATACACCCCCCCCCCAAATCCCCCCCCTACAAAACATTCTAAAAAAACCCAAAATTTCTCTAATTTATTCAACCTCATTACCTATTTATCAAACAACTCACAAACCATATCCCAACTACCCCACCCCCTAACAACCCACACAAACCCCCCAACTCCAACCTACACAAAACCCCCCCCCTTCCAACCCATTCCCATACATTTTCCACCATCCCATTCCCCCCTCCACATACACCCCCCAAACCCCCCCCCCCCCACCCCATCAACAACTCACCCAACACTCCAATATATTACACCAAACCATAATAATATATCAAACCCAAAAAACACAATACCTATTACCCACAAACCAACAAACCCTTATCCCACCCCCTTTCCCTCCTCATACCCCCCAACACCATAATTTCTCCCTTCCCCCCCCAATACCCCCTCCCATTACATTCCACTTTATCACATCATTTTCAAAACATAATCCTACCCCCCACCACACTACCCCACCCATCCCTTATTTTACCCTCCCCCCCCCAATTCACCACCATCCCCCCTCTTACTTCCTTCACTCTTCCCCTCTTCCCCAACCCCTCACATCCCTTACCAAATACATCTATAATTAATACAACCCTAAAATCAATCCACATCCCCTTCTTTCTTCATCTTATTTTCACTATTTTCCTTTATCATATTTTTTCCTTTCTTCAAAATCCTTAATCAATATTTTTAAATGATTATAACAGAACCCCCTTAATCATAATAACAACCCATATACCGGCCTGCCACTAAGACTCCTTCTGTTCTCTCCATTCCCCATCCACATATATAATCTAGCTCAGCCACGGTGCATCGTCCCAAATTTTTGTCATTGAATATATTAAGTTTAGTACTAGCACTATTGCCTGTGTAAGTATAGTTTAACTCATTGCCCCTCCGAATTTTGCACTGTTAACAATGTACCCCCCCTACTTACCTAACCACCCTCTGATATGTTTTTTTATCTGATATTAAAAGAAACTAAAGTTAGGGCTTTTGTAGATGCCCAATAGTCTGTGTTAATTGCATCCACCATGTTTGCTATAATATATATTATATTTATATATCTATAATACCTGTTTCAACAATTAATCATATATTTAATCATACATTGTACCATATATTAAACATATAAAGGGGGGGGGTGGGGGAATTTTTTTGGTCCACCCTCTAGTTTACTTGCTGTGAATTTTTGAAGTTCTTCGTTCAATGAATGGGGGCTGCGCCGCACCGGCTGGCGCATCCCGATGCGTTTTACCACATTTTCTTGATGGGCGGCGACCTCGCGGCCAATTCGGATTGTTCCAGTTAGAGCACATTTTTTGGCCCATTAGTTAGAACGGCGGCGATAGGCGTGACTCTGTCCGTTAATATATAACAGTCTATGGAAAAAAACACTCTGCGCCGGATGACTTCAAAAATTCAAGCAAGTAAATAGGTGGACCAAAAAAAATTCACCCACCTCAGCATTGACACACATGGTGGAACGGAGCTTTGGGCCCAAGAGCCTATTTTGGTCCATCCAGTAAAGAAGGCGTTTTTGAAGAGGTCTTGCCATGGAATATGTTAGTATTGGCTCATTTTCTCTCCTCTTCGTCTTCAGCTGTTTTTGTTAGATGCATTAGTTTAGCCGTTGTTGCCATCTTGTTTTTTACACGCTACCTCTTATTTAGGATAAAAGATTGGCATTTTTTGTTTCATTTCCTTTTGGTGGACTAGTTTTGTAGAGTTCTGTTAGTTCTGGCACAACCTGGGGCGGACGCCACTCCCACCT
Source organism: Knipowitschia caucasica (assembly GCA_964034765.1). NCBI lineage: Eukaryota > Metazoa > Chordata > Actinopteri > Gobiiformes > Gobiidae > Knipowitschia > Knipowitschia caucasica. Next base: position 30,654,445 of record OZ035823.1, read on the forward strand.
GTTATACGTTTTTGTTTAGCTTTTTAAACAAGGAATATTGCCAAACCCATGAGTGACTCCGGCTGAGTTTATACTGAGACGGCAGCGCAAACATTTCCAGGCTTCTAATTTGCAGAAACGGGACCAGGCTCCTACGCAAAATTTCTCAGCGTTTCAGACAAGGTTGAAAAACTATTGTAGTTCTAGGCGCCACTCCCGCGCCAGTAGTGGTAAGAAAACCCCCTCCCGAGCAGTATTACCCACTTCCTGTGCCAGACCTCGGAGCGCACCAACATCTTCTGTATTTGTAACAGCAAGTTGTGGAAAATGGAAACTGAAGCGAAAAACTTTGCGAGGTCTCGTTTGGATGAACGAAGGGAGTAGAATTATCATCTCTGCAACACGAGCTCGAAAGCCCCACAGCTCGTTTGTGTACCCGCCGCCATTTGTTGTTTGTTTTCCGCTATGTGCATGTCCAAATTTACGTGCGGGGAGCTGCGGGGAGTGGGGTCGTTCAGGCAGGGAAATTCACACCTTTTCCCTCACGCTGGTGTGAAAGAGAAACCCCCGCTGGCAGACGTTATCTTGAGTGTTCCACTCTGCAGACTAGGATCTGAATTCTTACGTTTTCCACTCCCCTGGAACCCAGTCTTCGTATGATCGGTTAGTAGCCACAGGACATCCAACTATAGTTTTTTACTGCACTTGTCTCTGTGTAGCTGCTCCTCTGTTTCAATTATTTGTTTCATCTTTATCCTGGTCATACCGCCAAAATTGGGGGCTCGTCCAGGATAATTTGAAAACAATCATTTTCTCCTTGGGTCTAGTGTATTAGAGAGGGTGCAAATCAATGGTGTTGTTTTACAAGATTTCATTGAGACTTCCCACTTTTCAGCCATCTTCAGGTTCAGTAGAAAACTCACCTTGGTGTAGAGCAACAACAGGCGATGCCTTCTCATCACCGCAGGGGATGGCCGGTGTTTGCTGGTCACTCCGTGTGCTGTTAGAGTTCAGCATATTCCACATAGCGACCCTTGAGCGCCGCTTCGACGGCTGTGTGCAAGACGTAGTTTGCGTCACTCAGCTTCTTGTATACAAACATAAGACAGAGAATGTAGGGGACACTGATGAGCATGGTAATCGGTAAAGAGAAGTAGAGCCGTGTCACAGGTAGAAGCTGTTCGACAATAGCCTTCTTGTCAAATGGTGCATTCCATTACGGTCAGCAGAAGCCAAGACACGGGCTGGGGAAGCAAGCTCAGTTATTAAAACCGATCCCAAAGTGTAGTGACATGTCTATGGAGTTTTTGACAGTCTTTTGAGGTTTAAATGAGGTGCTCTTTTCGAACCTTCAAAGGACCTGGGCGGCACGGTGGGCTGAGTGGAATAGCACTCTCGCTCTCAAGCAAAGAAGGTCCTGGGTTCGAATCCGGTCGGACAGGGCCTTTCTGAATGGAGTTTGCCATGTTCTCCACGGTGTCTGCGTAGGTTTCCTTCCCGGTACTCGGTTTCCCTTTACCACTAAAAAATATGTACAATAGGCTATGGCATGCGCCTTCCTATACTGGCCGACCCCGCTCCCCATCTCTGTGTGGAGCTGAGAGACAAATGCCCCAAAAATAACAATTGTAAACCGCTCCTTTGAGACTCTGATGTGCAGAGAAAAAGACTGGATATAAAATAAAGATTACTTACTTACCTCAGACTTCCTGGCCAAAGACTAGCTGGGCGGGGCTGAACCTCACCATCCAGCAACAGCTTCTCCAGCAGCAAACAGAAAGGGGCACACTTTCACTTTCTTTGTGACTCAAAGCAGTGCTTCATCATCTGGACTTCCCACTAAGCAAGCCGACGTTGAATCAAACGTAATGTGAACGTCGAATAGAGTGTCACCTGGTGCGGTGCTAGAATGAACGTTTTTCTCGACGTCGTTTCCCGACCGTCACCTCAACCCTCCCAAATGTTCGGTTGATGGCACGTCAATGCAAGGTTTGAATGTGGTACGGAAATCCGGTCGGGTATGAGTCCTATCAACGTCTCTTATGACCAAAATCTTGACGTTTATATGACGTTCGTTTTCAGTCGTTCCCATAAGCAAGCCGATGTCAAAACAACGTAATTTTCCACGTCATCTGGTCGTTCATCAAGGTTGCTATGTGGTACAGAACCCTGGTCGGGTCCGACGTCTATCCAACGGCTTCATATGACCAAAATATTGCCTTCATATGCCGTTCGTTTTGTTGTTCACTAAGCAAGGCAGATGTCAAAACACTGTCATTTCAACGTATGCTGGAGTTATCTGGCCGTTCAAATGACGTCGCGCCACGGTACTTCCAAGGTTGCAAAGTGGTACAGAACAGGTCGGGTCCGTCGTCCTCTCGACGTCTTATATGACCAAATATTGACGTTTATATGACGGGTCCATTTACAGTTCTATTGACCCTACTTAACCTCTGCAGAATCACTTATGGTGAGACATCCTTTTAGCAATAGGCAAGGCAAGTTTATTTGTATGCACAGTCAAAAAACAAAAGGGAAAATCAAAGCACTGGAACATAAGATAGAAACCATCAAACAGGCATTCAATTTAAATAATTGACAGTAAATTAAAAAGATAAAAATTCAAATTCTCATAAAAATTTCTCAGTTGAGCAGATAACAGAAGTGTTTTAAACCGGATTTTAACCTGTCAAGAAGCAGCCTGGTCTCACATTTTCTGCGAAGACCAGTTCCAGATTTTAGCTTGTGAATACTGACATGCAGCTTTATCATGATTAGTTTGACTCTGCGGCAATAAACGATAAACACAGCATTCAAAAATCCTTAGAACAATGTAGTAGAAGGATATCAGCAATATTGCAAATGGAGCTGCATTAAAAAATCATGTTTTCTCATACATCAAAGTACACGTTAAAGCACACAGGGCACAGTGTTATGAACACTACTGTACTGAACAGTTATGCCAACAGTAAAAAAAACCTGATTGTAGAACCTATGTTTGGATCAGTATTAAAACAGGCACACGCTACACTCTAGGTTTCCCACATGTAAAAACACCAATCTGAAAGGCAGATGAATGCAATTTATTGAATGTTGAGGTGTTCCAACATGTGCTCTCTTTGGTCTTCTGTCTTTCATCACAAGGTCCAAGCACAGCACCCTGAAAATGTGGACATGTTTAGTTTCAACCATATGTGGAAAGTGATTATTAACAAAAAAACATAAACTTTCTATTAATGCCTCAAACCATCGATCCATCACCATGTTGATACAACCTTGGCACTGCACTCGCTTGAGACACTGGAGGGGGTGAACGACATCGGTCTGAGAAACTTGGGATAAGGCTTTGGTCATTGAGTAATCCATGTAAAAAACAATTGCAAAGTGCATGGTTTTGCACATGGACACAATTGAGCCATGAAAGTACTTACCCTGTCTTATATACACCATGTTGCATTTCCGAGGGGGCATTTCCCCTTGTTGCTCTTTTCCTACTTGAGTGAGTTGCCGAACATCTGGAGAAAATGATGTTTTCAAAGAGAATACACCAAATATTGGTTTATTCTAAAAACAACATAATAATACAGAAGAACAATCAAGGTTGTGAGAGTGTGATACCTTACCTTTGAACACCTTCAACACAGTCTGACACCTGTAAGTGTTGGGGACTCAAACACACATGGCACACATTGGAATACACACAGACACATTAGTTATTGCAACATCATGATCTTATACTCTATGGATTCACAATCATTGAATGCATTAGCAAAGGTATAATGTATTTTAATTAACATATGGTGGTTTTAACGTTATATATAAGAAAAAGTACGAAATTGATAGAGTTGCAAGCGCTAGTTAGCTTGCTACCAGCAGATGAATGGATAATTTAATATTTCGCAGCTAACAATAACAAAAATAACAACTGTAGTGGCTCATTTCAAACAGCCCCACCCCCAGTGAGGAAGAAGTGAAAGTCTCTGACATTGAAGGACTGGGAGACAGTAAATCATTTATTAACAAAGCCTACATGAACATTAAACTCTCTTTCTGCAGCAGGTTAACATCTGTGTGCTCCTATGGTCACAACTGGTCCCACATGGTCCCACACCTGAACTCTACTCAAACTGATGACATCCACAGGGATGTCTTAAAGATGGGAGTGTCCACAATATTAAAGATTGATATCCCTGTTTTAAACTTTGTTTACTAAGTACTGTTGTTCTTTTTGCAGTTTATAAACCATTGTGAAAATATTACAGTAACTTTTGATAATAATTGAATTATTATTTTAAAACTCCAAGAATCTTAACCTTGTTGAACACATAGTTGTTGGACAGTCTAACCTAAGAATTCTAATGATGCCTTAAAAATAGTTTGATATATGAAAAACAATATCCTATTTTTAAACTTTAACTTAACAAACTAAAAAAAGGTGTCCTCCCTTTCAGCTGAGCATGCCGCCGTTATTATTATAGATTCTGCACTGGCAATTCAAAAAATTACAGATAATATCCACAACAATATACTAACAAATTCACGTATACGTGAGAAAAAACTTACTTTCTGTCTCAACTCTTTTCTCTGTGGAACATGTACATCTATACTAAAAACGTGCAGACTGTGTACTTACTAGAAGAGGGTGATTCCAAGTAAATAAAAGCAGGGCAGCGACAGGAAGGTAACAGATTCAACGACGGAAGGCCATTGCTTTACGTCCGATGCACACCCACGTCGCTTAGACGTGGAAAACACAGGTCCTCGACCGACTCACAAGTCAGAGCTGTAACCTCGTATAAGTCGTGCGTCGTTTGTTTAGGATGTTATCTATTATTTTTTCACAGTAGTCAGAACTTAATGCCTGGCAGTGGTGTAGCGGTTGCGTAATGAGGACTTCCGTGCAACGACGCAGGTTCAAAATCCCGTCGAAACGGTTTTGACTTTTCACTTTTTAGCGACACAATTTTTTTCTGTTTGGTTAAAAACGAACTTAAAGCACTCAACATAAGTAATGTAGTGGCTAATAATAAAATTGTGAACCCATGCATTTGCATATAATCTCCAAGTGCTCACCCCTTATTTACAACTTGAGGCATGTTAGCAAACAAATGCCTTACATTTCACAAGTTTTATAATTAGCCACTACGTAATCCTTGTTGAGTGTTTATTTATTAGTCTTTAACCAAACAGAAAAATTGTTCGCTAAAATCGAAAAACAAATTATGTAAAAGATAATGATACACACCGTGGACCTTGAAACACACGTATCCAAGGCTGCACACATTTGCTTAATCACTACGCTACCGTTCAGGTACACCTAGATTGCCTTACCACGCCTATATAATTGTATTGCTAGATCAAGACCGTACTGCGTCGGGAGGCCGATTGACCGTTTTCCAAGTCTAGAGGAGGTGGGATTGGACGTCTATCACGTCACTAGGGCGGTCATTGTTTTACCGTCCAGATGCGCACCTTGACAGACGTCGTTTGGACGTAAATAAAAGGTCCGAACCCGACCGACGCGATAATGACGTGATCTGGGGTTGAGTGGACGTCGGATGTTTAGTGGGTTCATGGTTCATTGGAGTTTTCGAGTGCACCTTGACTCTCGGGGAGATAAGATAGAGTGACATGGTTTATCTCAATGTGGGAGAGGAGTGTGCAAAGGACTTTGACTTGAAGTTGGTACCTTGATCCTTTGGGATGACCTTGGCAGACCCAACCAATGAGAAAACTTTACCCAGAGCCCTGACTGTGACCCGGATACATGATTTCCGCAGGCAACTGCTTCGGAGGTACCTGGTGGATGCACATTAATTGTGAGAGAAACCGATTTACAGTCTTAGTTTTTTGGCAACGGTCCCACACAGTCAATATTAACCTTTTATTAATTTTTTAAACTGGACTATTCCCCCACCCCCGTATAAGTTATTTGGATGCTTCCTCTATTTGTGTGTCAAAGATTTATTTCTATTTGTTAATGACTTGACAAAGACCACTCCCATTCGGTGACCTCAAATGGATAATGCAAACACCATGCAAGCTAAAATCGTAAATCGGACGTATTATTTCCAAAGTTTAGGTCATAGAATGGCCAAGGATCTACTCTATTTTAGTCTGTCTGTGGGAACCACTCCTGATTCTTCTGATGAAGACACTAGAGGTGCCAAGTAAGACACTGAAAATATAGGTAACATTGTAAAAGTTCATGATATATTATTTTAGACTGAGTGGAAAAAAAACTTCCCCCATTCTCCAATATCAGAGGGAAATCGAAGACACTGAGGTTAAAAAAGGGAAATGAATTATTCCGTCAACAGGTATAGCAATTGTTTAAATTTTTCCGACTTTAGTCTGATGTGGGAAAACCCTCAGGTTAAGTACATATTTTAAAATATGCTTCTTCCCATAACGTTGAGTTTGCCCTGGATTGAATTACAGTTAAGTGAACTTATCACCACCATAGCTGTTTCTTTTTTTCTTGTATGGCCTTTTCTATTTTGGCTCTGTCTATCAAGGCTGAAGAAAGACAAATTCTTTCATTTCCACTACCCAAACCACCCCTTTTTTATATTTGGAATTAAAATGATGGCAAAAATTGGAAAAATCATGCAAAGATAATTATTTTCCCCCGATTTAAAATGGCCAACATTTAATTGCGGCAGGACTAAAGAAGTTCATCCATTTTGCAGTTTTGGATTCAAGAGGCCTTTATTGAAAACATCAAAAATAGAGAAGCCACTTTCATGTACAGCTTTTTGGTCATTTTTAAAGCTGTACGGTAACAGCTTCAGTCCCAGTGCCTACTGACATAGTTTTGAAGTCCGGTGTGGACTTACTGGTCACGTGGTCACGCACAGACTAGTTAATATGCAGACCAGTGAGCTCAAGGGCAAGACAAATTGTAGGTAAATGTGTACCTGGAGGAAAATAGGAACAACTTTTTGGAAGTTGTTTTTGGTCTGGTTGCAGGACAAGCCCCTCGTACAGAGAAAAAAATTACTACCTTATCACATGACACACATTGAATGTCTTCAGAACAGCCAACTGGTGCTGATGGAGATGTGAAATACAGAAGATTATGCAACACCCTAAAGGCCATCATGCTGCTAGTCCAAAAAGGACTAAATATTTTCATTCAAGATGCAAAGTGGACAATGTTTACCAGGATGCTACAGGGTGCATAGTGCAGAGGAAGACACAACAAGTTTATGGAATGAGACCGTGGTAGGAAAACCCTTCAAATGGTGCCTTCACCACTGCCAATAGCTACTTCTCGCTACTTGTGATCACACCACACCTCCATTATATTACCTTGTTTACAGGCATTTTGGACGATGCAATGAGAATGTTTGTAAAAAGGTCTGTAAAAGGCCTGTAATGTTTGTGTGCGATGGTCTTTGGTTCTGCTGCATTCCATGACCACGACGTTTTGTCGGCTCTCATTGAAAACCCTCTCCATAAAATATGATGTTAAATTATGGGCAATATTTTGGAGAGGATTTTGACTTCCACAGCATCCATCCATGTTTGAGCCATGTCATGAAAAACGCAAAAAGACCTCTGCAAAAAAAGTATTTGTGTTTGGGCACATTAATTTTGTAAGATCCTTTGATTTTAATATATGCTGTTATGAATGTTTTAATAATCTCAGTCCTGTTTATTTATTTATTTCGCTTATATTTTTTTTTATGAACCCTCTGGGACACTTAGGTCCTCAATATCTCTTAACCTGTCCCCTTGGGCAGTCCAAACTACTCCATGGTGGGCCTGGTAGTTTATCTGAGATCTGAGGTCCACTGTGTCATGGTGTGGATTTTTTATTTCTGTATTTGGTTTTCATTGGACATTAGTTCTCTGGTGTCATTTAGTTTTAACTCATGTCTGTTCCCCTGTTGATTGTCTGCCCAGCCTGATGCTGTGTCTTCTGTGTCCTGTCTGTGGTCTATATGTACCTGTGCTTCTCTCCTTGGTTGCGGGTTCATTGTCTTGTCAAGTTCCGTCAGGTCATGGTACTTTGGATTTTGGCGTTTGTGTTTTTTGCCTTGGACTATATTATTAAAGTCGTTATTACTGGCATTCCTGCGTTTGAGCTCATCACTCATCTCACCTCATGATTCACTGCAAGATTTCAAATTATAAAAGTATTTACACAGTCTTTTTATTAAAGATTTTCGTTAGTTTTGTTTTTATCAAATATTTAAGAATTTTACAGTGGCTCTGCCTTTATTAAATGTCGATTTTAATTCTTATAGACACTACTAAATGAGGTGCTTGTGAACTGGTGCCAGCTCTGATTGCCACCCCCCATCCCAGAATGTATTAAGGGGAAGAAAAGGGATGGATATTTATAAGGTAATTTTTGTGTACATTTATTACAACATCTTCAGCCTTTTTAAAATTATTCATTATTTTTTAGGGGCGAAGGGGGGGTTATAGTCTGTGTATTTTGAATGCTAGATTAATGAGGATCTTTACGTAATAGCTCGATGACTTCTTTTTTTATTCCTGAAGGAGTAGCTTTGCCCTCGATCCCAGACCGGTGTGTTCAGCCAATCGACTCTGGTGGAGCATTGGCAGAACCACAAGTCCAAGTAGCAGTACCCTGCAAGAATTGGATGAGATCCTTCACAAGTGCCACAGTTGTGTCCTCCTCTCTTCTCACGGATAGCTAGTTTTAAAACCCACTTGCGAAACTTCAGGAACTGATGAGGATGTCTGCCGCGTGGATTGATGTCTTGGTTCATTTAATAGAAGACACCGGAGCGGATAAACTATGAACAACGACGTCACTCCAAGATCCTCTGTCCGATTCATCTCCACACAGCCCAGAGACCAATTTCTTGAATACTACTATGAGCCTTAGCCCAATCCAAATTTGTGATTAGTTCCAAATTCATGCGACCATTTGGGCCTTAATTTACAGACTCTCTATTGGTAGGTTATGTAATGATTAGAGCGCGACCAGCAATGGTATCCCCGGCGGTAGGTTACATCCGTAAGACCGAAACATAGAAAATGGCTAACCAAACTATGTACCGGCAATTGTTTGAAACCTCATTGGGTTGTAATATACATTTTAAATTACTGTTAGCGTTTTATTTATTTTTTAGAGATGGACCTGTGTGACACACCATTGGTGCACCATTTCCATGAAGTGATTGAAGGAGCACCACTTGAGTCGTTGGTGGAGGAGGCAAACATGTCTATTCGCCAAATTTCATGCCCCGCTTGTTGTCCTCTTTGGTCTGGATTAATCCTTGGTTGTCAGAGCTGACGCAAAAGCAGAACTGCAAAAAGTAATATAATTTAATAAATGCCAAAAAAAGTAAAAAACAGAAACCGGGAACAAGAGAAGGGGGGAAAACACAATGGGCCGACAACCAAGAGGGAACATGAGCACAGGGTCTAAATTACACACACCGAGTGGACACATGGTGTAGCACATCAGGGAGGGGCAAACAATCAACAAGACAGGACAAGGAACGCAAAAAACTCACATCTAAGGGAACAAAAAAAAAATATCAAATTAAACCAGATACCACATTCCAGAAAGTCCACTCCCATGAAATTGGTTAAGTGTATTGAAAAGCACTTCCACTGACTTAAACAATTTTCGGCCAAATTTTAGTATTTGTGAGTTGCAAAGGTTATCTTGAAAATTTGATTTTCCAAAAGTTATATCCCTACCCTAATTGCATTTATCATTTTGTCTCCCTATCCATCTGGGTTTTCGATCAAGGTACTCAACCACCAATGCTCTGTTTAAATGCTATCAATGATGTATTTTCTTGATTTGACCAAAATATGTTCTGGGCTCCTATTCCATGCTCTTTCCAAAGCCTTTGACTAGTAGGATACTCCCCTTTCTACTTTGACAAGCTTAAAGCAATTAGGTCTTGATACCCAACGCCATTTTCAATATGTTGTTGCTCTCAATTGTTGTTTTTCCATTCCTAGGTCCAACAAAGGCATAATTGATAACGGCTCACTTTAGGTCCCCTTCTATTCTCACTATTCATCAACGATCTTCAAAAGTCATATCAAAATAAAAATATATATCGCAGACGACAGTCATTTACACATCTACAGTAGGTCCATTCGTTGTTGTCGTCTTTCATTCACTTTTTCTTTTTCGGGAATCACGCAGCCTGCGTGAAAATTAGCTACATCTTATCGCCCACAAGGTGGCAGGCTAAGTTTCCGCTATAGCACTGCCAGCGACTTAGGACGCTCGGTATAGACTGCGTGCAAACTGTCTAGCCCAGCGGTGCTATGTTGGACGCATGGTTAGCATTAAATACAGGGACTGGGAGAACCAGGTTCGGATTCTTGTCTGAGGGACCATCTTTGGTGGGCTTGTGGCAAAATGGTTTTTTCATTAACAATTATTATATACATCTTGTCTTTAAATGTCGGAAAAATCTGGTGAAATTCACTAGTGTTATACGTTAAAAATTGTGATATGTTTTGATAAACCGAACGTTAGTTACATCCTCCGCTCTGGCCCCGGGAGCAGCGCTGTACCCCCGCTGCTGACAGCTCACGTGACCGCACTGCCGTCTGGCTCCGAGCGCGGAAATAGACACGCGGACTCACGTCTCTCTCCTCTTCTGCTAGCGTCTTCTCGCTCGCTGCTGCGTCTCTCTCTCTCTGCTCGAGCGTCCTCTCTCTCTCTGCTCGGCGTCTCTCTCTCGCGCTCGCGTCTCCTCTCTCAGCTCGCTCCTCTCTCTCTGCTCGCGTCCGCTCTCTCTATGCTTCACAGTCTCTTTCTTGCTCGGGTTCTCTCTCTCTTGCTCACGTCTCTCTCTCTCTGCTCGTATTCTCTCTCTCTCTCTCGCATCTCCTTCAATCTGCTCACCTTCTCTCTGCTCACGTCTCTCTCGCTCTCTCTCTGCTTCACGCCTCTCTCGCTATGCTCGCATTCATCTCTCTGCTCGCATCTCTCTCTCTCTGCTCGCATTCTCTCTCTCTCTTGCTGCCTATCTCTCTCTATGCCGCATCTCTCTCTCTAGCTCGCGTCTCTCCTCTTGCGCGCGTCTCTCTCCATGCTCGCGTCTCTCTCTCTTCTGTCACCCTCTCTCTCTCTGCCGCGTCTCTCTCTCTGTCCCTCTCTCTCTATCTCTCTCTGCTCACCCTCTCTCTCTCGATGCTCAGTCTCTTCTCTCTGCTCACGTCCTCTCTCTGCTCAACTCTCTCTCTTCTCTCTCTGCTCTCGCCTCTCCTCTTGCTCGGTCTATCTCTTCTTGCTCACGTCTCCTCTCTCTCTGCTCACGTCACTCTCTGCTCCCGTCTCTCTCTCTCTCTCTTCTCTTTCTTTTCTTTTTATGTCCAAGTCTCTCTTCTGCTAGCGTCTCTCTCTCTCTGCTCGATCTCTCTTCTGCTCGCGTCTCTCTATCTCTGCTCACGTCTCTCTCTGCTCACCTCTCTCTCTTGCTCACGTCTCTCTCTCTCTGCTCACGTCTCTCTCTCTCTCTGCTCCACGTCTCTTCTCTTGCTCAACGTCATTCTCTCTCTCTGCCTCACGTCTCTCTCTCTCTGCACAGTCTCTCGCTCTCTGCTCACCGTCTTCTCTGCTCGCCGTCTTCTCTCTTGCTCTCGTCTCTTCTCTGCTCTCTCTCTCTGCTCAGTTCTCTCTGCTCCCGTCTCTCTCTGACCGAGACTCCTTCTCTGATCCACGTCTCTCTCTGCTCACGTCTCTCTCTGCTCACGTCTCTCTCTCTCTCTTCTCAGTCTTCTCTCTCTCGGTCAGTTCTCTGTCGGTCTCTCTCTCTCTCTGATCACGTCTCTCTTGCCTCTCTCTCTTGTTGCGTCTCTCCTCTCTCTGCTCACGTCTTCTCTGCTCTCTCTCTCCACTCGCGGCTCGGTTCTCTCTCTGCTCACGTCTCTCTCTGCCTCACATCTCTCTCTCTCTCTTCTGCTCACGCCTCTCTCTCTGCTCACGTCTCTCTTGCTCACGTCTCTCTCTGCTCAAGCCTCTCTCTCTCTGCTCGGTCTCTCTCTGCTCACGTCTCTCTCTGCTCTCGTCTCTCTCTCTCTGCTCACGTCTCTCTACTGCTCGCGTCTCTCTCTCTATGCTCACGTCTCTTCTGCTCTCTTTCTCTGACTCTCGTCTCTCTCTCTCTGCCTCACGTCTCTCTTGCTCGCGATCTCTCTCTCTCTGCTCACGTCTCTCCTCTGCTCAGTCTCTCTCTCTCTGCGCACGTCTCTCTCTGCTCGCGTCTCTCTCTCTCTCGCCTCACGTCTCTTCCTGCTCTCTCTCTCTGCTCACGTCTCTCTCTCTCCTGCTCCGTCTCTCTCTCTGCCTCACATTCACTCTTCTCTCTCCTCTGCTCGCGTCTCTCTCTCTCTGCTCAGTCTTCTCTCTTGCTCACGTCTCCTCTCTGCTCTCGCTTCTGCTCAAGTCTCTCTCTCTCTGCTCACGTCTCTCTTCTCTGCTCACGTCTCTCTCTCTCTGCTCACGTCTCTCTCTGCTCTCTCTCCTCTGCTCACGTCTTCTCTCTCTGCCTCACGTCTTCTCTCCTCTCTGCACAGTACTCTCTCTCTGCTCACGTCTCTCGCACCTGTTCTTCTTTAAAGATGTTGTTTGATGCGGAGCAGAGGAGTCAGCAAAATAGATGGGTTGTGAGTTTATTAAAAGACGCTAGTTCTCTCATTCTTTACAGCAGGGAGTTTTGAATGTTATTGCATCGGTGATTAAATGCTATTTTATTTTAATAATGTAGTAAATGCTGTCATTAAGTAGTGCCTCCCAATCACCAATCCTCACCGCAGTATGTCTGTCTGCTATATGCATCCGATTCATTTGATGTTCCCTCAACCTACACTTGTTTTAGTTTAAATGTGTACGGCGAGCTGTTTTTCAGTCTTTGAAAATGTTGATGTGGGCCATTTTATGGCTATTAATAGCATCTGCCTCTGTCTGTGCGCTTTAACTGCCGGCACTAGGACCCACTACGTGGATTCGCCCCCTCTCAGCTGTCTTTCGCGCCGATATGAATGACAGCTAGCAGAAGTGATAGAAATGTAAACAATGGCAACGCCGAGCTGCTGAAAAGGGCAAAACCTAGGCCATTCAGTCTGCTGGACCAAGAGTTTGGTTTGTTGTTTGTGAAGGACCGTGCTGTGGTGCACTTTATGCTGTGAAAATGTTGTGTGCAGTACTTCACGTTGTTAAGCGTCATATTGAGCCGACGCACGAGAAGACCTTCCCAGACCACTCAGGACAAATAGAGTCAATTAATGTGCTGGGTCCCAGATATGGAAAACAAGCTAGTTCCTCAGGGTTTATACCACTGCTAAAATCACGGGACAGAAGCAGCTCTCCCTCCCCCCCACCACGACATAAACAACGCCCACCCCAGGCCCCTGATGTTTAGTCATTACGTAAAATTGCACACTTCAATACCATGCACATGTATAGCAGCCAACCTATCTTCTTTTCAAAACAGGGGCAATTCGCTGGGTTTGCTAGAGTTAAAATAAGCAGACATTCATCGCCCAACTCCATTTATAATTTGTAAAACACACGGCAAGAAAGAAAGTTTTTTTCCCACCCATCATAAACCTTTGTATTAGCAATATCGTTTTACACGTTTCTACAGGCTAGCCAACTATTCATTTCAACCTTCGGCACCAACACGCCAAAACCGCATGAATTCAAGCATTTGGACAATAATTAAACATGTTCACACTCTGGCATCATGTTTAAAAAATGAATCTGGCGGCATCCGAAAATGTATAACGGAAACACGCAAACATCGAATTCATTATATAATAAGCCTCTATTATTCTTTTAAATAATGTTGTTATAACACTCCACCCGTAATGCGACTTCTTGGTGCTGGACTGTTATAATAATACAACTCAAAATTGTTCACCTTTATAAGATTTTTGCATTCACTGACAATAAATTGCCAGTTGGTACTTTTATGACAATGAAGGCCATGGGCCTGTATAGTAGTACAAAAACAAGATAAAATAGACGTACAAGACACACAATGTTCTTGATGTATTAATCTGCCCCCCCCCCCCCCTTACGATTGTGTATCAGTTGTTTTAGCTGGACTGACGCCCAATTATCCAATTATAATGTGTTCCCTGTTTATGTTTGCCTGAATCTCACCTGTTGTGAATAAACTTCCATGTTGCTTGGTGTGCAAAGATCCCTGCTATGCGTCTGATTTTCGACATCACTTTCTGAAGTTTCTGATGAAATGTTCATTCTTATTTGATATATTAGTTGATTTGACTTTGAAGTTGTAGTGAACTTCTGACCGTTCAAGTGGCTCCCAAGATAGTTCCAGTACCAACTGAGGAAATTTACTTCGTCCACTGAATGCAAAAATCTGAGTATGTAGTGAACAATTGTGAGTGTCGTTTTTACAGTTTCACCGAGCTATAGTGAGGTCAATTATCAGCGTTAGCTCACTATAAATATGTGTTATGGCAAACAGCTGCATTCAACATTTCTGTACAACTAATTTGCCCAAAAAAATCACTGTATTGAATTTTTACCAACGTAATCGGGGGGGAAAACCGGGCCAAGCACAAAGTAGCCCTTTATATTCTCTTGTCAGTCTTAGGAACATTAGTTCCCCCTCGGGTTCACAGTGTGTGCGGCACGGTGGCTGAGTGGATAGCACTCTCGCTTCTGACACGAAGGTCCTGGGTTCGAATCCCCCGGTGGAAAAGGGCTTTCTGTGTGGAATTGGCATGTTCTGTGTCTGCATAGGTTTCCTCGGGTGCTCCGGTTGCCCTCCCACGTGACCTTGGTCCATGAAATGCGTATATAAATAAAATCCACTGATCTTTTTTAATGTCGGGGAGCTTAATCTTAAACTCAAAAATTGTAAGTTAATTGTAGGAGGACCAGTAATCTGAACTTAAAAAAGTAAGTTTTACAGTCTTGACAATTGCGTAAACTTGAATTTAAACACTTAGTTGGCAGCACTTGGAAAACTTAATGGGCACACAACTAAAGAAGTGTAGTTCTTCAAAACTTGAAAGAATTAAGTTAATGCCTTCAACTCAAAACTCCTTCGAGTGGTTGCTTTGAAAATTTTGGTTGAACTAACTTTATCTTGTTTACCAGTGTGCATGACCAGAAGTCCAAATAAAATAATGGACCATTGCTCCTGCAGCGCCCTGAACAGGGACATGCGAGGTGCGCGGGTCGGCCGAAACCCGACAGTCAACCCGCGGGGTCCCGCGGTTTTTCGGACGGGTTGGATGCCTCAAAAATATGAGTCATCGGCAGGTGCGGGTGGGTCGGGTCAGAAAGCTACTGATCCCTTATATTATTATATATGTGAGCCACGGTATGGGAGTCCCTTTGAGTACATTTGCAATCGCGCAGGGAGGATGTTAAACAAAATAAATCATGCCTGAACAAACAGGATCTGCTCCTTTGACTCCCGCTTAAAAGCACTCCAGAACATCCTGTGAGGACAGACGTGTGATCTACACCGAGGCCCCGAGCCTGATGACGTGGGGCCTAACAGCAGAGGCCTAAAGCAGGCGGCCTCATAACTTTAATTAGCAATGAAAGACTCAGTGGAAACCCGCTGTGGTGTGAAAAGAGGTCGCCGTCTTACTAACTTCGTCTCTTGATTTGACGCCAGAAAATAAGCAGAAGTTATAGCCTACCACCACTATCAATCAACTATTTTTTTCATAGAGCCATAAATGTGTGGATTGTTCTCGACTATTCCGTTTCATTTCCTGAGATATGAATTAATAAGTTGCACCAGAATATGAGGCAGAGTGGGCCACAGATCGTCTGGACTCTGAAAAAAAATGGAGTCGGGATATCTCGGCATTCCGCGCGGTTAATGAGTCGCCGCGAGGTGATAATTCTTACCGGGAAACAGTATCATTAATACCAATTTTTATTTATGGCATTACGGTGAAAGCGGATCTCTCAGCTGTTGCGGTTACGGAGCTATAATCCGACGATACCTAATAGCCATCATACACCTGGTAAGTAACCGGGGTTTTGGAAAACCAACACCACACACATACATCTCAGATCATAGCTTTAGAATGATGGTATATTGAGTCAGGTACGGTTGTTTTGACCCCCGCGGATCAGTGAATAAGTTGAAAAACCGCCGCGCTATCACACACTCTGCTCTGCTGCCGAAGCGGCAGGCAAGTCGGGCGAGTCCACTTTTCCGGGGGGTAGAATAAACGCGAGTCACGTGGCCCAAACCCCCGACCCAATCGCATTGGTTGGAATAATCCCATTTTACATGTTAACAAGCGGGTGTTAGGGTTGTTAAACATGTTTAAAGCTCGGGCTCCGGTAACTTTAGTCTATAACACTAACATGCCTTAAAGCTGAGGTCTGTAACTTTAGTCTGATAAATAACCTGTTTAAAGTTTGAGGTCTGTAACTTAGTCACATAACTAACACATGTTTAAAGCTGAGGTCTGTACTTTAGTCGCCATAAATAACACATGGTTTAAAGCTGGGTCTGTAACCTTTAGTCTCATTAATAACGTTTTAAAGCTGAGGTCTGTAACTTTAGTCTCATTATAACATGATTCTAAAGCTCGGGTCTGTAACTTTAGTCTTCATTACTAAAATGTTTAACGCTGAGTATGTAACTTTAGTTCATTACTAAATGTTTAAAGCTAGGGTCAGTAACATTCGTCTCCCATAAATAAACAATGTTTAAGCTGAGGTCTGAATTTTTTTAATTCTCATAATAAACTCGTGTGTGTGTGTGCATTGCCAAAAAATTTCTAAGCATCATATTCTAGATAGCTTTACACTTTATTTTGATATATTACATAGTCGTTTGAAAAAAATGTTCGGATTTCTTGTTGGCACGCCATCTTGGATAAGCTGGCGGCCATGAATTGGAATCGGGTCGGCCAAATTGTAAAATTGAATATCGAATTAACATCCCTGAATTGTTTCCTTCTTTCACTGTGAATTTTAATGTTTACTCTTAGTAAAATATGTAGTTACAGCTATTAGAAGATTGATAAAGGCTTGGAACTGGCTTGACATAGAATGGTTCCACAGTATCCACTTTGTTTTAAACCAATTACTTGCACTATAAGCGAAAAAAGCACTTATCATTATGGTAATAAAATATAACCACTTATCGATCTTCATAATTCAAAACTGTTTTATTCCTCTTACTGGCTGGAAAGTACTGTGTGAATTAAATCTGATTGGTAATTTAAAAAATGTAATTTGCATTGCTACTTTAATACTTACAGTCTGTGTAAATACAAGGGTACATGTGGTACACGTGCTTAGACTAATTAGATTGTATGTGGTAACATTCAAAATAGATGAGTGAATATTCCCTTTTCTATTTAGTGATTTGCGGAGGAGAGGAGAGGAGCAAGCGAGAGAAGTTTGGCAGTTAAAATAAATGAATTACTGCTTGCTAAATTATTTGGAAAGCATCTTCATTATGATTGTTATATTTATGTTTTTTTTATAAATGTTAGAGATGCCAGAGACAAAGGAGTCTGCTTTTTTTTCTGAGTGGGAGGAGGACACCCGCGGCGCTGTTGAGTCCTAATAACGCTTCAGCGTTATATTACCAATAGTTTCTCTTTCCATCACGATATTCTCCCTCGTTTTGGAACGATCACCAACGTGGATGCAAAAAGTTTACGTTATATTGCAGTAGTTTAATGTCTGCGGGTTATTCCAGAGCCTGCCTGCTACAAGGCCGTTCGCCCCGTTTTAACCAGATTTGTCGATGTGCGCGGGGCGAAACCTCGCCAATGTAACCCTGCTCACAAGACACAAACAATGCCACCTGGTGTTGTTTTGGGTTATTTGCAACCGTCACTGGAGGGGGGAAAATAAAAGACGCGTGAATCACGTGAGTCTCGTGTGATTCACGCGGTGAACGGCGACAAACGGAAGGGGACCTACTGTACACTGCTAATTTACAAAATCACGCGTTACGCCGTAAAGCGTTCTCCGACGCAGCCAGACCGCGCGTAACTTTTTTCCATGTTAAACATATGATGATATTTCCACTTCTAGCATCATGCATGTATGTCGCGAAGCTGCGCTCTTAATTTAGGTGGTTTCTAATTTTGTGCCGCGCTCCCATCGCGTCTCCCTTGATGATCTCATGTAAAAACAGTTTTTCTAGCGGTCCTATGGCTCCTTAGATTGCCTCTACCACACAAGCACTTGTGTTTAAACATCAGAGGAGGAGCAGCAGGTTTTACAGTGATTCTGGATATCGTTTTTTTACTTTCATAAAGTCTTGCGTATGGCCCAAACCAGCGCTCTCGACCATGAGGGCACAAAAAAATGCTTGTGATTGTGTTGCTCGTACATCAGTCCTCTGGCCCATACTGTCCTCCCTGTGTAGTCTATGAGAGCAGTGAAGAGGACAGTAGGGGCCAGAGGACTGGATGTAGAGCAACACAAATCAATGCATGTGTTGTCCTATGGTCTTTGTGCGCTGGTGTTGGCCAGACGCAAGGACTTTCTCTGATAGAAAAAAAACGATATCCCAGAATATCACTGTAAAACCTGCTGCTCTCCTGTGATGTTTAGGGACACAAGTGCTTTGTGTGTGTAGAAGCAATCTAAGCCCAAGGGATCCCGCTAGAAAAATCATGGTTACATGAGATATCAATGGGAGGGGACGCGTTGGTGCGCGCCAAAAATTTAGAAAATCCATCCTACATCTAGAGCGCAGCTTCGGTCATACATGCGATGATGCTAAGTAGAAGTGTAAATATCATCATAGGTTAACATGGAAAAAGTTAAGTTAACGGGGGGGGGGGGGGCCGGGGGGTGCGTATCTGCGCGTATTATCTACTCAACGCGTACGTGCTGTAACGCGTGAAGTGTAAATTCAGCCGTTCCAGTAGGTCCCATTCCGTTTTGTCGCCTTTCACGCGTGCATCACACGAGATTCACGTGTGTTCACATCGTCTTTTATTTCCCCCCTCCAGTGACGTTTTGCACTGACCAAAACAACCACCGGCTGCACTTGTGGAGCAGGGTTACATTGGGCGGAGTTTCTGCCCCGCGCACATCGACAATCTGGTTTTAAAACGGGCAACGCCTTGTAGCAGGCAGGCTCTGGATAACCGCAGACATTAAACTCTGCATATAACGTAAACTTTTGCATTTCACGTTGGTGATCTTTCCAAAATGAGGAGAAATAATCGTTATGGAATAGAGAACTAAACTATTGGTAATATCACGTGAACGTTATTTTGACTCAAACCGCCTCCGAGGTGTTCTCCTCCACCACTCAGAAAAAAAGCCGACCGCCTTTTCTCTGGATCTCTAACATTTATAATAAATACATAAATATAACAATATAATGAAGATGCTTTCAAATAATTTAGCAAGCTGGAATGTCATCTTATTTTAACTGCAAAATTCTCTCGATGCTCCTCTCCTCTCCTCCGCAAATCACTAAATGAGGAAAAGGGAGAATATTCACTCAATCTATTCGCTTGAGATGTTACACATACAATATTAATATAGTCTAAGAGGTGTACCACCGTAGCCCGTGTATTTACCACTGACTGTAAAAGTAAGAAAGTTAGCAATGCAAGATTACATTTTTTAATTACCAAATCAGATTTAATTCAGCACAGTACTTTCCAAGCTCAGTAAGAGGAATAAAACGTTTTTGAATTATGAAAATAGGAAGAATAAGGTGGTTTTGATTTTTATTACCCATATTGATAAGTGCTTTTATGCGTTTAGTGAAAGATAATTTGGTTTTAAAAACAAAGGGATACTGTGGAACCTTCTATTCTGCCAGTTTCAAGCCTTTATTCATCTTCTAAGTGCTGTAACTTCCCTATTTTACTAACTATAAACCATATTTAAAAATCACTGTAAAGAAGGAAACAAGTTTCAAGGAGTTGGAACTTCGATATTATTTTACAATTTGGCCGACCCCGCATCTCCCAATATGGCCTCCAGTATCCAGATTGGCTGCCAACATGAAAAATTCCGGAAAACATTTTTTTCAAACTACTATGTAATATATCAATATATAAAAGGTAAGCAATCTAAATTGATGCTTAGGAAATGTTTTTGGGCCTATGCACACACACACAGTGTTATATATGAGACTAAATTCAGACCTCAGTTTATACATATGTTATTTATGAGACTAAAGTTACAGGGACCGCGCTTTAAACTGTTATTAATGAGGACTAAAGTTACATACTATCAGCCTTTAAACATTGCTTATTTGTGAGACCTAAAGTTACAGACCCGAGCTTTAAACATGTTTATTAATGAGACTAAAGTTACAGACCTCAGCTTTAAAACGTTCTTAATGAGCCTAAAGTTACAACCCCAGCATTTAAACCTGTGTTTTTATGCAGACTAAAGTTACAGACCTCCGCTTTAAACTGTGTTATTTATGAGGGACTCAACTGTACCAGTTCCTCAACTATAAACATGTTATTTATCAGGAACTACGTTACAGACCTCGCCTTTAAGCATGTTATTTATGAGACTAAAGAAAGACCGTAGCTATTTTAAACATGTTAAAAACCCAAACACCTTGTTACCCTGTAAAATGGATTAGGTCAACCAATGGCCATTGGTCGTTTGGGCCACGTGACTCGCGTTTCTACCCCGGAAAAGTGGACTCGCGGACTTTGCCCTGCCGCCTTCGGCTAGCAGCAGCAGCAGAGCAGAGTGACTGTGATGGAGCGCGGCGGTTTTGCAACTTTATTCACTGATCCGCGGGTACAAACAACCGTGTTGACATGATTCAAATATACCCATCATTTCTAAAAGCTTTACTCTTAGATGTATTGTGCTGTGGTGTTGGTTTCCCAAAAACCCCGGTTAGCTTACCGTGTATTTTGCTATTAAGTTCGTGGATTATACTCCGTAAACCGCAAACAGCTGGAGAGATGCAGCTATCACCGTAATCGCAGTAATAAGTGATTCTGTTTACCGGTAAATATCAACCTCCGCGGCGAACGTCATTACCCGCCGACTGCGAGGATATCCCGCTCATTTTTTTTCAGGAAGAGTCCAGACTATCGGTGGCCCCACTCTGCTCAATATTCGTCAACTTTATTAATTCATATCTAGGAAATAAAGGAATCTTCAGAACATTCCACACATTTATGGGATTCTATGAATAAAATATGTCTTATTGATTCGTTGGTTGGTTAGCTTATATTCATGATATTTGCTGCTCAGTAAATCAAATGAACTAAGTGAGTAAGACCGCCGACCTCTTTTTCACCACACGCGTTGCCTCAGGCGCAGCGTTTCCCTGTGGTCTTGCCTTGCTAATTTAAAAGTAATGAGGCCCTGCTTCCTGGCCTCTGGCTGTGAGGCCCACCACCGTCATCAGTCTCGGTGCTGCCTCTGTGTAGATCACACGTCTGTCTCGGACTGGGTGTTCCTCGAGGCTTTAAGGGGGTGTAGGAAGGAGCGATCCTGTTTGTCCCGCATGTTTTTTTGTTTAACGCATCCTGCGCCGAATTGCAAATTGTTACTCAGGGGACTTCCCATGCATACCGTAGGCGCACATATATAATAATATATAGGGATCAGGAGCTTTCTGTCGACGACCCACACGCACCATGACATGGATCATATTTCTTGAGCATCCCAACCCGCCCGAAACCAGCGGGACCCGAGGGTGGACTGCGGGTTTCGGGCCGGACACCCGCGCACCTCGCATGTCCTGTTAGGGCTGCAGGAGCATTTGTTCCTCCATTATTTTAATGGGACTTTGGTCCATGCACACTGTAAAAAAGATAAAGTTAGTTCACTCAAAATTTCCAAAGCAACCAGGCTGCGCAAGGTTTTTGAGTTGAAGGCATTAATTAATTCTTCATAGTTTTGAAAGAAACACACTTATTATGTTGTGACAGTTATGTTTCCAAGTTTGCCACTAAGTGTTTTAAATTCATTACTGGAAATTTCAAGTCTGTAAAACTTATTTTTTTAAGTTCAGATTACTGTCCCTACAATAACTTACCTAATTTGTGTTTAAATTTAGCCCCACCATTTAAAGATCCTGATGTTTATTTTATTATTGCGTTTCAAGGACCAGGTCCCTTGGGTAGGGGAAAACCGGAGCACCCGGAGGAAACCTATGCAGACACGAGAACATGCCAATTCCCACACAGAAAGGCCTGTCCGACCGGGATTCGAACCCAGGACTTGTGTCAGAAGCGACGAGGCTATCCACTCAGCACCGTGCCGCACACCACTGTGACCAGGCGGGGACCTTCTGTTTCTAAGACTGAGCCAGAAATTATTACGGGCTACTTTGGCTTGGCCCAGTCGTTTAGGTTGGTAAACAATAAATACAGTGATTTTTGTGGTCAAATTAGTTTGTTCCAAAATGTTGAATTGAGCTGGTTGCCATAACACCTATTTAAATAGCGCAAACGCAGATAAGTGACCTCACTATAGCTCGCGTGAACTGTAAAACACGACAACTCAAAAATTGTTCACCTTACTCAGATTTTTGCATTCACTGACAATAAAATTTCCAGTTGGAATGGAACTATCTGTGAGCCACTTGAACTTTCAGAAGTTCATACAACTTCAAAAGTCAAATCACTTAATATATCAAATAAGATGAACTTTTCATCAGAAACTTCAGGAAAGTGAGTTGACGAAAATTAGACGCATAGGCAGGGATCTTTGCACACCAGAGGCAACTTGGCAAGTTTTTATTCACAACAGGTGGTGATTCAGGCAGAAACAATAAAACAGGGGGAAACAGATATCTGGTTATATTGGCTCGTCAGTCAGCCTAAAACAACGGATACACAAACGTGCAGATATACAATCAAAGACCTTGTGTGTTTGTACTTCATATTTTCTCTTGTTTTTGTTACTACTATACAGGCCCATGGCTCTTCTTTGTTCAAAAGTTCCAAACTGGCAATTGTATTGTCAGTGAATGCAAAAATTCTTAGTAAGGTGAACCAATTTTGAGTTGTATTTTTTACAGTCCAGCACCAGAAGTGCATTAATGTGAGTTTATAACCACATTATTTAAAAGATATAAATGCAGAGCTTAATATATATATGATTCGCAGTTTGCGTGTTTCGTCTCAGACATTTTCTTGATGCGCAAATTCAATTTTTTTTAAACCTTGGATTGCCGAGTGTGGAACCATGTTTATTATTGTCCAAAATCTAGAATATCATGCGTGTTTTGGCGTGGTTTTGTTGTGCCGCAAGGTTGATATGAATAGTTTGCTAGACTGTAGTAACTTGTAAAACGATATTGCTTTAATACAAAAGTTATGATGGGTGGGAAACTTTCTTTTATCCGTGTTTTACAATATAATGGAGTTGGCTGATGACTGCTGCCTTAGTTTTTAAAACTAGCAAACAAGCGAAATTGGCCCCTGTTTTTGAAAAGACAAGGAAGGTTGGCTTGCTAACATTTGCATGTATTGATTTGCAAAATTTAGGTAAATGACTAATAACAGCAGGGGGCCTTGGGTGCGGCTACTTGTGTTATTGGGTGGGGGAGGGAGAGCTGCTGCTGTCCCGTGATTTTTAGCTGTGGTATTAAAAACCCTGAAGGAGTAGCTTGTTTTCCTATCTGGACATAGCACATTTAATGAGCTCTACGTTGTCTGATTGTCTTTGCAGGTCTTCTCGTGCTTCGTCTCATAATGACGCTTAACACCTTGAGGTTCTGCACACAACATTTATCACAGCATAAAGTGGCACACAGGCACTCGTCCTTCTACCAAACACAAAACCAAACTTTGTGTCCAGCTGGACTGGAATGGCCTAGTTTTGCCTTTTCGCAGCCGGCGAGTTGCCCATTGTTTACATATCTCTATCACTATCATGTAATCTGTGCATTTCATTTCGGAACGCCGACGAAGACAGCTTGGAGAGGGTTGGCTAATCACGTATGTTCCTGAGTGCCGGCAGGTAAAAGCGCACGGACAGGGCAGATGCTTTTTAATAGCCATAAAATGGCCCCCATCAACTACTTTCAAAGCTGAAAAACAGTAGCCTACACATTTAAAACATAAAAACAAGTGTTATGTTGAGGGAACAAATCAAATGATCAGATGAATATAGCCAGACAGACAGTGGCACGTCGCGGTGAGGATTGTGATTAGGGGAGGAGGCACTGACTTTAAATGTCAGATTTACTATCCTTATTATAATAAAATTGCATTTAATCACCGATTGCAATAACCATTCACAAAACTTCCCATGCTGTAAAGATGAGAGAACTAGGCTTTCTTTTACATAATCTCACAACCAATTCTAGTTGCTGACCTCTCCTGCTCCTCCCCTCCAGCTCAAACAACATCTTTTAGAAGAACAGTGTGCGAGGACGTGAGCAGAGGAGCGAGACGGTGAGCAGAGAGGCGAGAGGACTTGGCAGAGAGAGAGAGGCGTGGCAGAGGAGAGAGCGCGAGAGAGACGTTGAGCCAGAGACGAGGAGGAGACAGTGAGCACGAGAGAGGAGCGACGTGAGCAGGAGAGAGAGAGACGTAGAGCAAGAGAGAGAGCAGAGTGAGACGTGAGCAGAGAGAGAGAAGGAGACGTGAGCAGAGAGAGAGACTACGCGGGGGGGAGAGCAGAGAGAGAAGAGAGAGATGGTGAGCAGAGCAGAGAGAAGACGTGAGCGAGAGAGAGAGGACCCCGTGAGCAGGGAGAGAGAGAGCAGAGAGAGAGTGGAGGCAGAGAGAGAGGCGCGAGCAGTGAGAGAGACGTGAGCAGAGCGTGATAGAGACGTGCGCTGAGAGAGACGTGAAGAGAGAGAGAGAGACGCGAGAGCAGAGAGAGACGTGAGCAGAGAGAGGAGACGCGGAGCAGAGAAAGCAGAGCAGAGAGAGACGACGTGAGCAGAGAGAGAGAGAGACGGCGAGCAGGGAGCAGAGAGAGAATGTGAGCAGTGAGAGAGAGACGTGGAGCAGAGAGGAGACGTGAGCAGAGAGTAGACGTGAGAGAGAGAGAGAGGCGTGAGCAGAGAGAGACTGTGAGCAGAGAGAGACCGTGAGCCGAGAGAGAGGTCGGCCGTCGTGAAGCCAGACGAGAGAGGAGAGAGGTGCAGCAGAGTGAGAGAGACCTGTGAGCCGAGAGAGAGAGACGCGAGTGTGAGAGAGAGCGCAGAGAGAAGACAGAGCGAGACGTGAGGCAGAGAGAGAGAGACGTCGACCAGTAACGAGAGAGAGCGAGAGAGACGTGAGCAGAGAGAGAGAGAGCGAAGCCAGTGAGTCGTTAGCAGAGAGAGGGAGACGTGGCAGAGAGAGAGAGGACCTTGCTGGTAGCAGAGAGCGACGTGAGCAGAGAGAGACGTGGAGCAGGAGGGAGAGAGACCGCGGAGCCAGAGAGAGACTTGATGCAGAGAGAGACGTGAGCCAGAGGACAGCGAGAGGAGCGCAGAGGAGACGTGAGCAGTCGGAGAGAGAGACCGCGAGCATTGACGAGCGAAGGGAGCAGAGAGAGAGAGAGACCGGGTGGCCAGAGAGAGAGAGACGTGAGCAGGAGAGAGAGTAGAGACCCGTGAGCAGCGAGAGAGAGACAGTGAGCAGGAGGAGAGAGAGAGACCGTGAGAGAGAGAGAGAGACGTGAGCAGAGAGCGAGAGGTGCGCGAGAGAGACGTGAGCAGAGAGAGAGAGCCGCGCGCAGGAGAGCGAGAGCGAGCAGAGGAGAGAGAGACTGGCGAGCGAGAGACGTACGTGAGCAGGAGAGAGGGGCGCGGAGAGTCGAGCGAGAGAGACGTGGAAGCAGAGAGAGAGAGGACGTGAGCAGAAAGAGAGCAGCGCGCGCAGCGAGAGAGAGGAGGCGTGAGCACCGAGAGAGAGAGAGAGAGCCGTGAGCAGAGAGAGACGGTGAGCAGAAGGGGAGAGAGAGACCGTGAAGCAGAGAGAGAGCGAGGTGAGCCAGAGAGAGAGCGAGAGAGAGTTGTGAAGCAGCGAGCGAGAGGGACGCAGAGCAGAAGGAGAGAGAGAGGTGAGCATGAGAGAGAGCGGACGCGAGCAGTCGAGGAGAGCGCGAGCAGAGAGTGAGACCGCGGAGCAGAGAGACGAGAGATGCGAGCAGGAGTAGCGAGATATTTGCGATCAGAGAGAGAGAGATGCGAGCAGAGAGCGAGTGATGCGAGCAGAGAGAGAGTGCGAGCGAGAGAGAGAGGCGTGTGAGAGAGAGAGAGGATAGCGAGACGTGCGCAGAGAGAGAGGTGGAGAGGAGAGAGTGATGCGAAGCAGCAGAGATGAGGGAGAGATACGAGCAGAGAGAGAGAGCACTGTGAGCAGAGAGAGAGAGACAGAGCAAGAGCAAGAGACGGTGAGCAGAGAGAGGAGGAGCGAAGAGAAGAGAGGGACGCGAGCAGATGGAGAGACGCCCGCTGCAGAGAGGGAGGGACGGCGAGCAGCGAGGGGAGAGGACGCGGCAGAGAGAGAGAGACGCGAGCAGAGAGAGAGGATGCGAGCAGCGAGAGTGAGGAACCGTGAGTCCGCGTGTCTTATGGTCCGCGCCTCGGAGCCAGACGCAGTGCGTTCACTGCGCTGTTCAGAGCGGGGGGTAACAGCAGCTGCTCCGGGCCCAGAGCGGAGGATGTAACGTAACGGTCGGTTTATCAAAAAAAACATAACAAATATTTAAACGTATAAAACATAGTGAATTTCACTAGATTTTTTTCCAGACATTACAGACAAGATATTATTTCATATTGTTTAATGAAAAAAAAATAACAAATTTTGCCACAAGCAACCACAAAGATGTGCCTCAGACAAGAATCGAAACCTGGTTCTCAGGGTCCCTGTATTTTACTGCTAACCATTCGGCCAACATAGCACCTCTGGGCTAGACAGGTTTGCACGCAGTCTTATACTGAGCGTCTAAGTCGCTGGTCAGAGCTAAAGCGGACTTAGCCTGCCACTTGGGCGATAAGATGTACTATTTTTCACGCCGCTGCGTGCTGATTCCCGAGCGAATCTAAGAAGCGTGAATGAAGGACGACAAAACGGAAAATGGGCCTTATTAGTGTGTAAATGGACTGTCGACTGCGTATATAGGTATTTTGATATGACTTGTGGCCAAGGATCGTTGATGAATATTGAGGAAAAGAAGGGGACTCTAAAGTGGAGCCCTTTCTCAATTATGCATTTGTTGGACTTGGAACAATGTGACAAAACATATTGAAAATGGCGTTGGTATCAGACCTAATTGCGTTAAGTTGTCAAGTAGAAGGGAGTGCTCTACAGAATCAATGGCTTTGGAAAGATCCTTGGAATATGGAGCCAGGACTATTTGTCCAAATCATGAAAATAAATCAATGTTACATTTTAACAGAGCAGTGGTGGTTGAGTACCTTGATCGGAAAAACCCTAGATGGATAGGGAACAAAATATGAAATGCATTTGTGTAGTGATCTAAACTGGTTGGAAAATCAAATTTTTCAAAAATTTGCAACTGCACAAATATTAGAAATTGGCCGGGAAAATTGTTTAAGTCAGTGGAAGTGCTTTTCAATACACTTACCAATTTCATTGGTGTGGACTTTCTGTTATTGTATCTGGTTTAATTTGATATTTTTTTTGGTTTCCCTTGCTGTGAGTTTTGCTTCCTCGTCTGTCTTGTTGATTGTTTGCCCTCATGATGTGCTACCACTGTGTCCCCCTGTGTGTATTTAGACCCTGTGTCATTGTCCTCTTTGGTTTGTGGACCATATGTTGTTTTCCCCCCCTTCTCTTGTTCCCGGTTTCAGTGTTTACTTTTATTGGCCTTTATTAAAATTATATTCATTTTAGCAGTTCTGCTTTCGGTGCGGTTCTCTATGACAACCAAGGATTAATCCAGACCACCAGAGGCTCACAAGCCTTTGGGCATGAATTTGGCGTACTAGAACATGTTTCACCTCCAGCCAACTACATCAAGTGGTGCTCCTTCACTCACTTCCATTGAAATGATGACAATGGTTGTGTAACACAGGTCATTCTAAAAAATAATATAAACGCAAAACAGTAATTTTAAAATGTATATTTCAACCCAACTGAGGTGTCAATACAAATGATGTACAAAAGTTTTGGTGTAGCCATCGTCTATGTTTCTGACTTACTGATTGTAACCTCGCCCGGGGATACCCATGCTGGTACGCGCTCTTAATCTAACATAACTTACCAGAGAGTCCTGTAAATTAAGGCCCAAATTGTTCGCAATGAATTTGGAAACTAATCACAAAATTGGATTGGCTATGGCCATAGTAGTATTCAAGATAATTGGCTCTGGGCTGTGTGCGATGACTCGTACAGGAGGATCTTGGAGTGACGTCGTATGTTCCATATTATCCGCTCCGGATAGTCTTCTTAAAGATACCCAAAGACATCATCCCCGCGGCAGACATCCTCATCAGTTCCTGGAAGGTTTCGCAAGGGTTTAAAAAAACTAGCTATCCTTGAGAAGGAGGGGAGGACACAACTGTTGGCACTTGTGAGGATCTCATCCAATTCTTGAGGGTACTGCTACTTGACTAGTGGTTCTGCCATGCTCCCCAGAGTCGATTGGTACTGCACACACAACGGTCTGGGATCGAGGCAACGCTAACTCCTTCAGGAGATAAAAAACGAAATTCATCGGAGTATTACTTAAAGATCCTCCTTAATCTTAGCAATCCCAAAATACACAGACTATATAACCCCCCCTTCGCCCCAAAAAAATATTGAATACTTTAAAAGCTGCTAATTTATCGTACGAAAATGTTACTACAAAAATTGCCCACGTTATAAATATCCATCCCTTTCTTCCCCTTATACATTTCTGGATGGGGGCGTGGTGGCTGTCATGAGCCTGCACCATAGTTCAAAAGCACCCTCATTAGTAGTGTATATATTAATTAAATCTACATTAATAAAACATGCATAGCCACCTGTAATATTATTAAATATTTGATAAAAAACTAAACTAAACCTAAAATCTTTAAATAAAAAGACTGGTGTCAATACTTTTTATAATTGAAGCTTGCGTTGTATCATGAGGTGGAGATGAGTGAGGACTCTCAAACGCAGGAAATGCCATAATTAAGATTTAATATACAATTAAGTCCAAGGCAAAAAACACAAACCTCCAAAATCCAAAGTACCGAGGAACCCAGAGGGAACTTGACCATGACAATGAACCAAGCACACAGGGACAAGAGAGGGGAGCGAGAAGCATCAGGTAATTAGGGACACAGACGATCACAGAAGAACACATAGGGCGGGGCAGACAATCAACAGGGGACAGGACATGAAGTATAAAACTGAAATGAACCAGAGTACATAATGTCAAAATGAAAACCAAAATACAGAAATAATAAATCCACACCATGGAAACAGTGGAACCTCAGTACATCAGATAAAATTAACAGCTCACCATGAGTAGTTTTGGACTCTAGGGACAGTTAAGAGATATTGCAGGACCTAAGTGTCCCAGAGGGTTCATAAATAAAATAAAAATGCGAATTTAAGATACATAAACAGGACCTGAGGATTATTTAAAAACATTCATAAAGCAGTATATTAAAATCAAAAGGTATCTTACAAAATAATGCGCCCAAACACAATCCTTTTTTGCAGAGGTCGTGGCGTTTTTCATGACATGGCTCAAACCTGGTTGGATGGATGTGGAAGTCAAAAGCCTCTCCAAAATATTGCCCCTAAATTTAACATCATATTTCATGGAGGAGGTTTTCCCCAATGGAGAGCCGACAAAGTCGTCGTGGTATGGAATGCAGCAGAACCAAAGATCCATCGCACACAAAATATTTACATGCCTTTTACAAGGCATTTTTTACAAACATTCTCCATCCCTGCATCTGTCATAACGTTGCCTGTAAAAAAGTATATAATGGAATGGGTTCGTGTGGTGTGATCCAAGTAGCAGAGTAGCTATGGGCAGTGGTGAGGCACCTTTTGAAAGGGTTTCTTACCACGGTCTCATTCCATAAAATGGCTTGAGTGTCTTCCTCTGCACTATGCACCCTGTAGCATCCAGGTAACACCAATGTCCTCTTTGATCTTGACTGGAAAATATTTAGACTTTTTTGGATACAGCATGATTCCTTTAGGGTGTTGATAATCTTCTGAATTAATCTCATCAGGCACCAGTTGGTGTTCTGAAAGGACATTCACTGCTGTTTCATTGGATAAGGTATATTATTTTTTCTCTGTACGAGGGGCTTCTGTCCTTGCAAACCAGACTCAAAATACAATTCCAAATGGGTTCTATTTTTCTCCAGGTTACCAAATATACCTACAATTTGTCTGCCCCTTGATCCCACTGGGTCTGCATATTAACTATTCTGTGCGGTGAGCCGCCCCAACCCGTGACCAGTAAAGTCACACGACCCTTCAAAACTGATGTCAGTAGGCACTGGGACTGAAGCTGTTACCGTACAGTCTTTATTGTACAAAAAGTGTACATGAAAAGTGGCTTCTCTAGCTTTTTGATGTTATCAATTAAATGCCTCTTGATCCAAAACTGCAAAATGGTCCCTGAACTGTCTTTAGACCTTTGCCGCAATTAAATTTGTCAATTTTAATCAGGGAAATAATTATCTTTGCATGATTTTTCCAATTTTGCATCATTTTATTCCACATATAAAAAGGGGTGGTTTGGCGTAAGTAGGCAAATGAAAGCATTTGTCTTTCTTCATGGCTTGAGACCAGGAGCCCAGAAATAGAAAAGGCCAACAAGAAATAAAAGAACAGGCAATGGTTGTGATAATTCAATTAACTGTAATCATTCCAAGCAACTCAACATGTTTGGGTAAGAGCCTATTTTAAAATATTTACTAACCTGGAGGTTTCCAACATCAGACTAAAGTCGGAAAATATTTTGAATGATATACCTTGTTGACTGATAATTCTTTCCCATTTTTTACCCTCAGTGTCTTCGAGTTTCCTCTGATATTGGAGAATGGGGGAAAGTTTTTTTCCACGTCAGTCTATAATAATATGATCATGAAATTTTACAAATGTTACTCTTATTTTCATTGTCTAACTTGCCACTCTATGTCTTCTATCAGAAGAAACAGGGTGGTTCCCAACATCAGAACTAAATGAATAGAGAGATCCTTCCATTTCTATTACCCAAACTTTGAAATAAATATCGTTTCCGATTTTTAACGATTTTTAGCTTGCATGTGTTTGCAATTATCCTCCTTGCGGTCACCGAATGGGGAGTTGGTCTTTGTCAAGTCCTTAACCATAGTATAATCTTTACACAAAAATAGAGAAGCATCAAATAACTTATTACGGGGGTGGATGTCCATTAATAATAAAAGTTAATATGGACTGTGTGGACCCCTGTTGCCAAAAATATAAGACTGTAAATCGGGTTTCGGCTACCATTCGGTGCATCCACAGGTACCCCGAAGCAGTTGCCTGCGGAGGCAAATTCATGAATCCGGGTCATCGTCAGGGCTCTGGTAAAGTTTTCTCATTGTTTTGGCTGCCAAGGGTCATCCAAAGTGATCAACGGTACCAATTAAGCGAAAGACTTGCACACTCTCTTCCAATTGGAGATAAAAACATGGTCACTCTGTTGTCTTATCACCCGAGAGTCAGGGTGCACATCGAAAAACTCCATTGAAACATGAACCCCACTAAACATCCGAGTCCACTCAACCTCCCGATCACGTCAATATCGCGCTCGGCTCGGTCGTGACCTTTATTAGTCCAACGACGTCTGTGCAAGGTGCGCCATCTGGCGTAAAACAATGACCTCCCCATAGACGTGGATAAGAGTCCCATCCCGACCTCCTCTAGACGTGGAAAACAGGTCTTCGGACTTCCGACGCAGAACGTCTTGATCTAGCAATACAATTACTATAGGCTGTGAAGCATTCTATGGTGTTGTTCACCTGACTGGTAGGCGTTTAGTGATTAAGCAAAATGTGGCCAGCTTGGGATACGTGTGTTCCACAGGTCCACGTGTTTGTTGTATCATTATCTTTACATATTTGTTTCGATTTTTTTTTTTTTCTATGCGAACAATTTTTCTGTTGGTTTAAAGCCTAATAAACACTCAACATAGGATTTACGTAGTGGCTAATAATAAAACTTGTGAATGTATGCAATTTGTTGAGCTAACAATCTCAAGTTTGTAAATAAGGGGTGAGCCACTTTGGAATTTATGCAAAATGCATGGGTCAACAAGTTTATTATAGCCACTACATAATTTCTAGGTTGTTGAGTGTTATTCCGTTTTTAACCAAAACCAAGAAAAATTGTTCGCTAAAAAAGTGGAAAAGTCAATCATTTCTCCGACCTGGGATTTGAACCTGCGTCGTTGGACTGAAGTCTATTACGCAACCGCCTACACCACTGCAGGCATATTTTTCTGACTATGTGAAAAAATAATAGCTAACATCCTAAACAACGAACGCCACCACTTATACGAGGTTACAAGCCTGACATGTGAGGGTCGTCGAGGACCTGTTTTCACGTCTACTCGACGTTTATGGGTGTGCTTCTGGACGTAAAGGCAATGCCTTCCCAGACGTTGAAATCTGTTACCTCTGGTCGCTGCCTGCTTTATTTTATGGAATGCACCTTCTAGTAATGTACACAGTCTGCACCGAGTTTTTAGATATAGATGTATCATTTCCACATTGAAAAGAGTTTGTGGAGACAGAAGTAAGTTGTTTTCTCACGTTATACGTGGAATTTTGTTAAGTATATTTCGTATATTATCTGTATTTTGAAATTTGCCTCGCACAGTGATGAATCTATAACATACCGGCTGGCATCTGCTCAGCTGCAAGGGAGACACCTTTTTTAGTTTTTTAAGGTAAAGTTTATAAATATGATTTTGTTTTTCATATTTCAAACTCTTTTTAGTCACATTAGAATTCTTAGGCTTAGACTGTCCAACAAACTCTGTGTTTAAAAAAGGTTATGATTCTGGAGTTTTAATTATAATAATTCAAATTATTATCAAAAGTTACTGTATAGATCACAATGGTTTATAAACTGCAAAAAGGACAACAGTCGAAAACCTAGTAAAAACTAAGTTTAAAAACAGGGGATGATCAGCTTTAATATTTGAGGACACTCCCATCATTTAGACACCTGTGATGTCATCAGTGGAGTTGAGTTCAGGTGTGGGACCATGTGGGACCATGTGGGACCAATAGGAGCACCACATGATGTTACCTGCTGTCAGAAAGAGAGTTTAATGTTCATGTATTGCTTTGTCTAATTAAATGGAGATTTAATGTCTTCCCAGCGTCGTCAATGTCAGAGGACTTTCACTTCTTCTCACTGTGGCTGTTTAAAATATGAGCCACTACAGTTGTTATTTTGGTTAGTTGCTTAGCTGCAAATATTAAATATCCATTCATCTGCTGCTTGGTAGCAAGCTAACTAGCGCTTGCAACCTCTATTCAATTTCTTACTTTTTCTTATAAACTTTAAAACCAGCCTATGTTAATTAACATACATTTACCTTTGGCTAATGCAGTCCAATTATTGTGAAATCCATAGCTAGTGTATAATTTTCATGCATGTTGCAATAACTAATGTTCTCGAGTGTCCTAATGTGTCATGTGTTGTTTGAGTCTTTTACAGGTGTCAGACTGTGTTGAAGGTGTTCGACAGGTAAGAATCACACTCTCACACATTGATTGTTTCTTCTGTATTATTATGTGGTTTTTCGAATAAACCTTATTTGGTGTATTCTCTTGAAAACATTCTTTTTCTCAGATTGTTCATGCAACTCACTCAAGCATGAGGGAAAAAGAACAACAAGGGGAAAATGCCCCCCTCGCGAAGAATGCAACATGTGTACCAGTATACAGGGGTAAGTCAGCTTTCAGGGGCTAATTTGTGTCCATGTGCAAAACAAATGCACATTTGCAATTGTTTTTTTACATGGCTTTACTCCAATGACCAAAGCCTTATCCCAAGTTTTCTAGACAGAGTGTCTTCCAGTGTTCAAGCGAGGGTGCAGTGCCTAAGGTTTGTATCCCCTGGTGATGGATTCGAGTGGTTGAGGGCATTACTAGAAAGTTATGTGTTGGTTATATCACTTTGCAACATTATGATGAAACTAAAACATGTTCCACATTTTCAGGGGCTGTGCTTGGACCTTGTTATGAGAGACTGCAGACAAGAGAGGACCACATGTTTGGAACACCTCAACATTCATTAAATGCATTCTTCTGCCTTTCAGATTGTGTTTGTACATCTGGGGAAACCTAGAGTTGTGGCGTGTGCCTGTTTATTACGGATCCAAACATAGGGCTACAATCATGTTTTTTGTTACTTTGCTGAATGTTCAGACTTAGTGTTCTATAACACTGTGCCCTGTGTGCTTGAACGTGTACTTTGATGTAGGAAACATGATTTTTTAATGCAGCTCCATTTGACAAATAATGACTGATATCCTTTACTACGTTGTTTCTCAGGTTTTTGACTGCTGTGTTTATCGTGTATTGCCCAGAGTCAGAACTAAACATTGGATAAAAGCCTGCATTTCAGTTTCACAAGGCTAAAATCTGGAACGGTCTTCCTGGGAAATGTGAGACCAGGCTTCTTCTTTGACAATGTTTTAAATCCCGGTTTAAAAACACTTCTGTTTCTGCTTCAATGGCGATTTTATGAGAGATTTTATTTTTTATCTTTTTAATTTACTGTCAATATTTATAATTGTAATGCCTGTTTTGATTGTTTCTATTTTTGTTTCAGTGTTTGAGTTTCCTTTGTTTTGACTGTGCTATACAAATAAACCTTGCCTGCCTATTGCAAAAAGTAGTCTCGACCCGTAAGTGATTCTGCAGAGGATAAGTAGTTTCAATAGAAACTGTAATGGGGAGTCATATCAACGTCAAAAATTTTGGTCATATAAGACGTCGAGAGGCTTCGTCGGACCCGACCCCGGTTCTGTACCACATTTCAACTTGAATGAACGTGGCCGCGATCGTCTTTGAAACGTCCAGATAAGTCCAGATGACGTTGAAATGACAGTGTTTTGCATCTGCTTGTTAGCGGGAACAACGGAGCAACGAACGTCATATGAAGGCAATATTTTGGTCATATAAGACGTTGCTAGGAGTCGGACCACGACGGTTCTGTACCCCATTGCACCTTGAAAGAACGTCAGATGACGTTGGAAAATTACGTTGTTTTTGAATCAGCTAGCTTAGTGGGAACGACTGAACCGAACGTCATATAAAACGTAATATTTTGGGCATATGAAGACATTGATAGGACGTCAGACCCGACCGGTTCCGTACCACATTCAAAACCTTGAATTGACGTGCCATCCAGTAACATTTGGAGGTTGATGGTGACGTCGGGAGGAAACGACGTCGAGGAACAACGTTCATTCAGCACCCACCAGTGACCTTATTCGACGTTCCAAATTACGTTGATTCAACGTATCGGCTTGCTTAGTGGAAGTCCATGTTGAGGACGCCACTGCTTTGAGTCACAAAGAGAAAGTGAAAAGTGTGCCCTTGTGCTGTTTGTGCTGGAGAAGAAGAAAGCTGTGCAGGAGTGGTTGCGGTTCAGCCCGGTCCGCAGGCAACATCATCAAGCCAGGAAAGCGATGACTTTTACTATAGGTCTGCTGAGCCAGATCAAGGCCTTACATAAGAAACTCTATACTGCGGGACCTGGTAGTTAAAGGCACAGTATCGAGACTTGATATAACCATCAATATTGGTATCACATGGCACCAATAAGCAAGAAAATGCGGTTGCATTTTGTCTAATATGAATGTGCAAGTTGATACCAATCAGCCACAATCTGTATTATTTTTAAATAATTGTTACCTGTTAATGAGCCATGGTAAATGAGCATGATATAGTCTACATCAGGCATGTAAAGTCATATACATCAGAGGGCCAATAACACAAATTTGCTGCGAGCCGAGGGGCCGGATGGTTCAATGTTTATTATACTCATTGCCTGTCAGCCTATTTCAGACAGGTACTACCATATTGCCAGCGTTTTGATTGATTTTTATAGATTTTTAGGACCCAAGACTATTGTTTATTGTGTACTTTATGACTATCTGGAAATCCGAAACCCGATTCTGAAAGAATTTGCCTGTCTACTTTCATCAGCAAAAAGAATTTTGTTTTAGCTTGTATATCCCGTTGAGTAGCGAGGGAGTTTTACTGAAATCACCAAAAAAGCTGAGAAAAAGAGGCCACAATAAAGGCATTAGCTGTTTTCAAAACCATTCAGCGAGCGCTGCTGCCACCTGCGGGCTCGATTCCAATATGCTCTTCAAGCTTATCCCCCCAAACACATATTAGAATAAAATAGACATCTGGAACATGAAAATAGCGGAAAACGCAATTGCGTAATAGTGCGTCAATGGCAGGCAACGGGCCATGTAAATTCATTTGCGGGCGGGGATTTGGCCGCGGGCTTGACTTTGCACAAGTGGTCTACATGATAGGTCAGTGGTCCATTTTATACTTGCTCTTGGAATGATTTACTTATACATCAATTGATGTGTCGCTTCTTGAGACAATAACCTTGGTCTTCATGGTTGCTGTCTGTTAAAATCTTGTAGTTTTTTTTTTTTTTTTTCCGAATTTCAGCTCTGTTGTGGACTGGTGAGAAAGCTTGTCTCCTGAGCCCCGTCCACCCAAGAGTTGACAACACCCCCCAAAAACATGCTGATGCACCCATACTGAGAGTGACGGGGCCAGGTGAAACGTCACGTTCCACACCTTGAAGACCTTCCAAGTAAGTTTTTTGTTAATCTGTCATTTTTGTGTGATAAGGGTTTCTGCGGGGGGCATATAAAAATTTTCGGTGATTAAAAGGACAACTAAGCACAAATCAACTTTTTGAGGGGCTTATAACTGCCGATAAATATTGTTTCTTATTGCGCTCTCTACATTGTCTGGTAATAATTTTCTTGGACATTTTAGTGCCAAAATAGATAAACTCTCACTTTGAAGCCTAAATACCGCTGTGTAGCGCCCTCTCTAAATTTATTCTTTGGCTACACTACATTTGAATTTTCGGTGCCGCGTCCTCCCCATTTGCTCTGCCAGCATGTTGTATCGGTCCGCGCTCTGTGATCGGCGGTATAAAAGCCAGCCAGAGTCTCGCAACGCCCCCTGTGCGAGTTAGAGTTGGAATACGGGCGAGCCGCTTTTAACATCGATTTCAGGTTAGCAATTTATTAGCATAGTATTTTAGAAGTTTTTTAGCGCAGCGTTTCTCGTGTGTAGTTAACTGTAGTCAGGTAGTTTCTGTAGCCGTTTTGTGGGACGTTGGAAGCACAACATGCCGGTCACGACGCGGCCAGGGAGCGGGAGATGAGGAGGGAAGACCCGAGACGGGGATTTGATCTTACAGGCCCCGCTGTGAGAGCCACTGCACTCACATCCCCGACCTCTCCGTCTAAATAATGACAACCGAGCAGAGACCGCTCACCCACAACTCCCCCTCCCCGCGTCTCCCAACGCCTCTCGCCACGCCTCCTTTCTTCCTGGAGTTTTTTTTACTTTTTGGGATAGTGGGGTGGAGTAAGATCTGGATAGGGGTGTTTAGTCGCTTCTTTTTTAAGTGAAATTTGTCCAAAAATAAGCCTTAAATATATTTACATTTTTGCATTAAAGTAGATTCAAAACTGGCATTTAACTGGAAAATGTATAAGGGGAAATTATGACATGCGCGACGCCTGTATTAACCTTTAACACGCAAAACTCACCCCCCCCCCCCCCCCCCCCCCACCCCCCCCCACACCCCCTCTTGCCATTATTAGCCTTCTTATGCTTGTGTGATGTCATCCATTCTAATGCATTGTAGTGACTTTCCTTTTTTTCATCCTTGTCATGGTCATATTTCTATTACTTTAAAGGTGTGAAAATCGGGTCGCGATGATGTCACTATCTCATCCAATAGTTGGAGACGGCACAAAAACTTGTACCCACCTCGCCAATGGTCTGGCTCGGGTGTAATGATGGGCTCTTTGATTTGAAGTCCTCCTCAAGGGTCAACCTGAAAGGGGGCGTCAGCAAATTGGATCCTAATGCCGAGCGTCGGCA
Source organism: Knipowitschia caucasica (assembly GCA_964034765.1). Classification (NCBI taxonomy): domain Eukaryota; kingdom Metazoa; phylum Chordata; class Actinopteri; order Gobiiformes; family Gobiidae; genus Knipowitschia; species Knipowitschia caucasica. The sequence continues at coordinate 30,692,418 of OZ035823.1, forward strand.
GGCTCTCGACCCGAGGAACTATTCAAGCTCTGCAAGGTAACTTATTCTTAGAGTTTTTGGGTTGTCTTCCAGTTTTGATTGCATTATGCAGGAGGGAGGATGAGCGGGGGCTATGGGGAGAGGAAGAGGTTGGCGAGTCGGGGACGGGATGCTTAAGCGGATGAATTGGGTGGAATCGTTGTTCTGTTCCCACTGATGCTGTTGTTAAAACAGTTTCCGGTACGGCCATAGACGCTGATGTGAGAAAGTCCATTCAATAGTCGAATTTCGGAGCTAAGACACCAGGTGAAGCGCAAAAGTTTGTAATTGTTTTAAGTTTTTGTACTTGCACTTTTGCGGAAGTGCGTTTAAAGTTTGCACTAGATTTTGCCCTGTTAAAAACTGTACCCTCTTACCTCAACATCCTCTGGGATTTGTTATTTATCTGAATTAGAAAATAACGTTTGGCTTTTGATTAGATGCACATTAGTCTGTGTTAATTGCCATACACATGTTTGCATATATATATATATATACCTCTTTATTTATATATATAATTACCTGTTTCTATATTAACATATATTTCAAATACATTGTAACATTTTAAACTATAAAGGCGGGGGGGGGGGGAATTTTTTTGGTCCACTCTAGTTTTACTGGCTGTGATTTTTGAAGTCTCTCGTTCAAATGGAATGGGGCAGCGCCGGCTGGCGCATGCCAGATGCGTTTTTCCACAATTTTTCTTGTGGGCGGGACACTCGCGGCCAATTTGGATTGTTCCAGGTAGAGCACATTTTTTTTGGACATTATTTAGAACGCGGAGATAGGCGTGACTCTGTCGTTAATCTATACAGTCTATGGAAAAAAAACACATCTGCGCTGGAGACTTCAAAAATTCACAGCAAGGTAAAACTAGGTGGACCAAAAAATTCACCCCCTCAGCATTGACACAAATTGGAACGGCGCTTTGGCCAAGAGCCAAACTTTTGTTCAGCCAGTAAAGCGTTTTTGAGGAGGTCTGCCAATGGGAATATGTTAGTATTGGCTCATTTTCTCTCCACTCTCTCTACTCAGCTGTTTTTGTTAGATGCATTAGTTTAGCAGTTGTTGCCATCCTTGTTGTTTTACACCGCCTACTCTTATTTAGGTATAAATAGACTTGGCATTTTTTGTTTCCTTCTTTTGTTGACTAGTTTTGTTGAGTTTGTTATTTTGGCACAACTGGGCGACGCCACTCCCACCATTGTTATTCCTTTTTTTTCGTTTAGTTTTATAAAAAGGAAATTGCCAAAACCCACTGTGAGTGACTCCGGCCGGCTGAGTGTATACTGAGACGCTGCGCAAACATTTCCAGGCTATTAGCAGCAACGCAACTGACCAGGGCTCCTAATGCAAATTTTCCAGCGTTCATACAAGGTTGAAAAAACTATGTAGTTCTAGCGCTCACCACTGCCGGCCAGTAGTGGTAAGAAAGAAACAACCCCCCTCCTGGCCAGTATACCCACTTCTGTGCCAGCCTCGCCGAGCGCCAACATCATTTCTGTAATATTAACAGCAGTTGATGAAAATGGAATGAAGCTCGGACAAACTTTGCAGAGGTCTCGTTTGGATGACCGAAGGAGTAGAATTATCCTCTCTGCCGAGCTCGAAGCCCACAAGCTAGTTTGTGTCCCGCCGCCATTGTTGTTTGTTTTCCGCTACTGTGCATGTTCCAAAATTTACGTGCGGGGAGCTGCAGCTGCGGGGAGGATGGGGGTCAGCTCATGCAGGAAATTCACACCTTTTTCCCCTCACGCGGGTGTGAAAGAGAACCCGCTGAGCCGAGTATCTTGGTTGTCCCACTCTGCAGGTCTGGATCTGAATTCTTACGTTTTTCCCTCCCTGGAACACAGTCTTCGTCCTGAGGGTTAGTAGCAACAGACCATCCAACTATAGTTTTTTATGCCACATTGTCTCTGTGTAGCTGTCCTCTGTTTCAATTATTGTTTCATCTATCCTGGTATAACAAAATTGGGGGTCGGGGGCCTCGTCCAGGGATACTTTGAAACAATTCATTGTCTCCTTGTGGTCTAGTGTATTAGAGAGGGTGTGCCCAATCCATGGTGTTCGTTTTACAGATTTCATTGAGGGACTCCCACTTTTCAGCCATCTTCCAGGTTCAGTAGAACTCAACCTTCGTGGTGTAAGCAACAACAGGGAGATGCCTTCTCATCACGCAAGGGATGGCCGGATGTTTTGCTGGTCACTCCGTATGCTGTAGGAGCTTCCAGCATATTCACATCGAGGACCTGAGGCGGCCTTCGGATCCCCCAAGGTGTGGTGAAAGACGTAGTTGGTGTTCACTCAGCTTCTTGTATTTTACAACATAAGGACAGAGAAATGGTAGTGGTCATTGATGAGCATGGTATTGGTATAAGAGAAGTTGGGAGCCCGTGTCACCAGGCTTATACCGAAGCTCGTTGACCATACGCCTTCTTGTCCAAATGCTGCTTCATTTCGGTCTGGAGAAGCCGAAGACCAGCTGGGGAGCAACGCTAGTTATAAACGCATACCCAAAGTGTAGTGACATACTCTGGGATGTTTTTGGACAGGGTATTTGAGGTTTAATGAAGGTGCTCTTTTAGATAACCTTCAAAGGCCCTGGGGCGCCACGGTGGTCTGAGTGCGATAGCACTCTCGCTATCATGCAAAGAAGGTCCTGGGTGCGTATCGACCGGTCGGACCAGGGCCTTTCTGGAATGGAGTTTGCATGTTCTCCCGTGTCTGCGTAGGTTTCCTCCAGGTACTCCGGTACCCCTACCACTAAAAATATGTACAAATAGGTATGGCATGCGCCTTCTTACTGGCGACCCGCTCCCATCTCTGAGTGGATGCGGAGAGACAAATGCCCAAACTAACAATTGTAAACCGCTTTGAGACTCTGATGTGCAGTGAAAGACGGGTTTATAAATAAAGATTACTTACTTACTCAGACTTCTGGCCAAGACTAGTGGGCTGGGCTGAACCTTCACCACTCCTGCAAGCTTCTCCAGCAGCAAACACCAGCACAAGGGGCACACTTTCACTTTCTTTGTTGACTCAAAGCCAGTGCATCCTCAACCATGGACTTCCCACTAAGCAAGCCGACGTTTGAATCAAGTTAATTTGAACGTCGCATATAGGTCACTGGTGGGGTGCTGAATGAACGTTTTCTCGACGTCGTTTCCGACGTCACCTCAACCTCCAAATGTTTCGTTGTTGGATCGTCAATTCAAGTTTGAATGTGCGCCCCTACGGAACGGTGGGTCTGACGTCCTGATCAAGGCTCATAGGACCACAATATTGACGTTTATATGATCGTTGTTTTCAGTCCGTTTCCCACTAAGCAAGCAGATGTCAAAAAACGTAATTTCAAGTCATCTGGACGTTCATTCAAGGTTGCAACTGTGGTACAGAACCGGTCGGTGTCCGACGTCCTATCAACGTATTATATGGACCAAAATATTTGCCATCTATATGACGTTCGTTTTCCGTTGTTCCCACTAAGCAAGCCAGATGTCAAAACACTGTCCTTTCAAACGTCATCTGGACCGTTATCTGGACGGTTTTTTCCCCCAAATGACGTCGCGGCCCCGTTCATTCAAGGTTTGCAATGTGGTACGGAACGGTCGGGTCCGAGTCCTCTCGACGTCTTATATGACCAAATATTGCCGTTTATATGACGTCCATTTCAGTTCTATAGACCTACTTAACCTCTGCAGAATCACTTACTGGTCGAGACTACTTTTTGCAATAGGGCAAGGCAAGTTTATTTGTATAGCACGTCAAAACAAAAGGAAAACTCAAAGCACTGAAACAAAGATCGAAACAATCAACAAGGCATTACAATTATAAATATTGACAGTAAATTAAAAAGGATAAAAAAATTAAAAATCTCTCTTATAATCTTCATTTGAAGCCGAAACAGAAGTGTTTTAAACCTGGATATTTAACATTGACAAGAAGGAAAGCCTGTCTACATTTTCCAGGAAGGACGTTCCCGATTTTAGCCTTGTGTAATCTGAAATGCAGCTTTATCATGTTTAGTTCTACTTGGGCAATAAACATAAAACCCCGCATACAAAAAAACCTTAGAACAACTGTAGTAGAAGGATATCAGTATTCTTGCCAAATGGGAAGCGGATTAAAAATCATTGTTTCTCTACATCAAAGTACAAGTTAAAGAAACAGGGCACCTGTTTTAAGAAACTACTGTATGAACGTTATATGCCAAAGTAAAAAAAATGATTGTATCACTATGTTTGGATCAGTATTAAAACAGGCTACCACGCTACACTCGAGGTTCCCCAGATGTAAAACACACTTTCTGAAAGCAGAAGATGCAGTTATTTGAATGTTGGAGGTGTTCCAACATGTGTCCTCTCTTGGTCTTCCAGTCTCTCATCACAAGGTCCAACACAGCACCTGAAAAATGTGAACATGTTTAGTTTCAACATAATGTGGCAGAAAGTGATATAACAAACATAACTTTCTATAATGCCTCAAACCCCCTCGATCCATCAACCATGTGATACAAAACCCTTGGCACTGCACTCGCTTGAGACACGGAAGGGACTCTTGTCTGAGAAACTTGGGATAAGGCTTTGGTCATGGATAATTCCATGTAAAACAACCAATTGCAAATGTGCATATGTTTTGCACATGGACACACATGAGCCCTGAAAGCTACTTACCCTGTAAATTTATCGTACACATGTTGCTCATTTCCGAGGGGGCATTTTCCCACTTGTTGCTCTTCTTCCATCATATTGAGAGAGTTGTGAACAATTGAGAAAAAGATGTTTTCAAAGAGAAAAACACCAATAATGGTTTATTCTAAAAACAACATAATAATACAGAAGAACAATCAATGTGTGAGAGTGCTTATTCTTACCTTGAACACCTTCAACACAGTCTGACACCTGTAAGACTCAACACACATGACACATTGGAATAATCTCAGAACATTAGGGTTATTGCCACAATCATGAAATTATTACCTCTATGGATTCACAATAATTGACTGCATTAGCAAAGTAAATGTATTTAATTAACATATGGCAGGTTTACAGTTTATAAGAAAACGTAAGAAATGAATAGAGTTGCAAGCGTAGTTAGATTGCTACCAGCTGCTGAATGCGATACTTAATATTTGCCAGCTAACAATAACAAAAAGAACAAATGTACGTGGCTCATTTAAACAGCCCACAGTGAGCAGAAGGGAAGTCCTCTGACATTGAAGCCAGCCACCGAAGACATAAATCATTTTATTAAACAAGCAATACATGAACATTAAAACTCTCTTTCTGCAGCAGGTAAACATCTGTGTGCTCTATGGTCCCACATGGTCCCCCATCCCCCTCCCCCCTCCCCACATGGTCCCACACCTGAACTCAACTCCAAAACTGATGACATCTCAGGTGTCTACATGATGGGAGTGTCCCAATATTAAAGTGATCTCCATGTTTTTAAAACTTAGTTTTCTAAAGTATGTTGTCTTTTTGCAGTTTATAATAACCATTGTGAAATATACAGTAACTTTGATAATAATTGCATTATTATTTTAATAATCAAGAATCTTAACCTTTTTTAACACTAGTTTGTTGGACAGTCTAACCTACAGAATTCTAAAGTAGCTAAAAATAGTGTGGAAAAATATGAAACAAACAATATCATATTTTTACACTTTAATTAAAAACTAAAAAAAGGTGTCTCCCTTTCAGCCTGAGCAGTGCAGCCCGTTATTATTATAGATTCATGCACTGGCAATTCAAAATACAGGGATAATATACAACTATACTTTAACAAATTCCACGTTTCGTGAGTAAACTAACTTAATTTCTGTTCCAACTCTTTTCAATGTGGAATGATAATCTTATCTAAAATGTCAGACTGTGTACTTACTAGAGCGGGTGATTCCAAGTAAATAAGCAGGGGCAGCGACAAGGTACAATTCAACGTCTGGGAAGGCCATTGCTTTACCGTCAAGATGCACACCACGTCGATTAGACGTGTAAAACCGGCCTCGACCGACTCACAGGTCAGGCTGTCACCTAGTATAAGTGTGCGTCGGTTGTTTTAGGGATGTTCTCTATTATTTTTTTCACAGTAGTCCGAAAAAAATTGCTGGCGTGCGTGTAGCGGTTGCGGAATGACGACTTCAGTCGCACCGGCGCAGGTTCAAATCCCGGTCGAAATGTTTGACTTTTCACTTTATAGGAACAATTTTTCTGTTTGGTTAAAAACGAATAAACACTCAACATAAGGGATTATGTAGTGGCTAATATATAAAACTTGTGAACCATGCATTTGCATTAAAATCTCAAATTGCTCACCCTTATTTCAACTGAGATTGTTAGCACAACAAATGCCATTCCCTTCACAAGTTTTTTATTAGCCACTACGTCATCCTATGTTGAGTGCTTTATAGTCTTTAACCACACAGGAAAATTGTTCGCTTAAAAATCGAACCAAATATGGTAAAGATAATGATACACACACAGCTAAACCACCTAACAACAAAAACAACACACACACACCAAAACACAAAAAAAACACAACCAACAAAACACAGTGGACTTGAACACACGTTATCCAAGGCTGCAACCATTTGCTTAATCCACTACGTACCGTCAGGCTTACACTAGATTGCTTCAACAGCCTATATAATTGTGATTGCTAGTTCAAGAGTTACTGCTGTCGGAAGGGCGATGACCTGTTTTTTCCAGTCTAGAGGAGGTCGGATTGGACGTCATATCCACGTATATGGGAGGGGGGTGTGTGTTGTGGTGTGTGTGTGTGGGGCGGGGGGTCATTGTTTTTCGTCCAGCTGCGCACCTTGCCACAGACGTCGTTTGGACAGTAAATAAACAGTCACGACCGGATCGACGCGATATTGGACGTGATCTGGAGGTTGAGTGGACGTCGGCATGGGTTTTTTTCCTCAGTGGGTTCATGGTTAATGGAGTTTTTCGTGTGCACCTTTGTGCGACTTCTCGGGGGTGGGGTGGATAAGGACTAGAGTGCTGTTTTATCTCCAATGTGGGAAGAGAGAGTGCAAAGGACTTTCGACTTGAAGTTGGTACCTTGATCACTTTGGATGACCCCTTGGCAGACCAAACATGAGACAACTTTACCCAGAGGCCCTGACGATGACGTACAGAATTTCCGCAGGCAATGCTTCGGGGTACCTGGTGGGATGCACATAAATTGAGAGCAGAAACCGATTTTACAGTCTTAGTTTTTGGAACGGTCCCACACAGTCAATATTAACCTTTTATTATTACTGGGATCCTCACCCCGGTATATGTTATTTGAAGCTTCTCTATTTTTGTGTAAAGATTATACTATTAGTTAATGACTTGACAAAGACCACTCCCATTCGGTGACCTCAAAGGATAATGCCAACACATGCAGCTAAAATCGTAAAATCGGACGATATTATTTCAAAAGTTTGGTAATAGGAATGGCAACGATCTCTCTATTTTAGTCTGATGTTGGGAACCACTTCAGAGTCTTCGGTTGAAGACATAGAGGTGCCTAGTTAGACAATGAAATAGAGTAACATTTGTAAAAGTTCAAGATATATTATTTTAGACTGAACGTGGAAAAAAAACTTTCCCCCATTTCTCCAATTCAGAGGGAAATCGAAGGACACTGAAGGTAAAAGGGGTAATGATTATTCAGTCAAAGGTATATCATTTAAATTTTTCCGACTTTAGTCTGATGTTGGGGAAAAAAACCCTCCAGGTTAAGTAAATATTTTAAATTATGCTTCTACCATAACAGATTGAGTTTGCTTGGATTGATTACAGTTAATTGAATTCTCCAACCATTGCTGTTTCTTTTATTTCTTGTTGGCCTTTTTCTATTTCTGGGGCTCTGTCTCAAGCCTGAAGAAAGACAAATTCTTTCCATTGCCACTTACCCCAACCAACCCCTGTTTTATATTTGGAATAAAATGGATGGGCAAAAAATTGGAAAATTCATGCAAAGATAATTATTTTCCTGAATTAAATTGGACAATTTAATTGCGGCAGGACTAAAGACGTTCATCCATTTTGCAGTTTTGGATTCAAGAGGATTTTATTGAAAACATCAAAAAAATAGCGAAGCCCACTTTTTCATGTACAGCTTTTTGATACATTTAAAGTCTGTACGGAACAGCTTCAGTCCCAGTGCCTACTGCCATCAGTTTGAAGGCCCGGTGTGACTTTACTGGTCACGGGCTCACCGCACCAGAATAGTCAAATATGCAGACCAGTGAGTCAAGGGCAGAGACAAATTGTAGGTAAATTTTATACCTGGAGAAAAATAGGAACCCTTTGAAGCTTGTATGAGTCTGGTTGCAAAGACAAGGCCCCTCCGAACAGAGGAAAAAAATATACCATATCACAATGAAACACATTGAATGTCTTTCAGAACAGCCAACTGGTGCTGATGGAGATGTAATACAGACGATTATGCAACACCTAAAGGCATCATGCTGTAGTCAAAAAGACTAAATCATCTTTCATTCAAGATGCAAAGAGGACATTGTTACCTGGATGCTACAGGGTGACTTTAGTGCAGAGGAAGACACACCACGCCATTTTTGGAATGAGACCGTGGTAAGAAACCCTTCCAAAAGGGCCTCACCACTGCAATAGCTACTTCTGCTACTTGTGATCACACCCACCATCCATTATATACTTTTTACAGGCATTTCTGACAGATGCAATGAGAATGTTTGTAAAAAATGTTGTAAATGGCCTGTAATGTTTGTGTGGCGATGGATCTTGGTTCTGTGCATTTCCCTGACCCGGACGTTTTGCGGCTTCATTGGAAAAACCTCCCTCCATATATATCGCGTTAAATTATGGGCAATTATTTTGGAGAGGCTTATGACTGCCACATCATCCATCCCCTGTTTGAGCCATGTACATGAAAAACGCCAAAGACTCTGCAAAAAAAGTATTGTGTGGGGGCATTAATTTTGTAGATACTTTTGGATTTTTTTTATAATTAATATACTGTTTATGAATGTTTTAATAATCTCAGTCCTGTTTATTTATCTTATTCGCTTTTATTTTATTTTATGAACCATCTGGGACACTTTAGGTCCTCAATAATTCTTAACTGGCCCCTAGGAGTCCAAACTACTCATGGTGAGGCCTGTAAGTTTATCTGATGATCTGAGGTCCCTGTTGTCATGGTGTGGTTTTTTATTTCTGTATTTGGTTTCATTTTGACATTAGTTCCTCTGGTTTCATTTCAGTTTTAACTTCATGTCCCTGTTCCCTGATGAATTGTCGCCCCGCCCTGATGTGTTCTTCTGTGTCTGTCTGTGTCTATATGTACCTGTGCTTCTCTCCCTTTGTTGCTGGTTCATTGTCTTGTCAAGTTCCGTCCTGTTCCTGGTTACTTTGGATTTTGGAGTTAGTGTTTTTTTTTGCCTTGGACTTAATTTTATTATATCTTATTAATGGGCATTCCTGCGTTTGAGTCCAACTCATCTCACCTCTGATACCACTGCAAGCTTTCAATTATATAAAAGTATTACACCAGGTCTTTTTATTAAGATTTTAGTTTAGGTTAGTTTTATCAAATATGTAATAATTTTACAGTGGTATCATGTTATTAATGTAGATTTAATTATTTATATAACACTACTAATGAGGTGCTTGTGAATGGGTGCAGCTCTGACCTGCCACCCCCCCATCCAGAAATGTATTATGGGGAAGAAAAGGGCATGGTATTTCTAAGGCAATTTTTGTGTCATTACTTTACATACATTCAAGCTTTTTAAAATTATTCCATATTTTTTTGGGGCGAAGGGGGTATTGTCTGTGTTTTTGATGGCTAGATTAATGAGGATCTTTAAGTCATAGCTCGATGAATTCCTTTTTTGTATCTCCTGAAGGAGTTAGCTTTGCCCCTCGTACTCCCAGACCGTTGTGTTTCAGCCAATCGACTCTGGTGGAGATGGCAGAACCACAAGAGTCCAAGTCGCAGTACCCTGCAAGAATTGGATGAGATCCTCACAAGTGCACAGTTGTGTCTCCTCTCCTTTACAAGGATATGCTAGTTTTAGAACCTGCGAAACCTTCGGGAATGATGAGGATGTCTGACGCTGTGGATGATGGTCTTGGTTCTTATAGAAGACTATCCGGAAAGCGGATAACTGGAACATCGACGTACTCAAGATCCTCCTGTACGAATCATCTGCCACACCAGCCCAGAGCCAATTATCTTGAATACTACTATGAAGCCTAGGCCAATCCATTTTGTGATTAGTTCCAAAATTCCTGCCGATCCATTTGGGCCTTAATTTACAGACATCTGGTAGTTATGTAAAGATTAGAGCGCGACCAGCCTTGGTCAATCCCCGGGAGGTTACAAACAGTTAGACCAGAAACATAGAACATGGCCTAACCAAAACTTTGTTCAGGCAATTGTAGAAACCTCAGTTGGGTTGAATATACCTTTTTAAATTTACTGTTTGCGTTTATTATTTTTTAGAATGACCTGTGTGCCCACACCATTGGTGCAAACTTTTCAATGAAGTGATTGAAGGAGCACCCCTTGATGTAGTTGGTGGAGGTGGAAACATGTTCTATTCGCCAAATTTCATGCCCAGCTGTTGAGCCCTCTGTCGGTCTGGATTAATCTTTCCTTGGTTGTCAGACGATGAACGCAAAAGCAGAACTGCAAAAGTAAAATAATTTAATAAATGCCAAAAAAAGTAAAAACTGAAACCGGAACAAGAGAAGGGGGGAAAAACAACAATTGGCCAGAAACAGAGGACATGAGCACAGGGTCTAAATACACACGGTGGCCACAGGTGTAGCACATCAGGGAGGGGCAAACAATCAACAAAGACAGACAGGAACAAGCAAAACTCACATCAAGGGAACAAAAAAAGAAATATCAAATTAAACCCGATACAATAACAGAACGTCCACACCCATGAAAATTTGGTAAGTGTCATTGAAAAAGCACTTCCACTGTCTTAACCACTTTTCGGCAATTTTTATTATTTGTGCAGTTGCCAAAGTTATTTGAAATTTGATTTTTCCAACGTTATATCACTTACCACTAATGCATATTCATTTTTTGTTCCCTATCCATTATGGGGTTCGATAAGGTACCAACACCACTGCTCTGTTAAAATGTATCAATGATGTATTTTCTTGATTTGACCAAACTATGTCTCTGGGGCGTCCATATTCCATGATCTTTCAAAGCCTTTGTTCTAGTAGATCACTCCCTTCTATGGACAGCTTAACGCAATAGGTCTTGATACCAACGCCATTTTCAATATGTGTGTTGTCACATTGTTCCTAGTCCAACAAATGCATAATTGATAAAGGGCTCCCCTTTGGTCCCCATCCTATTTCAATATTCATCAACGATCTTCCACAAGTCTATCAAAATAAAATATATACGCAGACCGACAGTCATTTCCACATCTACAGTAGGTCCATTCCTATTTTTTCTCGTTTCATTCACGCTTCTCGGGAATCACGCAGCTGCGTGAAAAATCGTACATCTTATCGCCACAAGGTGGGCAGGCTAAGTCCGCTTTAGCCCTCTGCAGCGTCTTAGACGCTCAGGTATATGACTTGGCGTGCAAAACTGTCTAGCCCAAAGGTTGCTCTGTTGGCCGCAATGGTTCGATTAAATACAGGGCATTGAGAACCCAGGTGCGTTCTTGTCTGATGCACATCTTTTGGTGCTTGTGGCAAAATTGTTTTTTCACTAAACTATTATTCTATAACATCTTGTCTTAATGTCTGAAAATCTAGGTGAAACTTCATAGTGTTATACGTTTAAAAATTGTGGATTGGTTTGATAAACGAACGTTACGTACATCCTCCGCTCTGGCCCCGGGAGCATGCTGCTGTGACCCCCGCTCTGAACCCCCCCAACTCTGTGGAATCGCACTTGCCGTCTGGGCTACGAGCGCGGCCATAGACACGGACTCACGTCTACTCTCGCTCTGCTCGCGTCTCTCACTCTCTGCTCGCGTCTCTCTCTATCTGCTCGGTCTCTCTCTCTCTGCTCGGTCTCTCTCTCTCTGCTCGAGACTCTCTCTCTGCTCGCTCCCTTCTCCTCTCCCTCCTTGCTCCGCGTCCTCTCTCTCTGCTCAAGTCTCTTTGTCTCTGATGTGTCTATCTCGCTTGCTCACGTCTCTCCTCTCTGCTCGTATCTCTCTCTCTCTGCTCGCATCTCGCTCTCTATGCTCACTCTCTCTCTGCTCACGTCTCTCTCTCTCTTCTCTGCTCACGCCTCTCTCTTCTGCTCGCCCTTTCCCCCCCCCCCCCCCCCCCCCCCCCCCCCCCCCCCCCCCTCCCCCACCCCCCCCCCCCCCATCTCTTCTTGCTCGCATCTTCTCTCTCTTCTCGCTCGCCATCTCTCTCTCTCTGCTCGCATATCTCGCTCTCTGCTCGCATCTCTCTCTCTCTGCTCGCCGTCTCTTCTCTGCTCGCGTCTCTCTCACTGCTCGACGTCTCTCTCTCCTTGCCTCAACCTCTCTCTCTCTCTGCTCGCGTCTCTCTCTCTCTGTCACCTCTCTCTCTCTCTCTCTCTGCTCACCTCCTCTCTTCTCTCTGCTCACGTCTCTCTCTCTCTGCTCCGTCTTCTCTCTGCTCACTCTCTCTCTCACTCTCTGCTTCCCGGCTGCTCTCTCTCTGCTCGGTCTCGCTCTTTTCTGCTCACGTCTCTCTCTCTGCTGCTCCGTCTCTCCTGCGCAGTTCTCTCTCTCTCTCTGCTCACGTTCTCTTTGCTCGCGTCTCATCTTCTCTGCTCGATCTCTCTCTCTGCTCTCGGTCTCTCTCTCTCTGCTCACGTCTCTCTCTGCTCACCCTATCTCTCTGGCTCACGTCTCTCTCCTCTCTGTCTCGCTCTCTCTATCTCTGCTCACGTCTCTCTCTCTCTGCTCAGTCTCTCTCTCTCTCTTGCTCACGTCTCTCCTCTCTGCTCACGTCTCGCTCTCTCTGCTCACGTTCTCTTGCTCGCGTCTTCCTTCTCTCTGCGCAAGCTCTCTCTATGCTCTCTCTCTCTGCTCACGTCTCCTCTCGGCTCACGTCTCTCTCTGCTCGCGTCTCTCTCTCTTGCTCACGGTCTCTCTTGCTCAGTCTCTCTCTGCTCACGTCTCTATATCTCTCCCCTGCTCACGTCTCTCTCTCTCTGCTCACGTCGTCTCTCGCTCGAGTCTCACTCTCTCTTGCTCAGTCTCTCTCTGCTCTCTCTTCTCGGTTCGCGTCGCTCTCTCTTGCTCACGTCTCTCTCGGCTCTCTCTCTCCACTCCCTCCCGTCTATCTCTCTCTGCTCACGTCGCTCTCTGCTCAATCTCTCTCCTCTAGCTCTGCTCACGCCTCTATCTCTGCTCACGTCTCTCTCTGCTCACGTCTCTTCTGCTCACGGACTCTTTCTCTCACTGCTCACGTCTTCTCTCTGCTCACGTCTCATATGCTCCGTCTCTCTCTCTCTGCTCACGTCTCTCTCTTGCCGCGTCTCTCTCTCTCTGATCACGTCTCTCTCTGCTCTCTTTCTCTGCTCGCGTCTCTCTCTCTTGCTACGTATCTCTCTGCTCGCGTCTCTCTCTCTCTGCTCACGTCTCTCTCGGCTCAGTCTCTCTCTCTCTGCTCAAGTCTCTCTCTGCTCGCGTCTCTCTCTCCTCTGCTCATCGTCTCTCTCTGCTTCTCTCTATCTGCTCACGTCTCTCTCTCGCTGCTCACGTCTTCTCTCTGCTCTCCTCTCTCGCACTCTCTCTGCTCGCGTCTCTCTCTCTTCTGCTCAGTCTCTCTCTCTCGCTCACGTCTCTCTTGCTCTCTCTCCTCTGCTCACCGTCTCTCTCTCTTGTCATCGTCTCTCTCTCTCTGCTCACGTCTCTCTCTCTCTGCTCACGTCTCTTCTCTGCTTCTCTCTCGCTGCTCACCGTTCTCTCTCTCTGCTTCACGTCTCCTCTTCTGCTCACGTCTCTCTTCTCTGTCACGTCTCTCCACCTGATTTCTTAAAGATTATTGTTGATGCGGAGCAGAGAGTCAGCAACTAGATTGGTTGTGAGATTTTTAAAAGAAGCTAGTTTCTCATCTTTTTCAGCCTGGGAAGTTTGTGAAATGATATTGCATCCGGTGATTAAAGGCTATTTTATTTTAATAATGACAGTAAAACTGACATTTAAAGTCCGTGCACTCCCCAATCCACAATCCTCACCGCACGTCACTGTTGTCTGCTATATGCATCTGATCATTTGCTGTTCCTCAACCACACGTGTTTTAGTTTAAAAGTGTAGGCTAGCTGTTGTTCAGTCTTTGAAATGTTGATGTGGCCATTTTATGGCTATTAAAAGCTCAGCCTCTGTCTGTGCGCTTGAACTGCGGCCTAGGACCACTACGCTGGCTTAGCACCCTCTCAGCTGTCTTCGCGCCGAATGGAATGGACTGATTAGCATGATAGTGATAAGATATGTATACAATGCAACGGCCGCCCCCCCCCCCCCCCCCCTCCCCCCCCCCCCCCCCCGCTGAAAAGCAAAAACCTAGGCCATTCCAGTCCTGCTGGACCCAAAGCGTTTGGTTTGTGTTTGTTGTAGGACGCCCCCCCCCCCCTGCAGTGTGCACTTTATGCTTGAAATGTTGTGTGCAGGAACTTCATGTGTTAAGCTCATTTGGAGACCGACGACCGGAGAAGACCTTCAAAGACCCATCAGACTAATAGAGTAATTAAATGTGCTGTGTCCAGATATGGAGAAACAAAGCTAGCTCCTACAGGGTTTTTAACACTGCTAAAAATCACGGGACAGAAGCAGCTCTCCTCCCCACACCGAATAATCCAAAGCCCACCCCAGGCCCCTGCTGTAATAAGTCATTACCTAAATTTGCAAATCAATACATGCAAATGTTAGCAGCCTAACTATCCTTCTTGTCAAAACAGGGCCTATTTCGCTTGGGTTTGCTAGTGTTAAAACTAAGCAGACATTCATCAGCCCACTCCATTATATTTGTAACACAGGAGAGATAGAAAGTTTCCTCCCATTCATACATTTGTCATTAGCAAGATCGTTTTACAAGTTTACTACAGTCTAGCAAATCTATTCATTTCAACCGTCGGCACCCAACAAGCCAAAACACGCATGAAATTCAGATCTTGGACAATAATCAACAAGTTCACACTCTGGCATCATGTTTAAAATAAAAATGAATTGCCGCATCAGAAAATGTCTAACGGAAACACGCAAAACTTCGAATCCTTATTATATAATAGCCTCTGAATTTTATTCTTTTAAATACTGATGTTATAACACTCACCATTAATGCGACTTCTGGTGCTGGGACTGTAAAAAATACAACTCAAAATTGTTCACTTACTACGATTTTGTGCATTCACTGACAATAAAATTTGCCTGGTTGGAACTTATGTACTCTAGAAGGCCATGGCCTGAATAGTAGTACCAAAAACAAGATAAATAGAAGTAAAGCCACACAAGTTCTTTGATTGTCTATCTGTCGATTGTGTATCCGTTGTTTTAGCTGACTGACGCCAAATATATCCAATTATATAATGTTTCCCTGTTTATTGTTATGCCTGAATCTACCACCTGTTGCTGAATAAACTTCCAAGTTGCTCTGGTGTGCAAAGATCCCTGCCTATGCGCTAGATTTTCGACACTCACTTTCTGAAGTTTCTGATGAAAAGTTCATCTATTTTGATATATTAAGTTGATTTTGGACATTGAAGTTGTAGTGAACTTCTGAAAGTTCAATTGGCGCACAAGATAGTTCCAGTTCAACTGGAAATTTTATTGTCATGTGAATGCAAAAATCTGCGAGTAAGGTGAACAATTTTGAGTTGTCGTTTTAACAGTTCACCGAGCTATAGTGAGGTCCAAATCTTATCTGCGTTTGATCATTTAACTATGTGGTATGGCAACGCTGCATTCAACTTTAGAACAAACTAATTTGACCAAAAAAACTCACTGTATTGTATTTTTACCAACGTATTCGACAGGGGCCAAGCCAAAACGTAGCCCTTTATATTCTCTGGTCCAGTCTTAGAAACATTAAGTTTCCCCTCTGGTTCACAGTGTGGCGGCACCCGGGGCTGAGTGGATAGCACTCTCGCTTCTGACAAGAAGGTCCTGGGTTCGAATCCGGTCGGAACAGGGGCCATTCTGTGTGGGTCATTGGCATGGTTCTCCTGTGTCTGCATAGGATTCCTCGGGTGTCCGGTTTCCCTACCCAAGTGACCTTGGTCCATGAAATGCGCTATATAAATAAAACATCTTGATCTTTTAATGTGGGTGCTTAATTTAAACTCAAATTAGTAAGTTATTGTAGGTGACCGTTTAATCTGAACCTTAAAAAAAGAAAGTTTTTACCAGACTATGAAATTTCCATTACTGAATTTAAAAAAACATCGTTGGCAGAACTTGGAAAACTTAACTGGACCCAACTTAATAAGTGTTGTCTTCAAAACTTGAAGAATTAAGTTAATGCCTTCAACTCCAAAATCCTTCGCAGCTGGTTGCTTTGAAATTTTGAGTTGAACTAACTTTATCTTTTTTTACAGTGTGCCTGGACCATGAGTCCAATTAAAATAATGGACATTGCATCCTGCAGCCCTGAAAGGACATGCGAGGTGCGCGGGTCGGCCCGAAACCCGAGTCAAACCCGCGGGTCCCGCGGGTTTTTTCGGGGCGGGTTGGATGCCTCAAAAATATGAGTATGGTCAGGTGCGGGTGGGTCGGGTCAGAAAGCTCCTGATCCTATATCATTTATATATGTGAGCCACGGTATGTGAGTCCCTGAGTACATTTGCAATCGCGAGGGGAGGATGTTAAACAAAAATCATGCTGACAAACAGGATGCTCCTTCATGACTCCCGCTTAAAAGCCTCAGAACACTCCAGTTCCGAGGACAGTCGTGTGATTCTACACAGAGGCACGAGACTGAGGACGTGTGGGCCTAACATGCCAGAGGCCTAAGAGGGGCCTCATTACTTTAATTAGCAATGCACGACTCAAGTGGCAACGCTGTGGTGAAAAGAGGTCGCTGTCTTACTCATTTAGTTCCTTTGATTCTGAGCAGCTAACTAATCAAGAATATATCGCCTCCCACCCACTATCAATAAACATATATTTTATTCATAGAAATCCATTAAATGTGTGGATTGTTCTGGATATTCCGTTTATGTCCTGAGACTATGATTAATAAAGTGTGACGAATATGAGGCAGAGTGGCCACAGATAGTCTGGACTCGGAAAAAAAATGGGTTCGGGATTATCCTCGGGCATTCGCGCGGGTTAATGACGTCGCCGCGAGGGGATATTTCCTGGGTAAACAGAATCACTTATTACTGCGCATTACGGTGAAAGCGGATCTCTCCAGCTGTTGCGGTTCGGAGCTATAATCGACGAACTTAATAGCAAAATACAGGTAAGTAACCAGGGTTTTGGAAACCAACACACACACCTACAACTAAGATTATAAGCTTTAGAATGATGGTATATTTGAATCATGTCACGGTTATTTTGACCCGCGGATCAGTGAATAAAGTTGAAAAACCGACGCGGCTTCATCACACACTCTGCTCTGATGCGAAGCGGCAGGCAGTCCCGGGCGAGTCCACTTTTCCGGGGGGTCGAAACGCGAGTCACGTGGCCCAAACGACCAATGCCATTGGTTGGCCTATCCATTTTACATGTTAAACAAGGGTCGTTTGGGTTGTTAAACAGTTTAAAGCTTCGGGTCTGTAAACTATAGTCTCATAAATAACATGCTTAAAGCTGAGGTCTGTAATAACTTTAGTCATGATAAATAACATGTTTAAAGTTTGAGGTCTGTAACTTGTAGTTCATACATACACATGTTTAAAGCTGAGGTCTGTAACTTTGTCTCATAAATAACACTGTTTAAAGCTGGGTGTCTGTAACTTTAGTCACATTAATAACGTTTACAGTTGAGGTCTGTAACTTTAGTCTCATTAATAACATTGTTTAAAGCTCGGGTCTGTAATTTAGTCTCACTTTAATAAAATGTTTAAAGCTGTGGTATGTAACTTTAGTCTCTTAATAACATGTTTCAAAGGCTGGGTCTGTAACTTTTTTTTCAAATTTAAACAAATTTTTTTTTTTTTACAACAAACACCACACACACCCCCCCACACCTCTTTTACAACACAACACATTAACTCTCATAAATAACACATGTTTAAACAGTGCGGTCTGTAATTTTAGTCTCATAAATAACACGTTGTGTGTGTGCATATGCCCATAATCATTTCTAAGATCATATTTAGATTGCTTACCTTTATTTTGATATTTTACATTAGTATTTTGAAAAAAAATGTTTTCCGGTTTTTCATGTTGGCAGCATCTTGGATAAGCTGGCAGGCCCATTTGGAAGTCGGCGTGTCGGCAAATTGTAAAATTGCATATCGAATTCAACATCACCTGGAATTGTTTACTTCTTTACTGTGAATTGTAATGTTTTAGTTAGTAAAATAGGAAGTTACAGCACTTTAGAAGAAATGAATAAAGGCTTGAAACTGGCTGAATAGAGGTTCCACAGTATCCCTTTGTTTTAAACCAAATTACTTTCATATAAGCGCATAAAAGCACTTTCAATATGGTAATAAAATCATAACCACTTAATCCGATTTTCATAATTCAAAAACTGTTTTATTCCTCTTACTGAGTGGATAGTACTGTGCTGAATTAATCTGATTTGGAATTTAAAAAATTAATCTTGCATTGTACTTTAATAACTTACAGTCTGTGGAAATACACGGGCTACATGTGGTTACCGTGCTTAGACTATATTAATATTGTATGTGTAACATTCAAAATTAGATTGAGTGAATTTCCCTTTTCCTCATTTCGTGAATTTGCGGAGGAGAGGAGAGGAGCTGGCGAGAGAAGTTTGGCAGTTAAAATAAATGAATTACAGCTTGCTAAAGTATTTGAAAGCAATCTTCATTATGATTGTTATATTTATGTTATTTCTTATAAATGTTAGAGATGCCAGAGAATAGGCGTCTGCTTTTTTTCTGAGTGGAGGAGAACACCAGCGGAGTGTTTGAGGCAAATAACGTTCCAGGTTATTATTACCACTAGTTTCTCTTTCCATAACGATATACTTCTTTTTGGAAAGATCCACCAACGTGATGCAAAAAGTTTGACGTTATAAGCAGTAGTTTTAATGTCTGCGGTTTTCAGAGACTGGCCTGCTACAAGGGAGTTGCCCGTTTTAACCTGATTGTCGCTGTGCGCGGGGCAGAAACTCGCCAATGTAACCCTGCTCAACAATGCCACCTCGTGGTTGTTTTGGTCATTGCAACGTCTAGGGAGGGGGGAAAATAAAAGACCGCGTGAATCACACGTGCGTCTCGTGTGATTCACGCGTGAAAGGGCGACAAAACAGGAATGGGACCTACTGTAAATGCTAATTTACAATCACGCGTTACAGCACGTACGCGTTATACGCGCAGCAGACGCGCGGTAACTTTTTTCCATGTTAACTATGATTGGATAAATAAAAATTTCTTACACTTCTTTAGCATCATACGCATTGATGGACGCGAAGCTGCGCTCTATTTAGGATGGATTTCGAATTTTGTGCGCCACCAAGCGTCTCCCATGAGATCTCATGTTAAACCATGGATTTTTTATAGCGGTCCTTGGCTTAATTGCATCTACACACACAACAGCAACTTGTGTCTAACATCAGCTGGAGGAGCCAGCAGGTTTTCCTTTGATTTTGGATATCGTTTTTTTTCTTTCATAAAGTCTTGCGTTGTCAAACCCCGAGCCACCAAGACCTGAGACCAACTCATGCAGGATATGTGAGTTGCTCTACATCAGTCCTCTGGCCATACTGTCTCCTGTGTTGTCTATGGAGCAGTGCTAGAGGACAGTAAGGGCCAGAGGACTGAGGTAGAGCAACACACATAAACATGCATGTGTTTGTCCTCATGGTCGTTGTGCGCTGGTTGGCCAGACGCAAGACTTTATGAAAGAAAAAAAACGATATCCAGAATCACTGTAAACCTGTGCTCCACCTGATGATGTTTTAGACATCACGTTGCTTTGTGTGTGGCTAGATGCAATCTGAGCAAGGACCCGCTAGAAAATCATGTATTAATGAGTTCTCAATTGGGAGAGCGTTGGGCTGGCACCAAACATTAGAAATCCATCCTAAAATTAGAGCGCAGGAGTGGGGGCTTCGCGCATACATGCGTTATGATGCTAGAAGTGTACAAATCTCATCATAGGTTAACATGGAAATAAGTTACGCGCGTCTGCTGCTGCGCGTATAAGCGTTTACGTGCTGTAAAACGCGGTGATGTGTAACATTAGCAGTTACAGTAGGTCCCATTCCGTTTTGTGCCTTTCACGGTGCATCACACGAGACTCAGTGTTGCTTTCACGCGTCTTTTAATTTCCCCCCTCCCCAGTGACTTTGCAATGGACCAAAACAACCACCAGGTAGGAACTCCTTGTGAGCTCGGGTTACCTGGCGAGTTTCTGCCCGCGCACATCGACAATCTGGTTAAAACGGGCAACTCCTTGTAGCAGGCAGGCTCTGGAAAAACCCCGAGACATTAAAAACTATGCATTATAACGTAAACTTTTGCATCACGTTGGCTGATCTTTCCCAAAAGAGGAGGGAAGTATCGTTTGGAAAGAGAAAACTATTGGTAATATAAAACGCTGAACGTTATTTGACTCAAACAGCTCCTCGCTGGTTGTTCTCCTCCCAATCAGAAAAAAAGCAGAGCCCTTTTCTCCTTGCATCTCTAGCCATTTATATTAACATACATAATATAACATCATAATGAAGATGCTTTCAAATAATTTAGCAAAGCGTAATTCTTTATTTTTAACTGCCAAAACTTCTTCGCTGCTCTCTCCTCTCTCCGCAAATCATAATGAGGAAAAGGGAATATTCACTCAATTTTATTTCTGACTGTTACCACATTAACAAGATTAATTAGTCTAAGAACGGTGTACCAATTAGCCCCCGTTGTATTTACCACAGGCTGTAAGTATTAAAGTAGCAAGGCCAAGATTAATTTTTTAATTTACCAAATCCGGATTTATTCCAGCACAGTACTTACCGCCTAGTTATAGGCGGATTAAAACAGTTTTTGAATTATGAAAAATCGGATAAGGTGGTTATGATGTTATTCCCAATTGATAAGTGCTTTTAGGCGCTTATATTGAAAGTAATTTGGTTTATTTTAAAAACAAAGGGCTACTGTGGCACCTTCTATTCAGCCAGTTAAGCCTTTAGTCATCTTCTAAGTGCTGTTAACTTCCCTATTTTACAAACTATAACATTAAAATTACAGTAAAGAGTGGAAAACAATTCAGGGATGTTGAATTCTATATTCATTTTACAATTTGGCCGACCCCGATTTCCAATATGGCCGCAAGCTTATCAGATGGGCTGCCAACAAGAAATCGGAAAACATTTTTTTCTCAAATACTATGTAATATATCAAAAAGAAAGGTAAGCAATCTAAATATGATGCTTTAGAAATGTTTTTGGCATCTGCCACACACACATTGATATTATGAGATAAAAATTAACAGACCTCAGCTTTTAACATTTTGTTTATTTATGATACTACAGTTACAGACCGAGCTTTTGAACCATGTATTAATGAGACTAAAGTTACATACCTCAGCTTTAAACATTTTATTAATGAGACTAAAGTTACAGACCCGGAGCTTTTAACATGTATTAATGAGACTAATGTTACAGACCTCATCTTTTAAACGTTATTAATGAGACTAAGTTACAGACCCCAGCTTTAAACATGTGTTATTTCTGAGACTAAAAGATACAGACCTCAGCTTTACACAAGTGTTATTTATGAGACTAAAGTTACAGCCCTAAAATTTAAACATGTTCTTTATCAGACTAAAAAGATACAGACCTCAGCTTTTTAAGCATGTTCTTTATGAGACTATAGTACAGACCCGAGCGTTAAACATGTTACCAACCCAAACACCCTTGTTAACATGTGTAAAATGGAATAGTCCAACCATGGGCATTTGGTCCGTGGGCCCACGTGACTCGCGTTTCTACCCCCGGAAAAGTGGACTCGCCCGGGATCTTGCTGCCGCTTCGGCGCAGAGCAGAGAGTCTGATGAGCGCGGGCGGTTTTTCAACTTTTTATTTCACTGATCCGACGGGCGGGTTCAAAACAACCGTGACAGGAATTCAAATATACCATAATTCTAAGCTTATAATCTTAGATGTATGTGTGTGGTGTTGGTTTTCCAAAACCCCGGATACTTTCCGTGTTTTTGCTATTAAGTTCGTCGGATTATAATCTCCCGTAACCGCAACAGCTGGAGAGATGCCGCTTTCACCGTAATGCGGCAGTTACTAAGTGATCTGTCAACCCCCCCCCCTTAACCCGGTAAATATCCACCTCGCGGCTGACGTAATTAACCCGCGCGGACTGCCGAGGATATCCCGACTACATCTTTTTTTAGCGTCCAGACTTTTGTGGCCCACTCTCTGCTCATATTCGTCAACTTTAGTAATATCATATCTCAGGAAAAAAAACGGAATATCAGAACAATCCACACATTTATGGATTCTATGAATAACAAATAGTTTCCTTGATAGTTGGTGGTGCTTCGCTATATTTTCTGGTTATTTAGCTTTTTTTAGGATCAGAATCAATGACTAAAGTGAGTCAGACAGCGACATCTTTTCACCACAGCGTTTCCACGACGTCTTGCATTGCTAATTAAGTAAATGAGGCCCCTGCTTTAGGCCTCATGCTGTGAGGCCCACACCGTCATCAGTCTCGGTGCCTCTGTTGTAGATCACACGTCTGTCCTCGGAACTGGAGTGTTCTGAGGTTAGCGCGGGTGTCAGGAAGGAGCGATCCTGTTTGTCAGCATGAATTTTTTTGTTTATTAACAGCCTCCTGCGCGATTGCAAATGTATCAAGGGACTCCCATACCGTGGACCTCACATAAATAATATTATATAGGGATTCAGGAGCTTTCTGACCCGACCCCTCCGCACCACTGACATGCACTCATATTTTTGAGGATCCAACCGCCCGAAACCGCAGGGACCCGCGGGTTGACTGCGGGTTCGGGCCGACCGCGCACCTGCATGTCCGGTTCCAGGGGGGGGCTGCAGGTAGCAATTGTCCATTAATTTAATTGGACTATGTCCATGCACACTGTTCGTTAACAAAGATAAGTTAGTTCCAACTCCAAAATTTCAAAGGCCAACCAGCTTGCGCATGGACTTTGTTGAGTTGAAGGCCATTAACTTTAATTCTTCAAGTTTTGAAGAATACACTTATTAAGTGTCTGTCAGTTAAGTTTTTCAAGTTCTGCCAACCTAAGTGTTTTAACTTCAAGTTACTGGAAATTGTCAAGTCAGTAAAAACTTACTTTTTTTAAGTTCAGATTTTACTGTCCCCTACAATAACTTACATATTTTGAGTTTTAAAATTAGCCCCCAATTACAAGATCTATGATGTTGTATTTATATAGCGCATTTCTGGACCAAGGGTCACTTGGGTTGGGAAACCCGGAGCACCCGGAGGAAAACCTATGCAGACACAGAGAACATGCCAATTCCACACAGAAAGGCCCTGTTCCCGACGGGATTCGAACCCAGGAACTTCGTGTCCCGAAGCGGAGAGTGCTATCACTCAGCCACCGTGCCGCACCCACACTAGAGAACAGGTGGGGATACTTAATGTTTCTCAGACTGAGCCAGAGAATATAAAGGCTACTTTGCTTGGCCCTGACGATTACGGTTGGTAAAAATAAATACAGTGATTTTTTGGTCAAATTTGTTTGTTCAAAATGTTGAATGCAGCTGTGGCCTAACACATATTTAAATGAGCAAACGCAGATAAGTTGACCTCACTATCGCTACGGTGACCTGTAAAATACGGACAACTCAAAAATTGTTCACCTTACTCAGATTTTGCATTCACTGACAATAAAATTATCCGTTGAACGGGAAATATTTGTGAGCCACTTGAAACTTTAGAAGTTTCACTACAACTTCAAGTCCAAATCAACTGAATCTATCAAATAAGTTGTAACTTTTCATTCAGAAAACGTCAGAACGTGAGTGTCGAAAATCAGGACGCAATAGGCAGGGATCTTTGCCACAGGCCAATTGTGGAAGTTTTTCACAACAGGTGTAGATTCAGGCAGAACAATAAACAGGGAAACATTATATATTGGATATATTGGGTCAGTCAGCCTAAAACAACGGATACCAATCGTTAGCAGATATACACTCAAAGAACCATTGTGTGTCTTGTACTTTATCTTTATCTTGGTTTTTGTTGTACTATATACAGGCCATGGCCTTCTATTGTTCTAATTTCCAAATGGCCAATTTTCTGTCATGTGAATGCAAAAATCTGAGTAAGGTGCACAATTTTTGAGTTGTATTTTATACAGTCCAGCACCATGAACAGTCGCCATTAATGGTGAGTGTTATAACAACTAAATTAAAAGCATAAATTCAGAGGCTTATCAATATATATGATTCGAAGTTTGCGGTGTTTCCGCTTATGACATTTTCTGATGCGCATATCTTTTTTTTAAACATGATGCCAGGGTACGGAAATGTTTATTATTGTCCCAAATCTTGAATTTCTGCGTGTTTTGGCGTGTTGTGCGAAGGTTGAAATGATTAGTTGCTAGGACTGTAGTACAACTTGTTTAAAAACGATATTGCTAATACCAAATGTCTGATGGGTGGGGTACACTTTCTTTCTCCGTGTTTTACAAATATAATGGCGTTGGCTGATGAATGTCTGCTTAGCGCTTGTTTTAACATAGCAAACCAAAGCGAAATTGGCCCCCTGTTTTTGAAAGAAGGATGGTTGGCTGCTAACATTTGCATGTAATGATTTGCAACTTTAGGAATGACTTATAAACAGAGGGGCCTGGGGTGGCTGGTTGGCTTTGTTTATTCGTGTGGGGGCGGGAGAGCAGCTTTCTGTCACGTGTTTTTTGAGCAGTGGTAAAAACCCTGAAAAGGAAGCAAGCTTGTTTCATATTCTGGACCACGAGCACATTTAATTGACCTCGACTTTGTTGATTGGTCTTTGAAGGTTCTTCTCGTGTTCGTTCTCAATGGACGCTTAACACTTGACTTTGAGTCTGCACACAACATTATCAACCGAATAACGTGCACACAGCCCGGTCCTTCCCAAACACAAAAAACCCAACACGCTTGTGCCAGCCAGGGACTGGAAGGCCTAGGTTTTGCCTTTTCCAGCAGCCGGCGTTGCCATTGATTTACAATCTTATCACGTATCATGCTATCTGTCAATCATCCGGCGCGAGCCAGCTGAGAGGGTGCTAATCCAGTAGGTGGTTCTAGTGCCGGCAGGCTGGTAAAGGCACACGCAGAGGCAGATCGCTTTTAATAGCCATAAAATGGCCATCATCAACATTTCAAAGATGAACAACAGCTTAGCCTACACATTTAAACTAAAAACAAGTGTAGGTTGAGGGAACATTCCAAGGATCAGTTGCATATAGCAGACAGACAGTGACGTGCGGTGAGGATTGTGATTGGGGAGGCCACTGACTTTAAATGTCAGATTACTCTATTTATTAAACTAACATAGCATTTAATCACCGATAGCAATAACATTCACCAAATTCCCATGCCTGTTAAAAGATGAAGAGAAAACTAGCTTCTTTTACTAATTCACAAGCCAATCTAGTTGCGGCCTCTCTGCTCCGCATCCAAACAACATCTTTAAGAGGAACAGCGTTGCGCGAGAAGTGGAGCAGAGCGAGAGAGACGTGAGCATGAGGAGAGCGAGAGACGTGAGCAGAGCGAGATAGACGTGAGCAGAGAGAGAGAGCAGAGAGAGACGTGAGCAGAGGATGCGAGAGGGACCCGTGAGCAGAGAGAGAGAGCACGTGAGCGAGAGGGAGAGAGACGTGAGCAGAGAGAAGCGAGCAGGAGAGAGCCGTGAGCAGAGAGGAGAGCGACGTGAGCAGAGAGAGGAGGACGCGGAGCAGAGAGAGATGAGAGAGAGAGAGTGAGCAGAGAGAGAGACTCGTGAGCAGACGAAGAGAGACGTGAGCAGAGGAGAGATGAGCAGAGAGAGACGTGAGCATAGAGAGAGCGACGCGAGCAGAGAGAGACGTGGAGGCAAGAGATAGAGAGGAGTGAGCAGAGAGAGACGTGAGCAGAGGGAGGAGGAGAGACGGCGGAGCAGAGGCGACGTGAGCAGAGAGAGAGAGACGGCGAGCAGAGAAAGAGAGCAGCGAGAGACCGGTGGAGAGAGAGAGAGAGACGCGGAGCAGAGGGAGGACGTGAGCAGAGAGCGAGAGACGTGAGCAGAGCGAGACGTCGTGCGCAGAGAGAGACTGTGAGAGAGGAGAGGAGAGAAGGCCTGTGAGAGGAGAGAGACGTGAGCAGAGAGGGGAGGACTGAGTGAGCGAGATGAGAGGCGTGGAGCAGAGAGAGAGAGAGAGAGGGTCGAGCAGAGAGAGATAGTGCGCAGGAGAGAGAGAGGCCGCGAGTGGAGGAGAGAGAGCAGGAGAGGCGGTGAGCAGAGAGAGAGAGGACGGCGAACAGAGAGACTGGTAGCAGAGAGAGACCGTGTCGAGCAGAGGAGAGGTAGGACGCGAAGCAGAGAGACGTGAGCCGAGAGAGGAGACGGAGATCAGGAGAGGCGAGAGACGTGAGGCAGAGAGAGACGTGAGCAGAGAGAGACGTGAGCAAGGGGTCTGAGAGAGAGCGAGCAGAGAGAGACGTGAGCAGGAGTGAGAGAGACGGGAGCAGAGAGAGAGAGCAGGAGAGAGACGTTGAGCGAGAGAGAGACGACCCGCGCAGCAGAGAGAGACGTGAGCATGAGAGATATGAGACGTGGCAGAGTGAGAGAGACTGTGAGCAGAGAGGCGAGAGAGACGTTCGCAGAGACGAGAGAGACGTGAGCAGAGGAGAGAGAGAACGTGAGCAGAGAGAAGAGAAGAGAGTGAGCAGAGAGAGAGAGGTGAGCAGAAGGAGTCGTGAGCAGAGAGGAGAGACGCGAGCCAGAGAGAGCGATGCGAGCAGAGAGAGAGAGCTCGAGCAGAGAGAGGACGGTGAGCCAGAGAGAGAGAGAGAGACTGTGAGCAGAGAGAGACCGTGAGCAGAGAGAGAGGAGAGAGTGAGCAGAAAGAGAGAGACGTGCGAGCAGAGAGAGAGAGGCGTGTGAGCGAGGAGAGAGAGAGAGAGGTGAGCAGAGAGAGACGTGAGCAGCAGAGAGAGAGACGTGAGCCGAGATGAGAGAGAGGTGTATAGCCGAGAGAGAGAGAGAGAGAGGGTGAGCAGAGAGGAGTGAGACCGCGGCAGAGAGAGAGCAGAGGTGCAGAGAGAGAGAGACGCGAGCCCGTGGAGAGACTTGGCGACTCAGATGAGAGGAGACGCGAGGCCAGAAGAGAGAGAGATGGCGCGCAGAGAGAGAGTATGCGAGCAGAGAAGCGAGAGATGCGAGCAGAGAGGAGAGATGCGCGCAGTGAGAGAGATGCGCTGCCGAGAGAGAGAGGCGTGAGCAGGGAGACGCGAGAGGAGAGAGCGTGAGAGCAGAGGAGAGAGGTGAGCCTGAGAGAGTGAGATGCGAGCAGAGAGAGAGAGATACCGCATGATGAGAGAGAGACGTGAGCAGAGAGAGCGAGACCCGAGCAGAGAAAGGAAAGAGAGTGAGCAGAGCGAGAGGGACGCGAGCAGAGAAGCGGAGGGCCGCGAGCAGAGAGAGGAGACTCGAGCAGAGAGAGAGTATGAGACGCGAGCAGAGAGAGAGAGACGCGAGCAAGCCGATGGAGACGCGCGTAGCAGATAGAGAGTGAGCCTGCGAAGAGCAGAGAGGAGAGAGACGTGATGTCGCGTGTCTATGGTCCGCGCTCGGAGCCCAGGACGGCAGGCGTTTCATGAGCTGTCAGAGCTTGGGGGTCAAGCAGCGTGCTCCCGGGGCCAGAGCGGAGGATGAAACGAAAACGTTCGGTTTATCAAAACATTTCACAATATTTAACGTATAACACTAGATGAATTTCACCTCGTTTTTTTCAGACATTAAAGACAAGTTGCTATATAATAATTGTTTAATGAAAAAAACAGTTTTGCCACAAGAACCAAAAGATGTGCCTCAGACAAGCATCGAAACTGGGTTCTCCACGGGTCCCTGTATTTAATGCCTAACCATTCGCCAACCATAGCACCTCTGGGTTGACAGGTTTGCACGCAGTCTTATACCTGGAGCGTCTAAGTGCTGGTCAGAGCTAAAGGGACTTAGCCTGGCCACCCTTGTGGCGATAAGATGTACTATTTTTCACGCAGGCTGCGTGTTTCCCGAGAATCGTGAATGAAGGACGACAAAACGGAATGGGGACCTACTGTAGATGTGTAAAGACTGTCGTCTGCGTATCTTATCTTATTTTGATATGACTTGTGGAAGGATCGTTGATGATATTTGAGCATAGTAAGGGGGACACTAAAGTGGAGCCCTTTATCATTTAAGCATTTGTTGGATAGGGAACAATGTGACACAACATATTGGAAAATGGCGTTGTATCAAGACCTATTGCGTTAAGTTGTCAGTAGAAGGAGTGTGTTTCTACTAGATCAAAAGGCTTTTGGGAAAGATCATGGAATATGGAGCCCAGAGGACATATTTTGGTCAAATCAGAAAAATACATCATTGATACATTTTAACAGAGCAGTGGGTGGTTGAGTACCGTTTGATCGAAAACCCCAGATGGATTGGAACAAAATATGCAATGCATTGTGTAGGGATATAAATGTTGGAAAATTAAATTTTCAAATAACTTTGCAACTGCACACAATAATAGAAAGAAATTGGCCGAAAATTGCCTCTTTTTAAGTCCGTGGACAGTGTTTTCAATACACTGTACCCATTTCATGGTGTGGACTTTCTGGTGATTGAATCTGGTTTAATTTGATAGTTTTTGTTGTTCCCTTGATGTTGAGTTTTTGCTTCCTGTCTGTCTTGTTGATTGTTGCCCCTCCCTGTTGTGCTACACTGTGTCCACCTGTGTGTATTTCGACCTGTGCTCATGTCTCTTGTTTGTCGGCCCATTGATTGTTTTCCCCCCTTCTCTTGTTCCCGGTTTCAGTATTTCTTTTTTGGCAATTATTAAATTATATTACTTTTGCAGTTCTGCTTTTGCGGTTTTCATCTCTGACAACCAAGGATTACTCCAGACCACGAGGGCTCAACAAGCTGGGCATGAATTTGGCGAATAGAACATGTTTCCACCTCCACCAACTACATCAAGTGGTGCTCCGTTCAATCCTTCATGAATGTTGCACAATGGTGTGTCACACAGGTCATTTCTGAAAAAGATAATAAACCGCAAACGTAAGTAATTTTATATATGTATATTTAACCCACTGCGGTTTCATACAATTGCTGTACAAAGTTTTGCGTTAGACATGGTCTATGATTCTGTATTACTGATTGTAACCTCGCCGGGGCTATTACCAATGTGGTCGCCGCTCTAATCTTTACATAAATACCAGCAGTAGTCTGTAAATTAAGGCCCAAATGTTCGCATGAATTTGGAAATCTAATCACAAATTGGATCTGGTATGGACTCATAGTAGTATTCAAGATAATTGGCTCTGGGCTGTGTGCCGATGGAATCGTATACAGGAGGATCTTGGAGTGCGTCGTTGGTTCATGTTTATCCGTCCGGCTAGTCTTCTATAAGAAAACCAGACGATCATCCACAGCGGCAGACATCCTATCCGTACCTGGAAGGTTTCGCCAAATGTGTTTTAAAAACTAGCTACCCTTGAGATGGAGAGGGAGGACACAATGAGGCACTTGTGAGGGATCTCATCAATTCTTGCAGGGTATGTTTTGGACGTGTGGTTCTGCCTATGCTCACCAAGTCGCTTGGCCAGAATCACAACGGTGGGATCGAGGCAAAGCTACCTCCTTCAGGAGCTAAAAAAAAAGATAATTTCTTCGACGTATTACTTAAAGATCCTCAATTAATATAGCAATCAAAATACAAGACTAATAACCCCCCCCTTGCCCCAAAAAATATTGAATAAGTTTAAAAAGCTGGAAATGTATGTAAGTAAATGTACACAAAAATTGCCTTATAAATATCAATCCCTTTTCTTCCCTTAATAAATTTATGGATGGGGGAGGTGGGCCCCCAGCGGGGTTTTTCAGACGTGCACCAGTTCACAAAGCACCTCTAATTAGTAGTGTATATATATAATTAAAAATCTAACATTAATAACATGCATAGCATGTAAAATTATTAAATATTTGATATAAAAAAACTAAACTAACCTAAAATCTTTAATAAAAAGACTGGTGTAAATACTTTTATATAATTGACGCTTGCAGTGTATCATTGAGGTGAGATGAGTGCGGACTCAACGCGAGGAATGCCTATAATAAAGATTTAATAAAATTAAGTCTAGGCAAAAAACACAAACTCCAAAATCCATAAGTAACCAGGAACAGGACGGAATTGACAGACATTGAACCACGCAACAAAGGCGGATGGAGAAGCACAGGTACATATAGACACAGACGACCCAGTAAGAACACATCAGGGCGGGGCAGACAATCAACAGGGGAACAGGACATGAAGTAAAAGCTGAAATGAAACAGAGAACTAATGTCAAAATGAAAACCAATACAGAAATAAAAAATCCACACCATGGACACAGTGGACCTCAGCATCATCAGATAAACTTACATGGCTCCCCATGAGTAGTTTGGACTCCTAGGACAGTAAGAGATTATTGAGGACCTATATGATATGTGTCCAGAGGGTTCATAAACATAAAAAATAAAAAGCGAAAAGATGAACTAAACCGGACTGGAATTATTAAAACATTCATTTAAAAGGGCAGTATATTTAACAATCAAAAGGTTATCTTACAAAAAAAAAATATTTACTATGCGCCAAACACATACTTTTTTTGCAGAGGTCTTTGGCGTTTTTCATTACATGGCTCAAAACCATGGATGGATGATGTGGAAGTCAAAAGCCTCTCCAAAATATTGCCCAAATTACACATCATATTATGGAGGTGCGTTCTTCCAATGAGAGCCGGACAAAACTGTCGTGGTCATGGAATGAAGCAGAACCAAAGATCCCCATCGCACACTAAACATTCAGGCTCTTTACAGGACATTTTTTACAAATCCCATTCCTTCATTGCATACTGTCATAAAGAGCCTGTAAAAAGTATTTTTATGGATGGTGTGGTTTGTGATCACAAGTAGCAGAAGTAGCTTATTGGCAGTGGTGAGGCACCTTTTGAAGGGTTTTCTTACCACGGTCTCATTCATAAACTGGCTTGTGTGTTTACTCTGCACTTGCACCTGTAGCATCCAGGTAACACTATGTCCCTCTTGGCATCTTGAATGGAAAATATTTAGTATTTTTTGGACTACCGCATGATGCCTTTAGGGGGTGCATTATTCTTCTGCATTACTCTCCTCAGCACCAGTCTGGGGCTGTTCTGAAAGACATTCAATGTGTGTCATTGTGATTAAGGTATATTTTTTGTCTCTGCTACGAGGGGCTTGTGTCCTTGCAACCAGACTCAAATACAACTTCCAAATGGGTTCTATTTTTCTTCAGGTACAAATTTACCTACAATTTGTCTTGCCCTTGATTTGCACTGGTCAGACATATTAACTTTTCTGTGCGTAGGTGAGCCATCTGTGACCAGTAAGAGTCACACCGGCCTTCCAAAACTGATGTCAGTATGCACTGGGACTGAAGCTGTTACCGTACAGTCTTTAAAGGTACAAAAGCTGCTACCATGAAAAGACGGCTTCTCTAGTTTTTGATGTTCTTCAATAAATGCCTCTTGATTCCCAACAGCAAAATGGAAGAACTGTCTTTCGTCCTGCCGCAAATTAAAATTTGTCCAATTAAATCAGGGAAAATAATTATCTTTGCATGATTTTTCCAATTTTTGCCATCATATTTTATTCCAAATATAAAAAAGGGGTGGTTGGGGTACGTGGCAATGAAGAAATTGTCTTTCTATCAGGGGCTTGAGACAGAGCCCCAGAAATAGAAAAAGGCCAACAAGAAATAAAAGACACAAGCAATGGTTGTGATAATTCAAATTAAACTGTAATTCAATCAAGCAAATCCAACTTGTTATGGTAAGAAAGCATATTTAAATTATTTAATTAACATGGCGGGTTTTCCCCAACATCAGACTAAAGTCCGGAAATTTAAATGGATTATACCTGTTGACTGAATAATTCATTTCCCATTTTACTCAGTGTCTGCGATTTCCCTCTGATATTGGAGAATGGGGGAAGGTTTTTTTCCACGTCAGTCTAAAATAATATGATCAGGGAACATTTTACAAATGTTACTCTATTTCATTGTCTTCTAACTTTTGCACCTCTATGTTTCATCGGAAGAATCAGGAGTGGTTCCAACTTCAGACTAAAATAGGGGATCCTTTGCCATTCTAATACCAAACTTTGAAATAATATCGTTCCGGATTTTACGATTTTAGCTGCATGTGTTTGCATTATCCTTTGAGGTCCACAGAATGGGGAGTGTCTTTGTCAAGTCTTTAACAAATAGTATAATCTATACACAAAAATAGAGAAGCATCAAATAACTTATTCGGGGGGGAGTACGGTCCCAGTAATAATAAAAGGTTAATTATTGACTGTGTGGGACGTTGCCAAAAAAAACTTAAGACTGTAAAACGGTTTTGCTCACAATTATGTGCAGCACCAGGTACCCCGAAGCAGTTTGCGCTGCGGAAAATTCATGTATCCGGTCATCGTCAGGGGCTCTGGTAAAGTTTTCTCATTGTTTGGTCTGCCAGGTCATCCAAAGTGATCAAGGTACCAACTTTCCAAGTCGAAAGTTCTTTGCACCACTCTACTTCCCTCATTGGAGATAAAAACATGTCACTCTAGTCTTCTCACCCCGAGAGTCAAGGTTTGCCTCGAAAAAAAAAAACTCCAGTGAACCATGATACCCACTAAACATCGGACGTCCACTCAACCTCCAGATCACGTTCAATATCGCGTCGGTCGGTCGTGGACCTTTTATTACGTCCAAAACGACGTCTGTGCATAGGTGCGCATCTGGACGTAAAACAATGACCTCCCATATACGTGATATGACGTTCAATCCGACCTCCTACAAGGACGTGGAAAAACAGGTCATCGGCCTTCCCGACGCAGTGCTAGTCTTGATCTAGGCCAATACAATATATAGGCTGTGAAGCAATCTAGGTGACCGACGGTAGCGTAGTGATTAAGCACAGGTGTGCGCCTGGGATTCGTTGTGTTTCAAGTCCAAGTGTGTGGTAACATTATCTTTACCTATTTGTTTCGATTTTTAGCGAACAAATTTTTCGGTTTGGTTAAAGACTAATATAAACACCCAACATAGGATTACGTAGTGGTCTAATAAACAACTGTGAATGTATGCATTTGTTGTGCTAACAATCTCAAGTTTGTAAATAGGGGGTGAGCACTTGAGATTTTATGCAAAATGCATGGGTTCACAAGTTTTATTATTTAGCCACTACATAATCTTTATGTTGAGTGTTTATTCGTTTTTAACCAACAGGAAAAATTGTTCGCTTAAAAAGTGAAAAGTCAAACATATTCCGACCGGGATTTGAACTGCGTCGTTCGCGACTGACGTCTCATACGCAACCGCTACACCACTGCCCAGGCATTTTTTCTGACTATGTGAAAATACCTAGAATAAAACATTCCTAAAACCGACGCCTACACTTATCCGAGGTTACAGCATGACGATGGAGTCGGACCCCAGGACCTTCTGTTTTCCCACGTCTAATCGAGTAGGGTGTGCATCTGGACGTAAAGCTATGCCTTCCAAGCCGTTTGAATCTGTACCTCTGTCGCTGCCCTGCTTTATTTACTTGGAATCACCCTCTCTTAGTAAGTACACCTTCTGCACAGTTTTTAGTTTCGATTGTATCATTTTTTCCACATTGAAAAGAGTTGGAGAAGAATAGTAAGTTGTTTTTCAGTATACGTGGCATTTGTTTAAGTATATTTTGTAATTAATCTGTCATTTTGAATTGCCAGTGCATGAATCTTAGATAATAACGGTGGCACTGCCTCAGTGAAAGGGAGACGCCCTTTTTTAGTTTTTAAGTTAAAGTTTTTAAAAATCTGTTATTGTTTTCATATTTCCAAACTATTTTTGCGACATTAGAATCTTCAGTTTAGACTGTCCAAACCAACTATGTGTTAAAAAGGTTTTTACGATTCTTGACGTTTTAAAAATAATTCAATTATTATCAAAGTTCTGTATATTTCCAATGGTTTATAAACTGCAAAAAGACAAACCAGTACTTAGTTAAACGTAAGTTTAAAAACAGGGAGATCCGCTTTAATATATGGGGGACACTCCATCATTCGACACTGTGATGTCATCAGTTGGAGTTGAGTTCAGGTGTGGGACCATGTGGGCCATGTGGGACCATTGGAGCACACACAGATGTTACCTGCGCAGAAAGAGAGTTTACTGTTCAGTATTGCTTTGTTTCATAAATGGATGTAATGTCTTCCCAGGTCTTTCAAGTGTCAGAGGACTTTCACTTCTTCTCAATGTGGCTGTTTTAAATGAGCCACTACAGTTGTTATTTTTGTTTGGTTAGCTGCAAATATAAAATATCATTTCATCTGCTGGTCGCACGCTAACTACGCTTGCAAACTCTATTCAATTTCGTACTTTTTCTTATAAAACTTTAAAAACCAGCCATATGTTAATTAAAATACATTTACCTGTGCTATGCAGTCAAATTATTGTGAAATCCATAGAGAGTTAATTTTCATGATTGTTGCAATTACTAATGTTCTTGTGTATCTAATGTGTCATGTGTGTTTGTGTCTTACAGGTGTCAGACTGTTTGAAGGTGTTCAAAGGTAAGATATCACACCTCTCAACATTGATTGTCTCGGTATTATTTATGTTGTTTTTGAAAAAACCATTATATGGTGGTGTATTCTCTTTGAAAACATCTTTTTTCTCAGCATTGTTCAGAACTCACTCAAGATGAGGAAACGAGCAACAAGGGAAAAATGACCCCTCGGAAATGCAATCATGTGTCGAGTAATACAGCGGGTAAGAATAGCTTCAGGGCTCATTTGTGTCCATGTGCAAAACCAATGCACATTTGCAATGTTTCATTTACATGGATTTACTTCCAATGACCACTGCATTATCCAAGTTTATCAGACAGAGTGTCATTCTTCCAGTGTCTTCAAAGCGGTGGCAGTGCCAGGTTTGGTATACATGGTGATGGATCGAGTGGTTGAGGGCATTAATAGAAAGTTTGTGTTGTTATATCACTTAGCCACATTATGTTGAAACTAAACATGTTCCACATTTTCAGGTGCTGTGCTTGGACCTTGTGATGAGCAGGACGAAGACCAAGAGAGGGACACATGTTGGAACACCTCAACATTTAATAATGCATTCTTTCTGCCTTTCAGAGTGTGTTTTACATCCTGGGGAACCTAGAGTGTACGCGTGTGCCTGTTTTAATACTGATCCAAACATCGGTGCTACAATCATGTTTATTTATACTTTGGCATGAACGTTCAGTACAGTAGTGTTCATAACACTGTGCTCCTGTGTGCTTTAAACTTGGTAACTATGATGTAGAGGAGAAACATGATTTTTAATGCAGAGGCTCCCATTTGCCTAATACGACTGATAACCTTCTACTACAGTGTTCTAAGGTTTTTTTGAATGCTGTGTTTATGTTTATTGCTCCGAGTTCAAGAATAAACTTGATTAAAGCTGCATTTCAGCATTCACAGGCTAAAATCTGGTACGTCTTCCTGGAAATGTGAGATGGAGACAGGTTCTTCTTTGACCATGTTCAAAATCCAGGTTTAAAACACTTCTGTTTCTGCTTCACTGAGAGATTTTAGGAAGAGATTTTATTTTTATCTTTTTAATTTACTGTCAATATTTATAATAGTAATGCCTTGTTGATTGTTTCTATCTTTTGTTCAGTGCTTTGAGTTTTCTTTTGTTTTGACTGTGCTATACAAATAAACTGGCCTTCCTATTGCAAAAAGTATGTCTCGACCAGTAAGTGATTCAGAGAGGTTAAGTAGGGCCAATAGAACTGTAAATGGACGTCATATAAACGTCATTATTTTGGTATATAGACGTCGAGAGGGACGTCGGACCGACCGGTTCGGTACCACATTGCAACCCTTGAGCATGAACGTGGCCGCGCGTCATCTTGGAATCGTCCAGATAAGTCCAGATTGACGTTGAAAATGACAGTGTTTTGGACATATGCTTTGCTTAGTGGGAACAACGGAAAACGACTCATTTTGAACGGCAATATTTTGGTCATATAAGCGTTGATAGGACGTCGGACCCCGGACCGGTCATGTCCCACATTGCAACCTTGAAAGAACGTCCCAGATGACGTTGAATTACGTTGTTTTTCGACATCTGCTTGCTTGGTGGGAAACGGACTGAAAAACGAACGTCATATAAACGTCCCATATTTTGGTCATATGAAGACGTTGATGGACGTAAGACCCGAACCGGGTTTCCGTACCACCATTCAAAACCTTGATTGGAGTGCCATCAACGTTACACTTGGAGGTTGAGGTGACGTCGGGAACACGACGTCGAGAATAAGTTCATCAGCACCCCCCAGTGACCTATATTCGACGTTCAAAATACGTTGATTTCAACGTCGGCTTGCTTAGTGGGAAGACCATGTTGAGGAGCAGCACTGCTTTGAGTCACAAAAGAAATTGGAAAGTGTGCCCCTTGTGCTGTTTTGCGGTGAGAGAAGCCTGTGAGGAGGGTTGAGGTTCAGCCCAGGTCCAGCAACGTCATCAAGCCAGGGAAAGCGATGACTTTACTATAGGTTGACAGAGCCCAGGATCACGGCCTTACATAAGGAAACCTCTAACCTGCGGTCCATGGTAGTTAAAGGCAAGTATCGAGAATTATACCATCAATTTTGTACCACATGGCACAACTTAGCAAGAACAGAAAATGCGGTTGCATTTTGTCTATCTATTGTGCAAGTTATAACAATCAGCCACAATCTGTATTTATTATATAAATTGCTTACTGTGAAATGAGCCATGGTAAATGAGCATGATATAGTCTACAATCCAGGCATGTCAAAGTCAAATACATCAGAGGGGCCAAAAAAAACAAATTTGCTGCGAGCAGAGGGCCGGACTGGTTCAATGTGTTTAATCATTGCCTAGTCCGTCCTATTTCAGAACAGGTACTCCCATATTGGCCAGCGTTTCTGATGATTTTTATAGATTATTTCAGGGACCCACAGATTTTTGTGTACTTACTATGACTATCTGAAATCCGAAAACCCAGATTCTGAAAGAATACTGTCTACTTTCCACAGCAAACAGAATTTGTTGTCTAGGCTTGTAATCCCCAGTTGAGTGAGGGACAGTTTTACTGAAATCACAAAAAGCTGAGAAAAAAAGAGGCACAAAAAAGTGCATCTAGCTGTTTCAAACATTCTGAGAGCGCTGCTGCACTGCTGGCTCGATTTCATATGCGCTCAAGCTTAATCCCCAAACATATGTGAGTATAATAGACATCTGGGAACTATGAAAAATAGCGGAACCGCATTGACGTAAAGTGCGTCTAATTGGCAATGGCAACGGGCCCTGTAAAATTATATGCGGGCCGGATTGGGAGTTGGCCAGCGGGCCTTGACTTTGACACATGTGGTATCCATGAAGTCAGTGTTCATTTTATAACTTGCTCTTGTAAATGTTTTTTATACATTCAATTTGATGTGTAGCTTCTTGGACATATTGGTCTTCATGGTTGCTGTCTGTAAAATCTTGTAGTTTTTTTTTTTTTTTTTCAGAAATTTCCAGCTTGCGGTGTTGGAGGTGAGAAAGCTTGTCTCCATGAGCACCGTCACCCAACGAGTTGACAACCACCCCACCCAAACATGCTGATGCACACGTTACTGAGTAGTGACGGGCCAGTGAAACGTCACTTTCACACCTTGCAGGACCTTTCTCACGTAAGTTTTAGTTAATTGTCATTTTTGTGTGTACAGGGTTTCTGCGGGTTGGCATTAAAAACTTTTCGGTCAATTAAAGGACAACTAAGCACCAAATCAACTTTTTTGAGCTTATTACACTGCTAAATATGTTTTTCTTTTTCTTATAGGCTCTCTACAAGTCCTGGTAATTTTTTTTGGACATTTTAGTGCCAAAAATAGATAAAATTCATTTTAAGCCTAAAACCGTTGTGTAGCGGCCCTCTCTAAATTTTTGGCTTACACTACATTTGAATTCGTGCCGGTCCTCCCCATTGCTCTGCCAGCTGTGTAACGTCCGCCGCTCCTGCAGCTCGGTGTATAAAGCAGCCAAAGACTCGCACACGCCCCCGTTAGCGAGTTAGAGGGTGGAATAGCGGGCGAGCGTTTTACATCGAATTTTCCGGTTAGCAATTTATTAGCATAGCTTTAGATAGTTTTTATTTTTCAGTCGCCAGCGTTTCAGTGTAGTTACTTTATCAGTAGTTCAGTAGCCGATTTGTGAATGTCCGCGCGACAACATGTCCGGTCACAGGCGGCCAGGGAGAGGGCGAGGAAGGAGGAGGGAAGAACCGAGACGGGGTATTTGATCTACAGGACCCGCTGGCGTGAGCCCCGCCCTCACATCCCCGACCTCTCCGTCTCTAAATAATGCAACTCGAGCAGAGACCGCTTCACACCCACTCCCCCTCCCCGCGTCTCCCCACAAGCCTCTCGCCATGCCTCTTTCTCTGAGTTTTTTTTAATTTTGGGAGTGGAGTGGGTGGAGTATCGATACTGGAAGGGGTGTTTAGTAGCTCTTTAGTGAAATTTGTCAAAATCAAGGCCTTAAAATATTTACATTTGCATTAAAGTAGAGATTCAAAACTGGCATTAAATGGAAATGTATGGGAAATTATGACGTATGCGCGCGCCTGTAAAAACCCTTTAACACAAAAACATACTGCCCTTTTTAGCCCTCTTATTGCTTGTGTGTGTATCCATTCTAATGCTTGTAGTGACTTTCCTTTTTTCATCACTGCTTATGTGTCATTTTCTATACTTTAAAGGTGAAAATCGGGAACGAAGATGTCACTATCTCATCACATTGTTGGGGGAGACGGCAAAAACTTGTACCACCGCCAATGTATGGCTCGGGTGTACTGTGGGGTCTTTGATGTTGAAAGTTCTCCTCCAAGTCCAACCTGGAATGGAGGGGGTTCAGCAAAATAGGAATTCCTAATGCCGAGCGTCATCGGCAGGCTCTCCGACCCGCAGGAAAATTCAAGCTCTGCCAAGGTAAAATTATGCTTAGAGTAGGTTCTGTCTTTCCAGTTTTGATGGCATATGCCCAGGAGGGTAGGCTGAGCGGGGGGGGCTGGCTATGGGGCAGGAGGAAGAAGTGGGGACGGGATGATTTAAGCAGGCTGCTTTGAGGTGGGTAATCGGTGTTCAGTTCCACAGATGCTGTTGATGTAAAACAGTTTTCCCTTGCGGCCATAGACGCTGCTGTGAGAAAGTCATAAATAGTGGAATTTGCGAGCTAAGACCCAGGTGAAGCGCAAAGTTTGTAATTGATTTAAGTTTTGTACTTGCCAACCTTTTTTTTTTTGCAGGAAGTGAGTTTCAAGTTTGCACTAGATGTTGCAATGTTAAAATGTACCCTCTACCTCAACTTCCTCTGGATTTGTTTTGTATCTGATTTAAAGAAATAAAGTTGGCTTTTTTGATAGATGCCCATTAGTCTGTGTTAAATTGCCATACACATGTTTGCATATATATATATATTTAAATATTATATTTATAATGACTGTTTCTATTATTTAACCTATATTTCAAATACATTGTAAACATATATTAAACATATGAAAGGGGGGGGGGGAATTTTTTTTGTCACTTAGTTTACTGCTGAGTGGTGAATGTTTGAAAGTCTCTCGTTCAAATGAATGGGGCTGCGACCGGCTGGCGCATGCCCGAAGCGTATTTCCACATTTTTCTTGTGGGGGGACCTCTCAGCGGGCCAATTTGGATCGTTACAGTAGAGCACATTTTTATGGCCATTTGTTTAGAACGGCGGGATAGGGTCGTGACTCTGACCGTTAATATATTACGTCTATGGAAAAAAACACATGCCTTAGCGCGGAGCTTCAACATTCACAGCAAAGTAAAATAGAGTGGACCAAAAAAAAATTCACCCCCCTCAGAATTTCGACACAACATGTGGAAACGGAGCTTTGGCCAAGAGCAAACTTTTGGTCCTCCAGTATAGACGTTTTGATGGAGGGTCTTGCCAATGGGAATCTGATAGTATTGGCCCTCATTTTCTCTCCCTCTCTCTCTCTCAGCTGTTTTTGTTTGATGCATTAGTTAGCCAGTTGTTGCCATCCTTGTTGTTTTACACGCCGACTCTTATTTACGGTCTAAACGACTTAGGCATTTTTTGATTCATTCCTTTTGTTGGACTTGTTTTGTTGAGTTTGTTATTTTGGCACAACTGGGCGACGCCAACTCCCACCACTGTTATTCTTTTTTGTTTAGCTTTTATAAAAGGAAATTGCCATACCCACTGAGTGACTCGGCTGAGATTTATCTGAGCCGCTGCGCAAACATTTCCAGGCTATTAGCAGAAACGACCAGGCTCTAATGCAAATTTTCTCAGGTTCTTACAAGGTTGAAAAACATGTAGTTCTAGCGGCCCGGCCAGTAGATGGTAAGAAACCCCCCTCTGGCAGTTGATTACCCACTTCCTGTGCCAGACCCTCGGAAGCGCACCAACATCATTCTGTAATTTTAACAAGCAGTTGTGAAGAATGGAAACTGAAGCGACAACTTTGTGCTGAGGTCTCGTTTGGATGAACGAAAGGAGTAGAATTATCCACTCTCTCCCGAGCTCGCAAAGCCCCCACAAGCTAGTTTGTGTAACCCGCGCCTTTGTTGTTTGTTTTCGCTACTGTGCATGTCCAAAATGTACGTGCGGGGAGCTGCGGTGGAGGTGGGGGGTTCAGCTCCGGCAGGAAATTCCCACCTTTTTCCTCACGCGGGTCGTGAAAGACGAACCCCGCTGAGCAGCGTATCTTGAGTTGTCCACTCTGCAGCATGATCTGAAATTCTTACGGTTTTTCCACTCCCTGGAACACAGTCTTCTTCATATGAGCGGTTAGTAGCAACAGACATCCAAACTATAGTTTTTTACTGCCACATTGTCTCTGTGTAGCTGCCTCCTCAGTTCAATTATTGTTTCATCTATCTTGGTCGATACACAAACTTGGGGGCTCGTCCAGGATAATTTGAAACAATCATTGTTCTTGTGGCTCTAGAGTATTAGAGAGGGTGCAATCATGGGTTCGTTTTACAAAGATTTCATAGAGACTCCCACTTTTTCAGCCTCTTCAGGTTCAGTCAGAACTCACCTTGGTGTAAGCCAACAACAGGAGATGCCTTCTCATCACCGCAGGGAACTGGCCGGTGTTGCTGGTCACTCCGTGTGCTGTAGAGCTTCAGAATATTCACATAGCAGACCCCTTGAGCGCCCGCCTACGGTCGGTGTCGTGATGAGTAGTTGGTGTCCACTCAGCTTCTGGTATACAACATAAGGCACAGAGATGTAGTGGACAAATGCTGAGCTGGTATTGGTTAAGAGAAGTAGCGCCGTTCGAGCGCCGTAGTCCACCAGGCTAGACGATGTTGACAATAAGCCTTCTTGTCAAATTGCAGCTTTCTTTCGGTCAGGAGACGCCAAGACAAAGTGGGGTAGCAAGCTAGTTTTAAACCGATCCCAAAGTGTAGTAGTGGAATATCTGGGATGTTTTGACAGTCTTTGAGTTTAATGAGGTGCTCTTTTAGAAACTTGTCCAAAAGGTCCTGGGGCGGCACGGTGGGCTGGAGTGGATAGCCATCTCGCCTTCTCAGGCAAGAAGGTCCTGGGTTCGAAATCCGGTCGGACCAGGGCCTTTCTGAATGGGAGTTGCATGTTCTCCCCGTGATGTCTCGTTAGGTTTCCTCAGGTACACCGGTTTTCCCATACCACTAAAATTATGTACCCAATAGGTATGGACCTGCCGCCTCTATACTGGCGGACCCCGCTCCCCATCTCTGTGTGGAGCGAGCAGCAAATGCCCCAAATAACAATTGTT
This sequence comes from Knipowitschia caucasica, assembly GCA_964034765.1. Classification (NCBI taxonomy): domain Eukaryota; kingdom Metazoa; phylum Chordata; class Actinopteri; order Gobiiformes; family Gobiidae; genus Knipowitschia; species Knipowitschia caucasica. The sequence goes on from OZ035823.1 coordinate 30,734,611, forward strand.
AAACCGCCTTTGAGGACTCTTGATTTGCAGTTGAAAAGACTGGTACAATAAATAACGATTACTTACTTACCTCAGACTTCCTGGCCCAAAGACTAGTGGGTGGGCTGAACCTCAACCACTCCTGCACAGCTTCCTCCAGCAGCAACAGCACAAGGGGCCCCCTTTCATTTTTTGTGACTCAAAGCAGTGCTTCACACATGGACTGCCCACTACAGCAAGCCGACGTTGAAGTCAACGTAATTTGAACGTCGAATATTAGGTCACTGGGGGTGCTGATGATTGACGTTTCTCGACGTCGTTTCCCGACGTCAACCTCAACCTCCAAATGTTACGTGATGGCACGTCAATTCAAGGTTTGATGTGGTTCGGAAACCGGTCGGGTCTGGACGTCCTCTCAACGGCTCATATGACCCAAAATATTGACGTTTATGACGTTCGTTGTCAGTCGTTCCACTAAGCAAGCCGATGTCCAAACAACGTAATTACATCTGTCATCTGGACGATTCATTCCAAGGTTGCAATCGTTGGTACAGAACCCGGGTCGGGTCCGACGTCCATATTAACGTCTAGAAGACCAAAATATTGCCTTCATATGACGTTTTGTTTTCCGGTGTTCCCACTAAGCATGCAGATTGTAAAAACACTGTCATTTTCCAACGTCATCAGGACTTTATCAGGACGTTAAATGACGTGCGGCAACGTCTTTCAAGGTTGCAACTGTGGTACGAACCGGTCGGGTCCGACGTCCCTCTCGACGTCTTATATGACCAAAATATTGCGTTTATATGTCGTCCAATTTACAGTTCTATTGGACTTCACTTAACCTCTGCCGAATCACTTACTGGTCGAGACATAACTTTTTGCAATTAGGCAAGGCAAGTTTAATTGTAGCACAGTCAAAACAAAAAGGAAACTCAAAGCACTGAACAAAAGATAGAAACCAATAAAAACATGGCATTACATTTTAAATATTGACAGTAAATTTAAAAAGATAAAAATACAATCTCTCATAAAATCTCTCAGTTGAAGCAGAAACAGAGTTGTTTTAAACCTGGCTTTTAACTTGTCAAAGAAGAAAGCCTGTCTCACATTTCCAGGAAGACCGTTCCAGATTTTGCCTTGTGAATTGAATGCAGCTTTAACATGTTTAGTTCTGACCTCGGGCCAATAAACCGTAAACACCGCATTCAAAAATCCTTAGAACAACTGTAGTCGTAGGATATCAGTCATTATTGCAAATGGAGCTGCATTAAAAATATGTTTCTCTCCATCAAACGTACAAGTTAAAAGCACACAGGGGCACAGTGTTATGAACTACTACTGTACTTGAACAGTTCATGCCAAAGTAAAAAATACATGATAGTAGCACCTATTGTTTGGATCAGTATTAAACACAGGCACCGCTACACTCTAGGTTCCCAGATGTAAAAACACAATTGGAAAAGGCATGAAGAATGCCTTTATTGAATGTTGAGGTGTTCCAACATGTGTCCTCTCTTGGCTTCAGTCTCTCATCACAAGGTCCCGCACAGCACCTGAAAATGTGGAAACCTGTTTTAGTTTCAACATAATGTGGCAAAGTGATATAACAACACATAATTTCTATTAATGCCTCAAACACTCGATCCATCCCCATGTGATACAAACCTTGCCACTGCCCTCGCTTGAGACACTGGAAGGACACTTGGTCTGAGAACTTGGGATAAGGTTTGGTCATTGGTGTAATTCCATGTATAAAAACAATTGCAAAGTGCATTTGTTTTGCACCATGGACACAAATGAGCCCTGAAAGCTACTTACCCTGTATTATCTACACATGTTGCCATTTCCGAGGGGGCATTTTCCCCTGTTGCTCCTTTTCCTCATCTAGAGTGAGTTGCTGCAACAATCTGAGAAAAGTGTTTTCAAAGAGACATACACCAAATTAAAGGTTTATTTCTAAATACCCATAATTATACAGAGAACCAATCCTGGTGTGAGAGTGTTGATTCTTACCTTTGAACACTTCAAAACACCAGTCTGACCCTGTAAGACTCAAACACACGCATGACACATTGGAATACACAAGAACCTTTGTTATTGCAACAATTCATGAAATTATACTCTATGGATTACACAATAATTGACTGCCTTGCAAAGGGTAATGTATTGTTAATTAAATATGGCTGTTTAAAGTTTCTAGAAAAGGTATGAATTGAATAGAGTTGCAAGCGCTAGTTGCTTGCTACAGCAGATGAATGGATATTTCATATTTGCAGCTAATACCAATAACAAAAATAAAACTGTAGTGGTCTCATTTAAACAGCCACAGTGAGAAGAAGTGAAAGTCTCTGACATTGAAGACAGTGGAAGAATTATATCCATTTATGAACATTTGCAATACATGAGACATTAAACCTCTCTTTCTCAGCAGGTAACATCCTTCCTTTGTGCTCCTATGGTCCACATGGTACCACATGGTCCCACCCTTGAACTCAACTCAAAACTGATGACATACACAGGTGTTAAATGATGGGAGTGTTCCCAAATATTAAAGCGGCTCTCCCTGGTTTTTAAACTTAGATTACTAGTACTGTTGATCTTTTTGCAGTTTTTAAAACCATTGTGAACTATACAGTCACTTTGCTAATAATTGAATTATTATTTAAAAATCAAGAATTCTTAACTTTTTTAACTCCAGTGTTTGTTGGACAGTCTAACCTAAGAAATTCTAATGTGCTAAACATAGTTTGGAAATATGAAAACATATCATATTTTAAACTTTAACATAAAAACTAAAAAAAGTGTCTACTCCCTTTCAGCTGTGCAGTGCCAGCCGTTATTATTATAGATTCATGCTCTGGCAATTCAAAATACAGCTAATATACAAATCAAACTTAACAAATTCACGTATACGTGAGACAAACACTTACTTTCTGTCTCACTCTTTTCAATGTGGAAATGATAATCTATATCTAAAAACTTTGCAGACTGTGTTACTTTAGCGAGGGTGATTCCAAGTAAATAAAGCAGTGGCAGCGACAGCGGTACAGAAAAAAAAAATTCTACGTCTGGGTGAAGGCATTGCTTTAAGTCAGATGCACCACCCTAACGTCGATTCGACGTGGGAAAACAGGGGTCCTCGACCGACTCATTTGTCAGGCTGTAACCTCGTATAAGTCGTGCGTCGGTTGTTTAGGCGGTTATTATTCATTTTTTCTAGTCGTCAGAAAAAATGCCTCGGCATTGGTGTAGCGGTGCCGTAATGAGTCTTCAGTGCCAAACGACGCAGGGTCAATCCCGTCGGACAAATGTTGTGACTTTTCACTTTTAGCGAACAATTTTTCTGTTTTCGGTTCAAAACGAATATAACACTCAACTAAGAATATGTAGTGGCTAATAATAAAACTTGTGAACCATGCATTTGCATAAATCTCAAGTGCTCACCCATATTTACAAACTTGGAGATTGTTAGCCACACACAAATGAAACATTCACAAGTTTTATGATTAGCTCCACTACGTAATTCCTATGTTGAGCGTGTTTATGTGTCTTTAACCAAACAGAAAAAATTGTCGCTAAAAACGAAACCACATAGTAAAGATAACTGATACACCTCCCCGTGGACTTGAACACACGTATCCCAAGGCTGCACACATTTGCTTAATCACTACCGCTACCGTCAGGTACACCTAGATTGCATCACAGCCTATATATGGTATTGCTAGATCAAGACGTACTGCGTCGGACGGCCGATGACTGTTTTCACGTCCTAGAGGAGGTCGGATTGGACGTCATATCCACGTATATGGGAGGTCATTGTTATTACGTCAGATGCGCACCTTGCACAGACGTCGTCTTCGGACGTAAATAAAAGGTCACGACCGACCTGACGCGATGCATTGGACGTGATCTGGAGGTGAGTGGGAGTCGGATGTTTAGTGGGTTCATGGTTCAATGGAGTTTTTCGTGTGCACCTTGAATCTCGGGTTGATAGACTAGAGTGAATGTTTTATCTCCAATGTGGGAAGAGAGGGTGCAAAGGCTTTCGACTTGAAGTTGGTATTGATCACTTTGATGGACCCTTGGCAGACCAAACAATGAGAAAACTTTACCAGAGCCCTGACGATGACCGGATACATGGAATTTCCGCAGGCATACTGCTTCGGGGTACCCTGGGGAAGCTAACCATAATTGTGAGCAGAAACCGATTTACAGTCTTAGTTTTTGGCAACAGGTTCGCCACCACTGTAATATTAACCTTTTATTATTACTGGGACCTCCACCCCCGTATATGTTATTGATGCTTCTCTATTTTGTGTAAAGATTATACTATTTGTTAAGACTTGACAAAGACCCACTCCCATTCAGTGACCTCAAAGGGATAATGCAAAACACATGCAGCTAAAATCGTAAAACTCGGACGATATTTATTTCCACAGTTTGAGTAATCGAATGGCAAGGTTCTCTCATTTTTAGGTCTGCTGTTGGGAACCACTCCCCTGATTCTTCTGATGAGACATAGAGGTGCCAACGTTAGACAATGGAAAATAGAGTAACATTTGTAAAATGTTATGATCATATTATTTTAGACTGCGTGGAAAAAAACTTCCCCCCCATTCTCCCAATATCAGGGGAAAGCGAAGCACTGCGGTACAAAATGGGAAATGGAATTTTTCAGTCTCAGGTATATTATTCATTTAAATTTTTCGACTTTAGTCTGCCTGTGGGAAAAAAAACCTCCAGGTTACGTAAATTATTTAAAAATATGCCTTCTTTCATAAAACCTGTTGAGTTTTGCCTTGGATTGATTACAGTAATTGAATTATCACACCATTGCTTTTTTTTTATTTCTTTGTTTTTTTTTTTTTTATTGGCCTTTTCTATTTCTGGGCTCTGTCTCAAGCCTGAAGAAAGACAAATTCTTTCATTGCCACTTACCAAACCCACCCCTTTTTTATATTTGGAATAAAATGATGGCAAAAATTGGAAAATCATTGCAAAGATCATTTTTTTCCTGATTTCAATTGGACAAATTTAATGCGGAGGACTAAAGACAGTTCATCATTTTGCAGTTTTGGATTCAAGAGGCATTTATTGAAAACATCAAAAACTAGAGAAGCACTTTTCATGTACAGCTTTTTTTGTACATTTAAAGATGTACGGTAACAGCTTCAGTCCAGTGCTACTGACATCAGTTTGAAGGCGGTGTGACTCTTACCTGGTCACGGGGCTCACGCACAGAATAGTTAATATGCAGACCAGTGAGATCAAGGGCAAGAAAATTGTAGGTAAATTTGTACCTGGAGAAATAGGAACCTTTTGGAAGTTGTATTTGAGGTTGGTGCAAGTGGACAACGCCCTCGTACAGCGGGGAAAAAAACATCTTACCTTATCACAATGAAACAATTGATGTCTTTCAGAACAGCCAAAGGTGTGATGGAGATGTAATCAGAAGATTCATGGCAACACCCTAATAGGCCATCATGCTGTAGTCCCAAAAGCCTATATATTTTCCATTCAAGATGCAAAGAGGACAATGTTTTACCTGGATGCTACAGGGTGCATAGTGCAGAGAAGACACACAAGCCATTTTATGGAATGAGACCGTGGTAAGAACCCTCAAAAAGCTGCTCCCCACTGGCCAATAGCCTACGTCTGCACTTGTGATACACCCCACCATCCATTATATTTACTTTTTACAGGCATTTATGTCAGATGCAATGAGAAAGTTTGTAACAAATGTCTTTGTAACGGCCTGAAATGTTTGTGGTGCGATGGATCTTTGGTTCTGCTGCATTCCCTGACCCACGACGTTTTGTCGGCTCTCATTGGAAAACCTCCTATAAATAGGATGTTAAATTATGGCAATATTTGGAGAGGCTTTGACATCCACTTTAATCCATCCATGTTTGAGCCATGTCATGAAAAACGTCCAAGACCTCTTGCAAAAAAAGTATTAGTGTTTGGGCGCATTAATTTTGTAAGATACTTTTGCTTTTATTTATACTGCTTTATGAATGTTTAATAATCTCAGTTCCTGTTTATTTAGCTTATTCGCTTTTATTTTATTTTATGAACCCTCTGGGACACTTAGGTCCTCCATAATCTTTAACCTGCTCCTAGGACGTCCCAACTACCTCTGGTGAGGCCTGTTAAGTTTATCTGATGATCTGAGGTCCACTGATGTCATGGTGTGGTTTTTATTTCTGTATTTGGTTTCATTTTGACATTAGTTTCTCGGTTTCTTTTCAGTTTTACTTCATGTCCTGTTTCCCCTGTTGATTGTTGCCCGCCCTGATGTGTTTCTTCTGTGTTCTGTCTGTGTTCTATATGTACCTGTGCTTACTCTCCCTTTGTTGCTGGTTAAGTGTCTTGTCAAGTTCAGTCCTGTTCCTGGTTAATTTGGATTTTGGAGTTTGTGTTTTTTGCCTTTGGACTTAATTTTATAAATCTTAATTATGGCATTCAGCGTTGTGTCCTCACTCATCTAACTCCTGATACACTGCAAGCTTCATTATATAAAAAGTATTTACCCCGTCTTTTTATTAAAGATTTTAGTTAGTTTAGTTTTAACAAAGATTTAATACTTTTAAGTGGCTATGCATGTTATAAGGTAGATTTAATTATTTATATACACTACTAATGAGGTGCTTGTGAACGGGTGCAGCTCTGAACTGCCACCCCCCCATCCAGGAAATGTATTAAGGGGGAAGAAAAGGGATGGATATTTATAAGGAATTTTTGTGTACATTTACTTACATAACATTTCAGCTTTTAAAAGTATTCAATATTGTTTTGGGGCGAAGGGGGGGTTATTAGTCTGTGTACTTATGATTGCAGTTTTAATGAGAGATCTTTAAGTAATAGCTCGATGAATTTTCTTTTTGTTATCTCCTGAAGGAGTTAGCTTTGCCTCGCTCCCAGACGTTGTGTTCAGCCAATCGACTCTGGGGGAGCCATTGCCCAGAACCACAAGTCCAGCTAGCAGAACCAAATTACCTGCAAGAATTGGATGAGATCCCACAAGTGCCACAGTTGTGTTCCGTCCTTCCTTCCTCATGGATAGCTAGTTTTAAAACACCTTGCGAACCTTCAGGAACTGATGAGGATGTCTGCCGCTGTGGCTGATGTCTTGGTTTTATAGAAGGACTATCCGGCGGATAAACTATGAACAAACGACGTCACTCCCAAGATCCTCCCGTACGATTCATCTGCACAACAGCCCAGAGCATTTATCTTGAATATACTATGACGCCCATAGCCAATCCAATTGTGATAGTCCAAATTTCATGCGAAATTTGGTCCTTAATTTACGACTCTCTGGGGTAGTTATGTAAAGATTAGAGCGCGACCCAGGCATTGGAAATCCCGGCGAGGTTACAATCAGTAAGACAGAAACATAGACCACTGGCTAACCCCAACTTGTACAGGCAATTTGTCTGAAACTACAGTTGGGTTGAATTATACATTTCTTTAAATTACTGTTTGCGTGTTATTTATTTTTTAGAATGACTGAGTGGACACACATTGGTGCAAATTTCAATGATAGTGATGAAGGAGCACCACTTGATGTAGTTGGTGGAGGTGGAAAACACATGTTATTCGCCAAAATTTCATTGCCCAGTTGTTGAGCCTCAGTGGTCTGGATTAATCCTTGGTTGTCAGAGATGAACGCAAAAGAGAACTGCAAAAGTAATATAATTTAATAAATGCCAAAAAAAGTAAAAACTGGAAACCGGGAACAAGAGAAGGGGGGAAAACAACAATGGGCCGACAACAAGAGGACATGAGCACAGGGTTAAAATAACACAGTGGACAAGGTGTAGACATCAGGGAGGGGCAAAACATCAACAAGACAGACATGAAGCAAAAACTCAATCAACGGGACAACAAAAAAAATATCAAAAAAATTTAATACCAGATACATAACTGAAAGTCCACCCATGAAATTGGTAAGTGTCTTGAAATGCACTTCCACTGACTTAAAAACAATTTCGGCCAATTTCTATTCATTTGTGCAGTTTGCTAAGTATTTCGAAAATTTGATTTCAACAGTTATATCAATACACTAATGCATTTCATATTTTGTTCCCTATCCATCTGGGTTTCGATCAAGGTACTCAACCACCACTGCTCTGTTAAAATGTATCATGATGTATTTTCTTGATTTGACCAAAATATGTCTCTGGGCCTCCATATTCCATTATCTATCCAACGCCTTTGCGTCTCGTAGATCACTCCCTTCTAACTTGACAAGTTAACGCCCCCCCACCCCCCCAATAGGTCTTGATACCACCGCCCATTTTCACTATGTTGTGTCCACTTGTTCCTAGGCCAACAAATTGCATAATGAAAAGGGCTCCCACTTTAGGTCCCCTTCTATTCTCAATAAGCATCAACGATCTTCCACAAGTCATATCAACATCTATATATCGCAGAAGACAGCATTTAACATCTACAGTAGGTCCCACATTCCGTTTTGTCGACTTCATTCACGCTTCTCGGGAATCACGCAGCCTGCGTGAAAATTAGTACATCTTATCGCCACAGGTGGCAGGCTAAGTCCGCTTTAAGCTTTGCCCAGCGACTTAGACGCTCAGGTATATGACTGCGTGCAAAACCTGTCTAGCCCAGAGGTGCAATGTTGGCGTAATGGTAGCGTAAACTACAGGGACCTGGAGCAACCCAGGTTCGATTCTTGTCTGAGGCACATCTTTTGGTTGATTGTGGCAAAATTGTTTTTTCCTTAAAACAATTATTATAGATCACTCTTGTCTTGAATGTCTGAAAAAACTCTAGGTGAATTCACTAGTGTTATACGGTTAAATTATTGTGTTATGTTTTGATAAATCCGAACGTTACTTACAAATACCTCCGCTCTGGCCCCGGGGGGGGGAAGCAGCTGCTGTGCCCCCGCTCTGACAGCCACATGTGAACGCCACTGCCGTCTGGGCTCCGAGCGCGGACCATAGACAGCGGATCTCACAGTCTCTATCTACTCTGCTCGCTCTCTCTCCTCTGCTCGGTCTCTCTCTCTCTGCTCGCGTCTCCTTCTGCTAGCTCGCGTCTCTCTCTCTCTGCCCGCGTCTCTCTCTCTGCTGCGTCCTCTCTCTCTGCTCGCGCCCTCTCTTCTCTGCTCACGTCTCTTTCTCTGCGCGTGTCTCTCTCTCTCTGCTCACGTCTCTCTCTATCTGCTCGAATCTCTCTCTCTCTGCTCGCATCTCTCTCCTCTCTGCCTCACCTCTCTCTTGCTCACGTCTCTCTCTCTCTCTCTCTGCTACACGCCTCTCTCTCTCTGCTCCGCATCTCTCTCTCTGCTTCGCATTCACTCTTCTCTTGCTCGACATCTCTCTCTCTCTGCTCGCATTTTCTCTCTCTTGCTCGCATCTCTCTCTCTCTGCTCGGGCGTCTCTCTCTTGCTGGCGTCACTCTACACTGCTCGCGTCTCCTCTCTCTGCTCCCTCTCTCTCTCTCTGCCTCGCGTCTCTCTCTCTCTGCTCACCTCTTCTCTCTCTCTCTCTCTGCTCACCTCTCTCTCTCCTCTGATCAGTCTCTCTCTCTTGCTCAGTCTCTCTCTGCTCACCTCTCTCTCTCTCTCTGGCTCAGCTCTCCTCTCTCTGCTCGCGTCTCTCTCTTTCGCTCACGTCTCTCTCTCTCTGCTCCACGTCCTCTCTGCTCACGTCTCTCTCTCTCTCTCTGCTCACGTCTCTTCTGCTCGCGTCTCTCTTCTCTGCTCGCATCTCTCTCTTGCTCGCGTTCTCTCTCTCTGCTCACCTCTCTCTCTGCTCACCTCTTCTCTCTGCCCTACGTCTCTCTCTCTCTGCTCACCGTCTATCTCCTCTCTGCTCACGGTCTCTCTCTCTCTGACACGTCTCCTCTCTCTCTCTGCCTCACGTCTCTCTCTCTCTGCTCACGTCTCTCTCTCTCTGCTCAGGTCTCTCTTGCTCGCGTCTCCTCTTCTGCTCACGTCTCTCTCTGCTCTCTCTCTCTGCTAACGTCTCTCTCTGACTCACGTCTCTCTCTGCTTCGTCTCTCTCTCTATGCTCTGTCATCTCTATGCTCACGTCTCTCTCTGCTCCCCCCCCCACGTCTCTTCTCTCCTCTGCTCACGTCTCTCTTCTCTGCTCAGTCTCTCTGCTCGCGTCTCTCTCCTCTCTGTCACGTCTCTCTCTGCTCGCTCTCTCTGTTCGCGTCTCGCTCTCTCTGCCACGTCTCTCTCTGCTCTCTCTCTCCACTCGCGTCTCCTCTCTCTCTGACCTCACGTCCTCTTTCTTCACCTCTCTCTCTCTCTCTCTGTCTCAAGCCTCATCTCTCTGCTCCGTCTCTCTCTGCTCACGTCTCTCTCTGCTCAGCCTCTCTTTCTCTGCTCACGTTCCTCTCTGCTCTCGTCGCTCTCTGCTCACGTCTCTCTCTCTCTGCTCACGTCTCTCTTGCTCGCGTCTCAATCTCTCTGCTCCGTCTCTCTCTGCTCTCTTTCTCTGCTCGCGTCTCTCTCTCTCTGCTCAAGTCTCTCTCTGCTCGCGTCTCTCTCTCTCTTGCTCACGTTCTCTCTGCTCACGTCTCTCTACTCTTGCTCACGTCTCTCTCTGTCTCGCGTCTCTCTCTCTTCTGCTCACGGCTCTCTTCTGCTCTCTCTCTCGGCTCACGGCTCTCTCTCTCTGCTCACGTCTCTCTCTCTGCTCCACCTCTCTTCTTCTCTCTCTGCTCGCGTCTTCTCTCTCTGCTTCACGTCTCTCTCTCTCTGCTTCACGTCTCTCTCTGCTCTCTCTCTCTGCTCACGTCTCTCTCTCTTCTGCTCACGTCTCTCTCTCTCTGCTCACGGTCTCTTCTCTCTCTGCTCACGTCTCTTCTGCTCTCTCTCTCTGCTCACGTTCTCTCGCTCTGCTCCGTCCTCTCTCTTGCTCACGTCTCTCTCTCTCATGATCACGCTCTCGCACCCCACTTGTTCTTCTTAAAGATGTTGTTTGATGCGGAGCAGGAGTCAGCAAACTAGATTGGTTGTGAGATTATTAAAAGAAGCTAGTTCCTCTCATCTTTACAGCATGGACGTTTGTGAATGTTATTGCATCCGGGTGATTAAATTGCTCTTTTATTATTAATAATGCTAGTAAATCCTGACATTTAAAGTTCGCGTGCCTCCCCAAAAACATCACAATCCTCACCGCACGTCACAGTCTGTCTGCTATTTGCATCGATCATTTGATGTTCCTCAACCCTACACTTATTTCAGTTTATAAATGTGTAGGCTAGCTGTTTTTCAGTCTTTGAAATGTTGATGTGGCATTTTTTGGATTATTAAAAGCATTGCCTCTGTCTGTGCGCTTTAAACTTCCGGCACTAAGGTCCACTTACGTGGATTAGCACCCTCTCAGCTGTCTTCGACGCGAATGAATGACAGATGCATGCTAGTGTACGGATATGTAAACCATGGCAACGCCGGCTGCTGAAAAGGCAAAACCTAGGCCATTCCAGTCCTGCTGGACACATGAGTTTCGGTTTTGTGTTTGTGAAGGGGGGACCGGGCTGTGTGCACTTTATGCTGTGAAATTGTTGTGTGAGAACTTAAGTGTTAAGCGTCATTTGAGACGAAGCACGAGGAAGGACCTTCAAAAGGACCCCAACCATCCGAAAAAGTTGAGTCAATTAATATGTGCTGTGTCAGATATGGGAAAACATGCTAGGCTCCTTCAGGGTTTTCCACTGCTAAAATCACGGGACAGGAAGCCAGATCTCCCCTCCCCCCACACGAATAACACAAAAAAAACAAGCCCACCCCGCCCCTGCTGTTATTCAGTAGTACCTAAATTTGCAAATCATTACCATGCAAATGTTAGCAGCCACTTTCCTTCTTTTCAGAAACAGGGCCAATTTCGCTTTTGGGTTTGTAGTGTTAAAACTAAGCAGGGACATTTCATCAGCCAACTCAATTATATTTGTAAAACACGGAAGTAATAGAAGGTTTCCCACCCCTCATACATTTGTATTAGGCAAATATTCGTTTTACAAGTTTACTACAGTCTAGCAATCTTCATTTCAACCTTCGGCCACAACACGCACAACCACGCATGAAATTCAAGATTGCGACAATAATAAAAACATGTTCACCCACTCTGGGCATCACGTTTTAAAAATGAATTTGGCCATCAGAAATGTCTAACGGAAACACGCATACCTTTCGAATATTATAAATCAGCCTCTGAATTTATGTCTTTTAAAATAATGTTGTTAAAAACACTCACCATTAATGCGACTTTGGTGCGGCCTGTAAAAAAATACAACTCAAACTTGTTCACCTTACTAAGATTTTTGCATTCACTGACATAAAATTGCAGATGGAACTTATGAACATAGAAGGCCATGGCCTGTTATCGTAGTCAAAAACAAGATAAACTAGAAGTACAGACACACAATGTTCTTTGGATAGGTCTCTCTGCTACGATTGTGTATCCGTTGTTTTAGCTGACTTTTTTTGAGCGCAATATATTCCCCAATATATATGTTTTCCCTGCTTTTGTTCTGCCTGAATCTACCCACCTGTTGTGAATAAACTTCCAAGTTGCTCTGGTGTGCCAACGATCCCTGCCTAGTGCGTCTGGATTTTCGACACTCACTTTCTGAAGTTTTGATGAAAAGTTCAGCTTATTTGCTAGATTAAGTTGATTTGACTTGGAAGTTGTAGTGAACTTCTGAAAGTTCAAGTGGTCACAAGATAGTTCCAGCTTCCAACTGGAAATTTTATTGTCAGTGAATGCAAAATCTGAGTAAGGTGAACAATTTTGAGTTGGTTTTTACAGTACACCGAGCTATAGTGAGGTCAACTTATCTGCGTTTTGCCATTTAAATATGGTGATATGGGCAACCCGTGCATTCAACATTTGGAACAAACTAATTTGACAAAAAAATCACTGTATTTATTTTTTACCCAACCGTAATCGACAGGCCAGCCAAAGTAGCCCTTGTATAATTTCTCTGGCTCAGCTCCCCCTAGGAAACATTAAGTTTCCCCTCTGGTTCACAGTGGTGCGGCACGGTGGCTGAGTGGCTAGCACTCTCGCTTCTGACACGAAGGCCCTGGGTTCTGAATCCCGGTCGGAACAGGGCCTTTATGTGTGAATTGGCATGTTCTCTTGTCTGCATAGGTTTCCTCGCGGTCGACTTCCGGTTTCCCCTACCCAAGTGACCTAGTGGGTCCATGAAATGCGCTATATAAATACATCATGATCTTTTAATGTGGGGGCTAATTTAAAACTCAAAATAGTAGTTATTGTAGGGGCCCGTAATCTGAAACTTAAAAAAGTAAGTTTTTACAGACTTGAAATTTTCCCAGTAACTGTGATTTAAACACTTTGTTGGCAGACCTTGGAAAACTTAAACTGACCAACTGAATAAGTGTACGTTCTTCAAAACTTGAAGATTCAGTTAATGCCTTCAACTCAAAAATCCTTAGCAGCTGGTTGCTTTGAAATTTGAGTTGAACTAAACTTTATCTTTTTTTTCCAGTGTGCATGGGAACCAGAAGTCAATTAAAAAGTTGGACATTGCTCCTGCAGCCCTGAACAGGACATGCGAGGTGCGCGGGTCGGGCCGAAACCGCAGTCAAACGCGGGTCCGCGGTACGGGCGGGTAGGATGCCTCAAAAAATATGAGTCATGTCCCCGGGGTGCGGGTGGGTGGGTCAGAAAGCTCCTGATCCCTATATAATATTATATATGTCGAGCCACGGAATGGGAGTCCTTGGAGTACATTTGCAATCGCGCAGGCGAGGCTGTTAAACAAAAAAATATGCTGACCAACAGGATCGCTCCTTCTGACTCCCCGCTTCAAAGCCTCAGAACACTCCTGTCCGGAGGACAGACGTGTGATTACACAGAGGCACCGAGACTGATGACGGTGTTGGGCTCACCGCAGAGGCTAAAGCAGGGCCTCTTTACTTTAATTAGCAATGCAAGACTCGTGGAAACGCTGTGGTGAAAGAGGTCGTGTCTTACTCCACTTTAGTTCATTTGATTCTGAGCAGCTAATAATAAATAATCGAGAATTTATAGCTACCACACTATCAAATAAACTTATTTTTATTCATAGAATCATAAATGTGGTGGATTGTTTGATATTTCGTTTATTTCCTGAGATATGAATTAATAAAGTGACGAATATGAGGCAGAGTGGGCCCACAGCTAGTCTGGACTCTGAAAAAAAATGAGTCGGTATCCTGGCATTCCGCGGGGTTAATGACGTCGCGCGAGGTGATATTTTACCGGGTAAACAGATCACTTATTTACTGCGCATTACGGTGAAGCGGCATCTCTCCGCTGTTGCGGTTCGGAGATATCATCGCCCCACGAACTTAATAGCAAAATACACGGTAAGTAACCTGGGTTTTGGAAAAACCAACAACACACACATACATCTAAGGCTCTCTAAGCTTAGCGAATGGTGGTATATTTGATTTCTGTCACGGTTGTTTTGACCCGTCGGATCAGTGAATAAAAGTTGAAAACCGCCGCGCTCATCACACACTCTGCTCTGCTGCCGAAGCGGGCAGGAAGGTCCGGCGCGAGTCCACTTTTCCCCCGGGGGGTAGAAACGCGAGTCACGTGGCCCAAACGGACCAATGCCATTGGTTGGACTAATCCATTTTACTTGTTAACAAGGTTTAAAGGGTTGTTAACGATGTTTAAAGCTCGGGGTCTGTAACTTTAGTCTACAAAAATAACATGCTTAAAAGCTGAGGTCTGTAACATTTGTCTGATAAATAACATGGTTAAAGTGAGGTCTGTAACTTTGTCTCATAAAATAACACATGTTTAAGCTTGAGGTCTGAAACTTTCGTCTCATAAATAACACCCGTTTAAAGCTGGGTCTGTAAACTTTAGTCTCATTAATAACGTTTAAAGCTGAGGTCTGTAACTTTCGTCTCATTTACATAACATGTTTAAAGCTCGAGTCTGTAACTTTAGTTCTCATTATATAAATGTTTAACAGCTGAGGTATGTAACTTATAGTCTCTTCTTTAATTAATTAACATGTTTTTAAAGCTCGGGTCTGTAAACTTTGTCTCATAAGAAACACAAGTTTACAGCTGAGGTCTGTAATTTTAGTCTCATAAATAACACGTGTGTGTGTGTGATATTGCCAAAACATTTCTAAGCATCATATTTAGAATTGCTTACCTTTTTTTGATATATTAAATAGTAGTTTGAAAAAAATTTGTTTTCCTGGATTTAATTGTTGGCCGCCATCTTGGAAAAGCTGGCGGCCATATTGGAATCGGGGTCGGCCCAAATTGTAAAATGAATCTCGAATTCAACATCCTGAATGGCTTTCCATTTTACTGTGAATTTTAATGTTTATAGTTCGTTACATAGGGAAGATACAGCACTTAGAAGATGAATAAAGGCTTGAACTGGTGAATAGAAGGTTCCACAGTATCCCTTTGTTTTTAATCCAAATTACTTTCAATATAAGCGCATAAAAGCACCTTATCACTATGGTATAAAATCATAACCCTTATCCGATTTTCATAATTCAAAAAACTGTTTTATTCCTCTTATGAGCTGGAAAGTACTGTGCTGAATTAATCCTGATATGGTAATTTAAAAATGTAATCTTGCATTTGCTACTTTAATACTTACAGTCTGTGGGTAAATACACGGGCGTACATGTGGTACACGTGCTTAAGGGGGGGGGACTATACTTTAATATTGTATGAGTAACTTCAAAATAGATTGAGTGAATATTCCCTTTTCCTCAGTTTAGTGATTTGCGGAGGAGTGGAAGGAGCAGCGAGAGGGAAGTTTGGCAGTTAAATAAATGAATTACGCTTGCTAAATTATTTGAACGCATCTTCATTATGATTGCTATAGTTATGTATATATTATAAATGTTGAGATGCCAGAGGAAACGGCGTTGCTTTTTTTCTGAGGGGAGGAGGACAACAGCGGAGCTGTTTTGAGTCAAACTAACGTTCAGCGTTAAATTACCAATAGTTTCTCTTTCATAACGATATGTCTCTTATTGGAAGATCACCAACGTGATGCAAAAAGTTTACGTTCTTTGCAGTGTTTTAATGTCTGCGGGTTATTCCAGAGGACTGGCCTGTACAAGGAGGTGCCGTTTTAACCAGATTGTCGATGTGCGCGGGGCAGAAACTCAGCCAATGTAACCTGCTCACATGTGCCACATGGTGGTTGTTCTTGGTCATGAAGTCACTGGGAGGGGGGAAATACAAAGACGCTGTGAATCACACGTGAGTTCTTGTGATTCAACGGTGATAGGCGACAAAACGGAATGGGAACTACTGTAACTGCTTATTTACACATCACGCGTACAGCACCGTACGCGTTATACGCGCAGCAAGCCGGCGTACTTTTTCCCTGTTAAACCTATGATGAATTTACACTTCTTGATCTTTCGCATGTATGACTGCGAACTGCGCTCTAATTTTAGGATGGTAATTTCTTAATTTTGTGCGCGCACCAACGGTCTCCCATTGAGATCTTTCAAGTAAAACATGATTTTTCTAGCCGGTCCTTGGCTCTAGATTGCATCTACACCACACAAAAGCACTTGTGTCTAACACTCAGCATGGAGGAGCTGCAGGTTTTACATGATTCTGGATATCATTTTTTTTATTCATAAAGTCTTGCGTTGGCAAACCAGCGCACAAAGACCTGAGGGACCAAACACATGCATGTGATTTTGTGTTGCTTCATCAGTCCTCTGGGCCCATACTGTCCTCCCTGTGTGTCTATGGAGCAGTGTAGAGGACGTATGGGCCAGAGGACTGATGTAGAGCAACCACAAATCACATGCAGTGTTTGTCTCATGGTCTTTGTGCGCTGGTTTGGCCAGACGCAAGATTTTATGAAAGAAAAAAATACGATATCCAGAATCACTGTTAAACCTGCTGCTACTCTGCTGATGTTTAGACCAACAAGTGCTTTGTGTGTGTAGATGCAATCTAGACGCAGAGGACCCGCTAGATAAATCATGTTCTTACATGAGTTCTCATGGGAGGACGCGTTTTAGTGGGTTTGCCGCGCCCCAGACAAAATTAGAATCCATCCTAAATAGGCGCAGCTTCGCGTCCTACATGCGTTATGAGGCTAGAAGAGTTAAATATCCATCATAGGTTAACATGGAAAAAAAGTTACGCGCGTCTGCTGCGGTATAACGCGTACGTGCTGTAACGCAGGTGATGTGTTAATTAGCGTTACAGTAGGTCCCATTCCGTTTTTTTTGTCGCCTTATCACGCGTGAATCCACATCTCCGATGTGACTCACGTGTGATTTTCACGGTCTTTTATTTTCCCCCCTCCCAGTGACGTTGCAGTATGACCAAAAACAACACCAAGGTGGCACTTCGTGAGCCGTGGTTAACATTGGCGAGTTCTGCCCCCGCGCACATCGACAATCTGGTTAAAACGGGCCACTCCTTGTAGGCAGGCAGGTCTCTGGAATAAACCGCAGACATTAAAAAAATACTGCATATAACGTTAAACTTTTGCATCAGCTGTTGGTGATCTTTCCAAAAAGAGAGATATCGTTATGGAAAGAGAAAACTATTGGTAATATAACGATGAACGTTTATGTTGACTCAAACAGCTCCGCTGGTGTCTGCATCCCACTCAGAAAAAAAGCAGCACGCCTTTTCTCTGGCATCTCTAAATATATAATAAATACATACATATAACAATCATAATGAAGATGCTGTTTTGTTTCAAATAAATATTTAGCAAGCTGTAATTCATTTATTTTATATGCCAAACTTCTCTCGCTGCCTCCACTCCTCTCCTCCGAAATCACTAAATGAGGAACAGGGAAATATTCTCACTCAATCTATTTTGAATGGTTACACATACATATTAATATAGGTCTAAGCACGGTGTACCACATGTAGCCCGTTGTATTTGAGCCAAGCTAGACATGAGAAGTATTAATAGTAGCAATGCCAAGATTCATTTTTTAAATTACCAAACTCCAGATTTAATTCGAGCACAGTACTTTTCCAGCTCGTAAGAGGAATAAAAAACAGTTTCTGAATTATGTAAATCGGAGATAAGTGGTTATGATATTATACATATTGATAAGTGCTTTTATGCGCTTATAGTGAAAGTAATATGGTTTTTTAACACAAAGGGATACTGTGGGACACTTCTAATTCGCCGTTCAAAGCTTTCATTCATCTTCTAAGTGCTGTAACTTCCCTATTTTACTAACTATAAACATTAAAATTCACAGAAAGAAGGAGGAAACAATTCGGGATGATGAAGTCGATATTCATTTTACAATTTGGCCGACCCGATTCCAATATGGCCCCAGCTTATCCAGATGGTGCCAACATGAAAATCCGGAAAAACATTTTTTTCAAAACTATATGTAATATTTCAAAATAAATAGGTAAGCAATCTATAATATGATGCTTAGAAAATGTTTTTGGCATATGCACACACACAACACGTGTGATTTATGAGACTAAATTACAGACCTCAGCTGTAAACATGTGTTATTTATGAGGACTAAGTTACAGACCCGAGCATTTAAACATGTTATTAATGAGACTAAAGGTTACATACTCAGCTTACACATTTTATTAATGAGGACTAAGTTACAGACCCCGAGCTTTAAACTGTTATTATGAGACTAAAGTTACAGGACCTCAGCTTTAAACGTTATTCATGAGATAAAGTTACAGACACCAGGCTTTAAACATGTGTTATTTATGAGACTAATGTTAACAGACCTCAGCTTTAAACATGTGTTTATTTATGAGGACTAAAGTTACAGACCTCAACTTTAAACATGATATTTATCAGACTAAAGTTACAGACCCCGCCTTAAGATGTTAGTTATTGCGGACTAAAGTTACAGCCCCGAGTTTAACTAACATGTTAAACAAACCCAAATCCACCCTTGTTAACATGTAAAATGGATTAGTCAACCAATGCGCATTCGGTCAGTTTGGGCCACGTGACTGCGTTTCTCCCCCCGGAAAAGTTGACTCGCCCGGACTTGCCTGGCCGCTTCGGCAGCAGAGCAGAGTTGTGTGATGAGCTGCGGCGGTTTTTCAACTTTTATTCCTCCTTGATTCCGCGGGTCAAAACAACCCGTGACATGATTTCATATATACCATCATTCTAAAGCTTTATAATCTTTAGATGTATGGGGATGTTGATGTTGGTTTTCCAAAAACCCCGGTTACTTACCGTGTATTTTAGCTATTAGTTCGGTCGGATTATATCTCCGTAACCGAACGGATGGAGAGATGCCGTATCACCGTAATGCGCTAGTAATAAGTGATCTGTTTTACCCGGAATATCACCCCTAGCGCGCCGTCATTAACCGGCGCGGAATTGCCGAGAATCCCGACTCAATTTTTTTAGGTCCAGATAGCTTGTGGCCCACTTGCCCTCATCATTCGTCAACTTTATTATTAATTCATATCTCAGGAAATAAACGGAATATCCAGAACAATCCACATTTTATGGATTCTAGAACTAAATATATGTTTATTGTTAGTGGTGGTGGTAGCTTATATCTGAATATTAGCTGCTCAGAATCAATGAAAATAAAGTGAGGTTAAGACCGCGACCTCTTTTCACCACAGCGTTTCCACTGAGTCGGCCATGCTAATTAAAGTATATGAGGCCCCTGCTTTAGGCCTCCTGCTGGTATGTGAGGCCCACCACCGTCATCAGTCTCGGTGCCTCTGTGTAGATCACACGTCTGGTCCTCGCGATGGTGTGCTTCTGAGGCTTTAAGCGGGGGAGTCAGGAAGGAGCGAATCCTGTTTGTTCAGCATGATTTTTTTGTTTAACACGCCCTCCCTGCGCCGATTGCAAATGTACTCAAGGGACTCCCATTACCGTGGTCACATATATAATATTCTCTAGGGGATCAGGGCTTCTGACCCCGACCCTCCCGCACTGACATGACTCATATTTTGAGGCCTCCAACCCGCCCGAAACCGCTGGGACCCGGGGGTTGACTGAGGGTTTCGGGGCTCCGCCCCGCGCACCTCGCATGTTTCCTGGTTCAGGGGTGCTGCAGGAGCAATTGTCCATTTTTTTAATTGGACTTCTGGTCCTTGCACACGGTAAAAAAGTTAAGTTAGTTCAACTTCAAAATTTCAAAGAACCAGCTGGCGAAGGATTTTTGGAGTTGCAGGCATTAATTAATTCTTCAAGTTTTGATAGGAAACTACACTTATTAAGTTGTGTCGTTAAGTTTTCCCAGAGCTTCTTGCCAACTAAGTGTTTAAATTCAAGTTACGGAAATTTCAAGTCTGTAAACACTTTACTTTTTAGTTCAGATTACTGTCCCCTTCAAGCACGTACTATTTTGAAGTTTAACTAGCTCCCACATTAAAAGGATCATGATGTTTATTTATATAGCGCATTTCCATGGTACCAAGGTCACTTTGGGTATGGGAAACGGAGACACGGAGGAAAAACCTATGCCCGGACACAGGATGAACATGCCCCATTCCACACAGAAAAGCCCTGTTCCGACCGGGATTCGAACCCAGGACTTCGTGGCAGAGCGTGGAGAGTTGCTATCCCACTCAGCACGTGCGCACACATGTGAACCAGAGGGGAAACTTATGTTTTAAGACTGAGGCCAGAGAATATAAAGGGCATACTTTGGATTGGGCCCTGTCGATTAGGTTGGTAAAAATAAATACAGGATCTTTTTTGGACAAATTAGTTAGTTCAAAATGTGAATGCTGCTGGTTGCCTAACACAAATTTATGAGCAACGCAGATACGTTGACCTCACTATAGCTCGGTGAACTGTAAAAACGGACAAACTCAAAATTGTTCACTTACTCAGATTTTTGCATTCCATGACAATAAAATTTCCAGTTGGAACTGGAAACTATCTTAGTGAGCCACATGAACTGTCAGAAGTTACTACACTTCCAAAGGTCAAATCAATTAATATATCAACTAAGATGAACTTTTCATCCAGAAATTCAGAAAGTGAGTGTCGAAAATCAGACGCATAGGCAGGGATCTTTGCACACTGAGCAACTTGGAAGTTTATTATTCACAACATGGTGGTAGATACAGGCAGCACAAAAACAGGAAACTATTATATATTGGATTTATAAAAACAAAAAAAATAAAAACAAACTGCCCGTCAGTCAGCTAAAAACAACGGTATACACAATCGTCGCAGTTATACAACTCAAAGAACATTGTGTGTCTTGTACTTCTATTTTATCTTGTTTTTGTACATATATACAGGCCATGGCTTCTATTGTTATAAGTTCCAACTGGGCAATTTTTATTGTCAGTGAATGCTAAAATCTTAGTAAGGTGAACAATTTCTGAGTTGTATTTTTTACGTCCAGCACCTGATAGTGCCATTACATGGTGAGTGTTATACCTAACATTATTTAAAAGAATAAATTCAGAGGGCTTTTTATATATATGGAATCGAAGTTTGGTTGTTTTCGTTAGACATTTTCTGATGCGCCAAATTCATTTTTTTAAACATGATTGCCAGAGTGATGAACATGTTTATTATTGTCCAAATCTTGAATTTCATGGTGTTTTGGCGTGTTGTGCGAAGGTTGAAATGTATACGTTGCTAGACCTGTAGTAACTTGTAAACGATTTTCTTATATAACAAATGTATGTTGGGTGGGAAACTTTCTCTTTCTACCGTGTTTTACAAATATTAATGGAGTTGGTTGTGAATTCTGCTTAGTTTTAAACACTAGCAAACCCAAGCGAAATAGGCCCTGTTTTTGAAAAGAAGGATAGGTTGGCTGCTAACATTTGAATGTATGGTTTGCAAATTTAGGTAATGACTTTATAACTTGCAGTGGCCCCTGGGGTGGGCTTGGCTTTGTTTATTCGTGTGGGGGAGGAGAGCTGCTACTTGTGTCCCGTGATTTTTAGCAGTGGTTAAAATACTGAAGGAGCTAGCTTGTTTGCCATATTGGACACAGCCACATTTAATTGACTCTACTTTGTCGATTGGTCTTGAAGGTCTTCTCGTTGCTTCGTCTCAATAAATGACGTTAACACTTGAAGTTCTGCAACAACATTTTCACAGCATAAATTGCACACAGCCGCCGTCCTTCACAAACACAAAACCAAAACCTCTTGTGTCCGCAGGACTGGAATGGCCCTAGCGTTTTTTGCCCTTTTCAAGCAGCCGGCGTTGCCATTGTTTCATCTCTTATCACACTATCATGCTATCCTGTCATCATCCGGCGCGGACGACAGCTGAGAGGGTGCTAATCCACGTAGTGGTCCTAGTGCGGCAGTTAAGCGCACAGGGGAGGGACAGAGGGCAGATGCCTTTTCATCGCCATAAACTGGCCACATTCAAAACATTTCAAAGCTGAAAAACATCTAGCTACACATTTAAACTAAAACAAGGTGAGGTTGAGGGAACATCAAATGATCAGGATGCTTATAGCAGACCGACAGTAAGTGGACGTGCGGTGAGGATTGTGATTGGGGAAGGCACTGACTTTAAAATGTCAGGATGTCCTATCATTATTAAAATAACATAGCATTTAATCACCGATGCCAATAACATTCACAACTTCCATGCTGTAAAGATGAGAGAATAGCTTCTTTTAATAACATCTCACAACCAAATTCTAGTTGCTGACTCTCTTGACTCGCATCAATGACACTCATAAGATGCCAGGTGCGAGTGACGTGAGCAGAGAGAGAGGACGTGAGCAGAGAGAGAGAGACGTGAGCAGAGAGAGAGAGACGTGAGCCAGAGAGAGAGAGCAGGAGGAGACTGTGAGCAGAGAGGAGGAGAGTGAGCCGAGACGAGAGAGACGTGGAGCAGAGAGAGAGAGACGTGAGCCCCAGAGAGAGCGAGCTAGAGAGAGCCGTGAGCAGAGCGAGAGAGACGAGAGCAGACGAGAAGAGAGACGCGCTCGCAGAGGAGAGGAGCGAGAGGTGAGCAGAGAGAGAAGAAGTGAGAGAGACGAGAGAGACGTGAGCAGACGAGAGGAGAGCGAGGAGAGAGTGAGCAGAGAGAGAGAGACGCGACAGAGAGAGACGGTGAGCCGATGAAGAGAGAGACGTGAGCAGAGAGAGAGTGAGCCGAGAGAGCGAGACGCGAAGCAGAGAGAGACGTGAGCAGAGAGAGAGAGACGGGCGTGGCAGAGAAAGTTGGCAGAGAGCGACGTGAGCCGAGAGAGAGGACGCGAGCAGAGAGGGAGAAGTGAGCAGAGGAGAGAGAGCGTGAGCAGAGAGAGACGTGAGCAGAGGAGAGACGTGCGCAGGAGAGAGAGAGGGCGTGAGCAGAGAGAGCGTGAGCAGAGAGAGCCGAGGAGCTGAGAGAGAGGATGTGAGCAGATGAGAGAGAAGAGAGAGGTGGCATGAAGAGAGACGTGAGCAGAGAGGCGAGGACGAGAGTGGAGAGAGAGAGCAGAGAGCGACGTGAGCAGAGAGGAGAGGAGACGCGAACACGAGAGATGAGAGCCAGAGAGAGACGTGAGCAGAGAGAGGGAGACGCCGAAGCAGGAGAGAGAGACGTGAGCAGAGAGAGAGAGCGTGAGCAGAGAGAGAGAGAGACGTGAGCAGAGAGGTGAACTGGTGAGCAGAGAGAGACGTGAGCAGAGACGAGAGAGACGCGAGCAGCGAGAGACGTGAGCAGAGAGAGACGTGCGCAGCGAGAGAGAGCAGAGAGAGACGATGTGAGCAGAGAGCGAGAGACGGAGCGAGAGAGGACACGTGAGCAGAAGGAGAGAGACGTGGCCGAGAGAGAGCGACGGTGAGCAGAGAGAGAGGAGAGACGTGAGCAGAGAGAGAGAGACAGTGATGCATGAGGAGCGAGAGACGTGAGCAGACGAGAGAGAGACGTGAGCTAGAGAGAGAGCGGTGAGCAGAGAGAGGACGTGAGCAGGAGGAGAGAGAGCGCGAGGCAGAGAAGAGAGCTGCGAGCAAGGAGAGAGAGACGCGTAAAAAGCAGAGAGAGACGTGAGCGAGAGAGAGAGAGAGACGTGAGCAAGAGATTAGGTGAGCGCAGAGAGAGAGAGACGTGAGCAGACAGAGGAGAGACGGCGAGCAGTGAGAGGAGGAGGCACCGTTTTGGTGAGCAGAGAGTGAGAGAGAGAGAGGTGAGCAGAGAGAGACGTTGTGCAGAGAGAGAGAGACCGTGTAAGCAGTGAGAGAGAGCGTGTGCGAGAGAGGAGAGAACGAGAGAGAGGTGAGCCAGTGAGCCGAGCGACGGCGAGCAGAGAGAGTGAGGGTGAGAGAGCAGAGAGAGAGACGCCGAGCAGTGAGAGAGACGCGGAGCAGTGAGCGAGAGGCGAGCAGAGAGAGAGAGATCGGCGAGGCAGGAGAGAGAGATATGCGCGCACGCGAGAGAGAGATTGCGAGCAGAGAGATGAGAGATAGCGAGCAGAGAGAGAGATGCCGAGCAGAGGAGATAGGCGTGAGAAGAGAGAGAGGAGACGAGAGACCCGTGAGCAGAGAGAGAGAGAGGTGTGAGCAGCGAGAGAGAGTTGCGAGCAGAAGAGACGAGAGATCGAGCAGAGAGTGAGTGACGTGAGAGAGAGAGATCGACACGTGCCAGAGAAAGAGGACGTGAGCAGAGAGAGTGGAACGCGAGCAGAGAGAGTGGGACGCGAGCAGAGGAGGAAGGCGAGACAGCGTGCAGAGACGAGAGAGACGCGAGCAGAGAGAGGAGGACGCGAGCAGAGAGAGAGAGACGCGAGCAGCGAGAGAGAGAGAGACGCGGAGCAGCAGAGAGAGAGAGACGTGAGTCCGGTGTCTATGGTCGCGCTCGGAGCCACAGACCGGCAGTGGTTCTACTGAGCTGTCAGGGGGGTTCACAGCAGCTGTCCATCGGGGCCATGGAGCGGAGGATGTAAGTAACGTTCGGTTTATCAAAAAATCTCCCAATATTTAAGTTATACTATTAAACACTAGTGAATTTCCACCTAGATTTTTTTCAGACTTTAAAGACAAAGATGTGTATATAATAATTGTTTAATGAACAACAATTTTGCCACAAGAACCAAAAGATGTGCCTCAGACAAGAATCGAAACCTGGGTTTCTCCAGGTCCTTTATGAATGCTAACCATTCGGCCAACATTGGCACCTCTGGGCCTAGACAGGTTTGCACGCTGTCATATACCTGAGCGTTCTAAGTCGCTGGCAGAGCTAAAGCGGACTTACGCCATGCTCTCCTTGTGGCGATTAAGATGTACTATCTTTTCACGCCGTGTGATTCCCGAGAAGCGTGAATGAAGCGACAAAACGGAATGGGACCTACTGTAGATGTGTAAATGACTGTGTCAGCCGTATATATTGTATTTTGTATGCACTTGTGAAGATCGGTTGATGATATTGAGAATAGAAGGGACCTAAAGTGGAGCCCATTATCAATTCTGTCATTTGTTGGACTAGGCAACAAGTGACTACCAACATATTTGAAAATGGCGTTGGTATCAAGACCTATGCGTTAAGCTTGTCAAGTGAAGGGAGTGATCTACTAGATCAAAGGCTTTGGGAAAGATCATGGAATTGGAGCCCTAGACATATTTTGGTCAAATCAAGAAAAATGAACATCATTGATAAATTTTAACAGGCAGTGGTGGTTGACGTACCTTGATCGAAACCCAGGATGGATAGGGGAACAAATATGAAATGCATTAGTGTAGTGATATAACTGTTGAAAATCAAATTTTCACATACTGTGCAACTGCACAAATAATAAGGAACAGGAAAGGGCCGAAATTGTGTTTAGTCAGTGGTAGTGCTTTTCTAATACATTACCAATTTCATGGTGTGGACTTTCTGTTATTGTATTGGTTTATATGATATTTTTTTTTGTTCCTTGGATGTGAGTTTTGCTTCCTGTCTGTCTTGTTGATAGTTTGCCCACTCCCCTGACTGTGCTACACTTGTGTCCACCTCGTGTGTATTTAGACCCTGTGCTCATGTCTCTTGATTGTGGCCCATTGTTGTTTTCCCCCTTCTCTGGTTCCCGGTTTCAGTTTTTACTTTTTTTGGGCATTTATTTAAATTCTATTACTTTTGCAGTTATGCTTTTGCGATCCTCTCTGACAACCTAAGGGATTATCCAGACCACAGAGGCTCATACAAGCGGGGCATGAAATTTGCGCGTCACTTAGAAACAGTTTCCACCTCCACCATACTACATCAATGGTGCTCTTCAACACTTCATTTGAAATGTTGCACCATTGGTGTGTCACCACTGGTCATTCTAAAAAATACAATAAACGCAAACAGTAATTTAAAATGTAGCTTTCCACCCAACTGAGGTTTCATACAATTTGCCTGTACAAAGAAAATTTGGTTAGCATGTTCTATGTTATCTGGTCTTACTGATTGTCAACCTCGCTGGGGATTACCAATGTGGTCGCGGCTCTATCTTTACATAAACTTACCAGATGAGTCTGTAAATTAGGCCCCAAATTTTCGCATGATTTTGGAACTAATCACAAATTGGAGTTGGCTATGGCTCATAGTAGTAATCAAGATAATTGGCTCTGGGCTGTGTGCAGCGGAAATCGTTACAGGAGGATCTTTGTTGTGACGTCGTTGGTCATAGATTTATCCGCTCGGATAGTCTTCTATAAGAACCAAGAAATCAACACAGCGGCAGACAGCCTCATCAGTTTCCTGAAGGGTTCGCAATGTGTTTTAAAACTAGCTATCTTGAGAAGGAGAGCGGGACACAACTGTGGCACTGTGAGGATTTCATCCCAATTCTTCAGGGTACTGCTACTTGGACGTGTTGGTTCTTGCCATGCTACCAGTGTCGATTGGCTGAACACAACGGTCTGGGATCGAGGGCAAAGCTAACTTCCTTCAGGAGATAAAAAAAGGAATTCATCGAGTATTACTTAAAGATCCTCATTAATTACAATCAAAATCCACAGACTAATAACCCCCCTTCGCCCCAAAATAGAATGAATAATTTTTAAAAAGCTGAACATTATGTATAGTAAATTTACACAAAAATTGCCTTATAAATTCCATCCCTTTTCTACCCCGTTAATAATTTTGGCTGGTGGGGGTGGCAGTCAGAGCTTCACCAGTTCACAATGCACCTCATTAGAATTGTCTATATATTATTAATTCTACATTTATACATGCATAGCCACTCTGTAAAAAATATTAAATATTGATAAAACCTCAACTAACTAAAATCTTTTAATAAAAAGACTGGTGTAAATACTTTGTATAAAGAAAGCTGCAGGGTATCAGAGGTGAGATGAGTTGAGGACTCAAACGCAGAATGCCATCGCATAATAAAGATTAATAAAATTAGTCAAGGCAAAAAAACACAACTCCAAAACTCCAAGTACCAGGAAAACAGGTCGGAACTTGACAAGACAATGAACCAGCCACAAAGGTGAGAGAAGCACAGGTACATATAGACACAGACAGACTCAGAAGAAAACACATCAGGGCGGGGCAGGACAATCACCAGGGGGGCCCTGGACCTGAAGTAAAACTGAAATGTAACCAGAGTACTACTGTCAAAATGAACCCAAAATACGAATAAAAATCCACACCATGACACAGTGGACTCAGCTCATTCAGATAAAACTTTACAGGCCTCACCATGGAGTCGTTTGGACTCCTAGGACAGTTAAGAGATTATTGAGGTCCTAAGTGTCCCAGAGGTTCATAAAATAAAATATAAGAAGCGATAATATAATAAACAGGACTGAGATTATTAAAAACATTCCTTAAAGGCAGTAGTATATTAAACTCAAAAGGTATCTTACAAAATTAATGCGCCAAACACGCAATACTTTTTTTTGCAGAGGTCTTTGGCGTTTTTCATGACATTGCTCAAACATGGATGGATGATGTGGAAGTCACAAGCCTCTCCAAATTATTGCCCATACTTTAACATCATATTGATGGAGGAGGTTTTCCAATGAGAGCGACAAAAACGTCGTGGGTCATGGAATGCTAGGCAGAACAAAGATCCATCGCTCACAAAAAATTTACTGGCCTTTTTACAGTACAATTTTTTACAAACCATTCTCATTGCATCTGTCATTAAATGCCTTGGTAAAAAGTATATATGGATGGCCCAGTTGTGGGCTTTGTGATCAACAAGTAGCAGAAGTAGCTACTTGGCAGTGGTTGAGGCACCTTTTGAAAGGGTTTATACCACGGTCTCATTCCATAAAATGGCTTCTTGTGTGTCTTCCTTCTGACTATGCCCCTGTAGCATCCTGGTAAACAATGTCTCTTTGCATCTTGCAATCGGAAAATTTTAGTCTGTTTGGACTAAGATGATGCCTTTAGGGGTGTTGCATAATCTTCTGAATTACATCTCCATCTGCACCAGTTGGCTGTTATCCAAAGACATTCAATGTATGTTTCATGTGATAAGGTATATTTTTTTTTCTGTAGAGGGGGCTTGTCCTTGAAACCAGACTCAAATTACAACTTCCAAAAGGGATGTTCCTATTTTTCCAGGTACAAATGTTGTCCTACAATTTGTCATGCCCATGATCTCACTGGTCAGATATTAACTAATTCCTGTGCGGGTAGTAGCCATGTGACCCGTAAGAGTCACACCGGCCTTCAAACTGATGTCAGTAGGCCCACTGGGGGACCTGAAGCTGTTACCGTACCGTCTTTAAATAGTACAAAAGCTGTACATGCACTAAGTGGCTTCTCTAGTTTTTGAGGTTTACAATAATTGCCCTATTGAATCCAAAAACAAAAAAAAATCCAAACTTGCAAATTGGCGTTATGGAAACTGTCTTTTAGTCCTTGCCTGCAATTAAATTGTCCAATTTAAATCAGGAAAAAATAATTATCTTTGCCATGATTTTTCCACTTTTTGCCATCCATTTTATTCCAAAGTTATTAAAAAAGGGGGGTGTTTGGCGTAGAGTGGCAATGAAAGGATTGTCTTTCTATCAGGCTTCGAGACAGAGCCCCAATATAGAAAGGCCAACAAGAAATAAAAGAAACAGCAATGGTTGTGACTTAAAAAAAATTCAATTCACTGTAATTCAATCCAAGCCAAACTTCAACATGTTATGGTAAGAAGCATATTTTAAAATATTTACTTAACCTGGAGGGTTTTCCAACATCAGACTAAAGTCGGAAAATTTTAAGAAGGATATACATGTTGACTGAATAATTCATTTCCCATTTTTACCGCAGTCGTCTTCGATTTCCTCTGATATTGGGAGATGGGGGAACAGTTTTTTTCCACGTCCGTCTAAAATTATTATGATCATGAAATTTTACAAATGTTACTCTATTTGCATTGTCTAACTTTGCACCTATGTCTTATCAGAAGAATAGGAGTGGGTCTCCCAACATCAGACTAAAATAGAGAGATCCTTGCCATTCTGATTACCAAAACTTTGACATAATATCGTCCGATTTTACGATTTTAGCTGATGTGTTGGCATTATCCTTTGAGGTCACCGAATGGGGAGGGGTCTTTGTAAGTTCATTAACTAATAGTATAATCTTTACACAAAATAGAGAAGCATCAAATAACTTATACGGGGGTGGAGCGACGGGTCCCAGTCATAATAAAAGGTTAATATTGACTGTGTTGGACCCGTTGCCAAAAACTAACTGTAAAATCGGTTTCTGCTCACAAGTATGTGCATCCACAGGTACCCCGAAGCAGCAGCAGTTGGCCTGCGGAAATTCATGGTATCCCGGTCATCGTCAGGGCTTGTAAAGTTTTCTCATTGTTTTGGTCTGCCAGGGTCATCCAAAACGTGATTCCAACGGAGGTACCAACTTCAAGTCGAAAAGTCTCTTGCACCACTCTCTTCCCACATTGGAGATAAAACTATGTCAACTCTATCTTATCACCCGAGAGTCCAAGGTTGCACTCGAAAAACTCCATTGAACCAAGAACCCACTAAAAATCCCGTCGTCCACTCAACTCCAGATTCACGTCAATATCGCGTCGGTCGTTCGTGACCTTTGTATTACGTCCAAACGATAGTCCTGTGAAGGTGAGATCTGGTGGTAAAACAATGACCTCCCAATATACGTGGTTATGACGTCAATCCCGACCTCTTTGACGTGGAAAACAGGTCATGGCCCTTCCGACGCAGTACGTCTTGATCTAGCAACTACAATATATAGGCTGTGAAGCATCTCGGTGTTACCCTGACGGTAGCGTAGTGATTAAGAAAAATGTGTTGCCGCCTTGGATACGTGTGTTCAAGTCCAGTGTGTGTATCATTATCTTTACATATTTGTATCGATTTTTAGCGAACAATTTTTCTGTTTGGTTAAAGACTAATAAGACACTCAAATCATAGGATTACGGTAGTGGGCTAATTAATAATATGTGAATGTATGCCTTGGTCAGTGCTATCAATCTCAAGGTTGTAAATAAGGGCGTGTAGCCACTTGAGATTTTATGGCAAATGCATGGGTTCACACGTTTTATTATTAGCCACTACGAATCTTATGTTGAGTGTTGATTCGTTTTTAACCAAACAGAAAAATTGTTCCGCTCAAAAGTGCAAGTCCAAAACATTTTCCGACCGGGGATTGGAAACCAGCGTCGTTGCGACTGAAGTCTACATTACGCACCGCTTACACCACTTGCCAGGCATTTTTTCTGACTACTGTGAACAAAATAATAGATAACATCCTAAACCAAACCGAGCGCACCACTAATACGATGTTACAGCCTGGACATGAGAGTCTGGTCGATGACCTGTTTTCCAGTCTAATCGACGCTAGGGTGTGCATCTGGACGTAAAGCAATGGCCTTCCAGACGTTGGTATCTGTACTCCTCTGTCGCTGCCCTGCTTTATTTACTTGGAATCACCCTCTCTAGTAAGTACACAGTCTGCACAGTTTTTAGATATAGATGTATCATTTCCACATTGAAAAGGGTTGTGACAGGAAAGTAAGTTCGTTTTCTCACGTATACGTGGAATTGGTTAAGTTATTTTGTATATTACTATCTGGTATTTTGAATTGCCCGTGCATGAATCTATAATAATAACGGCCTGGCACTGCTCTGCTGAAAGAGGAGACACCTTTTTTTTAGTTTTTAAGTTAAAGTTTAAAATATGTTATGTTTTTCATAGTTCAAACTATTTTTTAGCACATTAGAATTCTTAGGTCAGACTGTCCAACAAACTTGTGTTAAAAAAAGGTTAAGATTCTTGAGTTTTAAAATAATATTCAATTATTATCAAAGTACTGATATATTTCACCATGGTTAATAAACTGCAAAAAAAGACAACCCTATTGAGTAAATAAGTTTAAAAAACGGCGGATCTGCTTTATGATTTGGGACACTCCCATCATTTAGACTCCTGTGATGTCATCAGTTGGAGTTGAGTTCAGGCATGTCGGGACATGTGGGAACCTGTGGGACATAGGGCACACAGATGTTACCTGTGCAGGAAAGTGAGTTTACGTGTTCATGTATTGCTTTGTTTAATAAATGGATTTAATGTGATTCCCAGGTCTTCAATGTCAGAGACTTTCACTTCTTCTCACTGTGGGCTGTATAAATGAGCCACTACAAGTTGTTATTTTTGTATTGTTAGCTGCAATATTAATATTCCATTCAACTGCTGGTTAGCAAAAGCAAACTAGCGCTTGCAAACTCTATTCAATTTCTTATTTTTCTTATAAACTTTTAAAACCAGCCATAAGTTAATACAATTACATTTACCTTTGTCATGCGAGTCAATTTTGTGAAATCCATAGAGTTATAATTTTCATGATTGTATGCAATAACTAATGTTCTGTGTGTATTCCTAATGTGTCATGTGTGTTGAGCTCGTACAGGTGTCAGGACTGTGTTGAAGGTGTTCCAAGGTAAGAATCACCACTTACACATTGATTGTTTTCTGTATTATATGTTGTTTTTAGAATAAAACCATTATTTGGTGTATTCTTTTGAAACCTCTTTTTCTCCAGATTGTTCAGGCAAACTCACTCAGATGAGGGAAAATGTGGAGCAACAAGGGGAGGAGGAAAATGCCCCCTCGGCAATGCAACATGTGTCGAGTAATACCCACGGGTGGTAAGTAGCTCTTCAGGGCTCATTTGTGTCCATGGGCAAAACAAATGCACCATTTGCAATTGTTTTCTTAATGGGAATTACTCCAATGACCAAAGCCTTTATCCAAGTTTCTCAGACATGGTGTTTCCAGTGTCTCAAGCGAGTGCAGGTGCCAAGGTTTGTATCAAAACATGGTGCTGGTTAATCGAGTGGTTTGAGGCATAATAGAAAGTTATGTGTTGTTCTATCACTTTGCCACAGTATGTTGAAACTAAACAGTTCCACTTTTCAGGTGCGTGTGCTTGGACCTTGTGATGAGAGACTGAAGACCAAGAGAGGACACATGTTGGAACACTCTCTCAACATTCAATAAAATGCAGTCATCTGTCCTTTAGATTGTTGTTTTTAGCCTCTGGGGGAACCTAGAGTGTAGCGTGCGCTGTTTTAATTACTGATCCAAACACTAGGTGCTACAATCATGTTTTTTTTACTTTGGCATGAACTGTTCAGTACAGTAGTGTTCATAAACCACTGTGCACTGTGCTGCCGTTAACTTGTTACCTTTGATGTAGGGAGAAAACATTGATTTTTAATGCAGCTCCATTTGCAATAATGACAGATATCCTTATACTACAGTTGGTCTAAAGGATTTTGAATGACGGTGTTTTATCGTTTATTGCCCAGAGTCAGACACCTATAAACATGATAAATTTGCATTTCGTTCCAAGGCTAAAATCTGGAACGGTTCTTCCTGCGAAACTGGTGAGACAGGCCTTCTTCTTGACAATGTTTAAAATCCCAGGTTTTTAAAACACTTCTGTTTCTGCTTCAACTGAGAGGATTTTATGAGCAGATTTTATTTTTATCTTTTTAATTTACTGTCAATATTTATAATTGTAATTGCTTGTGTGATTGTTTCTATTCTTTTTGTTCAGTGCTTGAGTTTCCTTTTGTTTTGGCTGTGCTATACAAATAAACTTGCCTTGCCTATTGCCAAACGTATGTCTCGCCAGAGTAAGTGATTCTGGCAGAGTTAAGTAGGTCAATAGAACTGTAAATGGACGTTTATAAAACGTCAATCATTTGGTCATATAAGGACGTCGAGAGGGACGTATCGGACTGCCGACCGGTTCTGTACCACCATTGCAACCTTGGATGAACGTGGCCGCGACGTCATTTGAACGTCCAGATATCGTCAGATGACGTTGGAAAGGACAGTGTTTTGACATCCTGCTTGCTTAGTGGGTACAACGGGAAAACGAACGTCATAGGAAGGCAATATTTTGGTCATATAAAGAGTTTATAGGACTCGGACCCCGACCGGTTCTGTACCACATTGCAACCTTGAATGAACGTCCAGATGACGTTGAAATTACGTTGTTTTGACATCTGCTTTGCTTAGTGGGAACGATTCTGAAAACGAACGTCTTTAAACGTCATTATTCTTGAGTGTCATATGAGGGACGTTGATTAGGGAACGTCCGACCCGACCGGTTCGGACCACATTCAAACATTGAATTGACGTGCCATTCAACGTAACCTATGTGGTTGATGGTGACGTCGGGAAACGAACGGTCGAGAAAACGATTCATTCAGCACCCACCAGTGACCTATATTCGACGTTCATATTACTTGAATTCAACGTCGGCTTGCTTAGTGGGAAGTCCATGGTTGAGGAAGCACTGCTTTGAGTCACAAAGAAAGTGAAAAGTGTGCCCCTTGTTGCTGTTTGTGCTGGAGAAGCTGTGCGGAGTGGTTGAGGTTCAGCCAGGCAGCAACCTCATCAAGCCAGGAATGCCGATGACTTTTTATTTAGGTCTGCAGGAGCCAGATCAAGGCCTCTTAATTAAAGAAAACTCTAAACTGCGAGGACCATGGTGTTAAAGGCAAGTATCGAGAATTATAACCATCAATATTAGTATCTACATGGCACATAAGCGAAGAAAATGCGGGTTGGTTGCATTTTGACTATATGATTGTGCAAGTGATAAACAATCAGCCACAATCTGTATTATTTATACTATATTGTTACTGTTAATGGCCCATGGTAATGAGCCATGATATAGTCTACATCAGCATGTCAAAGTCTCAAATACACAGAGGGCAAAAAAACAAATTTGCTGCGAGCCGAGGGCCCCGGACTGGTTCCCATGTTTATTAAACTCATTGCCAGTCAGCCTTAATTTTTTTTTCAGAACAGGTCTCCCATCTTGCCAGCCGTTTCTGATGATTTTATAGATTTTCAGGACCCACAGAATATTGTGTACTATGGACTATCTGAAATCCCGAAACCAGCTTCTGAAAGAATAGATGTCTACTTTCAATCAGCAAAATGTATTTGTTTCTTAGCTTGTCATCCCCAGTTGAGTAGAGGGAAACCGAGTTTTCCTGAAATCACCAAAAAGCTGAGGAAAAAAAGGGCTACAATAAAGTGCCATCTAGCTGCTTTTCAAACCATTCAGAGAG
Organism: Knipowitschia caucasica; assembly: GCA_964034765.1. Lineage (NCBI taxonomy): Eukaryota > Metazoa > Chordata > Actinopteri > Gobiiformes > Gobiidae > Knipowitschia > Knipowitschia caucasica. The sequence continues at coordinate 30,769,055 of OZ035823.1, forward strand.
GCGGCTGCCACCTTGCTGGCGACTTCGATTCAATATGGCTCTCAAGCTATATCCCCAAACATATTAGATATAATAGGACATCTGGGAACATGAATTAGCGGAAACCGCAATTGACGTAATTAGTGCAGTCAAGGGCAGGCAACTGGCCAGTAAATTATTTGCGGGCGGAGGATTTGGCCCGCGGGACTTGACTTAGCACATGTGGTTTTACATGAAGTCAGTGTTCATTTTCTAACTTGCTCTGGTAATGATGAATATAATCAATTGATGTGTAGCTTCTTGGACAATATGTGTCTTCATGGTTGCGGTCTGTAAAATCTTGTAGTTTTTTTTTTTTTTTTTTTTTTTTCGAATTTCCAGCTCTGTTGTTAGGAGGTGAGAAGCTTGGTCTCCATGAGGCACCGGCACCAAAGATGTTGACAACCCCACCCCCACCAAAACAGGCTGATGCACCCGATACTGAGAGAGACGGGGGCAGGTGAAAAGTCACTTTCCACACCTTGCAGACCTTCCACCAAGTAAGTTTTTGTTAATTGGTCATTTTTGGTCGATACAGGGTTTTTATGCGGGGCCTTAAAACTTTTCGGTCATTAAAGGACCAACTAAGCACCAAATCATACTTTTTTGAGCTTATAAACTGCATAAATATGTTTCTTTTATCGCCTTCTACATGTCCTGGTAATTTTTTGGACATTTTAAGTGCAAAATAGATAAAATCTCACTTTTTAAGCCTAAAACATCGTTGTGGTTAGCGCCCTCTTAACTTTTTGGCTTACACTACATTTGAATTTTGCCGGTCCTCCCATTTGCTCTGGCCAGCTTGTGTTAAGTCGCCGCTCTGCTGCTCGGTGTTTAAAAGCAGCCAAGTCTCGACACGCCCCGTAGCGCGTTAGAGTTGGATTTGCGGGCGAGCGTTCTTTTACATCGATTTTCAGGTTAGCCAATTTATTAGCATAGTATTTAGTTAGTTTTTTGCGCAGGTTTCTAGTGTAGTTACTTTCAGTCAGGTAGTTCAGTAGCCGTTTTGTGACGTTTGAGCACAACCATGCCGGTCAAGAGGCGGGCCAGGGAGGCGGGAGGCTGAGGAGAGGAAGACCGAGACGGGGATTTGATTCTACCGGCCCCGTGTGTGAGCCACAGCACTCACATCCCCCGACCTCTCCGTTCTATACTATGGACAACGACCGAGCAGCGGACCGCTCCACACAATCCCCTCCCGCGTCTCCCCAATGCTCTCGCACGCCTCTTTCTCTGAGTTTTTTTTAATATGGAGTGGGTGGCGTGGGAAGATCTGGACGGGGTGTTTAGTAGCTCTTTAAGTGAAATTTGTCAAAATCAAGGCCTTAAACGATATTTACATTTGCATTAAAGTAGATTCAAAACTGGATTAAATGGGACAATGTATGGCGGAAAATTATGAATGGCGACGCCGTATAACCCTTTAACACAAAAACATAACTGCATTATTAGCTCTTATTGCTTGTGAGGGTATCCATTCTAATGCTTGTAGTGACTTTCCTTTTGTCATCCTTGCTCATGGTCATATTTCTATACTTTAAAGGTGAAAATCGGGAACGAAGATGTCACTATCTCATCACATTGTTGGGAGACTGCCAAAAACTTGTGTCCCACCGCCAATGGTATTATCTATTGGCTCGGCGGAGCAACTGATGGCTCTTTGATGTTTGAGTCCTACTCATGTCCAACCTGCAAGGAGGGGGTCAGCAAAAATTGGATCCTAATTGCCGAGCGTCGGCAGGCTCTCGACCCGAGGAAAATTCAAGCTCTGCAAGGTAAATTATTTCTTAGAGTGGTTGTTTCTTCCAGTATGATTGGCATATGCCCGTGGAGGAGGATGAGCGGGGGGGCTTATGGGGCAGGAGCGAAGAAGTGGGGGACGGGATGATTAAGCAGGATGATTGAGGTGGTAATCGTTGTCTGCTCACAGATGCTGTTGTAAAACAGTTTCCGGCGGCCCATAGCGGCTGATGTGGAGAAAGTCCAGCAATAGTCGAATTTGCGAGCTAAGACACCAGGTGAAGCGCAAACAAAAGTTTTTAATTGTTTTAAGTTTTGTACATGCACTTTTGAGGAAGTTGATGTTTAAAGTTTGCACTAAAGATTTTGCACTGTAAATTAAAAATGTACCCTCTACTCAACATCCTTGGATTTGTTTTTTATTGGATTCTAAAAGGGGGGGGAAAAAAAAACAAAACAAAAAAAAAAAAAACAAAAAAAAAAAAAAACAAAAAAAAAAAAAAAAAAAAAAAAAAAAAAACATAAAGGTTGGCTTGTTGATTGATGCCCATTAGTCTGTGATAATTGCATATTACACATGTTTGCATATATATATATTATATTTATATATAATTAATTACCTGTTTCTATATTAACATATATTTCAAATAATGTGTAAACATATATCGTAAATTATAAATGGGGGGGCGGGATTTTTTTTGGTCCACTCTAGTTTATCTTGCTGTGAGTTTTTGAAGTCTCTCGTTCAAATGAATGGGGTGGCTGCGCCGGCTGGCGCATGCACCAGATGCGTTTTTCCCACAAATGTTCTTGTGGGCGGGAACCACTCGCGGCCAATTTGGATTGGTCCGTAGCGCACATTTTTGGGGCCCATTAGTTAGAACGGCGGAGGATAGGCGTGGACTCTGTCCGTTAAATAAATACGTCTATGGAAAAAAACACATCTGCGCGAGACTTCAAAATTCACAGCAAGTACCAATACGTAGTGGACCCCAAAAAATTCACCCCCCTCAGCCTAGACCCACATGGGGAGACGTGCTTGGGGCCAAGAGCCAACTTTTTGGTCCATCCAGTAAAGACGTTTTTGAGCGGTCTGCAATGGCATATGTTAGTATTGGCTCATTTTTTTTTTTTTCTCTCCTCTCCCTCATCAGCTGTTCATTTGTTAGACTGATTTGTTTATCAGTTGTTGCCATCCTTGTTGTTTTACACGCTAATCTCTATTTAGGTTATAAAAGACTGGCATTTTTTGTTTCAGTCCTTTTGTTGGATAGTTTCATTTTGTTGAGTTTGTTATTTGGCACAACTGGGCGACGCCACTCCCCACCCACTGTTATTCCTTTTTGTTTAGGCTTTTATAAAAAGGAAATTGCCAACCCCATGCGTGACTCCGGCCGCGTTTATATGAGACGCGCGCTGCGCAAACAATCAGGCTATTAGCAGAATACGAACCAGGCTCCTAATGCAAATTTCCAGCGTTCATACAAGGTTGAAAAACTATGTAGTTCTAGCGCCCTCGCGGCCAGTCAGTGGTAAGAAAACCCCCTCTGGCTAGGTTATACCCACTTCTGTGCCAGACCCCTCGCGAGCGCACCAAATCATTCTGTAATTTTAACAGCAGTTGGTGAAAATGGAAAATGTGCGTCAACTTTGCGAGGTCTCGTTTGGGCGATGATTGCGAAGGAGTAGATTAGCCTCTCTGCCGAGCTCGAAGCCCACAAAGCTGAGTTTGTGCTGTACCGCCCGCCATTGTTGTTTGTTTTCCGCTACTGTGCATGTCCAAATTTAGTGCGGGGAGCTGCGGGAGGTGGCGGGGTCATGCCTCAGGCAGGAAATCACCCCTTTTTCCCTCACGCGGGGTGTGAAGAGAACCCCGCTGAGCAGCGTATCTTGAGTTGTCCCACTCTGCAGACTTGGATCTGAATTCTTTACGTTTTCACTCCCCTGGAAACAGTCTTCGTTATGAGCTGGTTAGAAAAAAAAATAGCAACAGGACATCCAACTCTAGTTTTGTACTGCGGCCACATTTGTCTTTTTGGGTGTAGGTGCTCCCAGTGTCTATTATTGTTTTCATCTATCCTTGTCATAACAAAAATTGGTGCTCGTCCAGGATAACTTTGAAAACAAATCATTGTCTCCTTGTGGTCTCGTGTATTGAGAGGCGTGCAATCATGGTGTTCGTTTTACAAGATTTCATTGAGACTCCCACTTTTCCGCATCTTCCGGTTCAGTAGAACTCACCTTGGTGTAAGCAACACAGGAGATGCCTTCTCATCACCGCAGGGATGGCCGTGTTTGCTGGTCACTCCGTGTTGCAGTAGAGCTTCAGCATATACATAGCCAGACCCTTGAGCGCCGCCTTCGGTCCGGTTGGTGTGGAATGACGTTAGTTGGTGTCATCAGCTCTTGTATACACCATAAGGACCCAGAGAAAGTAGTGGACAATGATGAGCATGGTATTGGGTTAAGAGAAGTAGAGCCGTGTCACCTGGCTAGAAGCTGTTGACAATAGCCTTCTTGTCCAAATGCTGCTTCATTTCGGTCAGAGAAGAAGACCAGCTGGGGAGCAAGCTAGTTATAAACGATCCCAAAGTGTCAGTGGAATTACTCTGGGATGTTTTTGTGTGTGTGTTTGAGGTGTTAATGAGGGTGTCTTTTAGAACCTTCAAAGGACCTGGGAGGCGGTGGCTGAGTGGATATGGCACTCTCGCCTTCAGCAAGAAGGTCCTGGGTTCGAATCCCGGTCGGACCAGGGCTTTCTGAATGGGAGTTTGCATGTTCTCCCCGTGTTCTCCCGCGAGTGGGTTTTCCTCCCGGATACTCCACGGTTTCCCCTACCCACTAAAACATATGTACATAGGTATGGCATGCGCCTCCTATACTTGGCGAGGCCCCCGCCTCCATCTCTGATGTGGAGCGATACGCTCAGATCACCCATGCCCACAACTAATTACCAATTGTTAAACGCTTGACGACTCTGATGTGCAGATGAAAAGACGGTAATATACACACCCAACCACCGCCTATCTTACACCCTTAACTCCTCACACCCTGTCAAAAGCACCCCCTTCCTGGCCAAAGACTAGCTGGGCTGGGCTGAACCTCAACCACTCCTGCACAGCTTCACGCCCGCAGCAAACAGCACAAGGGGACCACTTTACTTTCTGTGGGACTCAAAAGCCGTGCTTCCTCAACAAGGACTTCCCACAAGCATGCCCCCCCCCCACGCCCCAAGCTCTCCCCGAGTTCCCAACCGTTACTTATGAACGTCGAATATAGTGCACTGGTGGGTGCTGAATGACAGTTCGCGCTCGACAGTCGTTTCCCGCCGTCACCTCACCTCCCAAATGTACGTTGATGCAACGTCAATTCAAGGTTTGTATGTGGTTACGGAACGGTCGGGTCTGACGTCCTTATCAAGTCTCATATGGACCAAAATATTGACGTTTATATGACGTTCGTTTCAGTCGTTCCCACTAAGCAGCAGATGTCAAAACAACGGTAAATTTCAACGTCATCTGGACGTTAATTCAAGGTTGCATGTGGTACAGAACCGGTCGGGTCCGACGTCCTATCAAAGTCTTATATGACAAAATATTGCCTGCATATGACGTTCGTTTTCCGTTGTTCCCACTAAGCAAGCAGATGTCAAAACACTGTCATTTTCTCAACGTCATTGGACGTTATCTGGACGTTCAAATGACGTCGCGGCCACGATCATTCAAGGTTGCAATGTGGTACAGAACCGGTTCGGGTCCGACGTCCTCTCGACGTCTATTATGTCCCACAAATATTGAGGTTTATATGCTGGGTCCATTTACAGTTCTATTGACCTACTTACCTCTGCAGAAACACTTAACTGGTCAGACATACTTTTTGCAATAGGGCAAGGCAAGTTTATTTGTATAGCACAGTCAAAAACAAAGGAAACTCAAAGCACTGAACAAAAAGTAGAAAACCGAATCAATAACAGCATTACCAATTATTAAAATATTGACAGTAAATCTAAAAAGCGAAAAATACAATCTCTCATAAAATCTCTCGTTGAAAGCAGAAACAGATGTGTTTTAAAACCTGGATTTAAATTGTTCAAGAAGACGCCTGACTCCCATTTCCCGGAAGACCGTTCAGAATTTTAGCCTGTGAATCTGAAATGCAGCTCTATTCATGTTTAGTTGATCTGGGCAATAACCGATAAACACAGCATCTCAAAAATCCTTAGAAAACTGTAGGTAGGAAGGATATTCAGTCATTATTGAAAATGGAGCTGCATTAAAAAATCATGTTTCTCTACTCAAAGTACCAAGTTAAAGCACACAGGGCACAGTGTATGAACACTACTGTTACTTGAACAGTTCATGCCAAAGTAAAAAAAAATGATTGTAGCACCTCTGTTTGGATCAGTATTATTAAAACAGGCACACGCTACACTCTAGGTTTCCCCCAGATGTACAAACCAACTGAAAGGCAGAAGGAATGCCTTTATGTGAATGTGAGGTGTTCCAACATGGTGTCCATCTCTTGGTCTTCAGTCTCCTCATCACAAGGTCCAAGCACAGCACCTGAAAATGTGGAACCATGTTTTAGTTTCAACATAATGTCGGCAAAATGATATAAACACAAACTTTCTATTTACGGCCTCCATACCCCTCGATCCATCTACATGTGATTCAACCTTGGCTCTGCCACTCGCTTGAGACACTGGAAGACACCTCTGTATGAGAATACTTGGGATAAGGCTTTGGTCATTGGTGTAATTCATGTAAAAAACCAATTGGAAATGTGCATTAGTTTTGGCACATGGACACAAAAGAGCCCTGAAAGCTACTTACCCTGATTAACTCTACACATGTTGCATTTCCGCAGGGGGCATTTTTCCCTTGTTGGCTTCTCCTCCCCCTTCCCTCTCTCCTCCCCTTTCCCTCATCTTGAGTGAGTTGCTGAACAATCGGAGAAAAAGATGTTTTTCCCACAAAAAGAGAATACACCAAAATAATGGTTTATTCTAAAAACAACATAATAATACAGAAGAACAATCAATGTGTGAGAGTGTGATTTGCTTACCTTTGAAACCACCTTCAACACAGTTCTGACACCTGTAAGACTCAAACACACCATGAACATTAGGAATACACACAGAACATAGTTATTGCAACATCATGGCAATTATACTCTATGGATTTCACAATTAATTGACTGCTTTGCAAAGGTAAATGTATTTTAATTAACATATGGTGGTTTTAAGTTTATAAGCAAAAAAGTATGTGAAATAGAATAGAGTTGCAAGCGTAGTCCTAGCTTGCTTACCAGGCAGATGAATGGATATTTAATATTTGCAGCTAAACAATAAACAAAAATAAACAACTGTAGTGGCTCATTTTAAACGCCACAGTGAGCTAGAAGTGAAAGTCTCTGACATTGAAGACCTGGGAAGACATTAAATCATTCTATTAAACAAAAGCAATACATGAACATTTAAACTCTCTTTCTGCGAAGGTAACAACTGTGTTGCTTCCTATGGTCCCCTCATGGTCCAACATGGTCCCACACCTGAACTCAACTCAACTGATGACATCACAGGTGTCTAAATGATGGGAGTGTCCCAAATATTAAGCTGATCTTCCCTGTTTTTAAACTTAGTTTACTAAGTATGTGGTCTTTTTGCAGTTTATCATCCATTGTGAAATATACAGTTACTTTGATAATAATTGGAATTATTATTTAAAACTCAAGAATTTAACCTTTTGTAACACATAGTTTGTTGGACACCGTCTAACCTAAGAATTCTTAATGTGCTAAAAATAGTTTGAAATATGAAACAATCTTCATATTTTAAACTTTAACTTAAAAACTAAAAAAGGAGTCTCCCTTTCAGCTGAGCAGTGCCAGCCGTTTATAATTATAGATTCATGCACTGGCAATTCAAAATACAGATAATCTACAAAATATACTTAACAAATTCCACGTATACGTGGGAAAACAACTTCTTTCGGTCTCCAACTCTTGTCAATGTGGACATGATACATCTATAATCTAAAAACCTGTGCAGGACTGGTGTATTACTAGAGGGGGGGGGGGGTTGGTAGGGTGCTTCCAGTAAATAAATAAGCAGGGCAGCGACAGAGGTACAGATTCAAACGTCTGGGATGGCATTGCTCTTGACGTCCAGATGCACACCATACGTCGATTACGACGTGGAAAACAGGGCCTCGACCGACTCACATGTCGGCTGTAATCGTATAAGTGTGCGTCGGTTGTTTTAGGGATGGCTTATTTATTTTTTCACAGTAGTCGAAAAAAAGCTGGCATGGTGTAGCGGTGCGTAATGAGACTTCAGTCGCATCGACGCAGGTTAATCCCGGCGGAAAATGTTTGACTTTTCACTTTTAGCGAACAATTTTTTGTTTGGTTAAAAACGAATAAACACTCCAGAATAAGATTATGTAGTGGCTACATAATAAAACTGTGAAAACCATGCATTTTGCTTAATATCTCAAGTGCTCACCCCTATTTACAAACTTGGGGTTTGTTAGCACAACAAATGATACCATTCACAAAGTTTTTATTATCTAGCCACTACGTAATCCTAAGTTGAGTGTTATTTGTCTTTAGACCAAAAGAAAAATTGTTCGCTTAAAAATCGAACCAAATATGTAAAGATAATGATCCACACTCGTGGACTTGAAATACACGTATCCAAGGCTGCACACATTTGCTTAAATCACAATCGCTACAGTCAGGCTACTCCTAGATTGCTTCTCACGCCCTATATATTGTATTGCTAGATCAAGAGTTACTGCGTCGAAGGCCGAGACCTGTTTTCACGTCCTAGAGGAGGTCGGATTGGACGTCATATCCACGTATATGGGGAGGTCATTGTTTTCCGTCCAGATGCGCATTGCACCAGACGGTCGTTTGGATCGTAAATAAAAGGTCACGACCGACGACGCGATTATTGACGTGATCTGGAGGGTTGAGTGGACGTCGGAGGTTTAGTGGGTTCCATGGTTCATGGAGTTTTTCGAGTTGCACCTTGACTCTCGGGGTGATAAGACTAGAGTGAATGTTTTATCTCCATGTGGGAAGAGAGTGTGCAGACTTTCGACTTGAAGTTGGTACCTTGATCACTTTAGGAGACCCTTCGGCAAGACCCAACAATGAGAAAACTTTACCAGAGCCCTGACGTATGGACCGGATACATGAATTTCCTGCAAAGGCAACTGCTTCGGGGTACCTGGTGGATGCACATAATTGGGAAGCAGAAACGATTTACAGTCTTAGTTTTTGGCAACTGTTTCCCACACAGTTCATATTAACCTTTTATTATTTCCTGGGACCTCCACCCCCCCCCCCCCCCCCCCCCGTATAAGTTATTGATGCTCTCTCTATTTTTGTGTAAGATTATATATTTGTTAATGGGACATGACAAAGGACCACTCCCCATTCGGTGACCTCAAAGGTTAATGGCAAACACTGCAGCTAAAATCGTAAATCGGGACGATATTATTTCAAAGTTGGTAATGAATGGCAAGGATCTCTCTTTTTAGTCTGATGTTGGGAACCACTCCAGATTCTTCTGATGAGGACATAGGGTGGGCAAAGGTAGACAATTGAAAATAGGTAACATTTGTTTAATACAAAAACAATGTTCATCGAGCATAATATTTTAGCACTGACATGGAAAAAAAACTTCCCCATTCTCCATTATCAGAGGGAAATCGAACGACATGAGGTAAAAAGGGGGAAAATGAATTATTCAGTCAACAGGTATATCATTAAATTTTTCCGCTTTAGTCTGATGTTGGGAAAACCCTCCAGGTTAAGTAACTATTTTAAAAATCTGCTTCTTACCAAACATGTTGAGGTTTGCTTGATTGAATTACAGTTAATTGAATTATTCACAAACCATTGCTGTTTCTTTTATTTCTAGTTGGCCTTTTCTATTTCTGGGCTCTGTCTCAAGACTGAAAGAAAGACAAATTCTTTCCCTTGCCACTTACCAAACCACCCCTTTTTTTTATTTGGAATAAAATGATGGCAAAAAAATTGGAAAAAAATCATGCTAAGCTAATTCTTTTCCTGATTTAATTGGACAAAATTTATTGCGGCTGGACTAAAGACAGTTCATCCATTTTGCATTTTTGGATACAAGAGGCATTTATTGAAAACATCAACAACTAGAGAAGCCACTTTTCTGTACTGCTTTTTGTACTTTAAAGACTGTACCGGTAACAGCTTCAGTCCCAGTGCTACTGAATCAGTTGAAGGCGGTGTGACTCTTATGTAGTCACGTGGCTCACCGCACAGATATAGTTAATATGCAGACCAGTTGAGATCAAGGGCAAGCCAATTGTAGAGTAAATTTGTACTGGCGAAAAAAGGACACCCTTTTGGAAGTTGTATTTGAGTCTGGTTGCAAGGACAAGCCCCTCGTACAGGAAAAAAAATATGACCTTATCCAATGAAACAATTGAATGTCGTTCAGAACTGCAACTGGGTGCTGATGGAGATGTAATTCAGAAGATTTATGCAAAACACCATAAAGCATTCTGCTGTCGTCCAAAAAACCAAAAAAAACAAAGACTAAATATTTTGCCATTTCAAGATGCAAAGAGGACATTGTTTACTGGATGTACAGGGTGCTTAGTGCAGAGGACGACACACAAGCCATTTTAAGGATGAGACAGTGGTAGAACCCTTCAAAAGGTTGCCTCACCACTGCCAATAGCTACTTTCTGCTACTTGTGATCACACCACACCATCCATTATATACATTTTACAGGCAGTTATGAACAGATGCATGGAGAATGTTTGTACACAAAATGTCTGTAAAAGGCAGTATGTTTGTGTGCGATGGATCTTTGGTTCTGCTGAATTCCATGGACCACGACGTTTTGTCGGCTTCTTGGAAAACATCTCCATAAATTTGATGTTACATTATGGGGGGGGCAATATTTTGAGAGGCTTTTGACTTCCCACATCATCCATACATGTTTGAGCCATGTCATGAAAACCCCAAAGGACCTCTGCAAAGAATGTATTGAGTTTGGGCGCATTAATGTTGTAAGTACCTTTTGATTTTAATCTACTGCTTTATGAAGGTTTTAATAACTCAGTCCTGTTTATTTATCTTATTCGCTTTTATTTTATTTATGAACCCTCTGGGGACACTTAGGTCGCCTCAATAATCTCTTAACTGTCCTAGGTGTCCAAAACTACTCATGGTGAGGCCTGTAAGTTTATCTGATGATCTGAGGTCCTCTGTGTCATGGTGGGGATTTTTATTTCTGTATTAGGTTTCATTTTGACATTAGTTCTCTTGTTTCATTTCAGTTTTACTTCATTGTCCAGTTCCCTGTTGACTTGTCTGCCCGCCCTGGTGTGTTTTCTTCTGTGTCTGTCTGTGTCTATATGTCCCTGTGCTTCTCTCCTTAGTTGCTGGTTATTGTCTTGTCAGTTCCGTCCTGTTCCTGGTTACTTTTGGATTTTGGAGTTTGTGTTTTTTGCCTTGGACTTAATCTTTATTAAAATCCTTTATTATGGCATTCCTGCGTTTGAGTACTCACTCACTCTCACCTCTGATACACGGCAAGCGTTTCAATTATATAAAAGTATAACTTACACCAGTCTTTTTTATTAAAGATTTTAGTTAGTTTAGTTTTTATCAATATTTAATAATTTTACAGTGGCTATGCATGTTATTAATGTAGATTTTAATTATATATATACACTACTAATGAGGTGCTTGTGAACTGGGTGCAGCTCTGACTGCCACCCCCCCATCCAGAAATGTATTAAGGGGAAGAAAAGGGATGGATATTTTTAAGGCATTTTTGTGTACATTTACTTACATAACATTTCAGCTTTTTAAAATTATTCAATATTTTTTTGGGGCGGAAGGGGGGGTTATTAGTCTGTGTATTTTGATTGCTAGAGTAATGAGGCTCTTTAAAGTAATAGCTCGATGGAATTTCTTTTTTTTATTCTCCCTGAAGCGAGTTAGCTTCTTGCCCTCGATCCCCAGGACGTTGTGTTCAGCCAATCGACTTGGTGGAGGCATGGCAGAACCACAAGTCCAAGTAGCCAGTACCCTGCAAGAATTGTGATGAGATCCTCACAAGTGCCACCGTTGTGTCCTCCTTCCTTCCTCAAGGATAGCTAGTTTTAAAAACAACTTGCGAAACCTTCATGGGAACTGATGAGGCTGTTCTGCCGCTGTGGATGATGTCTTGGTTTTATAGAAGGGACTATCCGGAGCGGAGATTAAACTATGAACAAACGACGTCACTCAAGTTTCCTCCTGTACGATTCATCTGCACACAGCCCAGAGCTATTATCTTGAATAACTACTATGAGCCTATAGCCAATCCAATTGGTGGTTAGTTCCAAAATTCATGCGACCATTTGGGCCCTAATTTACAGTGACTCTCTGGTAGTTATGTAAAGATTATGAGCGCGGACACAGCATTGGTAAATCCCCGGCGAGGTTACATTCAGTAGTCAGAAATCATAGAACATGGCTAACCCAAATCTTTGTACAGGCAATTGTATGAAAATCTGTTGGGTTGAAATATACAGTTTAAATTACTGTTTGCGTTTATTTAATTTTTTAGAATGACCTGTGTGACAACACCATTGGCTGGCAAACATTCAATGACAGGTGATTGAAGGAGCACCACTTGATGTAGTTGGTGGAGGTGGGAAACATGTACTATTCGCCAAATTTCATGCCCAGCTTGTTGAGCCTCTGTGGTCTGGATTAATCCTTGGTTGACAGAGATGAAAGCAAAAGCTGAACTCAAAAGTAAAATATAATTTAATAAATGCCAAAAAAAAGTAAAAACTGGAAAACCGGGATCAAGAGCCAGGGGGGAAAACCAATCAATGGGGCGACAACAAGAGGCATGAGCACAGGGTCTAACTACACACAGGAGGACACAGGTGTAGTCACATTCAGGGAGGGGCAAAACAATCAAAAGACAGACAGCGAAGCAAAATCTCACATCAAGGGAACAAAAAAAATAGCCATAATTAAACAGATACAATACAGAAGTCCACACCATGAAAATTGGTAAGTGTATTGAAAAGCACTTCCACTGACTTAAACAATTTCGGCCAATGTCTTATTATTTGTGCAGTTGCAATATTATTTGAGACAAATGTGATTTTCCAAAACAGTTATATCACTACACTAATGCATTTCATATTTTGTTCCCTATCCATCTGGGTTTCGATCAATGTTCTCAACCACCACTGCTCGTTAAAATGTATCAATGATGTTTTTTCTTGATTTGACCCAACAAATATGTCTCTGGGCTCCATATTCATGATCTTTGCCAAAGCCTTTGATCTAGTAGATCACTCCTTTACTTGACAAGCTATAACGCAATAGGTCTTGATACAACGCCATTTTCAATATGTTGGTCACATTGTTCCTAGTCCAAAACAATGCATAATTGATAAAGGGCTCCACTTTAGGTCCCCTTCTATTCTCAATCATTCATCAAACGATCTTCCACAAGGCATATCCATAAATATATACGCAGACGACAGTCATTTACACATCTACAGTAGGTCCCCATTCCGTTTTTTCGTCTTCATTCCCGCTTCTCGGGAATCACGCAGCTGGTGAAATAATAGTACCTCTATACGCCACAAAGTGGCAGGCTAAGTTCCGCTTTTAGCTCTTGCCAGCGACTTAGACGCTCAGGTTATCAGACTGCGTGCAAAACCTGTCTAGCCAGAGGTGCATGTTGCCGAAATGGTTAGCATTTAAAATACAGGGACTCGGAGAGCCCCAGGTTCGATTCTTGTCTGTGGCACATCTTTTGGTTGCTTGTGGCAAATTGTTTTTTCATTAACCAATTATTATATAACATCTTGTCTTTAATTTCTGAAAAAATTAGGTGAAATTCACTAGTGTTTTACGTAAATATTGTGATATGTTTAGATAAAACCGAACGTTACGTTACATCCTCCGCTCTGGCCCGGGAGCAAGCTGCTGTGGGACCCCGCTCCGACCAGCTCAGTGAAACGCACTGCCGTTGGGCTCCGAGGCGGCGGACCATAGACACGCGGGACTCACGTCTCTCCCTCTCTGCTCGCGTCTATTCTCTTCTGCTCGCGTCTCTCTCTCTCTGCTCGGGGTCTCTCTCTCTTGCTCGCGTCTACTCTCTCCTCTGCTCGCGTCTCTCTATTGCTCGCGACCCTCTCTCTCTGCTAGCGTCCCTCTCTCTCTGCTCACGTCTCTTTCTCTGCTCGTGTCTTCTCTCTCTCTGCCGCTCACGGTCTCTCTTCTCTCTGCTCGTATCTCTCTCTCTCTGCTCGCATCTTCTCTCTCTGCTCCCTCTCTCTCTGCTCAGTCTCTCTCTCTATCTTCTCTGCGCACGCCTCTCTCTCTCTGCTCGCATCTCTCTCTCTGCTCGCAATCTCCTCTCTCTCTGCTCGCATCTATCTCTCATGCTGCCATATCTCTCTCTCTGCTCGCATCTCTCTCTCCTCTGCTGGTCTCCTCTCTCTGCTGCGTCTCTCTCACTGCTCGCGTCTTCCTCGCTCTATGTCACCTCTCCTCTCTCTCTGCTCGCGTCTCTCTCCTCTGCTCACCTTCCTCTCTCTCTTCTCTCTGCTCACCTCTCTCTCTCTTCTGCTCACGTCCTCTCTCCTCTGCTCACGTCTCTCTCTGCTCACCTCTCTCTCTCTCTCTCTGCTCACGCCTCTCTCTCTTGCTCCGCGTCTCTCTCTTTCTGTCACGACTCTCTCTCTCTGCTCACTGTTCTCTCTGCTCACGTCTCTCTCTCTCTTCTGCTCACGTCTCTCTCTGCTCGCGTCTCTCTCTCTCTGACTCGCATCTTCTCTTGCTCGCGGCTCTCTCTCTATGTCACCGTCTCTCTTCTCACATCTCTCTCTCTGCTCACGTCTCTCCTCTCTTGCTACGTCTCTCTCTCTCTCTGCTCCCGTCTCTCTCTCTCTGCTCAGTCTCTCTCTCTCTCTGCTCACGTCTCTCTCTCTCTGCTCACGTCTCTCTCTCTCTGCTCACGTCTCTCTCTGCTCGCGTCTCTCTCTCCTCTGCCTCACGTCTCTCTCTGTTCTCTCTCACTGCTCACGTCTCTCTCTGATCAAGTCTCTCTCTGCTCGCGGATCTCTATCTCTTGCTCACGTCTCTCTCCGCTCCTCGTCTCTCTCTGCTCACGTCTCTTCTCTCTCTCTGCTCACATCTCTCTCTCTCTGCCTCACGTCTCTCTGCTCGCGTCTCTCTCTCTCTGCTCACGTCTCTTCTCTGCTCTCTCTCTCTGTTCGCGTATTCTCTCTCTGCGACGTCTCCTCTCTGCTCTCTCTCTCCACTCGGTCTCTCTCTCTCTGCTCACGTCCTCTCTTGCTCACTCTATCTCTCTCTCATCTGCTCCGCCTCATCTCTAGCTCCAGTCTCTCTCTGCTCACGTCTTCTCTCTGCTCACGCGTCTCTCTCTCTGCTCACGTATCTCTCTGCCTCACGTCTCTCTCATGCTCACGTCTCTCTCTCTCGGCTCACGTCTCTCTCTGCTCGCGTCTCTCTCTCTCTGCGCACGTCCTCGCTCTGCTCTCTTTCTCTGCTCGCGTCTCTCTCTCTCTGCTCACGTCTCTCTCTTCTCGCGTGCTCTCTCTCTTGCTCACGTCTCTCTCTGCTCACGTCTCTCTTCTTGCTCTGTCTTCTCTCTGCTCGCGTTATCTCTCTCTCTGCCTCACGTATCTCTCTGCTCTCTCTCCTCTGCTCACGTTCTCTCCTCTCTGCTCAGTCTTCTCTCTCTGCTCACTCTCTCTCTCTCTCTCTGCTCGCGTGTGGGGTTCTCTCTCTCTCTGCTCACGTCGCTCGCTCTCTGTCACGTCTCTTCTCTGCTCTCTACTCTCTGCTCAGTCTCTCTCTCTATGCTCACGTCTCTCTCTCTCTTGCTCCACGTCTCTCTCTCTCTTGCTCACCGTCTCTCGCTGCTCTCTCTCTTTGCTCAGTCTCTCTCTCTCTGCTCACGTCTCTCTCTCTCTCTCACGTCTCTCTCTTCTGCACACGTTCTCTCGCACCTGTTTTCTTACAGATGTAGTTTGATGCGGAACAGAGAGGTCAGCAACTAGATTGGTTGTGAGTATTATTAAAAAGAAGCTAGTTCTCTCATCGTTACAGATGGGATGATTGTGAATGTTTATTGGCATCGGTTGGATTAAAATGCTATTTTATTTTAATAATGAAGTAAATCTGAATTCTAAAGTCAGTGCCCTCCCCCAATCACATCCTCACCGCCACGTCACTGTCTGTCTGCTATATGCATATGATCATTTGATGTTCCCTCAACCTACACTTGTTTTAGTTTACATGTGTAGGCTAGCTGTTTTTCAGTCTTTGAGATGTGATGTGGGCCATTTTATGGCTATTTAAAGCATCTGCCTCTGTTCTGTGCGCTTTAACTGCCTGCATAGGACCACTACGTGGCTTAGCTCCCCTCTCAGCTGGTCTTCCGCGCCGAAAAAAAAAAAATGGAAGACAGATAGCATGATAGTGATAAGATATGTAAACAATGGAACCCTGCTGCTGAAAAGGCAAAAAACCTAGGCCATTTCCAGTCTGATGGACAAAAGAGTTTGGTTTTGAGTTTTGTGATGGCCGTGCTGTGTGGCACCTTTAGGCTGTGAAAAATGTTGTGTGAGAACTCAAGTGTTAAGCGTCTATTTTGAGACGAAGCAACGAGAAGACTTAAAGACAATCAGACAAAGTGCAGTCACTTATAATGTGCTGTGTCCAGATATGGAAAACAAGCTAGCTCCTTCAGGGTTTTTACCACTGCTAAAAATACCCGGGGACAGAAGCAGCCTCCCTCCCCCACACGGAATAAACAAAGCCCACCCATGGCCCCTGCTTGTTATAAGTCATTACCTAATTTTGCAAATCAATACATGCAAATAGTTAGCAGCCATCCTTTCCTTCTTTTCAAAACATGGGGACAATTTCGCTTGGGGTATGCTAGTGTCTAAAACTAAGCGACATTCATCAGCCAACTCCATTATATTTGTAAATACACGGAGAGAAGAAAGTTCACCAACCCATCATACATTTGTATTAGCATTTTCCGTTTTACAAGTTTACTACCAGTCTAGCAACTACTCATTTCAAAACCTTCGGCCACAACACGCCAAAACACGATGAAATCAAGAATTTGGACAATAATAAACATGTTCACACTCAGGCAATCATGTTAAAAAACATGAATTGCCGCATCAGAAATGTCTAACGGATACCACGCAAACTTCGAATCATAATATTAATAGCCTCTGAATTTAATTCTTTTAAATAATGTTGTTATAACACTTCACCTTTAATGCGATTCTGGTGCTGGACTGTAAAAAAATACAACTCAAAATTGTTCACCTTACTAAGATTTGTTGATTCTCTGACAATAAAAAATTGCCAGTTGGAACTTATGAACATAGAAGGCCATGGCCTGGTTTTAGTGTACAAAACAAGATAAAATAGAAGTACAAGGGGACACACAATGTTCTTTGATTGTATATATCTGCTACGATTGTGTATACGTTGTTTTAGCTGAATGACGCCAATCTATCCAATATCTAATGTTTTCCTGTTTATTTTTCTGCCTGAATCTACCACCTGTCTGTGGAATAAACTTCCAAGTTAGCTCTGGTGTGCAAAAGATCCCTGCCTATGCGTTCTGATTTTCGACACTCACTTTCTGAAGTTTCTGATGAAAAGTTCATCTTATTTGTAAATTAAGTTGGATTTGGACTTTGGAAGCTTGTAGATGAACTTCTGTAAGTTCAGTGGCTCACAAGATAGTTCCATTCCAACTGGAAATATTATTGTCAGTGAATGCAAAAATCTGGTAAGGTGAACCATATTTTTGAGTTGTGTTTTTACAGTTCAACGAGCTATAGTGAGGTAACTTATTGCGTTTGCTCATTTAAATATGTGTTATGGCAACCAGCTTGCATTCAACCTTTTGAACAAAAACTAATTTGACCAAAAAAATCACTGTATTTATTTTTACCAACCCGTACTCGACAGGGCCAAAGCCCCAAGTAGCCGTTATATTCTCTGGCTCAGTCTTCGAAACATTATGTTTCCCCTCGGGTTCACGTGTGTGCGGCACGGTGGCTGAGTGGATAGCACTCTCGCTTCTGACACGAGTTCCTTGGTTCGAATCCGGTCGGAACAGGGCCTTTCTGTGTGGAATTGGCACGTTCTCTGTGTTCTGCATAGGTTTCCTCCTGGTGCTCGGTTTCCCTACCCAAGTGGACCTTGTCCCTGACATGCGTATATAAATTAAACATATGATCCTTTTAATGTGGGGGCTAATTTAAACTCAAAATAGTAAGTTATTGTTTTTTTCTAGGGACAGTAATCTGAACTTAAAAAAGTAAGTTTTTACAGACTTGAAAATTTCAGTAACTTGAATTTAAAACACTTAGTTGGCCAGAACTTGGAAACTTAACTGGACAACATTAATAGTGTCGTTCTTCAAAACTTGATGAATTAAGTTAAGCCTTCAACTCAAAATCTTCGCAGCTGGTTGCTTTGAAAATTTTGAGTTGAAACTAACTTTATCTTTTTTTACAGGTGCATGGACCAGAAGTCCAATTTAAATTAATGGGACAATTGCTTCCGCAGCCCTGAACGGACATGCGAGGTGCGCGGGTCGGCCCGAACCCCCGCAGTCACCCCCGCGGGTCCCGCGGTTTCGGGCGGGTTGTTTTTAGATGCCTCAAAACATATGAGTCATGTCAGGTGCGGGTGGGTGGGTCAGAAAGCTCCTGATTCCCTTATATATATTATAGATGTGAGCCACGGTATGGAGGGCCCTTGAGTACATTGCAATCGCGCAGGGAGGCTGTTAAACAAAAAAATCATGCTGACAAAAGGATGCTCCTTCCTGAACTCCCCGCTTAAAGCCTCAGCAACACTCCAGGTCCGCGACAGACGTGTGATATTACCACAGCGGCACCGCAGCCTGATGACGGTGTGGGCTCACAGCAGGGGCCTTAAAGGCAGGGGGCCTCATTACTTTAATTAGCAAGGCAAGACTCAGTGGAAACCGCTGTGGTGAAAGAGGTCGCTGTCTTACTCACATAGTTCATTGATTCTGAGCAGCTAAATAATCAGAATATATAGCTACCACCACTATCAAATAAACATCTTTTTTTCATAGAAATCCATAAATGTGTGGATTGTTCTGATATTCCGTTTATTTCCTGAGATATGCTTAATAAAGTGACGAATATGAGGCAGAGTTGGGCCACAGATAGTCTGGCTCTGAAAAAAAATGAGTCGGGATAACCTCGGCATCCGCGCGGGTTCATGACGTCCGCCGCAGGTGATATTTACCCGGGCTGTACACAGATCACTTCTTACTGGCATTACGGTGAAAGCGGCAATCCTCTCAGCTGTCTCGCGGATCCGGAGATAGATCGAGAACTTAATAGCAAAATACACGGTAAGTAAACCGGGGTTTTGGACAAACCAACACCACCACACCATACATCTATGATTCTAAGCTTTAGAATGATGGTATATTTGAATCATGTACGGGTTGTTTTGACCCGGCGGATCAGTGAATAAAGTTGAAAAACCGCCGCGCTCATCACCACTCTGGCTTGCTGCCGAATGCGGCAGCAAGGTCGGGCGAGTCCACTTTTCCGGGGGTAGAATTTTGCGAGTCACGTGGCCCACAGGACCCATGCCAATGGTGGACTAATCCATTTTACATGTTAACAAGGGGGTTTGGGTTGTTAACATGTTTAAAGCCTCGGGTCTGTAACTTTAGTCTATAAAAATAACATGCTTTATAAGCTGAGGTCGGTAACTTTAGTCTGATAAATAACATGTTTAAAGTGAGGTCCTGTAACTTTAGTCTCTTAAATAACACATGTTTAAAGCTGAGGTCTGTAACTTTAGTCTCTTAAATAACACATGTTTAAATTGCTGGGGTCTGTAACTTTAGTCTCATTAATCACGTGTTAAAGCTGAGGTCTGTAACTTTAGTCTCATTAATAACATGTTGAAAGCTCGGAGTCTGTAAACTTTAGGTCTCATTAATAAAATGTATTAAAAGTGAGTTATGTAAACTTTAGTCTCATTAATAACATGTTTAAAGCTCGGGTCTGTAACTTTAGCTCTCATATATAAACTTGTTTTAAAGCTGAGTCTGTAATTTTAGCTCTCATATAATGAACACGGGTGTGTGTGTGCATATGCAAAACATTTCTAAGCATCATATTTAGATCGCTTACCTTTATTTTGCTATATTACATAGTAGTGTGAAATAAATGTTTTCCGATTTCATGTTGGCAGCCATCTTGGGTATAATGTGGCGGCCATATGGAATCGGCGGTCGGCCAAAATTGTAAAATGAATATCCGAATTCAACATCCTGAACCTGTTTCCTTCTTTACTGTGAATTTTCTATGTTTATCGTTAGTAGAAATAGGGAAGTTACAGCACTTAGAAGATTGAATAAAGGCTTGATACTGGATGAATAAGAAGGTTTCCACAGTATCCCTTTGTTTGAAACCAAATTACTTTCACTATAAGCGCATAAAAAGCACTTATCAATATGGTATAAAATCTAACCACTTTCCGATTTTCATCATTTCCCAAAAACTGTTTTATTCCTCTTACGAGCTGGAAAAGTACCTGTGCTGAATGAAATCTGATTCGGTAATTTAAAAAATGTTAATCCTGCATTGTACTTTAATATTTACAGTCTGTGGTAAAAATACACGGGTACATGTGGTACACGTGCTTAGACTATATTAATATTGTATGTGTAACATTCAACAGAGATTGCGTGCTATTCCCTTTTCCTCATTTAGTGATTTGCGGAGGCGAGGGAGAGGAGGCGAGAGAAGTATGGAGTTAAAATAATGAATTACAGCTTGCTAAATTATTTGAAAGCCTCTTCATTATGATTGTTTTAATTAGTATTTATTATAAATGTTAGCGATGCAGAGAAAAGGCGTCTGCTTTTTTTCTGAGTGGGAGGAGACACCAGCGGAGCTGTTTGACGCGTCACATAACGTTCAGCGTTATATTACCAATAGTTTCTCTTTCATAACGATATCTCTCTTTTTGGAAAGTCACCAACGTGATGCAAACGTTTTACGGTTTTGCAGCAGGTTTTTAATTAATCGCGCCCTAGTCTGGCGGGTTATTCAGAGACTGGCCTGCTACCTGGAGATTCCGTTTTAACAGATTGTCGATGTGCGCGGGGCAGAAAACTCGCCAATGTAAACCCTGCTCACAAGTGCCAACTGGTGGTTGTTTTCGGTCATTGCAAACGTCACTGGGAGGGGGGGAAAATAAAAGAGCGTGAATCCTCGTGACGTGTGATTACCAAATCAGATTTAATTCAGCACAGTATTTTCCAGCTCAGTAAGAGGAATAAAACAGTTTTTGAATTATGAAAATCGGATAAGTGGTTATGATTTTATTACCATATTGATAAGTGCTTTTAGGCGCTTATAGTGAAAGTAATTTGGTTTAAAACAAAGGGATACTGTGGAACCTTCTATTCAGCCAGTTCAAGCCTTTATTCATCTTCTAAGTGCTGTAACTTCCCTATTTTACTAACTATAAACATTAAAATCCACAGTAAAGAAGGAAACAATTCAGGGATGTTGAATTCGATATTCATTTTACAATTTGGCCGACCCCGATTCCAATATGGCCGCCAGCTTATCCAAGATGGCTGCCAACAGGAAATCCGGAAAACATTTTTTTCAAACTACTATGTAATATATCAAAATAAAGGTAATTGATGGAGCAATCTAAATATGATGCTTAGAAATGTTTTTGGCATATGCACACACACACACGTGTTATATATGAGACTAAAGTTACAGACCCCAGCTTTAAACATGTTATTAATGAGACTAAAGTTATAGACCTCAGCTTTAAACATGTGTTATTTATGAGACTAAAGTTACAGACCTCAGCTTTAAACATGTGTTATTTATGAGACTAAAGTTACAGACCTCAGCTTTAAACATGTTATTTATGAGACTAAAGTTACAGACCTCAGCTTTAAACATGTGTTATTTATGAGACTAAAGTTACAGACCTCAGCTTTAAACATGTTATTTATGAGATTAAAGTTACAGACCCGAGCTTTAAACATGTTATTTATGAGATTAAAGTTACAGACCCGAGCTTTAAACATGTTATTTATGAGATTAAAGTTACAGACCCGAGCTTTAAACATGTTATTTATGAGATTAAAGTTACAGACCCGAGCTTTAAACATGTTATTTATGAGATTAAAGTTACAGACCCGAGCTTTAAACATGTATTTTGAGATTAAGTTACAGACCCGAGTATTTATATTTTTATGAGATATGAGATAAGTTACAGACCCGAGCTTTAAACATGTTATTTATGAGATTAAAGTTACAGACCCGAGCTTTAAACATGTTATTTATGAGATTAAAGTTACAGACCCGAGCTTTAAACATGTTTATTTATGAGATTAAAGTTACAGACCCAGCTTTAAACATGTTATTTATGAGACTAAAGTTACAGACCTCAGCTTTAAACATGTTATTTATGAGACTAAAGTTACAGACCTCAGCTTTAAACATGTGTTATTTATGAGACTAAAGTTACAGACCTCAGCTTTAAACATGTTATTTATGAGATTAAAGTTACAGACCCGAGCTTTAAACATGTTATTTATGAGATTAAAGTTACAGACCCGAGCTTTAAACATGTTATTTATGAGATTAAAGTTACAGACCCGAGCTTTAAACATGTTATTTATGAGATTAAAGTTACAGACCCTGAGCTTTAAACATGTTATTTATGAGATTAAAGTTACAGACCGAGCTTTAAACATGTTATTTATGAATTAAAGTTACAGACCCGAGCTTTAAACATGTTATTTATGAGATTAAAGTTACAGACCCGAGCTTAACATGTTATTTATGAGATTAAAGTTACAGACCCGAGCTTTAAACATGTTATTTATGAGACTAAAGTTACAGACCCGAGCTTTAAACATGTTATTTATGAGACTAAAGTTACAGACCCGAGCTTTAAACATGTTATTTATGAGACTAAAGTTACAGACCCGAGCTTTAAACATGTTATTTATGAGATTAAAGTTACAGACCCGAGCTTTAAACATGTTATTTATGAGACTAAAGTTACAGAGCTCAGCTTTAAACATGTTATTTATGAGATTAAAGTTACAGAGCTCAGCTTTAAACATGTTATTTATGAGATTAAAGTTACAGACCCGAGCTTTAAACATGTTATTTATGAGACTAAAGTTACAGAGCTCAGCTTTAAACATGTTATTTATGAGACTAAAGTTACAGAGCTCAGCTTTAAACATGTTATTTATGAGATTAAAGTTACAGACCCGAGCTTTAAACATGTTATTTATGAGACTAAAGTTACAGACCCGAGCTTTAAACATGTTATTTATGAGACTAAAGTTACAGAGCTCAGCTTTAAACATGTTATTTATGAGATTAAAGTTACAGACTTTAATCTCATAAGCCAATGCTCTACCAACTGACAGTAGCTCAGTTGGTAGAGCATTGGCCTTTGGGCCTGAAGGTCGTGGGTTCAAGCCCACCATAAGACCTACTTCACGACTCCCACTGATGACTGCTGTCGTTGTGTCCTTGGGCAAGACACTTAACCCCACTTTGCCTGAAGCTCCCACTGAAAGATCTCAGCTCCTGTGGACTCACCACCTGCAGGAGGATCAGTGAGGGGCTGGTGCTCTGTGACTGGGTGCAGCTCTGACTGCCACCCCCCCGACCCAGAAATGGATTAAGGGGAAGAAAATGGATGGATGGATGGAAGTTACAGACCCGAGCTTTAAACATGTTATTTATGAGACTAAAGTTACAGACCCGAGCTTTAAACATGTTATTTATGAGACTAAAGTTACAGAGCTCAGCTTTAAACATGTTATTTATGAGATTAAAGTTACAGACCCGAGCTTTAAACATGTTATTTATGAGACTAAAGTTACAGACTCGAGCTTTAAACATGTTAACTAACCCAAACACCCTTGTTAACATGTAAAATGGATTAGTCCAACCAATGGCATTGATCCGTTTGGGCCACGTGACATGCGTTTCTACCCCCCTGAAAGGTGGGCTCGCCCGGACTTGCCTGCCGCTTCGGCAACAGTGCAGAGTGTGTGATGAGCGCGGCGGTTTTTCAACTTTATTCACTGATCCGCGGGTCAAAACAACCGTGACATGATTCAAATATACCATCATTCTAAAGCTTAAAATCTTAGATGTATGTGTGTGGTGTTGGTTTTCCAAAATCCCGGTTACTTACCGTGTAATTTGCTATTAAGTTCGTCGGATTATATCTCCGTAACCGCAACAGCTGGAGAGATGCCGCTTTCACCGTAATGCGCTGTAATAAGTGATCTGTTTACCTGGTAAATATCACCTCGCGGCGACGTCATTAACCCGCGCGGAATGCCGAGGATATCCGACTCATTTTTTTTCAGAGTCCAGACTATCTGCGGCCCACTCTGCCTCATATTTGTCAACTTTATTAATTCATATCTCAGGAAATAAACGGAATATCAGAACAATGCACACATTTATGGATTCTATGAATAAAAATATGTTTATTGATAGTGGTGGTAGCTATATATTCTGATAATTTAGCTGCTCAGAATCAAATGAACTAAAGTGAGTAAGACAGCGACCTCTTTTCACCACAGCATTTCCACTGAGTCTTGCATTGCTACATGAACAAAAAGTTATTATGGCTCCGTCCCCTGACAAACAGGGAGCTCATTTATTTAAATGGGAAATGGAAAAATGAAAATTAATATTTTTCACACATGTCAGATTTGCACAAAATTTGTATCTATTGTTCAGCTCCAGGGTCTTGGTGATTTGAAAGTTGAAATATTGAAATTGGCTCATTAGCACCCCCTACAGACAATGTTAAAATTTACATGGGCTTTTTGAAATTTAGTTTTTTCAAAATGTTTGAAATTTAGCACATAATTCTGTTTTGTCATCTGGATTCAAAAAGTCAATGACAACATATGATTATTTTTTACCCTGTTGCCGTGGCGACGACTCCCCTGTCTGTGTCTATGGGAAAGTCGTTAAATCTCTGAAAAGTACACCTCGCTCAAACATCAAACCAGCCTCGGCCCTTTCACTAATTTGTCTGAAAATCATTCCACATCGTCTCAACACACGGACCATCAATAGTTGCATATAGAATTTTAATTAGTCAAACGGTCTCCGCATGGCAGACTCCCAAAGTGTGGTTATTTTCATAGAGAGGTGTGAAGTTCCCATGTTATCCAATGGAGACTCTATGGACACACTCACAGATTGTATGGGCAAACAGGAGCACATTTACAAACTCTGTTTGCACTAAACTTGACTCGGTTGTTCAACTACTGGACCTAGGTCACATGACAGTGTGAACAATCACATTGGCCCATTAGCGCCCCCTACAGGCTGAATAAAGGTTTACATGGGGATAAAGGTATTTAGGTTTTCTGTAGTTTGACTCATATTTGACCCACTGAACAAAAACGAAAACTCAAACTTTGCCAAAAGTTTATTTAATGCTAAAAGTGTATTATTTTGGTGTTTTTGGTATAACACTAAAAAAATTAAATTGTAGGGGGCGCTGTTGTACAACATTAAATGCCACCATTTGCACATACAAAGTCCGATTTGCACAACATTTGAATTGATTGTTCAACTCTCGGGTTTGGGTAAACTGAAAGTGTAAAAGACAAAATTGCAGCAATAGCGCCCCCTACAGAATGATACAAGTGTTACATGGAGAGACTGGGGTTTACCTTTTCAATAGAGACTCACAATTACTGATCATAGGAATTCAAAATGCACAGTGTCGCTCCCGTCAGGGCAGTGGGAAAATGGCGCGTCAGCGCCACCTCCTTTGCGCGGTGCGGCGAGGGCCGTTAGATGCCGCTTGCGGCTTTAATTACATACTGCTCCTTCAAATTGGGAATGTAATTGTATTCAGTATGACTAGAGGGATTCTAATTCTATAGTACATAACATTGCTATTGATAGAAACATTTATAGACAATAGACTTGAAAGTGTTTAAAATGTCTTTATGTAACAACTGTAGATGTGTTGCTAATTAACAATTAACATTTATGGAGATTTGTCAATTGCCCCTCGTGGACCAATACCCATGTGTTTTCTGTTTTATTTATTTAGTTTGAAACTGTTTGATTCCCTGATCTGTGTTGGCAAATTCTATGGTTGTGTAAAGTCCTCTGAGATAATTACTGTTGTGATTAAGGGCAATACAATACATTTAAATGAATTGAAATTGAATTGAGACTGTAAATTATCAGGGAAAAAAACTATAACAAGTTAAATAGCTGTAAAAAGCCTTTGATTTAGCATATTACAACTCCTTTATACCTTATTTTCGATTACTTTGTGGGCCGTATAGTTTTTTTTGCTGCCCGGTGGCGCGGTGTGGCCGCGAGCGCGTTGTGTTGTAATACCTAAAACCTTGTGGTGAGACTGCGGGGGCCATGTATGTACACACATTCTGGTGCCCCTCCGTCCTCTGCAGCCTCCGGGCCACAGCAGGTTGGATGCTTTTGTTGACGTTGGGAGCGTGTTTTTCCACTGCTGCTAGATATGCAGCATGGGAACTCGGCACAAACATCTCTGGTTGTGAGCGGAGTGGAAGTGGACTGTGAATTATTGCTCCTGTAGATGGAAGTGATGTGAGAAGTGACAGAGCACAGATGGTACAGTTCCCTACATGTACTTTCTATTTCTGTTCATGGATTTGGCATTCTAGAGTAAAACTGTGGGAAATATGTTTTGAACAACTGAAACCACAACATCAGTCAATATCAGCTCAAAGTGTACCTCAATGGGAGAAAAGTTAATATTAGAATGGACTTTGATGAGCTTTTAATCTAAATTTAGCAACCTTCCCTTATCATCCACTATGATTGATTTGTATGTTTGAGTAATGCAAGTCTTGCAATGTCCTTGCCTATTCATGTTCCGTATACTTTTTATTATTATAGTTATTAGTTGCTTAAAATCAGAAAGATTCTTGGAAAAGTAAAATGTTATGAACAAATCCGACCACAAAGTACTGTCTTCATCATCTTACATTCTGCATAGCTGTCAGAAAGAGCCCTCTGAGACACTGTTTGATTCAATGAGCAGGGATCTGATTGGCTGAGAGAAGTTGTGGAGTCTGACAGAGGTCAAAAATAAAAAAAAATCTTTTACTTACAGAGTACTGTAGCATGGCTCAAGCACGCTAATTAAATGTCTAAATCCAGCGTTTTCCATCACCAAAAAAAGGCTACCGATTTTTTACAGCCACTCAGCACCTATCCACTACACTTGGTTTGACAAAGCTGTCAAACCAAGGAGGCGCGTTGCAACCATAGACTTCAATAACTTTGCATTGAAACTTATTTACATAACTGTCCTTAACGCTCTGAACCAAAAACCTGAATAGAGGGCAAATACAAGGTGCACGCAACCGATTGTGCCACATAAAGTCTGTGTAAACAAGCGGGTCTTACCTAGCCTGGCTCTCGCCAGACCCTTGTAGTTCCGCCATGCTCCACCAGAGGCGTTTTGCTTCACGCACAAGGGTCTGGTATTGAGCGCGTACCAAACTCCTTCAGCAGATCCGAAAATAATCGACCAATCAGGATCGCCGGTGTTACGTCGGGTTTGCACTGCCTTCTCATGCGTGTCTCACGCGGCAGAAAACTTTTAATGCAATATGAGGCGAGATGTTGATGGTTCTATGTTGATATATGTGTCTTTTCAGAGTCCAATGTTCGTGTAAAGTTTGGTTTAAGTACTGGTTTAAGTGTTCATGTTTACAACACTATGCAGCAGGGTTGCCAGGTTGGGTGGTTTCCCGCATACTTTTTTCCAAGAGACTTGTAGGTAATAAATAAACAGAAAGACAATAAACAGAATCATGATAGCCCAAGTTCATTACATTAAGTTTTTAGCCAAAAAATCATTCTGGGTGTTTTTTTTTTTTTTTGGGCATTCTTGCGAGTTTTGGGTTGGAAAATCTTGCCGGCATTTGGCAACCTATGGGAGTCGTGTGCTTCGATGTGAGTGGTTGAAGGAACACGTGATTCAAGATAACTGACATGTGGTTTATCCAATCACATACAAGGATTTTTTTTTACAAGGCCTCGCCTCCTGAAATATATCCGTCCCAGACCCATGTGAGAAGCGCAGAGATCTACAAGGGTCTGGTGAGAGTCAGGCTAGTTCTTACCGGCCATTTCCGTGATTTGCGGGTACAACTACTCACAAGAGCAAGTAAACTAACTTTAATGCACTCTCTTTAACCTAATAAACCCGGAAGCAAAGATCCGCCTCTTTAAAGTGTCCGGGCTAACCACGATCATTAATAAGTGCTAAAGTGATTGTGGATCCTCTCTTTGATTTTGATCACCCCTAAGTTTTACAAACCAGAATTGTTACTTATGGAGAACGTTTCCAAGTAGTGTTTGAATTAGCTTTGTTGTTGTTACTGCAGTGTATGGAGTGAATGAATAGTGCTATGTAAGTACTATGAACTTCTGCTAACAGTGCACACGAATAAAACACACAGTGTTGCCAACTCCTCAGTAAGGAAAGTAGCTATTGGCTGTCCCAAAAGTCGCTAGAAGTCGCTAAATGACGTCACCGCCTAATTTGCATAATTGTCAATTTGCAAATAACTGTAACGGACGCTGTAGGAGAGAGGAATAACGTCGTGGGAGAGACAAAAGTGAGTAAAAAACACCCTAAATATGTTTAGAACTACAAATGTACAAAAATAATTTCAACATTAACAACATTTAATGATTTTAATGCTTTGTCTAGATCTGTTGCTAGTCTCTTTTTTGAAAAAAAGTCGCTATAGGGTCTGAAAAGTCGCTAAATCTAGCGACAAAGTCGCTAAGTAGGCAACACTGAAAACACATCAGCAACAGAGACATTAAACATAAGTTATTTGAGCAGGCATAGCTGTGATGGCCTACACAGGAATAGTAGAATATTATTGACATCACCTCCTTGTGTCCTGATATCTCTATGTATTTCCTGATGAAACTGCCTTGCACTTACTGGGAGCTGCTACGCCTTTTCGCACATAGCCATTTCTTCACGTTTCTATAGCAACAGTCATATCTTCAACAAAGCTCTCTCGGTACCCGCTCTGACATGTTTGCACAGATCACAATGCATCTTGGGAAGAATGTTCTGGAGAATCCCTACCAGCCACACACAGCCAGGGTCAAGTGTCGTTTTACATTCGTCCTCAGGCGAATAATACGTGCAGAAAAACAGGAGAAATCGATATTTCTTAAAGGTGAAAAGTTCCTAGCTTGTTTTTTCCATAAATACAATATGTTTGTCTTTTTTTGCAGAAAAGGGGCTTGTTTAAGTAATATGTTGTGTAAAAAAAATACAAAGCCCTCTTTTTTTTTTTAGAAAACATGTGTCTACAGGGAGGGCTGGTATTTTCTTTCACTGCAAATCTAAAGATGAGGCAACTGATACACATGGAACAATAAAACCCCAGTGAGCTAGAAACTACAATTTGTTGCATGTTCAAAGTTAGGCACCATGCTGTAACTTTTACTTTCTTTGAAAATAAAACAAATAATAATCAAAGAAGTCAAAAATTAAGTCACTGAAGTTGCATTTAGTTTTGATGGGTGCTACATTAATATAACTTAGTAGTTGCTAGGTAACAGAAAAAGGATTATTTTTCTATTGCACCAATTGACACATAGCATGCAATGTATCCGTTTAAACCTCATTTTTCCAAGATACCAAAAGTTTTCTTTTATTATTTATACATTTGACGGCAACAGGTGCTTTTCTAGTTCTTCTATGGAATTAACAGTTATTTCATAGTTTCATTCCAAGATTTACAACTAGCTAGTTATAACTAGCTAGTTATAAATAGGGAGTAAAAATAGGCCTTCAAAAGATACAACATCTGAATATCATTGCAAGTGTAATCATTGTTACCATGGAGAACCAAAAAAGGTTAAAATTACTGATTTCTAGGAGACTGGGATGTTATCAGGCAATGGCATTGATCAGTCTTATCTTTGCAATTAATTCATTTTCTCATATATTCAGCTCAACCGTTTTTTTTTTTTCATTCATTTTTTTGTGTTTTTCAGCAGTGCCTGATCTTCTAGCTCCTCCTTTGTTGAAAGAATGCACAAAACCACTGGTCACTTTTGGCGGCGTCTTGAACAGCAGGGACTTTTCCAGGTCGATTCCACCACAAGGTCAGCGCCTGCAGCAAATGTGCTTGACGGCTCTACATCTCCAGCCCCATTTAACTGACTGATGCTTTTTGACATGTCTGAGTGATCGGGCCAGTTAGCCTCCAGGAGCCTTCAATTAGAACATGCTGTGGAGAACATTGCAAAGGCTATAAGAAGACATAGCCGCGCTTCAATCAATACAATAGGTGACGGCTTTTAAAAATACATTTTCATGTCACATCTGGATCCTCCTACTTTGTCATGGTTCGGTCAGGAGAATGGGAGTGAATGGGAAACCCGAATAAAGTTTTGTCCTGTTTAAATGCATTGGTAATTTCTGTGGAGAAGGGAAATTTTGAAGTATTTTGAATTTTGTATTAGCTATATCACATTATACGGGTACGAGCCCATTGACTTGCACAGGAGCAGGACAAGGTGAGTGTGTGCGCTGCCCTGGGACAGGCTTCTGTGGAGCTTAGGGTTGCCAACAGCCCTTAAAGGTATATGAGAGGATTTTCCCAAATTTTAGGAAACAAAAACAAAACTCTTTTTGTCTTATGCGATGAGCACGTATCACCAGAATGATTGGCAATTGGGTGGACCAACAGTCTTGATGATCCACCCTGAAGAAGACAACCCTCCTATACACCTTTGAAATACGGAAATGTCCCATATTTTAGAAAAAATATACAATGTGTTAGAGTCCTGCACTTGAGCCCTTGGCCTCAGGGCCCCAACAGCCCGAGGACAGGGCTTCGGGCCAATGACCGTATAATTACCTCGGACACGGGCCGGGCTCGGGCACTTTTTTTTATTAATTTTGAGAGTGGCAGATTACATTTGCGAACACAAGCACTGAATATAGCATTGTCAAACTCATTTTGGTCCAGGGGCCAAATACAACCTAATTGGATCTCAAGTGGGCCGGACCAGAAGATGCTATACAAAAATACCCAAAAACGGTACAAAGTCCAACTTTTTATGCACATAAACACATTTATATAAAAGTTCCTTTAAAACACTGTCCTTTAAAGCTGCACTAACTGACTTTATTTTTGTATTCATTACAAAAATGCTATCCATGTCCGTGTAGGGCATTGGGATATACGTCCTTTTGACGAAAAAGTAGCGCAGATTTGTGCTGGCGTGACATTATATTTTAGATCGAGTTTGGATGAAACAAGGAAGAGAATGTGTTTCGGGTCGCGGATTGTGAGCAATCACCGCGGACCACTGGCCCCCACTTTTGTGAGAAATCTACAGGTCTCCGTTAGCATAGACGGCTGAGTTAGCACAACAAGACGAGGAGCTAACCTGAAGCTTCTCTCTTCATCACCGGTTACTGCTTACACAGCAAGACAGCCATCCAAAAGAAAGTCTCGTTAGCTTTGTTTTAAGGCTCATTACAGATAAAACTTGCTCACAAAGGTAAAGTAGGTAGATAGAAAAAAGCACTTTAACACAACACATAATTATCATCAGAGAGAAAGCATCAAACTGACCATGATTCAGTTGAAATGAACAAAACAACTTCCATAACGTGATCCATTCTTAACGACTGCAGCAGTGTCTCTGTAAAATACAGTCAAATGTCCAACAATCATCACCTCCATTTGCAGCTTTGTCACTACACCTGTTTTTACCGTCGGTACCAGGCAGACAGCGTAGGACCAGTCCACACTGTCCAACAGCACCAGCAACAACAGCAGCACCAGCACCAGTGCTCAAAACTCCTCTGATAGTTTCAGTAACACCACAAATGAATATGTGACATCAGTAACATCAGTCTCTTATCAATGGCAACATGTTGGTGACAGAGTGGTTTCTCAGGCCATGTCTGCAGCCTGTGAGAGTTTGGACAAACTCTCTCACTGTGCGGCTGCGATGCCAATGATATGTTTTTAGCGTCCCTTAACAGCAGCATCACTAACCTCTTGCTCTGGGCACAAACAGACTGCTGTGTCTTCAGAGCCAGACACGTTTATCTTCTGTCTTCTCAATTCTCCACCGCGCTGATGGAGCCAGCTACAGACGCACTGGACTCGCTGCTGGGCGCGGCGTCGCGTTGCGGCACGGATTTTTTTAATTTATTTTTTAATTATTATTATCATTTTAATTTGAACTTTTTTAACAAATAAAAAACTGAAAAGTGGGGCGTGCAATATTATTCGGCCCCTCTACTTTCAGTGCAGCAAACTCACTCCAGAAGTTCAGTGATAGCCTGGCCATAGCCATCCGTACACGCTGCTCAATCATCATTTCACTGCAAGTAACCGTCTGGGTCTGGTCCCTGTGTTAGCGAATACAATCGGTCGTATTTCAACCGGCTACTCAGAGAGCGCGGATGGTGGGTGACGTCAAGAGTTTGCGCCGAACGGGCAGGTTGTAGTTTGGCAGTGGCGAAGAATGCAATAGTAAAGTAATCCGGTCTGGTTCTATCAAGAAATTGAAGCAAGAAGAATGTTTAGCAAATGTAATCGCTGGTCAAGATTGTGGCGCTACTCCCCACGGGCTCCGTTAGCAGCAAAGGAGATGGCTAGGCTAAATGCTAAATCCTAACAACAGACTCGGGCACATTACATACGTCAAGGTAAACTCAGATCCAATCGTTTCAATCTGCAAAAGGTGTTAACCCCTCCATCCTGTTAACGGAGCTCAATGGAACAAATCCAGACCTTAGTATGAAATGTAAGGTCTGGATTTATGAAATGTAATTTCTACTAAGGTGTGGTACAACCAGGCTAGTTCAGTGAGGATCTTTGAATGATCCAATGTTGTCCTAAATGACTGATGATGATAAATACAATGCACCTCTGTGTAATCAAGTCTCCGTATAAATGCACCTGCTCTTTGATAGTCTCAGGGTTCTGTTTAAAGCGCAGAGAGAACCATGAAGACAAAGGAACACACCAGGCAGGTCCGAGATACTGTTGTGGAGAAGTTTAAAGCCGGATTTGGATACAAAAAGATTTCCCAAGCTTTAAACATCTCAAGGAGCACTGTCTGAGTATCAGACCACTGCAAATCTACCAAGACCCGGCCGACCCTCCAAACTTTCATCTCAAACAAGGAGAAGACTGATCAGAGATGCAGAAAAGAGGCCCATGATCACTCTGGATGAACTGCAGATAACTACAGCTGAGGTGGGAGAGTCTGTCCATAGGACAACAATCAGTTGTGCACTGCACAAATCTGGTCTTTATGGAAGAGTGGCAAGAAGAAAGCCCTTTCTCAAAGATATCCATAAAAAGTCTCGTTTAAAGTTTGCCACAAGCCACCTGGGAGACACACCAAACATGTGGAAGAAGGTGCTCTGGTCAGATGAAACCAAAATCGAACTTTTTGGCCACAATGCAAAACGATATGTTTGGCGTAAAAGCAACACAGCTCATCCCCCTGAACACACCATCCCCACTGTCAAACATGGTGGTGCAGCATCATGGTTTGGGCCTGCTTTTCTTCAGCAGGGACAGAGAAGATGGCTAAAATTGATGGGAAGATGGATGGGGCCAAAGGCAGTACCATTCTGGAAGAAAACTTGTTGGAGTCTGCAAAAGACCTGAGACTGGGACGGAGATTTATCTTCCAACAGGACAATGATCCAAAACATAAAGCCAAATCTACAATGGAATGGTTCACAAATAGACGTATCCAGGTGTTAGAATGGCCAAGTCAAAGTCCAGACCTGAATCCAATCGAGAATCTGTGGAAAGAGCTGAAGACTGCTGTTCACAAAAGCTCTCCATCCAACCTCACTGAGCTCAAGCTTTTTTGCAAGGAAGAATGTGCAAGAATTCCAGTTTCTCGATGTGCAAAACTTATAGAGACATACCCCAAGCGACTTGCAGCTGTAATTGCAGCAAAAGGTGGCGCTACAAAGTATAAGCGCAAGGGGGCCAAATAATATTGCACGCCCCACTTTTCAGTTTTTTATTTGTTAAAAAAGTTTAAATTATCCAATAAATTTCGTTCCACTTCACGATTGTGTCCCACTTGTTGATTCTTGACAAAAAATTTAATTTTTATATCTTTATGTTTGAAGCCTGAAATGTGGCGAAATGTTGAAAGCTTCAAGGGGGTCGAATACTTTCGCAAGGCACTGTAGTACTGTCATTGACGACACATAGCGCTACCTTCAAGTGTGTTGTAGTTTTTTGCGGCGTCTGTGTATCATACAGCTGCAGGCGTTCACTCTGTACACACAGAACTCATTGCAACACATCACTACCATGTACTGTATAACTCCGCTCTCTAGCCGGGGCCTGTCTTCATATCACTATATACTATGCTAAAACACTGTTATGGGAGGTAAAAAAAAATGAAAAATAGTCGGGCCTGAGAATTCAGAGACCATATCGGGCCGGGCTGGGGCGCCACCCCCTCGGGCCAGGGCCGGGCTCAAGCCCAGATAATAGGCTTCGTGCAGGGCTCTACAATGTGTGTCCTGTATTGAATCGATAAGGGACTGCTTTTGTCCCTTTTTTTCAGTGTCGCCTTTAAATGTGTCACTCACTCACTGCATATCTCCTGTGCACTCAGTGATCTTGTTTTTATTCATTTCATTGGTTTAAGTGTCCACCTTTCAGCCAACCAGTATCAAAAGGGGGCATAGGCTTGATCACATCCACGGGCTTAATGTTGACAAGCGCCAGCATCGGCCACACCCACAACATCATCACGGCAGAGGCACGACCAAATGTTTGACAGACTCAGAGCCCATCTCAACTCAGGTTCAGGAGAGTAACTAAAGAATCTGCACAAGTACTGACGAGAGTGGTAAGCACAGCACGTGTGGTTAGAGAGCGTAAACAACAATTTCTTCCCAGCGAACTGTACTTTTTGCCGCCGTGGGATCACTGGAGTCAGATGTACGACAGCATACGGCGGGAGAACAACATTCCTGCACCGCTAAGTCAAGAGAAAATCGAATCAACCTCCATCATTTCTTCATCCCTGAAGCATCACCAGAGGCAGATTGTAATTTCTGACTTTCTAGTAAGTTAATTTGAATGAGTTTTGTTATGTTTATTTTATAAACAATACAGGCCTATAAATTCCCCAAATGGCAGAGGTCATTATTGTTAGCAGGCAGTCACTTATTCACAGTGTGAAATAATTCACAAGAAAGTCATTAATAATTATAGTTATGAAGAAATTATTAATTCTTGTTGGGCTAAAATTAAACATGAATTAAATATTTATTTCATAGAATAGCCAAAGAAAATTACTGATAAGCATAGATAAAGATCTTAACTAGCCGAATAGTTGCACCTCTCAAAAAAGCTATTTAAAAAAAGAAAAAGAAAAATGTATCTAAAAAAATAGTACTATTAAATAGATTTGAGTAAATTCAAATTATAATTATCTTCTTTAGGTCACAGCTGCAGGGCTGACACAGGTGTGCCACACAGTTAAACACAACCTCTTCAAGCTACTGCATTGCATAGGTTGAACTTAGGACAACTAAAAAGTGCTCAACCCAATCCACCCAAATGGTGCCGTTTATTATTCTGTTTTCAAGTCGGCAACTCTCGTGGAGATCCAAAACAAAAGGATAAATATCCTAATTATCCTTTATCACGGTCAGCAGATGGAACCCCTTACAGACTATATGAGTCATTCTCGTGGAGGACATGAACGCCTAAAATGTTTGGGAGACAAAAACCTAGTGATAACTAATGATAGACAGTTACTACAAGAGAGCAATAGGAAAGATTTTTTTTAAGTGGCAAGAGGAGTATTTTTCCACTCCCTGAGTAGGTTTTAGTGGCAAAGGGGCTAGTGTATACTCGCGCGGCACGGAGGTGACGTGACGTCACTTGCGCAACATGTCGGTCACCGCAAGGCCCTTACGTTGCCTGCCGTGCAGCATCGACATTTTCTAACTACGTAAGGGCCGCCGCAAGGAAGCTCCGCTGTGATTGGTCCGTGTGTGTGTTTTGGGCGGAAGCACGGAGCGGCTGCAGCAGGGACAATGGACGAGGCATTACGGAGCAGAGAGCTTTGTGCTTCGAAGGAAACGAAGGAAAAACAGTTTGGGCTCAGAGCCTGATATACGGGAGACTGTTGCATATCTAACATATATATAACTTATAAACTGTGCAGTCGTTTGTTTTGCACTGTTCCTGTCTTTGTTTGGATCTGCACTCGTAGCTTATCGCGTCTGTTCCATTCCTCCTGCACTTATAAATTGTTCATGTTTGTGTCAGATATTTACCACTTATTGTTTTGCTGTTTGTGCTGAATACAATTTAATGATAACTGTTTCCAACAAGAACTGTGTCTTTATTCACAACATCACAGTTAAATGAGATAAGAAATAATGAGTCCTACCTACAGTAGAAACACATGTAATGATTGCAAACAGCTCGGTTTGTTCATGTTTTTGTTCTGAAGAGGAGAAAGAAGCAGCATAAATGAGACCGCTTTGGTTTCTCGTGCAACTCCTGTGAGATCGCCATCATGTGGTTGGTTGTGGAATAACAACATTCTCCCCAAAACTCCGCAAGGAGTATAAACACAAATGTGCTTGCGTAGGTCCACCGCAACCGCTAACGTAAGCCGCGCAAGTATACACTAGGCTTAAGGATAAAAAAATAAATAAAGACTCTCCCTCTTAGGATAACCCCAATATATTTATGAAACAACAACAAAAAAGTGTTACCTCCTCCACCTCTAATTCTTGGATTCAAAGGACTTCATAGAGAAAACAAACTGCGAGACGAGTGTTAAATCCAGATTGAGAGGGGACTGAAGAGTACCATCATCAGTACCACTATGTGCACTCTGAGGAGCTGCAGCATCTGGCAGTGCTGTATGAAGAGAAGACAAACAGAAAAGGGT
This sequence comes from Knipowitschia caucasica, assembly GCA_964034765.1. Classification (NCBI taxonomy): domain Eukaryota; kingdom Metazoa; phylum Chordata; class Actinopteri; order Gobiiformes; family Gobiidae; genus Knipowitschia; species Knipowitschia caucasica. The sequence goes on from OZ035823.1 coordinate 30,805,955, forward strand.
CTAATCCGTCCTGCAGACATATCCCATCTATTCCAGTATGGTAATGAAGGAGAGCAGTGGACTGACATGGCTCTGCACTATTTCATGGTTTCTCCGACAGGTCCATTTCCTCTCTGCAGGCTTCACATCCAGCACTGCCTCCTATATAAATGCCAGCCAGCACCGCCTGCGCTCTAATGATTTATGGAGAGGATGCACAGAGCTTTACACCCACCACACACCATGAATATTGGGCTTTGGGACAGGTAATCAAATAAGGCATGCTCAATCAAATCAAACTCACAAGTAAACTTATTTCCAATGGACAAATATGGATTCTTCCCCTCTTTCCTATAGATTGAAATAAAATCCCAGTAAAAGATCTATATTTGCACCCAGTCTAACCAAGCAATTAATTATTTTTTGAAGAAATTGCGAAAAGACTTACAGCAGGGTACATTGCAAAGTTAATAATGGTTTTGATGGATAGGATGTCTTCCCCAAACAACTCCCACACTATAAATAGCATGGAGCTCAAAAAAGATCTTTTCTAAATAAAAGGGAAGAACATTCACTTTTCTCAACTTTTCAAGAAATTATCAAATTTGTGTCAAATGCATCATATACAATGATAAAAACTATTTGGGCATTCTAAGCCACTCCTGTGTCATTTGTTCACTCCATACACAATGGTGATAAGCTACTGCTGTATCCACAGCTGCCCTGAGGCACCCCTCTCCAACCACCACCATCTTACATGCACACACAAAACTCTATAGGCAATTCTAGGCAATGTGAATGAAGTGTCTTTTCTAGTTATATACAGCTGCCCCACTGTAGCACCCGATATTCCCAGAGGTCTCCCATTACAGTACAAATCAGGCCCTGCCCTGCTTTTCTTCGGGGTCTCAAGGGGTCTGGATTTTATGTATGAACAGTCTGCCCGAGGAGCTCAGGGTCGCAGAGAACATTCATATTTTTAAAGGCAGGCTCAAGACACACCTTTTTAGATTAGCTTTTGATTAGTGTTTATTATTATTGAGTTTTAGTTAATTTATTTATGCTTTTAGACACATTTTGTTTTTTATGTATTAATTTTATCTACCCATTTACTATTGTTATTATTAATATTAGGCAGCTGTCATTTTCTTTTGAGTGTCACATTTTAATGTTTTACTTTTTTATTGTATTGTTTTAGTATCCCCAGTGTTTCCTCTGGAGGAGCCCTCTGCACCGGGAGCTGAGGTCTGCTGTGGCTGCGGGGGTCTGGCTCTTGGATCTAGTGGGGGTCTGGGGCCTCCTCTCTCCTATAGGGTCTGTGGGGTTTAGGGTTGGGCCTCTTGGATTGTTGTTAACTAAACTGTAAAGCACTTTGTGTTGCATTTTTTTGTACGAAAAGCGCTTTATAAATAAAATTTGATTGATTGATTGATGAAGGTTGTGCAGCCCACATGTGCCATATGCATTTTGGGTGTTATCAGTTTAATATGTTCAGTCGGTATTAATATGTTTCTTGAACATCAAATGGTTTTCTTAAAATGAGTCTGGTGTGTGTGAGAATGGTCGGTGGTGGTCGGAGGGGCCGATGGCACATACTGGTTGCCTCGCTTCTGTCAGTGTGCCCCAGGGCAGCTGTGGCTACAGTAGTAGTTTATCACCATCGTGTATGGAGTGAAAGAATAATAACATGTAAAGCGTCTTTAAGTGTCCAAAAAAGCGCTATATAAAACTGATGCATTATTTTTATTATTTATTTTACTTCAGTCACACACAATAATAGTGCATTGAATGGACTGCATGTAATGTGCACAATTAGTGGTGAAATAATGTCTAACTAAGTACTTTTTATACTTTCTTTCAAACACTTGTTTCATTCTTGCACTTATTAACTTTTAGCCTGAGCTTGTTTTATTTTGTTTTTCTCATAATGTCAATTGTTTTCCAAAGTCTGTACACACAAATGTAATTTTACCTGGGGATGGTAAATAAGAGGAATCGGAACAAGACGAGAAAGTGATTTTCAATGTACAGAGTGACTAGTGTCTTAGATTACAGTATGTTACAATTATTTATTATAAGTGTTTTAGGGTGTATTCAGACATGAAAAGTCCTTTGCTCCGCTTGCTTGATCCAAATCAAAAGCGGACCAAACTTTTTTCTTTTGCTCCGGTTCGTATTCAGATTGTACTTTTTTCAAGTGAACTTTTTTATACAAACATATTGACACGTGTGACGATCGGCGCTCCTATTGGACAGCGAGAGCTCACGGAGGATAGACGCGGAACCGGAGGAAAACATTGAGGGCTCGTATGTGCAGCATGTCTGCTCTGCCTATGTTTGCTCTTTTTAGAGCAAAACCACCTTCAACATCAACAGCAGCTCATATGACACAGGCGAAACACGTTGTTTTAAATATTGGAACAGCGTCGGAGAATGCGTGAGGAGAAAGCCGAAGGAGACTGTCTGTGCACTCCGTGCCCTGTCCCACACATGGATCTATTATAATAACGGCCCTGTTCAGCATTGTGGATAAACCATGGATCTATAATAACCACGGGACAAACAGACGCTGAGGATCAGGTAGGAACCAAAGAACACAATTCACTACATGATGAGAATATTGCTCTTTGAGACGTGAGTCAAACAGTGTCAGGCTTTTAATAATGCAAATGGTTTGAAGATGCTGCCATTAACATTACTGTAAACTGTGAACAGTTGTAACTCCATAAGCCTGTTGCAGCGTCTCCTCACTGCTCCAGGTCTGCCCACGGCTCATTGTTGTTGTGTAGCGTTAGCAGCATAGTTAGCAGCATAGTTAGCCGCTGCATTTCCAATTCCTCACAGTTTCTGTCTGCGGCTTGTTAAGCCCAAAAAATGCGCACGTATCTTGGAGTTGTGTCGGATCGACACCGGATGTATTCAGACCTGATTCGACTTGACCAGAATTCGTTTGGAAGCGGACCGAGACCAACTAAAAAAGTGGGTCTCGCTTCGGTTATTTGATCCGGACCAGGATTCGTTTGTGTGTATTCAGACCTGCATAAAAGCTTCGGATCAGAGTTCCAAACGAATCCTGGTACGTTTAAAGTGGAGCAAATGTGCAGGTCTGAATACACCCTTAGTTATTTTTTGATATATCACTTGTCTTACCTTTTGTGTTACTTCCAATTGCTGGATTGTCTGCCTTGGCTTTAAGTGTTTCAACTATGCCTGGTTGTCTGATTTTGTTGTTGCTTTTCAGTTCACACTATGACCATTAGTGTGAACCCACCATCCATGATTAGTTAATGATCTAATAGTATGTACATGAGCTTTGTGGACATGTCTGTTTACACTAATTTGAACTCTCACAAAGTCTGTCTTATAGTCTCCTCTCTCCTTCACTAGTGTGGGTCCATCTGCATACATGACTCACTCCCCTCCAGTCAGAACGGTGCAGCTCCATCCGATTGGCCACGCACCTCAGATTCACCTTGTGTGAGCCAACAAGATAAAAACAGAGACTTTGAGCTCTGAAGTCTGGCCAAGTCCTTGCAGTAACAGGGCAAAGCACAACTCCCGTGGGCGTAGGCGCTCTGCTCCAGCTAATTATCTTTCCCTTGTTGGTTGTGTCTTGTACAGCCGGTTGGAATGTACCACTTACACGACTGTAAAGGGCATGCTTCTTGGAACTGCTCAGGGAATTGGGTCACACGGGGCTGCGATGCCTTGGTAACATATCTGGCATGTTCAGTGTTTTGTGTAGAGTCCATTAGGAACAATGTATTCGAATAGGACATAATAGAGCATTAATACATGCTTCAAACAATTGTCTGAAGATGAAAATGAATTGGAATGTATCTACCAAGAAGACTGTGGGAAGGAAGCTACTCTGGCCAAACAAACTCTCTATGACTATAGTCCAAGAGCTCAAATGGTATTGGCTTTGAAAATCAATAAAAAGAAAAGAACAGGCTTTGATAAATTCAATATCAGACAAAGACTGCAAGAAATGCTGACCTGCTTTAAAAACGATCATGAAAGTCTCTATAGCCCTGAAGCAGACACTTTTCCTATACATACAATTAATACATATCTAGATAAAGTAAATCTTCATAATATTACTGCATCTAAGATTGAAGGTTTAATAAAATAAATATCAGAAACTGATTCAACTTAGTCAAGAAAAAGCCCTGGAGCAGATGGTTTCAACTATGAATTCTATAAAGAGTTCAAGCATCTTATTTGTCCATTGAAGTATTGAAGCAAATATGGTAGATTCACCCTCCTCCTAAATCTTCTCAGGGCAATCAGTGGAAAGATTAAAGTAAGTAAGTAATCTTTATTTATATACCGCCTTTTCACTGCAGATCTGAGTCTCAAAGCGGTTTACAATTGTTAATTTTTTGGGCATTTGTCTCTCACTCCACACAGAGATGGGAGCGGGGTCGCCAGTAAAGAATGTAATATTAATGATCCATCATACATGCTACATGATATGCTACATGATACATCATACATGATACTATCTGTCTTGGATAAATCTGTCAGGACACAGACTTTGCTCCAAATCGTACAGATGAGACTTTCAGAATGTGGAAGGATCGGGGTCTGACAAGGTTCCATCTGCTATTTAAGGACCAGATTTTTAGAAACTTTTGAAAATATAGCAAATTAATACAGGCTCCCAACTAATGACCTCTAAGGAAGAACGTACATACAGTATGGGAGGGAAAACCCAGCCGGTAAATTTACAATATTCTCAATGATGATGAAGATAATGCTAAGTAAACCAAAAGTAAAATCTCTTGGGAAAAGAACCTCCTAAACCCTGTGACAGATGAGGAGAGGAGTTGGGGCTGTAAAAACATAATCTGTTCATTGAAGTCTCCATATTGGCAGGAGTTGCATGGAAGCTGTTGGTCAGATTCTTTAGAACACCTCTGTCTGTCAGTAAATGCACTGACCAAGAACAATTCTGCAAGAGAGACTGCGGTGAAACACAGTCAGTCCATGTGCATACACTGTATACATGCCCCAAAAGTCAGACCTACTGGAATCGGGTCATACAAATTATCAAACATGTCTGTGGCCAAAATATTAGCCTGAAACCATAATACCTCTTACTTGGTAACAGTCTGGAGGAAAAATACCACATCCGTTATATAAAATCCTTTGTTGAAGAAAAACAACAAATAAACAATTAACAAGATATTGGAAGAAAAATGAAATCCCCACTATAGCAGCTTGTCATGAACTCATTATGCAAACACACAACATAGAAAGAAAGGAAATAGTCATTTAAAAATATATAAAAACGTTGTGTTCAATAGATGGTCATCATGCAATTCCAAATAGAATAAAAATATGAATAAACAATGTAATATTGTTTGTTATTAGACAGGACAGTATATATAACAATTTGAATGCTTTTGTATAATTCTATTTTCCTTTTACGTATTTTATTTTCCTTTTATATATTTTATGTTGTTTGTATATTCATTTTTCTTTTTTATACTGTGTTGTTGCTGTTTTTTTTTACTATCATGACACAATTCACATGCGTGCACAATGGCTCCTCAATGAAGAGCACACAGCACAAGATAAATCAAAAATAATAATAAAATAAAATCTCTTTTTTTGTTTACATTTATTTGGTTGGAACAGTGCAAATTGTTGCCTTGGGCAAATTTTTATCCGTCGCACTCACAAACAGTCGTAGGGGAAACCAGACCATGTAAACCCCTGTTCCAACCAGGATTCAGAACCAGGACCTTCTTGCTGAGAACCGAGAGGGCTAACTACTCAGTCACCGTGCCACCTTTCACTTATGGTAGCATAAAAAGGAAACAAATCTAAAATCTCCAACTTTAGCATAATGAAGAAGCAAAAATTAAGAACAAAATCTTTGACTTTAGTATTACAGCAGGGCAGGTCCTGGTAAGTAATGTGATGGCAGATCCTTGAAACACTTGGTGCATAAGTATTATTATTAGAAAAAATCAATATAGAGGCCACATTGTCTAATACAAATACACACAAATGTTTACTTAATAGATAAAGTCTGCTCCAAAGTATAAATAATAAGCAAAATGATGAGTTCTCTTGGGCGAACTTATTTACATACTCTTCACTGCATATGTGCTCTGTGCAACCCATCCATTTATAAAGCAAAGGAAGGTTTCTCACCCATCATCTGTACTTCTTAGCAGGTTTTCCCGATGTTTCGTCCTCAATCCAAAGGACTTTCTTCAAGGGAATGAAATCTCAGACCACGCGTTGGAGATTTATAACCTATGGGTGTGGTTAGCTAATCCCTATACGACCGAGATCTTACACAAACTCATCCATGTATAATGTTATTACAGACTTAATAAATAGACTATCAAACAAACGACATAACATTCAATTAAAAGCTGTTGAGTTAAGCAGACACACGTCTCCAGGCGTATACTTTTCTAACATGCTAACAATACATATAAATAGCACTCGTCAGACATAATATTATTCTGGTTTTAACTACTCACTAACGACCCGCTCCTCATCACAAATACACACATCGTGGGCAGAGACACGAGCAGAGACATGAACGCTTAGATCTGACAAGATGAATGAATATTACAGTATTCTTCTAACAGAGACACTTTCACAGGACCAGATGGTTTTCACAGCACACACATTTGCAGGTATGCATAATGACACATTACGGTGAGGCGCTGAAGGATCATCAGCGCCCACTTCAAGGGTGCTATAAATTGGAAGACCTGATGTTCCTATTGAGCCGCTACATTTACGAAGGAGAAATATCACAACATACAAATGACCTTTATTGGAAATTATTAACTTAGGCAGAAATCAACTATAACTCAGTTGTTGAACAACATTATGAATAAAGTTGGATTTTCCAGATTAGGGATCTGATTAACTCCAGATGTTTTTATGTAATGATGTATTATTTGTGTTATCACTACGGGAATGGCACAGGTGGCTTCATGAACAGGGCCCAGCCGGTCTCTCCTTATAACTAGACGGTCCAGTAGGCTGCGATGCAGAGACCTCTGTGAACTTAGTGTTTAGAGAAAAGAGGGGAAGGGAGAAGGCGGGGGAAGAGGATGGAAAGGTGGTTTGGCTTTTGGGTGTGATCGTGGGGGGCACAGGGAGGTGGAGGGGTTTTAGGTGATGGGTTACGGCCGGGGTGGGCTCTGTGGCCAGAGGTTTTTGGGTGTTGAGCGAGGGGGAAGTTGGGGGGTGGAATGTTCATGAGGTTAGGGGACGGGGGAGCGGGGCTGAGGTGGTTTTTTGTAGGTGAATTGGAATACCCATAGAGTGGTTTTTGGAGTACATATGGGGAGTGGTTTGCATGTTGGAACAGGACTCTAGATCTGGAGCCTGATATGGGGTGTGAGAGAATTGTCTTCATGGCCGATTTTATTAGCCCTGAGAGTGTTTCAGGTAGGTCTAACAGTGAAGGCGCGGTGGATGAAAAACAAAGGGAGGTGTCCCATTCTCTCTTGTTGGACTGTGGACGTGGCAAGGGGGGGACCCAAGAAGTCATGGGACGACTTCCGGTGGCGGTGGGAGTCTTTGATGGAGGGGCAGGTGGTTGAGGAAACCCCAGCACAGGCCTGTCTGCGGTAGGACTAGGGGTGAGGTATGGGGGCTTCAGGGCGCTGTAGTTGAAGAAGGCGTGGCTGCTTTGGTGCGGCTGGGGGATGAGGGATGTTGGTGGTTGGTGGTCGTGCTGTGGTGCTGCTACGGTGATGATTGCAGCTGCTGCTAGGTGATGATGCAGTGCTGCTGGTGTTGTTGCAGCTGCTGATGGTGATGAAGCAGCTGCTGCTGGTCGATGCTGATACAGCTGCTTGCTGGTGATGATGCAGCTGCTGCTGGTGATGATTTGCAGCTGCTGCTGGTGATGATGCAGCTGCATGCTGGTGATGTTACAGCTAGCTGCTGGTGTTATACAGATGCTACTGCGTGATGATTCAGCTGCATCTGATGACAGGGGAGGTGTTGAGATCCTTTGAGGTAGGTGGAGGTGTTTGAGATCCTTCGAGGTGTGGTGGTGTTGAGATCCTTCGAGGTGGTGGAGGTGTGAGATCCTTTCGAGGGTGGTGGAGGGTGTTAGAGATCCTTCGTTGGTGGTGGAGGTGTTTGAGATCCTTCGATGGTTGGTGGAGGTGTTGTGAGATCCTTCGAGGTGGTGGATGGAGTTGAGATCCTTCGAGGTGGTGGAGGTGTTGAGATCCTTCGAGGTGTGGTGGGGTTGTTGAGATTCCTTCGAGGTGGTGGAGGTGTTGTGATCTTAGAGGTGGTGGTGTGTTGAGATCCTTCGAGGTGGTGGCGGTGTTGAGATCCTTCGAGGTGGTTGGTTGGTGTTGAGATCCTTCGCGGGGGTGGATGGTGTTGAGATCTTCGAGGGGTGGGGGTGGTGGTGTTGAGATTCCTTCGAGGCTTGGGTTGAGGATCTCCTTCGAGGTGTGTGGAGGTGCAGAGACTTTTGGAGTTGGATTCCTCCCTTTCGATGGCTGCAACGCGCTGCGAAGGCTGAGGTCTCAGGGCAAATGAAAGGATATCCATCAACACTTTTTTACTCCGTAAGTGTTCTGATGTGGCCCTTTCCCTTCAAAAAAGCTCTTGCCTATTCCAGAACAGATTAAAAATTCTAATGTAGGCAAGTCCTTCTGCCGTGAACTATTCGTTGTAGTGGGAAAGGTATTTTGCTGATACAGACGACTTGAATCTTCATTTGCTTCCGTTCCCACATTTGGTGTGGTCACTGGATACGATTTGTTGTGTCCATATTTTAGCGGTCGTCCAATAAGAGAGAGGTAATCCCGTTTCATATACTTTTCACTTTTGTTGTCATAGACGTCTACTGCCCCCACGTGGATCAACAATTTTTTTTACCCCGCGGTCTCAGGACAGGAGCCTCGGTGCCACGCACCTGTTATCTCATCCACTTTGCAAGAGTGTACGGATGTGAACTTGTGATTACGGCGTTGTTTACATGTCTTATCGCAGAATCCCGATATAAAGAGCGAGCTCAGCTGCATTTGACCTTGACTGAGACTGAGGACTGGGTTGAGAGACTCTGCTGATTCATCTCTTACAATTGTGTGAAAGCGGTTTATTGTAATTAAAGTTTTTTTGCTGGTGGCTTTTAGACACTATTGTTATCATTAGCTTTGCCTTGTTTGGGCTTGGCACCATATTGTGTTCCAACAATTGTCTCTCTTGATTTTGGGGAAAGAAATGGTCTTCATTAACTTACCGTGTGTCCATTTGGTCCATTTTCCTTTCACTGGTATTGTTGTGTTCTGCCCCAATTCTGATTTCAAGCCAAAATTCGGTCTTGTATGAAAGTTTTAGCCTCCTGTTTGAGTGAAAAAAACAGCCGTCGCATAGTTTTGTTTCGTTTTTCCCATCCTCCCGACATGCTGTAAGTTAGGTAAAATTCCACAAGTCTTGTGTTGGAAGAGTTGTAAAAAGGAGTAATCCGTTGGTTTGTGGAATAAAAATGTAGCAAAAATGACTTAAAAGGAGAATAAAAAAGCGCAAGCGATGTAGGAGCAAGCGAAGAGAAATGGCGACTGCTCTGTCCAGAGCAAGGAGTACTACTGACCTAGACGGTCCAGAAACTACTCAGCATTGGACACACATGTGGTACGGAGCTTTGGGCAAGAGATGAGCCTCTTTGGACCCATCCTGTAAAGACGTTTTCAGTGGTAAGAAGATGCTATTTGTTAGCATTGGCTAATTCTTATTCTGGGTCCACCCCCACCAGGCCGGGGTGTGGTTTTTGCAGCAGTCAGCGCACGTCATTTTGGACACTTTGAGGTTGCTATGTCGGCAAAAAATATATACATAATAATATATCGATAACATGTGTGTATACTGTATGTGTGTGTGTGTGAAAACCAGTGATCACCTGGCCCAGTGGGGTCACATTGCTTTTGTCCTTGAAAACAAATTGTTTAAAAGGCCTTATTGTTTCAGACAAAGCTAAAGAATCTCTGGAGAAAAGTAAATTTGCAGAACTTCTAAAAACTGGAACATTGTAACTGAAATAGGCTGGAATTTTCATTTAAATGGAGACGCTTCCATCTTCTACATTTGGAAGAATCTACAGTTTGCTCTACATTTTACACTTGCAGGCATAAATGTTCAAGATTAATATTAGAAGATCCTTTATTCATCCTATGGTGGGGAAATTCAGTAGGAGAGAGGAGCACACAGCACAAAATTAAAGGAGCTATACCCATTTCTGCAAGGTTTGTATGTTTAGTACCGTCCCTCAACTCGCTCAGAGGTCTCTCATTTCTCCTAGGCTCTCATTCCACGGAGCTATCTAGTTTTATTTGTGATCTGATACGTATGCTAAGATTAGCATTAGCGCAACTTCTCGCAAGCTGTACAACAATACATTATGAAATGGTACAAAAGCAACGCACTGCTAACAAAATATATAACCGCTAGTTTTGCGTCCGAAATTGGTCCGAGCATAGATAGTCCGAGGCGGTCCCGCACCCGCGGGTCTCTCCCATAGACTGCAAGTCTCTCCAGAGGATACGATGTAAGCTAGCTATGTTCACCCGAGGCTTGATTTCTTCTTTGATCATTTTTTTGCTTTAGTTCCCTCTTCTCTTCCTCTCTGTGGTGTCTTTTGGGCTGTTTTGCTGTGTCTGCAGTTACATCAAGAAGAGTTATAGCCAATTCTGCTAACATGCTACTGTGTTTAGCAGCACCGTAGAAGCTAGAGGACGCTGCCTCGTTCTGTGAGTGGAGAAGAACGAGCGTCACGCTAAGTCTCTACTCAGCACTTTTATACGGCCTGAATTCATACGCAGCTGAATCAATGAGCTCAAGTTTTCAATAAAATTACGGATTATAATACAACTTGTATGTAGTAATAAGCATTTTTATGAACTCATAAAAATAAAATAAAAATCGGGCAAAGCAAAACACTACACTACAAACTAGTTCCAGTTGTTTAATAAACTACTGGAACCAGCGGCAAGTCCTAAGTGGCTCCGAACCAGTCGTTGTTTTGCATTTGTTTTGGTGCTTTTTTTCTAGCTGTAAATTTTCATGGTTTTACACTGATCCAGACCAGAGGAGAGAAAAAGTACAGTCCGAACCAAGCAGATCAATCATAAATGCACAGGAGAAATGCCATTTAGAATTTGACTCAGAAGAGAAAATTGTTCGAACCATGCAGACTCTGCATAAATCAACCAGAGGACAGGCAGCAGATCATCATCAGTGGCTACACCATGCTAGCCTGGCTCTGCCAGACCCTTGTAGTTCCGCCATGCTCCACCAGAGGCGTTTGGCTGAACCACATGGGTCTGGTATTGACGCCATAGCGAACGCCTTCTCCAGAAAAAAATTTAATCGACCAATAAGGATTGCCGGTATTACGTGGGGTTTGCACAGCCTTCTCAAGCTCCTCTCATGCAGCAGCGAGAGGAATCCAAGATGGCAGACGTAAAGTCCGCGAATCTTTTTAAAAAAGTAAATACGATCGAATTAAGACACGGATGTCACTTTTAATGCAATTTGAGGCGAGATGTACAGTTCCTGTAAAGTTTGGTTGAAGCACTGGTTCAGTGTTCCCGTTTACACACTATGCAGCAGGGTTGCCAGGTTTGGTGGTTTTCCAAGAGACTTGTAGGTATTAAATAAACAGAAAGACAATAAACAGAATCATGATAGCCCAAGTTGATTATATTACGTTTTTAGCCAAAAAATCATTCTGAGTCCATCCCTCCATCCATCCATTTTCTACCCTTTAATCCATTTCTGGGTCAGGGGGCTGGCAATCAGAGCTGCCACCCAAGTCTCATAGCACCAGCCCCTCACTGACCCTCTGCAGGTGGTGAGTCCACAGGAGGACGGCTGCTCTCTGACTGTGAGCATAGCCTTGATCTTTCAGTGGGGGCTTTGGGCAAAGTGGGGTTAAGTGTCTTGCCCAAGAACACAACGACAGCAGTCATCAGTGGGATTCGGTGGAGAAGGTGTGGAGGTGGGAATTGAACCCACGACCTTCAGGCCTGAAGGCCAATGCTCTACCAACTGAGCTACTGTCGCCCCATTCTGAGTGTTTTTTTTTTTTTTGGGGGGGTATTCTCGCGGATTTTGGGTTGGAAAATTTTGCTGGGATTTGGCAACCTATGGGAGCCGTGTGCTTCGATGTGAGTGGTTGAAAGCAGACTTCATTCAAGATAACGGACAAGTGGTCTATCCAATCACATACAAGGATTTTTTTTCACAAGGCCCTGCCTTCTGAAATCCAACCACTATGGCTCAGTACCAGACTCATGTGTGAAGTGCAGCGAACTACATGGGTCTGGCGAGAGTCAGGCTAACACCATGCATATCTGCTGAAAAATAGTAATAAAGTGCAACAGCTAAGTGATTTTTTGTAACTTTGAGAATTATGTACATATTTGTTTGTTTGAGTGGTGTCAGGGCTGCTTTAACCACTGCCCCAGCCTCAGCCACTGCCCCCCCCCCCCCCCCCCCCCAACTGTCCTCAGATGCAGCTCCCAGGTGCCAGGTGGTAAACCTGTTCTCGGTTAAGTCTTGCCTATTTCTCTCCTCCCAGTGTTTGTCATGTATTATTTACTTCCCTGTTTTTGTTACTTCAGATCTCCGTTCCGCGCCCTGTGACCTTGTTCCTCCTCGTCCGCCCTCGTCCAGTTAAATGTTCTGTTTGCCCGAAGTCCCACCTCTCCTAAAATCAAAGGTTTAGTTGTTCAGCAAAGTCCAAGTGGAAGACGCACTTGTTGCTAATGGTGCATGATTTACACTAGAATGGGTATATCTGATTCTATCGCATTATTCAGCTCTGACGTCTCTGCATGTCGGTTCGTTTCTAGTCCCCTATTAAAACAAAACAAAAATCAGATAGAGATGGCTGAAGGCCTTTGCTTACACAGCACTGTTTGCCTGGAACCAAGCAGTGACATGGGCTATATATCACTTCTTAATATTTGTATGCATTCAGTTCATCCAAGTGCTGCTAATGTTTCCTCTCCTGTTCCTTTGTAACTCATTTGTGCCGAGCGGCGGCGCGTGGCATGTGTGTGTGTGTGGCTTTTGTTTGCACTGGTTGAAACGTGCAACTGACCTTGGAGATGTGTGTATTGTAAAGATTGTATTAAAAAGCAGCATTTCAAAATGAATGATTCGCTGCAGGAGTGGTACACTTAAAAGTATAGAAACCTGAATTATTGATTCATCGGCTAAGATATCTTTAAAGGTACACTGTGTAATTTTTACTCCCGTAGGGTCGAGATCTTATATTGCAGTCCAGGGTACGACGGAAGCCTTCAATGGACAATATGTCGTCGTTGACAGTGTTCCTCAGCTCTCAGTCAGTCACCAGACTACTAAGGAAAAAAGCCTTTAGTTTGATTAAGGACCGGATCCCTCCAAACGTCTCGGGCACTTGACAGTCGCGTGGTGGCAACATGTAAACAAGACCACGTTCAGACACAGCACCCGCTGCACAGAGGCTCTACTGAGTTTTACCATGGATCTATTATAATATATAGTTTTACAAACGCGGTGTGAAGAGAAGAGACGCATGGAGGAATAACGTCTGTGGGAGCTTAAAACTACGGTGATCAGTGAAGCAGGAGATATACAGTACAGAGCCGCGGCAGGACATGTTATTATTAGCGTTAGCCACAGCGCCGCATCTGCATCACGGTAAGAAAACAAAACATTCACTAACGCTGCTGCTAAACATATTGTGGCATTTTTTTTTGCAGGGATTCTGTGTGTTTTGCATATTAAAGGCTTTTCCCTGAAAAAGTTTAGTGTAAACTTGTGACAGTAGTTGGACTGCGCTCGGATCGGGTCAGAACATCCTGAGACTGTGTTGCAGATTCTGCCTCGTTCTCATTATTGTCAGTGTGAAAAAGTTACGTAATGTTCACGTGTGAGTCTGTTGTGTACAAACCACACACCATGTGCCTCCTGTTATGTTAACGCTGTCTTTCAGTGCGTGTGGTTTGTTGTCAGTTTGCTGTTATGATGTCGGTTTCTAGATTCTTGCATAGTTATTTTTCTAAAAGATTGTCGTTCGGGTTATTCTTTTACATAAGTGTGGTACTTCAGGGTTCCTACTTCAAACTTACTATAGCGTCTGAAACAAAAATGCAATTCTCGCACACTTTTTGTCCCTTGTCAACCAATGTATTTCAAGATGGCGCATTGACATGGACAGTCGTCGGCTCTCATGGACATAAATAATTCAAATTCTAAACATATGAAAACGATTAAAAACAGGTTGGAGGTAAATATTCTTAAATAGGTCACATTTGTTATTAGCTTTGGACAGCGTGCTGCTGTAGCAGAGCGTGCTTCTGTAGCAGAAAGCAGTATACACTGCTTCAGGGATTGACTCGCGGATCAGTGAGTGAGGTCGAGAGGGGAGACCCCGGTGGAGGTCCGTCTCTGCAGCCACATTTGCGCGGAGCAAGAGCCCCGAGCAGAGACACGCCCTCCGCCTCTCTCAGCGTATCAGCTGCTGCTGTTACTGATGCCTCAGATTCGTTCAGCAAACCTGATCATGATTTATCGGACACACTCACAAACACTCACACGCACTCACTCACTCACTCACGCACACAGACACACACTCGCACACTGACATTCACACACACTGACATTCACACACACAGACACTCACTCACACAGACACTCACTCACACAGACACTCACTCGCACACTGACATTCACATGCTTCATTCTATTTTATACATCTATAGTTTTATTGATCTTTGTGTTTTAGTATGTTTTTTTCATATGGAGAAACATTCAAAATTACATAGAGTACCTTTAAAAATAAATGTTATGCATGTGCTTTTGTGTGGAAGTACCACTAAATTTCCCAGAGCAGTCCAATTCATGGCTTTTAGTTTTAGAAATGAAAATATTTAGTGTATGTCCCATTTTTGGTTTTCAAAACTCTGACTTTTTTGGTGTTAATTTCTGTCTTTGTCTTTTATAATTGATACTATTTTTGAAACGTGAGTAGAGCCCTATTCGCACGGGATTGGTATTACCTGTGGACCTCTGGTAATTAGTGATCATCACGGAGGACGTCTGAGATCTTAGTTCTGTGCGAATGCGCCATGTCTGGAATTTGTAAAGTATCAATTCTGCCGCAAATTACCTCCTGTAAATGTCCAAACACAGACGTCCTGTGATAAAACCAATCCCGTGCGAATCTACAGTGATTGTGATATTGCCACTTTTTCTTCTTTTTGTGTTGTTTTTTCTCAACGGGCAGAGGGGTCGTGTATCGCGGCTGTGTACACCTGCAGAGTCGTGGCTGCTGCTGTCTCTGTGAGGTCTACGGATAAGTGTAGAGGACAGTGTAATGTGTTCACTGACACTGACACAACATGATCAGACTGATGGGTTGCGTTTGTACGTTTACTTTGCACTCTGTCGTAATATCGTACAGATGTGATGATGCAGCCGTTACTGGGCAGCTACTGAGCGTCTGTTAGCAGAGTATCTGGTGCGTTCATGGGTTGTCCGTACAAACAGTATTGTTAAACAGAAAGTTCGGCCAGAGAATTGTAGAGCAGTAAAATCCACAGGTTTACCTTTTCAATAGACACACACAATCACGGATAATAGGAATTCAAAATGCACAGTGTCGCTCCCATCAGGGCCGTAGGAAAATGGCAGGTCAGCGCCATCTCCTTTGCGCGGTGCGGCGAGGGTATGTGTTTGTCCTCATGGTCTCTGTGCCTACTGTGGTCAGACGAGATACTCTCTTGTTAGTGCCCAGAGTCAGGACTAAACATGGGGAGGCTGCATTTCAGATTCAAGCTGCTAAAATCTAGAAAAATCTTCCTGAAGATGTGAGACAGGCCTCCTCTCTGACAATGTTTAAAACCAGGTTAAAAACAGTTCTGTTTAGCTGTGCATACAACTGAGGGATTTTATATTTTTATCTTTCTTTTTAATGTACTGTGATTATTTATGATTTTAATGCTTTCTTATTTTGTTCAGCATTTTGAATTGCCTTGTGTATGAAAGGCAAGGCAAGGCAAAATTCAGTGGGGACTTCCCCAAGGGCCCATTCTTGGGCCAAAACATATGAATCAATGACTTGCTAGGTTTCATCAAAAGAAGACCTCACAAATATCAAAAAATTGGACGATGGAAGAGGACATGGGCAAAATTCAAACAAGGTTTGATGAAAATAATTAACATTAACGATAAATAAATAAAACAAATCATGTTTTCAAACAACAACTCTAACACAGCTGTCCAGGTGTCAATAAAAAGCAGAACAAATGAAAGAGTGCTTGAAATACGTTTTTTGGGAATGACAATTAATGAGACATTAATTTGGAAATTGCATGTAAATCATGTGAAAAAATATATATCATTATTTTTAATTATTACTGCATGATGTTAAACATTCACTTGATCATAAAGCCCTGAGGCTACTCTGCAGTAGCCTGATATTGGCCCAGTCCACCTACTGTTTGGAAGTATAGGGAAATACATACAATAACACCATACATCCTTTAATCCATCCATCCATTTTCTTCCGCTTCATCCGTTGCCGGGTCGCGGGGGCAGCAGTCTAAGCAGAGACGCCCAGACTTCCCTATCCACACACACTTCCTCCAGCTCGTCCGGGGGGACCCCAAGGCATTCCCAGGCCAGCTGAGAGACATAGTCCCTGCAGCGGGTCCTGGGTCTTCCCGGGGCCTCCTCCCGGTGGGACGTGCTGGGAACAACTCCCCAGGGAGGCGTCCAAGAGGCATCCGGAACAGATGCCCGAGCCACCTCAACTGGTTCCTCTCGACTTGGAGTAGCAGCGGCTCTACTCCGAGCTCCTCCCGTGTGACTCCTACATCCTTTAATCCTCTTACAAAAAAGCAGTGAGAATCATTCCAAAAGTGGACTCAAGAGAAAACACAAATATGCTTTTCATACAATCAAAACTGATAAAATTAGAGGATCTGATCAAACTACAGTCACTCATTGTGATGTAGAAAGCCAGAGACTCTCTGCTGCCAGCAGCTGTACACAAGATTTTCTCTCTCAAATCCAACCAGGACAGTAGAAGGAAGTTACACTTCTGTCTTTTTTGCCAGAACCACCCAGAAACACATGGGAATATCAGTGGTTGGAGTAAAACTGTGGAATCACAGTTTTATTATGAAATAAAAATAAAAATGTCTGCAAACATCCACATGTTTAAGGACAAAATCAAAACAACAGTGAAATAAATCACAGTCCATACGTCACTGGTCTACACACTTTGTTTACTGCTGAACTACAAATGTCATGGCTTCACCTCTGTGCACTGGTTGGTTGAATTTACTTCCTATCCGTGTGTCCGCAATGGCAGACCTCGTTGCTGGAGTGAAATTAATCTGAGAGGAGGCACAAGGTGGCACCAGCCTGGCTAGCAGACTGTATCACCTCGTATACTAAAAAATTGTCAACTGAACTGACGTTACCAACGTGGGGGAGAAGGGGAAAAAACAATGTCGCCAGAAATGAAATATAACAATGATAGGAAAAGAGGAAAAGCAATGAATGGAATTTATGAACATAATTACTTTGGTTACTATAAGCTGCCAGTTTAGGCTTATTTGATTCATTGTTATCAGTATGACAATAAATCACTCCCCCATCTCCTGTAAGGCCAAAGCCGACAGCTCCACTCAAGTCAATGTGTGAATCGAATAAGGCACAGTAACGGTCTTTTATTGTGGAAGGATATTGCATAGTTCCATTTCTATTAATACTACAGCACCAGCCCAGACTTCCACACTGTTTATTTGGCCTCGTAGATATGTTCCTCCTCTCTATTCTCACTAATTGAAGCCGGCACTAGGCCACCTGCCAAATAGTGCGTGTGCTTGTGCATGTGAATGTGTGCATAAGTGTGTGTGTGTGTGTGTGTGCAGGTGTCTGAGGCAGAGATAGAAGAGGTGTGAGAGGAGAAAAAAATATAGTGGACATTTGCAATCTGTTATTTGTGCTGCTGTCAAAGAGGCTCACTGTAACGTGTAACTGTGAGGAGACAAACAAATTGGTCATATCAGGTGTAATTAGTGTTTTTGAAAGTCACGGTCGACATCTTTGACACTGACTTGTTTGTTCATAATAGGGCTGTAATTAATAATTATTTTTGATAGTATATTAATCAGCCAATTATTCTTTTGATGAATCTATCAGTTGTTAAGATCCTGAAAGGTCACGGAATATGGGATTTATAACACATTTGACCAAAAGCTCAAATGATGCCCCTGGAGAACAGCTTCATAGAGATGACATTTTATATATTATTTTCAGTATTATTAGAATCATAAAACCTCCTTTCAACATGTTTAAGACAAATTTGGGAACAAAAAATAATCAATCAATGATGACTACTAAAGTCTGGAACAGTCTTCTTGAAAATGTGTGACAGTAATTCTTAAAACAGACATTATAAGGACTTTTTTACGTACATTATTTTGGATAGAATTTATATTAAAGTATTTATCAAATCCAGGTAATGCTGTTTAATGTACTGGCAACCTCATTCTATACCACCTATATTTGTGTGACTTTGGTCTGTGAAATGCACTATTATAAAGATGACTAAGTGTCCTTTTAAACCCGCATTTTTTCTTTTATTACAATTATATGACTTCCTCTTCTCTGCTCTTGCAAACACTGGTAGGATTGATATCATTGTCATCCTGATGACCACTGCTCTGTGAATGGACAATGTATATTAACTCAAGTAATTTCAGTACTGAGTAAAGGCACTCAGACTTCCCAATCCGCACACACTTCCTCCAGTTCATCTGGGGGAATCCCAAGGCGTTCCCTGGCCAGCTGAGAGACAGAGCCCCTCCACTGTTTCTTGGGTCTTCCCCAAGGCTCTCCTCCTGTTGGGACCTGGATTGATAACTATCCCCAAAAAGTGTAATAGAATCTCAGCTGGATAGTACTATAAAAAGTGCTTGTGTATGTCATGTGTTTGTGTGTGGTGGTGGCGACACAGTTATCATCAGATTGTTGTGTTGCTGCGGGCGCCGCAGAGCTGTCACATGCTCTTTGATAAGGATTTGACAATAGCAGGAGCCAAGGTCAGGACCCAGAGCCACTGAGGCCACCACAGCAGCCGCCTCTGAGTAGCACTACACACTGATAACACAGACACCTTCACTTAGGGCTTTTGGGAAAGATGGGCTCTTTAATACAACGTAAAAATGGATTATTATTTTGGGCCTGATGGACAAATGCACAGTTTATCTCCTGTAGTTGTTGATATAGACAACATTGAAAATGTAATTATAAGCATTACATTCATTTAAAATTACTGCAAAAATAATAACATAAAAAACGAATATGTAAAAATCTTGCCAAAAGTGGTACTTCAATCATGGTCAAAATTAGCCCTCTCCCACGCTGCCTATAACTCAGGTTGCCAAATATACAGCCGAATCCAGCTGAGAAAAGCTACACTATGCGTCTCCGTTTTTCACTTGCAGATGCCATTAAAGTCAGCAAATGTACCACTTTACAACATTCTGTCTCCTCATTAGCCAACATTGTGAAGAAATATCATATTTGTTCACAATGTTGAAGCAATATTGTGACTGGCTGGACTAGTGGATAGTCCAGCCATCCACTAGTCCAGCGAGTGGATGACTGGACTATCCACTCTATACTATCCACTGCAGTCTATACTATCCACTAGTCTATTATTATCCACTGCAGTCTATATTATTCACTTTGTAAACACTGTTATCAAAAAGTACTATACAAATGAAGTTATTTACCTCTTTAAAAATGATTTGAAAATTCTCTTGGGAAAAGAAAAAAACATATCAAAAAGGCATTAAGACAGTGAGTACATTTAAAAAAAGTAAAAATGTACACAAAGGGGAAGTATGTGATATATACTCTTGGTCTAATAAAGTCATTACAATTACAATCCAACTTATGTTGCCAGACACTTCCAGTCTGTGACTCTGATTGCTGAGGGAATCCACCGGCTTAGGTTTAGCTAGAAATGCTACTAACTCTGTGTACTACAAATATGTGGTGCTATTTATCATTTGTGTGAATTACGTTATTAAAAAGGTTAAGCCAAGACCCAATGAGATACTCTATCTGCTCTCTGATTGGATAAGCTGCTTGCAATTTGACAACATTGACGACATGGTGGCGGTTAGCGCTTGTCTTTCCCAGCTAGAAGATCCTGGGTCGATTCCACCTTCTGGCCTTTCTGTGTGGAGTTTGCATGTTCTACGTGTCTACGTAGGTCTCCTCCAGTGTCCCCTACCACATCAAATCATGTACAATATGAATATGGAATATTCAATATGGTATGAATGTAAAGAGAGAGTGAATGGATGGTGTTGGTCGAGGGCTTTGATTCCAGAGTGAGCAGCATCTCGCTTTTGTCATCACTGTGTGAGGAGAACATGGAAAAATATCCTAACCCTGAACATAGGGCTGGAAAGCGCAAGTGCGAGATTTTGCGAGATTTCCACCCGCGGATACAAACAAACCACACGTGCCAGTTGTATGGTGCTGAGATTGCAGACTTCTTCCTCCTTAAAGGACTTTCCTGTGTTATTTTGGACACATTTCGTCTCTGGGACAGAAAAACAGAGTGAGCGGTCGGAATTAGCTGTGAACTGACCATGTCCTGAAGTTTTTAAGACGGGGAGATGAGAAAGGTGCAGGGCCGTGTTCAAACTTATTGTTTTTTAATCCACTATTATGCATCAGAAAGACAATATAGAAACACTATTCCCATGCAAATACATTGATGTCCCTCACAGCTGTCTTTGCTGCGTTGGTTATGAGCCAATTATGAATGATCAGTTTTCCATCTCCACTTCACACTCACTGCAGCTTCACATTGGGCCTTTTTTCTTTTTGCTGTGTTGTCAAAAATAACATGATGTAGTTGGGTTACCTATTCATTTACTACTAATATTATGATTGTCCGTTTTCTGTTATATTTGAACATTTGTTAAATGTTACTTAATATGTGCTAATATGTTCCTCCTTTATCTCTCAAATAAATAAATAAATGTATCCTGTGTGACAACAATAAAGTTAATCTTATCTTAAAATACAAGCCACAATGAAAGGCTCGGCAGCGCACTACAGGTTAGCATTAGCTACAAGTTAGCTTGAATACATATTCAAGTTAACCATCAGTAAAATCAGACAAAATGTTTTATCACAACTGCGTAGCTTTTTACACAGCTTCAGTTGGTCTTTGAGAAACCTAAAAAATGAGCATGCTTCATGTAAATTGTGATGATTACAGCCGAAAACAAAGCAGAGCATTTTGCACCATTCATTTAAACCGCCTCTTCGAACAGCTGACGGTTTGTTTGTATCCGAGCAATGAACCGGAAGTGCTTCTGGGACGAGACTTTCCAGCCCTATAGTAAAGCGCGTTGGTTAACCTTTGCCTGTAAAATGTGCTACATAAATAAACATTACTTACTTACTTACATACAAATATAGTAAACATATTTTAAACATGATTTTGTTTTTTTGTGCTGTCAGTGAAAGTCAAAGTTAATTTCACCAAATGCTACTGGAAAAGAAAGACACACAAACATCATAAAAGCAGAGACACCACACATTTAGGATTCTGTTCACACATATTCAATTAATAGTAATTATTCTGGGACTTCCTTTTTTTTCTATTTGCAATCAACTGGTTAAAAATAAAGTACTGAAATCCTTCCTGTATTTAATAGTAAAGAGGTACAAGCTTTCACAGGAGGATAAACAGCCTGGAGGCTGACGCTCTGAGGAGGAGCACAAAAGCCTAACTCACAAACATGCACTCGACTCTGTCAGTTAACAGTAGTAATATCAACAGTTCATGTAAACAGATGCTTCATTTCCAGTCTTTAACAGAAGGCTCGTGCGTCCTCTCTGTAGCTTCAATATTTAATCTGTGTGTTTGTTTATCACTAATGATAAAACACAACATTAGTTTTCTAAATAGACCTGTAGTTTTATCACGGCGGCGGATAAAGAGGTTATAATCAAACGTCTTTGGCAGATCTAACTGTATTATGCCTGTATATTGTAATAAACATTTGTGTTATTAGTTCAATAGTAACATATAAAAAAGGTAATTACCATAGACACATGTGACTGTGCGCTGAAGTGAGTAAGTGTTCAACAGTGACTTGTGAACAGAGTGTGCACGTCTCTTTAGGCGTGCCCTCTCGGGAGCAGAGACAGTTGCACGTGTCCATTTTTCCAAACAAACTCTACAAAACCTGTAACTGCCCTTTAACCTTTTGGTAAGAAAAGGTTAAGTATGATTTGTGCATGGTGGCCTGATATCCGGTTATCTGAGGACAGATACTAGACAGATACAAGATTTAAATCAATTTAGCAGTTTTTAATGGTACCTACTTTTTTAATGGTAACTACTTTGGTCATAGCATTAACATAGTTTTGGCCCCATTTCTCTGTGTCTCTTTAACGGTGCAGTCCACCTGAAGTGTTTATCGAGACAGATCAGTCTCAGGCCTGGCATTATGTGATGCTTTAGCTCGCCTGTTAAAGCCCTTAAAGACTCTTGCTCAAAGGCCACAATCGCAGAACTCGTGCTCACTCGCAGACACACTCATCAGATCCTTTCCAGGGTCTTTGCTTTTATGCACATCACAGAAACACGTCGCCTTTTATGTTCGGAGGAATGGGATGTAACGTCGGCGAGAAGAGGGTGGTTCACGGGCCATTTGACGAGCACGTAATAAAAGAGTCATTCTTCAGACAGCCATTAGGGGAGAAGCGTTCAAAGCCGGTCTTGTACATTCAGCACACTTTGGCCCTGAGAGAAAAAGAGAGCAGTAGTCAAATTAAATAAGATTCATGCGGACTGGGCTGGGGCAATATCCAACTAATGTGCTACTGATTCGACTTAGTGTTATGAAAGAGGTACATGGAATGTTTACACAAATATGGCATTTTGTATCGGATGTACACAATTTGTATGCAAATTACATGTCTAACAAAAGTAACAAAAAGGTTAATCAATCCTGTAGCCTGTGTCAAAAGAAATTGGAGGGTTATTCTAGTCCTGCTTGGATTCTAATGTCTGTACCATTTTTTATAATAATTGAAGCTTCTGTTGATTACAAATTTCACCTAAATGTAGTTTGTTTTCCGAAGATATTCAGTGGATTGCAAAAGTAACTTGAACAGTTACACATTCTGTCATGTTTACAACCATAAAGTAACTTTCCAGCTGGACAATGACCCTGTGAGCAGAAATGTTCTGAGCACTCTCGCTTCACAGCAAGAAAATCCTGGTTTGGAATAGGTTAGTTTGCATGTTCTCCCCGTGGATGCATAGGTTTTGCGCCTGGATTCAGCTGTTTTTCTTGCCACTAAAAGCATGTACAAGGAGATGGGTCCCCTGGCGCTGGTGCTGACAGAGTCCTTAGAAATTAGGCAGAAAGGTGGCTAACGACCCCTCTCACACTCTTCAGTCAGTTTGAAGTGCTGCTACTAGGGAGATGGTGTGTGTTGTTTTTGGATGGACAGGAAACATGTGTTGTTTCTCGATGTGTGGATCTTGGTCATAAACCAAAAGACCTACTGCTGTGATTGCAGCAAAGGGGTTCCACAAGCACTCCACTCCACATACTGGTTTTAGTCTTTTTTAAACTAACAAATCATGTTGCATATCTGTTGTATTCACTTCACAAGAATGTGTTACTTTGATGTGGTCTTTCAATAGAGAATCTTTAGCTTTGTGGTCATAAAAATGACGTAATCTAATAGTTTAATCATTGGTTTGTGTGCATGAGAAATGTATACCTTTCACTCAGTTGTGATATAAGCCTATGTTTATGTGTACTTCTTAAACATGCTTTCAAAAGAATGTATTATCATCTGTAATGTATTGGTAGTGGAGGGGGGGGTAAATGAGAGTTGGTGTGTGTGTGTTTGTGTGTGTGTGTGCGTGTGTGTGTGCTGTTGTTGTACATCAAATGACTACTCTGCTGTAACCTGTCTATAGAGGACCCCCGAGATGATGCATCTCAAGGAGGTTATTCCTCTTTAACTAAATTTCTAAATACATTTGCAAAAGTATTCATATTTTTGCAAACCGGTGTATAAAAGGAACCCCAGTTATGTTTGGATGCTTTGGATTGTGCACTGTTTGAAGAGAAGGGCTCTGTTAGTGTGGCTCATGAAAGAAGCTCGTCTCAGGAATGATGTTTGGATGTTATCTAGTTTGCCAACACAAACATATTATAATGCTACTGTCCTGTAGTGCTATCCTAAATGTCTCCTTTCCTTCTCTATTTTCTATTCTATTTTTTCACATAAAGGTCACTGATCACTTATTTCAAAACTTATAACCAGTGTGCAAAATAACTGTCACTATATAGCAGGTTCCTGAAAATGATTCACTACACACCCATGGCAGGTGCACTAACTGGGGACCCTCCTGGACCCTCACCCTCCCCCCATGTTTTGCACTATCCCTATAACCTTACATTCTATGCTATTGCCTATCTCATTAACAAACATGTTTGGCATTGCAGCGCTCGGCCTTGGTCTGAACTTGAATAAAACATGGGATCTATAAGACATGATGTGACGTATAGTGTATGAGCCTCCTGGGGCTCCTCAGTGTCTCATGTTAGAAGAAGGATGCGTGACGTGTTCTTAAAAGCCGTAGTGAAGAAAGAGACCAGTATAGCTTGTGGGTAAATTGCTTGTGACAATCCCATAGCTCATAGAAGACTTCGAACAAGGAGCCTCTTCCTTTGTGCTCCTTCACTTTCTATTTAGCCTAATTAGGACCACCGGGCGGGCGGAATGTTGCAGCCATTATGAGCCCGCTGGAGCCTGCAGGTGGAGGCTCCACATGAAAGACTTCGGCTGAAAGAGGTAAGAGAAGGACGAGTGTGCACAGCCATGCATGAATCCAACACTAGGCTAATGCTTCTGGACACACAAAACGGAGAGATAGGAAAGCTGACAAGGGAAATAAAAATAACGCAAAATGCAAAGGATGAGACTGAGTCCACTTGAGGATTTGGGAATTCAAGAGGAAGAAACTCTGAATGATGTCTCAGTCTTTTACAAAATTGTCAATAGGTTGAGTATCAACCAAAACCTTGACATAGGTCCAACATAAACCAAAACAAAACATGAAAACATGGATTTGTTATTTAACTACAGTCGGACCTGGACAAAATAGCACACACCCAAAGACATAACGTTCAGGCATTAATTTCTTGGTTGCCGTCCAAGGAGAAGTGGCATTTGAAACAGAGACACAGCAGAAAGGGCTCTGTCTCTGTTTCCAACACCAGATCTAACTCAAGCAAGACTGCAAACTCTTTTTGATAGTACATAACACACCTCCATTATGCAGATAGGAAAGGAAGAACCAACAGGACAAAATACACTCCGTATCAGCATATACAAATATATATTTTAGCCAAATATTTTTTTTATTAAAATGATAATTCCAATGTCAATCTCAAACAGACTCATATAAATGTTGACCTTAAACATTTATATGAAAGCCAGATTGGTATTGGACAGGAACAACGTTGGTGCATCCATAGTTATGTAACCAAGCATCAGATTAAAAGAAAAAACTAAATCTTATCATAAATAATATTGCTGCAGAATCCTATCAAATCATTGAACTAAGTAAGTGAGGAAGAGCGTGCACTGATGGCAGAGGTTTTCAAATAAAGAAAATGCTTTGGCTACACATTTTAAGTTAGTACGCCTCCAAACTCCAACCTGGAAATGTGCTTGAGAAGTATCACATTTTGTTACTTCTGTGAGTGTCGCTCTCTGCAAAAAGCTTCCATTATTTTGTCCCCACCTCACTACAATGAACTGGCACAGCATCGCATCAAGTGATAGACACCTTCATAATGCATTTTCCCCCTTTGAGGTAATGCATTTCACAGTGGATCTAATCTGCAGTCACTGTAGCCTGCTGCACCAGACAAGACTGAATTTAAGTTTAGCCACTCAAATGTGAAATCAAACGCAGCACCATTTGTCAACTCTGCAGGGAAGAGTAACAAAAAGTAATATAGATGAAGTCCTAAGGTATTTACAGTTTCAAAGATACGTCCATGGTTTTTCTTTGATGGAAAACTGACAATAACAAACTTTTTGCATAGAATAGCCAAAATGTTGTTCACAAAATGGGATAAGTGAAGCAAAAAATCCCCAAATGTAGGAGTGCCGTGCATTCAGCAGCCCACCCTACAAGAATTATCACTATAATTTCTGCGATACAGAACAATGGCAAAAACTGTAAAAAATAATAATATTCATTTTAGGCCAGTTAAACATATAATTTCTGAAAGTATGAAGCTGAAATCGTTTCAAAATGTAGAAAAAAGTTGAAAGGGCTGAATACTTTCTGAATGAACTAGGGTGTAGTATAAGCCATCCATCCATCCATCCATTTTCTTCCCCTTAATCCATTTCTGGGTCGGGGGGGTGGCAGTCAGAGCTGCACCCAGTACACTTAGCACCAGCCCCTCACTGATCCTCCTGCAGGTGGTGAGTCCACAGGAGCTGAGATCTTTCAGTGGGAGCTTCAGGCAAAGTGGGGTTAAGTGTCTTGCCCAAGGACACAACGACAGCAGTCATCAGTGGGAGTCGTGAAGTAGGTCTTACGGTGGGCTTGAACCCACGACCTTCAGGCCCAAAGGCCAATGCTCTACCAACTGAGCTACTGTCGCCCCTAGTATAAGCAACAATAAAAAAAGCAACAATTTGAGTATATGTATTTCATCGATAGAAAATTGAAAGAAAATCTGCTTTGATCTTTTGTTTTTACATTCAAACTCCTCTATAAACACTGTTTGGCAGTTTATATTTAAATAGTGAGTGTTTATCGAGGAAAGTGGAACTGTGCCGGCTGAGTGCAACAGACTCATCTCTAGCCAGCGCTAACGTGACCCCAGGCCGCCTCTACTGTAAGCACATCTCATCAGGCAGTCGGCACATGTGCTAATGCAGATAAATGAGGCTGCTTATACCAGCACAACTAGCTCTGCTCAATCTGGGCTCATCAACACTCTGCATCTGTCCTACAGGCTCCCAGGGACACCTACCGCCCCGTCCCGCACGGTGACAGGCGCCCGCCACTCTGATTATCCTTTAATCCGCCCTCCGAGGCCCCACGTGCCAAGCACAGATTGTGCTACCCATGTAATCTACAAGGGCATCGCCGCTAACGTGGTGCGTATGCTAACATGCTCAAATATAGACACCAGGGTTTTATTTATTTATTTATGTTTTTTAAACCCTTTTCGGGCAAATTGATGCATATGTTTTGTGTTGAACATCTAGATGCAAAAGAAAAACAATATTTTGTCTTTAGTATGTTTGTTGACATACATTGAAAGACATCTGACGCTTTGCTTTCAGACAATCAATTACCCCTGACTGAGGCTGGCAAGAGCCGGTGCATCAACAACCTGCTGGACACTCATCAGACAGAACTTGCAGTGTGAGAAAACAGAGAGTTTACCTCTAACAAGCATAAGCACACAATTACAAAATTAACCAGATTGGATATAACATAGCATAACATACACAGAGTACTTGTACTTGTCCAATACCAATCCTGGTCTCAGACTGCAGGCGGTGCTTCTGCCTCCAGAATCATTAACAGGGCTCGGATCCACACACCAAGCAACATTTTTGACCAGTGCCTTTTTACATGTGGACATGCAAGTCTTTGCTCCATTGAACATTGTAAGGAAGGGATTATAGAACTACATGTGACAATGTGGGATTGTCAGGCCCGTCACAAGGGGGTTGCGAGGCCCAGTGCGAACTCGAAACGCGAGGCCCTGCCCTGACACTTTTTTCCCAGATCTGAGGAAATTTTTTCCTGTTATAATCTTTGACATGAATTCAGCACCACCTCGCGCGGTGCGTGAAGAGATCAGCACGCGCGTAGCCGAGTGTCTTCGCTCCTATGCAGCGTTGGGCGCGGGCACGCACACACGCACACACGCACACACAAACACTATGGCACTTGGCATTGCGACATTGGTCGCGGTCTTTTTAGCTGACATGGCTCTTTCGTCCTGTGGCAAAATGGCAGAGCAACTCAAAAGTCTTTTTCTTCTAATAGTTAGATTTCGGCAAAATGCGCCAAAATGGCTATGAGGCGGAGTCAATATATATATTTATATTGACTCCGGATGCATGGCAAATAACGTTTTTGCCATGCATCCACACACTCTGACAACATATGCTCCTTCTCCTACTCCTCCACACACACTGACCACAACATACTCTTCACCTCCTCCTCCACACACTCTGACCATAACAAGGCGTTTTATGCCCAAAATCCACTCCACTCGCAGTGGCCGCTAAAGCTAGACATACAGTGTGTTTGCTAATGCTTTTAAAAATATGTTTTTGATGTGGATATTCGGACTAAACATTGGCAATAGCAGCGCTCACACACCTGTCACACCGCTGATCCTCCTCCTCCTCCTCTGCTCACACAAAGGGGTCTGCTCCTCTGCTCACACCTGTATCGCTGCTCCTCCTCCTCCTCCTCCTCTGCTCACACAAAGGGGTCTGCTCCTCTGCTCACACCTGTCTCACTGCTCCTCCTCCGCGAGTATCCATCTCTCCTACACTGCGATCATTCCCGGTTCTTTCTTCGTATCTCACTCAGACACTGCTAAAGTTATCTGACAGCTCCGTAAAGTTTTTTCGGAGGACCCGCTGCATACATAGCTGCCCGCGCGCCTGCCTGTTTACAAATCGCTTTTGGTGAAAATTTGACTTTACTTGTAAAAATTGTCTTTTGATTAAACGAAATCAAAGAAGTCCAGAGAAATTGGTTTAGGGGTCCAAACTTGGAGCGCAGTCTGCCCTTTGGGGACCCTTGAACTATTGTATTTATAAAAATAAAAAAAGGAATGAAGATTGCGAGGCCCCTGTGTGGTGCGAGGCCCTGTGCGACGGCACAGGTCGCACAGCCCTTCCGACGGGCCTGGGGCTTGTAGTAGCACTTTGGTTGACCAGGCAGTAGGGGGCGGTAGCCTGGATACAAGCTGCTATGCCCAGCACGTCTGCCACTTGCCCTGCTTCCGGGTCCTGCCCGTGTGTCGCTTCGTCCCTGTCATTCCTGAGCTCCCAGGTAAATATTTTACAGAAATTATAATGTCTTTAATGAAAGTTTGAAAGCGTTTTTATCTAAATGTAGTCCGTTGTGTGGTTGTGCCCCGCGAGGTAGCTCCAAGCCTGCGTGTGTCCCCAGTCTGGCAGCGTCCCGGGAATGGTGTGGACCAGCCGTCATGGCCCCTCACCGAGCGTCATTGCCCCGGTTCGGTAGCCTGGATGTGGCTGGGGAAGGCGAGTTCCGAGCCTGCTGGAGCGCGGCTGCCTTGTTTACCCTTTTTTTTAAATGAAAATGTAACAGCATATTTTATTCGTTCTCATGTTGAAAAGAAAAGGACTGATAAAATAAATATTCTGTAACAAAATTATGCCTCCTTTATCAATGCTCCTTATCTGTGTTACCTTGTCTGTGATGTTTTGGCCGAGCTAAGAACTAATCGAACATCACATACCCTCCCACGGTTACATTCATATTACTATTTTTTTCTTTTCTTGTTACCCTACAATCTTGAGTTTAATTTGTGTGACACAAAGTGGTGAAAAGCTACTAGTGTATCCAGAGGGCTGCCCTGGGACAGACTGTTAGCATAACTGCCAAATTGCACCAGTTGCCCCGCCATCCACCATCCGCCATACTCTCACAGACCAGATTCATGCTGAGTCGTGTCTTGCCCAATGACAGCTGTCCCACTAGGCACCTGTATTTTCAGTATTAAGCTGGACAGGTTATTGGCTGGCAGCTGGGGGCATTTACAACAGTGGAAGAGAGAAGGACACTGGAAAAACTGCTCTCCATCATTGATAATACTGCACATCTTCTCCACCGGACCATAGAGGGGCAAATGAGCTCTTTACAAGTCAATGGTCAAACAAATTTACATATGACTTTAATACAGTAGATATTTTCACAATAAATCAGTATATTCCGTCATTCCTCCGCTTGTAAACCTTTAGATTATAGGTTTGAATCTGGACAGCGCATCATCCAAAATAAAGCAAACTAAGAACTGTTTCCAAGACGAATAATAAACTTTGGTAAGTATTTTCCAGGTGATCCAGTAATCTATTTTCCTTTGATCAAACCATGGAATCTTGTTAACAGGAATCCGGTGACTGCAGGCGGCTCTTCAGATGCGCACAATAAGCCTGCGTTATGCCCATACACCAGTGAATCAAATCACAAGAAAAACATTGAAAGTAAAGTAAAACAAATTGCAGATTGTAACGAATACAATCAA
Organism: Knipowitschia caucasica; assembly: GCA_964034765.1. Taxonomy (NCBI): domain Eukaryota; kingdom Metazoa; phylum Chordata; class Actinopteri; order Gobiiformes; family Gobiidae; genus Knipowitschia; species Knipowitschia caucasica. The sequence goes on from OZ035823.1 coordinate 30,836,344, forward strand.
CTGTGCATATCAAGACCAGCTGTGTATCTATCGGACAACGTGCTTGCCCTGAATCTTTGTGTGTTTGAAATTGGGAATAAAAAGGTTGGGGAACACTGCCATAGAACCTTATATATTGCAGTCTGTTCTATTTAAGTTGTGCCCTTCTCCTCTCACCATGATCTCAAGGACACACAGTCAACATTTACGGGAGCTTTGATGGCTTCAAAGCACACATTACAGCTATACTCCCCCTTTCTCTCCCCTCCTCGTGGCATCAGCGGGTCTCGCCCTGTGCATCGCGGTGTAATTAACAACACAATGGGGTGCGGTGTTGCATCCAACCGCACATTTAGAAGGAAGCTCACGACCAGCTGCTGCCAGTCTAGAGACGCAGTGGCGGCCTTCCTTACCTCATTATGCTCTTGATGCGTGGATATTGTTATTGTTGTACCAAAAGGTTTCTTTTATGTTTTAGAATTATATTTCAGATGGAGGGAAGGTGCCAACCCTATTGGAAAGATGTTTTTTCAAGAAAAGGTGAATTGGAAAGTGTCGACAGGTTTTCCAAATGTGTTATTTGATAGTAGTAAGTAGTAGTAGTAATCTTTATTTATATACCGCCTTTTCACTGCACATCGGAGTCTCAAAGCGGTTTACAATTGTGATTTTTGGGAGCAGGGTCGCCAGTACAGGAGGCACATGCCAGACCTATTGTACATATTTTTAGTGGTAGGGGAAACCGGAGCACCCGGAGGAAACCTACGCAGACACGGGGAGAACATGCAAACTCCACTCAGAAAGGCCCTGGTCCAACCGGGATTTGAACCCAGGACCTTCTTGCTGAGAGGCGAGAGTGCTATCCACTCAGCCACCGTGCCGCCCGGTGCATTGGTTCACTTTCCAATCCTGCTTCACATCATGCATACATTTTGAAAATTCTAAGTTATCAATCAAATTATTTGTAGAGCACATTTAGAACATTATCGAATTTCTATACAGACAGAACAAGACAACATGCGCAAGATGGCGGACGCATTTGTTTGGAGCCTTTTTTGAGTTGCACGTTTTTTATGATTTATTTTTAAACTAAGTTTCTTTTACTGTTTTTATTTGCCCTGCTCGAAGGATTAAGCAGATTTTAACAGACTGTATCAAAAAGGATTACTGTCACTCTTAACTGGACTGTTTATCAGCCTAATGGACTATTAAGTTGAAAGTGTAGCTATTGTAATAGAAATTAAGTAAATATGTAATACAAACAATAGTTGTACAGTGCCTTGCGAAAGTATTCGGCCCCCTTGAAACCTTTCAACATTTCAACACATTTCAGGCTCAAACATAAGCTATAAAATTTAAATTTTTTTTGTCATGAATCAACAAGTGGGAACACAATTTAATTGATAATTAAACTTTTTTTAACAAATAAAAAACTGAAAACGTGGGCGTGCAATAATTATTCGCCCCTTTACTTTCAGTGCAGCAACTCAGTCCAGAATTTCAGTGAGGATCTTTGAATGATCCAATGTTGTTCCTAAATGACTGATGATGATAAATAGAATCACCTACAGTGTAAATCATTCTCCGTATAAATCACCTGCTCTTTGATAGTCTTCAGGGTTCTGTATTAAAGCGCAGAGAGAAACCATGAAGACAAAGGAACACACCAGGCAGGTCCGAGATACTGTGTGGAGAATTTAAAGTCGGTTGTGGACAAAAAGAAGCTTTAAACATCTAAAGCCAGTGCCAGATTGAAATGGGATAGCTAGCCAATCTGTAGTTCATCCAGAGCGATCATGGGCCCTCTTGGCTGCGCATCTCTATCATCTTTTCCTTTTTGAGATGAAAGTTTGGAGGGACGGCCGGGTCTTGGTAGATTTGCAAGCGATAATCTTCCATTTATAGAATTGCTTGCACAATGCTCCTGCTCATTACTTCGCAGTACAACAAGCTATCAGCGCCTGTCACTACACTGCGCAGTTTCTCTGTAAACTTATCTATCAACCTACACCATTAAATGTTAATCGGACAATACAGTACACATATACATCCTTAACACACATGCACGGACGATTTCAGAATTTGCTGTCAACGTTTTCCTGACAAAAATACTGTTTTAAAGTGACAAAAAGCGATTGCGAAAAACCCGGAAGTTACCATGAAACAGCTAGCTAGCTTAGCTGTTACCTGCCTAGCACGTCCTGGTGAAACCTTTGGGAGCTAACTATTTTATTTGCAGTCATTAAATACATTTCGAATTATAAGGGCTGTCTAATATTTGTTCAAATTTATATATATTTTTTTAATTTTAGAATTATATTCGAATTTTGAAGTCGAAGCCTTAGTGTTTAGCAGCGCTGTAGAGGCTAGAGGACGCAGGCTGTTCGCTCCTTCGCTCTGTAGTGAACGAATGTAGTGTTACTGCAAATGGCGAATAAAAAAAATGAATCTGAATCTTGTTCTGTGAGTGGAGGAGAACAAACGGCCCGCTAAGACTCTACTCAGCACTTTTCACGGCATACATTTCATACACAGCTGAATCAATGACCTCAAGTTTTCAATTAAATGATGTATTATGATACAACTTGTATGTAGTAAAAAGCATTTTTATGAACTACTTAGACAAAAAATCGGCTATAGCTTCTTTAAAAGCAAGTACAACACATGTCACAAATCAAGTTCTTTGTGTTTCCTCCTTGCCTCCTTCTGCCCAGATCCTCCCACCACAGTTTTTCTCAGTGTCTTTGGTGCATTTTTCACATAATTCTTCACATTTTAACAACAGTTAGTGCATTTCTCAGAACAATGAGTGCAAACTGCAAAACCTCATGGATAACCTGCTAAAAAGTCACTTTCTCAAAATGAACTTAATTCCTCAAAAGAAAGTCTTCATGTCAATGAAACTGTCTGTATCTCAAAAGAATAAGTCCTGACATCAGTGTTTATGAACAACAGTCAAATGATTTAGTCATGTTTTCATTGTGACTGTATTTAGTGATACATATGTATGTACTGTATGTTCACATATTTACTGCTTATGCTCTTTGCAATTCTACAGCATTCTGCAACAAAAATAGTACACATACAGTATTTACGTAGAAAAACATACAAAAAATAATTACGGTAGAACCTCCACAACATTGAGTCGTGTGTGACATCATCGCGGCAGTTTCTCCTTTGAACACTTTACAAATGCTTTTGGACATGTATCAGTTACTTTCATACAGTTCTCTGCTGTTTTATAACATTAACATTTGCTTCTGTCCTGTCAATCAGAATGAAACATACTTTTCACGACTGAATAGTTTCTGTAAAACCAGTAGTCCTCATTTCATCGCTTTGGTCATCACATACAAAACTGTTCAAAACCAAAATCTGTCAAACTAATTTCATACATTACTTTATCTTTTTATATCCAGAAAATCTTTCCTAATTTCGAATTTCAGCTTCACTCATGACGAGGTGTGTGTTTTATTGTTTACATTCGTCACAGTTCTACCATAATGATATTCTGTATGTTTGCTCTATGTATGTGACTGTATTTCTGTTGCACAATGCTGTAGAATTGCAAAGAGCATATGCAGTAAATATGTGAAAGACATACAGTACACAGACATACATCGAAACACATACATGCACAAACACACACACACAGTAAATACATACATGCACAAACACACACACACAGTAAATACATACATGCACAAACACACACACACATACAGTACATACAGTATAAATGTTCTTTTACTCTCACTAAATACAGTTGTGTGTAACTTTACTGTAGTTTTCAGCTGTACAGTGCTCATCAAGATCAGATTTTTTGCTTTGAAAACACAGAGAGTAAAGTGTCACAATGAAAACGTGACGAAGTCATTTGACTGTGTTGTTCATACTCCATGTTGTTAAGACTTATTATTTTGAGACAGACAGTTTCCTCGACAGGAAGACTTGCTTTTGAGGAATAAACTTTTCATTTTGAGAAGGTGATGCACTTTTGCAGGTTATCCCCAAGGTTTTGCAGTTTGTACTAATTGTTCTGATAAATGCACTAACTGTCGTGCAAATGTGAATAATTATGTGATAAATGCACCAAAGACACTGAGAAAAACTGTAAGTAGCATATTTATTTTGTAAACAATGTAAATGTATACATTGAATGACGTTGCTCGTTTGTTTTCTTTCAATTCACTTTATTATTTTCATTATTATTTTTTAACTAAAGTCAGCATGACACTAGATTTAACTCATTTTAACTCAGATCCTCCCTCTCCCGAAGAAGACAAAGTAAAGTGGTTGAGCAACTTCAGCTCAGCCTGTGATAATGGCCTTATTTACATAACAAAGTTGGCCGTTCACAGGTGATTTAGTTTGTTAGCTAAAATCCTTGGAGTCATTTGGCACCGTGGTGGGCTTTTTAGGTAGAAGTGCCAAATGAGTGATGATTCTTTCTTTTTAGTGTTCAGGACTGCGTTAGACCCCGGGTCAAAATTGACCGGCTAACAACGAGCGGTGGTGCCGGTTCACGCTGGGTGTCAAAGTCAAGGCCTAGGAGTCAGATCCGGCCCGTGAATAAATTATCTTGTTCTTGGGATATTTGATTGTATTAGAACCGGCCAACACAGAGCCATAAAAAAAAAGTTTATTATTTATTTAATCATTAGATTTAAAAAAAAGGTACACTGTGTTACGTCTTCAATAGGGCATATGCAGCCATTAATTTAACAGGTTTGAACCAGACCGACCCTTGGCTTGTAGCTAATTTTTATTTTTTTGGGCTCTGATGCATTTGACTTTGACATCCCTGCTCTATACGTTCTATGCTCTTTCTGAAGCAAATGAATATATTCTACACTTTTATTCTAATAGCTCATCACCCATTTTCAGCCAAACTAAATTCTCATTTCATATTTCGGGGCATTTCTCTCAAATGTGCGGACAATTTAATAAATGGTTCATTGCTTCTGAATTTCCTATCTTCTACTAAGTAACTAGTAATTAGACAAATGTGGTGCAAACTCCAAACATTAACATTATGTGGATAAATTAATTAGAACTTTTCCAACAAGGAATCCAAGACCAAGTCACATAGCACCAGCCCTTCACTGATCCTCCTGCAGGGGGAATCCAAGACCGTTTGGATTAATGCAACCATGAGTGTATTTCCTATTAAGAACGGTCTGGACTGGCTGAGCATCCCCTTGACTGTGCTCCAGCTAGACTCCTTGGGGTCAATTAACCTCCATCGCAGCTGCAGCCACGGCTCTAAGGAACACTGCTTTTACAGCTACTGACGAGGCACAATTTGTCCACCATATCCAACGAGTTCTGCATAAAACAGGTCATAGGCCAATGAGGCGTAGAGGGCGAAGAAGAAGCAGTTTTCCCACAGGTTTGGATCATCAGAGTCCAGGAACAAGACTCTCCTACGAGATTATGTTGCTACACTTTTCATTAGTGTAGCTTTCAGAGCAAGAGAGGCTTGGATCTTTGTTTCCACAGGGCCCCCAAAAATGCTCCTTTATTTGGAATCAAGTCTAAAATTGGACCCAGATATACAGAGCTCGTTCTGAAACCACTTAGAAGAGAAATTATGTGGATGAGAAATGATATGCTGCATTGTTACAGTAGAAAGAGTAAATTGATGGTTCCTGGAAAATGTCATTTTTTGATATTTTCTGCAATGAATCAACTAATGCTTAGAAAGGTCTGTGTCTCTGGAAAAGGTTAGAGCGCTCTAATCCCCATTTCATCAGTGTCCTTTATCTTCCATTTACATAACAGTGTATGCAACTACAGCACCATTATAGGATTTATTTTAGACTGGGTTCAAAAATGACCTGGATCCAAACAGGCCCAGATAGCAAAATTGTTGTGGCCCAGATGTGGCCCACAACCAAGGTGTTGATGTGGCCCACATACCGCGTGGATGTCCGGCGATAGCATGATTCTAACTCGTATGCCAGATGTGGCCCACATCTGAACATCATTTGGGCCATATGTTTACCAGATCTGTACCACATCAAACACAAGTGGCCCGAGCACGGGCCAGAGAGGGGGCATCTCTGGCCCACATCCGGCCCAGTTCCGTTCTGCCACAACCTGCTTTTTCATTGTGGCCCAGATTTGGCCCACATACCGCGAGGATGTCCGGCGATAGCATGATTCTAACTCGTATGCCAGATTTGGCCCACATCTGAACATCATTTGGGCCATATGTTTACCAGATCTGTACCACATCAAACACAAGTGGCCCGAGCACGGGCCAGAGAGGGGGCATCTCTGGCCCACATCCGGCCCAGTTCCGCTCTGCCACAACCTGCTTTTTCATCGTGGCCCAGATTTGGCCCACATACCGCGTGGATGTCCGGCGATAGCATGATTCTAACTCGTATGCCAGATTTGGCCCACATCTGAACCTCATTAGGGCCATATGTTTACCAGATCTTTACCACATCAAACACAAGTGGCCCGAGCACAGGCCAGAGACGGGGCATCTCTGGCCCACATCCGGCCCAGTTCCACTCCCAGATTTGGCCCACATCTGAACTTTATTAGGGCCATATGTTTACCAGATATTTACCACATCAAACACAATTAGTGGCCTGAGCAAAAATGTGACCCACACTCAATACCACATGATAAATGCATTAATAAATCAAATAATAAATGCATTTGAAAATATGTTTATATTATTTATTAACAAAAGTTGAAAAATGTGAAACAAATTATCTTAATAAAATATTAAATGAACAATTGGGACAAACTAACAAAAACAAAAAGGCAAATCAGGAAATTTCAACATGAACACAATTTTACAACAGGCCTCAGTCCTGGAATTGCCTTGCGTGAGACGCCTCAACACTCGTCTCACGCCGCTTCCGGCCTTCTCTCTCTCTCCTTCCCCCATCCCGGTCAGGAGCAAGGTGCAACCATCTCTTTATTAGCATTTCCACCTCCTGGTTGGTTGCCCGGCTTGACAGAGGGTTATTTCTGACAGTCTCTTAAAAGAAGAATAGATGTAAAATTAGTGTAATAACGTGTGCCGAAACCAAAACATAATAACAGCCAATTAAAGCCAATAACGTAATACATTTGTGTGGCAACAACAATGTATTACTTTATTGGCCTTATAAAAAACAATTATAAAATATATTGCCCAAAAAGAACCCTCCCCCCATAAAAAATAAAAAAGAATATGACATAATGTGACAAAAACGAAGCACAAAAAAAAGTGTAATTCACAGAAATACAGTCAAACCGTATCAATCTTCAAAAAAAACATTTATCAATAAGCGTCTCCAGCTGCATTAACTGACTTTATTTTCGTATTCATTACGAAAGTGCTATCCATGTCCATGTAGTGGAATATACGTCCTTTTGAAGAAAAAGTAGCGCAGATTTGCGCTGGAGTGACATTATATTTTAGATCGAGTTTTGATGAAACAAGGAAGAGAATGTGTTTCGGGTCGCGGATTGTGTGACGTGCAAATCCATATTCATGTATTATCCTTATTGGGAGACCCTAGCTTCGTCCCAACAGTGGGTGTGTGTGGGGGGCGAAAGCTTCGTGGGTGCGGGGAGGGGAGCAGAAAAAGCGAGGCCGGCGAGTCCGCGGCTTCAAAATCCCAAAGTCCGTTAGTGCAGCTTTAACTTACCCAAAAAAGAAGTACCAGGAACTACCGGTCTGGTCAGTGTCTGTCAGAACTCGAGAAGGAGAATTAGAGCAGAGATCAGTTGCGGTCAGTGCGAACGGCGTTTGTCAAAATTCGCGCTCTTTGAGGGAGGGAGGAGGAGAGAAGCACTTGCTTTTCAGCTAGTGCCCAGATGCGTTCAAAAGCACACGGAAATGAGGCAAACACAGACAGTTTAATTCTTGATTAGATTCACTGTCCTATATTTGTTTAACTAATAAATACATGTGTTCAACGAGACGTGACTATGTATGTATGAATGTACGATAACGGGATAAATTATTACAATTATGTTTTGCAACAATGGGACTTACAATGGCGCCCTCTTTAGGTCACACACTAGGCGCTATACATAGTTCCCACAGACCAATGAATGTCACATGACCTCCTCGGAGACGCCATCTTTGATGGCACGCTGCTGTGTTTGTGCATTCCATTAAACAAAGAATGAGAATAAATGTAGATATTCAAACGCAAATTGGAAAAAAAGGGCAACTTTTGAGCAAATAATTGTATATTAATACAATGGCACCACAGTTTAACGTGCTACGGACATGTTTTACATATTTGATCAAATTATGCAGCAAAAATTAACAAGCAATGCAAACATTTCTCAAAAACTTTAGATTTAATACAAGTTGGAGCTCCATTTAATTATTTTAATTATATTAACAATTAATTGAATTAATGCTAATGCCACACGGACACTCTGGATTGCTGTTATTGTTTATTTCCGCGTTTTTGACCGTATGTTTTGGTGAATGGTGGGCAACTGATTTTTCCAGGCGTAAAGAGCAGTTTATTTTATGACACAGATCTTTTTACAGAAGCAATGCTGTTTGTGAACATTGTTTTAGCCCACCATAGAACTATTATTATCTATTTAATACATTTACGTTGCCCTCGAGAGCCTCGGACGCGACACCGATCCTCCTCATAATAAAGTAATCTAAATAATGAAACTCTCAAGTTACCAGATATCAGCATACACAAGTTAGTACTGAGTAAATTACGTCTGTCAACACATTATAAGATACGATACGCACCTGACACAAAGTGCTCCAAGCATATTCTTGCGTGTTTTGAGGGAGTTTCTTGCCTGTTTATCTTCGCAAGCCATAACCTCCGTGGTTGTTCTGACAAAAGCTTAGTCTTCTCACATTCATGAAGTCTAATGATGGGTATACTGTAAAATCCAAGTTTAACGGAACCTCCGGCACGATTTGAACATCCATTGACCCAGCAGGAGATGACCATTTTCAACTTTATCACGACATTAACACGTTTCAGCTTCTTTTTCTATTGTTTTGCCCACAGAATGCCAACACAAATGGCGCCGGGTCGGCAAATCCCCGTATGTAGTGACGTCATGTAGGAACTATGTATACCCGTTTCTGCAATGTTTGAATGTTTAGCACCGCCCCCCAACTCGCTCAATGGCTTCTCATTTCCCCTACGCTCTCATAACATTTCAGAATTTACTGTCAACGTTTTCATGACAAAAATACTGTTTTAACGTGACAAAAAGCGATCGCGAAAAACCCGGAAGTTACCATGAAACAGCTAGCTAGCTTAGCTGTTACCTGCCTAGCACGTCCTGGTGAAACTTTTGGGAGCTAACTATTTTATTTGCAGTCATTAAATACATTTCGAATTATAAGGGCTGTCTAATATTTGTTCGAATATATTTTTTTTAAATTTTAGAATTATATTTGAATTTTGAAGTTGAAGCCCTGGTGTTAAGCAGCGCTGTAGAGGCTAGAGGACGCAGGCTGGTCGCTTCTTGTTCTGTGAGTGGAGGAGGACGAGCGGCCCGCTCAGACTCTACTCAGCACTTTTCAAGGCATAAATTTCATACACAGTGGAATCAATGACCTCAAGTTTTCAATAAAATTATGTATTATGATACAACTTGTATGTAGTAAAAAAGCATTTTTATGAACTACTTAGAAAAAAAATCGGGTATAGCCAAATGCTAAAAGTATCAAATAAATAAACATTATCCAGCTCTAAAATTGACAAAATAGTAATTCACTTAAAGCTAATCAGGCTAAAACAAAATTGACCTGTAATATTAATGAATTTAACCAGTTTTCGACTAGTTTTGAATGCATCTGGGCACAAGCTGCGCACGGCTACTAAATATTTTTTTTTTTTCTCTGGGCTTTTTCTGCCATTCTTCGTAATAATTCTTGATACATATGAGAACAAATCAATAATATAATCTGTATATAACAACACAACATTTTATCACTTTTTTGTGTTATCGTGGAACAAGATAACACAGTAAAATAAGTAATACCATATTAGAAAGGTCTATCAATAAATGATAACCCAAAACAACCATTGTGTTGATTAGAAAATAAAACAAAATGGCAACAATACAACGGACATGAGGACAGGGATCTTCTGGCATCCAAGATTTGCTGGAAATTTGCCACAAATTGCCAATTATGTTTGTTTTTAGGCCACTTATAGTATACCTGATGTGGCCCACATCTGGCTGACATCTGTTTCATCCACCATTTTTCATTTACAGAACTGCCATATATTTACCACATGTGGCCCATGTTTGATTTACTATATTTGGGCCACATATGGTAGGCAGGATGTGGCCCACATCTGGCTGACATCTGTTTCATCCACCATTTTTCATTTACAGAACTGCCATATATTTGCCACATGTGGCCCATGTTTGATTTGCTATATTTGGGCCACAAAGAGTATGCAGGATTTGGCCCACATCTGGCTGACATCTGCTTCATCCACCATTTTTCATTTACAGAACTGCCATATATTTGCCACATGTGGCCCATGTTTGATTTGCTATATTTGGGCCACATATAGTATGCAGGATGTGGCCCACATCTGGCTGACATCTGTTTCATCCACCATTTTTCATTTACAGAACTGCCATATATTTGCCACATGTGGCCCATGTTTGATTTGCTATATTTGGGCCACATATAGTATACCTGATGTGGCCCACATCTGGCTGACATCTGTTACATCCACCATTTTTCATTTACAGAACTGCCATATATTTGCCACATGTGGCCCATGTTTGATTTGCTATATTTGGGCCACATATAGTATGCAGGATGTGGCCCACATCTGGCTGACATCTGTTTCATCCACCATTTTTCATTTACAGAACTGCCATATATTTGCCACATGTGGCCCATGTTTGTTTTGCTATATTTGGGCCACATATAGTATGCAGGATGTGGCCCACATCTGGCTGACATCTGTTTCATCCACCATTTTTCATTTACAGAACTGCCATATATTTGCCACATGTGGCCCATGTTTGTTTTGCTATATTTGGGCCACATATAGTATGCAGGATGTGGCCCACATCTGGCTGACATCTGTTTCATCCACCATTTTTCATTTACAGAACTGCCATATATTTACCACATGTGGCCCATGTTTGATTTACTATATTTGGGCCACATATGGTAGGCAGGATGTGGCCCACATCTGGCTGACATCTGTTTCATCCACCATTTTTCATTTACAGAACTGCCATATATTTGCCACATGTGGCCCATGTTTGATTTGCTATATTTGGGCCACAAAGAGTATGCAGGATGTGGCCCACATCTGGCTGACATCTGCTTCATCCACCATTTTTCATTTACAGAACTGCCATATATTTGCCACATGTGGCCCATGTTTGATTTGCTATATTTGGGCCACGAAGAGTATGCAGGATGTGGCCCACATCTGGCTGACATCTGCTTCATCCACCATTTTTCATTTACAGAACTGCCATATATTTGCCACATGTGGCCCATGTTTGTTTTGCTATATTTGGGCCACATATAGTGTGCCCGATGTGGCCCACATCTGGCTGACATCTGGTTCATTTGGGCCGTAACAATGCCATGTGACCCACATGTTTGCCACATGTGGCCCACATCCGCTTGCTATCTGGGGGGTGGGCTTGAAAAATAAAACAATGTATAGAGGTGAATACACAAACAGTAAGAACATTCCTGCAAAAATAGTTGTAGTGGTAGCAGTATTTTAGTTCAAATATCAAAATAATTCCATTTCATATTTTGAAAAGGGGTTGAACAAAGGAGAACGTTGTTTAGTTTTATTATCATGATATGATAATACTCAAAATGCTGCTCATATAACAGTCAATGATATATAATGATTTCTCCCATTCAAATAAGTGTTTATTGTATCTTTTGAATCTGTGATTGTTATTATGACTAAATTATTATTGTTAATTCTTATATTATGGAGATTTTTTGACCAAAGTAAGTTTAATTGTGCTTTTATTGAGAGAGAGGGCTGGGTATTGTTAAATAATTCTTTGGTTTATCTTTTGAAATTAATTATTACCAATTTGCCAATTGAGTTTGTTCTTTTGAGTAAAATAAACTATTTTGTTATTGGGTAAAGACTCCCAATTAATTTAATTATGAGCCACTGGTGGGACTTGCAGGAGATAATAAACATAATGACATAATCATAACATATTTCAATATTGATATTTTGGCACACCCCTTGTCTCAATTTATGTCATTCAAACCAATAGAAACAATACATATAATCTCATTGGAAGGATCTTGCTCCTGGACTGACATCTGAGCTTTCTTTGCAGACCCACAACTCAGTCACCATTATGACGTTTACTGAAAACAAAACTAAAGTGTGAATTGGCAACAAAAAGAGTTAGAGGAAACCCAGGCTGTATGGATTGTCACTGCAATCTCAGACAGAACATAAATCACAGGGAAAGTGCACCTTCGCCTTTTGAGAGATAAGTCCATTTGTCAGCGAAGTCTGCAAACTTCTTTCCCCTTGTATCTGCCTGGAGCGGGTCCAGATTAAACCACTGAACAGGAAGACCAAGCTGTGATGTGTGTTTTGGCGTATATACTGTACAACACACTCTATCCTCATCTCGCGCTCTGCTAATATCATTATGCCCCAACAGTTAATGTAATAACATCCAAACTATGCTCAGTGTAATGCGCCAATCAATGTCAATAAAACCGTAATCAGCTCCCATTGGCTGAAGCTCAGAAGTCATCGAGCCAATGTCTGCAATGAGGTTTAAATGTGTTTGGGGTAGATGGGAGATTCTATGTTAATTATAGCTAAATGTGTGTATTCAATACTTGGAAGTTAGTAATGTGAATTTCTTCAGTTAAAATTCAAAGAATCATTCATAACTATAAGCCATTACAAAGGAGCAGACGCAACAATATTAGACTTTAAATGAGACATTATTATGAAAGATTTAGATTGAAAGATTTGTTGAGCTTTTAACTCTGTTACAAGATAATTCCTTTATTAAAAACAGACCTAGATTTAGTTTTAGAACTTCTGGCTCAAATATTACAACATTGGACAACAACAACAAGGAGTAGCATTGCTCCTTCTGTCTAAAATCTCCTAGTCTCATCCAACGGTTTGTACCAATGTCATTTCTTTATTTTATTTTTGTTTATTATTGTTTCGATCACATTATGTTCATCAATTCCTGCTTTTACCCCTTGTATCGTTTTTGTTGATCGGTGCCACAGTGTCAGCTGTTTTTTTAAATTCTTTTATTTTCAGTGTATGTGTATTTTATATTACATTGTATCGTGCTCTTTATTCTGTCGGTGCACACAGAGTACCTTTTTTGCGAATGTATTCCAATGTAGTTTTTATACTGCACATGGCTAATACAATGAATCTCCCTTTCCCTTCTCCTTGTGTTTCCCTTGTGCACCAAAATAATCCAAAGTAAAATTAAATAAAGATACATACATGAAACTAAAACAACTTTTCCTAGGTTTCTAGATGAAGGAAATGGTCGTGGAGTTTCAGGCTTTCTTTAAATACCACCTGGCTATTTTGCAGGCGGGATATAGGCTCCATCTTCAGGTACTCTTCAGGTAGGACAACAGAAGAGATGGTGCCCCCCTGTCCTGGTCTTTGTCCCTGCCACTGCTTGTATTTGTTGACAAAAGCCATTTCCATCCATAGCATTCGATAGCATTTTTTACCATTCATACTTGTTTCACAATATATGTTCTGCTGGCGGTGTTCTATTCTAAATGTAAATCATCATCAGAGAGTCTCATTATTTTTTTTATTGCCAAGTCTGTACATATCATAAGTACATTGTTATTATTTCACCAGTAAGTTGCTTCCTGCTCACTGATAAATCATTATTTATGAATTACAGAAGTAAATTACACCAAATATATAAATATAGAAGTATGAAGTTTTAAATGTTTGCTGATGACACAAATATTGTATGTAAAGTTGAGGACTTGGGAAAACTTTTAGCCACTGCCACTGGGGGCTGTTATAAAAGACTTTTTAATTGTGGCTATTTAAAATTGCAATTTTGATTTGATTACAATTAGTCGTGCACCCCATGACAGTCATTAGCTATTAGTTACGGCATACTGATGCTACATTGCTAGGATATTATAGGATGGATATGATGAACATATCTCCATGTATCACTGTCCAATAAAACTAAGAGCAAAGTGGAAAGTGACAAACAAGGTGCGCGTATCAGTGGTACTGTTATGGCGTTTTTAATTAAGGAGAGTATAATGTCTCATTGTGAGATTGATAAAGTTTTATCTTATCATATCTAATCAAACATTAAGCAGAAAGAGATTATTACAGGTTTTATTTTTTCAACATTTACAGCTATCAAAAACACACTGCTGCACCATCACCACCGCAGTTGAGATATGGTTATTACATTGGATGCCTATCTGTTTTGTGATGTCAAATTTGCCTATACATCATTGGCCGAAAGTCTGTTCCATTTACCGCACTGCTGGCCAAATCAATGGGACATGCACTAAATGAGAAAACTAAAAGCCCTAACAGCTCCCTGCTCCACTGAACACACATGGGCCTGCACAGCGCTCTCACATCCCATTTAGGATTATTACTCCAAATGAAGCCGCTCATGTTATCAATTAGCATCGTCGTTTTAGCCCTCTGATTAGTCCAGTCCTCAGGTCTCTGCACTGGCTTCCTGTGGCTCAGAGAATAGACTTTAAAACAACTCTGCTTGTGTACAAGTCTCTCCATGGCCTCGCACCAAAATATATTAGTGACATGTTAGTCCCATATGAACCAGCCCGGACTCTGAGGAGCACAGGGACTGGACTCCTGTTAGTGCCCAGAGTCAGAACTAAACATGGGGAGGCTGCTTTTCAGATTCATGCTGCTAAAATCTGTAACAGTCTTCCTGAAGATGTGAGACAGGCCTCCTCTCTGACAATGTTTAAAACCAGGTTAAAAACAGTTCTGTTTAGCTGTGCATACAACTGAGGGATTTTATATTTTTATCTTTCTTTTTAATGTACTGTGATTATTTATGATTTTAATGCTATCTTGTCTTGTTCAGCACTTTGAGTTGCCTTGTGTATGAATTGTGCTGTACAAATATAACTTTGGCCTTTCAGTTGCCTAAAAAGTCTCCAGTTTCTAAATAAGATGTTTTCTGTATAGGGCGAGAGTCACTATTAGTTAGAATTTGATAAAGAAGCAACCGTTGTTAAGGTCATGTATTTGTATAGTGCATTTGATAAATAGTGAATTGCTGGTGATTTTGGAAATGAGATTAAATGATCGATGAACAATAAAATCTATATCCATAACGATAAAATATATATGTTATCGTATCGATAACACCTTATAGTATTAGATATCCAACATAACCCAATGATGAGCAGTTGGGCATGCAGTTTTAACATTCAGGGCTGGGTAAGTTTTCGGATGATCAAGGTCAAAGCTTCAGCAATTGGAGGACAATGTCTTGCTCTAAAATTAATACAAAATAAATAACATTCTACAGGGA
The DNA here is from genome assembly GCA_964034765.1 of Knipowitschia caucasica. Classification (NCBI taxonomy): domain Eukaryota; kingdom Metazoa; phylum Chordata; class Actinopteri; order Gobiiformes; family Gobiidae; genus Knipowitschia; species Knipowitschia caucasica. Next base: position 30,851,860 of record OZ035823.1, read on the forward strand.
TTGTACTCTGCAGCTGTTATTATAATAAGTAGTGTGTCAATCATCTGCAAAATGGAGGCTTATGAAAGCAGCTTTAGTCCTGTTGGCCACGCGCCTAATTAAAACAAAACACTATTCACTGCTTATCTTTCCGCTGAATAAGTCATTTGTATTGCCTCTTTGAAGAAAATATTGTGGCCAGGAATTGGTTGAACATGGACCTTTTCATAATGGTTTAACTGCACAAATAGAAGTCTTTTTATAAAAAGTCAAACAGAACCATTTGCAGGCTGTCTCTGGGTGGCCTCTTATCTGCAGTCCACATGTGGTGAGAAGGAACCACCTCAAATTAAGCAAGAGAAAGACTAATTGGGAGAGAATTATACAAAAGACCATTTGGAAATATTGGAATGTGATTTGACTATTGTGGTTTAAAGGGGATATAACATGTTGAATTGATGTTTCACTCACAACTCACACGTTTTTCGGTCTAAATTCCCAGAAATTTGTAAATATACATTATGGACCCTTTGCTTTCCTGTTGAACTCTGATCGTGTTTTAACAGGACAGAAATTCTGGAATGTTACGAGTGACCAAGACTTTCTCGCCAAACTAACCCCACTGGTGAGACAAGCGTATCAGTACTGACTTCTGCTTCTTTTTCTCTGATGTGCGTCTTGCAATACAAGCAAATTTTGACCGGATCTACATGTTTGAAATAGATGCTTCTGAAGGACGAAAGTCACCGAACACTTTTCATGGAAACAGAACACACATGATTGCGGGTAATGGAGAAGGCAAACAAGGTCAGTGCTTCATTACACATGGTTAATATCCAGGCATGTCCCGTCTGTCCATATCAGTAAATTATATGATAGATATGTAATTGTTTAATCGAGTGCATGGTCTTCTGTCAGATCAGTAAATTCTTAATGATATATATGTAATTGTTTATATCCAGTGCATGGTCTTCTGTCCTATCAGTAAATTATTTATGATATAATATGTAATTGTTATAATCCAGTGCAAGTCTTTTCTGACATATCAGTAAATTCATTATGATATATAATGTAATTGTTTATATCCAGGGCAAAGGTCTTCTGTCATATTCAGTAAATTATTATGATATATATTAATAGTTTATATCCAGTGAATTGTCTTCTGTCATTATTTACATCCTGTTATACTTGTTTTTTTTTTCCCCACCCGAGCCCTAAAGAGCGTTTTTAAGAGAGCTATGAAGATATCTGCTTTACACTAAAAGAGAAGAAACGTGGCCTGTCACTAAGATGGAGCTGGAGGGTCGTGGAGTGAGTTAAGTTTCTTTACTTTTCTCTTACTTTTTCAGATCTATGCTTATTAAATCCTGACTGTTGAAGTGCTGTCTACATGTTGCCATCGTTGTTTGCCACATATGAGAACGTGTCATCTGTTGCACAACAAATTAAAGAGTAGAAAGGGTTCGGCAGGATCATTCTTGACATCAGCCTAAAACCCTTTTGGTCAGCATTATGTTTAGGCACTAAAAAGCATATATTTTACAGTTTAGTTTTTTTTACTTTTTAATGATAAAATGTATAAGAATTTTGAAAACAAGTGAACTAAGGCTGAAGATAGTTTACTAACTTACTACTATCAATCATAGTCACAATAACTCTTCCCCTTAAACATAACCTCATCCATACCTGTGTGTCTTTCTTGAGGTGGTCAACATGAATTTCTTTGACATCATCGTAGTTAGAAACTTCGCGAGCGCGAGAGCGAGGTGTAGCGCGCGTTTGAAGACCTGGAAAACCCTCCCTCGTGCCTCGTGCCGTGCTCGAACCGCTGTTGTCAGGACAGCTTCAAAGAGACGGTAGCGACATTCCTCAGTGTTAAAACTGTCCGTTGTTTGCTTCCTTCCTCTTCCCACGGATTCTAACTGTGGGTTGTTGCTGTCTTCTAGGCCTTAGCCACGCCTGTTGGTCCGTCAAACAAGCCAAGATACGCCTGACTCATGGTGAGCTTTTTTTGGTTAAACTACAAAGCATGCGGACTATTAGGCTCCCGGATATAAGCCGCACCAGTTAAAGCAGACAACCTCACTTATTTTGTATTTGATAGGGAAATTCAATCCATATGCCATCAACCCTTTTGAAGAATAATAGTCGCTGGTTAGTAGTGGAGATTCATTTAATTTTAGATCGAGTGTTAGTGCAACCGGAAGAGAATGTGTAATTTCGGGTCCCAGATTGTGACCAATCACAGATAGCGGACCACTGGCGACCACTTTTCTTGAGAAAAGCCACAGGTCTCTCGTTAGCACAGACAGCGAGGTAAACAAGCGTCGGAGGCTAACCCTGAAGCTTCCCGTTCTTTGTCACCGGTTACAGCTTAATCAGCGAAACAGCCAAAAGAAAGTCTCGTTGTCCTCCACGCATCCCGGTTCAGACATTCTAAGGTCACGCTACCTCCACTTTCAAAATTTGCGATCCATATTGTTAGAACGCGAGCTCCGTAAACAACAGCACAAGAGCACCGGCGGAGTGGGAGTTGTGTAGTGGGGTGGGAAGCTTTCGGCAGGCTGCTACTTTTGAAAACGCAGCTTCGAAGTCTCAAAGTGAGATAGTCCATCTTGTAAATATCTAAAGAAAGTAATCGTTGCCCACATATAAATGCCACAGAAATAAAAGAGTATTTCCCAAATTTTAGGAAATAACCGCCCTCTCCACTTTTTTAAACAAAACAATCTGGATCTTATTTAGAGCACCCGAATCACCAGAATGATTGACAATTAGCAGGACCAATAGTCATTATGATACCACCCCAGAAGTAGAAAATCCACCTTTATGCCTTTGACTGACAGCTGATGGAGGAGACTGGACACAACATGATATAATGACGAGGTGTTTTTAAAGGCGACGTATAGATGCACTGTTCACTGGGACTAACAAAGTATCTGGTAAAATCCATCTATTTTGACAATAAAATGTGTCCCATTCCTACTTAACCACTGACCTTACTAAAACTTAAAAATATCAAAATACTACAATTTCCAAAAAACTCTGTTACTAGATAATAGCCGCCCTGTTCCCCATGAAAACAAGTCTTTGTGTATTTCCCTGCATTTTCCTTGAGGCCACTTCCTTCCTGCTGTTCACCATAAACGCACAAGAAGCAGGAATGGAGATCGCTGATGTGCGTATTTTAGAGTCTGTGGATGATTTTGAGTCCCAACTTAAGACAAATTTGTTTTTAATAATAATAATAATAATAATGCATCAAACTTAATATACGCTTTTTATTGGACACTCAAGTCGCTTATAACAAAACACATAGAAATAAAAATTGAAAAACAAATTGAGGAAAGGCAAGCTGAAACGGTGGGTTTTTGAGAAGAGATAAAAGTTCTGTAGAGAGTCTGAGATTCTGATTGGTGAGGAGGGAGTTCCAAGAAGAGTGGGGGGGCTGCAGTGAAGGCTGTTTGACAAGCTTTCTCCTGCCTCAAACTGTTTCAAAGGCCTCTGATCTTACGAGTTTTTGTTTTTAAATCTGAACTTTAATGTGTATTTTTATGTGTTTAATGTGTGGATCGCTTTTAGATCCTGGTCTGTGAAATGCTCTAGAACAGTATAACTTACTTACTACTTAGACCTATGTCCAAATCCACTCCTGTGCCGTGGCGGCGCGCTAGACAAAATAAACATACAAGCATTACCCGCTTCGCTATAAGCGCAGAATCACTAAAGGTAGCTAAAAGTACTGTACCTATATTTGGTTTACTAAAAAAAAAAATCTGTTTAACACTTGAGCTTCTTAAGGATCCCCGAAGGGATCATCTCACACTCAATGCCATATCGGAACACGTTAGCCCGCGTTTTAGCGTTTGGGTATTTTAGGGCCCAAGGCAACATCTAAGTGAAAGTCTGCACCATATATTAAGGTCGAGTGGTTTATAAAACAGAAATGCAGGTTGATGTGAGAACTCATCAAAAAATAAGATCCTTTATTCATCCAAGTCCTGTTCATAGGGCTTTGTATGAGACGCTCCAGATTGGTCAAATTGTTTTTTTGTTGTATTTTTTTTTTAGGGACAAATAAAAAGCAAGACACTCATAACAATAGAAAATATAAGCCAAAACATAAAAACACCATGTAGAAGGTCCTAAGGACAGTGAGGATCTCAGGATATTTAAGTACATTTAAAGGTCTTTCTAAAGTGTGTATTGTTATTATTGCATTTTCCCACTTCTAACCCTGTTTACGTTCTCGCTCATCTCATAGTTTATCGTTTATTTTATTTTAGATAATTTGTTGTACTTGTGTTTCTTAAGGACCGAGTCCGAGCAGATGTTTCAGTACAGTAATCAGAACACACAAGAACAGCACAGCAAATCATTCCAGAAACAGAAACCAGACAGAGACAGAGTTTTGTTGGTTGATCATTTAGGGCTATACAAAAACGCCGTTGATTTGAAATTATCCCAAAATAATGTATTTTTTCCTTTTTGCAGCAACAAAATTGTCTATGACCAAATATCTGAAAGGACATGTTTTGACCATGACAAAGTCCGCTTCACCTCTGTCTCCAGCCTGGCCGAGGACAATCTGAGCCTGTCTCATCGCCCGCCAGCAGTGCGATCCTTCCTGGGTATCTGGGAATCGAAAGTCTCCTGAGCTCAATGGTGCCCGGCCCAGAGACCCAGAGTAGACTTACGAGGCCTTCATACTGATAATGTGAGTGTTACGAGAGTCCCGCCACAAACGGTCAAAGGCTTCAATGTCTAGGATCTGTCCTTTCTGGAGAGTGATATAAATTTTTAAGGGTTTCAGCACTTACCCCAGTGGATGAATTTATGATCATTGCGCAATGTTCTGTTTTCAACACCTCAGTTTGTCATTTTCTTAAAAGCAGATAGAACACAATAGAAAGTCTGCACAGCCCTAAAATGGCCAGTGTTTCTGTGGTAAATGAACGGGCCAGAAGGCTTACGGGGGGGACTAAGTTGAGAAAACAATAGACTTTCCTGTATGATTTAAAACATGGCAAATCAGACAAAAGGTTAAACAAGAACAAATGAATCCCTTAACTGATTTATGATAGGACAGAAATGTTGCCTTTTTATTGCCAGTGAAATCAATTTTGGTCTCTACCTAAGCCTCAGTTTTAAGATGAACCTGAGCTCAGCGCCGAGCTGCAGCAATCGAACTGTATATAGATAGACATGGCCCTTAACCCGCTAGCTCAATGAAAGCCCCATATGGAACGTGCTTATGGACAAAGTATTTGCTCCAACTGCCCGCTCTGGCTCTTATCAACTTCGCTACTGAAATGTAAACTCCTACAGCTCGGTAAACGTTAGTGTTCCCAATCTGTGTTTTAGCGCAGCTCCTGGATTTAAATTTTTGATATCGTCTTAGAAATGTTGATAGGAAGGCGTAAAAGGATTGACACGATCGTTCTTGGGGGAAGTCCAGCTTGCCTTAGCAACCAATCCTACAACAGTCCTGCCCTTAGTTATGGCACAAGGCTAATTGCCATTGGAACAAATACCATTTAAGGAAATTGGGGTCCAGCTAGCTTAAGTTCGAACGGGCGTCAGTCCACATCCTAATACACGGTCTATGGCAGCAGTCTCAAGGGTAAAGACACATTGTTTAGTTTAACTGTGCTGCCTTATTTAAAAATGAAACGATAAATTCTAACCCTGTATTAAAACATATGACCTTTGTTTTAAAGTAAACTCTTTCCTAAAAATAAAGTTTAGCTTTTCCGAACCAGGGTGTAGTAAACCAAAGTGACTATATAAACAGAGGAGGGGTGAAAATTCAGGGACAGACACGAGCGTTTAAAAATGGTTGTGTTTCTTGTAATTATGGCAAACGACAATATGATATTTTGTGAAACATCTACCTCCAAGTCTTCAGCTTTAGTGATTTGAATAAAATTTCTGCAAACGTGAACGATAATGAAGGTTGGTAAACTTCTTAAAACAAACCACTGGCTGAAGAACACAGTTTTGAGACAGTCTTAAAAAGATTTTATAATGATAATATGGAGGCCATCAGTTCGTCTTTTTAGCAGATATTTTAAACACACGAGAATAACGCGAAAAATTGTTCTTTTCCACCCAAATCGCCTGTCAAGGCATGTGTGATAATGCCTTCAACTATAAAGATTGTTGCTCTTTATTGGTAGAATGCCATCTTGGGGATGCCTTACAGTAATTGCTTAACTACTATCTTCATATCCAAAGTTTGTGTTTGGCAAAATGATAGGAAAAAGTAATGTATAGAAATGTAGTTTTACAATATCTCTCTCTGGCCTTGCACCTCTGCATGTGAGCGAATAAAACTCTATACTGCATTTGTAAAATATCCCTTTTCTCCTTAAACAGAGACACTCTTTGATTGACCTTTGCCTTTATTTGTTTTTTGGAAGTAATCGAGAGTCAGCGAATCCTTAGAACATCTTATGCCTTTTAATTTATTATCATTTTTTCAGTTTCCAGATGTTTTTTTTCCACATTAAATACCTATATTTTGTTATACAAAAAAGTATTTTCCTTCATGTGCCCGTCTTTGAACTGTCAAATCAAACATTTTAAAATAAAATAAGTTAAGTCCATCAGTATCATTTTGTTCTTACAGCGCAGCCCTCGTGGCCGAATAATGACAGTAATACCACATTTATAACCAAGACTATTGAGATTATGTTTACAGCCTGTAGTTGCTTTTAAAAGACACTATTTGTGTCATCAACGATTTATGAATCAAATCCTCATTAGTTCCCACATGAGGACATTTTCAGTGTTGCATCGCAGGTTACAGAACATAGGAATAGAGGAGCACACAGCACAAGATAAATGAATATTAAAGTAAATGCACTATAAAGTTTTCTTCCAAGGCTTGAACCTACAGTACATCTGTGACATTTCGTGGTCATACCGAACCAACTCAGTTTGAGGAGACAGGACTGGTCGAAACTACATCGAGAAGACAACCTTTCAGAATATTTGCTTCCTGAAGCAATGTTAGACAGGCTTCTTCACTGACATATTCAAATCCAGGTTAAAAACAGTTTTTGTTTCTGTTAGGCTGAGCATACAACACCAGGATTGATATCTTTGCTATTCTGAATGTACTGTATAATGTTAATCGCTTTAGTTTTCTTTCCGTTTGAGAGCAGAACGCCCGAATTGATTGGTGTTGAGTCCGTAGCTATGTTATTGTACAGACTATTGAATCTTGGTGCTGTAACCTAGACTAGCCTAGCCGTGGCTGCTGCTGCTGTCTCACCTCCTTTCAGATACGCTCTCTTTATTCAAGGCTAGGTTTAAAACAGTCCTCTTTAGTTTAGCATATGGCTAGGAAGGTAAGACTCAGGGAAGGCTAAACTCCTCAGACTGTCAGTCAAGCTGCATAGGGAGTCAGTTTGCTGGGAGAAGTATGGTAACTTGAGCACTATCCTCTCCTCCTTCCTACTTTATCTGTTTAGCATTTTTAGGATTCTGACTGTAGTTTGTTCATTGCTATTCACCCGTTGTCCCATTGTCTGTTTCATGGTACGATGACGGGATCTCTGAGCCTGGCCTCCTCCATCTACACCTGCGGACTGCCCGGCCCGCCTGGGAGTGCTTCAGTCCTGCACCGGACCTGTCCACGTTCAGCGGCCACTGGTCCACGTTCTGTAGCTAGCTTAGGTCCTGGATCATTAGCCTGTCCGTCCGGAGGAGCGGATCCCTTTCTCATATGGGTCTCCCTCCCTGTGGGTTTCCCTAGTTCTCCCCAAGGTTTCTCACTTTTTCCCACTGGGTTTTTTAAGAGTTTTTCCTTGTTGATGCAGGAGGTCTACAGAAAGGATTGGTGATGATCAGGACACTTTAGCATTCTACAACATGTATGGACATTTTCTTCTGTGTGTGCTTTATATTCTTCATGTGTTTTAACTGTTGATTCTCTGACCTGTGTTGGTGATTTCAATGGTTTTAAGTCCTCTGAGATGACTTCTGTTGTGACCTAGGGCTATACAAGAATAAATTGTATTGTATTGTATTGTATTGTATTGTATATTTGGCCAGAAAGTTCCTAGCCAAGTGTTTTTTTTTCAGTGAGAGGACCCATCCTCGCATAATTAATCAGCTCTCAGAATGTAAAAGATTGTATTTTTCCTAATCAAATTAAGTCAGCGTGTTTTAGTCTGCTTTGTTCAGATTGTTGGGTTAAACAAAATAGTGAAAAGTCTCCTATCTTTAAAGCATGCCGGTCTGTCCTCAGTGATTGCTTTGGTAAATCCAGTGTGTTTCCAGGTGGAATGTGTCCACTCGCTCCCACAGTTGCTCCGGTGCGTCCCTGGAAACCTCTGGGGAATGGGCGGGGCAGGGGGCACTCGTCTGTCTCCCCCTTATCTCCCTCACTACTCTGCGTCATAACAGGCCGACCTGAACATCCATCTTCCACTCCCACTGCTCCTTTGTGTGTGTCCATGCGTGTGTGTGTGTGTGTGTGTGTCTATGCGTGTGTGTGTGTGTGTGCGTGTGCACTTGTTTTCAACTCCTGGTGGGTTCCATAACCTGAGATTCCGCTCACGTCATGGGGACTGGTTTTACGTGGTGGGGCCCGAACACCGGACCCCACTGGTCCAAGCTTAATAATCAATGGTTAATGCTTTTCTAACGGTCCTTATGCAGTCTCTGTAAAAATATGGAAAGGACCCCTGGAGGTTTACTTTCCTGAAAAAAGTGTGTTATGTGTCGGAACCCTGGTGGTGGATTGCGGAATATCAAGGAGGGGCACACTGGGGCAATTTCAGTCCAGCAGGCTGGAGCCAATCATGGAGCAGCACAACAGAGGAAGTCAGGTGTCAGGCTAGAAAAGGTGCAAGTGTGTGGTTCATTAGGCTGCAAGAAATCATGGAGGAGCACACTGAAGCACACGCTTACAGACCACTGGTAAGTGCTGACTACAAGTTATGACTTCAAATTGTTATATAGAATCATTACAAATTATTTGTTGTTTGTGCAGCTTAGTCTAGAGTCCCTAATTGATGAAGTCGACTCAGATTCTGACGATTTAACTGTCAAGAAGAAACCTGTAAAAAATCAAAAACATTTTTCTTCAAGACTCGGAGAGTGACGAACCAAAGGCAAATAAGATTGTTGTCATGTAGCTGCAAAAGAATAAAAATGGGGGGAGAGTTAACAGCAAGAGGCACTTCTGCCTCTACTGTTCAATGTCCTGCCACAAAATGTCCCGTCATTTGACTAAAAAACATGGAAATGAAAGTGACGTAGCCAGAGCATTGGCTCTACCTGTGAAATCTAAAGCACGTAAACTTCAGTTTGATTTGATCAGGAATAGTGGAAACCGTGAGCACAATTTTGAGGTTTTAAAGGCCGGCATTGGAACTTTAGTCCCAGCTAAACAGCCAAATTGCCCAGTTAAATCCAGTGAGTTTTTGCACTGTATAGACTGTGGGGCATTGCTTAAGCGAAAGTCGCTGTGGAGGCATGTGGCCAGGTGCCGGCTTTCACAGAAAGATGCCCAGGCTAAACCAGGTAGAAGTAGGGTCCAGTCCCTCTGCTCCCTAGCCCAGCCTGTACCGGAGGGCATCAGCAAAAAGCTGTGGTCTTTAATTTCGGCAATGCATCAGGATGAGGTCACGGGTGTTGTCAAAGCAGAAAAGGGGATTCTGAGACTCGGAGAGCACCTGTACTTAAAACACGGGCATGATAAGACTAAGCATGATTACATTAGGCAGAAAATGAGAGAAGTCGGTAGGTTAATTAACGAAGCAAAAACGGCAGGGAAACTGAAAATAATTAAGGATTTCTTTATTCCTTCCAACTTTAACCATGTGATTGATGCAGTCAGGTCTGTGGCTGGATATGATGAGGAAACAAATCAATACAAGACTCCATCCTTGGCCCTCAAACTCGGCCATAGCCTCAGAAAGCTAGCAGATATTCTTGAATGTGACTCAAAAATGGAGCATTGTGTTGATGAACTATTTATTAAAAACCTCCAACAAAGCCGGCTGCTTTTTGAGAAGAGGTGGGACGTCTGTGTTTCTTCTGCTGCCCTACAGACCCTCCGGCAAGCCAAGTGGAACACTCCGGACCTGCTCCCTCTGACTGAGGACGTTAGAGCCATGCATGCACATATTGAGGTATGTCGATCTGAATATGTGCAAAGCCTAATAAGTGAGCCAACCTCTAAGCATTGGTCTAAACTGGCAGTTTTGACTCTTTGTGAGGTCATTATTTCGAAGAAGGGAAGGTGAGGTTTCAAAGATGCCACTGCTAGCGTTTACCTTGAGAAGTAAGACTGGGATCCATTCTGACATTGCTCTGGGACTGTCCGAACTTGAGAAAAAGCTGTGTCAGCATTTTCAACGCATTGAAATTAAAGGGAAAAGAAGTCGGAAAGTGCCGGTTCTTTTGACTCCTGAAATGATTGCTTCGATGGAGGTGCTGGTGGAGAACAGAAGGGCCAGTTCCATCTCTGACCATAACCCATACTTCTTCTCCCGCCCGGGCGCAGACACCCACATCAGGGGATCAGACTCCCTACGCCAGGTAGCCAAAGAATGTGGTGCGGTGCATCCAGAGATGCTATCCTCAACCAAACTTAGAAAGCACATAGCTACTATGTCTACAGTTGTCAATATGAAAGAGAATGAAATGGACATACTTGCCAACTTCCTCGGCCATGACATTCGCATCCACAGACAATATTACAGACTACCAGAGGGGACACTGGAGCTGGCCAAAATCAGCAAAGTGTTGATGGCCATGGAGCAGGGAAGAGTGACGGAATTCAAAGGAAAGAGCCTCGACCAGGTACAAATTGAGCCTGAAGGTAATTCTTGATATTATTAAAATATGTATATTTTTTCCCCTAAAGGCCACTTGTATTTTTATTTTCTGTGCGACAGGGAGAGCAGTAGAGATCCTCTCACAAACGGACGGGCTAAAAGAAACTTCAAGCGGAGAACCTTCAACCATTCATCCAGATGCACCCCATGGTAGTGGCAGTGCCCCTTCTGGTAAGTGTACCAGGTGGGGGATTACAGCCAGGCTGCTTGGTCCTAACCCTGGGAGTGTATATTGCTAATATATTTTTATTTCTCTCCCTAGAACGTGTAAAAAAGCCATGGTCTGCATCTGAGGTGAAGGCTGTGGAGAAGACCATGACACCTTTCATACAGACTGGAAAGGTCCCTGGGAAGTCTCACTGCCTGGCCTGCATTAATGCCTCACCAGATGACCTTAGACATCGGACATGGAGTGGCATTAAATTCTATGTCAAAAATAGAATCACTGCAATTCGAAAAAAAAATCTAAAATAAAATTCCTTTAAAAGAGTTGTTTGTTTTCTATTGACTGTTTTGTATTACTTAAAGTAGTCCCAGTAAAAAAAGATTATGTCTATGGGTCCCATTCTGAACGGCCCTGTCAAAGGGACCCACCAGGTAACAAAAACGTGTGTGTGTGGGGCAGACCTTGTGTGGCCATGGTCACAGACACGCACAGACACAGTACTCTCACTACTCACACAGTCACACTCGACATACACGCACTCTCACACACATGCTCACTTACATGGACACGCACACACTACGCACTCACATACTACACGCAGACAAAACACACATTACACGTGCACACAGACCCACATACACTCTCTCACACATGCACACACAATGCGCACTCACATGCTACACTTAAGTACGCAAACTACACACACCCTCATGACAAATGCACAATACGCATTCGCTCACACACTTCACACAAACACTACACACATATGCTCTCAAACACCCACATAGGTGTTTACCTTTAGTTAACTCAGGAGGAGGTGGTTTTATAACTTTTGTGTATCAGGTCTGTTTTGTATTTTGTTTACATTTGTATTTCGATAGACTATTAATTGAGTCATTGCTCGACTCATTTTGAGAGAGTTGAACACAGGAGCGTGGCCACAAAGTCTGACATCAGACACCGACTTGGAGCATTGCCAGGACTATTTCCAAGAGAACACCATCAAGAAATATCATTGTTGTTGGAATATATTGCGTTTTTTCCTTCTTGACTGTTTGGATTATACTGCATAGACACTGCCAGGTTCCAGTAGCAGTTTTGGTGGACCGTGGTGCATGTGCGGGGTCGTGACTAGAACCGTGGCTTCATCACAGACACAAACTGTTTTGTTTCTTTACAAACTCTTGCACTAAGCGTCATTAGCTCTTCGATCACAGAGACTACTGTTTGGGGGGAGTTTTGTGACTGTTTATTGTAAATATTGTGTTAGGGTTGCCCTCGAGGCTTGGGGTTGGTGTTGCTTTTCATTTTGAAAATTGCCTCTGATAATAAATAGCCATCCATCCATTTTTTTCCTCTTAATCCATTTCTGGGTCAGGGGTGGCAGTCAGAGCTGCACCCAGTACACATAGCACCAGCCCCACTCTGATCCTCCTGCAGGTGGTGAGTAAATAGCCAGTTTTTGGCAAAATGCAAGTTCTACACCTGTGTTCAATTTACCACATTGATGTGAATGTGTCCTCTCATAACCTGTTAGCAGTGTTGTAGCTTTATTGTCTTGGAAGGGAATTGGCGAATTGTTACAACACACGTGTGAACACACAATTGCACACACTATACACATGCACACATACTTGCATACACACATACGCACACTACACATGGTGTTTTATACAAAGCACACTGTGTCTATCCAATTGTCTGTGAAACTGTATGTTATTGCTCTCTGCTGTTTCTTGCTTGCACACAGCGCCGCAAATGGCGAAGTGGCTCGCTCTTTGCCAAAACAATTTCCAAGTGGTAACTTTTGTTTGTTACTTACGTGGCAATAAAAATGATTCTGATTCTGATAAGCACAAAGTCGCACACACACTATACATTACATACACACACTACACATGCTCTATCCACACACACACTATGCTCACAGTTATACTACATACATACACACACCACATGCTAAATACAAATACACTACAAACACACCAGACACACACTACACATGCTACATACACATACACACTCGTACACACACACACACACACACGCACACACACTGCACATACCATACATACTACAAACACACTTCATGTCACACACTCGGCACTACACATACAATACATTCTCCAAACACAACACACACTCTCACACACACTATACATACTACTCACACACAGCACTCCAAATAGACACACTACACTACACTACAATACACACACACTACTCACACAATGCATCCTTGATAATAGAGTTATAGAAGTTTGATAATTTTAATGAATATTTAATGCATTGTCTTTAAACTAACTGTGTTGTCAAAGTTCACTGTGAATGCATGTTAACAGGTGAATGGGTTACTTGCTAACCGTTGTCTTTCGTATTTGCATTGTTAATGGATGTCCATATGTCACATGTTTGGGTTGTGAAGTGATTTTTGGGTTGTCAACGTGAGATGAGACTGGAAACTTTTTTAGGCTAAAATGTTTGGACTGTGTCAACAAACTAATGGTTTGGGCCATATGGAATCTTTGGAGTGACAATAATGTGACCGTGATGTAGGTGTGTTTTTGTCTGAATGAATAGGCCTGTGACCTGAGGATTTCAGTGCATGCACGGTCACAGCGCCGAGATCAGCCATGTGCCGTGACCATGCGTGTGCTCCTTGTGTTCCAAGTAAGAATTATCCTTGTCTGTTGTGTCGTCTTTGTCCAGGCTCTGTAGTTTATTGCCAGCTTTAACTATTCTACACGCACATACAACACACCACAAACACACTACACATCCACTTACAAACTCACACTATACATACTCCACGCACACACTACACGCACACACACACTACTCACACTGTACATTCTACACGCACACACAACACACCAGACATCCACACACACTATACATACTCCACGCACACACAGCACACACTACACGCCCACACACACTACCTACACTATACATTCTCTACTCACTGTACATTCTACACGCACACACCACACTACATTACACGACATACACACGCACACGACATACACACGCACACTACTCACTCTATACAGTACATACCACACACACTACTCACACTATACATTCTACATGCACACACACAGCACACCACACACACTACACTACACACACACACTACTGTATACATACAACACACACACACTACTCACACGATACATTCTACACGCACACACAGAACACTACACTACACACACTATTGTATACATACAACACACCACACACACACACTACTCACACTATACATTCTACACGCACACACAGCACACCACACACACTACACTACACTACACACACACTACTTACACACAGCACACCACACACACACTACTCACACTATACATTCTACACGCACACGCACAGCACACCACACACACACACTACTCACACTATACATTCTACACGCACACACAGCACACCACACACACTACACTACACGCACACACTACTGTATACATACAATACAACACACCACACACACACACTACTCACACTATACATTCTACACGCACACACACAGCACACCACACACACTACATTACACACCACACACACACACTACTCACACTATACATTCTACACGCACACACAGCACACCACACACACTACACTACACACACAGCACGCCACACACACTACACTACACACACACACTACTGTATACATACAACACACACACTACTCACACTATACATTCTACACGCACACACACAGCACACCACACACACTACATTACACACCACACACACACTACTCACACTATACATTCTACACGCACACGCACAGCACACCACACACACTACACTACACACACACACTACTGTATACATACAACACACCACACACACACTACTCACACTATACATTCTACCAACACTCTCCGGTGCAGGACCAGCTCAAACGCTGCTTGCTCCTGTGTAATGGAGGCCGCCGTGCCGCCTGTCTCCAGCTCCCGCTTTATTGTGCGTGATGTTTCTGAAGACAAGCAGAGACAGCTCCACGGCCCTTTGAACCACACTTCAAAGCTTTGACAAAACGGTGGGCACTGTGGCAGTTTGATGTGCTGAAATGAGCTGCCAACATCAGGCCTGTATATCACAGATGGCTTTTCCAAAATGCTTAATGGAGAGCCTGCAATCGTCACTATTAGACATTTACAAAAATAAACACATTCTGCAGCAGTGGGTGGTGACCTCACTGGGTTTTAAGCAGAAAGTGTCTATGCTGCCCATTTGTATTCTTCTAAGGGCTGCACTTATCAGCCTCCACACAAACGGCAGGATTTAAACTTTAATGGTCTTAAGCCAAACGCACAAGTGATAAAACCCTTTTGGATGTCATCATGGCTTTGTGTGCAGAAACACAGCTGTGGAAGTAAACAGGTGCCACAAATGTCTTCTCACAAGCAACTTTACTATGGAGCCGCAGCTGCACATGGGAGACTTAAACAATCTTTATCATGAAAGGAAGAATATAATTACACAAACCGTTCGCCGTTCCGTTATTTGAGCCGTCAGCATTGTTTGGATGCAGTACAAATATATGCGTTCACCTGAGGTTAAGTGAACCTGAGCACTTAAGAAACACACTCACAGCAGCACAAAACACAAGCCCTTTGTGTGGGCTTTTAAGGTAACTTCCCAGTGTTTAGTTGTTGCTTAGTTTGCAAGAAACTCTGTCACAATAGGCCCAGCATGAAAGGACCGATAATACTCTGAACTTAATTCACTCTGCTGTTTCTGCTGTGTGGCTGCTATTGAATTTGTAATAAGAAAAATAAGAAAAAAATGCATTGGTTTTATATTTCACATTTATAAATCATTTAAAGACACTTTAAAGGCTTCTGGATTGGAGATTGGAGGCTGATGGCATACAGATTGTATGGCTAATGTAAATTATTATCAAGTTCAAAGCAATGTGTTAAAATACTTACAGTAGTTACTTTAAACGTAATCTAATCTCAATAACTAATTACTTGTGACTGAATTACGACCAACACTTAGAATGCAATGTACTCAAAAAACTACCATATTCAGGCATTTACCTTTTACTTTATCAGTTTTTGCATTGAATGAGGATAAAAAGAAAATTGTCTAATCCACTTAAATCAGCACAATAATAATTCATGAGACACACATTAATCACAGAAGTGGGTGAATGCGATATCATTTTTATTTTTGTGCCCAGACATATTAGATGCTCTTCAATATTAGATTACCTCCAGCCTTTAGGGAATGTGAGGATCGTGTTATGTGTTTAATAAAATACTGCAGAGATGGAGGTATGTGTGAAATGAATAAGTGCAACATGGACCGCCTATAAACATGCCAACATACACTATATGAAGCTTTTCTTTGGAGACCATGTTCAACAAATAGCGAGCGGATGTGTCTGCAGTGCAATGCCCCATGGCCTTAATGATGTGTATTTCCCGCAGTTTGGAGATTGTGAAGAAAAGGTAATTAAGAGCGCACACTGTAGGCATGTTCCCACTGCAGTCTTATTTTGTCTATAACTGCATGTGTGCGCTTTGTCTCGAGGGGGTTCTCCCTACACTGGCTAATTATGGGTAATGTAGGATGACAGAGAGGAGAGCCCCATACTGTATGCATCAAAACACTGCTGTGGCCACAGTAGAATAGGAGCAGTACAATGTGTTCCGACTTTTAACCTCAAATGTAAAATGTATTATTGTCATTTTTCATTTCAAAACTAAAAGGAAAATAATAAGAAAATTGGGACTGTTGAGCACCAGGTAATCGTGGATAGATGATGATAGTGTCACCATAGTAAGTAATTAAGCCATCTTCATTTATCTAGATTCTTTCACCACTAAGCACTTTCAGTCACTAAGCACTTTATAATTGTTGTGGGCATCAGGTCATAGATCCATCATGGGGTCTTTCAGCTACCCTGAACCTTCTTGTAAACCTGCATTATGCCATTCCTACACTTTAGCCTCAAAAAATAAGATTTATTGATCTCACAGTGGAGAAATGTACATGTCACATTTGGCATGGATAGAATCACTCAGGGTGTGCAAAAAGACAAGAAATGTGCAAACTGGGAAAGTGCAAACATTATTTTGTGCAAGATATAATATGTACAACTACATTAAATTAAAAGTAAGTAGATTCATTTACCCGAAGTTTGAGGAGCAACTTGGCAGCCTGGTTGTGTCTAAAAATACAAGTAAAGACAGAAAAATAAGCAGAGTTTGCTCCTCTCACCAGGGCTGGATCTTCAACCTGCCTTAGGCCTTGTCTCAATACCCACACTGCACCCTACACTCCTCTGCGAAGTGTGCATTTGTTTGAAGTGCACGCAAGGGTTTGAGTGCGCAGGTTACAAGTGTGCCAAAAAGACTGAATTGGGACAATGCACACTGAGTCAAGAGATGGTCATTTTCAGACCTAAACTTTATAAAAATTAGAGGTAATTTTGTCTGACCCTTTGGGAAACAAAATGAGTTGCTTCACACAGGTTAAAATAAATGTAAATTGGTTATTTGTAATTTGAGATAGCTGTATAGTTTTAAGTTAAATGTGGGTAACTAGTTGTTATCTGGTCAGTTTTTTATAAATCCTAACTTTATTGTACTAAGTGTAAAGTTTAAATGGAATGTTATATGAATGCTTGCTTTAAAAAAAGTTATTAAATTGTTACCATAGAATGTCCGTAATTCTTCATCAGACATTCATGCTTCTTTCCAAGTAACATAGCAAAACTTGTTTACACGCAAACAGCATATATATTTCAAAACTTACATTTAAATGCTTTTTCCCAAAGTTTTGGTGTGTACCGCAAAGAATTATGGGCAATATCCTTCGCCAGAGTCCGCTTAGATGCAGGCTACGGCAAAGTGTGGATCAGGGGCGCAAAGGGGGCGGGGCGAAAGACCTCCCTGGAGAATTGGGACACCCTACGCACTCGCACCCATCATTGGGAACGCACAAACGAGGGGCGTGAGGGTGGAAGTGCGAGTATTGGGACAGGGCCTTAGTGTTGACAATCACTAAGGCCCACCGGCCCCGCCAGGACTCCATCTTCCTCTCCAAATGAGTCATCCTCATGTACTGCTGCAGAATTTTCAGCAGGCTCAGTCTGGTTCAAAGCTACATGGCTGATGGACCATTCTACAGCAGACTATTGGCCAAAGAGCTTGCGTTGACTAATGCGGCTCAGGCAACAAGCCCAAGTAATGTTCAGCAGACATTGTGTGTGTTCATCAAAATCTTGCATTCTCACAGAAAGTGGCAGTAGGCCAATCAAAGTTCAAGTCTGAATGGCGCTGTCTGTACCTTGAAGGTTCACTTGTCATCCGTGCCAAATCAATGGAAAGAGCTCAATCTGAAGTGCTAAGACCAGTCCAAACCAAGTCTACTGTAGGAATAATGTCTCTACAGTATAACAATAGCCTGCGCTTCTGCTCCGTGCTATGGTAGAGTTATAGTCTCACCAGGGGAGCCCACACTCCCCACATAAATCACAGCTCCCACCATACTGTGCTGTTCCTGCTGCACCATCCACTTATTTGTTATCCAACATGGATTCTTTGTTTAATTAAGAGTTTTCACAGTTTGTTTATAGTACGTTTCCTTGTCATATTTGTATGGTTCTTTTGGCACAGCTTTGAAACCAAATGCTGTTTTGCCTGACATGTTTCAAAGTATAGCATGTAACCGCCGCCTCTCGTCTCGCCCTACTACAAGTCGCGTTTGTCTTTGTGCGCTATAAGTTGTGTGAATGTTTAACTATGATTTGTTTATGAATTCCTTGTAACCTTGTGGTATCTGAAGTTGACCTGGAAGAGGGTCACAGCACCTGGTAAAGCTTTTGTAAAAGAAGCCTTGTCACAACTGGGCGGCTCAGTGGCTGAGTGGATAGCACTCTCACTTCTTAGCAAGAAGGTCCTGGCTTTGAATCCGGGTCGGAAAAGGGCCTTTCTGAGTGGGATTTGCATGTTTTCCCCGTATATGTGTAGGTTTCCTCAGGGTGCTCCGGTTTCTCTTACCAATTAAAACATGCACAATAGGTATGAACGTAAATGAGAGGGTGAATGGATGGTGTTGGTTGGAGAGAATGGAAAAATATCTGAACTCTGAACATTGTAAAGCTCTTTGGGTGACTGTGCACTAATAATTATTACTTGCTTACTTACTTGCTAACTGTTTCTAAACCGTTTGAGTGTGTGTATGTGTGTGTGTGTGTGTGTGTGTGTGCATGCATGTGTTGAAAGGGAACCCAGGCATAGACCTCATATGCCACTCGGCTACAATAAGATATACTTTTGAATGTCTTTGGTAAAGGTTTTCTGTATCACTTTCGCAATGCAAATCACCTGTGACGGCATGTTGATGTATATCCCAGGACTTTTGAAATGAAATGGAAATTCTGAAGTTTAAAGTGCTTCTGGGAAACGTAATATCATGCTTTTATGGATGTTTTAATTATATTTAAACTAAAACACCCCAACGTGCCCCATAAATCGTAGGGGTCTTTTGCTCTTTATTCGCCCAGTGCATTGCGGATTGCCGTGCTTTGAGTGTTGGGGCCTACATTTCAACCACACTTATCTAATTACTTAAATTGTGCTTACAGGTCGAATAGCAGTGCGCGCGTCCCATCGGAGAGCTGCACGGTCTTTCTGCTCGCCCGCTGCCTTAGCACTAGAAATAAGCACATTAGGCAATTTCGTGCTCGGTATTGTGTGGTGCACCGCAGGGAAGGTTTGGAGCAGAAATGCCAGGGCAGAGTTAGAAAAGCAGCAATCCAAACCCATCCATAGACAGTACAATTGGAAAGAATGGAGGTAGTACCAAAGTGGTCCGAACATAACTTAAATATTTATTGTAGTTGCAATAGGGAGACAACATATTTTGGGAAGTGATCCACTTGGCTAAGGAGGAAACCCCTTTACTAGAAAAACTTTCTCAAAAAGTGAATCTTCCTGATCAAGCTGAGCATCACAATCTGGAGAAGGATCCCTGGGCACTGTACTACGGTGACCACTTCTCCTGGCAGACGCCCTAGGGGTATTTGCAGGATGGGTCAAATACAGAGGACAAAGTTCCCTCTAGTGATAAATAAAGTGCACATTTACATTTTACATTTACAGTACTTTTGAGAGAAAATACAATAATCTAAAACAAAGTTACAATAGTGATAAAGTTTTCGACACTATTTGATACACATACTTCATATACAGTGCCTTGCGAAAGTATTCGGCCCCCTTGAACTTTTCAACATTTCGCCACATTTCAGGCTTCAAACATAAAGATATAAAAATTACATTTTTTGTCAAGAATCGACAACAAGTGGGACACGATTGTGAAGTGGAACAAAATTGATTGGATAATTTAAACTTTAACAAATAAAAAACTGAAAAGTGGGGCGTGCAATATTATTCGGCCCCCTTGCGCTAATACTTTGTAGCGCCACCTTTTGCTGCAATTACAGCTGCAAGTCGCTTGGGGTATGTCTCTATCAGTTTTGCACATCGAGAGACTGGAATTCTTGCCCATTCTTCCTTGCAAAACAGCTTGAGCTCAGTGAGGTTGGATGGAGAGCGTTTGTGAACAGCAGTCTTCAGCTCTTTCCACAGATTCTCGATTGGATTCAGGTCTGGACTTTGACTTGGCCATTCCAACACCTGGATACGTCTATTTGTGAACCATTCCATTGTAGATTTGGCTTCATGTTTTGGATCATTGTCCTGTTGGAAGATAAATCTCCATCCCAGTCTCAGGTCTTTTGCAGACTCCAACAGGTTTTCTTCCAGAATGGTCCTGTATTTGGCTCCATCCATCTTCCCGTCAATTTTAGCCATCTTCCCTGTCCCTGCTGAAGAAAAGCAGGCCCAAACCACGATGCTGCCACCACCATGTTTGACAGTGGGGATGGTGTGTTCAGGGTGATGAGGTGTGTTGCTTTTACGCCAAACTTATTGTTTTGCATTGTTGCCAAAAAGTTCGATTTTGGTTTCATCTGACCAGAGCACCTTCTTCCACATGTTTGGTGTGTCTCCCAGGTGGCTTGTGGCAAACTTTAAACGAGACTTTTTATGGATATCTTTGAGAAATGGCTTTCTTCTTGCCACTCTTCCATAAAGGCCAGATTTGTGCAGTGCACGACTGATTGTTGTCCTATGGACAGACTCTCCCACCTCAGCTGTAGTTATCTGCAGTTCATCTAGAGTGATCATGGGCCTCTTGGCTGCATCTCTGATCAGCCTTCTCCTTGTTTGAGATGAAAGTTTGGAGGGACGGCCGGGTCTTGGTAGATTTGCAGTGGTCTGATACTCCTTTCATTTCAATATAATTGCTTGCACAGTGCTCCTTGAGATGTTTAAAGCTTGGGAAATCTTTTATATCCAAATCCGGCTTTAAACTTCTCCACAACAGTATCTTGGACCTGCCTGGTGTGTTCCTTTGTCTTCATGGTTCTCTCTGTGCTTTAAACAGAACCCTGAGACTATCAAAGAGCAGGTGCATTTATACGGAGACTTGATTACACACAGGTGCATTCTATTTATCATCATCAGTCATTTAGGACAACATTGGATCATTCAAAGATCCTCACTGAACTTCTGGAGTGAGTTTGCTGCACTGAAAGTAAAGGGGCCGAGTAATATTGCACGCCCCACTTTTCAGTTTTTTATTTGTTAAAAAAGTTTAAATTATCCAATAAATTTCGTTCCACTTCACGATTGTGTCCCACTTGTTGTTGATTCATGACAAAATATTTAAATTCTATATCTTTATGTTTGAAGCCTGAAATGTGGCGAAATGTTGAAAGGTTCAAGTGGGCCGAATACTTTCGCAAGGCACTGTATGTACAGCTTCATTCGCTAATTTTGAGATTGGTTAAGCACAGGAGACGATTCAGAAAGTGTTTTGTAGATTGAATGAAATCATATTTATAAATATTTCACATTAACATTTTCATTCCATCTCTATTGAAAAACCCTTTACACTCTAAATGAATATTAACCCAAAACTGATTGCAGATCCAAAAAAGTATTAAGGATGTCCAGCCATTCACATGCCCACATACTTTCACCGCTTCCTTTTGTTGTTGGTCTCACCGGGACAAATGACTTTCTCCTCTTTTCTTCGAGAGGAATTGTTTTTCCGTCCTTGTCTGATTGGATCGTAATTTGAACATTATTAGCGCACAGCACATGCCGAGTCTTGAGAAAAAAGCATCTCCACGGTTTTATCTTCCGTCAGTTGGATGTCATTGCTTCATCAAAAACACAATAGAGAAAAGAAACTCTGGGTTACATCCAGTCTATATTTCAGTGACACCAAAGTCGTTCTTGCCACTGGAACCCAAGAGAGATGAGAGTCCCACTATTGCACCATCCATTTTGAAAGAAGTGTTGGGGTAGTACAAGACTCTCCTCCCCAGCAGCCACTGACCTAAAAAGTGTCAGCTTGTTAGTTGCAGTTACAAAAGATAGTTTCAAAATGGTTTCTTGGCCACAGGGACTTTCAAATACTGTGGGAATGTTGAAAGATGATGTGATGGGGCCTAGAAATACATGCTCAATCAAACCGACACGGCATAATTAATGTTCCAGATGAAGACCATCTATGCAGAGAACTGGTTTTAATGAGGTGGACAGAGTTCAGACGTGGTCCACAACTGGGATGGGTTTGTCCTAAAAGAAGAATTATGTAAGAAAACATCTTCTTGTTTTTATCTATCTATAAAAGCAAAGAGTGGTTGTGTATGTGTGCTCAAGCTATTGTTTGCTGATCACAACAATGTCAAAATAAGTTTGAAAAAGTGTTTTTAAACAAATGGAATGCCCCACCTGTTGGTCAACTAGACCCATTGTGGCAAATGCTTGGTTTTGTTGGTTAGAGGATACCTATTTCAGGAAGTGCTGTGCGGAAGGAGTGGCTGCAAGAGCCTTCTATTTGTGTCAAACATTTGAATCAGCTTGATTGTGACGACGAAGTCACGGAATTAGGCAGGTTTTGAACTTAATGGCGAGCTGAAGCACCCATTGGATCTCGAGTCGCATTTTCACACCTTCCCTGCTGGCCAGTAGCATGCTTCTTGCAGCTCACAAACTCTCTGCCCACTCATGCACAGATCTATTTCCCACCCACTCAATCACATCTCACAAACTCTCTTACGTACCACCTCCCTTTGGTCAATTGGTCAAACCCAGAATGGGTTATCTTGAACTGTGCTTGTGAAGGAGTAGTCCCCACTCTTCACCCCACAGGTGTAAGTAAGTAAGTAAGTAAGTAATCTTTATTTATATACCGCCTTTTCACTGCAGATTTGAGTCTCAAAGCGGTTTACAATTGTTAATTTGTTGGGCATTTGTCTCTCACTCCACACAGAGATGGGAGCGGGGTCGCCAGTACAGGAGGCGCATGCTAGAACTATTGGACATATTTTTAGTGGTAGGGGAAACCAGAGTACCCGGAGGAAACCTACGCAGACACGGGGAGAACATGCAAACTCCACTCAGAAAGGCCGGTCCGACCGGGATTCGAACCCAGGACCTTCTTGCTGAGAGGCGAGAGTGCTATCCACTCAGCCACCGTGCAGCCCGGTGTATCCTTCCTGTTTTATTTTGAAATATTTAACTTTGTTTATTTTTCCCTGTACCTAACTTGTCCCTTCTCTTTTCTTGGAAGGTGATTGGTGGAGGTGCTGGGCTGGAGGCGCGCCCATCCCAGTGCATGCCAGGTGCACCCAACTAAGCAATCAGCTGGGCTCCACCATGATCCTCCAAGAGAGGGGTGTTTCATTTGGACTAAACATTATATAAACATACATCACATACCACTCCCTTCAAAAAAACACCACCACTAATCTTATTTACTATAAATTATTATTATAATATATCTGCTTAAATTAAAGATGTGAATAGTTGTGTAAATAGTGTAGGCCTACATGCTTGTGTCCCTGGGTGAGTGAAGGTCTTGGTTTGGGCCACTGTATAAAAAGGGGAAGATTACATTTGTTAGGGGTGTTCCTGTTGTGTGCATGGGGGGGATGCTGCCCAAATAAATAAGACATCTTTTGTGCAAATCTGAAACATTTGGACCTTTGTTTGTAGTGATGGGTTGATGAAGCTTCATGAAGTGTTGAACCTTTTCATCCATTGGTTCGAGAAAAGGTTCATTTCTTGATGCTTCATATGCTCACAAACCTCCTGTTGGTCAAAATCTGTATTGACAATTTAACTGTTTGTGAGGCTCTTGGTGCATAGGAATTAATACTGGTAACAGAAATAAAAATGTAATTTGATTGTGTATGACCCATTAATTCATCTGTTTCATTATGATCAATATCAGTAGTGAAAATGAATATATTTTAAATGACAATAAAATATAATGTACTGGTAACTGGTACAGTTGTCTGCTCCAATACACACACACACACACACATACATATATGTAGATATATATTTATATACATATTTAATGATGAATGATTATAGCTTTTCAAGTCAAAATCAATGTTATAAATCCAATGGGACAAAAAACATGTTGAAAGTGTAAGTGCTTTTCAAAGGACGTGACACAAATGGGGATATCATTTGGGATTGTGACCCCATCAGTTGTTTAAAACCAAAACATTTCTGACAAAAACGCACTGCCGGTAAGATTCGAACCCCGGTCTCCCAGGTCCCAGCCCTGCTTCCCTATCAATTGAGCCAACCAGCTGATACTACAGCCCTCTCCATCACTGACTACATTAATCACCAAGACAAACACACAGTTTGAGCGGATCTTCTGCAGTACTTCATGAATCGCTCCATATCCTGTGCTCCCGAGGCTTCAAACGTCATTAGTGACGTCACTCATCTAAAACAACTCAGGCTTCGGCCCGCGCTCCGATAAAAACTTCAGGGATTTCTCGGCTCACGCCCCGAAGCGCCGACGCGGCACGACCCATCACTATTTGTTTGTGCCCCGTCCTGGTGAGAGGCTGTCCCAGTAGCTCAAACGCTACAGTGCTGCAGGCTGGGTTGATGCTCTGTGGGCTGCATTTAACTACTTGTTGCTTACTCTTGCGTATGAATCATATGAACTTTATGCTATATATTGTACATGTGCGGTGCCGAACGATTAGTGAACTGAATAAACGCGTCTCACTACTGAATGGCCATTCATTGATTTTGTCTATGTGTGTGTATGTCAATTTATCATTTTGTTTATACATGGTACCCCTTGAGCCGAGTCAAGACTTCTGATACATTCCAATTATACATTCATGACTGATTACTACCATGTTATAACTTTCTTGTTCAGCTTAGTTACCAATTTATGATGCAGGAGTTACACATTAGTTATATTTAAAAATAGTTGTATAGGCTATGCAAGATTTTGGCTTTAAATGACCATGACCCATTAATTCGATTTGCAGTTAAACCATGTTAAAGCTGAGATACCTAGCTTAAACATGTATCCTCTAGTCTAAAAACAATTTGGTTCCATCACTCATTAGTTTTTACTTTGGCCTCTGTAACATTTTTAGATCTTTTTCAGGCAAAAAAGTGAATAAGAGAGTACCACTGTAGCTCGGCCAATCAGCTCTCAGCTTACAGAGCCAAATATCAACTCACAGAGCTCTTTCTTTCATGTATGCAAATGATGACATGTTTTTAAATAAATAATATACTGGAAACCTAAACTAACAGGCCGAACAGGGGCCGCACAGATCAGAGATTCAGCCAGTGGTAAGGCTGGGGGAATTGCCGACATACACAGCTCACAAATTTTAGTCATGCACTATATTAAGAGCCAGTGTTTAAATAGAGCCACATTAAGCCATGCAGCGGACAGAACCAGCATGTGGAGGAAGCGTTGTCTGTCCCCTGATGAAGGTGTGCAGGATGAAACGTGTTAGGGCTCACGTTTTGCGCTAAATAAAAAACCTTATATATAGTGGAAACACCCTCAGTGCACCATCCCCACTGATAGAACCTGGTGGTGATTGAAATGTGCTTTGTAGCTGACAAATACTATTAAAATAACACAATAATATATACTCATCATTAAAAGGCCCTAATCTGTCAAAAGGCATGGATAAAACATGTTCTTTTCGAATACGTCTTTAACTGATAACAGTAGTTCAGCCGAGATATTAGAATTTCAAAATTAGTTTTACAGCCCCTAAATCTTGTTATTATTTTCATTTCGATGTCCCGCCTTCCACCATTTCACCAATCAAAAAGTCGGTGATCCTGGTTGCTAATCTCACTGGTAAAGAAACACGTAGCCGCTGTACTACAAAAGGCCTCATTATGTTTCTCAAATCCTTAACGACAAAACAAGGAATGAAACGAGAATTTCTATCCAGTGTTGGTTATAGATTTGTTGTTGACAAAAGTCATGCATATTCAGCTATTATGGTCCCAGCTGGATTCGGTCTGCATATCTGGCAACCTGAGTCAGGGAGAGTGGGAGAGGTTGCAGTACCATTTTTTACATACTGCTCCTTTAAGCCTTTTCCTACAATGGAATGGTTTAAAACGGGCCCAGTCTGAGCCCAGACCTAAAACCAATCCAAAAAACTGTTGTACAATCTGTTAGATAAAAGATAAAAAAACAACATTCTATCCATCTAATCTGCCAGAGCTGGGCAATAATGTGTAAAATAGTTAAGTCTGGATGTATGAGAGAGAACCTGAAGACTTGCATACATGTGTAATTGGAACGGGGGGTGGGTAACTGTCAACACCCCATCAATTTTCAATTTCACAAATAATACCAATGAAAGATTTTAGGTCATAACGAGGTGAAAAAAGAAAATATTCCTGCAGTATGAAATATTTTTCAAGACACTCTGTTACAGACCAAGCTTAAATCTGCTTTCGTTGCTTTACAAAGAGGATAATCACATTTAGAAATCGTTAATTATTTAAATCAAGCTGATGTGGACAAATAGGCACACACAAGCCATTGCAGCGTACTTCTCGGCGCTCCTTAGATGTGTGTGATAAATCACTGTAGATGAGCTCGATTACACAGGAGAACAGGAAGGAAGGAAAGGAGCTGAGGAGGGAGAGCTGCTGACAGGAAGCTGCTTTGTACCAGAGCACTACTTTCTCTGATTACCAAAAAAGCCCACGTTTACATCCAGAAAAACAGGAATAAAGCAGCGACTATGTTTGCATGATTTAGGCTGAAATAGAACAGAACATTCACTTCATTACTCATCTTTTAAAAACAATCTGCAGGGTAACAAATTTGGACTAATGCAAATGAAAAATAAATGGTATTATAAATGACATTAAAATACTGTGTGTATGTTCCACCCCTGTGTTAGAAGTAAATACTGACTTTTAAAAACTGATTTCAAGGTCAGCATGTGAAAAGCAGGATTTTAGGACACGAGACATTGCAGTGAAACTTTCCTCTCGCCATTCGCGGTCCATTAGCCGTGGTGTGGGCCTTATAAAAAGCAAGAGGTATTTGGGCACATAGGCCTGGTGTAATGAGGCGAGGCAGCAGGACAGAGTGACTGTTTGTTTGTAACATAATCACCGGTTCCCAGGTGACCGCAGAAACTCTGTTTGCTCCACTGAAAAGAAACGGTTGCCACGATGACATGAAACCACGGGATATACACTGCCTGCAGCACGGACATTGTGTAAGGCCTATTCCTCATGTCTTTTATTAGAAAGAAAAAGAGCAGGCTGAAGCTTTTCCGAATGCAAAAATTGTCAAAAGGAGTGTGCCAATTCTCTGCGAGCTGTCTTGAAATTGCATTGACGATAATGCATTCAACTATTTTTCCCATTTGGACTATAGTATCTGCAGAAAAAGAAAAAGCTACAGGTATACTGTTGCCTACCCCATTGGAAATGTGTCATTTTCAGAAACATGGTCATGGAAAGGCCATTTATGGATATATTTTATTTCTTGTATTAATTGTTAAAGGTTGCGGTGCTTTGAAACCATAACAAAGAGATGGAAACAAAAATAACTCTCAAAACAGTTTGGCTTTGTCAAAAGTATAAATGTCATTGTGTCTTCTTATGTTTAAGGTTCTTATAAAAAACATTCTATAGAAGCTATCACCAGTTTTCACATGAATGTGTTTTGACACATCTTTAGATAAGATCATTCAGTGCAAAGGTGAAATTCATTCATAAGGTTACATTATATTTGGTCTCGTGACTAATTCTTCATGGCGTCAATAATAAATCTATAATTGTTAATATAATGGTGAAGCATGTAATTTAAAGACAGAGTTGTAAATTAGCTTTTGCTATAAACCCTGCATCTATGTCTTACTGAAATATATCAGAATCATTTGTATTGTCATGTAAGTAACACTCCTAGTCACATACTAGGAAATTGCTTTGGTTCTTGGTGCAAACAAGTCAAAAGTAGAAAACAGAATAAGGCATGATAAAACATTTCTAAAGTACTACATTTTCTAAAATTTTGAAAAGCAAAATTTTATGATTACAATTATTACTGTATAGAGATGCGCTCGGTGCACACAATAGACATTAAGCAGAGCAATTAGGTGACAGCAGTAAACTGACATTATAAATTATTCGGCCCCCTTGAACCTTTCAACATTTCGCAACATTTCAGGCTTCAAACATAAAGATATTAATTCTAAAATAAGAATTTTTTGTCAAGAATCAACAACAAGTGGGACACAATCGTGAAGTGGAACGAAATTTATTGGATAATTTAAACTTTTTTAACAAATAAAAAACTGAAAAGTGGGGCGTGCAATATTATTCGGCCCCCTTGCGCTTATACTTTGTAGCGCCACCTTTTGCTGCAATTACAGCTCGCTTGGGGTATGTCTCTATAAGTTTTGCACATCGAGAGACTGGAATTCTTGCCCATTCTCCCTTGCAAACAGCTCGAGCTCAGTGAGGTTGGATGGAGAGCGTTTGTGAACAGCAGTCTTCAGCTCTTTCCACAGGTTCTCGATTGGATTCAGGTCTGGACTTTGACTTGGCCATTCTAACACATGGATACGTCTATTTGTGAACCATTCCATTGTAGATTTGGCTTTATGTTTTGGATCATTGTCCTGTTGGAAGATAAATCTCCGTCCCAGTCTCAGGTCTTTTGCAGACTTCAACAGGTTTTCTTCCAGAATGGTCCTGTATTTGGCTCCATCCATCTTCCCATCAATTTTAGCCCACTTCCCTGTCCCTGCTGAAGAAAAGCAGGCCCAAACCATGATGCTGCCACCACCATGTTTGACAGTGGGGATGGTGTGTTCAGGGTGATGAGCTGTGTTGCTTTTACGCCAAACATATCGTTTTGCATTGTGGCCAAAAAGTTCGATTTTGGTTTCATCTGACCAGAGCACCTTCTTCCACATGTTTGGTGTGTCTCCCAGGTGGCTTGTGGCAAACTTTAAACGAGATTTTTATGGACATCTTTGAGAAATGGCTTTCTTCTTGCCACTCTTCCATAAAGGCCAGATTTGTGCAGTGCACGACTGATTGTTGTCCTATGGACAGACTCTCCCACCTCAGCTGTAGTTATCTGCAGTTCATCCAGAGTGATCATGGGCCTCTTGACTACATCTCTGATCAGTCTTCTCCTTGTTTTAGATGAAAGTTTGGAGGGACGGCCGGGTCTTGGTAGATTTGCAGTGGTCTGATACTCCTTCCATTTCAATATAATTTCTTGCACAGTGATCCTTGAGATGTTTAAAGCTTGGGAAATCTTTTTGTATCCAAATCTGGC
Organism: Knipowitschia caucasica; assembly: GCA_964034765.1. NCBI lineage: Eukaryota > Metazoa > Chordata > Actinopteri > Gobiiformes > Gobiidae > Knipowitschia > Knipowitschia caucasica. The sequence goes on from OZ035823.1 coordinate 30,881,586, forward strand.
TTTAAACTTCTCCACAACAGTATCTCGGACCTGCCTGGTGTGTTCCTTTGTCTTCATGGTTCTCTCTACGCTTTAAACAGAACCCTGAGACTATCAAAGAGCAGGTGCATTTATACGGAGACTTGATTACACACAGGTGCATTCTATTTATCATCATCAGTCATTTAGGACAACATTGGATCATTCAAAGATCCTCACTGAACTTCTGGAGTGAGTTTGCTGCACTGAAAGTAAAGGGGCCGAATAATATAGCACGCCCCACTTTTCAGTTTTTTATTTGTTAAAAAAGTTTAAATCATCCAATAAATTTTGTTCCACTTCACGATTGTGTCCCACTTGTTGTTGATTCATAACAAAAAAAAATAATTTTATATCTTTATGTTTGAAGCCTGAAATGTGGCGAAATGTTGAAAGGTTCAAGTGGGCCGAATACTTTCGCAAGGCACAGTAAAGGGCACTAAAGTGACCTTATGAAACGCGAGGGACACTGTTCTTATGGCGGGAGGTTCTGGTCCAAATGGGCCTAGCAGTTGCGGCCGATCACCTTCTCTGCAGAGCGCACAATGCGCTGTAGTCTCTGTTTGTCCCTGACTGTGGCTCCAGCGAACCACACGGTGATGGAGGAGGTGAGGATGGACTCAATGTTGGCCGTGTAGAACTGCACCAACATCTGTGCAGGCAGGTACTCATTCATTCATTTTCATCCCCTTTATTAGTCCATTTCTGGGTCAAGGGTATGGCAATCAGATCTGGCACCCAATTCTCATCGTACCAGCCCCTCACTGATCATCCTGCAGGTGGTGGGGCCAAAGGAAGATGACTGCTCTGTCAACAAAGGCACAGCCTTGGTGTTTCAGTGGGTTCTTCAGGCAAGTGGGGTTCAGTGTCCTGTGACAGTAGACATCAGTGGAATCGAACCCAAAGCCAATAGATTCAAAGACCAATGTTCTACCAACGCTCAACCAACCCAGCCACTGTCACCCCAGTGTATATCTATGCTATTTTTTGAAAGTATCATTCAATGACCAAATTTGGCAATTGATCATGTTTAGTTCATTGGGTTTAGTCAACCCGACTTTGTCTGAAGCCCCTGCTGAAAGATCAAGTCTCCTGTGGACTCACCACAGGATCCTGCAGGAGGATCAGTAAGGGGCTGGTGCTGTACTGGGTGCAGCTCTGACTGCCACCCAATGGTTGGATGGATGGATGGAGTGCGATGTCATGGGATCAAGTGGTCAAGTTAACCTCATGTTAACATGAGCACAATCTCCACTGAGCCATGGTGTACTATATAAGGGTAGTATAGGCCAAGCTCAGTCTCTTTCATTCAAAATAGAAAAGAGCCGAACTGTTTGTATACCAGTACAAATTTGGCAGCACCTGAATAAAATATTTCCCTGGGGTCCTGCTGCTTGGCGCTTTGCAGAAGGGAAGAAGCCGGGAGCATATCTTCACTATCACCCCAGAGAGGAAGGGGGATTAAATGAATTGTCACCCTACTTTTGCTCATCCTTGCAGCCAGCGAGAAGGGGCGCTATGGGTGTGTAGTGTGAAATTCACCAGAAAAATTGTAACTCTTTATACTAATTGGCATGAAATGAGTTTTGCTACATTTAAAGACCAAATTGCATCCTTAAAACAAAAATATTACATAATATTTAGTATGAGTCAAGCCTGAGTAATAGACACATTCTGTTGCCATTTAGTCAAGAAGCTAAAATCAGACAAGACTAAAATTATTGTCTTTAGTCCCCTAAAATAATTATGGACTCAGACTTAAATCATAATAATTAAGTAACATCAGCCGTTTTTTACCATCTAAAAACATTGCCAGGATCAAAAATGTAGTGTTTGAAGCAGACTTGGTGTCTGTGGTAGAAGCCTGGAGTAACAATAAGCACACTACTACACCACACACCCAGGCGCTTGCCAGCCCAAAATTTGATCCAATGCTGCAGTTTTCAGTCATAATGCATTATTGCGTTAATTGCAAACACACAAAAATCATGCTGTTAACATGGGGTAACATTTAACTCCATTCAATGTATTCTTGTATAGCCCAAATAACAACAGTCTCAGAGGACCACTTTTGCCACACGAACCAAGAGGACAAACACATACATCATCCGTCAAAAATATTTCATTTTTAACCCAGTGAAAAATTAACGTAATTTTTTTTTATCACACAATTCATTTGTGTGACCTAATTTACTTAGTTTTTTGCTTTAGCTGTAGACAGGTAAAGCGAGAAGAAAAACCATGATAAGAAAAACCACGGGTCGCTGTGAAAGAGACTACTGGTTTGTCTTGTGCAAAATGCCAAAATGGATGTTAGCAAACTTCTGAATGCAAAGTTGGAAAGACTCAAACTTGCCAGATGAGTCAACTGACAAGTACAAAGTTGTTTGGGACGGTGTGAACTATGCCATGTCCACACGTAGCCGGGTATTTTTAAAACCGAATATTTCCCCCCCTCTGTTTATAAAATAATTTGCATCCACACATAACCGAACATCTGCGTTTTCAATCACATTCATAACATTCCAAACCTGTGCGTCCTCTGACGTCCTGCGTTGGGGAAAAACACAGAAGTGGGCGGAGCTTTGATGCTGACGCCGGTATTTCTGTAGCAGCACTTTTACAGTCATAGAAGAAACTCAGGGTAAAGACATATGTTCACAAGCACTGACCCCCGTCCTCAGCTCTGGTTTAGTCCTGGTTTAGCTCCTGTTTTGGTTGTTTTGGAGCGTGAGTCCCTGTGATCACTTTGCTGCTCTCTGATGTGGAGCAAGGATGTTCGCTGCTGGGAACCGCTCACAGCAGAGAACAGTTTTTAAGGCAGTAAGATCCATGCTTCAGTGATCAGAGGTTGCACGTTTTCTTTGTTGTTGTTTTGGGGGCATACTGCGAAAACGCAAAACTCCGGTAATCTCTGTCTACACGCAAATGCATAAGCAGGAGAACCAAAAGTCTCGAGGATCCACCCGTAAAATAAAACCCTCCTATATCCCTTAAAACTGATTAAAAAAACTAAAGAGAAACAATACTAGACAATAAAATCCTAGAGAATGACTACATTTGCAAAACAAGACAACACAGTACATTAAAAAGAATAAAGATAAAATCCTTTCAACTATTTCAACCTGGATTTGAACATTGTCAGAGAAGAAGCCTGTCTCATATTTTCTGGAAGACTGTTCCAGATATTAGATTTTTCCCTGGACACTCAACATTCAATTACATTTATAGACATTTATCAACACTTATGGACAATGGACATCTGCCCCTAATGGACCAATACCAAAGTGCTTCTCTAATCCGTGTTGGTAGATTAAACGGTTGTGTAAAGTCCTCTGAGATAAATACTGTTGTGTAATAATAAATTTAAATGAATTTAATTGAATTTTAGCCGCATAAATCTGAAACGCTGCCTCCTCTTGTTTAGTCCTGACTCTGGGCACTAACAGGAGTCCAGTCCCTGTGCTCCTCAGAGTCTGGGCTGGTTCATATGGTACTAACATGTCACTAATATATTTTGGTGCGAGGCCATGGAGAGACTTGTACACAAGCAGAGCTGTTTTAAAGTATATTCTCTGAGCCACAGGAAGCCAGTGCAGAGACCTGAGGACTGGACTAATATGGTCGTACTTCCTGGTTCTTGTCAGGACTCGAGCTGCTGCATTTTGAATGTACTGCAGCTGTTTTACAGCCTGTTTGGACAGACCTGTGAGCAGGCCATTGCAGTAGTCTAACCTACTGGAGACAAATGCATGGAATCTCCAAGTCTGCTTTAGACACTATGTTTTTGATCCTGGCAATGTTTTTTAGATGGTAAAAAGCTGCTGATGTTATTTGATGTGGCTATTAAAATTTCAGTCTGAGTCCAGTATTACCCCAAGATATCTGACCTTGTTTGAAGGTTTTAGGGAGAGAGACTGTAGGTGACAGATGAAGTTCTCTCCTTGCTTCTGGGGACCAAAGACAATTATTTCAGTTTTGTCTGCGTTTAGCTTAAGGAAGTTATTTTGCATCCACTCACTGATCTGTTGGATACAGTGAAGGAGTGAGTCCACTGGTCCATGTTCTCCTGCAGAAAGTGAGACATACAGCTCAATGACTATTTGGTGCGTCGGGGGCAATGAAAAGAGCTTTTATCATTTTTTTTTTTTTTTTTTAAGTTCACGGTTCATTTTTGTTTAAAATTAATTCGAAATCACATCAAAATATTATCATGAAAAAAATGCTTCGTCTTTTTAGGGCCGGCGAGGAAAAGCTTCAAGGGTGTTATTAATAGATAGAGAAAACAATGAAAAGAAGATACTTAAGTCTTCACTGCAAAAAGTAATGAAGTCAATAATTGCTCAAAATTAGCAAAATGTATCTTAATTTAAACACATTTTTACTGGCTTAAACAAGATTTGCCAACGGGAAAAGAAAAATTATGCAAGAAATGTATTTTTTGTTGATTTGATTGTTATTTGCGTTTATTGAGCTCCGATAGCTTCTCTGCAGAGACAGTAATAGTGACGTAGCCCGTTGTGATGAAGTGCCTGGACTATTTGCTATTTGATAGCCTAACTGTTGCTACCATAGCCACGGGAAAGCCTTTGGGAACTATTTTATTTTCTTTCTTATTTTAAATAAACGTTTCGGCATTCCTAAAAGTGGACTGAAGTTTATGTTGTGTGTTCTGTTGGTATAAAGCCGTGTAATAAGCGGGATAACGTATATTACATTGTGTGCACCATGTGCACTTGTATATTGTAAATAGTAACTGTAACTCTATTTTAAATTTAAATCTATTCCTTAGAAGTTTGTGTAAGCTCTCAGTCGTACAGGGATTAGTCAAAGCAAAGGAAGGTTTCTCACCCATCATCTGTACTTCTTAGCAAGTTTTCCCGACGTTTCGTCCTCAACCTAGCGGACTTCTTCAGGGAATGAATTCTCAGACTGCGCGTTGGAGATTTATAACCTATGGGTGTGGTTAGCCACACCATAATCCTGATACTAACTCATAAACAATCTCAGGTCTGCTTGATGTAGAAGGGAGCAGGTCTAACGACCCTGCTGAGGCTAACGACCCTAACTCCTTAGCATGTCACAGACCTATTGTCTGCTGGGATGCTCAAGTGGAGTGCAGGTCTCACCCCTCCTAACTCATTAGCATGTCACTGACCTTGTCCCAAGTTAGGGCGTTGTTTTTAGGATGTCGTCATAGATGCGAGGCAAAACAAATCTTAACCCTCCTCCTCTGTTAAGAGAAGGTTTTTGTTTCCTCACAAAAATGGCTTCTTTCACTCCTCTCTCAAACCAATTCTTCTCCCGAGCCAGAATTTTAACCTCTGTGTCATCCACCGTGTGGTTGGAGGCCTTGAGGTGGAGATGAACAGCCGACTGTGGCCCACTAGAGTTTTCTCTACGATGTTGGTAAAGTCGTTTCTGTAGAGTCTGTTTGGTTTCTCCAATATAGTGGTCAGTGCACTCCTCTTCACTACATTTAATTGAATACACATTGCTCTGTTTGTGTCTGGGTGTTTTGTCTTTGGGATGCACTAATTTCTGTCTTAACGTGTTGAAAGGTTTGAAATACACAGGGATTTTGTGTTGCCTAAAGATTCTTTGTAGTTTCTCTGAAACTCCCGCCACATACGGTAAGGACACGCCTCTCCTCCTACTTTCTTCTGTCTGTTGGACTGTGTCTCTGGCCTTTCTCATCCTTTGGGCTTTATTAAAAGACCACTTGGGGTAGCCACATCTGGAAAGTGCTCTCTGAACATGTTTGGTTTCTCTGTTCTTTCCCTCCGAGCTTGTGGGGACCTGGTGGGCTCGGTGTTGAAGCGTTCTAATGACCCCGAGTTTGTGTTGTAGCGGATGATTTGAGTCAAAGGCCAGGTACTGGTCAGTGTGAGTGGACTTTCTGAAGATCTCAGTCTCTAATTGTCCGTTCTCCCGTATGATGACCTTACAATCTAGAAAGGCGAGTTCACTCTCCTTAGCATCCTCGCGAGTGAAATTTATAAAAGGGTCCACCGAATTAATGTGTTCTGAAAATGGTTCCACTTCCTGTTTCTTTAACTTAACCCATGTATCGTCTACATATCGAAACCAATGGCTTGGCGCTGTCCCTTGGTAAGAGCCCAGGGCATGTTCCTCCAGTTTCTCCATATACAGATTGGCCACTATCGGAGAGACTGGGGAGCCCATCGCACAGCCATGAATCTGTCTAAAGAAGGTGCCTCTAAATTGGAAATACGTGGTGTTAAGACACATTTCAAGTATTTCACAGATGTGGTCAGCTGTTAGTTTTGTTCTCCCCCCTAGTGTGGCGTCTTTCTGTAGGCTTTCTCTTACAGCCTCCACCGCCTCTGTAATAGGGACCGACGTGTTTTTCCACTTAGAAGTGTTTTTTATTCTTTATTTTTATTATCTCTTTCTGACTGTTGCACTAAGCCAAAGCAATTTCCAAGTCTGTGACTTCCTGTTACTTACGTGGCAATAAAAATGATTCTGATTCTGATTACGCAGGAAAATAAGTACCGACAGGGCGAAGCAGACCTCTCACTCCACAGAAACAGGAGCGGGGTCGCCAGTACAGGAGGCATGCCACACCTATTGTACATGTTTTTAGTGGCAGGGGAATCCGGAGCACCCGGAGCATTAAACAGATTAACACAGTCGTCGAGTCAGGCTTTTACCATCTTCGCCTTTTATCTAAAGTCAAACCATTTTTATCTTTTAAACATTTTGAACAAGTCGTGCATGCTTTTATTTCGTCACGCCTGGACTACTGTAATGCTCTTTATACAGGCATTACCCAAAATGCACTCTCACGCTTACAGTTAGTCAAGAACTCAGCTGCACGACTTCTTACTGGAGCGAAAAAGCGTGACCACATTTCTCCATCCTCGCGTCTTTACACTGGCTTCCAGTCAAATTTAGAATTGATTTTAAGGTCTTGTTGTTTGTTTTTAAAGCGTTGGACGGACTGGCCCCTCAGTACGTCGCAGACCTCATTGAAGTCTACACCCCAGCGCGTGCTCTGAGGTCTGAGGGCCAGCTCCAGCTGGTGGTTCCTAAGACCAAACGTAAAACTCGAGGGGACAGAGCGTTCTCTGTTGTCGGCCCTAAGTTGTGGAACGCTCTGCCCCTCCATGTCCGAACAGCCCCAACACTGGAGTGTTTTAAATCTCGTCTTAAAACCCACTTTTATTCTCTGGCTTTTTACACCGCGTGAGTTGTGTGGTCCCTGTGTCTTTTTACTTATTTTATTTCTTTATTCACTTTTACCTATTTATTGTTACTAATTTCTGCTTTATTTTATCTTTTTAGTGTTTTCATTGATTTTATAAATTGATTATTTATTTCCTATTTTAATTATTATTATTAAGTGGATTGGATTGGAGGAAACCTACTCAGACACGGGGAGAACATGCAAACTCCACTCAGAAAGGCCCTGTTCCGACCGGGATTCGAACCCAGGACCCAGTGCTATCCACTCAGCCACCGAGAGTGCTATCCACTCAGCCATGCGCCATCAGCCCGTGCAACCAGACTCCTTCTAACTACTTTTTTATATTTTTTGTATCCTAGTCCGGAGTTACCAAGTGAGGAAAAAAAGCTATGTCTCACGGTTGACTCTGGTCTGGTCTTTTTGCCAGAGATTCCCGCCTCGCTTCCCTGAGGCAAGGCAAGGCAAGGCAAGGCAAGGCAAGGCAAGTTTATTTATATAGCACAATTCATACACAAGGCAATTCAAAGTGCTGAACAAAACAAGAAAGCATTAAAATCATAAATAATCACAGAACATTAAAAAGAAAGATACAAATATAAAATCCCTCAGTTGTATGCACAGCTAAACAGAACTGTCTTTAACCTGGCTTTAAACATTGTCAGAGAGGAGGCCTGTCTCACATCTCCAGGAAGACTGTTCCAGATTTTAGCAGCATGAATCTGAAAAGCAGCCTCCCCATGTTTAGTTCTGACTCTGGGCACTAACAGGAGTCCAGTCCCTGTGCTCCTCAGAGTCCGGGCTGGTTCATATGGGACTAACATGTCACTAATATATTTTGGTGCGAGGCCATGGAGAGACTTGTACACAAGCAGAGCTGTTTTAAAGTCTATTCTCTGAGCCACAGGAAGCCAGTGCAGAGACCTGAGGACTGGACTAATGTGGTCGTACTTCCTGGTTCTTGTCAGGACTCGAGCTGCTGCATTTTGAATGTACTGCAGCTGTTTTACAGCCTGTTTGGACAGACCTGTGAGCAGGCCATTGCAGTAGTCTAACCTACTGGAGACAAATGCATGGATAAGAATCTCCAAGTCTGCTTTAGACACTATGTTTTTGATCCTGGCAATGTTTTTTAGATGGTAAAAAGCTGCTGATGTTACTGATTTGATGTGGCTATTAAAATTTAAGTCTGAGTCCAGTATTACCCCTAGATTTCTGACCTTGTTTGAAGGTTTTAGGGAGAGAGACTGTAGGTGACAGATGACGCTCTCTCTTTGTTTCTGGGGACCAAAGACAATCATTTCAGTTTTGTCTGTGTTTAGCTGAAGGAAGTTGTTTTGCATCCACTCACTGATCTGTTGGATACAGTGAAGGAGTGAGTCCACTGGTCCATGTTCTCCTGCAGTCAGTGAGACATAGATCTGAGTGTCGTCTGCATAGTTATGATAGGAAACTTCGTTTCTGCGTATTAACTGACCTAACGGCAGCATGTAGAGATTGAACAGAAGAGGTCCCAGGATCGACCCCTGTGGTACTCCACAGGTCAGGGCCATATGATCTGAGACACAGTTTCCAATCTCCACAAAGTACTTCCTGTCCTCAAGGTAAGACCTAAACCAACTTAGGGCGGTGCCAGCGACTCCAACCCAGTCCTCTAGTCTCTGTAAGAGGATCTCATGGTCGACGGTGTCAAAGGCAGCACTTAGATCTAACAAGATTAAGATTGAGACTTTGCCTGCGTCAGTGTTCAGCCGGATATCGTTTGTAACCTTGACGAGAGCAGTCTCAGTGCTGTGGTGGGGTCTAAAGCCGGACTGAAACATATCAAATGAGTTGTTGATTATAAGAAATCTAGTAAGCTGTAGGTAGACAACTTTTTCAAGGACTTTCCCCATAAATGGCAGATTTGAGATGGGACGATAGTTGTTAAGTACCGTAGCATCGAGACTGCTCTTTTTTAGCAGGGGCCTGATGACTGCAGTTTTCAGGGCCTTTGGGAATATTCCAGAATGAAGGGACATGTTTACTATCTGTGTGAGTGAAGGTAACAGACTGCTCAGAACAGACTTCAGAAATCTAGTGGGTAGTACATCCAAGCTGCATGTGGAGGAGCTCAAACTGGAGATTATCTCTTGGACAGTTTTATCATTTACAGGTGCAAAGTGAGTTAGCTCAGAGAGCCTTTCTGGCTGTTGGATGGTTATCTGTGGATTGGAGACAATGGCGTTTTTGATGCCTTGAACCTTGTCATTGAAAAAATTTGCAAACTCATTGCATTTACGTTTGGAAGTAAGCTCTAATGGCATTTGAACAGGGGGGTTTGTTAATCTATTAACTGTTGAAAACAGAACACGCAGATTGTTGCTGCAGCCTTCAATCATTTCAGAAAAATACCTTTCTCTCGTACTACGTAGCACCCGGTTAAACTCGCACAACTTATCTTTGAAGATCTCGTAATCAACCTGGAGGTTGGACTTGCGCCACTTCCGCTCGGCCCTCCGGCACTTTCTCTTTTGTGCCCTGACCGAGTCTGCTTTAGCCCACGGCGCCTTCTGCTTATTTTTCACTATTTTAACCTTCACAGGGGCAACGGTATCCAGAACATTCAAAACACTAGAGGTGACAGAGTTAAACAGTTCATCTACAGTAGAATACGATGCATTCTCAAAGTTTATCATTCCCATAAATAGTTCACTCGTATTTTCATTTATGTGTCTTCTTCGTACAGTTGCAGAGTCCACTGGTGGTTTGTTAGTGAAACACATGTCAAAAAAAACACAGAAATGATCCGAAAGAGCAACATCGACCACGTTTACATTTGAAATATTCACCCCCTTAGTAACTAACAGATCTAGAGTGTGCCCTCTGCTGTGGGTGGGGCCACTTACGTGCTGAGTGAGATCAAAGGATTCAAGTACAGAACTCAGCTCATTTGCATTTCTGTCATCAACATTATCCACATGAATATTAAAATCACCTGTAATAACCAAACTATCAAAATCTGTGCATACAACTGAAAGCAACTCGGTAAAATTATCAATAAAACTGTGACATGACTGCGGTGGCTTGTATAGGACAATGAAGAGTATTGGAGGAGATTGTTTTTGTTGTATTTTAAAAGACACATATTCAAAAGACGAAAACTTCCCAAGAGACATTCTATGGGAGACAAAGTGGTCTCTGAAAATGGCAGCTAAGCCTCCTCCTTTTTTGTTTTCCCGTATTTCAGATTCAAACTTGAAATTTGGTGGTGATGCTTCTATTAAAACTGCATTTCCTGAATTTTGGTCAAGCCAAGTTTCAGCCATGAACATAAGATCAAGATTATGAGAACAAATAAAATTATTGATTAAAAAAGACTTGTTACAAAGAGATCTGACATTAAGCGTAGCAAGTTTCAAAGTTTCAGTATCAGCGGTTGTGGTCGGCTGATTCTTACACGGAACAAGAATTAGATTTTCCAGATTAGACTTATTAACTCCAGATGTCTTTCTGTAATGTATTCTTTGTGTTATCACTACGGGAATGGCACAGGTGGCTTCATGACAGGGCCCCAGCCGGGTCTCTCCTCTAACTAGACTGCCAGTGGCTGCGAAGCAGAGACCCTGTGCATCCTAGTGTTTAGAGAAAAGAGGGGAAGGGGAAGGCGGGGGAGGAGGATGGAGAGGTGGGTGGCTTTTGGGTGTTGAACGAGGGGGGCAGGGAGGTGGAGGGGTTTTTGGTGATGGGTTAGGGCCGGGGTGGGCTGAGGCAGAGGTTTTGGGTGCTGAACGAGGGGGAAGTGGGGGTGGAATGGTCATGAGGTTAGGGGAGGGACTGGCTGAGGTGGTTTTTGTAGGTGAATTGGAAACCCTAGGTGGTTTTGGAGGTACATATGGGGAGTGGTTTAGCATGTTGGACAGGACTCTAGATCTAGCTAATATGGGTGTGAGAGGAATAGTCTTCATCGCCGATTTTATTAGCCCTGCAGAGTGTTCAGGTAGGTCTAACAGTGAAGGCGGGGATGAAAAACAAAGGGACGTGTCCCCATTCTCTCTTGATGGAGTGGACGTGGCAGGGGGGACCCAAGACAGGTCCATGGGAGGTGGCGAGGGAGTCTTTGATGGAGGGGCAGGTGGTTGAGGAAACCCCAGCACAGGCCTGTCTGCTGTAGCCTGGGAGCAGGTGGACCTACAGGTGCGAGCTCCTGGGGATGTGACACAGAAGGAGGGGAGCGACCCAGGGCAGAGGGCCCAGGTACTGTAGGACTTGGCCTCTTTAAAAGTGGCCTCACCTGCTGAAAAAAACTCACTGAGCTCTTTTAAATGGGCTTAGGGATGTGCCTACGGTGCTTCAAGAAATGTGGTCCAGTTTTCCTTTGTTAGATCTACCAGATATGGATGAGGCACACACACACAAAATTACACAAAAATAAAGCTATGACCACACATAGCACACATTTTGATCAAAGCTAATGAATACACGGTAGGTCCACTGCTCACCCGTGAATCTTAAAGGGGGTAGGCTGTAATAAGCTTTGCTTCTGCCTACTCCTTTTGAGCATGATTTTTTCATTTGTAAATGTATTTATTTTTGTTACTGTTTATTATCTCTGACTTTACTTGCCAAGCTGATCTGTACCTCAGTGTCCACCTTGTGAAACAAAGAGGCTCAAAGACAAACAAATGGACGAATAGCTTATGGTAGCTTTGGTAGCTCTGCATTAGCCTGGTCTTACCATACTATGATACCAATTTCATTTTGTATAAGGTCTGGATTTTGTGTAGAATCTGCAACATCTGCAGGTGTTTGTGTTTCCCACCTCAAAGCTCCAGAAACACAAACAGCCGAACAAATTCTCCAGTATTCCGCTGCTTTGCATCTTCTTAAAGCTTATTGTGGACGACCCAAACCCAACTTGGCAACCTTCATGGCTCCATTCATTGACACTCAGAGAGGGGAGCTATTGTACATGTTTTTAGTGGTTGGGGAAACCGGAGCACCCGGAGGAAACCTACGCAGGCACGGAGACAACATGCAATACCTCCTTTCCTCCTTTAACCTTATTTTGCCGTCTCTATCTTGCCCTCTTTCTCTAAATGTAATGGCTGATCCAGACTTAGATCTAGTTTACATCTAAGACACAGATCTGAAACGTCTTACAGCTCACACGCCAGAACAGAACCCAAGTAAAACGAGCAAACTGAGGCTGTCTCTTTGCCCTGAATGATCTACAGCAGCAGGATGGACTGGTTCTCCAGAGGTTCCACTGAGCTTTTCCTTCCAACCAAACAGGAACACTCAAGACTACACTCATTTCCTCAGGTCTTCAGGTTGAGCCTGGACCTGGGGCCATGAGGAGTTGGGTCCTGCCTTGTTGGACTGAGACCTCACCTCCTTCTTAACACTAGGACCGCCGTGCTCTAAACATACCTTGCACCGCTCTCTGCGGTCAGTTGACCGCTATGTATTTTGCACTGATACAGCCTTTTGCCAAATTGATTGTTCACTAAACCAGAACTTGATGTTGCAAGGAAATCGTGATCATAATGAAACTGTGTAAATTATTTGTCTAAATATGCTAAGTAATTGTAATTCTAGCCGAAATAAAAGGCTAAGACGACACATTGTGCGTGTACTGATCCATCAAAATTACAATGACTTTTCAGGCTAGATTTATTTTGTTACTTTGGAAACACCTAAAAGGTTGGTCACTATATGTTAAATTGACTCAGTAACAATATGTAAATTCAAACAATATAAATGATAGTTTAGAAAAGCACGGGACCATAACGTCTTCGCGCTGCTATATGCGTCTACTTCTTACGTCATCTCCAGACTGTTTTCTCTTTAGAGGCCGAAATCACCGTAGGAAATATTATCTAGATAATAATAATAGTATTCGTATTGACACAAGATCATCAGCTAGGCTACCATTGTCAATGTAAAATCTTCAATTTTACACGGGACACGTTAGAAAGACAAATATATACTTGCAGCTCAAATATACATATATATTTGTATATATTTGAGACAAGCAGTGCTCTTTATGATCAGAACAACATTATAATCATTGCCTTGCAGTGCGCTCTGTGCAGAATAACACACAGTGTTATCTGGATGAAATAAGAAAGATATCGTTATTGATATACAGTGCTATACAGTATTGATGCACCTGCTCTTTGATTGTCTCAGGGTTCTGTTTAAAGCGCAGAGAGAACCATGAAGACAAAGGAACACACCAGGCAGGTCCGAGATACTGTTGTGGAGAAGTTTAAAGCCGGATTTGGATACAAAAAGATTTCCCAAGCTTTAAACATCTCAAGGAGCACTGTGCAAGCAATTATATTGAAATGGAAGGAGTATCAGACCACTGCAAATCTACCAAGATCCAGCCGTCCCTCCAAACTTTCATCTCAAACAAGGAGAAGACTGATCAGAGATGCAGCCAAGAGGCCCATGATCACTCTGGATGAACTGCAGATAACTACAGCTGAGGTGGGGATGGTGTGTTCAGGGTGATGAGCTGTGTTGCTTTTACGCCAAACATATCGTTTTGCATTGTGGCCAAAAAGTTTGATTTTGGTTTCATCTGACCAGAGCACCTTCTTCCACATGATTGGTGTGTCTCCCAGGTGGCTTGTGGCAAACTTTAAGAGACTTTTATTGGATATCTTTGAGAAATGGCCACTCTTCCATAAAGGCCAGATTTGTGCAGTGCACGACTGATTGTTGTCCTATGGACAGACTCTCCCACCTCAGCTGTAGTTATCTGCAGTTCATCCAGAGTGATCATGGGCCTCTTGGCTGCATCTCTGATCAGTCTTCTCCTTGTTTGAGATGAAAGTTTGGAGGGACGGCCGGATCTTGGTAGATTTGCAGTGGTCTGATACTCCTTCCATTTCAATATAATTGCTTGCACAGTGCTCCTTGAGATGTTTAAAGCTTGGGAAATCTTTTTGTATCCAAATCCGGCTTTAAACTTCTCCACAACAGTATCTCGGACCTGCCTGGTGTGGTCCTTTGTCTTCATGGTTCTCTCTGCGCTTTAAACAGAACCCTGAGACTATCAAAGAGCAGGTGCATTTATACGGAGACTTGATTACACACAGGTGCATTCTATTTATCATCATCAGTCATTTAGGACAACATTGGACCATTCAAAGATCCTCACTGAACTTCTGGAGTGAGTTTGCTGCACTGAAAGTAAAGGGGCCGAATAATATTGCACGCCCCACTTTTCAGTTTTTTATTTGTTAAAAAAGTTTAAATTATCCAATAAATTTCGTTCCACTTCACGATTGTGTCCCACTTGTTGTTGATTCATGACAAAACATTTAAATTGTATATCTTTATGTTTGAAGCCTGAAATGTGGCAAAATGTTGAAAGGTTCAAGGGGGCCGAATATTTTCGCAAGGCACTGTAATATGAGGGCCGCTTCTGCCCCACAGTCGCTCTTCTCCTGCAGGTGTCCGCGGGTGACGAGAGGCCTCAAAGCGCTCTATCTGCACTCTGCCTTGATAGTTCATCTACAGTCTCTCTCCCTAAAACCTTCAAACAAGGTCAGAAATCTAGGGGTAATACTGGACTCAGACTTAAATTTAATAGCCACATCAAATCAGTAACATCAGCAGCTTTTTACCATCTAAAAAACATTTCCAGGATCAAAAACAAAGTGTCTAAAGCAGACTTGGAGATTCTTATCCATGCATTTGTCTCCAGTAGGTTAGACTACTGCAATGGCCTGCTCACAGGTCTGTCCAAACAGGCTGTAAAACAGCTGCAGTACATTCAAAATGCAGCAGCTCGAGTCCTGACTAGAACCAGGAAGTACGACCATATTAGTCCGG
This sequence comes from Knipowitschia caucasica, assembly GCA_964034765.1. NCBI lineage: Eukaryota > Metazoa > Chordata > Actinopteri > Gobiiformes > Gobiidae > Knipowitschia > Knipowitschia caucasica. Next base: position 30,896,644 of record OZ035823.1, read on the forward strand.
TCCTCAGGTCTCTGCACTGGCTTCCCGTGGCTCAGAGAATAGACTTTAAAACAGCTTTGCTTGTGTACAAGTCTCTCCATGGCCTCGCACCAAAATATATTAGTGACATGTTAGTCCCATATGAACCAGCCCGGACTCTGAGGAGCACAGGGACTGGACTCCTGTTAGTGCCCAGAGTCAGAACTAAACATGGGGAGGCTGCTTTTCAGATTCATGCTGCTAAAATCTGGAACATTCTTCCTGAAGATGTGAGACAGGCCTCCTCTCTGACTATGTTTAAAACCAAGTTAAAAACTGTGCTGTTTAGCTGTGCATGCAACTGAGGGATTTTATATTTTTATCTTTCTTTTTAATGTTCTGTGATTATTTATGATTTTAATGCTATCTTGTTCAGCACTTTGAGTTGCCTTGTGTATGAATTGTGCTATACAAATAAACATGCCTTGCCTTGCCTAATTGTTCTATTTTATTACGATATTGTATTCTGCTTTATTGCCTTCTTCTATGTATAAATATAATAATGTAATTGATGATGAATGAAAAGGCAGAATGGAGCGGCAGGCGCAGACAGACACCTGCGTATGGCTGGCATTACGCGGGTCATGTTAGCTTCTTGCTTCTGGACTTGTAACACTGCTGGACCAATGTCCTAACGTTCTCACTGTGCCCCCTGCGCACCTGTCTATTGTGTGCGCAATCTGGCTGATTTTCAAACGCACTTATATTGCTAACTGTCGCCTCCACCTCTGTCTCTGTCTCGCTCTCTACCTTGCCATCTATCTCTATTTCTATTTCTACCTCAGCTGTGGCCCAGTCTCTGTCTGATTATCAGACGTCATGGACTCATTAACCTCCATCAGAGTCTGGAGCTGATGGTCTTTCTTTGGGAACGGGAGCTGCGTCTGTCGTTGGGCCTCCTTCCACAGCTCCTGCGCCAAATGCAATGAACGCCTCCTACTGGTCTCAAGTGCTTCTAACTGATCTTTGACCTCAGATACTTCCTGCTGCAGAGCCAAGATCTGTTTATCTTTAAGCTTCAGTTCTTCTTGAGCTCGGTTAAGCTGCTCTTGAAGACTTTTCACTCTGTCCTCTTCTGTCTCTCTCTCTGTCTCGCTCTTGGAAGTCCAAGGAAGGAGAAAGCTTTATTATTTTCTGTATTCTGCATTTATTTATTTCCGTGTTCATTGAAAGGTCAAAATTTAAAATACATATGGTATTATTACTTAACTCCAGTTTTGTGCCAAAGAAATAATAAATCCTCATTATTTTGTTTCTGAATGAATGTATGTCTTTTTCTTTTCTTTTTAAGTTATACAAAGACATACAAAAGTGATACATAGACATCCAAAATTGATACATAGACATACAAAAGTGAAAATGGTACAACAACAAAAAGACATTGAATATTGAGACAACATGAAACATTAACATATGGGGGGATGAGAGCGTGTGTGCAATGCAAATGAGGAGAGCGGAGCTACAGAAAGTTAGACTAAAGCAGTCTATCATCAGAGATCTGCATACTGTACATGTTTCCTTGATATAGCTCCATTCCCCAGTGTGAGGTCTGACCCACAGAGAGGAGGTCTGACCTACAGTGAGATCTGGCCCACAGAGAGGAGGTCTGCGCCACGGGACGAACAGCATCACGCAGCTACTTCCAGCAGGATGGCACCGTGGTAATGGCAGCACTGCTTGACTTTCGGCTTTAGCCGGGTCAGTCTGCACGAGGCGATTGCTTTCGTCTCGCTGTCTGTGGCCCGCCCCCTTCATTTGCATTTCTTTGCAAGACCCGAGGATAGAATGTGTCGTGAAATAATAGAATAGAATAGAATCAATAAAAATGGAGATAAATGAAGATTTGAAGAAAAAAAATGCATGCAAAAATAAAATAAAAAGGATTAGTTATTTCTTTGGGAAAAAAAAACCCAGTTAAATGATAAAATATATATAGTTTCTAATCTTAACTTTTGAATGAATAAGGAAATAAATAAATGCAGACAGAAAATAATAAAGCTTTATTAGTTAGTTTGTTGTTTTGAAACAAAAAAACTTATAATAATAATATACATTTTTTAAATAGACATAATTTGTAGCGTTGTATTAAGAATAATATGAAGATTTTGACATTTATGTATTTATTCATGTATTTATAATTTTGACAGTATTGGTCCTCCATACTGTATACTGCGGCAGCTCCTCCAGCGGCTGTGAGCCGCTATGATAACAACACGGCGAACGGCGCCGCCATAACGTGGCCACGTCCCCAAGACCAGACACACACAGAACTATTATCTGCATGTTGTGTGCGTGTCTTTGTGTAATCTGTGGGTGACCTGTGCACACAATAAATACACCACTGAAGCTGGACCATGGAGCCACTGGAAGTGTCCGTATCTCCCCTGTGTCTCTTCCCAAAACGCAACTAAACTCGGTAAATTAAAGCTGGGATACCTAATTTTTCCCTTGCACTACCAGTTCATGTTGGTTGTTACAGACAAAGTCCTTTGGTTTTGGTTCTTGTGTTTCTCCTTGCCTCCTTGCTCCTTAATATGGAGCTATTATTGTTTCAATGATATTTATGTGTGCGTAAAAAGATTTGTGCCTACGTAACCAGATTTGTGTGTGTGTAAGAGAAATATTAGTGCGTGTGTAAATAGATATGTACGTATCAAGATTTGTGTGTGCGTAGAAAGATTTGTGTGTGCGTAGAAAGATTTGTGTGTGTGTATAATAAAAAAAAGTACATTATACACACGAATCTTTTGACGCAGTCCTGCCTTCGCAGATTCGCAAGTGTAACTTGGACTGTGTGCGTGCAGAAACAGATTTGTGTGTGTGCAATTTGACATTTGTATCTGTAACAGAACAATCTGTGTGTAAATAACCACGTTGTACGAAGAGAAGAACGGAAAAAAGCCTAAGTGCTACGCACAGGCTCTGTTTTACACACAAATCTCTTTTTGACACACCTCTATCCCAAGCGTGTGTCAAAAAGATTTGTAAGCGTAATGTGGTTGTTCTAGCAGTACACCAGCAGATGGTGCTGTTGTAGCTGGTTATACACACAAGCAAACCAAAACCTACTGCCTTGACAAGACACACTACCGCAGCTGTTTTTTTCCTTTATTCAAAATCCTGTCATTCACACCACTGTATGATACATGGATCTATTATAATAACTGGATAGGGTGTTACTAGGTTGGAGCTGAAGGATTCTCGCGTACTGCAGACTAAATTCACGCGGGCTACACAGAAATTTTCCCCATAGAATTCAATGTAAACTAAAACAGCTGACAGAGAACCTACAGCTTTCATAAAGGTCGGATTTTGTGGGAATTTTTGTGTCCCTTGTCATCCTTAACTTTTCTTCTTCTTAAATCCTTCGGTTTTCTTTAAATCTACACTTTAGTGCCACAAACTCTGCTCGTTTATTTGCGTGTAGGTAATAACCAGCTACAACAGCACCATCTGCTGGTGTACTGCTAGAACAACCACATTACACTTACAAATCTTTTTGACACACACCTGGCGGCAGAGGTGTGTCAAAAAGAGATTTGTGTGTAAAACAGAGCCTGTGCGTAGCACTAATGAACGGAAATGGCTTTTTTCCGTTCTTCTCTTCGTACAACGTGGTTATTTACACACATATTGTTTTGTTACAGATACAAATGTCAAATTACACACACACAAATCTGTTTACGCACACACACAGTAATTCTTTTGCACCTTTATAATAAACGTTCTTACTTTTTGGACCTCCGCCCCCCGTCTCTGTTCCACACCCAGTTTTAATTTTGTTATTGAGCCACACTCCTAGACACCACCACCTTGTGGCTCGTAATATTGGTTGTGCCAAAAAGTAAAATGTTGTGAGCAAATCAAAAGATTTAATGAAATTCTGAATTTCAGAACTGTTATGAAATCTCCCTCATCTGTAACAAACAATAGTTTTGGTCTGAGTCACTGAAAGACAGAATGTTAATAATATTAATGCCATTTAATATGGATTTATTGTCATTATAATAAACAAATACAGTGCATATGTATCTTTCCATTCAAACAACCATTTACAGAAAAATATGGCATAATTTTGCAGATAATTAATTGTAATTTATCGCATTTTGAACTAAGTTTTAAACTGTATTTAACCCGATTAACATTTGTAATCGTTTGACAGCCCTAATTTTTACACAATACAATATATTATGAGTAAACAATCAACATCCACAAAATAAATAAATATGAAGATGACTGAACAAGAGAAGACAACGCTATTCCTTTTACAAATTCACAAGAATGAAGCCCGATCAATAACAAATGTCTGCTGGATTTAAACTCCAGGAGTAAATGGGAGTGAAATACGGTTATTGTATGAAACCATTCCACTATTACAGACTTCTGATGAAAGTGTATGCTAGAAATTCACCACTGAAAAGAGGCAAGGCCTGTTAAAATAGGCTGAAATATTATGTAGAAGAATGTCAAGGTTGTTACAGTATTTTCTGTTGAAATAACATGTGTCCATGAAAAGATTGCAAAGGCTTTTATTTGGATGATTTATTTCTCCTAAAATAAAAATATCATATGGTTGAAAATGATGCCTCATGTTTAGCCTTGGAGAAGGCTAACAGCCACTCATCGGCCGGGCTCAAGGGAACTTGAGATTGTAAACAAGGAGAGTCCCTGAGATGCAAGCATGTGACAAAATATTTAAGTCAACACATTTCACCTAATTTCATTTTTACAGGGGCGTTAACTGCTAGCTTGCATTGCCACGTACTCACACAAGCTTGAATTAGTGTAAAAACAGAAAAGTTGAACAAAACTCTAAGCTGTGAACAGTTGACTTTGCGCCTCAGTATGTCCCTTTTAAAAGTGGGGTACCTCACTCTTTTTTTTTTTCTCCCCTCATAAATAGTCCATGGTATTTGTCCTACCAGTGAGTAAGTAATTATGTCTTCTGCTTTGTAAGAAATAGCTGTGTGAGTTGTTCAACTTTTCTGGCTGAAAAATACTGCTGTGACAGAGGCCAAAAATGGTGTGTGTGTGTGTGGCCTCGACAGGCTGATCAGGAAATGTGTCTCTGTGATGGGGAGAAGTGTGGACTCTGTGGGAGCTGTGCTGGAGAGAAGGATGAGGGCTCTAATGCAGGGCATCCTGGGTAACTCCAGACACCCTCTGCATGACATTATGGCTGCTCAGAGGAGTAACCGTAGCAACAGGCTCCTATCACCACGCTGCCGAACGGAACCTCTCAAGAGATCCTTTGTTCCTTTGGCTGTCAGACTGTAGAACAAACCTGGATGAGATTTCTGCTGCTGGACACCTGAATTTCTCCTAGGGGGGATCAATAAAGTATCTAGTGATGGAACCCCTAAACTGAATGTTGTGTTGCTGTGTTTTTTTTTCCTTCTGTAAATGTCCCAACAGTATGAATTAACCATTATATCTAAGTGAAGAGTGACATTAAGATTCTAAAGCACCTGTAGTTTAGTTTCAACACTGTGTGAAGGGCCGTTAAAATATCTGGCCTATATGGTCAAAAGTCAGTCTTATTCTTAGTTTAGAGCTAACAAAACAAAAACAGCCATAAGGTTCCACACATTTTGGTCATCAGTACATTCAACAGTGGGATAATTTTTTTTCTCACAAAGGTTTCTAAATATGGTGATAATATTCTGTAAAAAATATTTCTGTATTTTTTGTGTGTGTGTTTTTAATATGTTCAATCAATCAATCAATCAAATTTTATTTATAAAGCGCTTTTCATACAAAAAGTGTAACAAAGTGCTTTACAGTTTAGTTAAAAACAATCCAACATGCCCAGCCCTAAACCCTCCTCCCCACAGACCCCCCAAAACCACATTTATAATTATATATACAACCACATGCGTATACACACACACACATATACACCCACACACACACACATACACACACACACATATATAAAGTCATATCAGGTAAAATAGGTAAAACAATAAAAAGAAATGGGGCTGGGAGCAGATGTAACCGGCTGAAGAAGCGCCATCCAAGGAGCCATCTGCACCAGGAGCAGAGAGCCGGCTGCAGCCACAGGGAACGACACAGGACCCAGAGGAGAGAGGGGCCCCAGACCCCACCAGGCCCAGGACTCAGACCCCATAGGACCCAGAGGAGAGAGGAGGCCCCAGACCCCCACCGGATCTAAGAGCCAGTCCCCCGAAGCCACAGCAGACCCCAGCTCTCAGTGCAGAGGGCTCCTCCAGAGGAAACACTGGGGACACTAAAACAATACAATAATACAATAGAAAGTAGAACAATAAAATGTGAAAATAAAAAGAAAAATGGCAGCTGCCTAATATTGATAATAACAATAGTAAATGGGTAGATACAATAAATACATTAAAAATAGTAAATAATAAAATTATACTGGTTTTACATGTAAAAACCCCTATTAAGTTCCATTATACTGTTTACATGTAAAAAACCCTATTAAGTTGCATTATACTGGTTTACATGGAAAAATCCCTATTAAGTTGCATAATACTGGTTTACATGGAAAAATCCCCATTAAGTTGCATTATACTGGTTTACATGAAAAAAACCCTATTAAGTTGCATTATACTGGTTTACAAGGAAAAATCCCTATTAAGTTGCATTATACTGGTTTACATGGAAAAATCCCTATTAAGTTGCATAATACTGGTTTACATGGAAAAATCCCCATTAAGTTGCATTATACTGGTTTACATGTAAAAAACCCTATTAAGTTGCATTATACTGGTTTACATGGAAAAATCCCTATTAAGTTGCATTGTACTGGTTTACATGGAAAAAACCCTATTAAGTTGCATTATATGGTTTACATGGAAAAAACCCTATTAAGTTGCATTATACTGGTTTACATGGAAAAAACCCTATTAAGTTGCATTATACTGGTTTACATGTAAAAACCCCCATTAAGTTGCATTATACTGGTTTACATGAAAAAAAAACCCTATTAAGTTGCATTATACTGGTTTACATGAAAAAACCCTATTAAGTTGCATTATACTGGTTTACATGGAAAAATCCCTATTAAGTTGCATTATACTGGTTTACATGGAAAAATCCCTATTAGGTTGCATTGTACTGGTTTACATGGAAAAAACCCTATTAAGTTGCATTATACTGGTTTACATGGAAAAAACCCTATTAAGTTGCATTATACTGGTTTACATGTAAAAACCCCTATTAAGTTGCATTATACTGGTTTACATGGAAAAATCCCCATTAAGTTGCATTATACTGGTTTACATGAAAAAAAAACCCTATTAAGTTGCATTATACTGGTTTACATGAAAAAACCCTATTAAGTTGCATTATACTGGTTTACATGGAAAAATCCCTATTAAGTTGCATTATACTGGTTTACATGAAAAAAACCCTATTAGGTTGCATGATTACACTGAAGTCCTTGAAACTGCTGAAGTCCTTGAAACTGCTGAAGTCCTTGAAACTGCTGAAGTCCTTGAAACTGCTGAAGTCCTTGAAACTGTTGAAGTCCTTGAAACTCTTGAAATCTTGAAACTGCTGAAATCCTTGAAACTGTTGAATCCTTGAAACTGTTGAATCATTGAAACTGTAGAAATGTCTGAAAGAGCTGAAGTCCTATTAAAATGCATGGGCCTATTAAAATGCATTGCAGAATTCTCAATGCAGATTTTTGTCCGATTGCGGAAAAACCGGAAATCGCTGAAGTCCCAAAAGTAATAGCAATAATCTCCCAAACATGTGGAACGTTTTGATGTATAACTTGTGGAAATTGTTGAAAATGTGAAAGCTGTGAAACGTGTCAAAAAAAATGACGGAATAAAGAAATACAAAACCAATGGTTGACTGCGGAAGGTTCCGCAGTCAATCAATAAATAGACTATCAAACAAACGACATAACATTCAATTAAAAGCTGTTGAGTTAAGCAGACACACGTCTCCAGGCGTATACTTTTCTAACATGCTAACAATACATATAAATAGCACTCGTCAGACATAATATTATTCTGGTTTTAACTACTCACTAACGACCCGCTCCTCATCACAAATACACACATCGTGGGCAGAGACACGAGCAGAGACATGAACGCTTAGATCTGACAAGATGAATGAATATTACAGTATTCTTCTAACAGAGACACTTTCACAGGACCAGATGGTTTTCACAGCACACACATTTGCAGGTATGCATAATGACACATTACGGTGAGGCGCTGAAGGATCATCAGCGCCCACTTCAAGGGTGCTATAAATTGGAAGACCTGATGTTCCTATTGAGCCGCTACATTTACGAAGGAGAAATATCACAACATACAAATGACCTTTATTGGAAATTATTAACTTAGGCAGAAATCAACTATAACTCAGTTGTTGAACAACATTATGAATAAAGTTGTGCAAACTTATAATGTAAGTTCACTTTTTGAGCATTTTTTTGCAGCAGTTCTTCAGATTGATCCCACTGGCACTGGTTATCCATCGACATACTGTATTTCATGCCTGTGTGCAGATTTAATGTTTGCCATATAAACACCAAGTCAGGTGGTGTTCTGCAGTACTGTACTACTGGCCTCAGACATTGCATTTAAATCTGTTCAAATATTGTTGGTCGGACTGTTTGAGGCCATTCATCACAACAACACCATGCGGCTGGCAAAGAACATCAACTCTGACCCTGACCATGTTCCAAACTCTTGTGCTCCAATACTGTGTGCCATGCAAAAAAAATCAGCCTCAAACAATCCATTCCAAAGCTGAAGAAGGAGCTCCTATCTCAGTTCTGTAACAGTATGATTTCAGTGTACCTACGTCAGCACTCCCAGAGTTATTTTCCGCACTTTATTACTGTCTGCAAAAATTAGGAAAACACATGTGATGTCAAAGTGCTTCAAAAGGATGAATTGTGAACAAAAATGTTTTACAGGAGGAGGGTGAGGTGACCCAGACGGCTGAGATCTCTGAAAGCTCCGATACAAAAGCAGCATCACAGGCCAATACTTTCAACACTCGTGATCTGCTTTTGTGACTCACTGCTTTGCACCGCCATAAATCACAAGTAAATATATTATTTTATTTTTTCTTCATGTAAAATGTACAAGATATTTGAAAAAAAACATGCGACGTAAGATCTATAAGTTCATATTAGTCAGAAAGAAGATGGAAGAAAAAAGAAGAAAAAAACACCACTACATTCTAAAACATGAAATTACAATACACATACATTCAGAATAAACATAATGCAGTCTTGCAGTTATATTCAAAAGGTTGGAGTTTGGAAATGGAACAAAAGGAAAACATGATCACAAACACCACAGTGGTAGTTACAGGTAAGAGAACATTGATTGGATGTTATGTCCCCTATACATACTGGCCCTCATTTATGAAAGTTGCGCAGAAAAGGGTGTATATTTTTGGTGTAGATTCCAATCACGCAAAATCCAACGCAGGATTTATGAATGTGTGATATCCGCACAGATCTGATCGTACACACCTGCAGGGGTTGATAAATGCCACGCTCAAAACCAGCGCATTCATGACAGTCATGCCTGGAAATATTCAGAAACCGCCTGTTTCACGCCCAGTTTTTACGACAGGTCAGAATGGAAGCCGGCCAGCATGACGGGTTGGAACTTTATTGTATAATTTTGTTTAAAAAGAAACATACACTAATTTATGTATACGTGTTTTTCCCTATAGTGACCCACTGCAGCACTCATCTCTCTTGAACTTAAGAAGTGAATGAATAAATGAATCCATGACTGAATGAATGAAGGAATCTTAATATCTCAGCGGTGGCTCTCATCATTAACCGGGTGAAGCGTCTGCGGAATCTTCTTGTGAATGAAGGTTGAAATGAGCGTACACATTTACACCACCTACTGATTTGGCGCATATTCTGTGCGTATACTGTACGCCCACGTCCAGATTGATAAATGCCGAATAGTGTACATTTTTTGCGTACGCCTCATTTACACCCTGATTTGGCCGTACGCAAGTTTCATAAATGAGACCCACTGTGAGTAGACTTTTTAATTGACTCAATCTCCAACTTTCAAAAACTTGCAGATGGGAAAAAATGCATTGTGAACTTTCCGCAGTGTGCTTGAATAGAAATAGAGCTGGCTCAGTCACACCTCTGTAATACTTATATTCATCCGTGTTCAATTAACAAAGTGTTACCTTGGGAATGAAATGTCTGGAGCTGTCAGTTCAATCCCAGCATGACAGTCTGCACCGAGGGAGGCTCTCAAGGGGATCGGGTGCCTTATGGTGTCGCTTTGGAAATGTGCTGCTGAAGGGAAAAGGCAAGGTAAATGTAACTGCAATGACAGAATATAATCAGAATACAAAACTTCATTGTGTGAGGAGTGTGGAGACTGGGAGATTGTGGCTCTAATGAAGAAAAATCAATCAGAGTTAGAAAATCACTTTTGATCTGAAGAACTGTATTAATGGATTTAAAATACAGGTTTAGAATCTACACATGGTCTTAGTTTGATGTTTGACTGTATAATTAGGCATCCAAAATCTGGAACAGCCTTTCTTAAAATGTAAGACGAATCCAGGATAAGAACAGTTTTCCTGCACAGAGAAATTGTGATTGTCTGGATCTGTTACTTGTATTTTGTAGATTCTCGTGCTCACCAGACTCATGGGCAATGTGGCACTTTACCCTCCAATGTAATGAAATGAAATGAAACGTTTTATTTCGAGTTCAATATACATAACTTAGATTTACAATATACATCTATTTTAAATAACTAAGTATCAACTAAATAGCATCTGGTTTTCCCAGAAATCTCTCATCACGGTACTGACCAGGCCATGCCCTGCTTAGCTCCAGAGGACAAACAGGTCTGGCTTTCACATGCAGGTATGACAATGTGTCTGATGATGTGCAGAATATTAAATGTTGATATCTTCTGTATATTTTCATCTCTTCCCAACAAAAAGGAGTATTTTATCCTTGGTTCAAAAATCTATTATTACAAATAGGCCAACAAACTAAGAAATTGGGTCATTTTGCATGCGGTTGTCAGCCTTCCAAAAGCTGCAGAAGTTGTTGAATACATTTTCCCTGTCTCTCCCTTGGGACAATATGAAATGAAAACAAAGAGATCAAACCCTGTAGTTTCAATGAGATGCCATTCCACTTGAGCCCACTTGATCTTTTATGTAAAAAAGTCGTGTGTTTCAATTAGTCTGGATTTAATTTTTTGTATTAATATGTTGCCTTGAGGCTGTGAATGACGGCAAAGAGCACAGTGATGCTTTCCATTTGTTGAATGTTCGAATTGTGAGGATTAGATATTCGGCCTACTGTACGTGCAGGACAACTGCAAGACTGTACGCAGACTCTGATTGTGCATCTATGTTATGACTATGATTTGCTCTTTGTGTCTCTGAATGACACGTATGTCTTTCGATGTGTAACAATGACTATGTATAACATGTACTGACTCCATTTTGTCTGAGAGAAAGAAACAACAGAAACCACTGGAACTTGAGAGAAACCAAAATAAACTTTCAGAGTTTGGCGCACCACGATCCGTCTCTGTCTGGTTCATTCCTGACAGAATCTTTAAAGTTCTTCTTGATAATGTACCGTGCTAATATTGATATTTTCAACGTGTGTGTGTGTGTTTGTCTGTAAGCAGAATTGTCCAAAAACGAGCTGAAATTTGGTGTGTACATGTTCAAACAAGTTCCACCGAGGGGTCGTCTTTGTACTGTATTGGTTCCAGACAATCAGTCTTACCAGTCCCGCAACACTGCCCTGTGATGACAACCAGCAAGGTCATCCTCAGTCCAATCATAAAGCCTCAAAGATGGAGTCTCAAGTGAATTATTAGTCTGCTCCACCACTGTGTTTGCATTATATTATTGCGTTGACTTAATTAAAAAATACAGTAAGACAAACAGCAGAATGAGAGACACCAGACCAGGAGAGAGTGAATGTATGAATAACTAAACGTGGCCAAAAAATTACAATTCTATGAGGCGTGCGCTGTGAAGAAGCTTATTTATGTAATAACCACTCAGCATTATGTAAAGGCGAACAGAAGGGGCATCATTTCCACTGTGCTCTCGGCTTCATTAAGCGTAGCTTTGATAAATGGTTAACATCCACCCAAAGGCCCACCTGTCACACTGGCAATAATGATCGTCATTTGGCGGGCTTCCCATTCCCACTGGAAAACGATGCTCGCATGCAGCATACAAAACATAGAGGGTTAATTCTGCACCTGTGCCTTCAACGCCGCTGTAAATATTGTGACTTCATAATCAGCAATTTTGCAGAGTGGGCGTGTCAGAGGGGGAAAATAGTCCTGAATCAGTTCTGCTATTTCTGCCGACCTCTCTGCTGTTTGCAACCCACCGTGTAATCCATCACGCAGACATTAATTATGTAGTAGACTCTTCCAGGACAAAGGCTCTAATGAAAGGTCTGTCAACGTGAAGTCAATCCCAAAACAGGAGCTATGGGTTTGGAGAGAGGCACAAGCAAAGGCCCAGTGATGAATCCATGCATTTGGGATGGGAGAGCGCTGTCATCTGATCAAAGCTCATATGTATTGTCTTCTTATAATATTATTTAACATTCTAACTAATGAAACGACGGAGTAAACAGCCACAATTTTATGTTTAATACCCAAAAATAATGTGCAATATTTCCAGAGTCCAGAAATCACAGGCAGAGGCATGTGAAGAGAGCTCAGTGTACAGTTGCTGCTCCAGTAATACGGAATCTTACATGTTATATCTATGAATGTGATTAAGCTCGGTCTAGACACAATAAAATTAATATCAATTTTTTCTTGTATTGCCCTAAATCACAACAGTAGTCAACTCAAAGGACATAGCAAAACCGTTGAAATTGTCAATACGGATCAAAGAATCAACAGTTAAGACACAAAAAAATATAAAACACATGTGTATTGGTCCATGGGGTGAATGTCTATCAATGTTGTTTAAAGTGTCCTGGATCCTCACCACAGTCCTTCTTGTTAGACACTAACTGTCCAACAGACTTTCCTGCATCAGCAAAGAAAAACTAAAAAACCCAGTGGAGAAAAGTGAGAAACCTCGAGGAGATCCACATTGAGAGAGGGATCCGCTCCACATGGACGGATGGGCTATAGATCCAGGACCTAAGCTGCAGAACGAGGACCAAGCCACACAGCAGTTATAGAACGAGGACATGTGCGGTGCAGGACTGACGCAACTCCCAGGCAGGGAGGGGGTGCAGCCCACAAGGTGGGTCGGGTGGGTTAACCTACCTTGTGTCAAAACCCGCATTGATGGTGAACCAGAATGGGTCCACTCCACATCCACAACTTTTGAAACTGCCATGGCTAACGAGTAGTTAATGTTTTACTTGTGGGGCTAAACTATGTATGAATTTTCTGTTTTGAAATAAAGGACTGCGTGTTGATCTGCAGGAGATGGCCTGGAGCTAAGGCTGCTGTCACCACCTCCTAATGGATTTTGCAAGTAAAAACTAATACTTGTCTGATTGTGTTTTTGTCCAGATGAACAGTAGTAGAATCAGCACTCACACACTGAGATGTGGCAAAAGGCTTTCCGTTGGTCTCAGGTGGATACAATGTCAATATAATTGTTAATGAATTGCAGTTTTTTTGATATATACTGTATCAATGATATTCGTGCCTTTTCATCACCATCGAATGTATTTAGCATTTGAAAAGTATTCACCAGTAAGTTAGAGAATTTAATGGGAGTTTAAAAGTTAGAAAGTTAAATGACCAGACTGGTTTCTTACATCATTAAGCCTAAAAGTGTGTGAACAGCTGCACAGCATCATGTGGTATTACGGCAGAAATATGACCACATCTATAACCAGATGGGCCAGGTGTTGATTTACATTCAATCAAATATTCAACTAAAACTTAATTTTCGAAAGAACTGGCTTCTTAACTTTGCAACAGTTTTTAAAACAGATGTGATGGTGTGTTAAATCAAAGTAATCTACTTTATATTGCTCTTGTCTTTCTAAATGTTTTCTTTGGAGCTTTTGAGGTACATGTTCGTGTAAAGTTTGGCTTAAGTACTGGTTTAAGTGTTCCTGTTCACAACACTACGCAGCAGGGTTGCCAGGTTGGGTGGTTTCCTGCATACTTTTTTTTCCAAGAGACCTGTAGGTAATAAATAAACAGAAAGACAATAAACAGAATTTTTTAGCCAAAAAATCATTCTAGGTGGGTTTTTTTTGGGCATTCTCGCTGGTTTTGGGCTGGAAAATCTTGCCGGCATTTGGCAACCCATGGGAGTCGTGTGCTGAATCGTGTGCTTCAATGTGAGTGGTTGAAGGAACACGTAATTCAAGATAACAGACAAGTGGTTTATCCAATCACATACAAGGATTTTTTTTACAAGGCCCCGCCTTCTGACATTGATCTGCTATGGAATAGACCCAGACCTGTGTGAGAAGCGCAGCGATCTACAAGGGCCTGGCGAGAGTCAGGCTAAAATGACTGAGCAAGACTGGCGAATCACACGTACATCACAGAATCAGAAACAAAATGTGTTCGGAAAGGTGTATAACAATATATGTTAATATATATATGCATGAATTCTTTAGTGCACGTTACATACCATCTTGACAACGATAGACAATTGATGTGAATCAGACTAAAGATGGAGCGTTGAAACTTTATAAGAAATAGAGTACAACTAAATTCAATAACATAAATATTAAAATGTAACAATGCAGGAAGTTCATGGGAAGCCATGTTGCTGTACAGAAAGTGTCCTGGAACTTAGCACAAGCATGTAACTCTGCCTTTCTGTCTAAAAGCTCCATTCTTACCCCTGTAATAGTAAGAGGTCATTGTAGCACTATGACGTTCCACTCAGCAGTTTTATGCCCTTTTGGACTGCCAAAAATTGTGTCCACTATAGACGTCAGCGTTGGGCACGTTACTTTGAAAAAGTAGTTACTAGTTACTAGTTTCTCATTATAAAAGTAACTAGTTACCAGTAAATGTAACTATTGCATTAGTTTTTTGTTTCGTTCTGGAACATAATGTGCACTCGACGTGCACATTTTTACCTTTAACTTCAGTGAGTTTGAAATAGTGCCGATATTTTCATCTGGAAAAGGCTGTTTTGCTGCTGGAGTCCTCTAAACTGTCCATCTTTCTCCGTGTGCTGTAAGCACTAAACACCAACACCCGCCACTGTGAAAGCGGAAACACCCACCAGTGACGTGCGGTGAGGTTGGTGATTGGTGAGGCACAGACTTCAGCCCAATCAGATGAACATATATATCATATAAATCAACAGGACCTACAGAGGCTTATTCACAATTTGTTTGGCTACAGCAGAATATGTTTCATGCCCGCATTGTTTGCTCATACAAAACGCAAAAGTATGAAAAAGCACATTTAAAAGTGTGTTATGGGGCTTACCAGTTTCATGTTAAAGTCCATATAATAGTTTGAGCGTAGATATGTAATCCTCCATTTGGAAATAAGTTCAATGAGTTTTAAAAAGTAAAACAAAACGGGTGTCCCCTTCATAAACTCCTCTCGTGTTTCGCTGCAGCCGAATCTCGGGTGCATCCAATTTCTAAAATCAACCTTCTTACCCTTCACCTCTCTTTCTCATCATTTCTATAGTCATTGAAACATTACCCTAAGTGCATTTTAAATTATCTTAACATGTGTTATATGTATGTTAGCCAAACCTGTAGCTGTCCTTAGCAGATGAAGAACAAGAAAGGAGCTTTCTGATGGAATAGGATGCAGCCAAATTCTGCGCTCACATGAGCCCCGTACCCTGAGGCTGGCCTCACTTGGTGACATTACAAGCAGTGGTTGAGCGTGATAAAGACCCATATTTCAACTGTAGACATGTTGTTTGTAAAATAAATATGTTTTACATCAGCCAATAATTGCTGAGAGGTTATGTCATCCTTCCTTCTCTCATGACAACATGCACACGAGTCCTATCATGAAGTTAAAAAAAAGTTAATTGTGCAACTGATAACGGCACATTATCAATTGTGTTGACTGTAACAGAGTTACAGTCAAAGTAATTGGTTAGATTACTCGTTACTGAAAAAGTAACGGCCTTAGTAACACTGTTTATTTCAACGCTGTTATTGCCATCACATTATTGTAGCGTGTTTGCTACTTATTTTTAAACATGAAAAAAGAGTGATTAAATAGGTCATGGTCATTTTCAATAACCAAAAACAATGCATCATATTTTTTTCTTATGTTAAGAACCCTTGCCACTTACCCCAAGTGCTGTAATGAATACAGTATGTGACAGCAGCTTCATATGAAAACGGTCACCAACCCTCAAAAAGAAATTGCTCTCTCGACAACCACAATAGGGTTGAAGAGAAATTGGACTTGCCTGGAAGTAAAGTATAATAAAAATACATAGAGTGATAGAAAGCTTCCTTCCACACGTAGAGCTGGGGGTGTTGGAACCCGCCTTAACTGATCCACACAGACTTTTGTTTCATGGATAATTAGCCCCGACTCTGCTGTCCCTCCCTCCCCCTGCACCTCCTCTCCATCAGCCCGAGCTTCCCATGTTCAGAGGCGCTAAGGTATTACTAATGACGGAAGAAGGTTACCCAATTTATCTTCAGGCAAAACCTTTCAGAGCCTGCTCCTTTGGCCTCTCTGCAGGGAAAAGATTGCCAAAGGGGAAAAATACTCAAAAATGCACTTCAAGTAAATCTTGCCTCCACATAAGATCAGGACACTCAAAATGCATGCAAACTATACTTTATTTTGCTTCTGTTATTGTTATATCATATAGTAAGGGTTAGGTCATATATTAATTGCATGTACTACAGTAGGTCCCATTCCGTTTTGTCGCCTTTCACGCGTGAATCACACGAGACTCACGTGTGATTCAGGTCATTCTTCATTCCTCCCTCACCTATGGTCATGAGCTTAGCTAGTGACCGAAAGAACGAGATCGCGAATACAAGCGGTCGAAATGAGCTTCCTCCGCAGAGAGGGCTGGGCGCTCCCTAAGAGCATAAGGTGAGGAGCTCGGTCACACGGGAAGAGTCGGAGTAAAAGACGCGCTACTCCACGTCAGAAGAAACCAGTTTAGGTGGCTCGGGCATCTGTTACGGATGCCTCCTGGACGCCTCCCTGGGGAGGTGTTCCGGGCACGTCCCACCGGGAGGAGGCCCCGGGGAAGACCCAGGACACGCTGGAGGGACTATGGTCTCTCAGCTGGCATGGGAAACGCCTTGGGGTCCCCCAGACGAGCTGGAGGAAGTGTGTTGTGGATAGGAAAGTCTGGGCGTCTCTGCTTAGGACTGCTTCCCCGCGACCCGGCAACGGTTAAATGAAGCGGAGGAAAATGGATGGATGGATGTAATTTCCTCTATTGGATTTTCTGCTTGATCATCTGTGGTTTGGACATCCTCTCTGCTCAGGTCTGGACCAGTGTAAAACCATGAATCCTCTTCTGCTAGGTCTGGACCAGTGGACCATGAATACTCTCTGCTCTGGTCTGGGACCAGTGTAAAACCATGAATCCTCTCTGCTTGGTCTGGACCAGTGTAAAACCATGAAATCCTCGGCTTGGTTCTGGACCAGTGTAAAACCATGAATCCTCTCTGCTCTGGTCTGGACCAGTGTAAAACCATGAATCCTCTCTGCTCTGGTCTGGACCCAGTGTAAAACCATGAATCCTCTCTGCTCTGGTCTGGACCAGTGTAAAACCATGATCCTCTCTGCTCTGGTCTGGACCAGTGTAAAACCATGAATCCTCTCTGCTCTGGTCTTGACCAGTGTAAAACCCATGAACACTGAACTGCAGAAACATTTTACAGATAGACAAAACGTTTCTGAGGAGAGAAGTGTGCTTGGAACTGGAGCTTTCCATCTTTTCTACATCTCTGCAGACAAACTGTAAACCACGTCAGGAACTAGATGGACTCTGACTCTTTTGGATCCCTGCCTTCTGCCAGGGACCGTGGGATTGTGCGAGCCAGCTGAATCATGTCTACAAACAAAATAAAGAAAAAAAAGACAGATTTCCAGCAAAGAGATTAGATATCTGGAGAAACATGCTCTCGTCGATTCCCCTGTGCCATAAAAAGCTTTCCAAAAGGATCAAACTTATTTATTCAGACTGATCTTTTAACACTTTTAACAATCATTAGCACGATGGCACTTTTGATATGCTTTTTAACTGTTTTATTGTTTGAACGCATAAGGGATTTTATGTGATTTTTTGTAAAGCACTTTGGTCGCCTTAGAGTGGTTGTAAAGAGTTCTATAATAAAATTGATTGAGTGATTAATAAGAAGAAAGTGTTTGAGCATGACATTTTTCATTATTACAACATGTGATGGTCATGGCTTTTATTCTGGTGTGGTTTCTACAGTGGTGGTCGTTTATTTTCAGACCGGCGCCGTGCACGGAAACGTGCCAGAGTCACTAAGTGTGTACAACACTCGGTCCAGCTGGTGGCGCTAACACTACTCCTGCGACCTTCAGGCGCGACACTGGTGTGTGGTTTATGGTAGAGGCACAGCTGTCCTAGTGTAGCCTAGCTCCTGTCAGTCTGCCCCAGGGCAGCTGTGGCTACAGTAGTAACTTACCAGCACTACAGAGTGAGTGAATCATGTCAAGTGCTACATAAAGCAGATACTCTGATTTTGGTTAATTTGGTCAATGACAGGAACTTTCTAATTTTGATTTTCTTTAGCAATGTATCTCATGCAAACTGACACTTTTGCTGTACTGCTAATTTTTGACACATCTTCACTATGAAAATTGCAATATACTTAAATTCTTATACCCAGACTCTCTTTTGTGGACTGCCCTGTGTATTTGAGTCCACTCATTGACAGCTATGCAAATGTCCTGTCCTCCTGTGTCAGCCGTACGCCTCATGGATGGAAATTGTGACATGTGACAGACTTCAGCCCTTCTATTTCAGAGCAGTGAGTGTCAAATCAGATGATGGTTCACAGGCATTTTCTTATTTAAGCCTTGAATTCAAAAGAAATGTGTTTGTCTATTGGCAACAATGATGTGACACATGAATAGCAGAGTAATTGCTACTTTGATGCATTAGAATAAAGGATAATTGTTTAAATTTGCTTATTAGTGAAGATTAGTGCAGCCAGTGTACTATTAAATTGAATGTATTATGCATTTTCATTGATATTTTGTTGACGTCTTTGTCGTTTTTCCAAACAGTGTCAAAAAGAAAGTGGGTGCATTGCAGCTACAGCTATCTATTCACTTTCATTGAAAAGTCTAATTCTGTACCTAATTATGTCACACTCACCATTCTGGCCTCAAACATTTGGGATTTATGGTTCTACACAATCCGGGTGTTTTTTGATATTGTCTATTTGAATAACGTGTAGTGTGAGAAGTAACAGGCCAGCTTTTTGCCTGATTGGCTCTTTGGTTACTATCTCGTCGCTATGAGAGATTTTGGCTCCATTTTCCTGTAGGAATTAGCTCTAATTGGCGTCTTTCTATCAATGGTGCATACATTAACTAGAAAGCAATAATGTTGGGAACCTTTAAAGAAAGATCTTTGCCACAAATCACAATACTGAATGGAGCTTAAAAGACACATATACAGTGCCTTGCGAAAGTATTCAGCCCCCTTGAACCTTTCAACATTTCGCCACATTTCAGTCTTCAAACATAAAGATATAAAATTTTTATTTTTTGTCATGAATCAACAACAAGTGGGACACAATCGTGAAGTGGAACGAAATGTATTGGTTAATTTAAACTTTTTTAACAAATAAAAAACTGAATAGTGGGGCGTGCAATATTATTCGGCCCCTTTACTTTCAGTGCAGCAAACTCACTCCAGAAGTTCAGTGAGGATCTTTGAATGATCCAATGTTGTCCTAAATGACTGATGATGATAAATAGAATGCACCTATGTGTAATCAAGTCTCCGTATAAATGCACCTGCTCTTTGATAGTCTCAGGGTTCTGTTTAAAGCGCAGAGAGAACCATGAAGACAAAGGAACACACCAGGCAGGTCCGAGATACTGTTGTGGAGAAGTTTAAAGCCGGATTTGGATACAAAAAGATTTCCCAAGCTTTAAATATCTCAAGGATATGGAAGCCCGTTTCCGCCATGTAAAAAAAAAAAAAAAGCCTACAGAAAGTCAAAATTTTGACTTTAAAAGTCAAAATTTCGACTTTTAAAAGTCAAAATTTCGACTTTAAAAGTCAAAATTTCGACTTTAAAAGTCAAAATTTCGACTTTAAAAGTCAAAATTTTGACTTTAAAAGTCAAAATTACGAGTTTTCAACTGCGCATGTGCAGTTGAAAACTCGTATGTGTTGCTGTCTGGAACGGTCTCTGGTCATCCCTGTTATAGATCTATGACCATGGGTCATCCTCTACCTGCAGATTATGTGAAGATTTTGCCTACAGACAGTGACCACATCCATGAAGTAGCAGCAATAATGTTGTGGTAGTAATCGCGTTAAAATGCAAACGGTCTCTCCGTTTATGATTAGAATCCGCTTCAGAAGCCTCTATTTAGTTTATCCTAAACGGACTGTGGAAGATTAATAATAAAACACATGTGGCTGTTCAAAGTCATTGAGCATCAACTGGTGACATCTGGTCAGTATCACGGCTATCGATGGATGCACCAGAAATGCAGTGAATAATATTGTGACTGACAGAGAGACCGTTCGCGATTACAGGACAGTGAGGGAGGTCCGCAGACAGAGGCAGGAGAACCACAGACAGAGGCAGGTAAACCACAGACAGAGGCAGGAGAACCACAGTCACGGGCACTGACAATAATACCCTTTTGGAATTGCGATCAGTGCATTGAAGAGTATGTGACGTGTTTGCGTGCATGCGGGGGTGAGCTGATGGAGCGTGCGGGTAAAGTTGTTGGCGTATGAGCAAGAACACAGAGACATACAGGGAATAAGTACCTTGTCTGATTATTTTATTGTGACAAAATAAAGCCCACGACTCTTTTAGCAACAATCCGGAGAAATAACTCCGCAGATAACAGTGAGGGTCTTTGAAAAGGGTTAGAAATAGATAAACCCATTATAGATGCATGAATAAAACCCCGTACTCAACACGTAGAAAGCGCATCCTTTCAGCCGTGGAAATACTCGCTCCGTGTGGACCCCTCTCAGCGCCATCGTCTGGTCAGAGTGGTCTATAGCAGATTGGATTGGAATGTCTCGATGGCTCATTTTCCTTTGATTTATTATAAAAACGTATTGCTCACATTATTTGTTACTATGTCGAAATAAGAAGTCGTTTGATTTAAATGCTGTATATATGTAAATTGAATTTAACATAAATAAATAAAAAGACAGCTCCTCCCTGCCTCCTACGACCGCGGTCTGGGGCTTAAACAGGAACGTTTTACAGAATCAATCAAACAACATTATTTCTGGCTACTTCAAGGATGCAGTGGTCGCTGTCAGCAATATCTTCACATAATCTGCAGGTGCAGGACGTCCAGAGACCGTTCCAGACAACAACACACACGAGTTTTCAACTGCACATGCGCAGTTGAAAACTCATAATTTTGACTTTTAAAGTCGAAATTTTGACTTTTAAAGTCAAAATTTTGACTTTTAAAGTCAAAATTTTGACTTTTAAAGTCGAAATTTTGACTTTTAAAGTTGTAATTTTGACTTTTAAAGTCAAAATTTTGACTTTTAAAAGTCGAAATTTTGACTTTTAAAGTCGTAATTTTGACTTTTAAAGTCGAAATTTTGACTTTTAAAGTCGAAATTTTGACTTTTAAAGTCGAAATTTTGACTTTCTGTAGGCTTTTTTTTTTTTTTTACATGGCGGAAACGGGCTTCCATACAAGGAGCACTGTGCAAGCAATTATATTATAATGGAAGGAGTATCAGACCACTGCAAATCTACCAAGACCCGGCCGTCCCTCCAAACTTTCATCTCAAACAAGGAGAAGACTGATCAGAGATGCAGCCAAGAGGCCCATGATCACTCTGGATGAACTGCAGATAACTACAGCTGAGGTGGGAGAGTCTTTCCATAGGACAACAATCAGTCGTGCACTGCACAAATCTGGCCTTTATGGAAGAGTGGCAAGAAGAAAGCCATTTCTCAAAGATATCCATAAAAAGTCTGGTTTAAAGTTGGCCACAAGCCACCTGGGAGACACACCAAACATGTGGAAGAAGGTGCTCTGGTCAGATGAAACCAAAATAGAACTTTTTGGCCACAATGCAAAACGATATGTTTGGTGTAAAAGCAACACAGCTCATCACCCTGAACACACCATCCCCACTGTCAAACATGGTGGTGGCAGCATCATGGTTTGGGCCTGCTTTTCTTCAGCAGGGACAGGGAAGATGGCTAAAATTGATGGGAAGATGGATGGAGCCAAATACAGGACCATTCTGGAAGAAAACCTGTTGGAGTTTCCAAAAGACCTGAAACTGGGACGGAGATTTATCTTCCAACAGGACAATGATCCAAAACATAAAGCCAAATCTACAATGGAATGGTTCACAAATAGACGTATCCAGGTGTTAGAATGGCCAAGTCAAAGTCCAGACCTGAATCCAATCAAGAATCTGTGGAAAGAGCTGAAGACTGCTGTTCACAGACGCTCTCCATCCAACCTCACTGAGCTCGAGCTGTTTTGCAAGGAAGAATGGGAAAGAATTCCAGTCTCTCGATGTGCAAAACTGATAGCGACATACCCAAAGCGACTTGCAGCTGTAATTGCAGCAAAAGGTGGCGCTACAAAGTATTAGCGCAAGGGGGCCGAATTTTTGTATTTTATATTGCACGCCCCACTTTTCAATTTATTTGTTAAAAAAGTTTAAATTATCCAATAAATTTCGTTCCACTTCACGATTGTGTCCCACTTGTTGTTGATTCATGACAAAAAATTAAAATGTTATATCTTTATGTTTGAAGCCTGAAATGTGGCGAAATGTTGAAAGGTTCAAGGGGGCCGAATACTTTCGCAAGGCACCTGTATATATATATATATATATTATATATATATATATATATATATAAGACACACCTTATGTGTGTCCTTATATGCAAACTAGTCTTTTTCTACTTCAATAATTTCACAGTAACACCTGAAATGTCAAATTATTTTTTCTCAGGTCATTAAAAACCAAAACAAATACAAAATCTTTGTTCTTGTAAGTGCCTATCCTGGTAGTTCTTAATCAGTTAATGAAAATAATCCATCTCTCATAGTTATAGAAGTAGTTCAGATGAGTTGTAAATTGTACATGATCATTATACTGAGTATAGGAGCACGAAAATAGCAATCAGGAAACCAAATCTTATTACTCATACTCTTTGTTAAAAATGTGCAGTAAATATTACCATTGAAGTCTGGAACTCTAAATGAATTACACATTTTAAGAATTGTATAAAATTGACCTCCTGGCCTTAAATGTTGATATAAGTTATTTTATTAATTCTACTATTACGCTTAAGTCCCGCCTTCCCTTCTCTTAGCTATAGCTCAGAATCCACGATGCCGTCCACTTTAACCAATCAAGTGATGCCAAGGGCTGTCAATCATCGGCGCTGATGCTCATAGCTGCGCGTATGCTCAGTTGTTTGTTTTCACGGAGCCTTCGAATCAAGTCTTTATAGGCTCTGGAACTTCATGAAAACTGAACAAAGAATTCTGATCATCTGTGTTGAGTTACCCATTTATATACTGAACCTATATCCATAATCAGATCCTCTGCAGATGTGTCCTATAATGCAATTAATGGTAATAGCTACTTCCGGGTTAGCCGCGATTGCTTTTTTTGTGCATAAAAACATTATTTTTTTCATGAAAACGTTAAATAATTCTGAAAACCTCCATGCATGTGTATTAATAATGTTTATTATAATGTGTTCTCAGATTAACATTTAAATGTGTTACGGAAACGTAGACCAATCAGAAAGGAAGGGGGAGGGAGCTTGTGTCATTTTTTTTAAAATCAAGTACCTTTTTTTTTCTGACGAACTCCAGACAATCACTTTTAACCTCTTAGGACCCACCAGCCCCGCGGGCCGTTTTTATTGTGAAAATGTTCTGCTGGTGTAACCCACTTTGGAATTTACATGACTACTCGGTTCATAGACAGCTCAAATGTTAAGTGTTGGAACTGTAGCCACAATGAAAGACAGAAAATAGTAAGAAAATGTAAATTGATTTAGTTAAATATGTCAAGAATTATAACCACAAATACAATGAAATACAAAATAAAATTGCGCCTTAAACTAACCCAAAAAAAAGAAATCCTTAAAGAAGCTATACCCAATTTTTTTTCTAAGTAGTTCATAAAAATGCTTTTTACTACATACAAGTTGTATCATAATACATCATTTTATTGAAAACTTGAGGTAATTGATTCAGCTGTGTAAGAATTACAAGCAGTGAAAAGTGCTGAGTAGAGTCTGAGCGGGCCGCTCGTTCTCCTCCACTCACAGAACGAGCAGCGAACAGCCTGCGTCCTCTAGCTTCTACAGAGCTGCTAAACACTAGGGCTTCGACTTCAAAATTCGAATATAATTCTAAAATAAAAAATATATACATATTTTAACAAATATTAGACAACCCTTATAATTTGAAATGTATTTAATGACTGCAAATAAAATAGTTAGCTCCCAAAGGTTTCACCGGGACGTGCTAGGCAGGTACAGTAGGTCCCATTCCGTTTTGTCGTCTTCATTCACGCTTCTCGGGAATCACGCAGCTGCGTGAAAAATAGTACATCTTATCGCCACAAGGTGGCAGGCTAAGTCCGCTTTAGCTCTGCCAGCGACTTAGACGCTCAGGTATCATACTGCGTGCAAACCTGTCTAGCCCAGAGATGCTATGTTGGCCAAATGGTTAACATTGAAGACTAGGACCTGGAAAAGCCAGGTTCGATTCTTGTCTGAGGCAATTTTGGTTGCACATCTTTTGGTTGCTTGTGGCAAAATTGTTTTTTCATTAAACAATTATTATATAACATCTTGTCTTTAATGTATGAAAAAATCTAGGTGAAATTCACTAGTGTTATACGTTAAATATTGTGATATGTTTTGATAAACCGAACGTTACGTTACATCCTCCGCTCTGGCCCCGGGAGCAGCTGCTGTGACCCCCGCTCTGACATGCAGCTCAGTGAACGCACTGCCGTCTGGGCTCCGAGCGCGGACCATAGACACGCGAACAGAACCACAGACAGGACCATAGACACGCGAACAGAACCACAGACAGACATTTACATTTACATATACGCAGACAGAACCCAGACAGGCGGAGACACGCGACACACGCGGATCACAGACACTTGGACAGAACCAGAGACACACGAAGCATAGACACTCGAGTCGGACAGGTCCATTTGTTTTATTTGTGTTTAAAGTTACCTAAGTTTCTCCTTGCATTAAAAATGCTTGGTGGTTGTGGATATTTAGACTGCGTGATTTGATAGAATAATACTGGCAATGTCTAATACATATCTAATTTTCAGTAAATTATAAAGAGAACGAAAAAGAAGAGGAGGTCAAAATTCAATCCATTGAATATTGAAAGAATCAATACATTCTTGATTTTCGACTAATTCATGAGTGTTGTGTGTTTAATTGGTGCCAAAGTAACATCTTTTTAATCTTCTACAACATAGTGACTAAAACAAGTGTGCCATAACAGAGTAATTCAAAATTTACATGTTATATGACTGTGATGATTATGTTTGGAATGTTGATCTTTAAACCTGTTTTTCTCAGAATTCTGTTTCATAAAACCATGTAAATACGCTGACTTCAGATTATGAGAACTTTTGTTACAGACATGCTATGGAGAAAAGGAAAACAGATTTGAAAAGATATTGAAAGCAGCTTTAACACTAGCACTCGCATGGAGGTGTCATTTGGCACTTATACCTATCATCCCCTCCACGGTGTCAAATGACCCCAAGGATTTTAGCTAACAAACGAAATCACCTGTGAACGGCCAACTTTGTTACGTAAATAGGGCCGTTATCACAGGCTGAGCTTCACTTTGCCATCTTAGGGGGAGGGGGAGGATCTGAATAGTTACAGTTTTTCTCCAGTGGCTTTAGTGCATTTCTCACATCACATAACATTATCATGAGCTTCAGTCAGAATGAAACATACTGTTTTATAACATTATCATGTGCTTCAGTCAGAATGAAACATACTGTTTTATAACATTATCATGAGCTTCAGTCAGAATTAAACATACTGTTTTATAACATTATCATGTGCTTCAGTCAGAATGAAACATACTGTTTTATAACATTATCATGTGCTTCAGTCAGAATGAAACATACTGTTTTATAACATTATCATGTGCTTCAGTCAGAATGACACATACTGTTTTATAACATTATCATGTGCTTCAGTCAGAATCAAACATACTGTTTTATAACATTATTATTTGCTTCAGTCAGAATGAAACATACTGTCAAGCTAATTTCATACATTCCTCTATCTTTTTATATCCTGAGAAATCCCTTCTAAAGTTTCGAGAACTTTAAATGCACCAAAGCCACTGAGAAAAATGTTATTACAAAATATATACAGTATATTAATTCTCAGGGTTCACAGTCTGGAAGTCACTCATTCGCAGCCCTTCCTCCCCCAGACGAATAAACAAAGCCCACCCTAGCCCCCTGTTGTTTCGGTCATCACCTCATTTGACATGCAAATGTTAGCAACCCAAGTAGCGGGTTAGCTCCTCTTCTCTAAACTAGTTCTAGTGTTAAGATGTGCGAGGCGAGCCTGGCCTGACTGCGCTCTCCTCCTCCTAAAAAAATATTAGAACGCAACATTTAGTTAATAATGTGTGTATAAAAATAAAAAATATTGAAATTATGACTTTAAACAAAAAGTAGTCTTCTGTTCTCTAGATGTTACAGACAAGGCCCACATCCTTCCACCACCTGAAGAAGATGACAAAGTCTGGGATCGCGTCTTAAATTCAGACAGAAGACATGTTTTATTGTCGATGGTAGAGACAGCACGAACAACAGATACAACAGAATGCAAGTGTATTATACAGAGCGGAGGCATGGAGACCTCCAATCAGCAGCTTCCACGGTGCCATGAAGCTTGGCCTTCAGATAGACACAACAAGGGAAAAGTACTGGCTTCTGCACATTGATAGAATGATGAGTTTAACTTTAACAATAGTTGCTTAAAAGTGTTATGAAATCTCACATTCCCCCCTCTGGTCACACATTCACGTGTGACCATCAGGATCGATAAACAGCAACATCATAACTCAATACTTAAACTCGGTACTTCACTCGGTACTTCAAAAAACTCAGAAAACTCATAAAACATTTTCAGATCTTTCATAAAACTTGTCAACAATCTTCAGTAAAATACCAAACTTCATCAGTCGATGGTTCTCAGATATTGCTTTGAAAACAGTCTCTCCCACTTCTCCGTATTGGTTTCTTCAGGCTGCATTTGTGTCGAGCCATGAATTCTTCTGTGACGTGTCTTTCAATCGCACGTTTCAGCTTTAGTGTCCAGATTCAGCAATTCAATTCAGTCCAGATGCATTCTCTTGAGGTTTCTCAGTTTTGGCTTGAAAAAAAAAACACATTTTTGTGTAAAAAAAAAAAAGTCTTCTGTTCTCTAGATGTTACAGACAATGCCCGCATCCTTCCACCACCTGAAGAAGATGACATAGTCTGGGATCGCGTCTTTCATTCAGACAGAAGACATGTTTTATTGTCGATGGTAGAGACAGCACGAACAACACGAACAACAGAATGCAAGTGTATTATACAGAGCGGAGGCATGGAGACCTCCAATCAGCAGCTGCCACAGTGCCATGTAGCTTGGCCTTCAGATAGACAAAACAAGGGAAAAGTACTGGCTTCTGCACATTGATAGAATGATGAGTTTAACTTTAACAAAAGTTGCTTAATACAATACAATTTATTCTTGTATAGCCCTAGGTCACAACAGAAGTCATCTCAGAGGACTTAACAAAACCATTGAAATCACCAACACAGGTCAGAGAATCAACAGTTAAAACACATGAAGAATATAAAGCACACACAGAAGAAAATGTCCATACATGTTGTAGAATGCTAAAGTGTCCTGATCATCACCAATCCTTTCTGTTGGACACTAACTGTCCAACAAGACCCTCCTGCATCGACAAGGAAAAACTCTTAAAAAACCCAGTGGGAAAAAGTGAGAAACCTTGGAGGAGAACTAGGGAAACCCACAGGGAGGGAGACCCATATGAGAAAGGGATCCGCTCCTCCGGACGGACAGACTAATGATCTAGGACCTAAGCTAGCTACAGAACGTGGACCAGTGGACGCTGAACGTGGACAGGTCCGGTGCAGGACCGAAGCACTCCCAGGCGGGTCGGGCGGGGCAGTCCGCAGGTGTAGATGGAAGAGGCCAGGCTCAGAGATCCCGTCATCGTACCATGAAACAGACAATGGGACAACGGGTGAATAGCAATGAACAAACTACAGTCAGAATCCTAAAAATGCTAAACAGATAAAGTAGGAAGGAGGAGAGGATAGTGCTCAAGTTACCATACTTCTCCCAGCAAACTGACTCCCTATGCAGCTTGACTAACACTCTGAGGAGTTTAACCTTCTCCGAGTCTTACCTTCCTAGCCATATGCTAAACTAAAGAGGACTGTTTTAAACCTAGCCTTAAATAAAGAATAACATACAGCATAATATATAACATAATATACAACATAACACAATACATTATTGAATAGTATATAACATAATATATAACATAATACAGCATATATATATAATATATACACTACATATTATATATTACCTAATTATATGCTAAATTAAAGTAAAGTGCTTTAAGCCTGGCCTTGAATGTGGAGACCGTATCTGCTTCCTTAACATAAATGGGAAGCTGATTCCACAGTAAAGGAGCTTGGTAGCTAAATGCTCTGCCACCAACAGTGACCTTTGAGACCTTAGGGACCACCAGACGTCTGGCGTTTTGTGAGCGCAACGCTCGACTTGGTTGATACGACACTAACGTGTCTTGGAGATAAGAAGGAGCCAAGCCATTTATGGCTTTATATGTTAAGAGTAGGATTTTAAACTTTATTCTGTACTCCACAGGGAGCCAGTGGAGTGATTTTAACACCGGAGTTATGTGCTCCCTCCTTTTGGTACCTGTTAAGATCCTAGCTGCTGTATTCTGAACGAGCTGGAAGCTCTTCAAAGAGGCTTTAGGGCACGCTGCCAGTAAAGCGTTACAGTAGTCGAGCCTTGAGGTGACAAACGCGTGAATGAGTTTTTCCGCGTCACTTTTAGGAAGGAAATTCCTAATTTTAGCGATGTTCCGTAAGTGGAAGTACGCCGTTTTAGTTGCTTGGCTTATATAAGCCTTGAAGGAGAGTTCTTGGTCAAAAATGACTCCAAGATTCCTCACAGTGTTACTGGGTATTATACTGACATTATCGAGAGTAACCATCTGGTTAGTGAGGGAGTCACGCAGGCGCTTCGGACCGAGTAGGATCACTTCTGTCTTCTCCGGGTTGAGAAGTAGGAAGTTAAGAGTCATCCACATTTTAAGGTCCTTTATGCAGGCACTGAGCTTTTCTAGCTGATCTGTCTGATTAGGCTTCATCGACAGATAAAGCTGTGTGTCATCTGCATAGCAGTGGAAATTAATTCCATGCTTTTTAATAATGTTTCCCAGTGGCAGCATGTAGAGAGTAAAAAGAATCGGTCCGAGTACCGAACCCTGCGGCACACCGAATTCCACTCCAGAATAAGGCGACGAGTCCTGATTCACATTGACGAAGTGATATCGATCTGATAAATAGGATTTAAACCAGCCAAGGGCTGTTCCTCTAAGACCTATATCACATTCTAGCCTCTGCAGTAGAATGCTGTGGTCTATTGTGTCAAATGCAGCACTAAGGTCCAGTAGGACCAGCACTGACACTTGTCCATTATCGGCAGCTAGTAGTAAGTCATTTGTGACTTTGACTAGTGCCGTTTCAGTGCTATGATGAGCTCTGAATCCTGATTGAAAGACTTCAAACATATCATTTTCCTGCAGGTGGCAGCGGAGCTGCTCAGCTATAAGTTTTTCCAGGATTTTAGATATAAAAGTGAGGTTCGAGATCGGTCTGTAGTTTGTAAGTATTTCTGGGTCCAGGTTTGTTTTCTTCAGAAGGGGTTTGATTACCGCGGTTTTAAAAGCTTGTGGGACATAGCCACATTGTATGGATGCGTTTATTATATTTACGATAGGCTCAATTATCAAAGGAAGTATGTCTTTGAAGAGCCATGTCGGGACTGCGTCTAACATGCAAGTTGAGGCTTTTGAGGATGTGACCACAGAGATCACCTCTGCTTGGCTCACAGCCATGAATTTATTAAGGCCCACTGAAGAGTCTAAGTGGGAAGTCACGTATGCCGCTTCAACCTGTCCACCACTAACAGCAGGAGCAACCTCCTCCAGCTTGTCACGGATGGATGTAATTTTATTATTAAAGAAGTGGAGAAAGTCGACACTGCTCAGTGAGCTTGGAATTTTAGGCTCGATTGCGCTATGGCAGTTTGTGAGTTTAGCGACGGTACCAAACAAAAATCTACTGTTGTTTTTATTCGCTTCTATTAAAGTTGAATAGTATTGAGTTCGAGCCCCGCGAAGGGCCTTCTTGTAGTTTCGGAGACCTGCTTTCCACTCCCTGTGGACAGGCTCCGAGTGGGAGTGGCGATATAGCCTCTCCAATTTTCTGACGTCCTGTTTTAAAGTGTGGAGTTGAACACTTGTACCAGGGCGACGATGATCTAATCCTAATGGTTTTCTGTTTTAAAGGAGCTGCTGCATTTAATGCAGATTTTAAAGACTCCATAGTGTTGCCCACCGTTTGGTCGATGACTGAGGGACTGCAGCTGCTGTGAACAGGTTCACCTGCAGCAGTATTCAACATAGGCTGTATTAGTTCTTTGAACCTTGTGATAGATTTATCATTTAAGGTTCTTTTCATTATGGTTTTATCTTGCGGGACAGAAAGTCCTCCAAAGCGAGATCAAACGTGATCAAGAAATGGTCAGACAGCAACGAGCTTTGACGCTGGATGTCAACATTGGAGACATCACAGCCGTAGGTCAGGACAAGGTCCAAGGTGTGGTTATGAATGTGAGTAGGTTCCTCGACATTCTGAGTAAAACCAACACCATCTAGTACGGGGCTGAAAGCTTTGTTTAAGCTGTCAGTGCTGTCGTCCACATGTATATTGAAGTCTCCAGCTATAACTATGTTTTCCCATTCCAAAACTAGGTTTGAAATGAAGTCAGAGAATTCTGTTAGGAACTCGCTGTAAGGACCAGGAGGTCGGTATAAAACTATAAATAGTACTGCTTTTTGTTTTCTCCACCCAGGACAGGTGATTGAAAGTGTTAAGTTTTCAAACGAGTGAAAAGCGTTGTTGGTTTTGGGACTAAGAACCAAGTTGGTGTGTGATATAATCGCAACACCACCGCCGCGACCTGTAGCTCTGGCTTTCTGGTAGTTAACATGCGTCGGAGGAGTGCACTCATTCAATCTAACGTACTCGTCCTGTTGGAGCCAAGTCTCCGAGAGCGCTAACAGATCCAAGCCCTTGTCTATAATAAGTTCGTTTATGAGAAGCGATTTAGACGAGATTGATCTGACGTTCATTAAACCACATTTAACAACCCTACTGTTAGAACTATTTCTGTCTGTCTGAACTTTTATTAAGTTACTGTGTCTGACACCTAGGTCAGATTTCCTCGCATATAGTGCTTTAGACTTCAAGCGGGGAACACACACAGTTTCAATCTGACTAGGGTCTGAGGCTAGTAACTGAGCACACACAGGCACACACACACATGCACACACAGTTTCAATCTGACTAGCCTCTGAGGCTAGTAACTGAACAGATGGGGGCTCAGAGGTTGTGGCAGAGCAGCTCTGCACCCGGGCCTCAGTTCTGCATCGTCATTTGAGCCGAGCAGAACAGTTTAGAGCCAGGGCCAAATTCTTAGCCAAAAGGGATGTACCCGCCAACGTTGGGTGGATATCATCCGAGCGGATGAGACCGGGCTTTCCCCAAAAGGCACTCCAATTGTCAACATGAACAACACCACTTCGAGGGCACCAGCCAGACAGCCAGCGGTTGAAAGCCGAGTGTCTGCTGAATGCTTCTGCACTGCTAGTGCTAGGTAGGGGCCCAGAGAAGATGACAGTGTCGGCCATTGTGCTAGCCAGCTTGCACACGGCGGCGACTTGCAGCTTCAACACCTCGGACTGTTTCCGCCGAACGTCATTACCACCCGCGTGAATAACAATTCGACGGAAACGCTGCTTGTGGGTCATCATGAGCCTCAGATTCCCTTCAATATCACCAAGCCTGGCCCCAGGGAAGCACCGAACAGTGGCTCCTGGGATCTTAACACCTCTAACAATAGAGGAGCCAATTACCAGCGCATCAGCGACTCCATCGGCTCTCTCAGCAGCTCTCTCATCGGCTCTCTCAGCAGCTCTCTCAGCGGCTCTCTCAGTGGGGCCTTCTTCCCCGCCCGGCCGCGCGGGGGCGCAGCCGGACAGAGCGTCCCAGCGATTGTAAATGCTAACAGGAGGAGGCCCAATGGGGAAACTACCAACAACACGTCGCCCTCTCCGAACAGTCACAAAGCCATCACTATCCTGGTCTTGTCCCAGCTGCGGAGGACGGGCTGGGAGGCTAGGCTCGCTAGTTCTCCTCTGCCTTTCCCTAAAGCTGCGCTCCGCTGTCCCTGAGGATACGGCCTGGCTGTAGCTAATGCTAGCGCTAGCTCGAGACTCCAGTGCTCGGAGACGCAGCTCTAACTCACTGACCCTGGATTCCAGAGCTACGACTACACTACACTTCACACATCTATCACTACCCTCAGAGAAGGATCCAGGGTTTAGACTCGCCATATGGCAACTCGAGCAGTAAAGGATTGAGGGAGAGACAGCAGCCGCCATAGTAGCGAGTTAGCGGCTAGGCTAGGCTAAGCTAGGCTAGGCTAAGCTAGTACGGATCCGGGCCCGCACAACAGACTCCGAGACCAGACAAACAACCGCTACCTAAACCTCAGCTACAGTACAGCTGACTCGGAGTGCTTACACAGTTAGCTTGGTGTACAATACGTGGATTTGTAATGTGTTTGTTAGTGCAAACAGAGAGCAGAGTGATAGCAGTCAAGAAACACGCTCACCGGATACAGGAAGATAACGGACATGAACCAAACTGTTTAGATCTACTTCGTCAGCTCTGTCTGGTGCACACTGGGGTGATCATCACTGCTTTCCACAGTCTCCGGCTGGTTAGATGTCCATGGAAAATCATAGTCTCGCTCATCACGGCTATTGTCATTCTCATCCATCATTGCACATGTCCTGCTGCTTCTTGGATTTAAGGGCTGAACCCAGTTATTCCAAGCAAAATATTTTGGATCAGAGGTTGACGTTTTATCAGCTCTAATGGAGTCCTGATCAAAATGTCTTGAACACAAGCGGGTTAATCTGTTAATATTAAAAACATCTACGTAGCCAGTAGAGTCCCTTCCACCCCTCCTTACGAGGCGCTTCCACCTGCTGATGTCTCTGGGGTTTTTCGGCCACTTGACCCACCGCACGCTTGACATCCACGGATATCTGCTCAGTTTTTTATTGCTGTTAGAATTACAATTAGCGGCGGCACACTTGAAGCCCATGACGAAAACACTCAACCAACTCAAGGAGAAAATGCGCCGGGCAGAGAGAACCGGAAGTTGCGAAGGCAACTGTTACCCATAATGCAACGCAAAATTCAGTCGCTCCCCCGCCCATCGGATGGAATTTTGGGAGAGCAGAACGCCCGAATTGCAATGATATCTTATCATATTCCAAAAGGAAGTATTGTTCTTAACAAGAGCAGTATTTATTGAAAGAATTATAAGTTAGTGGAGTAACTAACAAGAATCGGAAACAAATAAATGTAAAAGCATATAGTATTTTCCCAATTTTTTGGAAAGAACTTCTCTCTCTATTTTTTGGACAAAACTCTCTGGTCTTATTTGACGAGCACATATCACCAGAATGATTGACGATTGGGAGGACCAATTATCAATAGTCTTGAAAATCCACCCGGAAGTAGAAAATCCTCCTATATACCTTCAAACTATTTTATTTGTCATTTGTTTTAGATGTGTAGGGGGAATAAATACCATAATGAGCCACGAAAATAGAGCCCTGCTGTGTCTCAATGTGTTATAACAACATTGATTAAACTTAATAAATTTGAAAGGAAGAATTAGAGATCTTCTTAGTTAAATTAACTATTGGTTAATTTAACTATTTAACCAATAGTTAAATTCAGTAACTACAAATGAAATTTGGGCGGTTATCTCTCTCTAAACTCGGGTCCTCTGGGAGCTTTCCAGGGTTGTTCCAGGGATCTGCTGTGACCACTCCTCCAGCTTCGGGGTCACTGCCCCGAGTGCACCAATCTTCACTGTCACCTTTACCTTCCAGGCCCTCTCCAGCTCCTCTCTGAGCCCTTGGTATTTCTCAAGCTTTTCGTTTTCCTGATGTTACCATCGCTTGTAATACCCACGTCCACCACCACAGCTTTCTTTTGCCCTTTGTCCACCACCACTATGTCAGGTTGGTTCGCCATTACCATTCGGTCGGCCTGTATCTGGAAGTCCCACAGGATCTTCGCACGCTCATTCTCCACCACCTTTGGAGTAGTTTTCCACTTAGACATTGGGGTTTCAAGCTCATACTCTGCACCAAGGACGTGCAGTCAGGGGAGGCAGCGCCTCACCTGCCATCAATAGAATAAATAATTATTCTAGATATAATATACAATTATTTTCCACTGTCCAATGCTTTAAATTTATTTTCTGGACCGTTCCGACTAGTTTTGATCATTTCTGTAGTCAAAATTGCTGAAATACTATTCAGCGTTTGTGTGTGCCTCACCTCAGATCGCTCGCTCCCTCACAGTGGACTATGCGAGTGCACTCGTGCTGATATATCTCAACCAGCCTCCCTGTGTCACTCTCTCTCCCTTTCTCTCCCTCGGTCAAACCTCGCCGCACGTCACTGCTCTGCACAGATGTTTCTGTACACTATGCCAGCCACTTGGTTATGGCGTTATGGCACTTGTAGGCCTTCCCTGCCAGCATCTTGCACCCTGCAGTTATGTGTTGGATCGTCTCAGGTGCCTCTTTGCACAACCGACACCTTGGGTCTTGTCTGGTGTGGTATATCTGGGCCTCTATCGCTCTGGTGCTCAGGGCCTGTTCCTGTGCAGCCATGATGAGTGCCTCTGTGCTGTCCTGTAGGCCAGCCCTTTCTAGCCATTGGTAGGACTTCTTGAGATCAGCCACTTCTGCTATGCTCAGGTGGTACATGCCGTGTAGGGGCTTGTTCTCCCCCAGAAGATCCTTCCTCCAGCACCTGAACATTGTAAAGCACTTTAGGTGACCTTGGTCTGTAAAATGCGCTATATAAATACACATTACTTACTTGTTTACTTAATAGCACCTCCTCAATTTGCCACTGTCTGAGACATTCACTGAATACATCATCCGTTCGGGCCTTCACCATGATGTACAAACATATTACATTTCCCCAAATTTTAGAATTTGAGACGGACTATTTTCTTTTAGTTTGGGTTTGGGTCTTGTTTGAAATCTTTCTCACTTATAAATTTTTCATAAGCAAACATAGCTTTCTAACCAGTGAACATAATTTTATTTTATTTTTTAATCATCAAAGCACAGAACAAATATGATTAGTTGAAGCCTTGTACAAGTCATTGCTTGCAGGGTGTGCTTGCATGGAAACCAAAAGTTACGCCGATGCAAAATGTCGGGAAACTGATCACAGACTCATTTCAATTCTCCAAGAGATGAAAGAATTATGCGCAGGCTGCTGTTTCTTTGAAACATGCTACTTTATAACTACACCTGCAAGATTCACTCACATTTGCAAACTCTCATCTTCTGCCAACACACAAACAGCGTTTTTATAACCATCGTGTCATCAGAATCCATTTCCTGCTCTTCCTTAGAGGATGAGGGAAGTTGGGGACTAACAGAGTGTGGATCCGTAAAGCAAAACTCAAAGTCAGCAGGAGATGGAGGTGTGGGTAATTACAAATTACGCATTATGTAAATGTAGATATATATTTTAACCATTATATATATATATATATACAATTATATTTAAGTATTTTTGATGAATTTTGAAAAGCCATTGAATATGTTTTTTTAGGGCCGGCACGCTTTAGAGATTTTGTTATCAATGAATCAAAATTAATCACATTTATTTTCATCTTTTGTGTCTGCGAAGCACTTTGGGAAGCTTGTGTTGTTGTAAACGTGCAATATGAATAAAGTTGACATTGACATTGACACTGAATAATGACTGAATACAGAAGCTTAAGCAAGATAATATGTTTTATTATTGTACAAGTCTCACAGACCTGTGACATTTCTGCCAATAACTAAAGCAATAGAATTTTTAGAAATATAATACATTTTGCAGGTCCTTATCTACCACTGAGAGTTGTCTACAGTTAAGTGCCATCCAGCGAGTGTGGCTTGGTTCAGACATGGACTTCCCCTAGTCCCCAAAGCAGTCACCTGGTGGAGTGTGGCTTGGCTGTGGTTTGCACTCGGGCGAACGTCTGAGCTAGCGGCTCTATGTTTAGCATTTGCTGATAGGCAAACATTTCACATCCACGCAGCCAACCAGTCTGCTTATTCCCGCGTGTTTACTGTGGCTTGTTTTTTGACTGGTGCTCCATTAGAATGGTCCTCTGTAAATCATCCCAATAAAAAACGTTTCACAGTGCGAAATTCATCAAATTGTATCTAAAAAGATGAACACATTATTTTTGTGTAATCATTTTTCATTTTTAAAGTAGCAGTATGTAATATTTGCATGTCAAGTCATCATGAAATGGCCCCAATATTTCAAAAGGCGTTATTAAATCATACTCTTTTCGTATACATCTTTAACTGATAACAGTAGTTCAGCCGAGATATTTGACTATATCAAAATTAGTTTTACGACCCGTAAAAGATGATGTTGTTTTCATTCCGATGTTCTACCTTCGCCAATCAGGAAGCCCCATGTAAGTCCGTGATCGGGTTGCCAGAACTCCGTGCGGCTAGCTAATCTCAGTGGTAAAATAACATGTGGCCGCAGAACTAAAATGATTTGTTATGACTCTCAAATCATTAATGACAAAACAAAGACTAAAACGAGGATTTATATTGGGACGCCTTTGAAAAATGTAGTCAGCTGTGAAACTTTTCGTGTGATACAAAACTTGCTGCTTTGAGTGCGTTCTTCATTGACATTTGAATTAGCTGCAACCATAGTTCCATGTATTGCGTGTAATGGTGGTCCAGTAGTAAAGCCTTTGAGTTTGTATTTAATTGCATAATATCACATTTCATGACAGATTGCTCAAAGAACGGTAAAAGACAAAGATCAAGACTTTTTTTGCAGATTGCTGAATTGTAAAAATAATCATTTGAGACCACATTTACCCAATTAAAATAATGTTAGTCTCTTTCTGATGTGGGACTTATACATGTTTGTCTAAAAAATATGGAATACATACAATTGAAAGGTGATATCCTCTGGAGCAAACCCTGATGTTGATACGCTGAGGAAATATGTTCCAACATCTATTCTTCCCACTCCTAATTTGGACATCAATTGCTTATTTATTTTGCATAATCTATGTATAAATATGTTGCTTTTATTTTCTTTTGTTATTTATCTCAAATATCCAAATAAAAATAAATATAAACTTTCATTTAAAAAATTCATTCAACATTAGCACGGCTCATGGCAATGTGAATGGAGACAAACAAACAACGAACCGGAAGTGAGGTGGGGCTTTAGCTAAAACGCGGAAGTGGTGCGTGCATAGAGCCTATTGACTCTGACTACAGAATCACTTTTGGCCAGATTTGTACATACAGCTCCTTTAATGCATTAAACTCCTATCCCTAGATTTTGTGTGTTTTTTATTTTATTTTTTAAGAATCTGACCCAAACAAAACTTCATATAGATAAGTTGTAAAACAGTGGGTCATTTTCTGCTAAATGGTCCTTTGAAAACATTACTGTAACCCATCATCCAAACCTTGCAAAGCTTGGATATAAACCCCCTTGAAAACACAGCTTGGGTCACAGAGCATTGAAAGCATGTTTTACCTGACCTGAAAAACTACACGATTCACCACCGCCCGTGTCCACACCTGTCCACAGTCATGCCCTCCAACATATGAAGACAAATAGCCGTGACCGCACACCAGTCTCAGCACTTACAGCTGTTGTGAAGGTTATTACATTATTGACCGTCCCAGTATTTAACCACTATCACTCTTCTATAGCCCAAACCCCATTGATTTTTCACAGCTCCAGCGGGACAGAGGCAATGAATTCCTAGAATCCGCTCACACGTCGGAAGTTTCCTCGCCTCTTAAGAATAGATCGAATTCCTAATCTTTTGCTCCTACCGCAGCTCTGCTATAAATCACCTCTTTGTTGCTAATTGTTGACCGTGTATTGTTTCCATGCCTACAGCACACTGCTGTCACGCTTCAATAGTGATGTATTTTTTCCTCTGGTAAGATTTAAAAAAAAAAAAAAAAAAGTACATCCCGGTCTTCTGAGAATCTCCATAGGCGCTTCCTGTCCCGTGCCCCAAATGCAAAGTCGATTTCAAGCAGCAGCTCCATGTGAAATACTTCTCTCGAGCTACAAAAAAGATGAATGTTTTTCAGGTCAAGAGACGCCTTGGTAAATATGCCAAAAAATGCAACAAATATTTGGAAAAAGGGCTTTTGTAAGACCACAATACTCACTTATTATAATGTCAATATGATATTGTTCTACTTTCCAACACTACCATGGTCCTTCTCCTTTTTTTTTATTCAAAAGTCAAATTTAACGAAAATATGATCAAATATTTCCAAATTTGAGTAATTTTTTTACTTATTGTTCGAAGACTTTTTGCAGTGCTTTAACCTCAAAAATATATACAGTAGGAGGATTTCCTACATACGGGTGGATCATCAAGACTATCGGTCCTCCCAATTGGTGATACATGCTCATCAAATAGGAGCAGATTTTTTTATTCAAAACTTAGCAGAGAGTTTTGTTCAAAAAAAGGGGAGGGCGCTTCTTTCCTAAAATTTGGGAAAATCCTCCTGTACCTTTGTATAAATAGATCAATGTCCAGGGAGATGTATGCTTTTGACAAAGTAAAATACATTTTGTTCAATTCAATCACATTCAACTAATCCTGGAACACAAAGTTCAGTCTGTTCTCTTCTACCAGCCCGAGGTTCAGACCTACTTTAGTTAAGTCTTAGGACCACCAATTTAGAAAATGAAAAACAACAATATTTTTTGCGCTGAACTGCAGCTGGTCCCTTTTCCCGTTTCGCTAGAGGGCTTCAAATGGCTCACCAAATGCAGCCGCACAGATTGGACGCTACCAGGAGATAGGAAATAATAATAAGCAAAACAACAAGTATGACGCTGTTAGCAAAGCCGCTCACTAAATCTAATTAGCTGCTGAGCGCTGGGGTTCTTAGTTAGTCATTTGAGAAGCACACTAAAGGCCTTTCACTCTTCCTTTGAACACTTCTTGTCTAACCACACTAAATCATTTTATCAAGACACTATTTTGTGAATTATAATCCTAAATTGGCCCATCTTTATCACTGATTTTCTGCCCTTACAGATCCAATAATTTTGCCATTGGTAAACCAGATTTCAACAATGACCGGTGAAGCCAACAAGCGTGATTACAGACAAGTGAAGTAGAGGCGTAATGGTCTTTATGGAAACCTAATTTGCACTAAAATGTCTCGCGGGGCTCCTTCCTCTCCCTAAAGTAGCATTATATTGTGTTTAGTCAACAGATGTCTCCGCAAGGACATGATGAGAGTGCTGACGGTGCCTCGATGGAAATATGTTACACAGGGGAAGAGAGATTGTATCATGATGAGGACATGTGTAGAGATGGGTACCACATCTGACAGCCCTTTTAGCTGTATTTTTATAGCGGAGGCGTCACTATTATTGCATGTAAAACTAACATGTGTTCTAAACATCTGCACAATGTTACTATCCAATACAAAACCCAAAGGTTTCTGGCCTTAGGTAGATGTCGGCCTGATGTGTCCGCGGCTCCACAAACTCCATGTGAACGTGATGAGCATAAAGACAGACCTCTGAAAGCTCAGAGCATGGCAGTTAAACGTCCAACGGTGTTCTCATGACTGACATACAAGCTCAGGACACCGCAGTACTTTGGTACCAAGTTTCCATAACTGCAGTTGCCTTGATTGATTTACCGGTGAACGTGAGTCAAAGGGCTGATGGAGACTTAAATTGTAAACAATCCATGTAAGGCACATCAGGGACAACACACATGGACATTAAGCTCGTCAAGTTCGTACACTTTCTATTATATCTCATCATTCTGTACAAAAGCCACATAATCCTGACTGTGTGAGCCAGACTCCAGAGCCTACACTTGTAAATTTGCATTAATATTCCCAAGTCAAAAGCAGAAGTTCAACAAATAGTACCAGATTGATCATGAATAAGAGTAGTAGCATCAATAAATCCTTACGACACCATTCTCCTGCTTTAAATGAAAATGTAACTTAGGTTTTTATTTCAGAAATTTTAAAATAAGTAAGTGAACTGTGTGTTTTCGACCAATAAAAACATATATAAGTAAATGTTAAGAATTAAGCCTGGCTACTGCTCAAACACCATCTAGAGGTTATGGTTCAAGAAGTAGAAATCAGATAACTCCTACACAATCTCAGCACTTATGATAAACAAGGTGTTAAAACTGAAAACAAAACACAGCTTGCTTCTTTTGTCTGTGATAAACTACATATACATTTTGAGAAGGTGAGAAGATTGTGGGTTCACAACGGCCGGTCCGAGCTGTGATAAAATTGTTATTCAAAGCAGAAATCTTCATAATATCCCTGCGGAGTTGACCGGGAGCCAAACAAAAGTGTGTTATTTTGCACCACAGCCAGAGCATACTGTAGCGACATTGTGGCTCTTCTGACAACATTTCACAACTTTCCCCACACACTGCCAAACTCCTCGCACGTTCTAATCGCGGCACACGGCTATTTCTGTTTATTTAATTTTTTTTGTTTCCTCCAAAGGCCAGGCCACCAACTGCGCATTGAAAAGAGGCAGCCAGTCCTCAAAAGAACTTCAGCTGAAATCAATACGAAAAAGGTCGTCTGCTATTTCAGTCACAGCCGACCCTTTTTACTTTCTGGGTTTTGACAGAAGAAAATGCAAAAGACGCTGTAAAGTCTCTCTTTTGCGAAAAGCCATCGATGATTTGTACTTGTTTAGATGTGCATTTGTCAAGCCTGTCACTTTTGTTTGATGCCTAAAATTACAGAGCCATAAATGTGTAAAAGCTCAAAGATATTTTCTGGCTGACTGACGGACTCCCTGCTGGCTCGAAGTGCTGCTATATTGAGAACTGAAACGTGGTCACAAAAAGGCTTGTATTTGATTGTGTGGCTGTCAGTCTGGTGCTCAATCTAACGCTAGCTACTTGTTTGCTTTGATGCCTGGACAGAATGATGGGGCAGGGGTTTTGCTGAAGGACACAATATCAGTAGGTTGTGTTCATGCGATACCACAATGTTCCAAAAGAGGCTACAGTTTAGAAGTGTGAAAAATCTTTCCTGGTATCTATGGGAAGTTACCATGGTAAGTTTAGAGCTAACTCTTCTGTAATTCATGGGCCAATCCGCATGAAACACAAACTCAAAAGTTCATTAGAATATTCAGATATGATATCAGTATGGTTTGTGAATCCAATCACTAAGAAATATCTAAAAAAAACAAAAATAACACGTACAAAACAAGTCTAAAGAATGAATCCCCATGGGGCTAGTTCAATATTCAAGATTGAAAGGAAAAACTTGGACACTGATCAGATGTCTTTTTTTTTCTGAAATAACTGGTGTAGTGATTTATCTCATAAGCCTTTTTTTTCCCACAGCACAAAAAAATCACACATTGATGTTTTTGCCCATTTTTTGCCCAGGTCAATATTTGATAAATGTTATGAGTCCATGTACTGAAGTGTTTCCAGAGCTGTTTGTTTGTGAAGAAGAGTTACCATAAAGTTCTCCAAGTATAATGTATAGTGTTAATCTACCTTTTTAACTGTTGTAATTGTCCAGCTCTTCTTTCCTTCTTACGACCAGCACCTTTAATAAACCCTCTTAGTTTGATAAAGACCTCTCTGTTTCAAACCCATGTGTGTTGAATCTTATGTTGCTTCTTCAGTTGTTTGAGTTTTTTAACGTTGAATGTTAATTTCTGAAAACGTTTGTTCCTTTGAGTGTGTGCCCTTGCTTGAATAGCGCCACCTTGTTCTTTCTGTTCATGAAATTCATGATGACGGCCAAAATATCTGTGCAATATGCTAGCCTGGCCTTAGCCATCCGTATACTCTGGTCAATCATCATTTTCCTGCATGTAACATCTGGGTCTGGTCCCTGTGTTTGCGATTACATTGGTTGAATTCCATCCGACCAATCAGCGAACGCTGGAGGCGGGTGTTGTAGTTAGATGTGGGTGACATCATGAGTTTGCGCCGAACGGGCAGGTTGTAGTTTGGAAATGGCGAAGAATGCGATGGTAAAGTTAAAAAGAAATTGAAGCTGGAGCAAGAGGAATGTTTAGCAAATGTATTTGCTAAACATTCCCACAGGCTCCGTTAGCGGCAAAGGAGATGGCTAGGCTAATGCTAACGACTCACTCACGCATTACATACGTGACGGTAAACTCAGATTCAATCGTTTCAATCTGCAAAAGGAGTTGACCCCTCCCACCTGTTAACAGGGCTCAATGGAGAAACGGCA
Organism: Knipowitschia caucasica; assembly: GCA_964034765.1. Lineage (NCBI taxonomy): Eukaryota > Metazoa > Chordata > Actinopteri > Gobiiformes > Gobiidae > Knipowitschia > Knipowitschia caucasica. The sequence goes on from OZ035823.1 coordinate 30,939,620, forward strand.
CACCTTATTAAGAGATTTAATTTGTACTATGGTAAGACTGGGCTACCGTGACCCCTATTCTAAAACAAAATTGAGAGTAGCAACAATATCAAATATCAAAACCAGGTTAAAAAAGGTGTTGGTAGACAATTGTGTAATTGTGAGTCTTTCACCTATACAGTTTTCAATAAAAGACAATACAATTCCACAATGTTTTTTTGAACAGACTTCTGTCCTTGACCTGTGTTGTTGAAACCCCATCACCATAAATAAATACTCGATAATTACCTTACAATGCTTTGCACATGCAGCCTTCAGTCCATGTAGTCCTTGTGCCTGTTTGGTCGTCTGCATTTGTAAGTGAGAAGGAGGTGGGAACATCTGCTGTGTTAAACTTTGGAGCCAGAGCCGTTTCCCTCTGAAAAAGTGAAGCCACCTCACACTCACACTCAGGGCACACTGCTGCAGAGTGCGCTCTATAGGTGTCCACCATCTGTGTTGTGACCCGCCAAGCACCGAGTCATTATCATCACCATCCGTCAAGCGCTGATCCTGTCTGTGCAGGAAATATGGCTCAGGGTTGACTCTTTTTGGATGTCATTTTAGCCTGTTTTTCTGGACTCAATAAGCGGTTGTAAGGACTTTGTGTTATAAACATTAGCCAATTTATGACATGGATTATTTATCAGGACAATGTGTATATTGATCCAAAGATATAGTATGAAAAGTATTCCAACAGCAACGTCCCTATACATCATTATGTTGTTTTCATCTGATATTGGTGTCTCTCTAAACGCTTCTTTCTCAAGTCTTCAGGTTCAACCACACTGTTTGAAGATCAGTTTTAAAACGTTGAAGGACCGGTTTTACCTCCCTCGCTCCCTCCTTAACAGCATTAATTAGCGATACATTTCTTTCCAAAGAAACCAGCAAGTTCTGAAACCACAGTTCTGTGTATCTTAAAACCAGTGCATATCTTCAAACAGAGGCTGTGCATGCCATGGGCCGAGTGCCAGTGTTCGGGACTCCAGAGACGGATTAGTAGGTGAGGAAAGGCATGAAGGAGAGGCCTGATCAGCATCAAAAAGAGGCAAAAGTAATGAGAGGATTAAATTGCAGAATTGGAGTGCAAAAAGAACAAACAGTTCACACGCCTGGTTTACAAGCAGGTAACAAGTGCTGCATTCGTAACAATCTACCATAGCAGTCATATGATCCATTTTATAGTGTGTTTGACAGCGTTGATGTAGAAGGATTTCATCAATTTATCATTTTGGACCAATCAAGCAGCAAATTTAAAGGGCAATATGTAATAATCTGGCCAAAAGGGCGACAGTAGCTCAGTTAGTAGAGCATTGGCCTTTGAGCCAGAAGGTCGTGGGTTCGAGCCCGACTTTCACCATCGACTCCCACTGTCTGCTATTGTTGTGTTGTATTGTTGGCAAGACACTTAACCTCTGGGAACCGCAGGTGCCACAGTGGGGCGGCTGTAAAGTGCCAAACTGCTGTCGTGTCCTTAGGCAAGACACTTCACCCCCATTGCCTAGAATGAGTCCGGTGTGTGTGTGAATGGTTGGTGGTGGTCGGAGGGGCCAATGGCACATACTGGTTGCCTCGCTTCTGTCAGTGTGCCCCAGGGCAGCTGTGGCTACAGTGGTAGTTTATCACCACCGTGTATGGAGTGAAAGAATGATGACATGTAAAGCGTCTTTGAGTGTCCAAAAAAGCGCTATATAAAACCAATGCCTTATTATTATTATTAAAATTAGTACTGCAACCTCTCCCACTCTCAGGTTGCCAAATATGCAGACGAATCCAGTTGGGATCATGACTGACTGTATAATAATTGTCCATCCAACCATTTTCTTCCCCCAGTCAGAGCTGCACCCAGTACACAGAGCACCAGCCCCTCACTGATCCTCCTGCAGGTGGTGAGTCCACAGGAGCTGAGATCTTTCAGTGGGAATTCAGGCAAAGTGGGGTGAAGTGTCTTGCCCAAGGACACAACAATCGCAGACATCAGTGGGAGTAGTTAAGTACGTCTTCGGGTGCGCTTGAACCCACAACCTTCAGGCTCAAAGGCCAATGCCCTACCAACTGAGCCACAGTCGCCCCTATATATAATAAATGTGTCAACAACAAATCTTTTTTACCAACAACTTTTTCACAAAGGCATCCCTGATTGAAATCTTCCTTGGTTTGTCAATAATGATTTAAAGGTACACTGTGTAATTTTTAGTGCCATCTGGCGTTGAGATCTTATATCGCTGTCCAAGGCACTGTCTTGACAGTCTCTCTCAGTCATTCACCGGACTGCCAAGGAAAGAATACTTTAGCTTGATAAATGACCGGATCGCTCCAAACGTCTATGCGTGGAGGCGACGTGTAAACAAGACCACGTTCAGACACTGCACCCGCTGCACAGAGGCCCTACTGAGTTTTACCATGGATCTATTATAATATGTAGTTTTACAAACGCGGTGTGAAGAGAAGAGACGCATGGAGGAATAACGTCTGTTGGAGCTTAAAACTACGATGATCAAAGAAGCAGGAGATATACACAGCCGCGGCAGACATGGCTAAAAGCTCATGTTAGCATTAGCGTTAGCCACAGCGCCATTTCTGCATTACGGTAAGAAATCATAACATTCACTCACGCTGCTGATAAAGTATTCTGGCGATTGTTTTGTGGGGATTCTGTGTGTGTTTTATTTGAGGCTTTTTCCCTGAATAAGTTTAGTTGAAACTCGTGACAGTAGTTGGACTGCGCTAAGATTGGGTCAGAACATCCTGAGACTGTGTTGTAGATTCTGCCTCGTTCTCATTATTTTCAGTGTGAAAAAAGTTACGTATTGTTCACGTGTGAGTCTGTTGTGTACAAACTACACTCAATGTGCCTCCTGTTGTGTTAACGCTGTCTTTGTGTGTGTGGTTTGCGATGTTTACACTTTGCTGCTATGACGCTTTTGCATAATTCTTTTTCTAAAATATTGTTGTTTGGATTGTTCTTTTATATAACTGTGGTCCTCCATGGTTCCTTCTTCCAACTTGTGATGGTACGGTGAAAGCAACAATATCAGTAGCTCATGTGAAACTAAAACACGATTCTCGCATCCTTTTTGTCCTTTATCCACCGCTGTTTTTCAAGATGGCACATTTACACGGATAGTCCTCCTCTCTCATGGACACTTATAAGTGAAATTCTAAGCCTATGAATACAACTCAAAAAACATGGTGGGGGTAAATATTCTTAAAAAGGTCACATTTGTTATTAGTTAACATGTTTTTTTTTTATGGAGCAGCTGTAAATATTACACAGAATGGCTTTAAAGATGCTATACCCGATTTTGTTTACTGAGTTCAAAGAAATGCTTATTACAATATACAAGTTGTACTATTTTATAAAAAATATATATATAAAACTTGAGCTCATTGATTCAGCTTGTGTATGAATTCAGGCCGTAAAAAGTGCTGAGTAGAGACTTTAGCGTGACGCCCACTCTCCTTCACTCACAGAACGAGGAGCCGTGTCCTCTAGCCTCTACAGCGCTGCTAAACGCAGAAGCATGTTAGCAGAATTGGCTATAACTCTTCTTGCTGTAACTGCAGACACAGCAAAACAGCCCAAACGAGTGAGGAAGAGAAGAGGGAACTAAAGCAAAAAAATGATCAAAGAAGAAATCAAGCCTGGGTGTACATAGCTAGCTTACATCGTTTCCTCTGGAAAGACTTGTGTATGGGAAAGACCTGCGGGACCACCTCGGACTATCTATGCTCGGACTACATTCGGACGCGGAACTAGCGGTAATCTTTCAGTTATATATTTTGTTAGCAGTGCGTTGCTTTTGTACCATTTCATCAGTGATTGTTTTACAGCTTACAAGAAGTTGCGCTCATGCTAATGTTTGCATATAGATTGCAAATAAAACTAGATGGCTCCGTGGAATGAGAGAGTAGGGGAAATGAGAGACCTGTGAGCGAGTTGGGGGCGGTGCTAAAATTCAAACCTTGCAGAAACATGTATAGCTCCTTTAAGAATCATAACAAGACCTCTTTTAGTTCTGTGGCCACATGTTACTTTACCAGTGAGATTAGCTCGACACGGTGAGTTCTGGCAACCTGTATCACAGACTTTCTGATTGGTTAACCGGTGAAGGGCAGGATAATGAAATGAAAATTTGAAATTTGAATATCTCAGTTGGTCTACTGTTATCAGTCCAACACGTATTCGAAAAGAGCATGTTTTATTCATGCCTTTTGACCTATTAGGACCGTTTAATGATGACTTGACATTAAACATATTGCTACTTTAACTATATGATAATATCCATCTGATTAGTTCCTCACACCAAACATGGTTTTCACATGCACGTGTATTTGGCCTCTGTCACATCTTTATAAAAAATGTTGCAGACAGAAAAGTGAAAAAGAGAGGACTGCCCTCACTGAGCCCATCAGCTCTCAGCACAAAGAGTCAGACAAGGTTTTCTTATAAGAGGAAGACAGCATGGCGTAGTCTGAATTGTTCTCAAATTACTTTTACAAGACTCTATCTGACATGATGATTTTCATATACCATTTCTGCGAAATGATAATGAAGTAGACCAGCTTTAATGAAGAAAAGGGCCCTCTGAGTGTTTTTCATCTTTGGCTGATTGGCTAAGTGAGAATGGTCTTCTATTTTTTATTGTTCTGTTTGGAAAAAAGCTTATCTTAAGATATGACAGAGACTAATGTACATGCACGAGGGAAAGAATACCATTTTCTAGTAGAGGTGTTAGTGGTTAGCTAGCTTTAAATGCTCTGATAAACCTTTTTATAACTTTGCTCAAACCCTTTGGAAACTTTAGTATTTTTTTTCTTCCATGTTTGTCCTGTCTCTCCTCCCTCAACATCGACTCATTTTCCCCCTGACCACTGTTTTCACACATCTCTCTCACAGCCGGCTGCTCCCTGTCATCCTGCTCTTCTTGGTTCTTGGCAGTGTATTTTCATAGTTCAATAGTCCAAATTGGATATTGTTTACGAAGCATGATATTGAAAGCGGGTCTGGAGGGACTGCCAGAGGAACGCTTGTCATCCAAAATGATTTTTGTTGATGCTTTGAGACACACTATAGTCCCCAAGTTCAAACAAAGACAAGTTTTTTTTCACTGTCTATATTTAAATGTCAAAAATATTGATGACCCTGGGCAGGAATTAGCCTGCTTGTTAAAACAGAATACTGCAAATGTGGTTGTTTTCCCCAACAGCTTCAAGTCATGGGGCTTGCAGTTTTGCAGTTTTTTGACTCAAGTGGCAACAAAGCCCTGACTGCTCAAATGTTGTCAGGCCAAGTTTAAAGTAAGCACATCTGTCACTTTGCATCATCCCAAGAGAAGTTAAGTTGCCAATAGGTTGGTCTCATGCATTTAAAAAAACAAGGAAGTCTTCTTTTATGGCAAACATAGACAAGACATGTTGAACTTTCTAAGTGTAATAAGCAGAAGTTTTGGAGCAAAACTTCCCATTATCTGGATAAGATAAGAAGAGTCCAAGCCCACTTAGAATTGCAGGAAAGAAGAGGTGCAGGGATGAAGATTTAACACCAAAAAGGCAAACCAATTGTTGGAACAGAAGAGCAAATCTTCAAAAAAGATAGATAGAATCCAGAAGCAGGGCACACAAACCATCAATAGAGACAAGGGGGCCTTTACTTTGGAAAAGTGAGTCCCAAGCGTGAGCCAGAGTCCACAGCGCAGCAGGGGGGCGTGGCCAGGCCGTATCCGGTAACTCTCTTTCACTTATTAGAAGAACAATTCAAGCCTTAGATTGGTCTCATGTTCATCGTAGAATTGCACATATTTTCAGATGGCAAAATAGGATGGGCTTTCTTACTGTTAGGTCTATGTCATCTCATTGTATATAACATTTCATAACCTTTCATACTTCTGTATAAACCCATTTTTCTTTACATTGACATGAAAACAACCGAGTGTTGCTAAGTCTTCAGACCAACTCAATGTCTAGGTTTGATTGAAAATAGACTTGAAAGAGAATGAAAAAATAGACTCTGATGAGAGCTTACAATCAATAGTCTGCGTACACGGGTTCTGCTTTGCACTGCCCCTTCTCATATACAATCAGTGGGCTACACTGTATTTGTGCCAAAGACATGTATTCTGCACTCAATCCAGCACAAATGAGCAGACATTTTCCAGTCCGAGTACGCCCATAGTGAAAAATATTGCAATCTTAGACTTGAGCCTTCTTCTTTTATTTGGAAGTGCTGTTTATGATATCACGATGAACAGAACCATTAATCAGGCTAAGACATCTTTATGGTTAGCTTCACTTTATCTACAATAAAAACTGTAAACTGCAAATTCCACAATTAAATTCTATGTGAAAACCTGCACTACTATTGACACTGTTTCCAATTGACACTTGACACTTTTGTTGTACATAATTATTGTCACTTTTGTTGTACATATATATCCTGCATGTAACATGTTTGCACATTTCCTCCTTGCACAATCTGAGTGTCTCTATCCATGCCAAATGTGTAAAATTCTCCTATGTGAGATAAATAAAGCACATCTTATCTTATCTTATATATTTTGTCATTTTGTATCCAGAAATATGTTAACCCATCTTTATAAACCTCTTGCAAAGTTTTGTATTTAAATGTTTTTTTCTTCTTCTTCTTGTATGCCATTGAGAGCCATTCCCTTATAGCATTTAGCACTAAATAGATAATCTAAATTGACATTTCTGGCAAAGACAAATACGACCGCAGACCTGACGCTCCTCCTTTTTGTTTACTTTGCAAAGCGCGTTAGCAGATCCGTAATCGCTTTTCGCCGGTCCTGACTTGTAAGTAACAGATGAAAGCATTGATTCAAGACTCTTGGATCGATCCCTTTATTTCCCCAACTCAAAGTTCACCATCAAACTCTTAGCCACAGACAGCGAGGGTGTGTGGAAGGATAAAAAAAACAATCAAAAGACAACAACGGCAAAAAAAAAACCACAACAACGGCTATGGCAAAAGACAACGGCAATTGATCAGGGAGAGGTGGATTCGCTGCGATCAGATTCATTAGTTTTCCCTGGTGCTCTGACATTTCCATTTGCACATGCCAATTGACAAAATAAAATAGCCGGTTGGTTCTCTTTCTGCAGCTCAACAACGAGTAATCAGTCCTCCAATGCAGTGCAGCCTTCACCCTCCATGTCGTCCATCAAGGTTAGATATGATGCACAAACACTGCCAGCCGGCCACGTGACCGAGTCCTTCAGTCTCTGGTCACTTCAACACATCACCTCAGGGAAAGACGCTGCAACTTTTCATTTTAGTTGCCAACAACATCCTATATTTACACTTTTACCAGCTTGCACTTTGTAAAGCACTGATTCCACCAACTCCACTCGGCGTTGCTTGGTTTGCATGACCGTTCCAATACATTATATTTAAAAAAAAAGAAACTCAAGTTGACCACTTTATAAGAGCAGAGTTGGGCATAACATAATATCAGGTACAAACCGAGAACAATGTGCACACACTTTTATCATGTCTATATTGAGAGCATTATATTGATTTTGAGATATGAAAAATATTATTATAAAATGAACAGCAAAAAAAAAATTGATTCCCCTCTATGACAGACCTGCATGCGAACCAGTGAAAAACACAGGTTTTTCTGGAAAATTCACTAAACCTATAATTATTTAATTATGAACCAATAGAGAGATATCTGGCATGAATATCAAGACATGAAATATTGTCCTTATTGTTCAGTCCTAATGTATAATTCTGTATAAAAGAGTACGATACCCTCAAATTAGACATTTGATAAAAGATTTTGCACATTTTATAAATCCTTAAAGACAAATATTATGTCTATTTTAAAAACACGATGAGTGACATGTACGTGTAATGTGTAAATATATGTGTACATGTTTTGTATCCAGTTTTGTTTATTCACATGTCCTGGCACTGGTCCGGTGGTTGTCGACCAATTTTGACAGGAGCAAAAGGAGAAAAACGGGGTAGTCTAGGGGGAACCTACAGGACATTGTTCATTCTGAGCCACAGGTTCAAGCAGAGTGATCATTTTAGGAAACAGCTTATTGTTTTTTCTCTCCATATAGGGTTTTTTGCTTCTGCTGGAAGAACTAGTATTTTAGTATTAGTATTTTTTTTTGTATTTATTTATTTCAGTCAGTAAAACAACAACAAAAAATAACAATGAAGAAAAAATAAATAAGAAATAAACCTTTCCTATCTTTATAAGAATGAAACCGCAAAGGGAAGAGGCTGAAGCATAGCTTGTGTTGCCTTCCCTTTTTCTCAAACCTGTGTTTATACACTGAGCAAACCAAATTACGTTACTCATTCTATAAAATAAAATACTGCAAAATCTGCAGTACTGCCTCTCGACACCACCACCCCACCACAATTTGGACTTAATGTTCATTCACACATTATTATTACGGCATGTTGTTGTCACATTGCAAAATAAATGAACGGTGAAATCACATTTAAACATTTTTGTGAAAAGATTATTATATTTTGATTACTGTCAATTTTCAAACGCAAACTGAATAGACAGGTCATTTCAATTTTCCTACTCCACTTTTTCTTGTGAATTTTATGACATTGTTTACCAATAAAATCTTACTATGTGTAGCATAACGAGGGTTGTGGGCTCACATTCGGTTGACTAAACCAGCAACGCCAGGGTTTTGAAACCCAAAATAAAATAATAGTAACGCCCTAAGGCACACAGGTAAGTTCATACAAGGAGGCATGTTCCATGCGTGAGCACATTTATTAAATACATTTTCTCGCTCTCTTTAGTTTGTCACAAGTATCCAAAAGTTAGTAATACAACAACTAGTTCACAGTACATGATTACAATTGTCCGTGTGTCTACTCGTCGTGAAATAAAAGACAATAAAAGTAAGGCAGAAAAGAAAGGCGAGATGGCAGCGGTGGTCACGTCCAGATCTTGTATCCTGCCTGGAAATAAAATATTAGAAAACGGCAGGAACATGATCTGTTTTACAGGGCAACAACTCACGCTAACCTACCCTCTGGAACACTGTCATTGCGCACGGTCAGTAGGCCTTTGTCCACAACATCCTGGGTCCAGCCCACACCTGGACCCACAGAAAAAGGGCAGGCAGCTGAGCCAGTGGCAAATGAACGCGACCCATTACAGCACACCCCTAGGCCACAGAAAGGCAATTCAATAAATAAAGACGTGAGATTATTAAAAAGTCTGAAGGACGCTACCTGTACTGTCAGGAGGGTGGACACCGGGAGGCGGAAGTCTGCGTGGCGTAGACAGAGAGAGGCGCATTGAGGCATTTTATACCTCCATGCGACTGCTGCTGGCGACCACGCAGATCCACATCATCACATATGGGTATGCTGCTCTTACTCAAAACGTAAGATGGCTGCCACAATTGCCACAGTATCAAAACCTGCGCGTTCCCTGCCGATATTAACTCTGAGCACTCTGGACATCCATCACTCAGCTCGAGCATCTATCGTGGGCTTCCTCAGATCCGCAGGCCCGTTTGGAGCACTGAAGAAATGCAGAGCGACTGTGGGTCAAATGTGATGATGCTCCATTCCAACAGTGGCATTAAATCAATCCAAATCAGATTTTGGGGAGCGAGCCCAGAGGAAGTTATTTTTTTCCCTGAGTTGTGCTTTAATGAAATAGCTATGATATAGATGCTTCAAGAATTGTGTTATTACCTATAAGGATGTGTTTAAAAGAGATTATTTTGTTGTTTGTTTCAATGTATTGTTATAGGTAATTGAACAATAAAAATAAATAAGACAAAATAAATCGTCGGAAGTGTGTTGTACTAATAGTACTATAGTGGGGGGAAATTCATCCACTTCTTCATGTGGAGGGCCAGACTTGTTTGCATGGAATTGTATTTTGCAAAACGTCCATCCATCCATCCATTTTCTTCCGCTTCATCCGTTGCCGGGTTGCGGAGGCAGCATTCGAAGCAGAGACACCCAGGCTTCCTATACACACTTCCTCCAACTCATTCAGGGGGACGTTTCCAGGCCTCAGATTTGGAGGTGCTGATTCTCATCCCAGCCGCTTCATACTCAGCTGAAAACCGTCCCAGTGCATGATGCAGGTCCTGGCTCGTTGGAGACAACAGGACAACATCGATGAAATCATGTGGTCTCCGAACCATGACCCCTTCTGACCCCTGGCTTTGCCTAGAAATCCTTTCAATAAAGACAGTGAGCAGAACCGGTGACAAAGGGCAGCCTTGGCAGAGGCCAACATGCACTGGGAACAGGTCTGACTTACTGCCAGCAGCTCTGGCTCCGGCCACACAGGGACCGGACGGCCCTCAGCAGAGGACCCCGGACCTCGTACTCTCAAAAAAAAACACACACCCCTGGGAACACGATTGAACGCCTTCTCCAAATCCACAAAGCACATGTGGACTGGTTGGGCGAACTCCCATCAACCCTCAATTATCCGATGGAGAGTAAATTTCTGGTTCAATGTTCCATGGCCGGGACGAAAACCACACTGCTCCTCCTGAATCCGAGAGTCAACTATCATTTAAAGTCTCCGAGTACCATGGAGAAAACATTACCGGGGAAGCTGAGGAGTGTGATCCCACAGTAATTGGAACACACCCCTATCTGCCACTCCATTGGTAGCGCCCCTGATCGCCACACAATGTTGTAGAGACGTGTCAGCCAAGACAGTCGTACAACATCCAGAGACTTTAGATAGTTAGGACGGATCTCATCCACTCCCGGAGCCTTGCCACCAAGGAGGCTGCCAACCACCTTGGTGACCTCGGCCAGGGAGATGGAAGTATCCGCCCCAACATCCTCAGCCTCTGCCGGGGGGATTGAAGAGAACATCAAAGTTTTCCTTCCACCGCCCAACAAAATCCACAATCAAGGTCAGTTTCTCTCCACCCGCACCACACCACGGTGTTGGCAAAACCCCCTCCTGAGGTGCCGGACAGTTTGCCAGAATCTCTTTGAGGACGACCGATAGTCATGCTCCATGGACTCTCCGAACTCCTCCAAGTCCCAAGTGTTTGCAACAGCCTGGGCTGCGGCACGCTTGGCCTGCCAGTACCAGACAGCTGATTCACACGAAGCATACTGGCTGGATAGGACTCCTTCTTCAGCCTGACGGCATTCCTTACTACTGGTGTCCACCACCGGTTTTTAGGGTTGCTGCCAAGACCAGCACCAGAGACCTTATGACCACAGCTACGAGCTGCTGCATCAGTGATAGAGGAGGAGAACATGGCGATGATCGGTTGACAGCGCCGACCCTCTCTTCACTCGAGTGTCCGAGACACGTGGCCAAAGGTCCGATGATCCAACAACAAAGTTGATCATCGACCTCCGGCCTTATGCTCGAACATGGTGTTTGTGATGGACAAACTGGGGTTAGCACAGAAGTTCAACAACTGAACACCGCTCGGGTTCAGATCAGGGGGGCCGTTCTTCCCAATCACCCCTCTCCAAATGTCACTGGCATTTCCCACATGGGCGTGGAAGTCCCATAGGACCCCTAACAGAGTCCCCGGTCAGTGCAGTGTCCAGTACACCTCCCAAGGACTCCAAGAAGGATCCATGTATGCCAGGTGTGGCCGCAGACGCACCTTGACAAATACTAAAGACTTTTTTCCCTGTTCATCATTGATTTACAATGTAATTGATTTTAGTGTAGTGTGAGTGCTTCAAAGAACCTTTTCCAAATTGTTAAAAAGTAAATATCAAAATAAACAATGTAATGAAAGATGTGCTAATTAGTGCTTCTGTTTTTCTTTTCAAATGAAAATTCTTCAACCAATTCCTACTGTAACAATGCTGCTAATTCTATTGTGCTTGATGTCACGCTGTAATTGTTATTCCACAGAGAGAGAAATGTAGCCAAACCGCATGATGACTGAATAATCTGTTATCACAACCTTAATGAATGCACGCTATTCGCTGCCTGCTGCTAATTCTCCCATTAACATAATACATTAATAGGTCGGACCATTATTTCATAGACGAGCAGCTCTCCGTCAGCAGAAATATCGCTATGCATTAAAAACTGCCAGAGATTGCCAACACTTTAGCACCCTTTTCCCATCATTTTGAATGCAAATGAAGACATAATTTATGTTACACACAATTAGCGTCTGAAGGAAACGGCCATGTTCACGGTGAAGTGTGGAATGCAAATGTTCTTATCTGGGGATATGAAGAAATCAAATGTTAGAGGACAGTCTGTGTGTAATAAAGAACAGGGAGGATGGGTAATGAAGATAAAGCCGGCAGAGTGACTGATTATGTTGTAGTTTTCAGGGAAGCGTGTAATGAACTGCTGCTCATGGTGCACTGTAGATACTGTAGTATATAATACGCCTTGAAACTCTGCTGTGGATTTTTTCCTTGGAGTAGAAAGTGTAGTTTTAGCATATACTTTGATACATACTAAACTTTGATGATGCATTTTAAAAAATCAAACATTGATTTGTCCGTTATTGATTATTCAAGGAAGTAGCAGGACCCCCTTGAAAGAAAGGTTGGTGATCTCAATAGGACTTTCCTGTAAAAGGCAGATCTGTAAATTGTAGACTGGGATGGAGATTGTCAAAATGGCTGAATGCTAAAACAGTAAAAATGGACCGTTCACACTTGTTCTATTTCGCTGTAACAAGTTTGGTTTAATTTTGCAGGGAAAAAATGCTCCACAGATCTGTTTCAAAACATATAAGCAGACTATTGACATACATGTATGCTCACTTGTTCAGTGTTCTAACATCCTTAAAAGAAAGCATTTTCGTGCCTTGCCTATAATTTGTCTAAAATTAAAGTGAACCAAACCAACAAATATGAACATACCCTGTTTCAATTGTAGGGGCGACAGTAGCTCAGTTCGTAGAGCATTGGCCTTTGGGCCTGAAGGTCGTGGGTTCAAGCCTACCATAAGACCTACTTCGCGACTCCCACTGGTGACTGCTGTCGTAGTGTCCTTGGGCAAGACACTTAACCCCACTTTGCCTGAAGCTCCCACTGAAAGATCTCAGCTCCTGTGGACTCACCACCTGCAGGAGGATCAGTGAGGGGCTTGTGCTAAGTGTACTGGGTGCAGCTCTGACTGCCACCCCCCCGACCCAGAAATGGATTAAGGGGAAGAAAATGGATGGATGGATGGATGTTTCAATTGTTTTATCCAGCATTTCAGTGCATTCAGTGTGTTTTTCCACAACTTTTTATTTGATTTCATTTTTGACTATGGATTGGTTTTATTTTTATCTATTTAAATAAATTACTTTCTAAAAACTGTGGATATGAAATTCCATGATTCCTGTGTAGATTGAAATTGACAACTAAAAGGTTCCCAACTCGATCCACCCAAATGGTAGTTGGGCTAGGGTTGCCAATGAAGTTGCCAAGCCTAGCCGCACTGGACAGGCTGGATGGGTTCCTTGAAATATAAGAGATTGTGAAGGTTCAAGAGACTCTGGAAAATTATATTCTTATTCTCAATGAAGTTCTCCCTGTTAAATAAAATAGACATACAAATGTTAGTGAATGTACAAAATAGTTTGTAATGTTATTGCTAATATTTTTCACAGTGTACTATTTGTGTACCTATGCTGAAGAAGCTTTGAGTGCAGTTATATTCTTAAACCATGCACTGCATCTTTTAATATGTGACAAAATAAATATGTGACAAAATAAATCAAATAGAATATATTTTTTTTAATAATGTTAAGTTGTTTCTTGCCCCTTCTCACCAAAAGCTTTCATCATACTGCATTAGTGTTATGTATCACCATGACCCCATTTGTACCCATAAATTAGCTTAGGAAATAGGTGAAAGTGTGCGCTTTGCGATCACTTTAGCTTTGAAAATATAATATCATATTTCTACTGTAGGATAACAAAATAATAATTTGCATGATTTTTTTCTCACTGTAAGTTGTTTCTTGATTAATCCGCTGAAATTCCACCTAAAAGCAGATTATCCCTAACTTTAGCGAGCAGTGCATATCCACACAAACCCTTGTGTGTGTGAGGAGCCATTTAGAGCATGCTTCGCTCCGAGTGCACCACTTTATCTGCGCTGATTGCTGTTGCTGGCTCTGCAGGTGTTCTCCACTGAACAGCCCTCGCGAGCCTTGACCCGTCTAATAAAATCCATCCCTCTCCCCCACCACCTCCAAGCCACTATCAATATATCACAGAAAGAGGCCACACGCTACGATGAAAGAGACGCAAAGCAAATTTATCGAGGCCTGGGAACCACTGTGTTGTAAACTGTGGGAGCGTTAGAGCTCATACATTCACACTGAAAAATTCAATATAAATATTCAAATTGACTTTATTCAAAGTCAATTTGATTTGAAACAGTGAAATCTACAATTTCGTTTTAGCCCCACTCTACAATGCGGACTACAGACACAATATGGACGTAGACAAAGCCGGTGTGATCGCAAAGCCAACAAGGATCACACAATAATGAAAACGTTGATGTCGCCCGGCGTGGCGCAGCCAGGGCCCCACCCTGGAGCCAGGCCTGGGGTTGGGGCTTGAAAGCGAGCGCCTGGTGGCCGGGCCTGAGCCCATAGGGCCCAGCCGGGCCCAGCCCGAAGGGATGATGTGGGCAGACCCTCCTGTGGACCCAGCACCCACAGAGGGATCCGTGAGGGAGAGGTGCAGAGAGGACTGGGTTGCAGTCGAAGGCGGAAACCTCGATGACCCAGTCCACCCACACAACATCTGGCTGTTGGGACGTGGAACGTCACCTCACTGGGGGTGGAAGAGCCCAAGCTTGTGGGGGAGGTTGAGCGATACCGACTAGATATAGTTGGCCTCACCTCCACACACAGCTTGGGCTCTGGAACCCAACTCCTTGAGAGGGGATGGACGCTTCATTTCTCTGGCATTTATTGCGGGGAGAGGCGTTGTCGTATCATCTGACCTTCATCCCCGTGTCTCGGACACTCGGATAAAGGGAGGGGCGGAGCTGTCAACCGATCACCATCTGGTTGTGAGTTGGATCCGCTGGCAGGGGACGAAGCCGGTCAGTGAGGGTGTAGTGAGGGTCTGCTGGGAACGTCTCGCTGAGCCCCCTTTCAGGCGGACTTTCAACTCGCACCTCCGAACTTCTCCCAGGTCCCGGGGGAGGAGGGGAACATTGAGTCTGAGTGGACTATGTTCTCCACCTCTATCACCGATGCAGCAGCTCATAGCAGTGGTTGCAAGGTTTCTGGTGCTGGTCCCGGCGGCAACCCCCGAACCCGTTGGTGGACACCAGTAGTAAGGAATGTCGTCAGGCTGAAGAAGGAGTCTTATCGAGCCATGATGGTTTCTCGGACTCCTGAGGCAGCTCTCCAGTACCGGCAGGCCAAGCGTGCCACTGCCCGGGCTGTTGCAGAGGCAAAAACCCACGACTGGGAAGAGTTCGGAGAGTCCATGGAGCATGACTATCGGTTGGCCTCAAGGAGATTCTGGCAAACCGTCTGGCGCCTCAGGAGAGGGGAGCAGTGCTTTGCCAACACTGTGGTACAGTGCGGGTGGAGAGCAGTTGACCTCGACTGAGTATATTGTCAGGCTGTGGAAGGAATACTTCAAGGTTCTCCTCAATTGCCCCATCACGTCCTCTGTCACGGAGGCAGAGGCTGAGGATGTTGGGGTGGATACTTCCATCTCCCTGGCTGAGGTCACCAAGGTGGTTGGCAAGGCTCCGGGAGTGGATGAGATCTGTCCTGACTATCTAAAGTCTCTGGATGTTGTAGGACTGTCTTGGCTGAAACGTCTTTGCAACATCGCGTAGCGATCTGGGGCAGTGCCAATGGAGTGGCAGACCGGGGTGGTGGTCCCTCTCTACAAAAACGGGGACCTGAGGGTGTGTTCCAATCATCGTGGGATTACACTTCTCAGCCTCCCTGGTAAGGTGTACTCCAAGGTACCGGAGAGGAGATTTCTTCTGATGTTCGAATCTCGGATTCAGGAGGAGCAGTTTGGTTTTTGTCCGGGCCGCGGAACACTGGACCGGCTCTATACTCTCCATCGGATACTCAATGGATCATGGGAGTTTGCCCAACCTGTCCACATGTGCTTTGCGGATTTGGATAAGGCGGTCGACCGTGTTCCCCGGGGGGTCCTTTGGGGGGGGGTTCTCCCGGAGTCTAGGGTCCTCTCCTGAGGGCCGTCTGGCCCCTGTATGACCGGAGCCAGAGCTGTGTTCGCATTGCCGGCTGTAAGTCAGACCTGTTCCCAGTGCATGTTGGCCTCCGCCAAGGCTGCCCTTTGTCACCGGTTCTGCTCACTTGTTTTCATCGACAGAATTTCTAGGCTCAGCCAGGGGTCGTGGTCAGAGGGGGTCCGGTTTGCAGGCCACGGGATTTCAGCCCTGCCGTTTGCGGACGATGTAGTCCTCTTGCCTCCAACGAACCTGGACCTGCAACATGCAGTGGGCCGATTTTCAGCCGAGTGTGAAGCAGCTGGGATGAGAATCAGCCATTCCAAATTCGAGGCCATGATGCTTGACTGGAAAAAGTTTCTTTTCCCTCTCCAGGTGGGTGGAGTGGTCCTTCCTCAAGTGGAGGAGTTGAAGTATCTCGGGGTCTTATTCAAGAGTGAGGGAAGGACGGAGCGTGAGATTGACCGGCGGATCGGTGCAGCGTGCGCAGTGATGCGGTCGCTTTATCGGACTGTTGTGGTAAAGGGGGATGTGAGCTGAAAGGCAAAGCTCTCGATTTAGCAGTCAATCTTCGTTCCCTCCCTCACCTATGGTCATAAGCTTTGGGTAAGGACCGAAAAAACTAAATCGTGGATACAAGCGGTCGAAATGAGCTTCCTCTGCAGAGTGGCTGGGAGCTTCCGTAGAGATAGGGTGAGGAGGTCAGTCACACGGGAGGAGCTCAGAGTAGAGCCGCTTCTTCACCACGTCAAGAGGAACCAGTTGAGGTGGCTCGGGCATCTCCGGATGCCTCCTGGACGCCAACCTTGGGGGTGTTCCAGGCGCGTCCTACCAGGAGGTGGCCCCGGGGAAGAACAAGGACACGCTCGAGGGACTATTTCTCTCAGCTGGCCTGGGAATGCCTTGGCGTCCCCCCAGATGAGCATGAGGAAATGTGTGTGGATAGGGAAGTCTGAGCGTCTCTGCTTAAACTGCTGACCCAGCAACCCAGCAACGGATGAAGCGGATAATTGAATGGAATGGAACTTTCTTCTCCTCAGACACCTCAATTGTGGCAGAGTTAAAGGGGGTGAGTACTTTCAGATTATTATTTTATAGGTTTGGCTTGAGAGCAGTGCAATGTCTGTACGTAGCCCAGCCAAAACTGCCCCAACGGGCTCTCTCAGATTAAACAGACGCTGAATCATGAGGTACAGTATGTGCTCTTCCATCATGTATACACCTCCTGACCAAGTTTAAGCACTAAGAGACCCATTTTAAATTGCATCTGTGTTAGTCTCTTCTGTAGAACAGTCCACAAAAGAAAACAAACAGAAAAAGTTGACACGTTAAGGACCTTACCTTTGCCTTTGCAGTGGTGCTGCTCTTAAACTATATAACTATGACAGTTTGTCCTAATGTCACAAAATTCAGGACATTGGTCGAGAGCTTTTTTATCAATAAGTTTAGTGTGTTTAGTGTGTGCCCCACAAATTGTGTGACACAAATGTAGCTCTCGAGCACGAGCACCTACGTTTATAAGCAGCACCTTAAGTCACCAGACATCTCACCTTTTCAGCCAAACTCCACTCAGATATGAGAGAGGTCTTCACTCTTGCTATATTTGCTGTTGTATGTGCTTCAGGGAAATGCTGCACCCCAAGGACAACAGTCTGCAGAGCAGTGGTCTCATCAATAAAATGACAAGTCACAACGAGATAGGCATCCATGTCTGCTGTCAAACTAACGGACACAACCACTTTGGCCTTGTCTTTGGCTTCCCTAAACCTCTTTTCCACCATGGCTTTCAAAATCTAGAAAAGTAAAGTCTTGAAATGGCCGTTATGAGAAAAATAACTTGTTAACATTGTTTCATGTGTTCACATAAACACTCGCCTTGAAGGAAGAAAATAAGATGGAGCCAAAGCTTTTACAAGCTTTCAGGACTTCCACTTCCCTCTACAATGGAAAACGGCTTGGAATCCTCAATCACCATATCCACCAACACCTCCGTCAAGTCTTTTTTCTCCACTGAATAAAAATGCATTTGTCATAGTTAGACATTTTAATGAGCAAATAAATTCTAATAAAGTGTAAGTGCAAAACAATCATCATCAATTATTATCATGACATAGAAGTTCACCCTGGTTGGAATCCGCGTTACTATGCAACGCTGCGACGGTGCCTTAGAATAGCTGAGGTTTCATTATTTCAACCCCATTGTTTAAAACACAACAGAAACTTCACCTATAATAATAAAGAAAATATAATTTCAAAAATATTTAGAATAGAGCATTGTGAAGAAGAGATATTGTGTGTTGTCATTTTATATAATCTATTATTACATAATTATTGCTATGCCTTACGTAAACTAGAAGGGATGTGCTCAAAGTGCTCATTAACTGGGGAATGTCTTATTTTTCTTGCTGGTTCCCTTGAAAATAAAAAGGCTTGAATAGGATGCCAAAGGAAGCGCAATAATCCAAAAACACAAAAAGTGAGAAGGAATTTGTTTTCTGGATCAGTTCTGTGGTATGGCCGCTTCACAAGACTTGGAACGTCATCACATATATAATCAACACTCACCTCGACACATGCTTAAGACTTAATAGATTTCTCGGTACACGCTTCAGCATGCTCAACACATCACTAATGTTGTGTACTTATCTTCATTTTTTTGCCTGGTAACCCTCCTGCCTACCTGTCTTCAATTGCCAACATCCCTACCTACAACTTACCACTTCACCATCTTCACTTCAGTACCCTGGTCCATCTGTCCCTCTCCTGCTCACAAGCTCACCTGCTCTTGTGCATTATTGAATTGTTATCTGTTTTCCTAAATTTATATGTTTTATTATTTTCTGCATTTGAGTCCGAGTGTGACATGATTGGAATTATGTCTATCATGGACATTTGAAACTATCCCAATGGCCTTTTTTACTAGGTAATTAAAGGCTGTAAGAAAGTGTCTTCAGATACCACATGGCTACAGATTCTAACACAGATTTAACATTGATGGTCCTGATGGATTCCACCGTTTCTGAATTGAATAATGAATCTCACTTGAGGATTATAATGGCACATTGGAGGGACTGCCATAATTGGGCTATTGGCTGTCTGGAATTTTTTAACAAAATGATGATGTTGGCTGTTCGGCAAAGGACTAGGCATAGTGAATAGTCACACTCTTTTGAACTATCTTGCCCTGTTCTCAATCCAATTGAGAATATGTAGGGATGAATGCAAGAGGAGCATATCTTCCAATTTTATTCTCAAACTTAGTTTTAGATCCAACAGTGCAAAATATTGATGATAAAAAATATCTGACTCCCCCTATTAGCTGTGATCAGAATGACACGGATACAGCTTTTCCAAGATGCTTTGGGGATTACATTGACCTCGTTTTAAAGAGGCCGTTTTTAAAAGAGATCAGCTGTTTGCCGTCAGTGAAAGGCAGGAAGCACGATGCTTTTGCAGAATGTATTTGATTGTTTATAACTCTTCCGAAATACTACCCAATTTTTTTGTCTTCTGATGGTTTTTATGGGGATATTTGAACAATTCTGTCCTGAAGGGTGTTCACAGAGCGGTCTAATATGGAGCTTTCGCGAAAGTTCACTGTGGTAGACCCGGCTGCTGCTTGCCCAGATCTACAAGCTGCTCTTCCTCGGCTCATCAGACCAGCAACGCCCACATCCAGCCAACCAATAACCACCAGGACAGCAAGTTAAAAGCCGGAGACGCCCACTTCCCGGCCTTCTGAAGTCTGCAAGCTTCTGAAGTCCGCGAGGTGCATGTCGCTAACGCAACTGTTCGCAAATGCATGCGTTGTTCTGGAGGGGTTGCTTCTGCTCACGTGTTGCTCGTGCGCGTGGCCCGGCTGTCTGGCTGCTCGTGGTCTGCTCCTCCTCCGCGTCCCTGCACCTGCTATGGTTCGCGTGTCTCCACTGCTCTCCTCCTCTGCGGGCTCTTCTGCGGGCTGCTCCGCGGGGCCCCTCCGCAGGTTCTGTGCTGCTCGTTCCTTGTGGTCTGCTGCCGCGCGCAGACGGTCTGGCGGTGCCGTGCGTGTCCCTGCCTCCGATTGGCGGTGCCGCGTTGTCCCGTTGCTTTTCCCAAGTCTCCAGGCATGTGAGTACAGTGAGTGTGCCGACCGCGGACGGATTAATCCCGGAGTTTTGGGCTGCAGGCGGCTGGTTTTTGCCCCGCGCACTTGACTGCAGGCGTCAGTTTTCGCCCCGTGCTTGGTCTGCAGGCTCCGTTTTACACGTGTTTGAGCTAACTGAGGGGCAATGCATCTTAAATGGCATCAATCTCTATTGTCTGAGGGATATAAGAGGAGCAATGTGCATTAATTCAGATTCATGTTCTGCCACTTGCAGTAAAACCACGTTGGAAAAATGTGCAAAGACTACCCCATCGTGCTCCAGACGGCACACACCAGAGCTCTGCCACGGCGCCATCTTTACAGCATAATCTCATTACTCGCAGGTCACTATTGTTAAATGAATGTATTTAAATTCGTCTATCTGCAGGAGGAAGGAGGGGCCATGCATTTAAATAGCTAGGTCACTAGTATTAAATTAGGTAACTAAACTGCAGTTGTTGCATTTTGAAAGTGCAGCAGAAAGAAAAAGGGCCCAATGTGAATCTGCAATGGGTTTGAAGTGGAGTTGGAGCTAATGAACGCATGGAAAAGTGATCGTTCATGCGTATCTGCCATAACCAAAGCAGCAAGATGGCCCCAGGGGACATCTGTTATTCGCATGGGAATGTTTCGGATTCGGGTTGATTTATTTCCTCAGGCTCTTAAACAACCATGGGCATGGTTCTCTGACCGCCGCTGCTGCGGTCCCTGCTGCCGTTCCTACTGATGCCTGATCCCGCTGATGCCTGTTCCTGCTGCTGCCTGTTCCTGCTGCCGCTCCTGCTGCTGCCTGTTCCTGCTGCCTGCTCCTGCTGCTCCTACTACTACATGTGCCGCTGCTGCTGTTCCTGCCGCTGCCGCTCCGCGGGCTCCCAGGTTGCACCTGTCTCTACGGCTCGGCTCTTTCAGACACGTATGTAACCTGGCTCACGGAGACAAGCGGCGCACGCTGGCGTGACACGTCTGTTGTTCGTATGAATCGCATTGTGGTGCTACTGCTCCTGCTAATGCTGCTTCTGCTGCTTCATACTGCTACCGCTACTGCTGCTACTGCTGCCGCTAATGCTGCTATTGCTGCCGCTGCTGCTTCATACTGCTACTGCTGCCGTGCTGCTGCTGCTTTACTTTGACACCTCTCTTCACTTCGCATCTCTTTTACTGAAACACTAAACAGCTTCAACAATATTCTACTGCTGTGGCTCGATACAGGATTATTGCTGTCATTATCTACGGATGCTGCAACCGCTGCTGCTGCTGCTGCTTCATACTGCTACTGCTGCTACTGCTGCTGCTTCATACTGCTACTGCTGCTCCTGCTAATGCTGCTTCTGCTGCTTCATACTGCTACCGTTACTGCTGCTACTGCTGCCGCTGCTGCTTCATACTGCATCTGCTGCCGTGCTGCTGCTGCTTCATGTACTTTGACATCTCTCTTCACTTCGCATCTCTTTTACTGAAACACTAAACAGCTACAACAATATTCTACTGCTCTGGCTTTGATACAGGATTATTGCTGTTATTATCTACGGATGCTGCAGCTGCTGCTGCTTCATACTGCTACTGCTGCTGCTTCATACTGCTACTGCTACTGCTGCTGCTTCATACGGCTACTGCTGCTGCTGCTTCATTTACTTTGCCATCTCTCTTCACTTGCATCTCTTTTACTGAAACACTGAACAGCTACAACAACATTCTACTGCTGTGGCTTTGATACAGAATTATTACTGTTATTTTCTAAGGACGCTGCTGCTGCTGCTGCTGCTACTGCTGCTGCCGCGGCTTGATACAGGACTATTGCTGTTATTATCTGAGGTTACTGCTGCTGCCGCTGCTGCTACTGCTGCAACCCACTCTCTCAGAAGATTATCCTGCTTCTAATGGATGCAGCCCGGCTGAGTATGCCGCGCTGCGCTGGACTCGCACCTATGCTCCCAGGGTCGCTTCGGCGGTCGTGCTTCATCTCTCTACTTAATCTTCTGATCTATCAGATGCAGCTGGCCAAGTAGCTGCGCTGAGCCGTCAATCGGACTCCTAATCAAAGGCATCCATACCTGTATTCTTCACTCTTCTGATCGCAGGCTCCTCATCATGCTGCCCATCCTGCAGCGGCGCTGAACTCCGGCTCATCTTCCAAGTACATGTCTGCCCTCCTCGCAGCATCTTCCTGCTCTCCTTCTATGGCTTCTCTGCATAAGCGTCTCACCATTGCTCACTCAACCTTCATGCGGTCCGAGACACGGCTTTCCCGACCATCCTACTATCCTGATTTCTACTCTCCAACCCAAGATTCTGAGCGTAAGGGCGCCTGCAACATCAATGGCCCTCTCCGATATGTCTCTGCCCCTACAGGTCTCCGCTTCTACACGGACGCTGCCCCTTCCGTGGGTTTTGGGGGATTCTTCCAGGACCATTGGTTTTCCGAGCGTGGCCGCTACTTTCCACCGGAGCATCTCCTCTGCCCTACACGAGATATTCCCAGTGGTCGTGGCCTGTGCGCGTGGAATCACACGTGGCAGAGAAAGAGGATCTCTGTCATGCGTGATAATCTCGACGTAGTGGAAGCATTAAACAAAGGTCGCTCTTCTCACCCAACATAATGTCCTTCATAACCTTCATCTCAAACATTTAAAGATCAAAGGCGCCTGCAACACAATAATTTTAAAAGATTTTAAAAGATTTTAACGGACCTCTAATTCCCGCTCCAGACCACCTTCCCATAACAGCAACCTGGTTCAGAGCTCAGCTAAGATCCCTACTGCTCCTCTGCAATTTGTCTCCCCAGCTCTATACAGCCCACTCCTTCAGGACAGGCGCTGCCACGCGCGCGACCTCGCTGGGGCTCCCCCACTCTTCTCTGCAACAGCTGGGACGCTGGTCCTCTTGGACCTACATCAGGCCAGGTGCGACCACTATCATGGCAGCACAACGTCTACCGGCTTCCTCGTAAGCTCCCTGCAAAGCAAGTAAGCAATAAGATTCTGGTGGCGGCACGCACTTTCCTCAAACGCTCAAAGATTCCCCTGTTGCAGCATCTGGCTGAACATGCGCGTGCGCGCATGTTCTCAGCTCGCTCAAAGATTCCCCTGCTTCAGCGTCTGGCTGAATACGAGCATGCGCTCATATTCTCAGCTCGCTTAAAGATTGCCCTAACCTTGCCTGCAAGCTGAATTCTCGCGGTATTTGTGAGTTCACAAACACTCGAGAATACATCTTGTACCGCTCCCGCTTACACTTTTCGAGTCGAACCACTGGGTGTGCGAGCCAATCACGCGCCAGTCTGGGGGTTTAGGGCGGGATATCCGGGTTTGACGAAAGCAAGAAGTGCCGGGCCGAAGCAAAAAAAACATGGCTACGCAGGAGGACGGACGCGTAGCTGAGGCTATCAAGTCAGTTTTAGCAGAATCTCCAATTTCTTTTTTGAAAGATGAACAGCGAGAGGCGCTTTGTGCATTTCTGGACGGCAAAGATGTTTGTGCATTTTTATCTACGGGTTTTGTCAAACCTTGGTAGGCGGGCACACAGCGTCACTTCGCCCAATCAGCTTCAAGTATTCTGCTGCTTATCCCTCCTTTCCCCGAAAGGATTCTCCGGGAGAAATCCCAGATTGATATCGCGGAGAACGCGTTAGAGTTCTACACAATCATCAATCTGGCTCTTGCCAGGTTAAGATTGCCCTGCTGCAGCGTCTGGCTGAACATGCGCATGCGCGCATGTTCTCAGCTCGCTCAGATTCCTCTGCTTCAGCGTCTGGCTGAATATGAGCACGCTCATATTCTCAGCTCGCTCTGCCTAAACAAACACGGGCCCCAGCGGACGCAGCCTGGCTGAGCGACCGTGCGAGAAGCCTCTCACTCATGCTCTCAGGCCCGCGCAGTACGTCCTGCTATCCCAATCGCAGGCCCGCTTTTTGGGGATTATGCACGCGAGCAAGCGCCGTGCTCAACAGCATCCCTCCCGGGCCTAGGGCGCCAAACATGCTCAATCAATAAACATGCTTAAATCTAATAAGTCTAACAGCATTTTCCTCATGGGTCTCTCCAAGGTGAAATGGAGCTTTCGCGAAAGTTCACTGTGGTAGACCCGGCTGCTGCTTGCCCAGATCTACAGGCTGCTCTTCCTCGGCTCATCAGACCAGCAACGCCCACATCCAGCCAACCAATAACCACCAGGACAGCAAGTTAAAAGCCGGAGACTCCCACTTCCCGGCCTTCTGAAGTTTGCAAAGCCTCCGCCGCCCCACCTCCTCCTTTTCTCACCAAAGCGTGCTTGCCTACTGCCTCTGCCGCCACCAGTGCCTAGGCCCCGGGGGGGATTATGCACGCGAGCAAGCGCCGTGCTCAACAGCATCCCTCCTGGGCCTAGGGCGCCAAACATGCTCAATCAATAAACATGCTTAAATCTAATAAGTCTAACGGCATTTTCCTCATGGGTCTCTCCAAGGTGAAGTATAATTGAGTGTAAGAATTCGTGTGCATTCGGCTATTTTCTTCTTCTTTTTTTAAGTCTTGCCAAAATCCGAAATTATTATTCTGTACATTATAAAAGAGAAGTAACAAACTCAGTAAAATATGACTAAGTATAAGGACACCTTTTAATGTAACAGATTAAAAAATTAGAATCAAACAATAGAAAAGCATTGATCCATAATGACAATTAGGTCAATGCAACATGGACCAATCATGTTCACATCAGAAATATAAATCGACATAATATTGTGTTATCTCATGGACCATCCCTGATCCTTAAAGCCACTTTCCTCAAATTATTTGAAAATCTATAAAAAAATAATAAATAGGAACAATAGAACTTGTTTTAATACATTTAATTTAAACTTCCATCTCGCAGCTGTGATAAATGGTGGTGGCCAATTCCCATACTTTGTCATGCTGGCCTTTTCTAATCACAGCCAGCTCGTTCACGTGTGCAAATATTGGTTATACCCTCACTGTATTCGCACAATGACGAATGAATATGTCTGATACTCAATACATTCTGCCCATCTGCCTTCTGAAATACCATCCTTCAACAGGAGTAGGATTGATGGGACTCGGGAACATCCCTCTTTGAAACTGACCCTGGTTTGCCCTCCAAAGATGGTACAGTAATAACATGAATTACATAGAACAGTTCATTTTGATGATAAGCACGGTGGAATGTTTTGTGTGACAATATTTTTAAAAGAGGAAGATGAGGAAAAAGTTGATACATACATATCAGCATAATACTGTAATTAAATCATGGACCTTTCCTTGTCCTCAGAGCCTCTTTCACATGCAGGAGGTCCCCTCTTAGGTTGGAGGAGGAGTCAAAGCTAGTGAACTAGTGGTGTCTGTCTCTGGTAATAGTGTTTCCTGAGGAGAAAGAGAAACATAATGCTGAAGCGGATATTCAGACTGAAAGACCGAGTGCAAATTCCCCCTTCCGAGCCTGCAAATCGTACTGCTCTGCCAGCCTCGAGCCTCAGCCAATCACACAGCTCTGCCAGTCCTGAGCCTCAGCCAATCACACAGCCAGGCCAGCCTCCTGCCAACCCTCTCACAGCAAAGCGGGCAGTTTAAAAGGCAGCCACTTCCTGACAAGTGTTGTATTAAATATAGACAAAAAGCAGATGTGCATTTGATTGACCCGGAATTGAACTCTGTCTTTTTCCAAGCAAAAAAAAAGACCTTGTATTGCTCTTCTCCCCTGGTCCCATTTTTGTCCAAAGTGCATGGGTAAGTTAATGATAGTTAATCTCAGGGCAAGGGGGATCGGCATTCCTGGATTCTGCTAATCCTTTCAGTTGTGAAAGAAGGAGATGGAGCCCAGAATCTGGAGGAGAAGCCTTGAGAGCCTTCTGTCTTATCTCAAGGAAGTAATATTTCTATAGAATTAGGGAGGGGTAGTGTGTGAATGATTCTGTTTAAGGTCCGGCAGACGGAGGAGACATGATGGAAGAGGCCGGACCCTGGACCCGAGACCTGCCTGATACGACACGCCCCCTTCTTCCCCTTGCACATTTACTTAATGAATAGCTTGAATGTGTTTTAGTTAGTTTTTTACCGGACCAGGGACAGTGTGTGACTTGATGTGGAGCGCCCACTCAGAGTTATACTTTTATACTTTATATAGAGAATAAGGGATAGTTACTTTTGGTCCGAACAGCTGTTTTAGATTCTTTTTGTATTAGGGAAATAAACCTTTTTGAATTTAACTTTCTGAATCTTGGTCATCTTTATAAGGGATTTTGAACACGTCATTTTTTAATACGATACAAGCAACGCTTCCTGAGGCTCTTAAACACCCACCACCTCCCCAGCACCCCCTCTGTCTCCTGCTCTGGCTCTGGCTCTAGGCTCCTGCTCTGGCTCCTGCTCCGCCTGCGTCTCATTCACACCATACTCTAGCCACCACCAGTGATTGACCCCGGGGGATCTGAGATCATCTTCATCGCTGCAAGTGTCACTGCCGGGGTCAATGCGCCAAATAAATAAATAATTTTATTGTATTAATTGTGTCTTTGGTCTCTTCAGATTGAATGGGGTGTATGCCAATGTAATCCGTGTTTAAATCAGTGGGGGCAGGTCCCAGCTCAAAAGGTGCTCAAATGGGACTCCTTATCGGTGGTGGCATACCCGGAAACAGAATTAAAACTTTTTGTTTCCTCTTGAAAACAGATTTACAGCCTGGTCCAAAAGTCTGCTCTTGGCCCAACCCAACCTTCCAGATGTGTGTCAACGCTGGCGGAATTTTTTAGTTTTTTTTTGGATCAGTTTGTTCCAGCTGCACTCGTTAAATGAATGGGGCTCGTGTCAGCTAATGCACGCACAAATTCGGTTTATTTCACACTATCTTACAAAAGGGACTCAAATAAATAAATAAAATGCCAGGGAGGAAAATACATAGGTTTCAACAGCAAAGATAGGCATCACTACGTTCGTTCAAATTTACTGATATCATTGTAAATACCACTGGAGTGTGTATGGATTATTTCAACAGATGGTGAAGAACCTTTTTAGTCAGGGTAGAAGCCTGTTTCCACAATGTCCAAATCCAGGTTAAAAACAGCATATGACTGTGATTAGGTATGTTTTACAGTATGTGTATGTCTCCTTTCTTTTTTCGCAAAGCACTTGTGCCTACTGCCTAAGCAACATTTTGATCATTTCAAAGGGGTTTCTGTGTTTTAATGTGGGTGAAATTGTACAGAAAGGGCAGACCCATTCCTGTTTCCATGCAAAACAGTCAATATGACATAGATAGATAGATACTTTATTGATCCCCGTAGGAGAAATTCAGGTGTCCACTAGCAGAAGACATGGAGAAGTAGAAGTACACATCCAGAAGTAGTCAGAAGACATGGAGCTGAAGTGAGCACTTTATCCACATACTGTATATTGATACTAATATTGACCAATGCAGTTAAAAGACAGATGAATGTAAAAACTTGTAATACTGCAGCAAAAAACAGATTTTTTTTCTTACACTTTCGTTGTGGCTCTGATCAGCTCCTCCTCTTTGCTCCATCTATTTCAAAATAATAAAACAATAAGGGTGAGGATTTTGGCCAGACTCAGGAACCCTTAGCACAGAGCTCATGTTGTGGTTGGATGATCACAATAACTTTATAGTGCTATCTGGGAACACTTTTTTCCATGTTACTTAACATTAAGAAGGACAGCGGTGATGGACATTGGTACATACGAGGCAAATGACCTTCGTTTCATATGTGTTTTGTTTTATATTAATTTTATAATAATATTATTTCCTGTGTTTGAACTGTTAGATTCTCTGATTTGTGTTGGCGAAACGGCAAGTTTTTAAAGTCCTCCAAGACGACTATACTGTTGTGAAATCGGGCTATACAAAAAAGTTGAATGAAATTGAACCACAGGAGGACACCCCAGGGAAGACCCAGGACACGCTGGAGAGACTATGTCTCTCAACTGGCCTGGGAACGCCTTGGGGTCCCCCCGGACGAGCTGGGGGAAGTGTGTGTGGATAGGGAGGTCTAGACATCTCTGCTTTGATTGCTGCCCCTGCGACGGTGATGACACGGAAGAAATTGGACGGATGAATTGAACGTCTCACCTTCCACAAAACTTTTTGTTATTAAAACTACATCTACAGGTAAAGACAGTTTGGTTCACTTCTTATAACTTAGCTGTTACTTTTCCATATCCACACAGGTTCAGCATCGCATCAAGATTTTCTCCAAGGAAGCACAGGTAAAGGTCAAATCAATTTACATAAAAAAAACATCTGTTGCGGCTTTCTCCAACCATGTGGCTCTGCACTTTTCTTAAACTGAATCCCGTGATCAAGCATTCTATTAATATGGCAAGAGGATATATCAAGTTGTCAAGTTGGAGACCTTCTTGTTGTGAAGTTGGAGTACTAACCACTTCACCGGCACAGTCGCACGCAGGCTGTAATTGTAAGTAGCTCTTTTCGCATTTAACAACCGACCTTTTAATAAGCCGATGATTTATGTGTGGCAGAGTGAATATCGACCCACGCAGCTCTAATGAATCGGACGCTCACCACGTTCTTCTTTGCTTTGGGGCTGTCAGTGCTGCGTGCAATCCACCGTAAGGAAAGAGCATCCCTGAATAGGCTGCTTGTGAGCTTCGATGGTCTTTATTCTCTTTCCAATGTCATTTATGGGAATAACTCATTAGCTCATCGATCTGACCGAAGGAAGCATCCAAAAGTCATAGGATCAATCAGAACACGGGGAAAACCAGTGTGCAATAACAGGAGAGGGGGAGGCCTGGAGGTGATGAGCTTTCCCAATACTTGAACTGATGAATTGGATCTTGAGTGCCTTGAAATGTATTCAAACAATTTTTTTTTTTAACAAACAGAAAGTGGTAGACTTACGAGAAGTCAAAAGAAAATGTATACAATTTCAATATTGTTTATTTTTTGTATATTAAAGAAATACAAAATGGCTCACAGCAAGAAAGGTCTGAGTTCCATTCCGCCCACAGCCCTTTCTGTGTGGTGTTTGCAGGTTCTCCTCATGTCTGTGAAAAATATGTACAATAGGGAGTATGGAATGGTGACCCCACTCCCATCTCTGTGTGGAGTGAGAGGACAAATGCCCACCACAATTGTAAAGTGCTTTCTGACTCTGCTCTGAGAAAGGTGCTATATACAAAAAGAGATTTGTTTTATCTATTGTCCAAAATGATTTTATGTAAAGGGAAATGGTTATGATGATAGATAAATATCTACCTAAGTCTTTTGCAAACTTCAACAGCTATTCTCCCAAGACTGTTCTGTATGCTGCTTCAATCACTTCGCCCTCAAGTCTGACACTCCCTGGTCCCTGCTGAAGAAAAGCAGCCCCACACCACGATGCTGCCAACTCCAGGTGATGGTGTGTGTATGGTGATGAGTTCAGTTAGTTTTGTGTGGCATTGGATTGGGCAGCTAAATGACCATCAGAAAAATGAAACAAAAGTGGCATTGGAAAACTTTTGAAATTGCTGGAAATGGTAGCAAGTTCTAAGTAGTAGTAGTAGTTGTTGTTGTTTTGTGCTTTACAATTTTTATTTTTATTGCCTTTTTCTACCCGAGATGTTGCAGCCGTTCCGTGTTAATGGTGTCGCACTGGTCCAGACCGAAGCAGAGAGGATTCATGGTCCCAACCAAGAGGATCAGGCTAATGTCCACTGGAGGAATGCTAACTTTTTGAAAAATGCTAACCCATTTTACTTTGGAATAGAGCAGAGAAAATGGTCTGAACCAAGAGGCTACTCCACCTTGTGACCTGTCCTGCTCCACCCAGAGGCTACTCCACCTTGTGACCAGTCCTGCTCCACCCAGAGGCTACTCCACCTTGTGACCAGTCCTGCTCCACCCAGAGGCTACTCCACCCTGTGACCAGTCCTGCTCCACCCAGAGGCTACTCCACCTTGTGACCTGTCCTGCTCCACCCAGAGGCTACTCCACCTTGTGACCTGTCCTGCTCCACCCAGAGGCTACTCCACCTTGTGACCTGTCCTGCTCCACTCCACCTCTGCTGCTGTGACCTGAAGAGCTGTTGCTTATTAATAATATTGGTAGCTTTTTAGAATGATCAATTTTACTTTTTTTGTTGTTGCTGCTACTGGAAACCTGAATTTCTCCTATGGGGGATCAATGAAGTATCTATCGATCTATCTAGAAACGAGAACAAGAAAGGAGAGGTCATTTACTCATATAAACTGTATCAACAACTCTCCATAACAACCTGACACAGCTGTCATCTTGTATTCTTGAATGTGAGCATGTCCAAATGTAAATGGAGGATTTTTTTTATTTTTTTTTTGCATATTTGGTTGTGTACCTTTCCCTACACAAACATCACACGTTGAGTCAAAAGTTCACTTAAAAACTTGTAAGAAACTGGTGTTTGTTACTAGCTTAGATGAAAGTGACTGAATGAGAGTGACAGTATCTTTATTGTTTGTTCCTGCTTGAAACATAAATTCCAAGTCTTTGCCTCTCAACATTTCACACCACAATTTAAACACTATTAAAATTGAAGCATAGCACAAATATTAACAATTCTTTTATTTGCAAGCGAACACAAAACATTTCAACATAAATCCTAACATCTTGCCTGTCTTCTTTGGGATATAAAAATGACATCTAAAATGAACGGTGAGCGGTGGGTGCCATTACCGCGCCTCTAGATTCAACGCATCGTGGCATTTTCCAACAAAGATAACGGGAACAAACTTGTGAAAAATGTGATGGTATGCAAAAACAATTCTGCCCGCGTGCCTTAACGACTCCAGGGAGGGCCATATACGCGGTGGATTTATGAAGCTGCTATTTTACATGCAAAGTGTAAGGCTATGAGCAAAGCCATCAACGATCCTCTACAAATTGTGAATTGGAGGGGAAAATATGCAAATGTGAGTTGGTGCCCTATCCACAGCCACTCCAGTTCATTTGGGTCCAGAATGGGAATGACTAATAGCAGCTGTGTTTTGACATGCGTGCTTCGCCTGTGGCCTTATTGAATCGACTAGGATGTGGTTGCGTGGATCTTTATGTGATTATGCTTGTGATTGCTTGGGTGCAACTGTAAGGGGGAAAATTGAGAAATATTTTTTTTTATTATGCTTAAGCCTAGTGTCAAAAACGTCAGAAATGATGGCTATGAGAATGAAGACGGGGGGAAGGAAAGGAAGAGGGGAGTGCAAGCATAAATGACTTGTGACGAGCCGTGCCAAATGTGCTGTGACAAGCACGTCTATGCTTTTGAGGAGACACATGCTGGTGCACGCTGCAAAGAGAGGTGTGGGAGACGTGCACGCTCGCTGATGGAGGTACATGCGATTACAGTCACCTGTCAGGGAAGTCGTGTCGTTCGGCGTTCTACAACTGCAGGAGAACAAAGACTGAAAGGGCCGTGTAGGATATTGTGTATTCTTGTTTTTATATCACAAAACATTGATTCACAAATGTGTGATTATTAGGGCTGTGGATGTTTATGTGTTGCATTCATTGTGGCTTAATCTTTGATCAAACACATTTACCATTGTCTCCAATAACTTCTGCTTGTTTGGACTGCAGGTTTCTCTGACCAGTGCGGTGACATGTAGTGGTAAGCAGCGCCAACATGACATATTATATTACGTTACAGAAAACATGGAGCATTATTATTATTATTTTGTATTTGAGCAGCCACTTTGAGTGAAGGATGAACTTACGGTGAATTTGATCTTGACTAGCATTATCATAATCATCAAGATTTGTTCCACACATAATAAATCATTTAACAAAAATCCTTCCTATAACGCTGACTATTGTCTTAAATACTGGCATTAACATCTCTGTGCTATGGGATAATCATGATTCATTTCATTTCAAAAGTGGAATTAATCAAATAAAATTATAAATGCCAAATTTCTTCCCCAAATTACAGCGGAAACACAGTTTACCTGCACTGCTACTACTTTTATTTCACAATACAAGTTACATTTCTGACTTTGTAGACGGTAAAATGAATAATTCATAAAGATTGTTGATTCAATTCTGTAATATCATGAAATTTTTTATGTCTAGTATAGCCTGACGCGTGCACTACTCTAATCATTCTTCATGCTTTGTATCAATCATTTATGAAGCATTATTATTAGATTTGATTACAACCATCACCGTAGCGTCATGTGGCAGAGAAGTCTTAAAAAGTCATAGAAAGTGTGAATATCAATGGCTACACACATCAGAAAACCAAATAAACTAAATGAATGTCAGAGAGTTGTTAAATGTTGCCACATTAGAATTAAGTATCATCTCAGCAATAACTTTTAGAAATGTTTTTATTGAATATTCTAAGCAATCATAGTCTCTATACTTCTGAAAACATAAGCGTTAGATCTCACCTATTCTCCACTATTTTATGTTAAATGTTTTGTTGTTACTTAAAGAAACCAATGCCTTTTTATCAACAAAGTCAAATAGAATTTCGCATGTACTATGTGTGTTTAGGTATTGTCTTCTATGAGCAATGAGAGCCTCTTAAAAGCTCACTTGAGCCACAGTCGCTGCAGATCGTACAACCTTATCTAAAGAAGACATGCACATGAGGCCAGTAGACATAAACAGAAAGCAAGCATACAGTAATTGTGAATGTCAAGAACTGAAACTATAGAGAAGCTGTGATGGCTTTATCAAATCTCCTCTGACAGATGTCCAACATGCTTTATTGCAGAAGAGCACAAGGGCACTCATGTATGTATTGATCGACCTCAGTTTGCATGTGATCTTTCTGCAGATGTTATCTATTTAAAAGACGTAACATTTTGTAGCTTGATGTCTTCAGGCCCGTCTAAAAACATCCAGGAAATATGATTGTATTGGTTTCCTGCAGCTTACAGTGACACACTTTCATTCCAGCGGGTGCTTTCAAGACATGCAAAACTTGGACATTGATTCGTCTGACATTGCATAATTTGGTTTTATGTAAAAGGAGACGTATCATGATAATCACAAATGGGTTTTTTTCCATTATGAGAAGCCATCTTAAATAGCGTGATCATTCAACAATGTTTCACACCACAAAATAGTGCTATCACAACAGGACAAGTGAAAAGCACATATCTTAAAGACATAATTAATATTTCCATAAGAATAAAGTATTCTTTGACCATGTGATGCTGCAGGATGATAAAAAACAATGCAAAAAACATCACTGGTGCATCCAAGTACAGTGTGTGAGAGTTTTTCTCAATTTTTTTAACAACTATATTGCCCTTACATTTGGACATTTGTATTTCTAATTTTTCTCAAAATTGAAAAATCAAAAAACAAAAAACCTACATCTTCCTTTGGTGGTAGCATGGGAAAGAGCAGGTTGATAGCAATCTTTGTCCTTGATTTTTTTTTTCACCCTAAATGCTCTAATAAAGATTATTATTGTCATATCCATAATTATTATCTTTCACATTCTAAAACGTAACAATATTCATCACAACATTTCTAATAGCAATGTATAATGGATAAAATCAATTTTTCAATATTCTATCAATAGGGGAAAACATATGGATGATTTTAAGTAAGTAAGTAATGTTTATTTATATAGCACATTTTACAGACCAAGGTCACCCAAAGCGCTTTACAATGTTCAGAGTTCAGATATTGTTCCAATCATTCCACACACGGTGATGACAGAAGCGAGTCGTTGAACAAACTGGTGCATCAGCCCCAATCAACACCATCCATTCACTCTCTCATTTACATTCATACCTGTTGTGCACGTTTTTAGTGGTAGGGGAAACCGGAGCACCCAGAGGAAACCTACACAGACACGGGGAGAACATGCAAACTCCACTCAGAAAGGCCCTGTTCTGACCGGGATTTGAACTCAGGACCTTCTTGCTGAGCGGCGAGAGTGCTATCCACTCAGCCACCGTGCCGCCTAATCATTGAGCAGTGGTAAAAATACTAAAAGCTTTTGAACTTCTACTTCCACCAGTAAATTCCCTATTAACAGAGTGAGTGCATAGCAAGGATCTGGGCAAAATTAAAATGAATATGTAACCAGCAGGAGCAGTCTGGGCAAATCTCTCCCAGAGCCAGTCGGAGTATCGGCCGTTCTGCAGATGGGTTTTGAATGGAACAAGATGATTTCAATATTATTAAGATTCAGCACCAAAATGATTTCCATTCCTTTTGGGGGATTAAAGAGAGACAGTCCACTGGTCCTTTTCATATGGGATTTAACTTAAATCAAAAGATTATTGCCACTATAGAATGCTGTGAATGCAATTTCAAGATTTTTTTGTCTTTTTTCTGGTGTAGGCATCGGTAGACTGGAGGTCGTACAGAGATGTCGCATAAATGCATCTGATCGGAGCAGACAGTAGAGAGATGGGTTTCCACAGAACACTCTGTTTATTCAACAATGTAATCAAATTTAATGTAATATGAAAACAGAAACCAAAGAAATACCAAGGATATGCAGCTGATATCTCAGAGCCGCACTAATCTCCAAGAACATGTTTGGCCACTGAACTCATTTAGTATCGTCTCTGGCTGTCATGTCCTGTTTCCTCACAATTACAGGCTCAGCAGTCTGCCACGCTCCCCCAAGGGATGAGAAAGTCCTTATGTGTGTAGTTGTAGAGTGCTGTTTACATGATAATATGTCCGAGTCCTTGTATTTATGTTTTCCCCATATGTCAATCAGTGACCTTGGCCTCTCCCATTCTTCTCTCTCCTCTTGTGTGATGTTTGTGTGCATGCATGGTCTGTATTCATGGCAGCTTTTCCACAGACAGACTGCGACTGACCTGGGCAGGAGTGCGCCGCATCATATTTTAACTCCCTTTGTCTTTGACAGATGGGCTGGCTCTAAAAGCCTCTGTCCGTGGTGCTGAAGGCTGGCTGATGTATGAGCATCACAGGCTATTTGATAAATCCACCGTGTCACTCTCCATCTGACAGCCATTCATCATGTTCGCTTTCTCATGTGAAATGCTCGGCGAGCTTGATAATTCACCAAGACAAATAAAATGAGAGCGCTTTCCTGATGGACTTCACTGTACTGTCCTGTCTGTGCTGGGGACAGGCTGTTCCCGTCACAGCTGTAGCAGGGTCTGCGGCTGTATTGAGAGCAGCTGAAGGACGAGCATGGCCGTAATGAGCCCACTAATGACTGTCTATTGTGCTTTTCCAAAGGTGGCAACTGGGTATTTAGGACTATTTTTCCAGGAAAATAATGTGTTTTCCACACGGCCACTCTAGAGTCATCGAAATCCTGTCCTGTCTTTTGCCCAGTTTGAGTTTGATCATATAGATCCTGAAAAGACTATGTTTTTCCTTTAGCGAGTTGGCACACTTCTTTCTTTTACACACATCTTGAGTGATTCTATCCATGCCAGATGTGACATGTAAGATACAAGTCTATCTTATATTATCTTATAGTCTTTCACCTGCATGAGTTTTATTTTGGTCCTCTTTCTTTTATCAAGTTTTATTTCAGTCATCTACTGTCTTTGATCTCAGTGATCTCCAGGTTTGATTTTACTTGCATTCGCTGCCATTTTTTCCAGAATCACAAAGAACTGGTGTTAGCTGCTAACCGGCTTCAGACAATGAGGTCATTATAGTTTAAAGTCATATTCTCTGTCAGTACAAAAACATTTCTAGAACTGTATGTTTTGTAAGCTTTCAAATAGCTCTATTGTTTTGTCAATAATTCCACAAAATACATTTTAGTATAATTTCAGTTCAATTCAAAAGTACCAGTTCAGTGCCATTCAGATGTGATGCAAAAAACAAAGACAAAAACAATGTTCCCAATTGTGTTTGGAAAAAGAAACAATGACATTTATTATTTTTCTCAGCACTTTCCATAATTAATCTGTTGTGCCCATTGATCACATATAATACAGTAAATATAAAAATGGCTTTTAACTTTACACCCAAAGCAACAACAAAATGTAT
Source organism: Knipowitschia caucasica (assembly GCA_964034765.1). Taxonomy (NCBI): domain Eukaryota; kingdom Metazoa; phylum Chordata; class Actinopteri; order Gobiiformes; family Gobiidae; genus Knipowitschia; species Knipowitschia caucasica. The sequence continues at coordinate 30,975,854 of OZ035823.1, forward strand.
CTTAAAATATGTATGCTAAAAAGTATGTCCACTAAAATGACTTGAGGGGGAGGGTAGCCAATGTTGCTGCAGTGATGTGATGGTCCAGGTTTCCTCGCTCTCTTCTTCTCTGTTTGCTTGGCTGTAGGCACTTACCAGGAGACGGCATATTTGTCATCTCTGCTTTAAATGACCTGTTTTATTTGATTCTGTCCAACACATTTGTCCCAGTCACTGATGCAAGGATAACTACACAGCATAAACATCCATTTGGCAAATGTCCTCTTGAGATACCCATTTGAAGCGCAATTTCATTGAGCTTAATGTGACACTGTAATCAAAAGTAGTATGCCGCTCAAGTCATTAAAAACCCATTTACGCTTGTTCTGATACAGAGGATTTGTCATTACATCAACATAATAGAATATATATATAACAATATCTCCATGAAAAATCAAGAATCCATTTTTAAATAGAAAACTGGGGTATATTTCATCAAAAGTCATACACCATAGTCACTGTAGTTGGTCTACGCACTACTAAAATCTGCCTTCCCAATATATTCAGGTGTTATTACTGTATCGCTAACTCGTCTATGGGTGTTTGGACAAAGCACAGACGGTATTGCTTGGGGGGGAGGGACCACACGGACAGTTCCACAACTCTGAACACATTTAACAGTCAATTTAACACGAGAGTTGACCCCATCAACACAATCGAAAATCTGTTCTCCTACTGATTGGCCATCATTTTCGGAGGGGAATGGAAACCAAACTTTTTGCAGAGTCATTTTCAGCGAGGCCATGGCTTCTGCAGAAAGATTCAAACCAGGAGAGCAATGTTCAATCCCAGAGTCCTGCTATGGTGCCGGCTATGGGTTTTCATTATTGTCCTTTTTCTACCCGTTGCCCGTCTGTTTAGTTAAGCTGTGTCAAACTTGAAAGTCCATTTGCTTTAAAAGGCATTGTCAGTAACATTTATGACTGTGGCTTTGACTTCTACGCCACTCGGTATTCCTTTGCCAGCAAACCAGAGCTTTGTGAAGAAAGGAGCATTCATTTGGTTTTCCTCACCATCAGGCATCAGTGCAACTTTTGACTCACACTTTCTAATCTGCCCAGAAAGTTGGTGGTTCCTTAGAGACGCATAAATAAGCAGACAGGCCACTGATATTGTTGCCAAAAGTACCCCAAAGATAGTTATCAACGCTGCGTCCCATTTTTCTGCATCACGGACGGCCAACTCAATACCTTTAGTGGTCACATCCAGACACTTGCTTTCGTGGTTCAAATGGATGCCACGGACCTCTACGCAAACTTTGTACAGAGTCGCTGGGTTGAGATGGGTGAGGTTATAAGCACGGATGTCGGACGGGACTCTGGTGGTGAATGCTGTCTTGGGGTGGTCCGTTTCAGTCATGGTGTACCATTTGATATTGGGAGCCAGTGTCCCAGGTCCGGTCTTCCAAGAAAGGAATACAGAATTTGTCTCCACTGAGTTGATTATGACATTCAATGAGTCATTTCCAGGCTGTGGGAAATATCCATTTACTTCAACTGAGACCGATTTAAGATCTGCACCAACAAGGTTGTGGGCAACGCATGTGTAAAGGCCGGCTTCATTTTCAGTGATATCGTAAATGTCAAAAGTTCCCTCTGGATGCATATAGTACTTGTCCGAGACGGTGTTGGGAAGGATTCGCATACCGGAGGGAGTTATCCAGTAAATTTCTGGCTCGGGTTCGGCAAACGCGCGGCAATGGAGTGACACCGAGCTACCATTCTGTGTCTTGACATGTCCTGGCATGCTTTCAGGAGAGATAAGCGGCAAGCAGATTTCCATCATTTCCCTGAAGTGGACCTGGCGGACATGCTGGCCCTCGTACTCCGGTGGCTCCACACAATAGAGCGAATCAGGCTCCATAAATCGTATGTTAGTCTTATTCATGTTCATCCATCGCACCACACAGTCACATCTAATAGGATTACTGTGCATGCTAACCTCTCGGAGATTTGGGAGTGACTCGACTGTGATCTGGTGAAGGGCGCTGAGTGCATTTCCATTTAGCATTAAAGTTTCAAGCCGGGGGAGTTTGTAGAAAGCATTGGGGTGGATGTAGGACAGTTTGGGGTTGTTGGTAGCTTCTATTTTTGTCAATTCCGGGAGGTTACTAAGAGAAAAACTGTCAATTGAAACCAGCTCTGGCATGCTATTAATCCCCAACTCTTTAAGATGAAACATGTCCACAAAGTCACCTCTTTGGATCCTGCTGATTGGGTTCTTGTTGAGATCCAAGAATTTGAGATTTTTTACATTTTTTAGAGCTGAATGCGGCACCTCTGGAAATATATTATCATAGAACGATATGCTTTCTAAGTTTTCCAGTCCGGTGAGTGCGTCTTCAGGGAGCTGGGAGAGATTCATTCTGGTGAGGACAAGACTACGTAAGTTCCCAAGTGGTTTGAAATTCATGTTGTCAATTGAAACAACTGGATTTTCACCAATCATCAAGATCTCAAGGTTTGGCATGGCTTCAAACCATTCCCTGCTAATGGTTTTCAGCTTATTCGAATTGAGATGAAGACGCACAAGACTGCTCAGACCCTGGAAAGCCATTGGGGAAATGAACGAGATGAGGTTGTGATTCATGTAAAGCTCTTGAAGGTTGGTTAGGTCCGACAGACACTTTTCAAGCAGCTCTTGTATTAAATTCTCCTCCAAATGAAGTGACAGCAGCTGAAGAAGATTCCCTAAATGGACCTCACTGAGAGACGCAATGTTGTTTTGCGATAAATCAATTTCTGTGATGTTAGCCAAGTAATCCAGCGGCATGTTGATGTTGACTATATTGTTGGTCTGGAGTAGCAGTACTTGTGTCGCCAATGGTAATTTCTCTGGGAGGCTGAAGAGTCCCAAGTCATTGCAGTCAATGGTGAGTGATTCCATGTACACTGAACTCGGGGAAAACCACGGTCGCATCTCGCAAACACAAAGCTTGGGGCAATCCATCTTATCCTCTGCGCTAACCATAAACGTGGCCATGGCCAAGCCGAGAAAAAGGCAATCCACAAAAGACACCTCCTTCATATTGAAATGATTCCCTCCAGTAAAAAAAAAAAAAAAAGTCAGGGTGAATGTATCAGTAGGAACAGTGATTCAAACAGTAATGTGTCATCAGTTGTACTTCCGGAGGTGGCTGACTCACCACCTTTCTCCCACTGCACCTAACTCCAGATTGTGTCTCCCTGTTATGTAGGCGCCCCTTGGTGTAATGACCAATCAGTCAGTTTTGCCCAGGGGACCAAAGCTGGATATCCGAGACAATGGGATGAGAGCGAAAAAAAGTACTTGAAAGAGAAAAATCACGGAAAAACGTGTCCTTGACCAAAATAGTTCTTTCTTGATCTAATGGAGATAGATGTCCTCATTGATTGTCACCACCAGCTTCCAAAGTCAGCAAACCACTCCATTCCCGCCTGAAAGACACAGAGACAAAATGATAATTTAATTTAATGCACACCATAGCCAGACTTAATAAAAACAAACTAGATTGTTTGGAGACTGAAATATAATTAGATCGATGGTGATTCCAATAGTAATATGTGTAAATATTTATTCATTTGGATAATGAATTATGGTGTGTATCACTGAACAGCAATGCAATACACTAGATTGTCCCTTGGGCTAATTCACACTCGTTGTCCCACGGTCGCTCTGGAAACCAGAGCAACCGGAGGAAACCTACCCAGAAATGAGAAGAAAATGCAAACTCCACACAGAAAGACCCGACTGAGTAGGGAACGCAGTTCTATTTAAAATTTTGTATTCACTTAAAATTAAAATTTCAGGAAGTAGCACATTCCCTTACTGAATCAATCAATCTCCAGCTTTTATTTTTAAGTAACTAATATGTTTTTTCTCGCTTCTCTTTTAATAAAAACATCAGTTTATAAGTTAAAGTACTTATAATTGAATAATTGATGCGTTGCCCGAAGTTGCAGATGGTAGTTCAAAGTGCATAGCTTGCCGGTGCTTGGTGAGTATTCCGTGTCATCACTGAGGGATCTAGTCATATATTCAGCTTTGAAATTGCCATACTGATGCATGTTGACATTTATCCGTGCCCATCCAGACTCCAAATTGTAGATTTATATGTGCTTGACCTTCTTAACTTAATTTTGTAGACTTTACTACACAGCCCCACAATATGTCACTCACCCCATCTCAGCGGTGCGAGTCTATTATTGGTGATAGAGAAAGCTTTATTGCGATTCTTAAATGGCAGACATCCTGAGGCTTACGCATTCGCCTTCAGAGTAAGCTTCTTAAATACACTGCAATATGCCAGTCGCTATGGTAACGAGTCAACAAGAGCGGCGGGCGGTGAAAACATGGAGACAAGGAACACGCCACATAAGCAGTTGTGCAGATTCATGTGCAGCTGCTTGTCATGAAGAAACATATGGCCTTGTATGGCTTTGTCAAGGCAGCTTTTTGCAGACAAATCACAGACGATTATACATTATGCGTACAGACAAGGCAGAACGAAACAATAGGTTGCAATCATGTTTTAGAATTCTATTGCAAGGTAGTTTAAAAATATGGCCAAAAAGCTGAGAAAAGTTGATTTTTAGGTGTCCCCTTTAAGTTCGTTAGCATGATCTGGCAGCTAGTATTTCTGTACAGACTTTTTCCCGTGACAGTGTCGCCCCTGTGGCTTCCTGCTGTTGCCTCAGCTCTTGCTGTGTAATTTGTCTCACATAGCTGCCTTTTACTGGAGCTCAAAGCCCACGATGATATTTTAGACCCGTTGGATTTGATTCACACTATCAAGGGAAAAGGCATGAGTGACAGGGCGAAATGGAAAGATTCTGGCAGAGCGGGGTTAGTGCGGAGGCGGCTGCACGAGAAGAAAAGGGGGCCACAGTTTCATTTCATCTTACAGTTTCCACACCTCAGCGCTCACTGGGGAGATGAAGAATATAATAAATAACTATCAAGTAGCGGCAGCAGACACATAGCAGATTTCTATCCAATGTGGGACTTGCTTTGCATATGCACTATTAAAGGCCGTTGAATTAACTGTGTCCTCAAATAAATACAGAAAGCTCAGGTTTGGTGTAATTCTACATTGTATGGCATAATCTTTACGCACTTATAGTATGCGCAACATTTCCATCCAGCCATCCATTACTTTCCACCTTTTTCTTGGCCGGAAAGCAGACGCAGCAGACACACCCAGACTTCACCATCCACACACACTTTCTCCAATTTATCATATTAATGAAAATCAGTTCAGAGGCCTCTAAAAATGAACCCCTGTGTTTAAGCCTTGTATTTGACAAATATGATCAGGAAAGAAAACGCAAAGACCCTCCCACCTCTAGAAAGAGCTAAATAGGATGGGAGAATACTGAGTGACAGGAGGGGGAGTGGAGGAGGAGGTGAGTGAGAGGAGTGTTATTTTCTCCAATGCACCTTGATAATAATCCATGGCACTACCGGGAGCGCTCTGATAAACAGACTTCAGCCTGTGTCCGGCAGCTTTAGATCTCCTCTGTGGGCCTCGTGCTCTGGCCTCGCTCTGTAATTCCGCTCAGAGCACCAGGCGCTCCTTGGCCACCCGGGCTTCACTGGAGCAAAAGCAACTGGCACAGACAACAGAGAGAGACCGAGGTACCGCGGCTACGGGTCTTTGCTTTCTGTCTGTTCTACCGCCAAGACATCCTGGTAATAGGAATGTAATCCGGGTGTTGTTTAAGAGAATGCTTTTTGGTTCATTTGAATTTGGTAGAATGGGGTGTCTGTTAAAAGGTGAAGTGCGGAATTTTGGACACCCCAGAAAATAATGTCTATAAATGTGAATATGGGACATATACAAGACATATAAGACAAGACACAGATGATACATTATTACTACTTAAAATAGTTAAATGTAGTTATTATTATTTTTCCGATTCCTAAAGATCAGTCTTATTAAACCTGTCAATGGCTTGTTCGCAATCATCATTTGGAAACTAAATGTATGTGATTTGAAAGCTTTATAAATGTCCAGAGTCCTCTGTAAGGCTACAATGATCACAGATGAGGACCATCGCCCACAATTAGAATACCACTATAGATCTGTTATGACTTAAATAATTAATGTTATCCGTTCATTTTGGCCATTCAACATTATTTATATTAGTTATATGTTTTTGGTATGAATTAATATCTTAAAATATATGGTGAAACAAATTGAAAAGTAAAGGAAGTCAAACCAAGCCATTTTACAACAAAAAAATACCCTGCATGTATTTGGAAAAAAAATTATGTAACTTCAACATAAAGTGCAACGTTAAATAACTCATATTTTTTCTACCACTCTTTCAGTGGTAGTCAGCCTCAGTCAAAATCCACTATTGCGGGAACAATCTTGAAATTTCAGGCAGCACAAATGAAGGCTTCAAATGGACAATAATAACAAAAGGATACCACTATTATTGCAAATTCCCTTAGTCGCAGCCGCTTCCTGCCCACTCAGTTTAAACACACCCTGGGTTGCCAGCGTTGGCGTGGAATGACAAACCGAAAAGCCCTAATTGTCCAGCATTTGAGATGGGGAGGTACTTTATTGGCTTTTGGCTGGAGAATGGATCAGGAGCAGATGCCTTGGAAGCTGCAGAGGGCACAGATTGGGAAAGATGATTGTCTTTAGTCTAACCGTAATGTTAGCTCGGCCATATTGATAAAACGCAGAGAGGGATTAAGCCGGCTTCACAGGCAATTTGCAAAACGCTCGGTGCTCTCAGCCATCTCTGCATATCCGCTTTCAATTATGGTGTGGACAAAAGATGTGAGAAACGCAAAAGTCCTCATGGTACTACTTTATATTCCAACATTTTGTTATAATCTATGACACTATGGTCTATATCTCAATATGCAATGGAATAACATAAAATAGGAACTCAAACACACTTTTTATTGAGAAACCAAGAAGACAAATTGTGAAATGTATGTAAAGCAATGAAACAATGAGAACTATTTAAGATTTTTTTAACCCTGCTATTTAAGATGGCAGGGTTAACTTACTCCTGCTCCCTTTTGAACAAGATTTATTTTGCATAATTATTAATACATATGTTCTTTGTGTTTTGCATTGTCTATTCAAGGAATTAATATATCAAAGCACAAAGTTGTCTGCTTACTTCTGCCTTAACTTTAGCAACGCAGCACCAACAGCAAGAATGTATCTTTTCATGGTCAAATGCTGCCACAATTATGTCATTTTCTACAATCTATGTGAATCATCAATAAGGTCTTCATGAAAAAAGAAATCACAAACAAAAATTCCCAAGCTCTATCATGTATACGTATTACAAATTTGAAATGAACAGTTAAAGTAGGCCAGTGGGATTAATCATAGAAATGACCTGTTTGAGTTCAGTAGATAAAAACATTACTTAAGCTACATCACAAAGATGAATGTAAAGGCAATGTCATGGTGTGGCTTTTGTTATTTTGGTAAATGGTTTTATTTGAACCTTTTAACAGTTTCCTCAACCATTTGGTAGATAACTTTTTGAGTCACTATATGTACTTGCAGCTTGGAACTGAAATCAACCTCTATCACTTAGTTTGAGGCACTTTTACCATAAAAACTGCATGGTAAGCAGGATCTAGAATAAAACATAACTAGGGGGGAAAACATTAAATAAATGTGTGTTATTAGTTCTCCTACTAATCAAAAAATGAATGAACATTAGATTTGCTGTGGTTTTGTTTATTTTATTTCTTGTCCTGTTCCCTTTTGTTGGCCTGATCTCTCTGTCTCTCTGTGTCTGTGTGTACCCTGTGTTCTTCCCAATTTGTTGCTGGTCCATTATCTTTGTCTGTCATTTTTTTCTGGATTTTCTTTGGATTTTTGAGTTTATTTTTACCATGGGCTTTTTATTTTATTATCCCCATTATTATTTCTTGCATCCCTGCATTTTGGGTCCTCCTTGTTTTCCATCACGTGACAGGGAAAACAAAAAGTACAGTATATGTATAGCTTGATTCAAATCTGCTCTGAGCTTCGGCGTAAGTGATTTTGGGGAATGTTGTGCTGACTGAAATCTGAGGTGACATTTTGTGTGGAAACATGTCACACGCTGCGGATTCAGTGAAACCAAAGCCTGGTACACCGCCCCAGTCCTACATTGTGAACCCATTGGATTTTTCAGACATTACTTTGGCAGACAGGCTATCGAGCAAATGGGCCCTGCAAGGCTTATGTCAATGTACACTTTACTGATTTAGCCAATAAAACCTGACACATGGCATTTGTACGGCTACAGCAATGACGTGTAGCGATATCAGTGCTTTAGTCGTTTAAGCTGTTTTTAAGTTGCTTTAGTATTGTATTTCAAAAGCAATGTCCATGCAAAAAACTGCAACTATTAGAAGATATGGAACAAAATAAAACTCTCACTTATCATGTTTCATCGATATTTGTGCTAACCATTTCATTGTTATGTCTAAAATATTTGTTTTGTGTAAATGTTTTTTAGTTTTGTGAGTACATTTGGATCTGATTATAATGATAAATGACAATCAAGTGTTTTTTGCATGTCAATATTCCCAAAAATGTCTTGCATACACTTTCTAATGACAATACTTCTGACTACGTCCACTCTGAGCTGACTTGATTATGACAAAAAAAAATATATTGAATCACTATTGTAACCGTGGCCTTTTTTTCCGCTATTCCCAAAATCGCAAAATTTGCTGTTCATCCAAAGAGAACACGCAAATTCCACACAGAAGTACTCCGCCAAGGTATTGTCATTGTGAGACATGAGCCTTATTCTTTGCACCACCAAAATGAAATGAAAAAGTGAAGCCGAGCTGGTGTTTTGAAAGGTGTATTATGTGTTATTGTGAATGTGAAAAGTTTTGTGAAATATGAAAACAAATTTTGAGTTGCATTTTCTGTATGAAAAGTGCTGTATTAATAGAATTTGAGTGATAGATTGATTGATTAAAAATAATTGACTACTTAAAATCATGTGAAAGTGTTACACATGAAATGACAATAAAACACGCATCTATCTTTGTGGCTCTCGCTCGCAAAGCTACAGTATTTATTGGTGCCAACCCTGTGCAACGCTGCTAAATAAGTACATAAGCGATTCACTACAAGCAGAGCCGGTACAGAAGAAAAAAGCGTGTGTGGGAGCAGAGGAGAACAACGCATTTTTAATCTAAAGGTAGTTTGAATACAGGGAACTTGAGCAACACACACACACGCACACACATACACACACACACGTTCACATCTGGAGAATAACCACTACACACACAAAGGCCTTTCCAGAAAGTAATTTTTTTCTCAATATGTCCTTTTTCCCTAGCTCGATGACTTAAACCTCTTATAACTATGAAGTCCACACACACCGAACTTGCACAAACCCATTAGTGCGACCCCAGCCCCTAATGCAGCACTCTTCCCCTTGTCCAGCTAATTTCCCATCATGCACTGCTGCACTGGCGGTAATTCAGGCAGACAGACTGAGGAGCAGCAGCAGCGGAGCAAAGGGAAAACCACAATCAAAGAGAGCGGCTGAATGCAGATTTGTCACAGAAGCAGCACTGGTGTGGTGACCTTTAGCTGTGCTGAGATGATTGTTACTACACGTCAGGTTTACTCTTCATGCCTCATCTGCCTCTTGACTTGAGCGCATTCAAATACTATTGGGGAAAAATTACTGAAGCTCTTGAACCAATACAGTTTATTCTTCTACTCTTATGCAAATAATGTAATTGCGTTTCTGACCAACATTGCATTTTATATATATTTATGTATTTATTTTTTGCAATGAGAAAAAATATCCATATCCATATGTAAAGTAATTTGTATATATAAAAAAAAACAATTCTTCAAGTTTTTTTAACTTAAATTATGAAAAACATGAGATTTGGTTTGAAATAAATAGGACCGAACAGGACAAGCACAAATCTTTAACAAATCTTCTCCATGCCGTCACACACACAAACACATAAATAATACATTAAGATTGGCTTTGGGAAGAAAAAAAAATATGTTGCTGCTAGATTTATGGGGCAAAAAAAGAAACCCACTTGCAAAAACAGTCTTGGATCATGTCTATACCAAGAAGTAACATCACTAGGATTATTATGTTTTTATGAGAGAGAAAGAGAGAGAGAGAGAGAAATGAGGAACACACCACTTAAGATAAGTTACCTTAATGTATCACTTTCATACAAGTTTATATTTCTTTGTAATCAAATCAAGTTGGAAATAGAGCTCTTTTAAACATAGATACTGCGGTTACAGAAAAACTGTACCGCTTGTTTACTTGATTCTCCTGTGACTGGAAGCCACCGAATACTTTGGTTTGCTTGCAGAACATTGGGCGGCAATAACTCCCATTTAGTGACAAAGAGAAATGTGCTTAATATTGTAGAGGCAAATGCAATTTCAAGATGGATGCCTGTAATCTGCGCTCACTCCGTACACCCTTTGGAAACGTAGGCCGTGAAGATACAGACATAATCAACCGCACGCCGCCATTACAAACACGAAGGAGGCGCACAAGAGGGGTCGGTTGGCCTCCTGATGCTCAAGTGCACCAGCATATTAGGCTTATCCTCTGACACTTCCTCCAGTTAAGTGAAAGTCTTTTATAGGTCAGGGAGAGGTGTTCACTCACGGAGCTAACATGCGTTCCCAGGTGTCAGCAGAAACATGGGAGTGATGGAGGGTGTAGGATGGAGGGGGCCACCCCCCTCCATCCGATCCGAGCACTCTTTGGCTCTTTCACTAAAACCCTTCAATTACAGTATGAGAGGCAGGCTGTGAGCTGTTAATCCGGCCAGGAACATTACCACCATGAACAATCTGCAGCAAGACAACTGCAGAAAAGAGATTGCGTAATGGCCTAAGTTATGAGCCAAGCATGTTATCTAAGTGGGTAAAGTGCGTAGGTTTGCATAAAAGCACTTGTTATGGAGTTAATGAGTTTCTCCTAAGAGGAAGGGCAACCTCAAGTACATGTGACAAACCTGAAGGCCTAATTATAAAGCTAATCATATTTTTTAGATTTTTATTTTTTTATTTATTTGACTGGGTTAGTATACAGTATGTCAATGAGCATTAATGGTGGAACATATTGTCTATATGCCAAATTGGAGCCAAAACCTAATTTTACATTTGTAGTCCCAGGGAGGCGGGGTCACATTGAGTACCCAACACTTATAGTTCAATAAGCCAATCATCTTTTTTTTTCTTCAAGGCTTGCCCAAACTTTTTATTAAAAGGGCAAGTTTTCCAAATGCTCACATGATACAACTTTTTGGACTATATTTGGCTGTTCTAATGCCAAATATAATATAAATACTAAATGCATGTATTTCTGGGTTAGCAAGGCAGAGGGCCTTATAGCATGACACAGAGGGCCAGACTTTGGACCTACCAGCTGTAGAGAGACTTAATAGAAATTGATAATTTGCATCATTGGTCCATTGGGTTCGGATCCTACTGTTCAATTGCTGTGTTTCTAATTTGTGTTACTTATGTTTTGTAATTTTATACTAAAATTGGCTCTAATTAGTCGCTGCATTTATTCCAGCAAAACATTGGTTGACCATTAGTTGGTAGTGGTCAACGTGAATGTTCCAGATCCTACTTCATAATTGTTCGTGTCAGCTTTATGGGGGCATTGTAAGAAAAATGAAAGGACTGGTGCTGCTCTGCATATCATTGACAAAGATTTTGTTTTGCTGTCTGCTTCTTTCTATTCCATCACCCCTGGAAACTAACAAGACTCAATTCTTTCATGCATTTCACTGCTAATTAGGATGACATTTGACAGCAGAACAAAAAGTATGTTGGCTTGTTAAGGTACAGTGCTTTGTCCGTTGTTGCTAGGTAATGAAGCCAGTCTAAGTTTGACCAAACACATTTGACCTTGATTCATGAAAAAGGTGAAGGAAATGCAAAAGAAGAGGATTTAAGATTAAATCCTTGTATTTGGTCGCGTCTTATTTTCTTTTTGTTTTACATGCATTTTGATCTGTGTTTTTAAATTCTTCACATGAATTGTTTTGCCTTTAATTTAATAATGTATCATGGTACACTACCCCTGTTACCCCATCTCACAATCCAATATTTCACACATTTTTTTTTTTGTCGGATTCTTAAAAAAATAGTTTACAACACAGACACACGAGAAGGCAAACTCAGAAAATTAGAATACTTTTCAAAGTTCATTTACTTCTGGCATTCAATGTGCAGCTAATATGTCACTCATTATACAGAAAGTGAGATGCACTATATCCAGGCTTTATTAGTTGGTAGATAGTTGGTTAATAACAGCTTCAAAAAAAAACATAACAAATATATATTTTCTGAAATTGGACTTGAAGCCATAATCATCCAAATAATAAAAAAGAATTGGCATATGTCACTGCATGCAAATGAGATGATTTCACATTTTAAGTTAAATTGCAAAAATATATGAACTTTTGACCTATATTCTAATTTTCTGAGTTTCACCTGTTCAAACTGTTCTTTTTAACCTTAGCGAAAACAGATACGCTCATTAATCAGATGCATCCACTAGCCGTCCCATACCTCCTCTCCACAGTCATTTTGGGAGTCTCCCGATAGCACAGGGCTAATGATTGGAGTCTAAATTTGGATTGGGCCAGGTTTCACATATCACAGCTGTCAAGGTGAATGCTTCCCAGGACACCAGAAAAGCAAAGTTTGATTAGAGATCCGCCAGATATGACCATTTTTAAATAAAAGAGTGCATGCATGTGGATAATTGTTAGTACAGCTTAGTGGATTGTTCAGCCGGACACGAGCCGAAAGTGCAGATTGTCCTCTTTATGATGTCAATGATTGTGGGGACCCTCAATGAGTGAAAGACTATTCTTGCAGTTCTAAGCCATGTTTTATCCGTTTGACCTTTTGATCTAATGAAAAGCAGCACGACACGCGTTGATACCATAATATAATCAAGGTAAACATGCAGACTTGGATTGTGTTGCCAGCTTTGATCAACACTCCTTAATACGTAACATTACCACTGTGTTCCGTTAGATGAGATTTTGTATCAGACCCGTGCAGGAAATCACATTTTTAGATGGTCAATTATACGCTTGTTTTGTTTTTCAGTTAATGTGATTTGAAGCAGTTTTCACTTTGGAGGGAAATACTCCATGTTAGGCTGATTCAAATTCTAACCTATTAATACAAGAAACAGGACAAGACAGGAATTGGTCTTTAAATTATAAATAAATTCCTGTTTTTATAGTTTGTCAGATCAAACGAGCACAAGGTTGTACTCTTTGTAAAACATTGAAAATCTACCATGAATAAGTCATAATTATATAATATTGAAAAATCATTAAAAATACATAGAGAACGTATATATCTATTTCTTTTTAAGTTAACTTGGATATTGTTCCTTGACTTTATATCACGGTGTATTCGCACAAAATTTGTCAACATGTGAAACCACCAAATAAGTTCCAAATCTCCAAAATGAATTACCCCCTCTTTAATTGGTTTCACTTAAATTTAACTCCGTCACTGGTTATAATATTAAGTCAGCGGGTGATTCCCAAATGTGGATGCTCCTGAGAATTAAAAAAAGCAACTCTCGTCACAATTGCCAGAACAATTGCAACTACATATTTTCCCGAAATCGTTTTTGACGCTCCATCGGTCGTCCAATGGTGCTTTAGCGACTGCACCAGGAGCAGATTTGGGGCGGGGAGCTTCAAAACGCATCAAACACCGTGCTTCTCTGCAGCTCTCTCGGGTTTAGCGGAGCAGCGATGATTACTTTGTTACAGGTTGGACAACATTAGCCTCTGCTTGACCTTCACTTTCATTTTCTCTGCAAACCACAGCGAGCATAATGGCAGGCGGAACGAAACAGCCCGAGTTTGTCAGACCTAAGTAGGGGAAATAAGTCTGTGTGTGTTTAGGTTTTTGTAGGCAGCGCATTGGCCCCTTGGGGAGACTATTATGAGATACAGACAGTTTAACAAGCCGGCATTGCCTTTGCACGTAGCTACAAAATGTATTTGAGATAGAAAGGTCAAGTGGAATGTAGGCCCGGCTTTCTGATAAGTTCTGTGGGGTTTTAAAGGACAAATCTCATGCATTGTTAGTATTATATTTCCGCACTTAAACGTGATTTGGCATTTCATGTGATGTAATAATGATTATGAAGATGGGTTGCACTATTCTTTCAGAACGCCACTTCACATTGGAAATTACCAAAACTAATGTAGGGACAATACTTTTGTTTTAAAGACGGAGCGCTGCTCTTAGTGTGATGTCATAGTGAGAGAAGGGGTTGCATGTTGGAGTTGTATGTTTGTGCCAGAATTTCTAGATTATAGCGTGGGTAGATCCGGAAAAGAAAGAAAAAAAAGACAACTCCAGGTCTGTCTTTGATGAGGAACAATGTTGTAATATAGATAAAAGCTCAACTGAGTCGATTTTGTGTAATCTTTCAGCTGCTAATCTCTGACCACCACATCACTCATTCACTCAGCACGTTCAGACTGTTGTTTTGGGTGACAGGGAGAACTAGAACTCTTGGAGGAAACCATCTAGACAGCCGCCCAACCACCCTACAATAATTTGGAGACATTTTTGTAAGAAATGGCACTTCATCACACATTTTTACACCCTTTGTAGCTACCAACATTGTTTTTCTTCACAAGAAAGACTTTTTAGTAAATATGGTTTTACTGCACTAAACTGTTCAGCTGCTCAGCTGCATGGGAACGACTGGGGCCAGGCTCATGGCAAGTCAGGAGATGATGAATGGGTTAAAACTAGGGGACGACAGATTTATCGGTTTGCCTATTGAACTGTACGAAATCTCACAAGACTTAGGTTATCGGCTGAGATTTCACAGATATTTTTTTACAGACCCACTCAGCCACCAACTCATTTTGTCAAAGTTGACCCAAAATAGCAGGGGATACAAATGTTGTTGTGTTCTAATCGGTGCATCTGTTGGAACTAAAACGTCTGCAGCAGTGACTGACGTCATAATCACAAGTTCACAATGTCATCCATTTATTTCATCGTATTTGCAGCAAGAGGATTTGTTTACATATGCAATAAGCTACTTCTAATGTTGACAATCTTTACTTGCAATACATATACTATATCCACACACAGTACATAATATAATTCGGTTGGTTCCTCGTTACAATGGCGGTGAAATATTAGGTTAATATTACACATTCCTGCTCCGACTTTACACAAAATTACTGAAGTTAGTATGAATGAAGCCACAAACCTGTTACATGATATGTTCTGACGAGAAAATATGCAACACTCACAACTGTGCTATCAGATTAATAAGAAATCATCATCATACCGATATGTTTGGTCATTTCTTTGTTTGTCCTGATATTGCAGTAGCATGCCTGTATTTGCCAAATTGTCTTGTGCATCACTCGTCTCCCGCTGTGCCAAATCTGTCTTCCCGGATACCTGCGCTGCCATCTGCTCTGCTCTGATGTTTCCTTCACTCTCTGTGCCTGTATGTTCCCCCAGCGCTGACGCCATACTACACAATGGAAAATAGTATTTGGACACACCTCAACAAATCTTGTGTTAAAATGTACCAGAGACAGGGGGATTTTAATAAAAAACAAACTAATGATAAAGAGAAGGAATGGTTATGCTATTGTCTGATTATCTGATTTGCAGTTATTAGACAATTATACGGATATGGTATGAGGATTAGGGTCTTTAAAGATGCAGTGTTTCTTTTTTATTTCACAGGGTATGCTCGTATAATGGACAGAGTTAAGCAGTAAACTCCAGCTCCAAGACAGCTAGCACTACTGTCTGACAATTACATGTAGCTTCACCAACAAAGCTTCTGTGCTAATGGGCAAAATTCATTCGTATTAGCCTAATTTTTCAGAGTTTTACATTTTAATATGACAACATCGACAATAAAAAAGTAAAGAAAATTAATATGGATATAACTGACCTATGGACTGCCATATATTCCTGAATGTAGCGTTAAAGTGCTAATAGCATGCCCTGGAATGGATCATTCTCATGTGTCCTGAGATCAGAGAGTGGAGCTTGACCATTTCCTCTTCTCTATAAAACATTCATCATCAAATCTGACTATCACTTGACTCTATCTTAATGTCACAAACAGGCACATAATCTATACTCTAAAAAGTTTGTATCTTTTCATTCTTCTCTATTAATGGAAAAGGCAAGTTTCACAGTGTCAAAGTGGGATTTTAATGAGAACTTGCTTGTCACTTCTTCCAACAATTTTTTTTAATATATTTAAAATGAATGAATCAGGTTTCAGTTTTTCCAAAATGTTGAATTATACAGTGCACTTTGAACCTTATCCATGGTTCATGAGAGACGTTGCATATTTTTATAGGAAAAATTGCAATTAGTTTTCTTTAGAAGACAAAATGCAAAATCTCCTTTTTAAAGCTTTTAACCGTTACATCCTTGCTTCATATTATATCCATCCACGCTAATATATCAGGAACTTCTGGCTCAAATGTGTAACTCTTCTGTCCAAAAGTCTTTTAAGTCTTTTAAACCAAATGTATTACAATCGCATGGGTGTGTCGGCAGCAGGTAGTTAAAAAAAAAAAAAAAAAAAAGTACCTCTGATATTGGCAGAGTAAGAACTATGGGGAGGCTGCATTTCAGATTCATCCTGCTAAAAACAGTCTTCCTGAAAATGAGACAGGCTTCTTCTGACAATGGTCAAATCCAAGTTAAAAACAGTTCTGTTTAGCTGTGCACACAACTGAAGGATTTTTCTTCACTCTTTTGTACTGTTATTATTTTGAATGGCTTTGTTTCTATCAAATTTTGTTCAGCACTTTGAGTTGCCTTGTGTATGAATTGTGCTACACAAATAAACTTGCCTTGCCTTGGGTAGTTACAGTCGGAAAGCATTTAATCATATTCAAATTAAGATATCATTTCATATTCTAAAACATGTAGTCTCATTATTGTCTTTTCTAATGTCAAAAAATAATGAATCCTACTTATTACTAATTGGGACCAACTCAAATCACACAAAACTGTAATACACATAAAATATGCCCTTTTCACGGCAAACGCGATCAAGATTGTAACTACAAGCTATGACATTGTTACACGGCTGTCTACAGTTTAGCTTTATCCTGCCTTATCTAAATGTCCTCATCCATCTCAAAGATAAATCGCTCTTCAAGATGCTAATAACGTCTATAATTAAACCTTTCCAGTCAAGAACTATGGAAACAAGGCTTGGCGCATGTGTTAGCAGTGGAACCGGGAGTGCTTGGGGTCCCTCCCTCTGCCTTTCAGTCCATTGATTTACTATTAGACTTGTGCTAGCCCAACGAGAGTCCATTAAGGCGACCGTAGCGTGTGGTGTGTATGTATAATGTCGCCGTCCTGTATGTACGGGTGCGTCTGCAGGTGTGACTCGGCCTCCAACCTCCCCTACTCTGCAGCCGTATGTGGCCATGAATCAAAGGGTTGAAAGCTGTTAATGTAAAATCAATTCTCCGGATTAACCACTGAACCCTGTTGTTTTTTTTTGTTCCCTGCACCCAGAAGGAGAGAAGGGTCATGCGTGGGCTGGGCAAAGGACTGACACTGCTTTTTTAGTAAAATGTGGAGATGCAAGACCAAGCTTAAAATGTTTAAAACGTTTCACTTTGACTGACTGTATGTCTAGGCTAGGTAAGTATAAGGCATGATAATAATAGTCCTCGTATGTGTTGTAGTTTATCAGTGACGGAGACACCCTGCTGGGAGAAGTAACCTAATCACCATCCTCTCCTTTCTCCTACTTGTCATTATACAGTATGACTTCACGTCTGTTCATTGCTATTCATCTATTGTCCCGATAACTGAATTCTGGAGCAACAATGGAAACTGGAAGAAAGCTGACTGAGTGAGGGTTGTCTTCACTTTTTCACTTTTTTGTTTGAAAAAGCTGGAGAAAAAAAACAAACATGTGAAAACTAGAGATAGAAACAAACGGTTTAGAGTGTGAGATGGAGAGAACTGTGGTTTTATTCCTTTTTACAGTTTCATTTTTGGAGTTTTCAATATAAAATTGAAAACTCCCTTTAAAACATTTTCACATGTTGAGCTATTATCTGGGGACACATGCAATGTGATTTAAAATGAAAATGTTATAAACAGGCACTCTAAGGCACAACAATTAAATAAAGTGTATTTCACTCCACTCCAAATACGTTTTCCTGACTGAAAATACTCGAGTAGACTTTTTGCACATTCCTTCTTGAAACACAGCCAAAGAATGCTCAGACTGTAAAAAAAGCACATTTCGCGGCGACAAAGCGCACAGCTAGGGGCCCTTGTCTAATTCCCATCGCGCTGCATCTATTAAAATTAAGCCCAGGTATTGCGCTTTAAGGCAGCCGCTGATAAGGTCAAAGGCGTAGCGAACATTCCAACACTCGTTTCTGCCTGGACATAATCGCACTCACTCTTGACAAAAATCTGCATAATATAACGCACATTGCAATGACAGAGGGAGGTGTGAGCCGCGGGAGGGGGACTAGCCGCATATCCCTCAAAGTCAGCCATAAATTTAATCTGCAGGTGCAAATACGGGCATTGATGCTGGCTTCAAGATGCTCAGCTATCTATATGTATATGAATTATATATGTCTGGTCAAGGGGCCACAAGCCTGCAGGGAATACGTTCACGCCAGACAGAATCAATCATTATATGCCACTGAAATGCGTTTATTGCTGCCTCAGACCTCTCTATTATGATTTCATGGGGTTCGATATGGATTTCTCTTTCTGTTTTCGCCCTTTCTCTGTTGCCGTAGCAGTTGAAGAGCTAGCAGATGGAAATGGCACACGTGTTTTATTTAAAAGCTGTGGTAAACGGCAGTGCACTCTCGCAAATGTGTTCGCCGACATACGTGTTCATGCATGCTTACGTGTCCATGTATTTTTCACACATTATATTGTCAGCTCCAGCCGCTTATGCGCTAAAGTTCCGACCTTGGTTTTTGTCTCTGTGAGAAAAATCTGTAGCCATTGGTCCAGTATGTGGGCAGGAAATCCTAATGCTCTGCTTAAGTCAATGTGCAGGTATATGCTTGTGTAATGTAAGGAATATACTAAAATCATAATTGTATTAGTTTAAAATGCTAAAAGCAATATTATACATAGAAACATGTCATTAATTTTATAGCCTTTGTTAATAAGAGTATAGAAATCTGGAAAAAATGAGCTGCCTCATTGTGGGAACAGACAAAATAGACATTTTTAGATCAATCTTTTTGTCAATATAGCTTAATTAATTGGGTACATTGACGTTATGAGCAACACAATGCAGCCATTTTGTAATTCTAAAGATAAGACCTAACGATAATAAGAACAGGTTTTATGACTCAGATAACCCTATAATGACTGCGGAAATAAATGTGTGAAAATGGGATTTTTAATCAAAAAACTCAATGTGTAAGAAGTCATCTCATGTTCTCCAGGGGCATCACTTTGTTTTGGTCTAATGTTTGTAAAAAATAAAAAATAAATAACACATTCACTGACCTAACAGAATCAAAACGACCAATCCATTACATTGGTTCCTCGTTTATCGTAGGGTTATATTCTAAAAAATACTTCCCAAAAAATCTGAAGATATATTTATTTATTAACTCATGAATGCTGAAGTGAGATTACAATAACGAGAGATCCAACCCATCCGTTGTCGTTCTGAACGCTACGGCGGGTCTGAGGGCTACGGGAAGACCGCTGTGATCCTATGAACTAATCACTGAGGTGCAAGTTTCCTTCTGACTTTAAATAAAGGTAAGGTCATGGTATAGCAGCGGTTCTAAAAATGAGAAGCACGCTGTAAAAAAACAAGCATACAAAATTGCACACAAACAAGTCTGCGAAACAGCGACGCAACGCAAGGTGAACTGTGTTATAGCGAATGACCACTGTGATATAAAGAGTCATTCATCACAGCCCTAATCGTAATATATCTTGTCTTACTCCTTACTCCAAATATAAAAATAATTGTGACTTTGCAGGAGACAATAGGAAATGTCACAATGTGCATAGAGACCAGACCACGCCCCCCTGACCTTTGATACGGTCAGAAAAAGAAAGGCCGAAATGTCACGAAGCTACGCAGGTGTGCATTTTTATTCAGCTCATCTCACTGCACTTTCTCTGAATCTGGTGCCCGAAGCCGCAGATGTTGAAGTAAAGCCACGATGGAGCTGAAATATACAGTAGGTCACATACAAATCTCATCAGGATTCTGTGTACTATCATATTAAAAATCAGCCAAACGATAAAGTTGAGGTGCCTGAGGTTTTTTTTTGTTTTAAAAATAACACACTTTTAACAGTATATGGTTATAATGTTTGCATACATGCAGTACGAAAGAGCCCTGTGAGTCACCATTTGACACATTGGGCTGAGAGTGGATTGGCTGAGTCAGGGGTATTCCCTCTTTTTAACTTTTCCGTCTAAAAAAGCTGTGAGATTTGAGGCCAAAAATACATGGATTGTATAATAAAGTTCAATTTTTTGAGGTTTGAAAGAGAATCCAGTTTTATTACACATGTAAAAGCATGTTTTTAGCTATCCTTAAATAGTAAAAAAAAAAAAATCTAATCTCAATAGACGTATGGTCAAATCGTATTGCATTCTAGACGACATTGTTCATTGCTAATGTGAGAGCGCATCAATATGTTCGCTGAGTATTCCATGCTGCAGATCTTGGGGCAACTCTTTAAAGTCATTATGGAAAATTGGTTTAAATCTTTATATTAATTTGTCAGTGATGAATACTCGCAGCGCCTTGGAGCTAACAGCACAACACACATATACACACACACACACACACACGTTATTTTTCAAGGGACAGAAAATTCAAAAGGCTAACACAATCATGTGCGTCTGCTTCAGTCTTTCCCCAGTCGTAATCAGACTGCGGTAATATTTAATGGGACCAGTTGTGCCTACAGTAAGATAAGACGGAATAGAATCGAAATGCCAGCTTTTATTCAGCTATAGTGAGAAGGAGACATAAGCTTTGAGCATCTACCGATTCTCAATACTGACAGACAAGTGAAGGCGGCCTTTTTGTCACTGAAACAAGGATGAATGAGGAGAAAACGGATCGAAAAGTGTCATTTATGGTTCTTATCTTGCATCATGGAAGTAACAAAAGGAAGTCTGAATGAAAGGCTTTAAGACATATCCTTAAGTCAAATGAACAAACAAGGATTTCCGCACCAATGCACCTATTCCCCGTATTTAATATTTGTTACCAGTATGAGTGGACTAGGATTGCTGAATGAAACTAGCATAATTTAACCTAAACCTGAAGTATGTAACCCTGACCCATAACTGAACCTGTATTTGAAGCTTTTAATGAGAAGCTTAAGAAATACAGTTCATGCATATTTATGTATTCTTTACAATGAACACATCTTTTCAAAAGCATTGAAAGTTTCAATTTCACCTCACTTCGGAAAAAAACCCACAAATGCATATTATTCCTCATAATTATTCAAGACTATGCTGCATGATGTTGTTGGAATTTCTGGAGCCTCCTCAGTGTACACGCATTTTAAACAGTTGATTATGAATTGGATTCTGTCCCAGTTCTCCTTGCGTTTATAGAACTGCCTCCACAGACTCCAGCCTTGTGCCAGTGGAGCAGTGGAACACCCATACGCTGCTGTCAGCCCCCCAGCAGCACAAGGCCACTGCAGCTATACTCCCTCCTTGTGTTTTCACTCATAGATCAATAGGCAATCTGCTTAGCCACTCACGTTAAGTGCATAACCGGTTGTAGATATGTAACATTGATTTGTTTTGAACAAATGTGCCAAAATTAATGAAGAAGCTGCTTCTCTCTTTTTTTTCATCACCAGGGAAACAGTGCACATAGCCCAAAATTGTGGTTGTGTTATAATTACGCATGTGGATTTGCTGATCTGCTGTAAACAGAGTTGGTTTGTGCTCACTTTGGTCTTATTATGAGGGACATTTTTATTTCACTGAAGTACAAATGCAGATGGCCAGCAATTAGATAGAGGAAGGGGGTCGGAACAATGCATATACTGTGACATTGGTAGAGCTGGTTCTGAAAGCCCCCCCAGACCTTTATTTAATTTAATTTACAATACTTTTGGTGAGTCTAACTAAGGCCACGGTGCACCCTATTGTATCTGTGACGTCAAAACAAAACTTAGACGCACGTGCAAATGGCAAACACAAAAGCGTAACGCCATTACTTTCAGCTGAACTGTTGAAAATCACATTTCACTTATTATCCGTGAATCTGCCTCTGAAACATTCACAAAGAATCCATTTGGCAGATGACACGTTCAGGGGTGAGCCGGGGCCGAGAGCCCACAGCGGCACAGGAGCGCACGGCACTGATGGAGAGCAGCACAATAGTTCACAGATTAGTGCCTCTCTTCTCCTCATCCTCGTCCTCATCCTCGTCCTCATCCTCGTCCTCATCCTCATCCTCGTTCTCATCCAGTGGCAGGTGCTGGACGATGCCTCGCTCTTAATCGCGTTAAATGTAGAGGAGGTGCAGCTTGTGGACATGGCGCCTCCAATGCCAAGCGAGCACTGCGACATTAACGAGTGAGGGGCCTGCTTAATGTGGACGGGCTCTGGCTGCGCGGGTCAGTGGCCACTTTGTGTTTGCAACAGGAAGGTTTGAGCGGAGAGTAGGAGTGATGGAGGAGGGAGGGTGGCCACCATTCTGTGGATTTCTAGGAGACGTGTCTGGCGTGCACACTAAGCAGGACCTGGGGACACGGACCTGTCAGTCCATCAATCCTCGGACACATGCACGCGCCCACATGGAAGGGTATTCCAAAACCAGTCCTTTTCATAGAGTAACCATGCCCGTGCACGTCTTGTGGTGCAGTTATAAGCTGCATAGTTGCGCAAACGCGCGTATCAACAGCTAAACAAGATTTAAGGCCACTGAGAGCTCGATATTAAATACACGACAGTTGGTCTCCCTTCCATCAACACATTTCAGCACTGGACTTCCTTTGAACAGCCGCCAATTGCCAGACAATCTATTTTTTGTCTCCTTTTCATTAACTTGCGCATTCTGGTCACGGTGATATATCGGTGGTTTTGCAGCTAAATCAATAGACTTACCAAGTGTGAGCTCAGTATCCAACGACGCACTATTGTTTGCTATAATCCCATCAAGTTCGCTGCTCCAACGACAAGACGCTGCGCTCTACAAACGACCAGCCAAACGACCAGCCACCGCCGAGTGCTCGGGAAATGTTCCCACAGTTTAGCAGAAGCCAGTTTTTTCCACTAGCAGAAGGCAGAATTTCTTCAAAAAATAGTGAGACAAGTTCCAGTGCTGAGTACGGTGCTGCAAGGGCACAACGCACACGTTCCCGTGTCCTTCCTCCGTGTTCACAGCCGCTGCTCAGGACGCATCTCTCCCTCGATCAAGTGTCAGGTGCAGCACAGAGATGCTCCCGTCTCCTCAGCCCTCATTACTATGAGACCCGCCCCGACTCTGTACCAGGGCCAATAGGACAAGAGGAGCGCGCAGTATCCGCCCTCTGATTGGTCCTCAGCAAACGCCACTCACACCCCACCGCCGTCAGCAGCCTGCGTCTGCAGCAGCAGAGCTGAGGCGCGCTTCATGTCCCCAGAAGAAAACCTCATGTTGGTGCTGTGGTTTTCTAACTCTATAGCAGTGCTCTGAGTGACCGAAAAAAAAGTGCCGTTACTCTTTTTTATTTTTGCCCAGGGGAATGTTTGCATGTTTTTAATGCAAGAGAATGCACTTCCTGTTCCCAGAAATTTGATTTACAACTGTCAACGAACATAATACATCAATTATATACATCCATTTAGGGATACGCTTGAGCTAGAAAAGCATGCTTCAGAGCTACTGAAATAAATTAAAAATGGTAGTGAAAGAATGTTGAATAAAAGGTTGTTGACATTAGACACACACACACAGAGCACTTGTATCTAACCAGCAGGACTGGTAGGTTTGACGCTGATTCTGGACGTTTTTTTTGTTTCATTAAGTCTTGCGTCTTAATATTTACTGTCAATGGTCTGACACCAGCCCCCAGAGACCATGAGCACACAGACTTTGGATTTGTGTTGCTACATCAGTTCTCTGGGCCGTACTTTCCTCCACACTTCTCCATAGATCACACAGTGAGAGCATCAGTGTAGTCCAGGGGTCTACCAGTAGCTCACCAGCCCCTTTCAGGTAGCTACCCAAAGGAATTTAGAATTTAACACATGATCTTGAATGATTCACTTTTGAGTTGTTAAATATCTATTATAAGTATAAGTAAAGGGTTATACAGTATTATGATATTTTTTACATCAGTAATTATTAAAAAGGGTAGCTCTTTGCCTCTTCTGTTGTATGAAAGTAGCTCTCTGATTGAAAAAGGTTGGAGACCCCTGGTAGTCAGTGCGTCTCTGCGCACTTGGCCAGTGTGAGGAGAGCCCATATTATAATAATAACTGGATAGGGTATTACTAGCTTATAGCTGTCCCACCCATGGGCACAGGGGGCACCCGTGATACTGCAGACTAAATTCACGTGGGCTACCCAGACATTTTCCCATAGAACTCAATGTAAACTAAACCAGCTCGACCTCAGCTGACAGAGAACCTACACCTTTCATAAAGATCGAATTTTGTGGGGATTTTAGTGTCCCTTGTCATCCTGAACTTTTTTTCTTCTTAAATCCTTCAGTTTTCTTTAAATCTACACTTTTCTGCCACAAACTCTGCTCGTTTCCATCCCGCTCTGGCTCCGCTCTACTCTACTGCTGCTCTGATCAGCAGCTCTGATTGGTCAGAGCGCGGCCGAGCCCCTCTGTGCGCGTGCATGTGAGCCACACACGCGCATTTGGCGCAACGCATCATGGGAGGCGTATCAGTCATTGAGTAAGTGCCGGTACGGCAAAAGCACGCTCTTGGCTCATGGGTAGGTGGCGGTACGCACAAGAGCTATTTTTGGAAATGCTGGTATCGTGCACCGGCGTGTACCGGCGTGTACCGGCGTGTACCGGCGTGTACCGGCGTGTACCGGCGTGTACCGGCGTGTACCGGCGTGTACCGGCGCATAAAGCACTGCTCTATAGGTCGATTGACTACGAACTGATTAATACAGTCGTATGGAGTCACATGCAAAT
Organism: Knipowitschia caucasica; assembly: GCA_964034765.1. Lineage (NCBI taxonomy): Eukaryota > Metazoa > Chordata > Actinopteri > Gobiiformes > Gobiidae > Knipowitschia > Knipowitschia caucasica. The sequence goes on from OZ035823.1 coordinate 31,001,075, forward strand.
TACTTTTAAGAAATCATTTGATGTCTAGGCTGGAGACAGTTCCTTACTTTCAAACCACAAAATATTGATCAAAAACAATCCAAGTTAAATGTGTTGGTATCTAATTCACTCTCACCACAAGCTAGAGCTGGGATCCAACAGGGGATCAGCGGGGATAAAGAGCCATGCTTATCCAAATAAGGCTGCAGTTCATTTAAGACACGTTATTCCAATATTTTGGCTAAGAATGTAGCAACATTAGAAGAGTCAAAACTTCGGCCTCTTAAGGATATGTTCAATCAGGTTGAATAAGGAGGAACAGGGTCTATTGGGCTTGAAGAAGCTTTCATTTGATTCACATTTTTTGAAGTGACGACGGCAGCAAACATCGGCTTTCTTGTCATTATGCAAAAATCAAATAAAGACAGTACTGTATGTTGCTGTCTGATTTATTCACAAAATGTTTTTACTTTTATTTATGCATTAAGGTGTTCCTTCGAGATTAAACCATAATTCAAAAAGGGTCCGTATTAGCGGACGAACATTCTTTTTTTTAATTAAAAGCATTTCATTATTTTCTTGATGCAAATCATGCTTGATGGAGTATAGAAGCAACAAACAAAAAGAAAGACATTGTCATGAAGTCAAGCAAAACAACCAATAGAGGATTCTGAAAAGTTTCTCGTGATGCTCTAACGCCACTGTGTACCGTTTTATATTCTTAGTCATTAAAATGAATACATCTTTTTCTATTTTTGTGTGCACTAAATTACCCCTGTACGAATCGTTACAGAGCCTCCCGCCTCTTCCGAGAGCATAAGGAATGTGCCATCAGTCCATTGCAGATGGATGAAGTGGCAGCACTGACCAGCAGCATCAATACTGGTGTCTACTGTTCAGACGTATAGCAGCATTAGATGGAATGTGCTTCTCGCATGCAAAAGTTAAGTACATTTGTGTCAGCTCTGAGATTTACAGCTCACTCCTGATGCTGCGATAGACACTATGCTGTAACAGAGTGGGCCCAGGCAAATTCAAGTCTTGAGATTCTTGCATTGTCAGTGTTCGGATGAAGACTTGTGTGTGTATTAAATGTACTGTAAATATTACTTTTGTTTCTCTTTTGTTTTCTGTTGACTCAAAACAACACATCTACTATTCCACAAAAGTAAAATGAAAAATAGAGACTTATTTATTCAGTCATTGTTAAAAAAACCCCCATTATATTTCAATTGAAGACCAGGTGCCAATGCACCCATATGGGAAAGACACATCTTCGAAAGAAATGTAGCAAAGAACATGTCCACAGTTTTTACTAGATACATTTTTGAGAGTGTTTAGATTCACAAATCCACCATAAGATTCTTATCTCTGAAAGACCTAGTGGCTCACATCATGCAGAGATCCTATGGTTTTTAGAATGTTGTCTTTCATTCTTCAATCATCTCCAAGATCATAAACGAGCAGATAAAGCAATTTAATTCATGTATTTTTCTGCCTCTTCTTTTACAAAACAGATTTCAATGTAAGATTGATATACTGAAAAAGATCATGAGAAACCTTATGACTTAAATTTTTGCATCACAAGGATTCGCCCAAGAATTACGCAGAAATTGACTCTAAACAAAGGTATAGTTACCAAAGTCACTAGGAAAGATTTCTAAGCTGGCCTTCACCACAATTTAAAACTACAGGCTATTTGGAATGTTTTGATGTCTCATGAACGCAGAACATTATAAGTTGGTCTTTCATATCTGATAACAAAAATTGGACTAGGCTTTAATTCGTGATTTTTAAGTTACTTCATGGACCACTGCTTTTTGGGAACTAAAATAAAACATGTTTTCAGTGTGTGGAGGTTTTACAGCCAGTACAAAGTGTAATGGGCCAGTGATTTTAAACTATTGTGCCAGGTACCATGAGAAATAGCAGTATTCCTTCAATGTTGTAGTTTCAAAACCAAGGGCAGAACCATAATGAATCTGAAAAGCACTCGCACAGCAGAGACCTCTGCCAAGAGGCACAATTCCATTCATAAAAATAAAAAAAAAAATACTCCTGGATCACCTTCCAAATTCTAATTGGTACTATTCCCATTTCAGAGCTTCACTGATACTTTCATAAAAAAATCTGCCCATAAGATATAGATAAACCTTTAATGTCCCTTGAAATAAATTCTTCAGAACATAGAAAAAGGAACGTACAACAATACAATACGTAGCGATGAACAGGGAGGGACAAGGACTGAATTACAGACTTTTTAAGAGCAGCTATGGCTGAAGGAAGGGATCAAACTCTTGCTGAATCTTTCTTCCACCCTAATATTCTGTAAAAAAAAATAAAAATAAAGTCATGACAAATGTGACCTAATTGGTAACTGTTTGCAGTGGTGTGCCGCTGAGCCTCTTTCATTGATGATACCGTAAATGCAATGTCTCATAAGAGGCCTCCAAAAAGCATTTCAAGCTTGCAAGATGATAGTTAAACATAAAACAAGCCCGAATTGTGGACCTTTCTACAAGACTAAACGACCCAGTATAAATATCACCTTTATTCCACTTTGCACAATGTTTTATACTTAGTGTGCACAGTCAGAGCTGTTTCTTCTACGGTACTTTTAATGAAATTGTATTACCCATGTGAACCGCAAATGCCAACCAAACTGTTCATAATGATTATCTTCTCCCACCAGAGCAGGGCAGGAGTGAGAGGTACTGTTTAAAGAAGCTATTTTCATACCTGCACATATTAATTAAATACAAGAGTTTTTAATCTTTGTTGTTAATCATGTCATGGTGTGGACATTAGTTCCCTGTGGCTTAATTTCAGTTTGACTATTGATTGTCTGCCCCCCCGATGTGTTTCACGCCGCCTCTGTTCGACCTATACCCACTGTCTACACCAGCCCAGGTCTAAGCTGTCCACCATGGGAGACAGGGCCTTCCAGGTCGCAGCTCCACGCCTCTGGAACGCCCTCCCAGAGACTCTGAGGGTGTCGCAAAGTGTGGAGGTCTTTAAAAGTGGCCTAAAAACCTTTCTTTTTAATCAGGCCAATGAGAGATTTTATTAGCTTTTAACCCTATCTTGTTGATGTATTTATGCACTTCTGAGTATTGTTGTTTGTGGTTTTTGTATTTTAATCCGTAGCACTTTGAGGTTTCCTGGAATTGTAAGGTGCACTGTAAATAAAATGTATTATCATTTTTATATTTAGTATTACCTGTGTCTGTCTGTGTCTATATGTACCTGTGCTCCTCTCCACTTGTTGTTGGTCATTGTTCTGTGCCGTCCTTTTACTGATTCCCTGGATGTTCGAGTTTTGTTTTCACTTGGACTTTTATTTTATCATCATCAAACAATTATTTTTGGCATTCCTGCATGTTGAGTCCCCCTCCTTTCCACAACATAACAATTCATATATGATAACCCATGTGTGTCATAGATTATGACAATGAAAATGTTTCTCCAAATGTAACTACTGCCTCAATCCTGTAACTGCAGCCTCGGTCCTCAATCTTTAGCCTCAGTCCTAACCAGTGTTGGTCAGTAACACGTTACTGTAATCCAATTAATTTTTCTGAGCAAAGAGTAAAGTAAGTGATTACATCTGCAAAAAAGTAATGTGATTACAATTACTTGCATACAAGTGACGGTAAAAATATTTGTAAACATCTAGAGAAAAGTCTACTTAAGTTTACTTTCATGTTGATGTTCTGCCATTTGAGCCAGTTTTGAAAAACGTATTTGTAGACCTCCATGTAAATGACTTCAGCAAACCTATAAAACGTGATTCTGTAGTAGTCCCTGGATCAGTCCTGGATCAACTGTATAGCCTTAGTTCTGGATCTACAGCCTCTCTTAGATCTACCATGAATGTAGATTGATCAAAAAAACTGCTCCATGTCTGTGACTGGAAACAATGTTTTAACATGGTTAACAAATTTGTCAAATTCCACTGTAAAACATAGGGCCATCTATGTTTGTAATCTTTGTGCATGCAATATTAACCGCCCTCTCTACAGCCATTACAGGGAAACCACAGACACAAATTGGTGCGAGTGCCACTTCCCATGCACGCCTGTCTGCTTTAAGATGGACACTTTTTGCAGTGGGAGGGAATGAGCGTGTGGTGCAGGGAAAGAGGAAAATGGATATCTGTACCTATTAGCTGCTGAGCTCCCTCTTGGCTCCCGGGAGGATTTTCTAACACAATGTTCTACAAACTGATGTTCCAGCAGGTCGGTCGGGGTTATCCACAGTCTGAGGGATAGAGCCATGCTTCATCTGTCAGCGAGCCGGGTTCTGCACCACACACTGCTCCCCTCTGTGGCGAGACGGGAGAGGCCCGAGCAGATGTCCTGCGATGGCACCTAATTCATGTGTTTATTATCTTTATGCATGCAAATTATTGTTGAAATCAAAACATATCTTTAACGCTGAGAGTATAGACTTTGATCCTCGATATGATATGAAGCTCACATTATCACAAAACAAAAGAAATCAGGTGTTATGTTCAAAAACCGGACTCAATTCGGTGGGATTATCAAACAGGTCTGAAAAGACTTGGTCCCGTCTTCCTGTAACCCGCAGAGAGGAATCTTGCAACTTTCTCTTATTACTCAAACTTTATAACTATAATTGTAAACACAATTTCTACCATACATATAATATAACGGTTGGCAAATGTAATAACAGCGCTCTTATGAGACCTGTTTTTGGTTTTTGCTTCATGTGACAAAACAAAACAACACAACGTCTGCAGCAAGGAGCTACAGTATGTATTGATCCCATATAAAATGAGTGAGTACGCTATATCTGTGTTATGAAGTGCCAGGGTTACAAAGGGGCGGAAAATGTGAGGTGAATTTCTACGAAAAATTAAGGCGGGCGGTTTGGAAAAAAATAAATGAAAAAAGCCCCTCTCTTTTCAAAACATTCCACATAAAACATGCTAGCCTATTGGGAACTAGGGTTGGGCACCGAGAACCGGTTCCTATTTGGAACCGGTTCCTAAAGCGCGGTTCCGGAACCGTTAAGAAGACGTTTTGTATTTTTATTCTTTTTTCGATTCCTAAATGCCGGATGCGGCCCGCACAGCGGCGTCGGAAGCGTTTGGAAGGTGGGGTGGACACGTTTCAAAAATGCTTAGCAGCTGTCCACCCAGCGTAATAAAGCCCTGGCTTTATTACGCTTTGTGAAAAACTCAGTGAATTAAGCTCTTGAGACGGCGCGCTCGTGTTTGCATCCACATTTAGCTTCAGCCACACCCGTTAACTCCTGCCATCGCAAAGAAACCTCTCAACGCTTGTATCTTCACATTTTCCACAAACGCAGATAAAACTGAGTCAAGGGGTAAAGGAAGCAAACATTTATCTGTCAAATGACTAATTCAGATATTATTTGGTTAAGTTAGAGTCCAAACAGCGAGGTTTAACGGGCGTATTGACCGGTTGAACACTCGTGCTAGCCCGGTGCAGTTTCCCCAAACTCACGCTACATCAGTTTCATCACTCGCTTTACAAACACATCCAAAACTGATGTTCCTTACCTTAAAGTTACTGGTCAGGCCCTTTGTAATGATGAAGAAGGGAAACACGCTGTCCACCTGCCGAGGACCGCAAAAAGTTCTGCTCCTCCTCCATGTAATAATCCGTAAAAACTCCGAAAACACGATGCACAAGTCCTTGTGCTTTGGTCAAATCTGTCAGTCCGTCCAACGATAATCCTCCAGTATTCTCACTTTAGCCGTTTTTCAGCGGTTTACAGAGACGTGTTTACATTTCAGCCGCTCTGAGATGATGGTGGGCGGTGCCACATAAACACCGCTTGTGTGTGTGTGTGTGTGTGTGTGTGTGTGTGTGTGTGTGTGTGTGTGTGTGTCAGCCGCGGCGCCAGGGTGTGGGTGTGTGTGTGTGTGTGTGTGTGTGTGTGTGTGTCAGCCGCGGCGCCAGGGATAGGCCTGGGTAGGCCCGTACCAGTTTTTTTCTTGGCCTACTCAAATTTGTTCTTCGCCTCTCAAGTCATGAGCCTTTTTTATTAAAAGTCATAATTTAAATATTGTTATTTTTAAACACAAATTATTGCTAAAGCCTAAATGTTGCGTTCTAATGTTTTAAGAAAATGTAACCCCCTGAGCGTCATCACGTTCCTACGTTGCTTCAAATATAGTCCTGTTTATTGGCTGAACAATTTTGTCCAATATCATATCACACAGCGTGAAGCTCGTTCCCGAGAACAACCAGCTATTCCTCGTCTTAAAGATTGACAACGCTCTCAAAACATTCACAACAGAGCAGCCTTTTTCATTTTAGTTTTAAGACAGTTCAGCGTGAACTTTGTGAGGTAGAGTAGCCAGAGGCCCGGGCCCGTAGGTCCCAGAGGAGGAGGGTCAGGCCTGGCTCGCCTCGCACTGATGAGGTAAACTCTAGGCCTGTGTGAAACTCACTGTGGGCCTCGTGTATGAAACCTGCGTACGGCCAAATCAGGGTAAATGAGGCGTACGCAAAATATTACACTTTTCCGCATTTATCTTTCTGGACGTGAGCGTACAATACGCACAAAATATACGCCAGGTCTGGAGGTGGTGTAAATCTATACACTGATCTCAACCTTCAGCACAACACGCCAAAACACGCATGAAATTCAAGATATGTACAACAATAAACATATTCCCTCTGGCAAAATTATAAGCTGTGTTTTCATTGAGGATCATGTTTCAAAAATTGAATTTGCGCATCAGAAAAAGTCTAATGGAAACACGCAAACTTCGAATAAATCACAGCTCATGATGAGGACCCTCTATTAAATCTGACTTGTGTGTGTATTATTTTGATCTGTATGTTTTTAAAATGTGAAGCGGTTTGTGATCCTGGACAGTGAAAGGCTCTATATAAATACACTTTACGCAACAGGGATGTGTGACCCATCTATTGCTGTGGCAGGCTCTGCGCTGCGTAATTACGCACGGCTATTTGTATTCCTCATTCACATCTGGTAAAGCAATGTGTTATTTCATTAGATTTGTGTAACCCTCACACAGACACACACCCCAATAACGCATCGATGGTATTGCTCACTCACAAATGTCTCACTGCCCTGTCCAGAGTGCGCAGCGAGTGCCGTGAGAGGTCGCGCCACATGTGCAGAAGTTTTGGCTCCAGATTTTCTTTGTGAAATGTGGACCGCAAACGCTCTCTGAAGTGTACAGCGCTTCAATGCGCACTTCTACCCCGAGCCAGGCTGCGTCCAAGACGCTGCAGACGCTTCATTCAGAGCCACCGCTGCATGATATCTATGAATTAATCATTCATTCAATCAATCTATATTTATTCACTTCTACAATTCAAGAGAGATTTTTCTAATGTATCAAAACATTTTGGCAAATTTGTTCAAAACGCAGCTGAATATATAGAGTATATTTATTATTACATAAACATGAACAAACAAACGTCCCTTTTGAGGCTTCCAAACAGTCTTTTAGGCCGGCTTCCTGCTGACCTGTCACGAAGACGGGGCGTTAAACACGCGATTGCTGCATAATTCTAGGCGTGACTAAATACGTTCGTATTCAGCCGATTTATCAACACCCGCAGCTGCGTACGCTCAGAACTGGGCGGATCTCACACGTTCATAAATCCGACGTTGGATTTTGCGTAAATGGAATATACACCCAAAATGTACTTTTTCTACGCAAGTTTCATAAATGAGCTTGTGTGTATGTGCGCGTGTGAGTGCGTGTGCGTGCGTGTGTGCGTTTGAACCATATTCTTTGAAACCCCAATTGCAGCTAGCCCTTGTAGTTTGCAAGCGAATTTGGCCTACTTACTAATCTGCAGGCCTACCCAAAATTGCAAACCTGGCGCCGCTACTGGTGTGTGTGTGTGTGTGTGTTCGTGTTCCTTGTTTTTTAATTTAATTTGTTTCTGCACTTTCTGTTGCCTTACGGCAGGAAAAGTACTTATGAAATAAAATTTGATAAAAAATTATCTTTTTTTTTTCTCTCCTGCACCTCAAAGAATCGGAATCGAGAATCGTTTAGAACAGGAATCGATAGTGAGAATCGGAACCGGAATCGGAATCGGAAAATTGCAAACGATGCCCAACCCTATTGGGAACCTATTGGGAATTGGGAATTTAGCAGAATCAGTGTTCCATCTAGTTTTATTATTAGGTTTGTATGTCATATTTACAATGTGATAAAAATATTACCCATATTATAATGACATTTTGCATAGTCCACAGGATCAAATGTGTGTCTTTAATTGTCCTGTACTTTAGGCTCAAATGTGTGGTGCGGTGTGAAATCCTTTGTATAAATGATGGAGGCAAGCACAGTGCCAGTGGGGGACATGCAAATGGTATTCAAGTGTACTTGAATGTTTGTTTTGCGTGCATAATCTGTGTATTTATCTGTTTTCATTAATTCCCTCATCTGGAATTTTTGCAACCCTATGTGGCGCCACCTGCATGTTAAAGCCGGATCCTGTTGGACCTCTGGCCTGGTTAATAATGTGATGAGAGACCTCTAGGAACACAGAGGGCGGATGCCAAATTGTCGTTTTGTCCTTAGGCAAGACACTTCATCCACATTGCATTGTATGAGTCTCGTTTCAATTGTGTTTTTAGCTAGCTGTAGGACCTTGATGTGTTTACATATGTAACGTGCGTTATAAATAAAATCCATTATTGTCATTATTACTATTATTATTGATGTATGGTCAGTGGTGGTTGGAGAGGCCAATGGCAATGGTTTCCTCACTTCTGTCAGTCTGCGCCAGGACAGCTGTGATAGTAGTTTATCACCACTGTGTATGGAATGAATGAAAAATGCCATCTCTTTGAGTTTCCAAAAAGTGACATAAAACAATTATTGTTGTTCAAACCTCAACTACCTAATGAGATTCCAGCGTGCAACTTTTGTGAAAAACATTGAAATCCATGTGAAACAAAGAACTTGCTAATGTTGGGCTGTTTATGCAGGTCATGTGGATGCAGGTCTAGGGTTTATTTTCACTTTCCCTCTGCTTTGCTTGTTAGGCATTCAGCATAAACAATCTGGAGGATTTGTGATGCAAAGGCTTCCTCGATTTATGTGCCCAGTGCCCTTTTAAAGGCTGTCTTTGGGCTATTAAACTTAAGCCACTGCAGCAGAATATCTGTGTCTGCATGAAGCAATAACAAATTATACAGTATGGTTTGTAAAAAGTTCTCAAATGTCTTAACTTTGAATGCAGTTGTGCACAGTTAACATGGAAAAGACCTATTTTAACCTAGTTGAGGCCCAGGCATTGTTCTTTGATTGCCTTATTTTTTATCATGTTATAAATTTAATAAATACATTCATGAAGTACTTTACCATCTATTATGCATGAGCAAAAAACACTACTTCTAATACTAGTATGGATTTTTAAGCAGTATTTACACAAACACTGTATAACTTGTTATTGCTTCATGCAGATATTCTGCAGCAGTGGCTTAAGTTTAATCACCCAAAGACTGCCTTTAAAAGGGCACTGTGCACAGAGGGCGACAGTGGCTCAGTTGGTAGAGCATTGGCCTTTGAGCCTGAAGGTCGTGGGTTTGAGCCCACCACAAGACCAACTTCATGACTCCCACTAATGACTGCTGTCATTGTGTCCTTGGGCAAGACACTTAACCCCACTTTGTCTGAAGCCCCCACTGAAAGATCAAAGCTCCTGTGGACTCACCACCTGCAGGAGGATCAGTGAGGGGCTGGAGCGTGTGTACTGGGTGCAGCTCTGACTGCCACCCCCCCACAACACAAGATTTGCCAGTATAATTTATAGATTAGGGATGTCCACACTTTTTAGTAAGAGGGCCATTTTAGATCACCACACAACACAGTTTGTAAAACTGTTTTGACTGGATTCTTGACAGCAGGATTCTAGTTGGCTGGATGACTCTGTGAAATGATCTCATTGGCTACTTTGTGTAGCAAGGCAGAGGGCCACATACAATGACACAGTGGGCCAAATTGGAGTAACGGGCCATAGCTTGGGCATGCCTGGTAAAGGTCTTCATGTTATGTTTATTCCATTGGATTATTTTAACAGATACAATATACTCAAACTAGATTATTACTTGAAGATCCCCGGGACCAACCAAGTCCAGTGACATAGCTCCATGTTGCTCACAGACAAACAGACAAACTCCTGTAATCACTTTTTTCTTTTAGGATTTTTTTGTTTTTGTTTAACAAAATACCCACATATGTGCAGCTGATTCCATATAATGTTCTCCTTCTGCAACAAATTTGCCAAACTAAAAATCACAATTGTGTCGCTGTCCATTTTTCTATTTGTCCATATTCTAATTACGTACAAGGCCATCTTAAGCCAGCCTCTCACTGACTGAAAGCAAGGCTCAAAAAGTGCTGAGCTGAACACACAGAAATCACTTTATTGCACACAAAAAAATCCATGATGTCTGAGGGTTTTTTAAATGTTATTTATAATAATCAAAATAACAAATACACTTTGTATAAAACAATAAACCGGCTATAGGAGAAGTGCAAAACCTAAAGACAATTTCCTTATAGTAACGTAATGTAAGCCTACATCACTTTAAATGTGTGTAGTCCTCATCAAATTGTCCTGTTCTAGAAATCTTATAGTAAAGAAATCTGAATGAACATCAAATAGTTATAAGAGTAAGTTATTAACTAAATCTCAACTCTCTATTCAAATACAGCACATATGATCTGTTGGCAGTAAAGTCAGCTGATAGATGGGAGACGTGTTTCTACATGTCTTTGGCAATATCGATGTGTCCAGGGCATGGATCTATTATAATAACTGGATAGGGTATTACTAGCTTGGAGTTGAAGGAACCATGTGCTCAGGGGATTCTCTCGGTACTGCAGACCAAACCAGACTAAATTCACGTGGGCTATCCAGAAATTTTCCCCATAGAACTCAATGTAAACTAAAACAGCTCGACCTCAGCTGACAGAGAACCTACAGCTTTCACAATGGTCGGATTTTGTGTGGAATTTTAGTGTCCCTTGTTGTCCTGAACTTTTTTTCTTCTACAAACTCGGCTCGATCGACTCCCGCTCTAACTCTAACTGCGCATATTTGGCGCAAAGCATTATGGGATCTTGTCCACAGCGCAAAACCAGGAGGACTAGAGAAATGACCAAATATGGGCAAGCTCTGCTAATCTTTCTGAGCACAAGCCATTGATTTGAATAGGGCGCCATCTTGGATCGTTGGGGCTTGATCTCAATTAGAGAAAAATAACTTATTTCTAATTCAATGTATAATTAGCACCTTTTATTGGGAGCTGAGTGAAAAGACAAAGCCCTTGATTTTCCTGTGAATCTACATTCACACCCTCACCTACGGTCGTGAACTTTGGGTAATGATCGGGGCAAGATCACAGATAGATGCGGTTGAAATGGGTTTTCATTGGTAGCATTGCACGTCGTCAGAGATGGAGTGAGGAGCTCGGTTACACTAGAGGAGTTCAGAACAGAACTGCTGCCTCTCCATTTTGAGCGGAGCCAGTTGAAGTGGCTCAGCATCTGTCTTAAATGCCTCCTGGTCGCCTTCTGGGCATGTCCCACTCGGAGGAGACCCAAGGAAGACCCAGGACACATTGGATGGACTATGTCTCTCAGCTGGCCTCGAAGCATCTGAAGATTCCTCCGGATGAGCTGGGGGAAGTGTGTGTGAATAGGAAAGTCTGATGGATGGATATTGTGTGGAAATTGTTGATGACTTTAAGACTCTTGCTTTGTTGCCACCACCATTACCTCTCCTATAAAATAACAGTCGTGTATTGATGGCATGGCACAGACATCCAGACACCTTTAAATATTTAACTTTTGTAACTGCTTTTAGACCATTCCCCAAAGGATGCACACTATTTGTACTCATTTCTGAATTATACAGTTTTAAAGTGGCACTTTTGTCCACCTGGGCCTCGTGCTTTTAGACGGACGGTGACAGAAACACGGAAAGTCACTCTGTAGCCTCAGTGTTTAACCTGCACAACTTTGACACATTACAAATGGCCCCATTATGTTTTACCCCCACAACGTTAGTGCGACGGTAGATTGCTGCACACTGTTGTTCTTCCACTTATATTACACTGCTGCCACAAAATGGAACAAATATAGCATCCAATAACAGTTATATGTATATCTTTTTGCTCCATTCTGTTCCCTGTCCACTTAACCCCTGACCTTCAGTCCTACTCCGCACATGTTCTCGTTCTGCAACTGCTGCATGGCCTTGGTCCCCGTTCTGAAGCTTAGGTTTTGGATCTACAGCCCGTCCGTCCGTGTGGAGCGGATCCCTATCTCTGTGGTTTTCCCAGAGGTTTCACACTTTGACTATTAAAATTTTGCAAGCAGTCAAAAGCCAAGCAGTTTAAGAGATAGAAGCTTGTTATTCCTGCTTGTAATGTGCTAGTGCATCCTCTCACGCCAAAAAGTTATACAAATATAAAGTAATAAATGCTAAACTAAAAAGTTTGTAATCTTGATTTGAGTTTATTCTTGAATCTTGATTTTAGTTTATTCTTGTTGCTTTTTTTCCAATTCCAAGGAAGACATTTCTTGTATCTTTTTAAAACAAGATCATATTTATTTTAGGCAGTCAGCATAATCATTTTACCATATTAGAGTAATGTTTAACTTATTTTCCATCACTTTAACCTCCTTCTTAGGCAAAGGAAAATCAAAACAAAAAATATTTGTGGAAAAGAGAAACAAGATCCACCCTTGGATAGACAGGCCGTAGATGTGTCCTGGCCTGACTCTCTGCCAAAGCAAAGAATACTGCACCACTTGGCCATCGATCCAAGCCCTGGAGCAGAAATGTTTCCTCCTATACTGTAAATCCACCATAATGCCCATGAAGAATGTAAGGGACACAGAACATTCGCACATTTTCTCACGCTGATGCTGCATTTCTGCTGGAGGACTCTACCTTAGACCTGGCTTGCATTTGTTGACCCGGTCGCCTCTACATCTCATGAAACCAGTCAAGGGTGAAGTGAGCGCCTCATAAACCCTTTTGAACCCAGCTCCATAGCACTGCGGAGGAGAGGGGGAGACTGATGGGAGAGGCACCCGTCGCAAAGCTTCTCCTCTATTCAACTCAATTCAATTTATTCTTGTATAGCCCTAAATCACAACAGTAGTTATCTCAGAGGACAAAACCGCTGAACTCGCCAACACAGCTTGGAGAATCATACAGTTCAAACTCAAGAAATGCAATGATGAAAGAACATTTATTTATTTGTCCATGCCATATAACATACTTATCTGTAAATTGAGTGAGATCAATAAAGTATATCTTATCTTATTCCCTTTACATTTGTGCAACATAAACAAATAGGAACAGATGGAAGACACAAAGCCTTATAAACCCTGTCCCTCGTTTAGCTGGTTGCAAAGACATTTTAACATTTTCACCCCCAACATTATCCGTCACCCACCCCCAACGTCACCAATCTAGCATTTTTCCTTTCTTTTCAATAACAAAACAAACTTACTGCACACTTAACTATTTTTGTTTTCTTCATATTCAGTCATCATATTGTCCTTTTTAATATCTTCCTTTTTTTAGTTTTTTTTTAATGGAAGATATTAGATGCACATTTCAGCACATTTCCTTTCCAACAGAACACATACTGTAGAGCCATTGGTCCATAAGGGGCAGATGACCAATATCCATAAGTGTTGATAAATGTCCAGGATCCTCACCACTGTCCTCTCTCTCACCACTGAACAGACAGGGAGGTCAGCGTTGTGGAGGCTTCTGAGGAGCTGCAGGCCTGTAAGGAAAGCCTTCAGTAAAAATCCATACGTGCATATTTTGTGGCAACCAAGTATGGTTTAATTGATTGATTTTATTTATTCAAGCAGACGTTTTACACTTAGGTAATTGCAATATTTACATTCTTTAGTTTATGGAGAACTTTTTGTACATTGTTGCCAACTGTACTTACAGTATATACATACACATGCAAATATATGAACATAAATATTACAATCAACCAGCAGCATTTGTTGAGTGTATATTTACAAGTTCAATATATATTTACAAATGTATTTTAATTTACAATTTGACCGCTCAAAATGGAGTGCAAAGGGAAATATTTCAAGGTCAGTTTTTATTTATTTAAATCAAGTAATTGACCAATATTTTTTGATCAATAAAAATGATAATTAGACTTAATAATTTAATCACTGTAATTGTACGTTGTAATGCTATATATTGTAATGTTGTATGGTGTAGTTGTATGTTATAATTGTATGTGAAATAATATATGCCATGGAAAATGTATGATGAAACAAGTATGATGGGTAAATAATGCTATCCCTATGTTACAACCCAACAAAAGTTAATAAAAATATATATATTTTTTAATTACCAGTTGAAAACACATTCAAGTACACGTCTAAAACTAAAGAAAAAACTCCTTTCATGAGCTTGGCTGCTGTTATCCAGCAGTACATATCATAGTCCAACTTTGAGATTTGTCATAGTCAACACAACCACAACACTGCAAAGTTTGTTAACAAAAAACTAAATACATCTCAAGAAATCGAAAATTCAACATATGGAACCGGGGAATAACAGAAACAAGACAAATGAGAATGGAACAGCAACCAATGGGAAAGAGCACAGAGACTCAGAGGAAAAACACGATTGGGCGGGGAAAAAGATCAAACAGGGAAACAGAACCAGAAATAAAACTATAACAAACTCAAAAGAGAACTGATGTCCAAATAAAACCAAGTACCAAGTGACACAAATCCACAGCATGACTTACGCACCCTTTTTCTCCATAACCAAGCAGCACTACTAAAAATGTTGTAGATTTGTATTCCCACTATTTTCCTGATTGGATTGAATTGCACGGTCTCATGAGTAACAAAACCCGGCCTACCGTTCTAAAGTTGGAGGTCTTATAGTTGAGCCGTACCACTGGAGAGCTCGCCTATTCTGCTCTTGCATTTTATTTCAAGTTAATCTGTTCCATGCGCCTCAGAGCAAAGTAGAAGTTGGGCTTCTTCTCACTGTGATGACCTCACAAACACACAAAGAAGTGAGGGTGTTGAATAAGATGGCTTTACATTATATAAAGCAGGGCATTTATTACTGTGTATTTAATACGGATGTATTGTGGCTGAAAAGTGTTATTGTAATAGACGTGTTTATTTTATCAGAGAGTACTTTTTGATTTGAAGAAGTGCCATGAGCTGCTAGAAAATCTTGGTGATGAAATCAACTCTCCTCAAGGATAAGTGGCTAAGAGAGTTACATGTCCTGCATCTGATTTAGAATGAAAAGGACTTTCAATGAGAATCATACAGCCAGAGTTTTAATTGTTTTCATCCACAACCACCACTCCAAGACTCCAAGATGCTGAAGGGCCATACATGCTGATGAGAACTGGGGGATGGAGACTTCTGATCAGGGTCAGAAGTGGAGTTTATGAGGTCATTGTAGTAAAAAAAAAATATGTATATATATATTCATATGACAATTAAAGATGGGGTTAGCGATTTTGTTAGCTTAGCCGTAGCACCAACTGGAAACCACTCCCCCCTCCCCTCTCCACCAAATCCAACATCCAGCATTTTCTTTTCTTTGTCACAACAGGGAGAGTGGGTGGCAAATGTGAAATTGGCATCTTCTGTTCAGCCCTTTTAGGTTTAAAAAAATAATACGATAACTCAGGTGTACTCGCGAGAAACAGGAAGAGGGTGAAGGGGGTTAACGCATTCCATTGGTGCGTCGGGGATGAACGAATCCCATTGGTTCATTTGTATCCGCTTTATTTGTCCGCTTTATTATTTTTTGGAGACTATAGGCTTCTGGTCAATTCCATTACTATTTGAAAACACATGATAACTTGACTACTTTTAGGGTTTAGGGACGTTTTACCACAATATTTTAAAAAAATGCGTCTGGAAAAAAATGCTGACTGCATCGTTAATGGATTAACGAGTGAAAAGTATTAACTGATATTTTAATTTGTATTACTTGCACAAAAAAATCATGTTTGCATGTATTTTATTATTAGTATAAATGTTTAGCCTATATGGATATTGGATAATCATTGCGTATGTATGTGTAGAATTGTACAGCTACAATATGTGTTTACTTTTTATCATCAATTCACATTTTCATCATTCCTTGTTTTTTTAACAATAGGAAAATTGAATAATTAAATACAATTTGAATATTTGTACTTATATTATTTTTTTGTATTGTATGGTGATCATGCTTATATAGAATATTATGTATATGAATATGATGTTGTACTTGTGTAAATGACATATATTATTATTATTCATTCATAATCTCCAAAAATATGGTAAGAGAAAAAAAAAACATCTCAAGATTGATGTGTTCTGCTGCTACCCCCGGTTTGATCAAATGAGAATGGATATACATAAACATCTCTTGGTCACTCCTTATACTCACTGGTGCGCCATTTTGCATTCAATCCTGATTTTATTTTACGCTTCAAGACATTACCACAAACAGAAGTATTAGATCCGAGAGGAAAATACATTATTCTTTTGTGTGAAAATGGCCCAAGGTGTTTGCCGCGTGACTTATGCTCGCACTTGTATGCGTTTATTGCGGGTTTTGCAGGAATATTCTGCCGGTGTTTGGCGGCGACATTCTGTGATGTGTTCCGCCGAGGGAGGAAAGGCCGCGGAGGGCAATAGAATTTATCGAGTGAATTTCACAGTTATAAATGGCTCTTTTACCAGTCACATAAAGAAAGAGCCGTGTCTGGGCAGTGTTGATGTGATGCTTGTTTGGTGAACTGCTGATAGTCATGCTGTATCACCGAAGATTTATTCAATCTACTTGAGTATGATACATATGCTCCACGGTCAGGATTTCTCCATATGTTTTGCTACAGTGTGAAATACAAAAGATCTTGCAGAAATGTTTGATTTGATATAGTACATGCGCATTGGGTTATTGATTGATATTTGCAATATTTTCTGGCTATTAAGAGGTATTTCTAGCTGAGTAACTTCAACCGAATCTGACCGAATATGGAAAAGAGAGAAACCTCCACACAGCTATTATGCTTGTCATTTAAAGACCACAACATTTCTCTGCTTTTAAATTACCAACGCTAAATCAGGCTGTTTGGATGTGCGATCTCATTTGAAACCTTATTTTAATCTGACTGAAAACATTTATACAATGCTAATTTAAAAGACTTGTAGAAATCTGCATAAAAGTTGATTTTGCATTAACTTGTTATCATTGTATAATTTCCCCAATGGTTAAAACATAGTGTTATTGTTAACTATCCAGGAGTTGGTGCTCTGTGGACTGGGTACAGCTCTGACTTCCACCCCCCCAACCCAGAAATGGATTAAGGGGAAGAAAATGGATGGATGGTTATTGTTATTTTTATTTAGGAGACTTTTTGAGTGATCCTTCTTTGCCGTTCAAGATCACTTGCTCATATAATCCACCACTTACACATGTTCAATATTATTTATAGGGATGCAAAAGCTTTGGATTCCATTTTCTATAGATATCCAATATGACCAGATGTCAGTAAGAAATGATTCGAGAGGCAAAAATACTAAATTATATATATTTTTAAAGTCATATTGTAAATATAAAAATGCAAATAATTCCTCTATAGCGACATATTTATCAATCAACTGTGGGTGCATTTTTTTATTTTTATGTGCAATTTTATTGATTTAGTTGAATGGACTATGTGCATGAAACATGTGTTTGCCTCAATGTTGAGGGGTGCTAATCACTTTTGTGCACAAAAACTATGTACTCTATGTCAGCTGTTAATGGTCTTATTTATCAGGATATTGACTGAGCCGATCAAACCAATACGGAAAACAAATTGTCCAACATTGTTTTGGTGCATTCCTACTCCTTTTACCAGCCCCACAAAGTAAGATCTTATATAGAACAAACTGTGTATCATTGTCAAAATATATGATAGTTAGACATAGTTATTGCAATTCAGTCTAATGTCAGTACATGCTGTTGGATTATCCTCCTGTTCAGCAGCTTCAATCCTACTGCTCAGACTTATGGGAACAAGAGAACTGCAGTTAATAGTTTTGAACATGACACAATACTTGTCAAATGGGGGAAAAAACTTCAAAATGTCATAACATGAGCTAGAACCATGAGTACATAGATTTGTTTGTTATCCACACACAAAACGTTCATTCACATCTTGCTGAACCACACAACTTTGCCTTTTTATTTGCACACATTTGTTTGTATTAACATAAACAATGCATCCTCTCTTTTTATGAAGCAATTATGTACACACTGGGCTGTAAAAATAAACCAACGCGCCAATGCTTCTCAGATAAGCCAATTTTCGAGACGACAGAGCACCTTCTTGAACGTCTAGACTTTTTGCACATGACAGAGATTCCCCCACTCATCTCAACGCCTTCTGCACTTACAAAAGCCTGTTCCGTTTCCTCAGGCGCTGCGCTGTCGGCCTACATTTGCATGCATTCACTATCACCGTCTTATATGTTTTAGACTCACAGAAGATGGCAGCCTTTGGGGAGAGCTCCAGACAAGCACGGTGCTCTCCGGGGACAAGCCAAAGAGGTACTACGTTGCTCAAATAATCCATAGCCTTCAATGCATCACCCGAAGGCTTCAATGGGTTCCAACAGAAAATCGCTGTTTGGAAACCACTTGTTTAATCTTGAACAATAGTTTAATGGAGACGTAATATGCTCAATCGACTTTTTGGTTCATTGTTCCCTCATCTGAAAACCTTTATAATAGGAACTTCTGGCACAAACGGGTAACTCTGCCCCGTCTAAACACTCCTGTCTCAGTGTTGTGATAGTATGATGTCATTTTACCTCTATGACATCACACTCAGAGCCATTTTCTACCTTTCTCATGCGTTAACCATTAACTAGTTTAGTTGCTTCTTTCACAGTTTTAATTGTTTCCCAATGTGTTTTTTATGTCTTCAGTCTTTTCACTGTATTATGATTTATTTTTTGCAGAAATATTACACTATGGTTTTTAACTGCTAATGGAATGTGTGTTTAGAGCTGGTCATTTTCAAATTTAGAATAAAACAAAGCTCTTCCTTTCGTTCTTTTGGTAGCATGGATTTACAGGCAGAACATATTTTTACCCACCATATATACAGTCGGAAGTTACATTAGAATATCTTTCAAAAGTCCATTTGTTTATGTGATTCCACTTACCTTGTAAATATATTGTATGACATCCTGATTACATACAATGTTAGATATATAAACAATATGATAATTAGCTCACAGCTTGTAAAAATCCCAAATGAACTTTTGAATTATATTCTAATTAGTTTATGATAGTTTAATCAGTTTTTTCTACTTAGGATAGTATTTCAGATTATAAAAACATGACATGACAAGATAATCAGTCTCATTATAATATTGAATGGCCATAAAGAATGCATCACAAGTCTTCTTTAAGGCCCTCTTTGTACAGTGCCTCGTATTTACCGCAAGAGATGAGTTGGCAGTGAGCGCAGACAGTCTGAGAGGGCATTATCTTAACGGTGATAGATTGCTCCTCTGTCCCTCTTTAAACAACCTGAATGTCACCATCGAATTTGTTACAAGCCAGCATTTCTGAACCTGTAATTAACAACAGATTTTATAGCAGTTTAAACGCTGTCTCTTGGGAAAAAGCAGGTGCAGTTGTAAGTGGTTAGGACCTTTGCGTCACAGCAATATGGTCCCTGAATGCCAGAGTGAAAGGATGGATGTATTAGCCAACCGTCTGTGACACCATTGCTCTGCTCAGAGTGATCGTCTGCAGATGTGCCAAAGTATTTGTATTTTGTTACTGTACGTAAAGAAGAAATACGAATATTTATTCTTGACTATTGATATTGATAATAAGACTATTTACTCTGTAATGTTATGTTTAGAATGTAAAATATATTAAATATATAAATAAAACAAGGGGTGACAGTGGCTTAGTTGGTAGAGCATTGGCCTTTGAGCCTGATGATCATGGGTTTGAGCCCATCATGAGTCCTACTTCATGATTCCCACTGATGTCTGCTATTGTTGTGTCCTTGGGCAAGACACTTAACCCCATGCATGCAGCTGCCAACCCCCCGACCCAGAAATGGATTAAGGGGAAGAAAATGGATGGATGGATAATAAAACAAGGCTAGGAAGGAAAAAATATGTTTTTCTCTGACAAACTTATGTAACTTTTGACTTACTTTTGACTTACTACTATTGTTTTAAAAGACACAAAAGTGAGTGTGATGTCATAGCGGTAGAATGAAATAATGAATTTACTTTTAGACAAATGGGCCCCAGTAAAATGTTGGTTTGAATGTTATGGTTTTGTACATTTAGGAATTACATGCCAAGGAAGCCAATTTATTTACCATCAGAAGGCTCATCATGATAATGTATGGATGTATTGTTTACCCTGACCCTTGAGTGTGAAATAAAAGTAAAAATAAACTATATTAATTACGCCATGTAATCACCATGGAAATAAACAAAGTAATGCCAAAATATTGATGTCACTGCTTCTTCTAAGAGTCCACAGTATTCTACAAAGGCCCAGAGCCAGGACAGGGCGTTTCACAGTTCAGGGGCTACAGTCAGAAGGGACAGATCCTCCTGGGTTTGAACACACCATTATACTGCAGCACAGAACAATGTGCGACACGGAGGATGAAAATACACTCTGGCAACATGAGGTCCAGCGGCACCAGGGAGGCCCTAATGAGCAGGCACCAGAACACCAAGCTCCTTCCCTCCTCTCAAAAACCAATGTGCAAGGAAAAGCATATCTAGATCATCAGCCTTTGCAATGATTTACACATTTTTATATTAAAGCTTGGGTACCTCACTTTAAAACTACAAAGCATGTAATACAATACAGCAGAGATCAAAAGTTTGGACACACCTCATTCAAAGAGTTTTTTTATTTTCATGAATATGAAAATTGTAGATTCACAATGAAGGCATCAAAACTATGAATTCACTCATGTGGAATTATGTACGTACTAAAAAAAAAAAAGCATGAAACAACTGAAAATATGTGTTATATTCTCGGTTCTTCAAAGTAGCACCTTTTGCTCTGATTACTGCGTCGCACACTCTTGGCATTCTCTTGATGAGCTTCAAGAGGTAGGACCTGAAATGGTCTTCAACAGTCTTGAAGGAGTTCCCAGAGATGCTTATTTACTGTAGCACATATGGGTTTTATGCTTATGTTTCTTTATGTTACCAACAGCAACAATACTAATCTCAGGCTAGAACCAGAAGCTAGATATGTCTCACAAGAAAGAGAGGTGTTTAAAAAACAGAGACAGTGATATGGTGCAACGGTGGGAATTATATTGAGGAAAAAGTATTTACAAAAGACTGGGGATACAAACATAAATATACAATAGATATATACAATATGTTGTGAAAATCAATGACTGTTTTTCTGATGTTGTTTCTGTGAGCACTGGTTCTCCTCAGGGATGTATTTTGAGTCCTTTGCTTTTTACTTTGTACACTCACGATTGTGTGTCCTCCTCTGACTCAAACTTGATCATTAAATATGCTGATGACACCACCATCATCGGTCTCATCAGTGACACTGATGAATCCTCTTATAGAGCAGAGATACAAAATGTGGTTCAGTGGAGTAAAACTAACAACCTCCAGTTGAACGCATCGAAAACATGTGAACTGGTCTACGACTTCAGTCGCAATAGTTCTCATTTGCCTGTCGTAATCGACAACTCCCAAGTGCAGATTGTAGAGGAGTGTAAGTTTCTGGGTCTAACTCTGTCTAACGACCTGAAATGGGTTAAAAACACTGACCGAGTCGTTAAGAAAGCTCGTCAGCGTCTCTACTTTCTGCGTAAACTTAGAGAATTTACCACTAACTCTAAGATTCTGCTTAACTTTTATCGCTGCACCATTGAGAGTTTACTTGTTGGTTCTGTGTCTGTGTGGTTTGGAAACATCACAGATAAAGAAAAGAGAGCTTTAAACAAGGTGCTCCGCTCTGCAAAGAGGACCGTGGGCTGTGAGCTTCCTGTTCTGGAGGTTCTTTATAAATCCAGACTTTTAAACAAAGCTCTTACTGTAGGATTGTCAATGACTCTTCTGGCCACCCTGGGAAAGCCATGTTCCAGCTTCTTCCCTCTGGCAGAAGATATCGCTCTCTGAGATGCAGGACATCTCGTTACGCTAACAGTTTTCATCCACAAGCTGTTATCAGTGTGAACAGAGCACTTTAATGATTTGCACTTGTTTTGAACTGTTTTAGTCGATCGATTTCACAGTGACTTTTGTTTACTGTTTTATTTGTTTTATTTGTTTTATTTTTGTCTTTTAATGTTGTTTTATGTCTGTATTTGTCTGTGCACACTGGAGACTTTTGCTAATGTATTCCAATGTGGTTTTTTTACTGCAAATGGCAAATAAACTGAATCTGAATCTGAATCAACGAGTAAAATCAGCGGGTTGCTGTAATCAAATGTCTACCAAGTGTCCAACTTGTGATGGATGAAGATGTTGTGTGGGTGAGCAAAAGGCTGCTCGCCTCCTACCGCACTGTAGGACAGTCTAGGTCTAGACTTAGGGCCTGGGGCAGCTCGCCATCGAAAAGGGAACCACTGGACTGGAGGCACCAATGGAGAGAATGGATGGATGGATGGAACCTGGCCTGTACGAACAGGACCAGCATTAGTCACATCTCATAGTTCAATTACCAATAGGTCATTACATAACAAGGTCTCATACATGTATATTCAACAATCAGAGTACTCATAATCTCAATGCACCATATACAATAATGCACAGCTCACGTTAGCTGAAACATACAGTATCAATGTATGTAAACATTTGCTGAGGAGCACAGCAAAACACATAAAACACATTATCACAATCATCATAATAGGCCTAGGTGCCGACACAGAAAAACATATACATCAAAGAGAAGAACCAATAAAGCAGCGCTAGCTACTAGCTCCGTGCAGAATCCAACAGTTTGACTCACCAATTCCTCTGTATAATAATGCACACAGTTTAACAACCGCGTCAAAGGTAGCGTAGGAGGCGCCTGTAGCGAAAGCACATCAGTTACAAACTGTAGATTATATTCACATGCATACGTTGTTAGCCTCTGTCACATCTTTAGATCAGCTTTTTCAGATAGAAAAGGGAAATAGAGAGGACCACTACCAACAACTCAATAGTGACTGTCAGATAAGATATTTGAAAAAAGATGAAGACAGCATTTTGCGACCTAATTGGTTCTTGACATTGTATTTGACCTTAGTCTTTCCATTGGAACAAACACTGTTTTATTGAGAGAGAATAAAGTAAGGTACCCCAGCTTTAATAAAAAATATTGTGGGTGGGTTTGGAATATTATTGTTCATAGTGCAGAGAATTACCAAGACCCCACCCATATGTTTACACAAACAATATCCAAAATCCTTCCTCTGTACTTTTAGGGAACAAGGTACACGGGGAAATTGTGTAAACATTTGCTCATCAAATTCAATTCACAAAGCATTGTGAAACATTGCAGTGTCTCGTTAATCAAAGGTTTCTCCAACTTGTGATTGCCACAAAATGGAACCCCCAACACTCATTGTCCCACCACCAAAGGGTTTAGATTTTTTTGGAATTGTCTCTTTTTACTGATTTCCACATTTCATTTAGTTTTTGAATTCTGTCCTGGACCTGTGTGTGTTTGGGCACACACAGATCCAAACACACTCTCTCAAAACCATAGTTAGAATTTTCACTTAGTTCAAAATCCATTACCTTTTTTGTAATTATTTCTAAATCTTTGAAAAGGTTAGCTCACACTTTGGATCGGAAACTCCGCTTTCGTCGCTGCATCATCTTTGCTTGTTTGGGCTCATCATACCATCAGACGTCTTTTCCCCTTTGAAATCTTTGAACTTTTTTGATGTAATCTTGCACCTGACAGAGCTCACCTGTTTGGGAGTGCGAGCGGTGACAGCATTTCTCTTGTTAATGAGATTTAAGTGTCATTCGTTCCTGGGATTCTTCCATCTTTTCCCCTCATTTTACCCTCCTATGATAAAAGTGCATTTATATAGGCGGTGAACTGTTGTGCCCTGGGCTGTCGCAGTGGTTTTTTGTTTGTTTTGGGTTGCTGTCTTCTCTAAAGGGCACTTCATTTATTTTGGAATAAAGCCGTAAAATCGTCTTTCACCCTCTTCTTTATGTATATGCCCATAACTGCATGTGAAAGCCAGATCTCGTTAACCTTGCCTGACAGCTGAACACTCGAGAATACATCTTGTCCCGCTCCCGCCAACCCTTTTCGAGTAGAACATCTAGGTGTTCAAGCCAATCACGCGCCAGTCTGGGGGTTTAGGGCGGGATATCCGGGTTTGACGAAAGCAAGAAGTGCTGGGCCGAAGCAAAACAAACATGGCTACGCAGGAGGACGGACGCGTAGCTGAGGCTATCAAGTCAGTTTTAGCAGAATCTCCAATTTCTTTTTTGAAAGATGAACAGCGAGAGGCGCTTTGTGCATTTCTGGACGGCAAAGATGTTTGTGCATTTTTACCTACGGGTTTTGGTAGGCGGGCACACAGCGTCACTTCGCCCAATCAGCTTGAAGTATTCTGCTGCTTATCCCTCCTTTCCCCGAAAGGATTCTCCTGCAGAAGTCCCAGATTGATATTGTGGAGAACGCATTAGAGTTCTACACAATCATCATTCTGGCTCTTGCCAGGTTAAGATCTGGTCAGACCTCTGAAGCTAAGCATGGCGGGGCCTGGTTGGTCTGTTAGGCCCCTGGTAGTAGTTTTTCATCACCTTCTAAGAGGTAAGAGAAAAAATGAAATGTGTCCAAAAAAGTGCTAAATAAAACCGTAGCATTATTATTATTATCATCATCATCAATCAATCTTTATTTGTTGAGAGCTTTTCATACAAAAACATAACAAAGTGCTTCAAATAAAATTGTGGACCCAAAACAACAGACCCACACAAAGGTCCAAGTCAAGGCTGAGGGCAGGTAAAAGCCAGCAAAGGAAGCACCATCCGAGGAGCCGAGAGCCAGACCCCCAGACCCAGAGGAGAGATGAAGCCACCACCGGGTCCATGAGCCAGACCCCAAACTGAGAACAATTGAACTGGAATATTGAAATGTAAGTAAGTAAGTAATGTTTATTTATATAGAACATTTTACAGACCAAGGTCACCCAAAGCGCTTTACAAATGTTCAGAGTTCAGATATTGTTCCAATCACTCCACACACGGTGATGACGGAAGCGAAATGTGAAAGCATGCACAACAATAGGAACAGCAATATAACAAATATCCAAAGGTCTATAATGAATAAAAATATAGAATGAATAACATAGTGAATATAGAAGCTAATCTAAAAACATTCTCTGCAACCCTGAGCAGACTGTTTCCATTTATATTCTATTCTCCTCATAGTCCTTGCTGAAGGTTTTACCATCAAAAACAT
Organism: Knipowitschia caucasica; assembly: GCA_964034765.1. Lineage (NCBI taxonomy): Eukaryota > Metazoa > Chordata > Actinopteri > Gobiiformes > Gobiidae > Knipowitschia > Knipowitschia caucasica. The sequence continues at coordinate 31,026,568 of OZ035823.1, forward strand.
GTACTTTTATATATAGTTGAGACAAAATATTAAGAATAGCTTATTGTATGGATTTGAGCAGAGAGGATTGGCTTTACCTAGAAGTCCAGTTGGCACACAGGTTATTTAGCAAGGTCTTTAGCATCGTTGGGCGGCACGGTGGCTGAGTGGATAGCACTCTCGCCTCTCAGCAAGAAGGTCCTGGGTTGAAATCCCGGTCGGACCAGGGCCTTTCTGAGTGGAGTTTGCATGTTCTCCCCGTGTCTGCGTAGGTTTCCTCCGGGTGCTCCGGTTTCCCCTACCACTAAAAATATGTACAATAGGTCTGGCATGCGCCTCCTGTACTGGCGACCCCGCTCCCATCTCTGTGTGGAGTGAGAGGACAAATGCCCAAAAATAATAACAATTGTAAACCGCTTTGAGACTCTGGTCTGTGAAAGGCGTTATGTAAATAAAGATTACTTACTTATAAGGAGTGGCCAAACGTGTCATGTTAGGTCTTGTCATTTTCTTCCCCTGTAATAATCCATTTGTGGATCGGAGAGATGGCTATCAGAGCTGCCACGTAAGTCTCAAAGCACCAGTCCCTCGCTGATCCTCCTGCAGGTGGTGGGTCCACAGGATGATGGCTTCTCCATGGCCTTGATCTTTCAAGGGGGACTGCCAAACGTTTTACTATATTATCCAGGAGCTAAACTGTGCGTGCAATGTCAAATAGTGTGTGTAATTTTAGTAGTTTGATTCTATCACTTCTTGTCAAGATTTTAATTTTAGTATTTTGAGTATTATCTTCACGTGGACATCAAATCTCCTCTTTGCCTGATTTCAGCCTGCACGTCAAATACAATGGAAGCAGTTTGGTATGTTCATATCTTAAGCCATTTTCTGGTGGATGGTTCAGGAATAGAAATAATAAGTATAGGAGATGTGGCCTGCGGCTCTAATATCGCTGTGTGCTGCCGGGGCATTTGTAGTTTATGCTGCTCTGAAGTTGCTTTTGCGAGCCTGATTCAGAATCTATTTTGAGCTAATAACATCAGGACAACAACAAAGGCATCAGGAGCATTCAGGATTTTAAAAGTGCTTTCAAAAAGGCTCAAGTGTCCACAAAGCGACAAGACAAAACTCCATCAAGAAGAGTTTCTTTTTTTTTTTTTTTAACAGTGATGATAAATAACACTTATGATGGATCAGCAAAAGAGGCAACCGTTAGGCGAAGAAATGATTTGCAGGCTGAGCAGGACCCAATCACCCATAGCAAATAGGCAAACATCAGTTAAATTTTATGGACAACTCCAAAAACAAGTGATTGACTCGGGATCAAAATCACATTCTCTCTCCTTGTCTCTGTACAACTGTTCATGTACAGTTGGAATTAAACCACAGATTGCTTGAATAATACAACTTTTCACTTGTACCCATGTCCATGTACTAAAGAACATTGGGCCTTATTCACCAATATCTGAAGAATCTTCTACATTTCTTCTCAAGTCGTTCTTAAGTAGATTTCTAAGAAGAGCCTACGTGGGATTCATCGTAAGGCGCTGAATTGTTTGCAGCTGTTCTCTTAGATTGATGAATGTCAACTCCTCGTAAGTAGAGCGCGCGTGCCCGGTGCTTCATTAGCATAGGTACTTAGCATAGGTAACCGTCCATTAATGCCCATAAAAGGAACTGCAGGGCCGTGTGCACACGCCAGAGGAAACAGCAACATGCCTAAAGCAAAGAGTTACACGGAGCAAAAGGGTCCTTTTTGCCAGACTGAGATTAAAGTCATAATATTTTGACTTTAATGTTGAAATATTATGAGAATAAAGTCGAACAAGCAAAATTAAGAGATCAGTCTAAAATTATTTAAAAAATGAATCTCAAAATGTTATGAGTTTAATCTAAAAATATTTTGGACCCTGGGAGGAGATCCAGCACGGACCAGCGCTGAGACCAATGTTGACCCAAGGAGAGACCATAGACTGGAGAGACCAGCATGAACCCGTAATAGATCCATGGGAGAGACCAGCGTGAAGGGTCAGCACGGACCCTGCAACCTCCTGCAGCAGCAGTATATATGCCATTGTTTTGTGGCCCGTGGATGGAGAAATGTACCCTATAAATAGGGGTCACTAATAGACAGCATGATTTCCAATGTATTTGATAAAACGTTGGTACATTTAATTTAATCACTGTAATGTTGTATTTTATTAAACTTAACAAAAGAAAACACCAGCGTGCCAACATGTGGCACTGACTGTGGAGAGAAATCCTGGGTACGAGAAAAATTCATGAATGCCACAATCTTTGTATAATCCTCGTAAGTAGGATTTACGAACAAATTTGTTCTTAAGAACAGTTTGTGAATGAGGCCCATTCACTTTGTCTGTTCACTGCTACATGAGTCAGACTAAAGACTGTAGAAGAATTCTGATATCACCCATTGTGCAGATTAGAGTGAAGTCAAACCGGCTCCATGCGCAGGAATAATGGAGCAAAATTGTGGGTGGCAATGATCAAGCAACCAATCAGACAATATTTCCACCCTTGCTTCACAGTGGGTGTGTACTCGGAATGCAACGCCCCCTCCAATGACAACTTTTAACCATATAGTTCTATTTTGCTTATTTTCTGCAAAGATGGAACGACTGAATCCTAATTAAAGAAAGCACAGAAGAAGAAACATGGCTGGGTCTTCCAGCATGATAATGAGACCAAACCTACAGCTCAAGCAATAAAGGGCTGGTTACATAAGAAGCAACTCAAGGTCCTGTAGTAAACTAAAAAATCTGTTTGTAGAAAGTCTGTTTTACGGCAGCCCCAAAACATCACAGCTCTATACAAGATCTGCATGGAGGAATGGGCCAAAATACCAGATTCAAATGTGTGGAAACCTTATGAAGACCTATGCAAAACCTTTAGCCTGTCAATTTTAAGTATTGGGTTGAACTTTTGTCAATGGCAAAACACGTTTTTCCTGAACCATCAAAACATACATTTATTATTTATACAACGTAATTTCTTTGATTTGTTTTGACATTTAGTCACTCACAGTTGTGTACCTATTTTTCTTTTTCAAATTGAACAATCTGTAACTGCCAAATAATGTATTTGTCATATTGACTCCTAAAACAAAGACAACACTTCCACCTTGGCGATAATGGGGTCAAATTCTTCTTCCTTTTCTTCCTGATATTATATCTGTGCCCATAAAGTCACACATGTGTTTTTAAAAAGTCACTAGTGGACCAGTGTGCATGTGTTTGTGCTTTCACATCACCACAAATGATTCATAAATAGTCTGATTTCTTTGGGGTCAAGTGCTAACAGATATATTTACTCATTCCCTACTTAGATAGACACTTTATTGATCCCCCGTTGTAGAAATGTGTCCAGTAGCTGCTTGGTTTGGACCATTTTCTCTGCTTCAGTCCAAAGTAAAATGCTGAATGCTTTGTTGGCATTTTCTTCCTCTAGTGGATTTTTGCCAGTTAGTTTTGACCACAAATCCTTTCCGCTCAGGTCTGGACCACTGCAAAACCACGAACACTGTACTGCAGCAAACTCTCTGGTAGAAGAAACAAAATAACAAAAGCACAAAACAACAATTTCAGAGCTACTTAGGACTTGCTGCCGTTTCCATCGCTTTAAAAACAAAAGAAAACAAAAAAATCTTAAAACTATGAACTATGAACTATAACAAATCTTAAATATATGAACCAAGCGGCTACTCCACCTTGTGACCCGTCCTGCTCCACCCAGAGGCTACTCCACCTCTGCTGCTGTGACCCGTCCTGCTCCACCCAGAGGCTACTCCACCTCTGCTGCTGTGACCCGTCCTGCTCCACCCAGAGGCTACTCCACCTCTGCTGCTGTGACCCGTCCTGCTCCACCCAGAGGCTACTCCAGCTCTGCATCTATCTATTCAAACATGCATCAATTGGGCGGCACGGTCGCTAAGTGGATAGCACTCTCGCTTCTCAGCAAGAAGGTCCTGGGTTCGAATCCCGGTCGGACTCTGAGTGGAGTTTGCATGTTCTCTCCCTGTCTGCGTAGGTTTCCTCCGGGTGCTCCAGTTTCCCCTACCTCTAAAAACATGCACAATAGGTATGAATGTAAATGAGAGAGTGAATGGATGGTGTTGATTGGGAGCTGATGCGCTAGTGTGTTCGGCGACTCGCTTCTGTCATCACCGTGTGTGGAATGATTGGAACAATATCTGAACTCTGAACATTGTAAAGCGCTTTGGGTGACCTTGGTGTGTAAAATGCGCTTTATAAATAAACATTACTTACTTACTCTAAAAACGATATTATAACAGGAATAAATGCTGTATCGGCAGAATTAGCCCACATGAGCCATGATAAATTAGGACTTATGTAGATCCTCCTGAGACCCCTCAAATTATTATTTTTTCAACTTATCATCATTAAAAGATGTTTGTTCTTTCATGCATTCTGTTTCACGCTCAGTCTAGTTGTTTAAAGCCTGTTCAATAAATTATCTTGTAATTACTTACTTATGAAATAGACGGAATACATTATGAAACAGCATACCTTTGGTTTGAAGCAGTAAATGATAAAGTTTTAATTTGCAGACACATGCAAATGCACTCCAGCACTTCATCCATAAAGGTCATTAGTGTTTTAACAGATGAGATTGTACTCTGGGCTGCCATTTAAAACATTCATTACACAAACCAGTACTGCAGACTAACAGATGATATAAAAGGGAAAGTGCTCGGAGCCAAGACACATCTGAGCAAGTCATCACGACACAGTCTGCGACCTACTTCATCAGTCTGTGCTTCCATATGGCCATTTACAAAGACTTCACTTTGTAAATCATAAGATATGTGAGCTACAATACCATGACAGGACAGACTCCTCTTGATAGAGTTATCTGTACAGTGCAGTAGACTACTTTTGCCAATATGGTAAACAGCCTCTGCATTGGCTTCTTGTGACTCAAAAGAACAAAAGTCTCTCCCAGGTCATGCACCAGGTTTCTGCAGTATTAAAGAGGAAATAGCATCCTATCCATGCTTCATGTATATTTCAGTAACTTAGGATCTTCTAAAATTCAGAAGCGGTGACTGAGGCAAGCGCCCAATAAACGGCTGTAGACAATCAGACCACACTAAATGTTCAGACGGTTCCCAGACGATAGTTAGTCAGGTGTAGGCCAGGCTAATGGTCAGTAAGAATTTTAAACTATGGCTCAGTTGGTAGAGCATTGGCCTTTGGGCCTGAAGATTGTGTGTTGGAACCCACCACGAGACCTACTTCTCGACTCCCACTGATGTCTGCTGTTGTTGTGTCCTTGGGTAAGACACACTTTGCCTGAAGCCCCCGCTGAAAGACCAAGGCCCCGGTGGACTCACCACCTGCAGAAGGATCAGTGAGGGGCTGGTGCTATGTGTACTGGACTGCCACCCCCCGACCCAGAAATGGATTAAGGGGAAGACAATAGATGGCTGAATTTGAAACTAATGGTGATGATCTTGTTTGAACTGTCTCCAAAAGTACAGATTCCATATCACTCCATCTCAGACGTCACCATAGTAACAAAAGAATTAAGCACATAGTGTTAATTTTAAATTACTTTTATTGAGCAGGATGTTGAATTAATTTGCTAAACATAGTAAATGTTTATTGTTGCTAAAATTCCATCTTCATTTTGGTTATGGCAACGGTTGCTGAGGAGCTTTATGCGGCCTCATGAATTACTCCCATGGTTTTGAGTGTAGATAGCTTTGTTTTTTCTATCATGATCTGACTGTCTGGTTGCATGGTTTAATTCTCACTAAACTAATGTTAATTAAGTCCTATCTTTACAACTACTAGAAAATATTGTTTGTGTGACGTGGAGCCTTCTCACTTACGGACTCCATGCTTTTACCAGATCCTGCAGCAACACCTCTACAGCCCCTACGCATGTGAGACATCTCGGGAATGTTAACCGTGTTATTTCCATAGAGTTTGCGTGTTGCCATGTCTTCCTCTGCCTTGTTGGAGATCTCACCTCCCCAGAAACAACTTTACACCCTGACTTAATCCTGCCTAGTGAAGAATGAACATTGATATTCCTGCTTGCTCCAGTGCCTGCTTAGCCCTGTCTACAAAGCGCCAAAGTTTACAGCATAAAGGCAAAGTTTGGGAGTGTGCACGGCAGAGGAGAGAGAAAGAGCAGAGGGGTGAAGAATATAGCCGGAGGATGTTTCATATTCCCACAGCCCTCTGCAGCTCTGCTCTTTTATCTCTCATTCTTAATCTTTCACCTATTCTCTTTTCCATTGCACTGGGCTTTCCCCACTTTATCAAACCAGCTCCAATGTATATTATTCCTACTGCAGTGTTCTTCATTCAATACCTTTCATGTGTTAGTTTTCTGGTGAAAAACAAAATAAAAGATGGGCACCGAAAGCCAAGTTTCCCATTAAACAAGAAACCCAATGAGTTTGCATGTTTGGCTCAATAACCTATATGTTTTATTTTCTATTTCAGTTAAACATGTAGTGATGCTGTATAGGCAAGCACTACACCAGTCAGATAAGTTGTGAAAAGTGATTCTCAGTGCAATTGAATTTTGGAAGAAACAAATGTGTGTGTTTCGGTCAATGCAGCGTGTTCCAATCTGGTTTTACTGATTTTTGCAGCTCATAAATGGTTCACGTCTTGTGGTGAACCATCTGTTTCCACACAATTCAATGTTGATCAATGATTTTTTTTTGTAGCCCTAAATCACATCTGTAGTTATCTCGGTGGACTTTACAAATCTACAATACACTCATTTCCCGGAGAGTGTTCTTGATTTGTTCAAATGTTTTCTTTTTAATGAACGTGTTTATGATTGCACATACTTTATAATCAACATCTTTCTAGCATGTCACAGCCACTACGCAGCCGTAGCACAGCCATAATTTGACTGGCGCACAATAAGGCGCACAATAAGTCCCTGGACCAGCTGGCATCTTTGTGCAGTCCGTACACCTAACAAATACACTGCTACAAGAAACAGACGTGGATTATGGAAGCCTCAGGAAGTGTACATGTCTTCCCTCTGATCTCATATCTATGTTCTGATTATTTTATTTTTATAAAAGGTGTTTGGATGAAGAAATGACTTTCAGACATAACTATATTCTGGGTTTCTGAATCTAATCACTATCTGGGTCCAGGGAAACATTATGCATTTTTATTACCCACCGGCCCACTGATGGGTCGTGTTTGTTTTTTTTCCAGAGTTCAGCTTGTCAAAGCACAAAGCACAAGCTGTTGTAGTGTTTGCTATTATTATTATTATTATTAATTCTACATAGATTCATGATTATATACTGTATATGTATAGAATGTGATGGGACATTTCAGCACTCAATTGCAGAGAATGCTGAATCTGGAAAGACAATAGGGACCCTCATGTGAGAACAGCAGCTGAATTATGAGACTGCAATATGAATGTCCTGTGAATATATGGTTGTTGAAGTGTGTCTTGTGACTTTCCTAAATACTAGAAGAGCCCACTGCTTAATGTGTTTGGGGTCATTCTGCTATTCCATCTTGTCAGGGACCCAGGCAAGGCTTAGTCTGTAATCTGTATTATTATGTTTATATACTGTACATTAAACCTTCTTTTTTATATCCAAGCAGAGTCTGAGCTTCCATTCACTATCACTGTTTGTGCGGAAGGAAAACCCAGTTGGGCCAGATGGATTATTTACCTCACTGTATATCATTTTAAAGCTTATTTTCACATCTACATTAATATATAAGGGCAGGCAATACCGGACTTTACACTAAAAAGATATAAAGCATAATACAGGCACAAAAACTATTCTCAGAGATTGTCCCACCATTTGAGTGGTGCTGTGTCTGTAATATTTAAATCATACATGCTTGCTGTGGCTCATTAATTCCGTAAATGTCAATACAAAAGCAATATCCACTTGTGATTTCCAAAATATACCTCATAAAAATGTTGTTGCTCCTTCTCGCTTTGCTGAAACTACAATGGATTAGGCAGTAAACTATTTCTATGGATGTGGTCCTCTTTCTTCTTAACTAAACAATGAGACCTTGGTTGAGGCTCTAGCCTTGTAAGTAAGTAAGTATATCTTTATTTATATACCGCCTTTCACAGACCAGAGTCACAAAGCGGTTTACAATGGTTAATTTTGGGGCATTTGTCTCTCACTCCACACAGAGATGGTTTAGCGGAAGCAACATTGACAGTTCCATAAATCCTATCTTTTATCTGAAATTTTATGGCCAAATGATTGATAGATCTAAAAAGTCTATGAAAATAGTGTTAAAAAAGGGGTGTTTTTTTACCCCTGACACAGACATTTACCCGAAAATTGTTATAGAGTAAATTGACGTAAACTAGAAGGCTCTAGCTTTAAAATGATGCATCACACAAGCATGTGATGTGTGAGATGTATTTTTAAATATGCAAAGACATATGGGTATGCCCTAATTTTGTGCACAAGCCAAAATGAGGTGAGTGTTCACAGGTTAAAAAAACAAAAACTTTTTCCCCATAAAGATTGTTGGCACTTGCCCTTCAACTGAAATGGAAGTCAATGATATGAAAGCAATCTATTGGCACATCACTTTGACCATTCAAATGGATTGAATCACTGATTAAAACCATTGTAATTCATACACTGTTATGGTGTCTGTATTGTCCATGTAGAAAAGTTCCCCTCTGTATTTGACCCATCCTTCTTTCTCAGGGCAGTTAACCTGCAAAGTGACTGTTGTTTAAATTGCAGAGTGAAGCCCCACCACTCGCTGTTCCACAATGACAGTGGGACATGGTACATATGGAGTTAAACCAGATCCGGTCCACAAATGAATTATCTTGGCCCCCGGGGTGATATTTGATGAGTATTAGAACAGGCTTGCAAAGAGCCATAAGAAATAAAAGTATTATTAATTTAATGTTCAAGACATGCTTTCTTGTCTTTGAAGGAAATGTCTGTTTGTCTCTGAGCCTGTTGAACAATGTTTTCACTTGAAATTACTGACAGAGCCATACAAAAGTATTCAAAAGGTTATATCATATAACCTTTTGAATACTTTTGTATGGCTCTGTCAAGGCCATGCAATTCTTTTAATATGCTTCAATAAATATTGAACCAGTCCGGCCTCCAATCTAGGATTTTTTTGGCCCCTGATGTATTAAACTTTTACATCTCTGGTCTACAACATGCATCTACAATGCAGTATACACTTGTTTTTATTTGTTGTCCTGGATCTCTATATGTATGTACATAATGTGTGCATGTGAAATATTGTGTGGTGTATCAATTCAAAATGATGAGGATTGGGTCAATACCATAATATATACTGGTGGTGTGGATTTTTTTTTTATCTGAACAGCGGAAACTAAATTCTGCATTATTTCTAATCAAAAAATGATCAACTTCCCTCTGATTCCTGCCATACAGCTCCCATGATCAGTCGTGAGGTTTCACTTGCACGAGCACATGTAATTGCACAAACAACTGAATACATCTGATTTATTCATGAGCCATGGATTGTTTGTCTCTTCCTCGCACAAGCAGCTCTAACTGGTGTTTGTTTGCCACAGCTCCATGGCAGGTACAGAGTGGAAGCCCTGTCACCACCGCCCCCTCCAGAGAGCAACACCGGACCCCCAAGGTACACAACCCACCTGCCAACAGTGTGAGCAGAGCATGGAAACACAACCTTAAAAAAAGAAAGAAAATATCAGTGTATCCCATATATTTTCAATTTTTGGCTATCCTGTTTGACTGGGAAAAGTGAACATCAACTCTTTTTAATTTACTTAACTTTCAAACCACAAAAAATAAAATTAATGTAATAAAATCCATAAAACTATGCCTGGCTGAAATGTAGTTTGATCAGTCTTTGACAGAAAAGTGAAATATAAAGAAACACCCGCACTCCATACAGCTCTTAGCCCAAAGGTACAAATAGTAACTTAGAAGGCTCTTGTATGTAGAGTGTGTTCATTCAATCCACCATTTTAAAACTGCACTTGTATGCACATCATTCAGGTTTTCACAATCTTTGAAATTCTTTGGAAACTGAATTCTGCACTATGATTCTCACGGTATGGGGATCGAGGTGCATCTGCGTGCTAAGCTTACAATATTTACATCACCAGGCAGATGCATGATTATAATTGAGTGAATAATAAATGACGACACTGCTGTGTAGTTGGCTTAGCATTAAACTTTAAGATGGAGCATTATGAAGCCCGTTGGAAGAATGAAAAACACACGGCCCCAAATGGAGAGACGACCTTTACGGAATAAAGACGGGATTGAAGTGTTCCTGGTGGCGTCAGCTGATCACGGCTGGGGCCATTCTTTTTGTTGTGCTAATTTTGTCCATGCAGATGCTCCAGTATCATGATTCATGCAACAACGTTATATTTCCCTTCAACTGTATCATAGTTCTTTAGGCGCTAATGTAGCAGAATTACACAGTGAAATGGCTTCATACAAATGTTTCCATTGCAATTTATTTCTGTCTTTGATTTAATGTGCCTCGTTATTGATTTATAGGCCTCCATCTTGTGTCTGTTTCAGAAAAAAATAAATATTGCTACCTTAAAGGGCCCATATCACGGTTTTTGACTTTTTTCTGCTTTAAACATGATTACAATGCTATTTGACCTTCATACACATGCCCAGAGTAGTTTATTCATTGATTCTGTCAATCTTTAGTAAGAGCGCGATCTGTCTCCTTCCCCAGAGAGACGCAGTGAAAACCACTCTGATGACGCCTATGACGCGCATAACCCCGTTTGATTTGTATCTAAAATAGTTTTTAAATATTTTTGTCAAAACGGGGTAAACAATACACAATAAGTATGCTGTTTGTTGTCAAAAATAATAAAAATAAAAATAATAGTAAAATCCGGCGGGAGGTGATTGACAGCGAATCAGAGCGCACAGCCAGTTCCCGAGTCCGGCTCCCGAGTCTAGCGTCTGTGGTCTGGTCTCGCGGACACCACATAGAGCTGCTGTTTTTCTGCTTTTGTCAGCAACTAAAAGTGTTAGGATCACGTCAACTTGAATGAAATGTGTTTTGGGTGTAAATATGTGACACACTATTTGGCCCTAAGAGGAAGAAAGCGGCTCAACTTTTTTCATCTGTTCATCTCATGGATCTATTATAATAACAGGTTCATCTGCGACACTTCACTGAGACTGTTCCAGAACTACAAGGACAATGGAACTGGACTTACTCAAAAACTGATCTGAAAACATGTGTTCCCACGATTAAAGGCGTCACACGGATCCCCCCGATCTGTAAGTACAGTGATGCTAACTCGCCGTATACTTCTGTAAACTAAATAGGGCTCAATGTGACGGATTGTCATTGTTAGAAAAACTTTATTCTTATGTATGAAATGACTATGTACCAGTGATAAACGACACGAGCTGCTGTGGTGCTGCGTCACTGTGCGGGCGGGGGGAGGCGGGCTCACAGGCAGAGGAGCAGACTCTTCTCTGGATCAGCTCGTTTGAGTTGAGGTGACGTCATCTCTATACAAGAGATGGCTCTAATCTCACAAGTTGTAAGTGTTGTGTGGTGTATCACTCACATTATTATCACACATGTGCATAGGATTGACTGTGAAACATGAAGAAGGAGAGAAAAATAAAGGAGATATATGTTAAAAAGATATATGTTAAAAAGGAACACTCTCACATGGCTAGAGAAAAACTATGTTAAACATTGTTCCTGATCAAAAACAGACCTGGGACTTTATGTCTAAAAGCTCGAGTGTCAGTCCTGAAATAGTATGATGTTCTTTTGTGCCCCGAAGACGTTATACTTCCTTATAAAACAAAAGTGCCCATGAATTAGTTTTGCTAATCTTCCATCGCAAAGATGTGTTTGTGGCCAGTAACTTTACAACTTAGAATAAAAAAATAATTGAAGTCCTCCCTCTGATGGTAGCATTTAGGGAAAAAAATGTATGACTTATTTGTTTCACCATATGATATATTTAAGATAATATTTCACATTCTGAAACATGACATGACAAAGTAATCATTGTCACTAGCATCTTCCTCTTACCAAATGCATGCATAATATGGCCTCTTTACATTTTGGGGTGACGCACCCATTCTATCCTGTAAAGAGAATATTTTTGAGTTGTGCAGAATTGTAATCAACATAAATGACACAATATGTAATCCTTTATACCATATACCACGTACCAAATACCAAATGTACATTTGTCCAGTGTGAGATCAATAAAGTCTATCTTATCCTATCTGATCATATACAATTGAAATGTTTCTACTGCTACTACATTTCACAACTAATTTTAACAACAAAAAAATAATACTAAAATAAAAAAATAGGACAATCTAGGGAAATGATCGTCAGGTAAAAATATTTCCAATATAGTATTCATTCTACTTATAAAACCTTGATCTTTGTGATGGTAATCAGAGGTAACTACCAAAAAACTTCCAACAAATCTACAACCTGAAGGTAAAACAGAAATATTGCGACTGAATCCCTTTTCTGTGACTGAAAGCATTGTAGAACTTGGTGGGGTGGGCTCTTTCTGCATAGCTCTTTTCAGTGTACTGGGAACCTGCTCAATGATTGATCAGCACTGCCTTCTATCTCTAACCCTCAGCTCGGCATCATTCATCTTTTATTCCGTAATCACACATTGTGACATTTAATATCAAAACACACCTACTTGGATCAAAATCCAAAACTCATAAAAGAAACCCTTTGACCTGAGATTGTGCCCAAGTATATTATTGTACGTAGACGAATAAAACACGTGTCCCAATGCTTGTACAGTATATTAATTTTCTAGGTTACTCGCGAGATGAAATCGCCTCTGCTGCTACGGTGTTGATGCTTTTTATGAACACAGAGCGTGCACCTGAGCCCCGCTACAGCTGGACAGGACAAAGAGTGGGCTGCATGCATTACAATGATTCAAATGCATCGTGAGGCTGTTTTTTCCTCTATATCTTCATGAAATATTGTAGAATATTTCATTTACATATAATATAGATTGTATATAATACAATATTTATTCTACAATGTGTAAAATAAACAAACGTAAAAATCACACAGATAATCCATAACATTTAATTTTGTGGTGTTGTCTTAGGGGATGGCACAGTGGCCATTCCGCATTCAGACAGGGACAGAGTTTGCATGTTCTCTCTGTGTTTGTTTTCTCTGGGTGCTCCATCCTTGAATATGATTAAAGGCGCTATACCCGTTTCTGCAATGTTTGAATGTTTAGCACCGCCCCCCAACTCGCTCACAGGCTTCTTATTTCCCCTACGCTCTCATAACACGGAGCCACCTAGTTTTATTTGCGATCTGATACGTATGCTAACATTAGCATTAGCGCAACTTGTAAGCTGTACAACAATCACTGATGAAATGGTACTAAAGCAATGCACTGCTAACACAATATATAAGTAAAAGAATACCGCTAGTTTCGCGACCGAATGTATTAATTTAAACATTAGAATATATTCTAATATTTTATTATAATTTATTATACAGCTCCTCACAGCAGCAGCACTCCATTGACTTGAATGCAATTCTTCCGATCATTTTTTCTTGATAACAGAACTCTCAAACCAATAATGACCGCAGCCCCAATGCAATCTGTTTGTAGTTCAGGTGTGTAAAATACTGCCATTTATGGAGGACCGTGACTGCCAAAACAATAAATATATACAGAAATAAATAAATAAATAAATAAATGTAAAAAAGATAAAATTTGCAAAGAAATGCATGCAATTATGAGAATAAGTCAATTTATTTCTGTATTTATTTATATATATATGTATTTATATATTTATTTATTTATTTATTTATATTTATTTATTTATTTTTGTATTCATTCATACATTTATTTCTGCATTTATACATTTATTTCTCTATTTCTGTATTTATTTTTGTATTTATTTATCTATTTATTTATTTATTTAATTCTCTATTTATTTATTTATTTCTCTATTTATTTATATATTTTTGCATTTATTTATTTTTGCATTTATTTATTTATTTATTTTTGCATTTATTTATTTATTTTTGCATTTATTTATTTATTTCTTCATTTATTTATTCATTTCTCTATTTATTCATTTTTTTTCTCTATTTATTTATTTATTTCTGTATTTATTTATTTATTTCTGTATTTATTTATTTATTTCTGTATTTATTTCTGTATTTATTTCCGTATTTCTCTTAATGATATGCAAGTCATGGGGCGGGCCGGGATGCCTCTACTGTAAGCTCATTGGTTAATCTTTTTCCTTGCTCCAGAGCTTGTCCAGCATAGGCGATCACTGTGTTCTCGCTATAGCCATGTCAGAACGAAAAAATAAGAATATAAATCTCAAGCATTCTTCCATATGCAACAATTGCATTGTGTGTGTGTGGTTTTTTTTATGCAAATAAGTAAATTATCCTTTGCATCTGTGTCGCTGAACAGCCTCCATTTTGGAGTGGTAAACGGTTGCATGTTGGACCCATGGATCTATTATAAGGTTGGACCTCAAGCATAATCTAGTTGGGGACTGCTGTGCTATGCTGCCACAGTAACAACTGGTGGCTAGCTAAACAAGACGCGTGATAGTAATGGATTCGCTTTGGAGGGAAATTTCCGATGAGCTGAGAAGACTGGCGGACAGGCATACGAGAGACTGTAGTGTTGACTATATCATTTTTCGTTTGGATCAGCTACGTAAAGTCCCGGCATATGAAATCCACGCAGGGGCACATTTAGTATTACTATAAAGTACATATGAGCTCCAGTGTCTGAGTGTAAAACACACCCTTCGAACGCCGAGTGGACATAAAGAGGCCGAAATTGTGGATTCTCAGAGCGGAGGATGATCGTTAAAACTCATCTATCATATCAGCTATGTTTTATTTTGTGCCCAGACAACACGGGGGCGCACGAGCGCAGTTAGGGAACCGTGTCTGAGAAAGAGAGAGAGGGATGAAATGCCACCGGTCCCCTCTCTCGGTGTCATGGGAGGAAATAGTTACTTGTTGTGGAGTTTGGGCTGGTCTCGGACAGAAAGCGCAAAAGTAACACTGCGCAAATGAGTGATACGTAGCCTATCTTTGCCCAATTTGTAGTGGCTTCTCGTGGTTATACGGCGTATACCTGCGTATCGCGTAGGCTACACCACTGATTGTATAGAGCAGTGGTGTTTGTGAGCACCCCAAAGCGCCCTTCATATGTTCATATGAACACATCATATAAATCAGGAACAGAGCGGGTAATCACAAGTTGGCTACAGCAGAATATGTTTCATGCCCGCATTGTTTGCTCATCCTCCCCGCTGTAAACGCGTTGATTGTAAATTAAATATGTTTGAATCTTGTAAACCGCGATAAACAGAGAAAACAGTTCGAGAGCACTGCAGCAGCCGCGGCGCCATAGGCCTGGGTAGGCCGGTGCCTACCAGTTTTTTTCTTGGCCTACTCAAATTTGTTCTTCGCCTCTCAAGTCATTAGCCTTTTTTGTAAGTCATGATTTCAATATTCTCATTTTTATACACACATTATTAACGAAATGTTGCGTTCTATTTTTTGTTTTGAAAATGTAATCCCCTAAGCGTTCCATACGTTGCTTCAAATATAGTTCCGTTTATTGGCTGAACAATTTTGTCCAATGATCATATCACACAGTGCGAAGCTCGTTCCCCGTGAACAACCAGCTATTCCTCGTCTTAAGGACTGACAATGCTCTCAAAACATTCACAACAGAGTGTCCTTTTTAATTTTAAGAAAGTTCAGCGTGAACTTCGTGAGGTGTGAGCCAGATGCCCGGGCCCATAGGTCCCAGAGGAGGAGAGCGCAGTAGGGCCAGGCTCGCCTCTCACCACTGAGGTAAACTCCATGCCTGTGTGTGTGAGACACACACTGTGGGCCTCATGTAACTTGCGTACGGCCAAATCAGGGTGTAAATGAGGCGTACGCAAAATATTTACACTTTTTTTTAAAAACATATTCCCTCTGGCAAAATTACAAGCTGTGTTTTCATTGAGGATCATGTTTCAAAATTTGAGCATCAGAGAAAGTCTAATGGAAACACACAAACTTCGAATAAATCACAGCTCATGATGAGGACCCTCTTTTAAATCTGACTGGTGTTTGTATCATTTTGATCTGTATGATTTTTAAATGTGAAGCGCTTTGTGATTCTGGACTGTGAAAGGCTCTGAATAGCAACAGGGATGTGTGACCATGACAGGCTCTGCGCTGTGCGTAATTACGCACGGCTGTCTGAGTTTCCTCAGCATCTGGTAAAGCAATGTGTTAATTCATTAGATTTGTGTAAGCCTCACACTGACACACCCCATTAAAGCACCGATGGACGATGGTATATAGGCTCGGAAGCACTTAGCTAGAATTTCACTATATTTTCAATAAGAACTATACAAATAAATAAGGACTAAGGAACCATTAAGAAGTTTATCCCCACAAGACCACAGGTTCGTTTGGATATGGAGAGAGACAGAGGCAAATATAACAAAATAAAAGTTTATTTAAATAACTGACAAGTTTTAATTGACTATTCTAATTAAAACACTCTACAATCACAGCACACACATACTCCCATTCATTCTCAGTCATACTACATTCCAGAACAAAACAATTAACAGCCAGATAAACCAAAAATAAAAAGAAAAAGAAACAATTAACTTTTAAAAGTGTCCCAACCAGCCGTTGCGTTCAGCCACTAGGGCCAGAATTTGGTTACCTTGTGGGTAGAGGAATTGAGAGAAGCACTGGTTGGATTGTCCTTAACTGAGGTGCGTGGAGGATTGGAGACGCTGGATGGATACGTGTCCTCCTGCAGTCCCGCGGCCACCACAGATTTATATACTCCACTCAGAAGATTTATTTAGATTTAAAATGCCAGACTACAGTGCAAAATACCCCACTTGGAAGGGGAGGTCGGAGACAAATCCTATAAACATTATTGTGTATTAGAAACAAATTCCTAATGATGCATTGCTCAGGAGGAGCACAGAGTTAAACATACCGTTGCAGATTGAAGCGCTCCGCGCACGAGTCGCCCCAGCCCGTGACAGCTCACACTGGGACAAGCCTTTGCGCACGGCTGATCAAAACACCTGCTCTGTCCCGGGCCAAGTCGCTCGACGTCAGAGGCGGAAAAGGTCGGGCTGAGGTAGGACGCGCCTCTATAAAGAGCCGGACCAAACTCTGATTGGCTAACCAGCGGGAGTGCGTACTACTACACTCACTCCAAATGTCTCACTGGCCTGTCCAGAGTGCGCAGCGAGTGCGGTGAGGGGTCGCGCCACATAACTCCTCAAAAGTGCTGCCATTCAGAAGTTTTGGCTCCAGAGTTTCTTTGTGAAATCTGGAACGCAAACGCTCTCGGGTGTACAGCGCCTCAATGTGCTTTTCTACCCCGAGCCAGGCTGCGTCTAAGACGCTACAGACGCTTCATTCATGAAGCATAATATAAATGAATTCATTCATTCATTAATTCAATATATTTATTTACTTCTACAAATCAAGAGAGATTTTTTTAATGTATCAACACATTTTAATGTTTTCAATTAAGATTCTTAACAATTAAGATGCTATGTTATTATCCAGTCTAATCCAAGTATTAGTCTCTCCCAACAAAAATACCGCCCCCCCCTCTCAGAAAATAGTTCCGACGTCGATGAACATGACCTGCAGGGGCAGCACAAAAGGAAGTGTAACTACTGTGTAATTTGGCGCGGAGACACTCAGCTCAGCCTGCCACGGCCATGTAATGGCGACACGACGGTCAGTTTCTGAGCTTCTTCGAGAGGCGGCGAATTGCATCGATCAAGTTGTCCAATGTAAGTTACCTTCATAAATGCGTGTCAGTGTCTGATAAAACTTCAAGGGAATATTTTTGTTTGTATTATGCACTTTTAGCGACATCATCGGAAGAACGTGCCCCCCCAGATAGGAGCAGCAATGGTCCAGGTGGCTTTTCACTTTTCCATGGAATAGTACAAAATATTGTAATCACACTGCATTGCTGAGGAAACAATTTTTCTGCAAGCTAGCCGATGTCGCTTTAAAAAACTTACAAACTCGCTGTCCACACAATGCATTCAGATTTCAGAGGTCCCCATGTGCACACAAATCACATTTCTATACACTGATTTGTACTGTTAATTGTTACATTAACATAAATGTAATTCTACTACATATCTGAATTTCATTTAAATAAATATGTTTTTACTAGAACGTGCTTCTGCACACTTGGTGCATCCTGTTGATGGTAAGTAAAACGTAAAAATAAAAAAGTGTTTCTTTATTGAATGTATGTTTATACAGTGGTAAAACATTATAATTTTTTTGTGTGTTCAGCCGAAGTTTCAAGATTGTTTGCCCCATATCCACGAACGAACACTGCTGTTGGACCCCGTCGAACAAATAACCCCACATGGCAATCAAGCTACACCCATACGTTTTTGTGTCTCATGAGTAAAAACTCCTCGACAGTCCCACAAAGACTTGAAAAAGAACATTTGCAAACCCGAGGATTAGGGGAGAAGCGTCTGACCTTTCGAGGTACAAATTCTTTCATTTACTACTTAAAGCTATTGTTATGCTGCTTTACATACATTTATTTGTGACATAGGCAACCAAGATAGCCCTGGTGATCTGTCAGAGCTTTTGTTTGGAGCTTTCCCAAAACTGAGAGATGCAGGAGGCTTTGAATTTATGAGAATCAGCGGAACCACCCGTAGCCGCCAGCTGATGCTCATTCCATGCCCAAATGAAGGATACACTGTTCGATACTTGAGGGATCCAGTGACCTCCATACATCACTCCACAATCTACATCAGACCTCTACAGAAAAATCTAACTGCGGATATACCCGTATGTCTTTATAGATGGTGTTCATGTGACATCACAACATTCTAAACAGCCAATATTGAGGTGGAAGGCAGCTGTAAATTCCTTGCTGGTAACTATATGATAATAGCCAAAATGCAGATTTATAGTCTTAGTTTATTTGCTACTTTCTCTAATTCCTGGGGTAATTCACATGAAAAAAAAATCACAAGTTCAAAGTCGTCTCTTCCTGCTCATATGAACTGTGGTCTATTATTTCCTCATGAAAAACGTCTGAAAGTGGAGACAAAAGCATGAGTGCGATGTAGATCAGTAGAAAGGACTTTATAAGTATTATGAGCCAGGTTTGTGAATCTAATCACTATAAAATAATGATCAGGGAAAATAATTTATTTTTTGATTGTTTTTAAACACTAGTTCTCTCCAGTAGAGTTGTATTTGCACCTGCCCTCCAAATAAAACACAAATAATACTCAAAGTAACAAGAAACGGTTATGAACCTTTTTTGTGCTCATTCTTAGGAAAACCATGCCACAATTGGAAGAGGGCCTGTCTTGCCTTCCATTCGCTGTGGTGAAGGTTTCGTTTTCAATGAATTAAAAAATCACAGCGAGAGCTGTTCTGGGTACTATTTTTTGAAGTACAAATGTCATTTTTTCCCCTTTGGTATATATCAAATATTTATCTCACTGTTATTCTATATCTAGACATGGACCTGAAACACATTCCTCGCAAGAGTATATTGGTTTGTACTTACATTGTACTACAAAGCACATAATTGTCATTCATCCAGATATTTCTCTAAGGTCTTAATAGTTGTTTCTTTCACAACAAAACTTTAATGTTGCAACTGCAGACACAGCCAGTACATCAGCGACAACCACGGTTACAGACCCATCGTCAGCAAGAACCACTACATCAGCAGCAGCTACTACATTGGCCACAGTGGCTACACCGTCTACATTTCCGAGAGCAATGAATAGTAAGTCAATGACGGCGTGCAATATCTTTCACTTGTGATGGGCAGGGGAAGACTCATAAAGCATTTACGCATTCTTTGCCAGATTGTTTCATATGTGTCGAGGCTTCAAAGCTAGCTTAGTCTAGCTTGTAACACTGACATGTAGTGGACAAATTTGATAATTTCTGCTGAGAAAAACTCAAGCAGTAGTTATCTTTCATCGGTGAAACTAACAAACAGTTGTGGTTGTGTGTGAATTATTATTTTTTCTCTCTTTTTAGGACCCCCAAAGCCTCATGTGTTGGAAGTTGGTGAATTTGATGGTAAGTTGGTCTTCCAAATATGATATAACAAAACCTTTTTCCATATGTGACTAAGTTCTTCTGTTGATATTTCCTTATTTTTTGTACCACTATAAGCCTGGGTTACCGAAGCAGATCCTAAAGAAGCAATCAAACTATTCTGCGAGTCCATTCGTAGCGCTCATGAAAATGACAACACCCTCAACATAACCTTGAATCTACATGAGTCATTGGACGAAAGAAGCAGGACCATAGTTTGTCTCTACAAAAGGCCAAATGTTGAGTGGGCTAGCCCGCTGAAATGCAAATTAATTGGTATGTCATAAACTGCATCACCATCAGAGTTGCCAGGTTTTGGTTCCTCGCTTGACCTTTCTAAACGTTGTCTTATCTTTCCATCATAAGGAGACAAGGCTGTTGGTGAAGGAGTTGCCAGATTTGTGTTGGGCACAATAATGGACTGTGTTCAAAATGGACTTCAGCTCCATGAAACAGGTGGGTTCTTTCAGTTGAATTGTAATTCCCATGACCACATTTCTCAACAGGACAGTAACTTAACTGGTCCAAAGTAAAACGCTTTTAATTTTTTAATGTAGATATCTTAAGACAATTGACTTTATTTACAATTAAAATGAGAATAATCTGAGGTGGTGCAGATGATAGAGTGGGTCGTCTCATGATCGGAAGGTCGGGGGTTTGAATCTCAGCTCCTGAAGGTACACACTGTCGTGTCCTTGGGCAAGACACTTCACCCTCCTTGTCACCAGTGTCTGCATATTTTGGGTTATGATTGGGTGATTGGGTTCTTTAGTGTAAAGCGCTTTGGGCCTGATGTAATAGTGTAAGTACATTCAACAGCAGATTTTACAATATTTGTTAAAAATATATATATTTTAGGTCAGAGGGCTACATGTGAAGCTGTGTAATGTTTATGGTTGGCTCAACACTATAACCTCTTGTACTCTACAACCACTGTTCATACATGTGTTTCTGAAGGATCGAAGACGCTTTTGTTCGAGGGAGAACAAGATCATCTGGTCCCAGCCAGCTCACTAGACCTGACAGAGAGTGATTTCTTCGTCGTAGCTGGAAGAATGGTGGGGCACTGCTTCATCCATGAAGGTCCAAGATTCTATGGCTTAAGCACCGCCATCATAGACATCCTTTTCGGTGCCGATCCGGAAACAACTATAGTCACCATAGAGGACTGTGTGGATATTGACGTCCGGGAGGTTATCACTTTGGTGCGTGCAAATAATTCAATCCTTTGATTGATTACTTTGAACCCTCACTTTTATCCTCTCTGTCAGCATCTGACATTTTCCCGCAATCATTCGACAATGTACTATATTAAAAAATGTGAAAGGTTTAGTGTAATCCATGAGTATGTGTTTGTAGCTCGAACAAGAGGAGTTAAATGATGAACAAAAAGCAAAGGTGTGTGCCGTTGCCTCGCCCTGGGATCTACCAAGAGTTACAGCAAGGAACCAGCTTTGGCTAAAAGAAAAAATCCTGTATCATGCTGTGAGTTACTATAAATAGGAATTAATTTAAAGAAAGCAATATGAACATAATTTATATTAATGTCATTCTAGGTCATTGTACGAACCAACAAACAAGTTAACCAGTTCAGAAGAGGCCTCAAAGACACCGGCATTTGGGAATTTTTCAAATCGAGGCCAGATGCAGTGGCGATGTTGTTCCCACGAACATGTGAGAGTATTGTTACATCACAGGTAATCTTTAGACCGTCAATAACAGTCTAATCTTATTTTTCTTTACATTTCCTATCAATATGGCTAATGGTTTTAAGAATTTGTAATTTCAAATAAAATGTTTTTTATAGATGCTACTCCCGAAAATTAAATGGCTAAAGGATGAAGATGTGGATGAAGACATGTGCACCCTGGAACAGCAGCAGACTGCAATGTCATTCTTGCGTCAATTTATTGAGAACAGTAAGATCACATATTAAAATCTTTATTGTTTTTGAGCCTATAATTTTACCAAGGCTTGGGCGATATGGCAAAATCAATATTTGCATTTCTTTGGTCACATTAAAACTGCATAAACATGACAATTTAATCCACATTAATCCTTCATTATATGTCTCCAAACTCAAAACCACATGACAAAATTTGTGATTTTTATTATTTGTTACATTTTTGCCCAGCCATTATTTTACCAATATTTTTAATTCATAGATTCGCCAGACATCTTAAAAAAGCTGCTGATCTTCTGGACTGGATGGGATGTGGTTCCTGAGGAGCTCGGAGTGGAAGTATTTGACAAGGACCTTCCACACTCATCCACATGTTTGTTCATGCTGAAACTGCCAAAAGGCATTACCAACTTTGACACGTTCCAAAGCCATCTCATGGCAAGCATTTCATCGTCCTATGCGGGGTTTGGTCATTTTTAAGGAGCATGTGTATGTGCTTTAGTGAACAGGCATGTTTTGTTATTGCATGTTGAGCCTGTAAATTTACATATCTGATGGACTCCATGTTGAGTCCTAGAGTGACCTTTTATTTTTTTTCTATCATACTTTGTGTATTTCCTAGAATAATGTTGCCAAGGCTTGTTGACTTAGGTTGATACACCTTTATTTTATTTGAACACTTTGCATTGTTGAAATTAAAAATAAAGTATCTTCACAAAAACTGTTCCTCTACCATAGAATTGTATGGGTCCCTGCCCTCCAGCTGAAATTATGACATCACATTGTAGAAAAAGAAAATTAATTGTCCAACAGTTCTCGTAATAAAGCTACAGTGTCTCTATAGACATTTAAGCAACCAGAAAAGGAGCACCCATTTGGATCTGGTAATTGTTGGAGTTCATCAGCAGTCAGGTCCCTTTGAAGCTGAATGTCAGGTATTTGAATTCCTTCGGGGTGGTAGCCATAGGGACCTTCCCAGTCAATGCCATATTCACTGTCAGTCTACATTTAAGATGTAAAAACACGTTATTTAAACAATATTTTATTTGTAAATTTTTATGAAAGTGTAGCCTAAACAACTAACCTGCAGTGGGTCATGGCCTTCTCGAGGGTTAAGAAGCCATAACTGATTCGGTGATTGATTGGATTCAGTTCTTAGTCGGTGATGGTTCCATCCATCTTGGAAAAACCGCAGGTGTCTTGAAATGTGCGGTAGAAAGGTCCAGTGCAGTGCAAAGATGAGAAGTTCATCATCTGGGTTGAGCATACCTTCAGCCTCAAGATTGGAGAAACAAGTATAAAAGAGGTCGAGAACACCTCCAAACACATCTCTCCACAACCTCTCAATTCTGAAAAAAAATAGAATACTTTGTATTAAAAGTTTGAAAGTTTCATAGTTATACATTTATCAACATGCAACAAACAAAATGACGGCGATCATAATATATAACTTTACCTTTAAAATGTGTGTGTGTTTAAAATGAAAAGGGTGAGACCCTTGTCAGTGTAAGATTGTTTTGCAAGTAACTACCTTAAATCTATAAACTTAAAACAAACTTTTTGCTTGCATGAAAAAAAGAAACATTTGATATTTTAAAGAGAAGTACGTAATTATATTTTTTCATGGACTAGGCCTACATTTGAGCAAATGTCATCACATCTGTGAGATACTGTATGTATACATTAATTAGGTAACCAGTAATGGAATGTGAGACAAATATTTTATTATTTTTTGATCCATGTTGGCCTTTTTTTGCATATTGTCAGTTATACTTAGCGTGCCAATACCACTTTCAGACATTGTATAATCAAGGTGGAATACCTTTGATTATGAGTACTTCTCCCTGTAATGAAGGAGTTTCGATTTATTCCTCTCTGGGTGACCATGTAGCGTGCCACTTCAATGTTTTCCATTCCCTTGTCTGCCCTCACACGGGATGGTACGCCAAAGGAAGTAACAGCTTCCAAGAAGGACCTCATAACAGTTGAAGCCCGGTTGTTAGTTGCTGCTGTGAGGTAGACAATGAGACGGCTGAAACCATCAATACCTCCGTGAACCACAATGCGCCACCTGGAGGGAAAACAGTTTTTTCCTCAAGTAATACTCAGTCATGGTGAGAATATTTGCAGTTGTATTTAGTACAGAATACTTGCCTTAAAGAGACTGTACAGAGTTTAAAAATTTTAAAGCTAAGTATGTTCCAGCCACGTCCTAATGTGTAGAATGAGCTCAGACCTGTTCACCACAACTGCCTCTAAAATCCTGCACTGTCACTCAGAAAGGTGTTAATTCGGTCCGAAGTGCTGTCATGCACAAGCTTAATATAGAAGATGCTGTTAATTCTAAATACAGTATAAATAAAGTATTCAGTTACTACCTAAGATGGTAATACTCATTCTCTGGTCAAACACATTCTACTGTTTAGGAACAATGTCATTGCACTGTTTATTAGTGGAGATGTATGGAAGAATGCAGCTAAGTGTTTCATGTGGTACACAAGCTATTTAAAAAAGGGCAAACTCCACTTCTGTGGCAACACAGTTAAAACCAATGGGCCGCTGGCTTGCCCTGCTTTTGGCCAACGAAACATTGTTCCGCTTTGCTTGTAGTACCTGATATTATCGGCCGCTAGGCCCCCATTGAAAAAAGCATTGGACTTTAGACATGTTTAAAACCACTTTATAGCTGGTTTCCAATTGTTTCAACACTAGACTAGGCTAGATATTCCTCCGAGATAACGCAGGGTTAATCACAATATATGAAACCAGGCTGAGTTTTCTTTTTTTGTAATACGAATTTTTGAATCTCGTTTTTAATGGTCTCGCGACTGTTAGCATTGGAGCACGGCGAGCTACAACGTCACGCAAGGGCGGAGTCTACAGTGAAGATCCCGCCGTTTTTGTCCTTTTTAGATAGGCTTTGTCAGAGCTGGGGAGGGGGTAGTCTTTACATATCGCATGAATTCCCCCGACAGCATGGTCATTACGGTAAACGGGGAGGAGTAAGCGTAAGACGGAATTTTTTTTTCAGTCTATGGTTTAAAAACCTCTCGCACCCCGGCGATCCAAGTGAGCCCTATTTAATTGCGTGGGTGGGTCTCGACACGGGGTCTCACGCGTGCACAGAGGGGGGACTCAGCCGTGCTCTGACCACTCAAGAGCTGTTTTTCAGAGCGGGATTTTAGAGCCAAGAGCCAGGACAGGCAGAGTTTGTGGCACTAAAGTGTGGATTTAAAGAAACCGAAGATTTAAGAAAAAAAACAAAATTACCGGATGACAAGGGACACTTAAAATCCCCACAAAAGCCGACTTTATGAAAGCTGTAGGTTCTCTGCTCCAGGTTCTCTGGCAGGTGAGGTCGCGCGTTTAGGTTTGCATGAGTTCTATGGGAAAATGTTTGGGTGCCACGTGATTTAGTCTGCAGTGCTGCGAGAATCCCCCGTCTCAGGCTTTAGGTAAGCCATAACCTAAATCCAGTTATTATTATAGATCCATGGCTAACCCTACAATTCTGTTACCACTGGAGCTTAAGCTAGCTCCATCCATCCATCCATCCATCCAAACCATCCATTTATCTATTTAATTGACATGGAAAGTTGCCTTTTGAATTAACCTGGTACGAAGCCTGGTTCACACGAGACGATTTTAAAATTGTCGGCCGATTTTTTCTCCGTGTTAGACCCCACACGGGGAGATTAAAAATCCTGCGTCTAACCACTTTGGTCGTGCAGTGTGTGGTGCGTAGCCACACGGCAAGATCACGCAAGCCACAAACATCACACACGAACCCCCCCCCCGAGCATTCCCAGGTCAGACGGAAATCTCACAAAATCTCTCGAGATCAAGCGTGACTTCAGAGTAAACAGTCATGGCGGACGAAGAGGATGCAGTGGCGATAGTGTGCAGTTTGTTGTTAACAGAGAAGACACGTAATCCAAAGAAAAGGCAATGGTCAAAGCCATGCTGCTGTGTTTTGGTTTTTTTTCCGGTGTTTCCTCACCGGCTTGTCACCTCGTCTTCTTATTGGCTACACGCCGTAGTCATGGCAACGCGCTCGCTTGTCCTCGGAGGACACCACACACGACAAGAAATCGGGCCAAAACAATCCAACATGTTGGATATCCCCGATTTGAGATCGGGAGCAGTCCCGATGTCCTTCCGAGCGACGAGTGCAGTCTTAACACACCACACACGGCAGGATAATCTGTAAGATTTTGTTACGGAAATCGGAGCGTTTCTTAAGATTGTCGTAAGGGGTAAATCGGGTCTAAATCGGCCTAAATATCCTGCCGTGTGAACCAGGCTTAAATTCTGCATTATTTCTAATCAAAAAATATTACAAAATCTAAAAAATGATCAACTTCCCTCTGATTCCTGCCATACAGCTCCCATGATCAGTCGTGAAGTTTCACTTGCACGAGCACATGTAATTGCACAAACAACTGAATACATCTGATTTATTCATGAGCCATGGATTGTTTGTCTCTTCCTCGCACAAGCAGCTCTAACTGGTGTTTGTTTGCCACAGCTCCATGGCAGGTACAGAGTGGAAGCCCTGTCACCACCGCCCCCTCCAGAGAGCAACACCGGACCCCCAAGGTACACAACCCACCTGCCAACAGTGTGAGCAGAGCATGGAAACACAACCTTAAAAAAAGAAAGAAAATATCAGTGTATCCCATATATTTTCAATTTTTGGCTATCCTGTTTGACTGGGAAAAGTGAACATCAACTCTTTTCAATTTATTTAACTTTCAAACCACAAAAAATAAAATGAATGTAATAAAATCCATAAAACTATGCCTGGCTGAAATGTAGTTTGATCAGTCTTTGACAGAAAAGTGAAATATAAAGAAACACCCGCACTCCATACAGCTCTCAGCCCAAAGGTACAAACAGTAACTTAGAAGGCTCTTGTATGTAGAGTGTGTTCATTCAATCCACCATTTTAAAACTGCACTTGTATGCACATCATTCAGGTTTTCACAATCTTTGAAATTCTTTGGAAACTGAATTCTGCACTATGATTCTCACGGTATGGGGATCGAGGTGCATCTGCGTGCTAAGCTTACAATATTTACATCACCAGGCAGATGCATGATTATAATTGAGTGAATAATAAATGACGACACTGCTGTGTAGTTGGCTTAGCATTAAACTTTAAGATGGAGCATTTTGAAGCCCGTTGGAAGAATGAAAAACACACAGCCCCAAATGGAGAGACGACCTTTAAGGGATAAAGACGGGATTGAAGTGTTCCTGGTGGCGTCAGCTGATCACGGCTGGGGCCATTCTTTTTGTTGTGCTAATTTTGTCCATGCAGATGCTCCAGTATCATGATTCATGCAACAATTTTACTGCAACGTTATGTTTCCCTTCAACTGTATCATAGTTCTTTAGGCGCTAATGTAGCAGAATTACACAGTGAAATGGCTTCATACAAATGTTTCCATTGCAATTTATTTCTGTCTTTAATGTAATGTGCCTCGTTATTGATATATACTGTAGGCCTCCATTTTGCGTCTATTTAAGAAAAAAATGAATATTGCTACCTTAAGGGTTGTCTCATACTTGAAGGAGAGAAAAATAAAGAAGATATATGCTAAAAAGGAACACTCTCACATGGTTAGAGAAGAGCTATGTTTCAACATTGTTCCTGATCAAAAACAGACCTGGAACTTTATGTCTAAAAGCTCGAGTGTCAATCCTGAAATAGTATGATGTTCTTTTATGCCCCGAAGACGTCATACTTCCTTATAAAACAAAAGTGCCAATTAATTAGTTTTGCTAATCTTCCATCTCAAAGATGTGTTTGTGGCCAGTAACTTTACAACTTAGAATAAAAAAATCAATAATTGAAGTCCTCCCTCTGATGGTGGCATAGAGTTACATTTAGGGAAAAAAATGTATGACTTATTTGTTTCACCATATGATATATTTAAGATAATATTTCACATTCTGAAACATGACATGACAAAGTAATCATTGTCATTAGCATCTTCCTCATACCATATGCATGCATAATATGGCCTCTTTACATTTTGGGGTGACGCAACCATTCTATCCTGTAAAGAGGATATTTTTGAGTTGTGCAGAATTGTAATCAACTTAAATGACACAATATATAATCCTTTTATACCACATGTACATTTGTCCAGTGCGAGATCAAAAAGTCTATCTTATCCTATCTGATCATATACAATTGAAATGTTTCTACTGCTACTACATTTCACAACTAATTTTAACAACAACAAAATAATACTAAAATAAAAAAATAGAACAATCTAGGGAAATGATCGTCAGGTCAATATTTCCAATATAGTATTCATTCTACTTATAAAACCTTGATCTTTGTGATGGTAATCAGAGGTAACTACCAAAAAACTTCCAACAAATCTACAACCTGAAGGTAAAACAGAAATATTGCGACTGAATCCCTTTTCTGTGACTGAAAGCATTGTAGAACTTGGTGGGGTGGGCTCTTTCTGCATAGCTCTTGTCAGTGTACTGGGAACCTGCTCAATGATTGATCAGCACTGCCTTCTATCTCTAACCCTCAGCTCGGCATCATTCATCTTTTATTCCGTAATCACACATTGTGACATTTAATATCAAAACACACCTTGGATCAAAATCCAAAACTCATAAAAGAAACCCTTTGACCTGAGATTGTGCCCAAGTATATTATTGTACGTAGACGAATAAAACTCGTGTCCCAATGCTTGTACAGTATATTAATTTTCTAGGTTACTCGCGAGATGAAATCGCCTCTGCTGCTGCGGTGTTGATGCTTTTTATGAAAACAGAGAGTGCACCTGAGCCCCGCTACAGCTGGACAGGACAAAGAGTGGGCTGCATGCATTACAATGATTCAAATGCATCGTGAGGCTGTTTTTTTCCTCTATATCTTCATGAAATATTGTAGAATATTCTTCTCATTTCCCCTACGCTCTCATCCCATGGAGCCATCTAGTTTTATTTGCGATCTGATACGTATGCTAACATTAGCATTAGCGCAACTTCTTGTAAGCCGTACAACAATCACTGATGAAATGGCACTAAAGCAACGCACTGCTAACACAATATATAAGTAAAATAATACCGCTAGTTTCGCGTCCGAATGTATTAATTTAAACATTAGAATATATTCTAATATTTAATAATAATTTATTATACAGCTCCTCACAGCAGCAGCATTCCATTGACTTGAATGCAATTCTTCCGATCATTTTTTCTTGATAACAGAACTCTCAAACCTATAATGACCGCATCCCCAATGCAATCTCTGTTTGTAATTCAGGTGTGTAAAATAATGCCATTACTTTGCAAGTACAACAAGCTATCAGCGCCTGTCACTACATTGTGCAGTTTCTCTGTAAACTTGTCTGTGTACAGAAGCTAGCGGAGTTAGCCACGCTCAATAAACAACTACATATCTATCAATCAACACCATTAAACGTTAATCGGACAATACAGTATACATATATATCCTTAACACACGTGCACGGACGATTTCAGAATTTGCTGTCAACACTTTCATGACAAAAATACTGTTTTTAAAGTGACAAAAAGCGATCGTGAAAAACCCGGAAGTTACCATGAAACAGCTAGCTAGCTTAGCTGTTTTATATTTGTAGTCATTAAATACATTTCGAATTATAAGGGCTGTCAAATATTTGTTCAAATATATATATATATATATATTTTTTTTTAGAATTATATTCGAATTTTGAAGTCGAAGCCCTGGTGTTAAGCAGCGCCGTAGAGGCTAGAGGACGCAGGCTGTTCGCTCCTTGTTCTGTGAGTGGAGGAGAACAAACGGCCCGTTAAGACTCTACTCAGCACTTTTCACGGCAAAAATTTCGTACATAGCTGAATCAATGATCTCAAGTTTTCAATTAAATTATGTATTATGATACAACAATTTTTATGAACTACTTAGAAAAAAAATTGGGTATAGCTTCTTTAAAAGCAAGTACAACACATGTCACAAATCAAGTTCTTTGTGTTTCCTCCTTGCCTCCATCTGCCCAGATCCTCCCACCCGAGCCGATGTTCCACCCAGCACCTGCGCGGCCATCAACAGGCCTGGGCCAGGACCAGTTCTGGACCTTGTCTGGACCATGTTATTGAGCCATTGTCCTAGACACCTCACATCAAAGTGTGTGACCCCCCCACCCCCTCCACAGGAATCAATCAATCAATCCTTTATAATCTCACAGAGTGTGTGATCCACCCCCCACATGTGTGAGAACTCACACATTAAAATTTTACAAATTGTGAACAAATAAATTAAATGTTGTACACAAATAAACTTAACCTGACTAGACACCTTTTTTGTGCACACATACACAGACATCGCCTTTTGTCTCAGCAAGAAGGTCCTGGGTTCAAATCCCGGACTGAATGGAGTGGAGTTTGTTCTCCCTGTCTCTGCGCAGCTTTCCCCCTATGGAGGACCAAAAATGACTAAAGTATAAATAAATAAATAAATAAATAAATACAGGAATATATTAATAAATACATTCATTTTGGACAATAAAAACTAAATATTTACATTGATATGCTAAATATTACTCTGAAATAAAATAAATATACTTTTATTTAGGTTATTTATCAATATCTACATTTTTTCCTTTATTTATTTATCCATTTATTGCAAATATTTATTTATGTATTTCTACATTTCTTCATTTATTTATTTATGTATTTCTACATTTCTTCATTTATTTATTTATGTATTTCTACATTTCTTCATTTATTTATTTATGTATTTCTACATTTCTTCATTTATTTATTTATGTATTTCTACATTTCTTCATTTATTTATTTATGTATTTCTACATTTCTTCATTTATTTATTTATGTATTTCTGTGTCGCTACATTTCTTCATTTATTTATTTATGTATTTCTACATTTCTTCATTTATTTATTTATGTATTTCTGTGTCGCTACATTTCTTCATTTATTTATTTATGTATTTCTACATTTCTTCATTTATTTATTTATGTATTTTTGTGTTCCTGTATGCTAATTAGGTGGGCGGTGCTGAACTCAATCTAGAACAGGATTGGTTAGGATTGCGTGAACTCTGGTCTCGATCATTACTGCCTCACATTACGGTACTCTGTTAGCTAGCTAGAGATCCTCTGTGCACTTTTGTGTGGTATGATGGCAGTTTCGAATGTAAGTTTTTTAGGAGCCGTTGCTCATCAATTAAGAGCATTAGCAAATGATGTTAATGATGTTGAGCATAATGCACCTGAGGACTATCAACTCTTTCGGCTGGAAAGACTATTAGATGTTTTAGTTCATCACAGTGCTGACCCAGAGGTAGACTTTGATGCAACTGTGCTGGACGCTCTTCAACAAGCTATACAGCAGCTTCACATCCTCTCACAAACCGAGAAGGCTAAAGCCAAGCGTACATCGGACTGGCAACTGATTATATCCGTTGCATATGAGTTGCTGCCCCGCACACATCGACAATCTGACGAAAACGGGCAACTCCCAGTAGCAGACCAGTCTCGGGAATAACAGCGCGTACATCGACAGCAACTGGCCTCAACTACAGTGTGTTTTCTGACATAAACTGTTGCGGGCTCGCAATACACGCAATACACACACGCGGAGCGGCGCATGGAGCGCGCACATCGGGTCATATCTCCGAAACTGAGGACAACTAGTTGCCGAAAAGTAGAACACGGGCAACTGACTGAAACTGGAGACCGACTGTTCATCTCCAGTTGTAAGAGCGCGCACATCGACCGATTTTGGCAACTGATCATCTCCATCATCTCCTCTCAGTTGCCAAAAGCCTCCTTGCAACTAGTTGTCCCCAGTTTCTCTGTCGATGTACGCTAGGCTTAACTTTGCTTCTGTCTGGTTGCCCTACTGCCCACCAATCATTGAGTTCAGCACCGCCCACCTAATTAGCATACGGCAACACAGAAATACATAAATAAATAAATGAATAAATGTAGAAATACATAAATAAATAAATGAAGAAATGTAGAAATACATAAATAAATAAATGAAGAAATGTAGAAATACATAAATAAATAAATGAAGAAATGTAGAAATACATAAATAAATAAATGAAGAAATGTAGAAATACATAAATAAATAAATGAAGAAATGTAGAAATACATAAATAAATATATGCAATAAATGGATAAATAAATAAAGGAAAAAATGTAGATATTGATAAATAACCTAAATAAAAGTATATTTATTTGATTTCATAGTAATATTTAACACATCAATGTAAATATTTAGTTTTTATTGTCCAAAATGAATGTATTTATTAATATATTCCTGTATTTATTTATTTATTTATTTATTTATACTTTAGTCATTTTTGGTCCTCCATATCCCCCGACCACAAAAAATATTAGACCCTTGTAGTTCCGCCATGCTCCACCAGAGGCGTTTGGCTGAACCACATGGGTCTGGTATCGAGCCCATAGCGAACGCCTTCCCCAGATTATTTTTTAATCGACCAATCAGGATTGCCGGTGTTACGTGGGGTTTGCACTGCCTTCCCAATCTCATGCAGCAGCGAGAGGACTCCAAGATGGCGGACGTAAAGTCCGCGAATCTTTTTAAAAGAGTAAATACGATCGAATTAAGACACGGATGTCACTTTTAATGCTATTTGAGGCAAGATGTTGATGGTTCTATGTTGATATATTTGTGTTTTAAGAATAAAATGTTCCTGTAAAGTTTGGTTGAAGCACTGGTTCAGTGTTCCTGTTTACACACTATGCAGCAGAGTTGCCAGGTTTGGTGGTTCCCGCATATTTTTCACACACGATCACACATCATGATAGCCCAATTTGATTACATTACGTTTTTAGCCAAAAAATCATTGAGTGTTTTTTTTTGTGTGGGTATTCTCGCGGATTTTGGGTTGGAAAATTTTGCTGGGATTTGGCAACCTATGGGAGCCGTGTGCATCGATGTGAGTGGTTGAAAGCAGACTTTATTCAAGATAACGGACAAGTGGTCTATCCAATCACATACAAGGATTTTTTTATCAAGGCCCTGCCTTCTGAAATCCAACCACTATGGCTCAGTACCAGACTCATGTGTGAAGTGCAGCAAACTACATGGGTCTGGCGAGAGTCAGGCTAAAAAAATATGCCCAATACTTAAAATCCTCCAGCTCTGGTCCTGACCAAGCCAAGCATCAACATCTCCGTCCTTGGACCCAGATGTCAATGCTCGGATTTTACCTATTGTGCAAGTTTTTATTGGAACGGGTCTAGGGGAAACCAGAGCACCTGGAGAAAATGGGAGCACCTGGAGGAAACCTATGCATAAACGGGGAGAGCATGCAAACTACACTCCACTCAGAAGTGACCGAATGAGCCAGAGCAGTGCTTTGTTTCAAACAATGGGAAGGTTTGGTCTCAAACACGTATGAAAATGAAGGCAGAGCAAAATCAGCAAACATCCTAAAAATGAGCCCTGGACCCACTCGATTTGCAAAGTCACAGATCCAAGACATAAAGACTGCATTAGAGCTTTTCAGACCAAACTCAAGAAAACTTTCAAAAAACTGGTGTTTTCAGAAAAATAAAGTAGTTTTCTGAAGAACAAAGAATCCTTTTACAAACAAATGTATACGGGTCAAGGGGTGTTAGGGTTTGACCCTAACACCACCTACAAAACTATAATTAATATATTTATAGGTGTTCAACTTTTATTCTAATGTTGTTCTATTACTGTCAGAAAACATTATCTATGGATTTTACATTTTGTCTGTTATGATAAAAAAAAAAAAATTCAGCTTAAAAATAAGTGACATGATCTGTCTCGAGGGCCATAAAATCAAATTACAATTAGATTATGTGGTTTTGAATGACTATAATGTAGTTAAGATGTAGTTTTAACTATATTGAGCGATGATTCTTTCTTTTTAGTGTTCAGGACTGAGTTAGACCCCGGGTCAAAATTGACCGGCCAACAACGAGCGGTGGTGCCGGTTCACACTGGGTGTCAAAGTCAAGGCCTAGGAGCCAGATCCGGCCCGTGAATAAATTATCTTGTTCTTGGGATATTTGATTGTATTAGAACCGGCCAACACAGAGCCATAAAAAAAAAGTTTATTATTTATTTAATCATTAGATTTAAAAAAAAAAAAAAAGGTACACTGGTACGTCTTCAAAAGGGCATATGCAGCCATTAATTTAACATGTTTTAACCAGACCGACCCTTGGCTTATAGCTAATTTTTATTTTTTTGGGCTCTGATCTATGCTCTTTCTGAAGCAAATGAATATATTCTACACTTTTATTCTAATAGCTCATCACCCATTTTCAGCCAAACTAAATTCTCATTTCATATTTTGGGGCATTTCTCTCAAATGTGCGGACAATTTAATAAATGGTTCATTGCTTCTGAATTTCCGATCTTCTAAGTAACTAGTAATTAGACAAATGTGGTGCAAACTCCAAACATTAACATTATGTGGATAAATTAATTAGAACTTTTCCAACAAGGAATCCAAGACCAAGTCACATAGCACCAGCCCCTCACTGATCCTCCTGCAGGGGGAATCCAAGACCGTTTGGATTAATGTAACCATGAGTGTATTTCCTATTGAGAACGGTCTGGACTGGCTGAGCATCCCCTTGACTGTGCTCCAGCTAGACTCCTTGGGGTCAATTAACCTCCATCGCAGCTGCAGCCACGGCTCTAAGGAACACTGCTTTTACAGCTACTGACGAGGCACAATTTGTCCACCATATCCAGCGAGTTCTGCATAAAACAGGTCATAGGCCAATGAGGCGTAGAGGGCGAAGAAGAAGCAGTTTTCCCACAGGTTTGGATCATCAGAGTCCAGGAACAAGACTCTCCAACGAGATTATGTTGCTACACTTTTCATTAGTGTAGCTTTCAGAGCAAGAGAGGCTTGGATCTTTGTTTCCACAGGGCCCCCAAAAATGCTCCTTTATTTGGAATCAAGTCTAAAATTGGACCCAGATATACAGAGCTCGTTCTGAAACCACTTAGAAGAGAAATTACGTGGATGAGAAATGATATGCTGCATTGTTACAGTAGAAAGAGTAAATTGATGGTTCCTGGAAAATGTCATTTCTTGATATTTTCTGCAATGAATCAACTAATGCTTAGAAAGGTCTGTGTCTCTGGAAAAGGTTAGAGCGCTCTAATCCCCATTTCATCAGTGTCCTTTATCTTCCATTTTGATAACAGTGTATGCAACTACAGCACCATTATAGGATTTATTTTAGACTGGGTTCAAAAATGACCTGGATCCAAACAGGGTGGGCTTGAAAAATAAAACAATGTATGGAGGTGAATACAAAAGCAGTAAGAACATTGCTGCAAAAATAGTTGCAGTTGCAGACCTATGTCAAACTTAGGTCAAAGACTAAACAGATGTTTCAGGAAATGACTTTTCATATGTCATAGTTTAAACTAGTTTGTTGAGTTTGTTTTTATCATTCATACTTATGGAGCTTTCGCGAAAGTTCACTGTGGTAGACCCGGCTGCTGCTGCCCAGGCCACAGGCTGCTCTTCCTCGGCTCATCAGACCAGCAACGCCCACACCCAGTCAACCAATAACCACCAGGACAGCAAGATAAAAGCCGGAGACGCCCACTTCCCGGCCTTCTGAAGTCTGCAAGGTGCATGTCGCTAACGCACCTGTTCGCAAATGCATGCGTTGTTTTGGAGGGGTCGCTTCTGCTCACGTGTTGCTCGTGCGCGTGACCCGGCTGTTCTCAGTCTGGCTGCTTGTGGTCTGCTCCTCCTCCGCGTCCCTGCACCTGCTGTGTCTCCGCCGCTCTCCTCCTCTGCGGGCTCTTTCTGCGGGCTGCTCCGCGGGGCCCCTCCGCGGGCTCTTTGCTGATCGTCTCCTCGTGGTCTGCTGCTGCTTGCAGACTGTCTGGCGGTGCCGTGCGTGTCCCTGCCTCCGATTGGCGGTGCCGCGTTGTCCCGTTGCTTTTCCCACGTCTTCTGGCATACGTGGTGGTGAGTTGCTGACCTGCGGACGGATTATTCCCTGCGCACTGGACTGCAGGCGTCAGTTTTCGCCCCGTACTTGGTCTGCAGGCTCCGTTTTCACATGTGTTCGAGCTAACTGAGGGACAATGCATATTAAATGGCAATAATCTCTATTGTCTGAGGGATATAAGAGGAGCAATGTGCATTAATTCAGATTCGTGTTCTACCACTTGCAGTAAAACCACGTTGGAAAAATTGCAAGACTACCCCAGAGTGCTCCAGACGGCACACACCAGAGCTCTTGCCACGGCGCCATCTTACAGCATTAATCTTATTACTCGCAGGTCACTACTGTTAAATGAAATGTATTTAAATCGCTGGTATTAAATGATTAGGTAACTAAACTGCAGTTGTTGCATTTTGAAAGTGCAGCAGAAAGAAAAAGGGCCCAATGTGAATCTGCAATGAGTGTGAAGTGGTGTTGGAGCTAATGAACGTGTGGAAAAGTGATCGTTCATGCGTATCTGCCATAACCAAAGCAGCAAGATGGCTCCAGGAGACATCTGTTATTCGCATGGGAATGTTTCGGATTCGGGTTGATTTATTTCCTGAGGCTCTTAAACAACCATGGGCACGGTTCTCTGACCGCCGCTGCTGCCAGTCCCTGCTGCTCCTACTGATGCCTGCTCCCCGTTCCCGCTGATGCCTGTTCCCGCTGATGCCTGTTCCCGCTGATGCCTGTTCCTGCTGCCGCTCCTGCTGCTGCCTGTCCCTGCTGCCTGCTCCTGCTGCTCCTACTACTACATGTGCCGCTGCTGCTGTTCCTGCCGCTGCCGCTCCGCGGGCTCCCAGGCTGCACCTGTCTCTACGGCTCGGCTCTTTCAGACACGTATGTAACCTGGTTCACGGAGACAAGCGGCGCACGCTGGCGTGACACGTCTGTTTGTTCGTATGAATCGCATTGTCGTGCTGCTGCTGCTAATGCTGCTTCTGCTGCTTCATACTGCTACTGCTACTGCTGCTGCTGCTTCTGCTGCTTCATACTGCTACTGCTGCTGCTACTGCTGCTTCTGCTGCGTCATACTGCTACTGCTGCTGCGCTGCCGCTGCTGCTGCTTCATCTACTTTGACATCTCTCTTCACTTTACATCTCTTTTACTGAAACACTAAACAGCTACAACAATATTCTACTGCTGTGGCCTTGTTACAGGATTATTACTGTTATTATCTAAGGATGCTGCAACTGCTGCTGCTACTGCTACTGCTGCAACTACTGCTGCAACTACTGCTGCTGCTGCTACTGCTTCATTTACTTTGACGTCTCTTCACTTTACATCTCTCTTTTACTGTAACACTAAACAGCTACAACTGTTATTGTCTAAGGATACTGCTGCTGCTTCATGCTGCCGCCGCTGCTGCTGCAGCTGCTACTGCTACTGCTGCAACCCACTCTCTCAGAAGCTTACCCTGCTCTCAGGGTCGCTTCGGCGGCCATGCTTCATCTCTACTTAATCTACTTAATCTTGCAGCTGGCCGAGTAGCTGCGCTGAGCTGTCAATCAAACTCCTACTCAAAGGCGTCCATACCTGTATTCTTCACTCTTCTGATCGCAGGCTCCCCATCATGCTGCCCATCCTGCAGCAGCTCTGAGCGGCGCTGAATTCCGGCTCATCTTCCAAGTACATGTCTGCCCTCCTCGCAGCATCTTCCTGCTCGCCTTCTATGGCTTCTCTGCATAAGCGTCTCACCATTGCTCACTCAACCTTCAATGCGGTCCGAGACACGGCTTTCCCGACCTATCCTACTGTTCTGATTATCTAATCTCCAACCCAAGATTCTAAGCGTAAGGGCGCCTGCAACATCAATGGCCCTCTCCGATATGTCTCTGCCCCTACAGGTCTCCGCTTCTTCACGGACGCTGCCCCTTCCGTGGGTTTTGGGGGGTTCTTCCAGGACCAGTGGTTCGCCGGGCCGTGGCCCGCTACTTTTCCCCGGAGCATTTCCTCTGCCCTACACGAGACATTCCCAGTGGTCGTGGCCTGCGCGCTGTGGAATCACACGTGGCAGAGAAAGAGGATCTCTGTCATGCGCGATAATCTCGACGTAGTGGAAGCATTAAACAAAGGTCGCTCTTCTCACCCAACATAATGTCCCCTGACCATTTCAACCTTCATCTCAAACATTCAAAGATCAAAGGCGCCTGCAACACAATAATAGCTCGCTCCGACACATCTCTCTGCCCCTACAGGTCCATGATGCGTTACACTCGCCTCCGCCGCAAAAAAGGAGATTTTAACGGACCTCTATTTCTCGCTCCAGTCAACCTTCCCATAACAGCAACCTGGTTCAGAGCTCAGCTAAGATCCCTACTGCTCCTCTGCAATTTGTCTCCCCAGCTCTATACAGCCCACTCCTTCAGGATAGGCGCTGCCACGCGCGCGACCTCGCTGGGGCTCCCCCACTCTTCTCTGCAACAGCTGGGGCGCTGGTTCTCTTCGGCTTTCTCCACCTACATCAGACCAGATGCGACCGCTATCATGGCAGCACAACGTCTACCGACTTCCTTGTAAGCTCCCTGCAAAGCAAGTAAGCAATAAGATTCTGGTGGCGGCACGCACTTTCCTCTAACGCTCAAAGATTCCCCTGCTGCAGCGTCTGGCTGAACGTGCGCGCATGTTCTCAGCTCGCTCAAAGATTCCTGCTTCAGCGTCTGGCTGAACATGCGCGTGCGCGCATGTTCTCAGCTCGCTCAAAGATTCCCCTGCTTCAGCGTCTGGCTGAATATGAGCACGCTCATATTCTCAGCTCGCTCTGCCTAAACAAACACGGGCCCCAGCGGACGCAGCCTGGCTGAGCGACCGTGCGAGAAGCCTCTCACTCATGCTCTCAGGCCCGCGCAGTACGTCCTGCTATCCCAATCGCAGGCCCGCTTTTTGGGGATTATGCACGCGAGCAAGCGCCGTGCTCAACAGCATCCCTCCCGGGCCTAGGGCGC
Organism: Knipowitschia caucasica; assembly: GCA_964034765.1. Lineage (NCBI taxonomy): Eukaryota > Metazoa > Chordata > Actinopteri > Gobiiformes > Gobiidae > Knipowitschia > Knipowitschia caucasica. Next base: position 31,065,601 of record OZ035823.1, read on the forward strand.
CAAACATGCTCAATCAATAAACATGCTTAAATCTAATAAGTCTAACGGCATTTTCCTCATGGGTCTCTCCAAGGTGAAGTAGTGGTAGCAGTATTTTATTTCAAATATCAAAATAATTCCATTTCATATTTTGAAAAGGAGTTGAACAAAGGAGAAAATTATTTCGTTTTATTATCATGATATGACAATACTCTATTTCTCAAAATGTTGCTCATATAACAGTCAATGATATATAGTGATTTCTCCCATTCAAATAAGTGTTTATTGTATCTTTTGAATCTGTGATTGTTATTATGACTAAATTATTATTGTTAATTCTTATATTATGGAGATTTTTTGACCAAAGTAAGTTTAATTGTGCTTTGATTGAGAGAGAGAGGGCTGGGTATTGTTAAATAATTCTTTGGTTTATCTTTTGAAATTAATTATTACCAATTTGCCAATTGAGTTTGTTATTTTGAGTAAAATAAACTATTTTGTTATTGGGTAAAGACTCCCAATTAATTTAATTATGAGCCACTGGTGGGACTTGCAGGAGATAATAAACATAATCACATATCATAACATATTTCAATATTGATACAGTAGTTTGGCACACCCCTTGTCTCAACTTATGTCATTCAAACCAATAGAAACAATACATATAATCTCATTGGAAGGATCTTGCTCCTGGACTGACATCTGAGCTTTCTTTGCAGACCCACAACTCAGTCACCATTATGACGTTTACTGAAAACAAAACTAAAGTGTGAATTGGCAACAAAAAGAGTTAGAGGAAACCCAGGCTGTATGGATTGTCACTGCAATCTCAGACAGAACATAAATCACAGGGAAAGTGCACCTTCGGCTTTTGAGAGAAGTCCATTTGTCAGCGAAGTCTGCAAACTTCTTTCCCCTTGTATCTGCCTGGAGCGGGTCCAGATTAAACCACTGAACAGGAAGACCAAGCTGTGATGTGTGTTTTGGCGTATATACTGTACAACACACTCTATCCTCATCTCGCGCTCTGCTAATATCATTATGCCCCAACAGTTAATGTAATAACATCCAAACTATGCTCAGTGTAATGCGCCAATCAATGTCAATAAAACCGTAATCAGCTCCCATTGGCTGAAGCTCAGAAGTCATCGAGCCAATGTCTGCAATGAGGTTTAAATGTGTTTGGGGTAGATGGAGATTCTATGTTCATCATAGCTAAATGTGTGTATTCAATACTTGGAAGTTAGTAATGTGAATTTCTTCAGTTAAAATTCAAAGAATCATTCATAACTATAAGCCATTACAAAGGAGCAGACGCAACAATATTAGACTTTAAATGAGACATTATTATGAAAGATTTAGATTGAAAGATTTTGTTGAGCTTTTAACTCTGTTACAAGATAGTTCCTTTATTAAAAACAGACCTAGATTTAGTTTTAGAACTTCTGGCTCAAATATTACAACATTGGACAACAACAACAAGGAGTAGCATTGCTCCTTCTGTCTAAAATCTCCTAGTCTCATCCAATGGTTTGTACCAATATCATTATAACACTATGACGTCATGCTCAAATCAGTTTCATGCCTTTTTAAACAAAAGTGTTGTCCATACTTTTTCTTTGGCAATTTTTTTAATTCTCTGTATTTTCCACACAATCACATGGCTGTGGATGTAATTTTCAAATTTGGGAAAAAAGAAATGACAAATGATTAACTTATACTTCTGAAGGTAGCATTGGGAATTACGATAGCATTTATTTATTTTATTTTTGTTTATTATTGTTTCGATCACATTATGTTCATCAATTCCTGCTTTTACCCCTTGTATCGTTTTTGTTGATCGGTGCCACAGTGTCAGCTGTTTTTTAAAAATTATTTTATTTTCAGTGTATGTGTATTTTATATTACATTGTATCGTGCTCTTTATTCTGTCGGTGCACACAGAGTACCTTTTTTGCGAATGTATTCCAATGTAGTTTTTATACTGCACATGGCCAATAAAATGAATCTCCCTTTCCCTTCTCCTTGTGTTTCCCTTGTGCACCAAAATAATCCAAAGTAAAATTAAATAAAGATACATACATGAAAATAAAACAACTTTGCCTAGGTTTCTAGATGAAGGAAATGGTCGTGGAGTTTTAGACTTTCTTTAAATACCACCTGGCTATTTTGCATGCGGGATATAGGCTCCATCTTCAGGTACTCTTCAGGTAGGACAACAGAAGAGATGGTGCCCCCCTGTCCTGGTCTTTGTCCCTGCCACTGCTTGTATTCGTTGACAAAAGCCATTTCCATCCATAGCATTCGATAGCATTTTTTATCATTCATACTTGTTTCACAATATATGTTCTGCTGGCGGTGTTCTGTTCAAAATGTAAATCATCATCAGAGAGCCCTTTTTTGTATTGCCAAGTCTGTACATATCATAAGTACATTGTTATTATTTCACCAGTAAGTTGCTTCCTGCTCACTGATAAATCATTATTTATGAATTACAGAAGTAAATTACACCAAATATATAAATATAGAAGTATGAAGTTTTAAATTTTTGCTGATGACACAAATATTGTATGTAAAGTTGAGGACTTGGGAAAACTTTTAGCCACTGCCACTGGGGGCTGTTATAAAAGACGTTTTAATTGTGGCTATTTAAAATTGCAATTTTGATTTGATTACAACTAGTCGTGCACCCCTATGACAGTCATTAGCTATTAGTTACGGCATACTGATGCTACATTGCTAGGATATTATAGGATGGATTTGATGAACCCATCTCCATGTATCACTGTCCAATAAAACTAAGAGCAAAGTGGAAAGTGACAAACAAGGTGCGCGTATCAGTGGTACTGTTATGGCGTTTTCGATTAAGGAGAGTATAATGGCTCATTGTGGGATTGATAAAGTAAGTAAGTAATGTTTATTTACTGTATATACCGCCTTTCACAGACAAGGGTCACAAAGCGGTTTACAATTGTTATTATTTTTTTGGGCATTTGACCTCTCACTCCACACAGAGATGGGAGCAGGGTCGCCAGTACAGGAGGCGCATGCACAGTCCTATTGTACATATTTTTAGTGGTAGGGGAAACCAGAGTACCCGGAGGAAACCTACACAGACACGGGGAGAACATGCAAACTCCACTCAGAAAGGCCCTGGTCCGACCGGGATTAGAACCCAGGACCTTCTTGCTGAGAGGCGAGAGTGCTATCCACTCAGCCACCGTAACTCAAAAATAAAGTTTTATCTTATCATATCTAATCAAACATAAAGCAGAAAGAGATCATTATAGGTTTCATTTTTTCAACATTTACAGCTTTCCAAAACACACTGCTGCACCATCACCACCGCAGTTGAGATATGGTTATTACATTGGATGCCTATCTGTTTTGTGATGTCAAATTTGCCCATACATCATTGGCCGAAAGTCTGTTCCATTTACCGCACTGCTGGCCAAATCAATGGAACATGCACTAAATGAGAAAACTAAAAGCCCTAACAGCTCCCTGCTCCACTGAACACACATGGGCCTGCACAGCGCTCTCACATCCCATTTAGGATTATTACTCCAAATGAAGCCGCTCATGTTATCAATTAGCATCGTCGTTTTAGCCCTCTGATTAGTCCAGTCCTCAGGTCTCTGCACTGGCTTCCTGTGGCTCAGAGAATAGACTTTAAAACAGCTCTGCTTGTGTACAAGTCTCTCCATGGCCTCGCTCCAAAATATATTAGTGACATGTTAGTCCCATATGAACCAGCCCGGACTCTGAGGAGCACAGGGACTGGACTCCTGTTAGTGCCCAGAGTCAGAACTAAACATGGGGAGGCTGCTTTTCAGATTTATGCTGCTAAAATCTGGAACAATCTTCCTGAAGATGTGGGACAGGCCCCCTCAATACCAATGTTTAAAACCAGGTTAAAGACAGTTCTGTTTTGCTGTGCATACAACCGAGGGATTTTATGTTTTTCTCTTTCTTTTTAATGTACTGTGATTATTTATGATTTTAATGCTATCTTGTCTTGTTCAGCACTTTGAGTTCCCTTGTGTATGAATTGTGCTATACAAATATAACTTGCCTTGCCTATCATTCGTACATTTGCTTAGTGGGCTAAACGTGTACTTGCATAAGGCCAGTGATAGTCTGTAAAGCTGGACTATGTTGACGTTTGTGAATGTATAAATACAAGTTTAAAAAGGTTAAAGTTATTGTAGTTTTGACTAATGAAAAAAGATTTACCAATGGGGAAAATTAAATGTGGCACCAAAGGCAGGTCCTGCAGGGCCTGGTTAGAACTGTGATGGGAGACCTATGTGTTGGTCAGAGTGGGTCCTGTAAATGTGGTGACGCATATTGAAGCCTATGCTAAAGAAGCCTTGATCCGGTATTGCGTTTAATAGTGATTTATTGACTTAAAAAAGTGCAGCAAACAAAATATGGAAAAATGATAAACTGTTGAACTGTAACATAGAACCTGATGTGAGCAAACAAAAAGGTAAAAGGCAAACGAACGAACGAACGGTCAACAAAAAATACGGCTACCCACTCAGCCCTGACTCATCACTTGCCTGACAGATACACGCACACTTTTACCCCTGCTCGTGCACGCGCACCTGCCCCGTGAGCCCCGCCCCCTGCTGTGGAGCCACACACACACATGAACCACATACACACACCCAGTGAACCCTGATCTGTCTCCTACACTATGGGAACACCAGGTGGCCAGACAGTTTAAGTGTGATGTTTTAAAGAGACAAAACAAGTTGCATGTATTTACTACACATGTTTGCTTCTCCCATAAACATTTTTGTTTGGTGCCTGAATTTGTTTTTGGTTACACTGTAAAGCGCTTTGTCTGAGCTTGGTTAAAAAAAGGTTATTTACATATACTTTGGCCTTTCAGTTGCTTAAAAAATTCTCCAGTTTCTAAATAAGATGTTTTCTGTATAGGGCGAGAGTCACTATTAGTTAGAATTTGATAAAGAATTTAAAGGTCATGTATTTGTATCGTGCATTTGATAAATAGTGAATTGCTGAAGTGATTTTGGAAACGAGATTAAATTATCTATGAACAATAAAATCTATTTCCATAACGATAAAATATATATGTTATCGTATCGATAACACCTTATAATATTAGATATCCAACATAACCCAATGATGAGCAGTTGGGCATGCAGTTTTAGCATTCAGGACTGGGTAAGTTTTCGGATGATCAAGGTCAAAGCTTCAGCAATTGGAGGACAATGCCTTGCTCTAAAATTAATACAAAATAAATAACATTCTACAGGGATTGTACTCTGCAGCTGTTATTATAATAAGTAGTGTGTCAATCATCTGCAAAATGGAGGCTTATGAAAGCAGCTTTAGTCCTGTTGGCCACGCGCCTAATTAAAACAAAACACTATTCACTGCTTATCTTTCCGCTGAATAAGTCATTTGTATTGCCTCTTTGAAGAAAATATTGTGGCCAGGAATTGGTTGAACATGGACCTTTTCATAATGGTTTAACTGCACAAATAGAAGTCTTTTTTTTTAAAAGTCAAACAGAACCATTTGCAGGCTGTCTCTGGGTGGCCTCTTATCTGCAGTCCACATGTGGTGAGAAGGAACCACCTCAAATTAAGCAAGAGAAAGACTAATTGGGAGAGAATTATACAAAAGACCATTTGGAAATATTGGAATGTGATTTCACTATTGTGGTTTAAAGGGGATATAACATGTTGAATTGATGTTTCACTCACAACTCACACGTTTTTTGGTCATTTATTTTATAGTCATCACAATCCTCTGACCACAGTCCTCTAGCCACTTCCACTGTTTTTACTTTTCTTTGTTCACCAGTCATATCTGAATAATTGATACACAAAGTATTCACCCACTTTGTGCTGTTATTATTGCTCAAAGGAAAAGCAATAGCCATGTGTCGCAACTTGATCTGCGGTGGAAAGGAGCCCACACGTTTCACTGTGCTCAAATTAGGAATGAATACAGAAAAGTGCGGATTTGTTTTAGCTCGATAATGATGTTTCAAATGTACTAAAATGTATAGTGAGGATCTCTGGGTGTATACAGACAGGAGGTGTTTTCACCATATGGAGGGAAGTATGTATGCTTGTTCTTTCTCCTACTGGTGCAAGAGGAATAAACGGACAAACTGAAGCCAAATATGATTGAGAATAACACTGTTATCTTCATACATATAAATGATAACTTTGTTTTACATATTTGACTAAACGCTTTTCCCTCATAAAAACAACTTGGAGTTGTTTTCAGATCCATAGTATGAGGTTTATGTATCACTGTGACACCACACCCGGTTTTCTGTCTGTACAGCAGTGTTTGACTACACCTCGTCACATCTGTATCTCTTCTGCAGCTGCTAGCCCAGCGATCTCCAACTTTTTAGCGTCACAGACCCCCCACCCCTGTGTGTGTAGTTTGTACACACATGCAGGGGTGAGGTGGTCATCGGGCGTATCGGGCAGTGCCTGCCTCATTCAACAACAACAAAAATTGGTGAAATGTGTACATTCGTTTCAAAATGTGTACATTCGTTTTGAAATGTGTACATTCGTTTTGAAATGTTCGAGGGGCGCACGTGACCGCAGGCACTTTTTGTAGTTTGCTGTATGTACTTGAACGGGATTCCGCATTCAACGTGGCCGCAGCGTCCTGGGGCAGCTGCTGTCCCTTTGTAATTACAGCGGTTCCCATGGCTGTGAGCCGCTTTGACAACAACCCGGCCATTGGTGAAACTGCATTCATCCTCTACAATATGATCTTCCGCATACCGTAAAAATAACCGTAAAAAAATAAGAATTAAAAAAAACCCTGGGTTGTCAAGAAGGAAAAGATGTCTTCTTGACGGCGCAGGAAAAAGTGAAGGTAACATCGGGGAAAGAAGAACACAACAGCCTGAGTGTGGGTAAACTGGCCAAAGGATCAAGCAAGAGACCAACAAGGAAAAGTTCCCAGAAAAATAAAATATATTTTCAAAAATAACCAAAGGTGAATCAGCAAAATATATACAAAACAATACAAAAACTGCTTCAAATTAAAACAAAGAAACAGAAAGTAATGAAACATAAAATAACCCACGGGCACCTGGCAGTGGTGAAACCCCTCAGACTGACTCCACAGCTCTTTTACCCCATCAGTCCTCCCACTATCCCCTACTATAGCTCTCAGCTAAAACAGCTAAAATAAAGGACATGGAATAATAAGAAACAAAAAGAAGCCATTGGTCCATTGAGTAGTGGGATGATCAATGTCCGTAAATGTCTTTAGATGTTCAAGAATCTAAATACGTTGGGGATCTAGGAGTTCTGGATTCCCTTTCCCTTTGATCTACGGCTGTCACTGAACCAAGGATAAAACTCTTCTTTCAGAGGCTTGAAAATTTGCTTTGAAGCCAATAAAGACAGAACATCATTTAACACTTCACAGGCGGCATCTCAGTGTACAGAACCTGTGCAGTGAAGACAATTCTGTTTCTGCAAGGAACTCAACTCCATGCCTTTGGAAGGGACAATACTGTGGCCCATTTGGTCTCTACAGAAAGCAGGCCTCAGTGGGTTATTCAGGGAAGATTTGTACAGTAGTGATTGAAGCTACTGTACAAATCTTTTATAACCGTGTTACATCTTAACCCACTGTCACTGTCAACTCATAACGACTTCATGATTTTTGCTAACTGTCTCAGAGTAAGTGGAGGTGGGAGGGGATATGTGCAATGAACATGTTCCCTCAAACTTTGAAGAACAAAACCAAAGAATGCCCAAAACACAATGTTTTCTTTTTAGCTTTTACAAGGTTAACAAAAGTCTTACACACTTAAAGGATTTAAATTCTGGGTTAAAGTTAGTGATTAGCAAACAATACCAACGCTATTTTGTCGCTCTTCATTCAATTAAATCTTATTCTTATTCTTGTTCAGCCCTGTTATAGCAATCTTATAGTAAAGCAATCTGAATTAAAGTGATAGTCTGTAACTCTAAATGAATTACACATTTTAGGAAATGTGTTAAATTGACCTCCTGGCCTTAAATGTTGATATAAAACGGCTAAGTCCTGCCTTCCCTTCTCTTAGCTATAGTTCAGAATCCACGACGTCATCCACGTTAACCAATCGAGTCATGCCAAGGGCTGTCAATCATCGGTGCTGATGCTCGTAGCTGCGCGCATGCTCAGTTGTTTGTTATTGCGGAGCCTCCGAATCAAGCCTCCATTAGGCTCTGGAACTTCATGAAAACTGAACAAAGAATTCTGAACATCCGCGCTGAGTTACCCATTTATACACTGAACCTATATCCATAATCAGATCCTCTGCAGATGTGTCCTATAATGTGCAATTCAAAATAATAGCTTGTTCCGGGTTTGCAGCGATTGCTTTTTTTGTGCAAAAAAACGTAATTTTTTTCATGAAAACGTTAACAAATAATTCTGAAAACCTCCGTGCATGTGTATTAATGATGTATATGTATAATGTGTTCTCTCATTAACATTTCAAAGTGTTATGGAAATGTAGGTGTAGACCAATCAGAAAGGAAGGGGGAGGAGCTTGCATCATTTTTTTTCAAATCAAGTACCTCTCTGTCTCTCTTTCTGACAAACTCCAGACAATCACTTTAACATCAAATAGTTATAAGATAAAGTTTTTAACTAATGCTCAACTCTCTATTCAAATACAGCACATATGATCTGTTGGCAGCAAGGTCAGCTGATAGAAGGGAGACGTGTTTCTACGTGTCTTTGGCAGTGTCTGCGTCGAAGAAAGAAGTGTCCAGGGTCACACTGATTGTTTTTCATAATATAAGAGTTGTATCAGTGTAAGGAAGCGTAAAGAGAAGCCTTGAGCGACACATATCAATACTAGGGCTGAAACAACTAATCGATTAATCAACGACTAATCGATTATTGAAATAGTCGACAACTATTTTAGTAATCGATTAATCGTTTTCTGGTTCACACGGACTCAAACAGAGCAAAAATGACATGAAAATTTAGTATTTTTGATTAAAACCGACTTTGTTTTTGTAATTTAATGAATATCTGTCTGTCTCATCCAATCAGAGCAGAATTAGCACAAAGAGCTTGTTACAAACATTTACTTTAAGTTTACGCCATCAATACGTCCTCGAGTGTTGCCACTTTATCTTTTTGTGATGAATTTTTTTTTTTCTACACAATTCACAGCCAAGCAATTACTCGATTAATCGAAAAAATAATCGATAGATTCATAGATTACAAAATAATCGTTAGTTGCAGCTCTAATCAATACTGACTTCATTTGTGTAATGTCTAGAGTAGATCTGTCTTTGTTTACTCCGAACTATTTATTGTCCGTAATATCCTCATTCGTGGCAGATGGTTTCAGACGGCTGCAGGTGGTATCGGTATTGGTTCTGTTATTCATTGTATATATGCACATTTACTAATGAATAAACTCACACTTTGATTGCATTACAGCTCTTGGTTGTTTACATTATTTTTGCTTTCGGCCTGTGCAGAAATTCCACAACAGCCCTAAATCACAACAGTTATCATCTCAGAGGACTTAACAAAACCTTTGAATTTGCCAAGACGGCTCAGCAAATCAAACAGTTAAAACACAAAACATATTAAAAAAAATAGGTATTTGTCCATAGGAAGACCAGTGTCCATGAATGTTTATACATTTCCAAAAAATGAGTGTCCTGGATTATCACCGTCCTCTTTGTTAGACACTAACTGTCCAACAGACCCTACTGCATCGGCAAGGAAGATCTCTGAAACCCAGTGGGAGAAAAGTGAGAAACCTCGGGGGGACCCACATTGAGAGAGAGATCTGCTCCACACGGACGGACGGGCTATAGATCCAGGACCTGAGCAGGGCAACACGGTGGCTGAGTGAATAGCACTGTCTCTTCTCAGCAAGAAGGTCCTGGGTTGGAATCCTGGTTCACTCTTTCTGAGTGAAGTTTAGTTCTCCCAGTGTCTGCATAGGTTTCCTCCAGGTTCCCCCTACTACTAAAAACTTGCACAAAAGGTATGTATGTGAGTGAGAGAGTGAGTGGATGGTGTTGATTGGAGGCTTTGATGCGCCGGGGTGTTCGGCGTCTCACTTCCAACATCACTGTGTATGGAGTGAATGAAACAAACTCTGAACATAGTTAAGCGCTTTGGTCTGTAAAATGTGCTATTTATTTATATAGCACATTTTGTGCTATATAAGTGACAAGTGCTAGTCAAAGTCACCTCCATCATGGACAACACCTCCCACCCACTGCACAGGACTTTAGAGGAGCTGAGGAGCTCTCAGTGGAAGACTGAGAGCTCCTCTGTGCAAGAAGGAGCTCTACTGCAGGGCCTTTATCCCCACGGCTGTCAGACTGTTCAATAATTCACTTTAAGTCACAAATGCACTCTTTCTTTTATTGCCACTTTTTTATTGTAAATAATATATCCCACACAGACTAACATGTTTGCACACTTCCACAATTGCACTTGCACAATCTGAGTGATGCAGTCTATGCCAAATGTGACATGTAAATTTCTCCAGAGTGATATCAATAAAGTCTATATTATCTAATTCTATCTTATCTTATCTTATCTTATCTTACTTACTTACTTACTAAGCTACAGAACGAGGACCAAGGCCACACATCGGTTATAGAACGAGGACGGGTGCGGTGCAGGACTGAAGCAACTCCCAGGAGGGGGTGCAGCCCACAAGGAATGTTTCGAAACATAGTGTTGGAGCAAGTATCAAAACAACCGGTCACGTGACAAACGGGAGATCCGTGGTTTGGGATAATTGTGTCTTATTCAGTCAAACAAGGTTTGTCTCATCAAATGAACCCGCTTGAAACCGACAGCTGTTGAAACTGTGATCTCAGCTCAAAGTGCTGTCCTTTTTTTCTGTAAATTGTTTTTTAAATGTAAACACTAAAACTCCTGAAAAAGATTAACAACAACAATATGCAGTACATATAGTTTTTTCTGCAATAGGATGTCTCTCTTTTCAAAGTGACAAGGTAAGAAAAGGTAAGAATTTGAAACCACATTTGGAAGAATGATTCAACTGCTTCAGTTTTACTATTCAGAAGCTGTAATGATTGGAGAGGTACACTACTCTAATTACATTACTTTTGTAATAGTTTACTCCCAACAATGATGCCCACACACCCTCTCTGGTCAGACCCCCTTAGACGTCTTAACCCTAGAGCTGAAAACATCTCTGTGTTTTGCGCTCACATGTCCATGTTATGGCTGAGAAGGTTATTTACACAAAAGTGTAAAGAAGCTTATTTAGATGTTTAATTACCTGCATGTGTTAGCGGTTCACTTGTCAGTGGTTGAGATGACACATTATAGTGTGATTTCTTTCTTGAGTTATTATTTGAGGCCCGCTCGCACATTAGGATTGGGATTCATAAACCTATATTCACAAAATAAATCTAGTACAGACAAGAAAACTGCAAGTAAATAGCTATGCAAGGATTTACAGTATATATATACTGCACTCACTCACACAAGAAGCCATGCCATTTTCCCCAGGTCACCTTGGTTCTCCTGACTGTCATTGGCCAGGACTCAGTAACTACACCCAAGTGTGTGTACGTGTGTGTACTTGTGTGTGAGTGAGAACAACACTGGGGGTGACCAGCCGGTGCGTGTGAGGTGTCAAGGCTAAGTAACACATAACCCGTGCGACATTACCCCCGGTGGTTGGGACAATAAACACGGCTGCCCGCTCCGATGTGGGAGCTTGTACACACTGAACTCAACTGATGCGGAATGTTGCCCAGGTGTTAAATGGTGCACGGACTGGTCCAGGGAAGAGTGCGGCAGAGACAGACAGAAGCCAAAATAGATGTACTTTGAAAATGTTAACACAAGCGATTGTAAAGACATAGGTTTTTATTTTATTTTTTATTGTATTTGAGCTATACCGGACCTGTGTACGTTTTGAAAAAAATAAATTATAAATATATGTATTTTATAAGCATAGCAGTGGATCAGCACTGTGCATAGAGCAGGAGATGTAGCACGGCCATCCTGAGTAGGCAGGAGAACATCCTTCCTCTAAATCTATAGCCCAAGCCTAAAGCCTAGCGTACATCGACAGAGAAACTGGGGACAACTAGTTGCAAGGCGGCTTTTGGCAACTGAGAGGAGATGGTGGGAGATGATCAGTTGCCGAAATCGGTCGATGTGCGCGCTCTTACAACTGGAGATAAACAGTCGGTCTCCAGTTTCAGTCAGTTGCCCGTGTTCTACTTTTCGGCAACTAGTTGTCCTCAGTTTTGGAGATATGACCCGATGTGCGCGCTCCATGCGCCGCTCCAACAACGTGTGTGTATTGCGTGTATTGCGAGCCCGCAACAGTTTATGTCAGAAAACACACTGTAGTTGAGGCCAGTTGCTGTCGATGTACGCGCTGTTATTCCCGAGACTGGTCTGCTACTAGGAGTTGCCGGTTTTCGTCAGATTGTCGATGTGTGCGGGGCAGCAACTCATATGCAACGGATATAATCAGTTGCCAAGTCCGATGTACGCTAGGCTTTAGGTATGTGTGATGACTGACTTAAATTTGTTGACAGGCTCCTGCGGCCGGCGAACCTCTTCTCCAGGTGAAGGGCAGAAGAATACCATTATTCTAAAGTTTTATTTTTTGTTTTGTAAAGTACTTGTGTGCTCTGTACAGATTGTGCTGCATAAATAAACATTCCCATCATGGAGATTCTGATGGACACCTGTTTGAACAGCCATTACAGTATCTTTACATTTGTTATAGTCCCTCACAAGCATTTCAATATCACGTCTTCTTATCAATCGAAATTAAATTATATTTTGACCTAGGCTTTTCCCTGCTACATTTTCACTGTTTTAAATCACGCTATATATATGTGGTTTTCTTTGAAAGGAAAGAGCCATACACAGCTGCTTATCTTCAAGAGCCTGCTGTGTGGGGCCAGTGCATCCTGTCCCTCCCACTGGGAACCACACGCACACATTCAGATGCTGAGGGTTTGCTGCTCTCAGGAGCTGCGTTTGAGAAAGAAATACAGTAAAATGTGTGGAAGAACTGAAGCAGCAGGAGTGGCATAAGGGCTTAAAAAATCATGTCACATCACCGATATAAGCGTTCAGCGCATACTGCAGGAAACCCCAAAGAATTCAAGCTACTGCATCTTCTTTGTCTCTCGTGATTTAGCAGCAGTGAAACAGTTAGATTATATATTGTAATGCCTGGTTATGTACTGATGTAGACCAAGACATGATTTTCTTTCAAACCGGATTTAGATATCAGGTATAGGATTTGGAGTAATATAACTAATTCAGAATGATTATCTCTTTCAATTGTGTGAGATTGAGCAAGACAATATATTGATTTTCTGCAAAAACAACTGGCTTAAAATACAAAAAGGAATCAATAAATGTATTTTTGCATAATGTAAACGTCTAGTGTCTACAGTACCTGATGTGTGGATTGATATATATTTAACAGACCTAATGTATTATATGTAAAACGTTAGTTTTTCTTCTGCTGTTGAATGCTTAAGATGCTTTTGATAAAACATAAATGCAAATAAGCTTGTACTGCTTAATTACCTGACATGTTTCGGTGGAGGACTTCCCCCTTTGTCAGAGGTAACACGTGATAGGTAGATAATTAAGCAGTGCTAGCTTCGAACCTGATGTAAAACAACTTATTGGCTTGTTGGTTGACACAACCATAGTGGCATAATGATTTTAGCCTATCAATTGCTGACTTCTGCAATAGTAATCACCAGCCCCCTCCATGAACCTTTTCTGTAGCCCCCACTCACTACCATGAAGAACACTGTACATAGATGACACTGTACCCTAACATAGTCTACCCCATACAGCAGATGCCCATTCCTCAGTGTAGGATGTTGTCAGGTAGAGAGTTGGTGTCCTGTGTAACCTTGACCAGTCACTCACCTCCATCGCTGCACTTACAGCCGCAGAGCACGCTCACAAGTCATGTGACCGGTTATTATGTCACTCCTTCCTGGGAGGATTAAACTGCGTGTAAACATGGATGAGCATTGGGGATTTGCAGAATAGTGCAACCGCAAATATAACTCAAACTCCTGCAGAACGGACCAACTGCCCGCAAGGCTTGTGTAATTGAGGTCACCACATTGGTCACTTTTTCAATCGATTTTTTCTGCGTCAGAATGTGTGTCATTAAATTCAACCTTAATCTTGGCCCATTATGACTCCGCTTCCCTTGTCGATTAGGGTTGAGGGGTAATGGCTCAAAAGCATCAGTTTAGGCAGATGAGAATAGATTTATTTTGATTGCAGTGTAGATAAAAGAGTTTTATGAAAAAGGTCCCAGCTGCGCTCTTGACCCGGTCCTGTTCATTAAACAGTTACAGACAGGCTGCTGCTATTGGTTCATTTCATGTGGATTTATCAAGCCTCCATTTTGTACAGCTACCTGGACCCCCAAAGATGCATATATAGAGCAAAGGGTTTTGCTGCATTATCTGATATCACCAAGTAATCAACAGTCCAGGATTAGAGTTTTATTGGGTTAAGGTTTGAGGTCAGGGTTAGGGTTAAGAATAAGGTTAAGGTTAGGGTTCCAAGAGTTCAGGATCAACTTGTAACAGTGATCATGAACCGTTAATTACTTGATAATATCAGTGCGTGTCTGGTGGTTGACACAATAAAAACTGGAAAACCCTAAAATGAAGCGGGTTGAACTGTGAGCGTATTTAAACTTGTGTCACTAAGAGTGGGCAGAATGGGGCCTTAACTTTTGATCACCATTGCCTATAGTGCTCCAGGATCAATCGTGGTGTGGGATCACAGAGTACTTCATTGTCTTTAGAATCACCAGCAGAGACTGAGAGGCCAAGCGCAAATCCTCCTCGTCTTTAGAAATCTGTAGAAAGTGTCTCAAGTACGGTTGTATAGAGAAACGATATCACAACCCCATTTTAAACTTCAAAAGAGAACTGAGAATAATCCACTTTTCTTCTAATGGAACCAGACCGTGGAATGTTCTTCTCAGCAACTTAAAACTGCAAACTGACATAAACATCTTCAGCAAACGCCTAAAACGGTGGCTGAAATAAGAGCAAACAAATCCTTCCAGTGGAGAATTAGGGAAGGGCAGGCCGATTGCAATATTCATCCTTGATACTCATTTCATCATGTTTTTAACTGTAGAAATTATTTCTCATTCCAAAACATGAAGTCATGAAAATGTCCCCAATATTGTTGTATTGATCAAAATAATGTGCAATATTCTTTAAAACAAAACGTTTCATTGTACTTATAACCCATGGACCAGCTCTTGCCCTCTATATAAATATTGTTGCCACAAAAGTCGAGAGCGCAAGGTCCATTTCCGATGTTACGTTTTGTAAGTAGTCAAATTAAACCGGGCTTAGGGAAATAACAGAAGCTTTGCATGGCACCTGCCGCTGGGTTGCAGGGTTCACATGGCGATGCTGGTAATTCATTTGGCTTGTACGGGCCAGCTCCTTGACCTTGTAGATTGAGATTAATGAAGAGCTTTAGTGGTGATGAAAGCTATCACGTAGGCCCTCTCTTGTCTAATAGAGCCAGGGTTTTACATCGCCAATTACGCCGCCTGTATTCCAGTCTTCAGTGAGCGGCAATGTTGTATTCGTGCTGGTAAAAACTGAGGTCATTTGGACCGAAAAGTGCTTAGCATAATAGCTGTTTTTTTCCTGACTTCTGTATTAACGTGTAGGTTATTTGCATTCACTTGCCGCTCATTAAAAGTGCTCTATGTACATTTTCTGATGAAGGGAACACCATTATAATTAGTAGACACTGCTTTCATTTGATTGCTATAGCAACTTCACTTAGCTGCAAGGACATTAAAATATCAGTGCAGTCGCCCGTGGTTCTAATCCTATACTGCAGTTATGAACAATCACCTTGTCTCAACTACACAGACACATTTACAAAGGCTTGTTAAATTCCTGGGTGTTGTATAATTGGTGAGTTTGTAGAGGTATAGGGTCTGCAACTATTAGCCTAATGTGATTCTTTAAAGGCTCTGGTGAATTATGTCTATGGCTCAGTTCTTTTATACAGACTTTCTCAGTCATTTTTTTTTCAATAAAATAATTGAAATGTGTGCATATCTTTTTTAACACTGAACATATTGATGTTTGAGCACAATGTTGAGAGTATTCTAAATAGAAAATAAGAACACACCATATCATTGACTGTAAATTTAGACACCATTCTGGGAGGTGGACTAGTGACGCGGTGCAGTGGTAACAACCTGGAGCTGAAAGCTTACTGTAAATCATATGAGACCAAGACAAACACGTTAATGCATTTAGAAGGATTTATAGTTTGGCACATTGACCCCGGCAGAGGGGAGATCGCTGCTGCTGCGAATGATCCCAGATCCCCCGGGGTCAAACACTGGTGGTGGCTATAGGCATGGTGCGAATGGGGCATGGGCAGAGCAGGAGCCAGGGCAGGAGCCAGAGCAGGAGACAGAACAGGAGCCAGAGCAGGAGCAGGAGCTCGAGGAGGTGCAGGGGAGGCGATGGGTTGCAAGAGCTTCAATAAGCGCTGGTTAGTAGGAAGTGGCTGATTTTAAACTGCAGCTTAGTCAGTAGGTTGACAGGGGGGCTGGCCGAGCTGTGTGATTAGCTGGGGCTGGCGAGGCTGGCCCTGGATGTGCGGCGTGAGGTCTTCCCTGTCTAAATTTGCGCTTAAGCTTCATAATTGAAATGTATAATCGTCAGTGTGTCTTCGTGAAATGTCCTGAATGTGTATAGGCTTACGTTTTATGTTGAATAGAGCTGCTGAACTGTGCAAAACACATTTCGGACCCTTGTGTCTGACAATAAAGTATTTATCTATCTATTAAAAAGACAGTAGAGATGTCTTCAGGATGGAGTCCCCAAAGTCACTCTATCAAACCACATACATTGGCTTATGTATATGACAATCCAAATACAATTATAACAATTTGAGTACCAATTCGTCATTGATTGATTGCAGTTGTGTTCACACATTCAATGCTTCAGTTTTTGTGTAGTTTTTCCAACATAAGCCAATCCTCAGGGGCAGCGTAGTGGTATACAATGTGGATGCACAGGTGATCAATCATGTTCTAGGAATTTCCTTTCCACTATGAAAGGGGGAGAAAAACAGCTTTTGTGGTTATTGTTGAATTGTGCACAGTTCCCACACCTCTAGTTCCCATTTGGGATGGGGAGTTCTTACCCCTTTTTTTGCCAAAATATGCCAGTACTTTTAGAATATACTTGTGTGGTTAAACGGCTCTGAGGCCAATGTTGAGGATGCGCCTGCATCCCCACGGGCCGCCCCGGTAGCTTTATAAGCGCTCCTCCTCTCATTTGCCCCTCTTTGCCCTCACGCCTCTGCAGCTGTGTGTTTGTCACAGCTCCACGCATCCAGTGCCGCTGTCTGGTTCCCCAAAGCACCTAAAACATCTGCGCGCCAGGTAAACTACTGCTTCCATCACAGTATTAAAACGCACATTTACAAAGCCAATGATCTTTTCCCAGCTCAGTGTCTGCACTCCTCTGGGTCTACACCCTCATGCGCCATAGGCTCCCGTAGCGTGCTTTCGACTGCAGCGACAGGTACAACCATGCAGGCTTTAATGTCATTCATAAAGTCGCCCGGGCACAGTTTGTAATGTGAGCCACCCTCTGTAGTCACGCTGCTTGACCCAAGCCTAGGAGCTGCGCAGTCCCATGCGCTGTGGCGTGTATAAAAATAGGCAATTATTTTAATAGAAACTTCATTCACGCCCAGTTAAAATTTTAACTTTATATTTACCTGGTTGTGGTCAGCATTACGCACCACTAGTGGCGCGGGTCGGTCCGACCATTCATGGTGGCTGCTCTGAGCGCAGCCTCCTCCTCTGGCCTAAAGCTGTGGACCGCGCGTGTTTGTGACTTCGAATTGGTAGGATTTATGTATTAAGATGTACTTTTTTTTCCTCCTTTTTGTTATTTAGTTAGGGTTTGTTTCGGTAACTTTCTAAATTAATCTTTTGTAGGTGCGTTCCAGCGGCACTGGCACACACCCCCTGCTGCTTTGCCTTTGCTCAGCTTCAGCTGCTTCGCTTCAGCTGCTTCGCTTCAGCTGCTTCGCTTCAGCTGCTTTGCCTCCGCACTTTCTAACCTGCTGCTTGGCTCCGCAGCTTTGCATTGCTGCCTCGATTGCACTCACGTACTTTAGCAAGTGCTGCATCCCGGCTCTGGGGCGCACGCTACTTGTGGGAATGTGCAATAGGCAGTGGATGTGAGTTTGGGTGTGAGAACGAGAGAGTATTAATGTAGCACTTGAGTTTTATCTATTTCATTACATACAGAACTGTCATTGATTACACTGTAAAATAAACTTGTTAACCCTGTTAAACTTGGAACCTGGTGCATTTTAATCTTTGAATACTTACCTATGTGTCCTTATTTTATACAGTACTCTTCCGGTGAAACTCCGGTCGTGGCGTTGCTTGGTCTATTTCATTACTTACATATTTTAACCTTTTATAATTCCACTTATTTTCTCCATTATATCCCACTACCCCTAAGCTGCCACACTAGTTTACTGGGTCATTTGTAAACCATAAATTCTTACATAAACATTTGCAAAGGACTGAGAACTAATTCTAATCAGTCTAAAGGACTGAGATCTAATTCAGTAAATCAAAAAAGTTAACTTTCTATGTTGAAGTTGACATAAACTAGTGAGAAAAATACAGGCCTTTCTCTAAAATGCTCTACAACAGGGGTGCTCACACTTTTTCAGCATGCGAGCTACTTATAAAAGGATCAAGTCAAAATGATCTACCTACTACAAAAATGCAAATCATATATTTCAAAAAATATTCTTTATATCTACAATGTATGTTTATGTACATGAAAAACCGCATGAGCCAATATAGCACAACACAACACAATTACCGATGTACATTTTTTGTCATTACCCGAGTTTACTCTTATGACTTGCACTGAATTGAATCGGCCAGGGATGCATAGTCCGGAAAATTGGTGGTAACTCGCTGACAAGTTTGTCGTGGTTTAGCTTTCCTGCACTGAGCGCGGTTGTTTGCGCATGTGCAGTCACCTAAGTGTCAGTAAAACATTACTGAGTAAAACACAGATGTCATTTGACTGTGGTGCCATGTCCATGTGCCATGCCTGTTTTTTTTTTAAATCCAAATATTTCCCCTCCTCAGTTTATAAAATAATTTGCATCCACACATCTGCGTTATCAATCACATTCGTAACATTCCAAACATGTGCGTCTCTTACGTCCTGTCCTGCTTTGGGGAAAAACACAGAAGTGGGCGGAGCTTTGATGCAGACGCCGGTAACGGCACTTTTACAGTCATAGAAGACACTCAGAGTAAAGAGTAAGACGTATGTTTACAAGCACTGACCCCGTCCTCAGCCCTGGTTTAGTCCTGGTTTAGTCCTGGTTTAGTCCTGGTTTGGTTGTTTTCGAGCGTGAGTCCCCGCGATCACTTTGCTGCTCTCTGATGTGGAGGATGTTCGCTGCTGCGAGCATCTCACAGCGAACAGTTTTTAAGGTAGTATGATCCATGCTTCAGTGATCAGAGGAATTTAGGGGGGTACTGTGGCGTGCGAGAACGCAAAACTCCGGTTATCTCTGTCTACACACAAATGCATTAACGGAGTTTTCAAAAATCTCCACTTTGCCCGGAGTTTTTTGTATATATTCGTTTAGAATGTGTATTTATTTATTTATTTAATGCGATCTACCAATACTACCTTTGCGATCGACCTGTAGATCGCGATCGACGTATTGAGCACCCCTGTTCTACAGTTTCTATAGCAATCATCTTCTGTAGGTTGGGCTGATGAAACGTTATATTTTGATGTTTATGATCAACCAAATCTAAAACAAATGCTAGAATGAACAGTATAAAAAACAAAGTTTTTACAGTAGGTGCCTATTGCACATTCACTAGTACAGTCTTAGTAAAACTATCTACTATTATCAAATTCAATTCCGTTCAATTCATTTTGTATGGCCCTAAATCACAGCAGCAGTTATCTTCCAGGACCTTACAAAGTCAAATTCTATGAGACAAAACACATTGACGACCAACGTAAATACATGTTCATAAAAAAAGCGACACCTCTGAAAAAATCTTCTGAAAAAGACCAGAGCTGCCTCCAATTCACCCAAGCATCAGTCCACAGAAAGATGGCTGCTCCTCCAACGAAGATACGGCCCTGGTGTTTCAGCGGGGGCTTCCGGCAAGGTGGGGTTAAATGTCTTGCCCGCGGGACAAAATGACAGCAGACGTCAGTGGGAGCAGATGACATGGGGTCGTGGGGGAGTCGAACCCATGACCATTAGTTCCAAAGACCAATGCCCTGATTGTGTACCAACAGTTGCTGAAATTTCTTCAAGTTCAGTGTAGCCACATCAGCGAGTAACACGTTTCTCGGTACTTTTGAGATGCCTCAGACCTGCTTTTCTCAGTAGGGTTTTTCCGTCTGATGCATAGAGCTAGCTAGAATAGGCTATTTTAGGGAGAATGTGGAGCCAAATGTATGCACATTTGTTGGTATCATACATGATTTTAATGCCTTGTTGTTTCTTTCATGTTTTGTTTCAGCACTTACTTGGGCAACAGTAGCTCAGTTGGTAGAGCATTGGCCTTTGAGCCAGAGGGTCGTGGGTTCGAGCCAACTTTCACCATCGACTCCCACTGACTAGTATCGTTGTGTCCTTGGCAAGACACTTAACCTCTGGGAACTTCAGCCACAGTGGGGCGGCTGTAAAGTGCCAAACTGTTGTTGTGTCCTTAGGCAAGACACTTCACCCACATTGCCTAGAATGAGTCTGGTGTGTGTGTGAATGGTTGGTGGTGGTCAGAGGGGATGATGGCACATACTGGTTGCCTCGCTTCTGTCAGTGTGCCCAGGGCAGCTGTTGGCTACAGTAGTAGTCTATCACCACCGTGTATGGAGTGAAAGAATAATGGACATGTTGAAGCGTCTTTGGGTGTCCAAAAAAGTGTTGTATAAAACCGATGCATTATTATTATACCAATGGTCGAGTTACCAAGTGCCAATCGGGAGTGGCGTGGTCTCTGTCCACACTCATACTCCTCCCTAGCTAAAGCTGAATTTGGTTGCAGAGGATTTACAAAGACAATGTTGCACTATAAACAGCACGATTGAAGAAGTGCTAAACCATTGATTGTTAAAGCTCAAAATGGTGAGTGTGACAATAACGGTTACTGAGCTCGAGGAGTTACTTTTCAATGTAAAGTTAATTGGAGCTATAAGCGAGTAGGTGCAAAACCTTGTCCATTATCACCTCCCAATTGGCTTTTATTGAGCTGGGGCCACATAGGAATATCAGCCTGCTGTTGTGGATTAACAATGTTTTTATCTGGAATAATTTTTGCACCTAAATAAAAATATATATAATATCATATGTCGCAGCTCCAGAGCACTGCACATACCACAAAAGGATTTTTATAGTCTTTATACTATATCAATATTAACTGGGGAGGGCTTAGATATAGATAGATGGATATAGATAGATACTTTATTGATCCCCCATAGTGAGAAATTCAGGTGTCCAGTAGCAGCAGACAACACAGCAGCAGAGGTGGAGCCGCTTGGTTCGGACCATTTTGGTCCAAAGTGAGATGATGAATGCTTCATTAGCCTTTTTTTAGCATTCCAGTTCAGGTTAGCATTCCTCCAGTTGATATTCACCTGATCTGCTTGTTTCAGACCATGGATCCCCTCCGCTCCGGTTTGGACCAGTGCAAAACCATGAACACTGTACTGCAGCAACATCTCAGGGAGAAAAAAACATTAAATAACCAAAAAAAAACTGTTTCAGAGCTTTAGACATGCTTCTGTTTCCAGCCCCACTTAAAAGGGGCCTGATAGAGACGTCCAAAGGGCCACATCTAAGGTAAAGACCCATCCTGATGCCGTTAGGGCTTACGTCAGGAGCAGTGGTTGCCGTGGGTACAGCGCCCCAGCAGGAACCCATCTCCAGATGTTTGATGCTCGGCTTGGTCAGGACTACCGGTGTCACGAGGGTGAAATTAAAATGAGACCCAAAATGCAAAACTGCAAAAAATAATGGATTTAATAAAAAGATGGAAACAAATCCAAAAACACAGGGGAACGAGGACCGAAATAAAACAGACGAGAAATGACAATGACGGAACAGGGAGTGAAGGAACACACAGGGCTAAATACAAGACTAACGAGACGCAGGTGAGACAGATGAGGGCAGGGCAGGTAATCAGACAACAGGAAGTACAACCAAAGAAGACACAGGGATAACACATTTCAAAATAAAACAGGAAATAAACTTAAACCATGACAGTACCCCCTCCTCAAGGGGACGGATCCCAGACGTCAAAAAAACAACCAGGGAGGGAGGAGATGGTACCGCAGGAAGGGCCGGGGCCGGGACGTGGGGCCGGGGAACCGTGGGGCCGGGGACGTGGAACGGGGGGCCGGGACTGATGAAACCGGGACGTGGAGCCGCCGAGCTGGAACCCCGCAGGGTTGGTGCAGGAGCTGGAGCGGGGACTGGAGCGAAGCAGGTACGAAAACCGGAAGGCCCCCTGGATGGAGAAACGATGTCCAGCGGAGCCAAGTCAGGGACGGAAGTCTGCAACCACCCAGGACGGAACAAAGTGTCCTGCAGTGGTCCAGGACAAAGACAAGAGAGGGATGCTTCCAACTCCTGCAGCGACTCTCCAGTTGGGGATAAAGGCCAGAAATGAGAGGAAAAAAAAAAGAAGCAGTCTGCTTGGGCCTTGTGTGGTTCCGTCATTCTGTCACAAGGGATGAAATTAAAATAAGACCCAAAATGCAAAACTGAAAAAAATAATGGATTTAATAAAAAGATGAAACAAATCCAAAAACACAGGGAACGAGGGGACGAGGACAATAGGAAATGTTCCTGACGACAGAGACATTGTTTACTATTTGTGTCAGTGAAGGTAACAAACTGCTCAGGACGGACTTCAGAAATTTAGAGGGCAATATATCCAGGCTACATGTGGAGGAGCTCAGACTCATGATTATCTTTTTGACAGTTTCAGTATCCACAGGTGCAAAGTGAGTTAGCTCAAAAAGCTTCTCTGGCTGTTGCATTGTTATACGTGCTGTGGAGGTGATAGTGTTTTTGATTCCTTGTACTTTGTCATCGAAAAACTGTGCAAACTCATTACACCTAGATTTAGAGGAAAATTCTAGGGGCAACTTTACAGGGGGGTTCGTTAATCTACCAACTGTTGAAAACATAACACGAAAATTGTTACTGCAACCTCCAATAATGTCAGAAAAATACATTTCTCTTGTTCTACGTAGAACCCGGTTAAATTCACCCAACTCATCTTTAAAGATTTCATAATCGCCCTGGAAATTGGACTTTCGCCACTTCCGTTCGCCCTCCGGCACTCTTGCTTCTGTGCCCTAACCGAGTCTGCCTTAGTCCATGGGGCCTGTTTCTTACTGGTAACTATTTTAACCGTCACAGGAGCAATGGCGTCCAGAACAGTCAGAACACTGGTGGTGACAGAGTTATACAATTCATCAACAGTAGAGCATGGAGTTTTCTCAAAATTTAGCATTCCCATGAACAGTTCACTTGTGTTTTCATGTATGTGTCTTCTTCTAACAGTTGTAAATTCAGCTGGTGGTTTGCTAGCAAAACACATGTCAAAAAATACACAGAAATGATCTGACAAAGCAACATCAACTACATTAACATTTGATACATTAACCCCCTTTGTAATTAGCAGGTCAAGAGTGTGCCCCCTGCTGTGGGTGGGGCCACTCACGTGCTGAATGAAACAAAGGTCTCAAATACAGAAGCCAGCTCCTTTGCATTTCTGTCATCAACATTATCAACATGTACATTAAAATCACCTGTAATAACTAAACTATCAAAATCTGTGCACACGAATGAAAGTAGTTCAGTAAAATGGTCAATAAAATCGCAACATGACTGTGGTGGCCTGTACAGGACAATGAAAAGAGTAGAATGATTGCTTTTGTTCCATTTTAAAAGAAATATACTCAAAACGATGAAAAATTTCCAAGGGGCATTCTATGGGAGACAAAGTGCTCTCTAAAAACTGCAGCTATGCCTCCCCCCCTTTTGTTTTCTCGTATTTCGGATTCGAATTTAAAATTGGGTGGTGTTTGCTTCTATTAGAACTGCATTTCCTGTATTTTGGTCGAGCCATGTTTCAGCCTAAGCATAAAATCAAGATCATAAGAATGATAAAATTATTAATTAAAAATGATTTGTTTACATAAGATCTGACATTAAGCATAGCAAGTAAAAATAACGTCAGAGTCGATTAATGTGGTTGATTGATTTCTACAGGGAACAGAAAATTAGATTTGCAGAGTTGGACCGTCTAACTGCTGTCCTGTTTTGATTTCGTTTTTTAGAATTTAAAAACATTTTTGAGCTGGTGCGAGGAACACACACAGTCTCAATTGGCCTAAAATGTGAAAAACCCTTGTTGTTGTTGTTCTTTAGCTCCCAGAGTCAGAAGGGTTTCAGCACAGTTCAGTGTTTGGACTGGTAATGCACTGCCAGACGGACAGGGAGCAGTGTTTGCACGTTGTACTCACCCGGTGCTGGTGAGCAGGAGGCGGGGGAGTGCGGTGGGGTCCGAGGGGGCTCAGATGTAAACAGTCACGCCCCCCTCGGGGAACGCTGAACAACATAACGTATGTAATCCATCAACAGGCTGCTACCGTATCTGTTTGGGTGTAATCCGTCTGGACGATAGGCTTCGTAACGTTTCCAGAAAAGGGCAAAGTTATTCACAAAGACAAAGTTAAAAAGAGCTGCATGTAGCCTGGATCCACAGTACCCGAGTTTACTCTTATGACTTGCACTGAATTGAATCGGCCAGGGATGCATAGTCCGGAAAATTGGTGGTAACTCGCTGACAAGTTTGTCGTGGTTTAGCTTTCCTGCACTGAGCGCGGTTGTTTGCGCATGTGCAGTCACCTAAGTGTCAGTAAAACATTACTGAGTAAAACACAGATGTCATTTGACTGTGGTGCCATGTCCATGTGCCATGCCTGTTTTTTTTTAAATCCAAATATTTCCCCTCCTCAGTTTATAAAATAATTTGCATCCACACATCTGCGTTATCAATCACATTCGTAACATTCCAAACATGTGCGTCTCTTACGTCCTGTCCTGCTTTGGGAAAAAACACAGAAGTGGGCGGAGCTTTGATGCAGACGCCGGTAACGGCACTTTTACAGTCATAGAAGACATTCAGAGTAAAGAGTAAGACGTATGTTTACAAGCACTCACCCCGTCTCCTCAGCCCTGGTTTAGTCCTGGTTTAGTCCTGGTTTGGTTGTTTTCGAGCGTGAGTCCCCGCGATCACTTTGCTGCTCTCTGATGTGGAGGATGTTCGCTGCTGCGAGCATCTCACAGCGGACAGTTTTTAAGGTAGTATGATCCATGCTTCAGTGATCAGAGGAATTTAGGGGGGTACTGTGGCGTGCGAGAACGCAAAACTCTGGTTATCTCTGTCTACACACAAATGCATTAACGGAGTTTTCAAAAATCTCCACTTTGCCCGGAGTTTTTTGTATATATTCGTTTAGAATGTGTAATTTTTTATTTATTTAATGCGATCTACCAATACTACCTTTGCGATCGACTGGTAGATCGCGATCGACGTATTGAGCACCCCTGCTCTACAAAATACCTTTCATTTTATGGTTCTTGTAAAATCCTCTGCTGCCTTTACTTTGGTCTTTTTATCACATGGCTCAGAGTGCAATAGTGAGGCATTTGGACTCTTTGGCCACACATTCAAAGGGCCATTTTAGCTATCCACAAAAAATATGGGTGGGATCAAAAAGTAGTCCTAAAGTTTGATGATTGACACAATAAAAACAAAGTTCAATTGATTAAATAGCTATAGTCAATATTGGTTAAGTGGAAGCTGATAAATGTTCCACAAGCCACAATTCTGCTCTGCAAAATAAGTAATTACACATCAACTGATCAAAATAAGATGAGATAATATAAGATCAACTTTATTGATCTCAAACGTTTGTTTAAATTCAGCTCAAGTCCCGTAGTCTTGACAAATGCAAGCAAAGTTGTGATGCAATAACACATTTGCCATTGGCCGTGTGAGTCGGAGGGGGGGAGATATTTACAGATGTGTATATTGTACTTCAGCGGTGGAGAATATGAGCAGAATAAACATCAGTTATTATATCAACAGGTAAAGTGACTTGTGAAGGACAGAGAGTATCAGATGGATGAATATGTAATAATGCTGAAATAATAACAACAGATAAATTGGATTGGATCTAAGTTTATTGTGACGTATGAAATGCGCCTGAGTGAGTTGTTACCATTTAACATTTAGCCTAGTCCTCTCCTTTGCCACTAACGGAGCCCGTGGGGAGTAGCGCCACAATCTTTGCCAGCGATTACATTTGCGAAACATTCCTCTTGATCCGACTTCAATTTATTGATAGAACCAGAACAGATTGCTTTACGATCTCATTCTTCGCCATTGCCAAACTACAACCAGCCAATTCGGCACAGACTCTTGATGTCACCCACATCTACGTACCTCCCACGCTCTCTGATTGGTCGGATGGGATTAACCAAATTTTGCAGACACTGGGACTAGACTAAGACGTGCATGCAGGGAAATGATAACTGACCGGAGTTTATCGATGGCTAAGGCCAGGCTAGAGAAAACCGACATGAGCACACATTTCTTCAACGTGTATTTATGGGAGAGAAAAACATTGTTGTAGCCTTTTAATGGAAAAATAATGACCTTTTTATACTTGTCATTTTGGATGATGCGCTGAGAACAACACTGACTAAGGGTTACATTAATAATAAACAATTGAAATCTATTATAGTTTCTATTCACACAGTTAAAGTGTCAGAGGCAGGAACAAAATGTCACTGGAGCACAATTTGGCAAATCGTTGGTGTGCAAACTTCATTAAATGAGTCGATATATGTTAAGTATTCTGAAATGTCTGCTTTGGTTTTTAACAATGTTGTAGTTCAGTTTATACAGGTCAAACAGGGAAGAATAAAGTATGGTTCAAACATTCATTTATTTCTTTAACTCGACTTGAAGGTATGATATCATAAAGACATATTGACATAAGACAATATTCTAAATTTCCAGGATTCACCTGTAATGTGGTGTTAGCATTGTTTGATACACACAATGACTTAACAATTTTACATAACAATAATAATAATGATAATAATGATACATTTTATTTTTTAAGGCACCTTTCCTTACAAGTAAAACATTCAATTTCTAAAACAGTTCAAATACAACGTTAAAAGCATCATGGACAGGGGAGAGTGTGGTTATGGTGTTAGTGAGTAGGCTTGTCTAAACAGATGAGTTCTGTCTGTTACTCATTGCAATATAATTTGACTTTCATCAAAAAGTTTGGAAATTAATGCCTTGACAATGACGATTATCATGCGCAATTATTTACAATTTGTTCCACTCACATTGCTCTCCTTGCATTGCCGGGAGGATTGCAGGATAGGGAAAATGGAGTTTGCCCTTGCTAATCTTCCTCCACTTCTTTTGAATATATTATTGTTTCATTTCCTTGTCTGTGCAAATGCTATCTGTTAATGTCATCACTCTGGCCTATTTGCATGCCTAGTATATTCTGTCTGTCAGTGGTATCCCGAAAAAAACTACTTCTTTCATATGATGCAATCGTGGCATAAACCAAGAAACAGATCCACTTTTAAAACTATGCATTGGGGAGTAGAAACCCTGTACTATTCTGCAGCCAACTCTAACAGTACATGATGTAAAGTTTCCTGAATCCACAATTACTCTCCTTCTTACATGACAGATTTGTTGGACGTAAATGCAAAAAAAAGGAAATTACAATCTTCATATTGTCCGAGTCCTCAAATCTGACGTTCTCTCCCACATTAAGTGTCCTCTTTGTACATATTTTTAGTGATAGGGAAAATCCGAGCACCTGGAGGAAACCTTTGTGGACATGGGGAGAACATGCAAACCCCACACAGAAATGTCTGGAGGTGGCATACAACCCAGGGCCTTCTTTCTGTCAGGCACAAGCGCTAACCACTGTACCACCGTACCTCCCGACAAACATTACAAAATGAAATAGCATCTCTATGGCAACACATGGGTGGCACACACCAGTCAAAAAGTTGTGCAGCAAATTTGAAGGCAACAAAAGAGATCATTCCACAGGTGAATAATCTCTTGCATAGATCCATGTTATT
The DNA here is from genome assembly GCA_964034765.1 of Knipowitschia caucasica. NCBI lineage: Eukaryota > Metazoa > Chordata > Actinopteri > Gobiiformes > Gobiidae > Knipowitschia > Knipowitschia caucasica. The sequence goes on from OZ035823.1 coordinate 31,093,909, forward strand.
AAAAACCATAATATGTTCATAATTCAACATTCTGTGTTGAAATATGTTCAAACATATTGTACTTCATGCCATGTGGAAGATTACAGTCAAAGTTACAGAGGAACAAACAGGAGGAGGCACTCTCCAAGTCAGGTTTGTGAAGGTTATTGAGCTCCCACTGAAGGATCAATATGATCACTTTATCTGCCCTTTCAAAAACATTGTTTAACAAAATACTCTTAAGAATGTGTGTTGTGTTAAGGCTTAACGGGGTTCAAGGCCTTTGTAACCTGAGCACAATATCAGAACATTGTTTTAAAAGACCACAGTATGTGTTTTGCACTTACTGTGTTTAGTAAAAAAATCTTCATGCTGATTATTCCCAATGCCACAATGGGATGAAAAGTTTTACATTTCAAACCTCTCTTCACCTCCCGAACCTTTCTGCTCCTTTTCCTCAAGCTCTAAATCTTTTCTGAGAATCTCTCTTTGCTCAGATTTAAAGTATTAGGAATGGAAAAAGGCAGCAGTCAAATGTACACGCTGCATAATTCCACCGGGGAATGCCTGAACTTTTGAAACTACAAAACATCCACCATGATGTTACATTAGATTCTATTTCAATCTGAAATGACTCGAGACCAGAGCTGTCAAAGGGGCTCCATAGAGCGCTGTGTGGCTGCAGCTTTTCATTGGAATGAAAATCTGCAGCCATCTGCAGATATAGGGTCTACTGAAAGTGGGTGATTAGGTACTTAAATTAAGATGACTTACTTAATTACTTAGACTGGTTAGAACAGGGGCAACAGTGGCTAAGTTGGTAGAGCACTGGCCTTTGAGCCGTAATGACGACAGAGGGTGACGATGGCCAGCGGTAATCAACCAAAAGTACTGTGAGCCATCCAAGTACTCCCGAATTTGCAGTGAACACTTTTTATAATATACATCAATTACAATTTTGTATTTATTTTCTTCCCATTCATTTATTTGGAGGACAATGACACAACGAACGCTTGAAGTCAAACGTGTCTCTTACTACTGTCCTGTATGTGCGCTGCAACATTGAACTTTCCTCACTGTGGCACAAAAAAATGAATTGTTATCTTATCTTAGACGTCAGTTGCTATTTTCTGTATCATATTTGGCTGTAGACAGAAAAGTGGACAATTACTAATGCGCTAATGCTACCTGCAAAATGTACATTTAAATCATCCCCAGTGTAAGTGGATGTTAACGACATAATGAAAAAGATCATGTGGGGTGAATTCGGGCAAAATTGGACATTTCATTTTATCCATCGAACTAACTGGGGGGAGAAGGTACGGGTCAGCATCTAGTTTGGCGATCCTTAACGTCTCCAAATACCGCTCTTTGTGAGCCCTGACAAGATGTCCTACTTCCACCGATACCATTATCAAACATGTGATTGAAGCAGCCACTTCTTGATTTAGGAGAGGAGTCTCAGTTTTCAGTCTGTTTTGCTCTCGCCACAATGCTAGTTTTCTAGGTAGTATTGAAACTTAGGTAGTATTGAAACTTAGTATGACTAAACATTTCATGTCACACAATCAAGCATAAAAAAATCCCCACAAAGCAACCGTCACAAAGAGTTGTCAGTTAAAAACAAAATAATAGAAAGACTATATAAAACTAGATACACTTAGACATACAGCTCTGTATCAGGATGCATGGTTTATGGAAACACGCCTCATAAAGGGCACTGAACCCGAATGTTTGGTTGAACTCCCCATTTGAAGAATGTGTTGCTTTTCAAGTCAAAACAAGCCTTTCCACACTCACAAGCCATTAGGTTCTTCCACTGCCAGGAAAATGCTCCGTGCATTTGGAGGTCTTGAAGAAAGGATACAGTCAGAGAATGGGAGGCGGCCAAATAATGAGGAGAAGAACTCAGTTGGGATTTCTAATACTGCCAGAGTGTGATTAATCCCATCAGTAAACAAAGCAGAGGTCATCGTGTTTTGGAGAACTCCAATTAGGGAGTAATCAAGGCTAATCAGACAAGCTGCTCACCGGCGTCCTGGTGATGTGGGCATTATAAAGAGCTGAATAATATGCCCTCTCACTATATATGCTACTGAAGGACCCCCCCAACCCCGCCTCTGATCCCGTGTTCAGGGAGTGGGAGGCACAAGAAAGAAAGCCACGGCTAATTAGCCCTGCCGTTCATTAGCGCTGGTGTGTGATGTTAGCCTGGGTGGGCCGCTGATCTCTAGTGTTGTTTTGATGTGCAGCCAGGGTCTTTGTAGTGTCTATGGACCCAAGCATGATCTGATCCTCCACTTGACCGGCTTTCACAGAGTACCACATGAAAACACTGCAAGTCAAATCACAGTTTTCATTTAATTAATGAAAAGATGCTTGTAATGCAAACAATTTAATAACAATCCATTTTATTCCACGATTTACATTATTAACTATAACCTCAGTCAGCTAAGGTACAGCTATAGATCAACTCCAACGTATGGAAGGCAATAAAAAATGCCAAGCCGAAAAGTCTTTGAGTGTCATGAAAAGTGTTATTTATAAGTAGTATGCATTTTTATCACTATGATTATCAGAATCAGAATCATTTTTATTGCCACGTAAGTAACAGGAAGTCACAGACTTGGAAATTGCTTTGGCTCAGTGCAACAGTCAGAAAGAGAGGTAAAGGTAGAGAGGCATAATAAAAAATAAAAATAAAAAGCACTTCTATGGAATGAATTTAAATTTAAAATAGAGTTACAATTACTATATACAATATACAGTGCACATGGTGCACACAATGTAAGGTGACAGCAGTACAGTGAAGTAAAGTGACGTGTGATGGGCAGTAAAGTGACTTTATAAGGGCACTTGAGGGGACTTCTAGAGGGTGGGGGGACAGGTTCAAGAGGGGAAGAAACTGTTCTTGTGGCGGGAGGTTCTAGTCCTGATGGACCGCAGCCTCCTGCCCGAGGGGAGTGGTTGGAATAGTCCATGTCGAGGGTGAGAGGGGTTGGCTGTGATACGACCAGCCCGGCCTCGAGCTCGGGCGACGTACAGGTCCTGCAGCGATGGAAGGCTGCGGCCGATCACTTCCTCTGCAGAGCGCACAATGCACTGTAGTCTCTGTTTGTCCCTGACTGTGGCTCCAACGAACCACACGGTGACGGAGGAGGTGAGGATGGACTCGATGATGGCCGTGTAGAACTGCACCAACATCTGTGCAGGCAGCTTGGCTTTCCTGAGCTGCCGCAGGAAGTACATCCTCTGCTGGGCCTTCTTGATGAGGGAGCTGATGGTCGGCTCCCACTTGAGGTCCTGGGTGATGGTGGTGCCCAGGAAACGGAAGGACTCTGCAGAGGTGATGTGGGAGTCCATCACGGAGGGTGGGGCCGGGGGGGACAGTGCTCTTCCTGAAGTCCACAATCATCTCCACTGTCTTCTGGGCGTTCAGCTCCAGGTTGTTACCACTGCACCAGGAGACCAGCCAGTCCACCATATATACATTTATCTATTTAGAATTATGATCAAGTATTTTGGTACTTATTTAGAACACATGTATTTTAAGTAGTGTATATGTAACAAAGCTTTTACACCCAACACTATTAATAAAGGGCAAAAGTGGCTCAGATAGAGCACCGGCCTTTGAGCCCAGATGTTGTGGGTTCGATCCCACCACAAAACCTTCTCCACCGACACTTGCTGATGTCTGTTGTTGTTGTGTCCTACGCATCATTACGTCCGTTAATATTTACAGTCTATGGCATAAATGCATAAAAAAGACATTCACAAAGACATAAAAGCAGTGAATTATGATATAGTGTTGAATCATTAATTTGTTTTGAATAAGATAAATTATGATAGTCATAATAATAATAATTCACACAAAGTCAATCAGCACTTCTTCACAAAACGATTAAAGCATCTAAAAAACTAAAGCTTTGGAAAGATGCCAGGAAAAGCAGATTGTCCTAGTGAAGAATTTCTAAAACAGATCATACGTGTGGGTATTTGCTTTTCAACTTCATGAACATCATGATTTATGGTCATAATTATTATTATTCATTACATCTGAATAAGTTACCACGTTTTCCCATTTTAAGAATTTATGTTTGGTAACGACTTTACAATAGAGGCCTGATCTTTCTATGGGCAACAGTGTGGTCTGTGGGACCACATAGATATGAGAGAGAATTTGAGTATTTACATTCTCCATAGTATAATTATTTCTAATGTGTTTTTAGAAAAATTTGGTGGAAAGGTTAAGGCTGAAGTTCGATACTTATTGTGTCTAGCCCTTTTTTTTTTAAACTGTACAGGTGTATTGCCTACATTCTGCTTTGTCTATATCAAACCAAACATAGTTAAACTAAAAAGGATAGTTTTCCGGGGATTGTTGGGTGACACCCAAATACTCAATTTCTAGTGGTCCATCCCCCAAAACTCCTGGAGCACTCTGTCGTTAGTTTGCGTCTTGGGAAAAAAGGACCATACACATGGCTTTACTAGCATTAAGGTGTACATTTGAGTTGTGTATCCAATGGATGACAGCTTCTCTCCTGCTTGCTGTTTTCTTTTTGCGTAAAAGGTTCCAATGATAAACTCTTGCTCCATCTACTCCACATTGCGTTCAATCATCCATTTTATAAGCTATCCATCGTGTGGGCCACCAACAACACATCCGCTACCCTTTTATTACTTGTACATTCCATAATGGAGACAGATGCTGCGTACATTGTCCTTTTAACGCTCTTCACTAAACAACGGCATTTCTTATTGTTATCCAAAGCACATAAAAACTGTTTGGCTCTTGCCTTCACCATCCCGACCGGCCCCATGGGAGCCCTAATCCGATATAGCGGCGGGCCATTGCACTTTCCATCGGAGCCATTTTGAGCAGTATATACACAGGTGTCGGCTGCGAGATCTAAGTCCTTACTCATCATTATTACCTGTCTGTGCTGCGGGCACATTTATAGTCCAATCGTTGTGCTTGGGTAATGGTTTTGTGTTTATTGCTAACGTGATGCCAGGAGAAATGATGGATCATAAGTGATTTGGGGTTTAATTTGTCCGCCTGGCCCCCAATGGCCTATTGTCCCACCCCTATTGTGCTTCACTATTTATAAATGGTTTGTTGTAACCGTAATGGCAGATGTCGTCTTTTGTCCATTGGTGTAAACAAGATTATTTTGGGAGTTTTGCTTTTGCAGGCCATGATTGCTCAATAATGGATATTTATTTTTGATGAATGTTAGAGACTGAAAATCTGTAATGGTTTTTATTTTAGAATAAATTTGCATTGGAGCAAAACTGAACAGAAATGGCATCACCGTCATTCTTTTTTCTTAACGTACTTGTACCTCTGGGTTTGCTTGGTTTAATTCATAAAACCTCTGCCACAGAGCTTGAACTAGAGCACCAGAATTAGGTTACCTCAAATGTTTCTTTATTTCTGTTATTAATTTTAGTAGCCCTTATATCTTATATAGATGTGTGAAAAGTCATGTCATGTTATTTTCATCCCCTTTATTCGTCCATTTTTGGGTTGGGGGGTGGCAGGCAATCAAAAATGTGGATGATTCATTGCTTGCTGAAACAGATGAATGTTTGGACTTGATTGTGTTGCACTGTTGGATAGAAAATTAAGTGAGGTCAAATTGACTAGAGGTTGACCAATATATCTGTTGGCTGATATATTTGGCTAATATTTAACTTTAGCTATCAGCCCCTCTTCCCTGCTGGCCGATGTGCTGCTGTGGCATGCCAAGCCTCTTTTTTTTATTTCAGAAAAACTACCAAATTATTGATTTTACTGGAAAGAACAATCCCAAAATGTAATACATAAAAAATGACAAAATGTATAATGTGAAAACGGAACTGCACAAAAATAACTACAAATGCACAAAGATCAGATATAATGACATCGTCTACAAAGTAAACACATTTTAGCAAAAGCCTCTACCCCATTTTTATTTGCATGGATTTTTTGCAACAGTCTTTAAAATTTGGTGTCGATCAGTCAAAATAAAAAATACAACTGCCTCAGAAAACCAATATCAGTTGATCTCTCTAGTGATGATGGCAATCCTTAGAAAGTAAAAACGTTAGGTGAATTTAAGGGTTGAGTTGTTAGCACTCTCGCTTCTCAGCAAGAAGGTCCTGGGTTTGAATCTCAGTTGGAAAAGGGCCTTTCTGAGTGGAGTTTAAATGTTCTCCTTGTGTCTGTGTAGGTTTTGTCAGGGTGCTCCGGTTTCCCCTACCACTAAAAACATGCACAATAGCTATGAATGTAAATGAGAGAGTGAATGGATGGTGTTGATTGGAGGCTTTGATGCGCCGGAGCGTTTGGCGACTCGCTTTAGTCATCCCCGGGTATGGAATGATTGGAACAATATCTGAATTCTGAACATTGTAAAGTGCTTTGGGTGAGCTTGGTTTGTAAAATGTGCTATATATATATATAAACATTACTTACTTAAATAACTTTAACAACATACATATACAGTTTTTGTTTGTCTTTTTGCATTCATATCAATTCTTGTTTTTTCCAATGACAGTAAGAAAAGGGCATTCTCATGTGTGCTGACAGAACACATTGTGCAGTTTCTGTTCTGTGATGTTTGCAAAATACCAAAAGTACTATAAAAGGAGGAACTGGATCAGGGCGGTTCGACTTCACACAAAGCCCCAGCACAGCAACATTCCCGAAAAGATTGATTAAAAACAAGGAACGTAGCCCCCTCTTGGCCAGAGCTGCCTCCAATTAGCATCCGGTTAAGCTATTTGGAGGAACGCTACAGTAGAATTTGAGTGCGCTCCGCTGGGAAAGTTTCTCACTGAGGGAAGAAAGGAATCCTTATATCCCCTTTAATTAAAACATGATTTAGCTTAGTCCCAGCTATGAGGTTGCCTTTGATGGTTCTTTTGTCAATTAAAAGTAAGTCCAGCAAAAGATAACATATAGCACTCATTACAAGCAGGTTGTTCTCAAGGACAACTTATGTCAGAGTAAAGACATTGAGGGATGGTTAATGTGGGGACATGCACAAAGCTGTGCATGATTCTGTTAGTGTGGATAATTCAGCATGTCAAAACACACCAGTACGGCTATTGTCCCCAGTCATTTAGTCAATTTGTCAGTCCATGATTTCTTAATCCATGTATTTATTTATTTACTAGTTTACTATTATTTATTTAGATGACAAGTATTACTGTGGTGAAATGGGAAAAATCATGGAGCAAATTATCTATAATCCATAGTAATAATTAATGCTTATGGCTTAGTTTGTGTCCAAGGCAATAGCTATTTTTGAAATATTTTGCTCATTCCTCCTGTTGACACAGTTGTATGGACACATACACACTAATTGCAATTATTTTAAAGCTGGGGTATAATTACTGTATATTCATAAATAGTTTGTCTGACACTAAAGAGTCTTGTAAAATAACATGTTATATGTTGCACATTTGTGGAATGGAGCCCTGGGATTCACCATGTCACTCATTGAATCCAGTTGTCCTCTATGTTTCACATATCTGTCTTAAAAAGATGAGCTACAGATATGGCAGAGACCACAACATACAGTACAAAACAGAGACACAGCGAAGTGGCTGCAAATAGCCGCCCCTGCTTTGGGTCATTTCTTGCAAATACAGTCAATTCAATGGTCATCTATTCACATATCATTACCATGATCTTGGAAAAAAAGGAAAACAAAGCTGATTTGAATAAACAGTAGAAACTAGACACAGATGCAGCGTTCATGTCGACAGCCAGTAGTTTGGAAAACAACATCTCATAGCTTTCATCAGATATCCATTAACGAATGAGACAAGAGTGTTGGCAGAAAAATCTCGGCTTTGACCCCTTGCGCTCCATTTACTTCCCTAAAAACAGCAAAACACCAGTTACACACTTCAAAAAACCCTTCAGAAAAAAAAATCAGGCATAAATGTTTAACCAGGCAAATGCTTTTAGTTTCTCACAGGCAGAGAGGGGGCTGTGGCTGGTCTACATGTCTACCTGAAGCATTGAAACAAGCTCCGCTCTCGCCCCTAGCCACCCTGCAGATATAGCCAGGACGTTCATTGGCCGTGACAGGGTAAATAGTATGTCAGTATAAAGGGCTAGATGCTGGAGGAAGGATTCACTTTGGTATTCAGTGAGAGCAGGGAGAAGTGTCAGCGAACTTTCTCTCATGTTGATGAACTGTGAAAGATTCATTCATAAGTTATGGTTTATAGCAATATAGTTGTAATGTCAGGGTACGGTGTACAGAACTGACGTGGCGCGTGTTTTGGTCTGGATTTTCAACATAATAACCCCACCCCTTAAAACCCCACAGCTTTTGACCATGCCATCAGTTGTTTTGCTCTTGCAACACAATTACATCTGTTTTTGATCAATGCACAGTCTCATTCAAGGCAGTCTAAGGCTGAGTTTACACGGAGACAATGTGGCAGTAAAACGCTATAGTTGGATGTCGGTTTCTACCAACCGTTCATACGAAGACTGTGTTCCAGGGGGGTGAAAACGTAAGTGTTCAGATCCAGCCTGCAGAGTGGGACAACTCAGAAACGCTGCACAGCAGGGAGCTCTTTCACACCCGCGAGAGGGGAAAAGGTGTGAAATCCCCCTCTGCTCTGACCCCCGCCTCCGCGCTGCTCCCCGCACGTAAATTTGGACATGCGCAGTAGCGGAGAACAAACAAAAACAACAATGGCGCCGCGCGCTCACTAACTAGCTTCGTGGGCTTCCAGCGCGGCACGGAGGAGGATTCTACTCCTTTGTTCGTCCAAACGAGACCAGAATGCAGAATGATGTTGGTACTTTCTGAGGGTCTGGCACAGGAAGTGAGTACACTGCCGAGAGGGGGGCTGGGGGTTGTGTGTCGTGTTGTAAAGTTTCTCTGCCCACTACTGGCCGGGCGCTAGAACTACATCGTTTTTCAACCTCATGTGAACGCAGAGAAATTTGCATTAGGAGCCTGGTTGTTTCTGTTAATAGCCTGGAAACGTCTGCGCAGCGTCTCAGTATAAACAGGGCCTAAAAGTCTAAAACCACAGGTTGTCAGTTTAGCTGCATATGGAGACACTTTGCTGGAAAAGTGACGGAACTTGGAAAAGTTGCCTACCAACAACTTTCTGAATATTTCATAAATAATCATTCTTAATCAGTTCCAGTCTGGCTTTAAACCCCACCACAGCATTGGGTTGGTGTTGCTTTAGTTGGTTTAAGTTTTATCTAGAAGACAGGAACTACTTTGTGGAGATTGGACTGTCTCAGATCATTTAGCCCTGACCTTTGGAGAGCCATAAGGGTAAATTCCGGGCCCTCGTCTTTCCAATGTCTACATGCTGTCGTTAGGTCACGTAATACACAGAAAACAACGTCTCTTAGCCTAACTACACAGAAAACACTCTGATCTATGTATCACTGACTGCAGGAGAACATGGACCAGTGGACTCACTCCTGCATTGCATCCAACAGATCAGTGAGTGGATGCAAAACAATTTTCTCCAGCTAAATGCAGAAAAAACTGAAAAAATTTGTCCCGAAAACTGTTTGATCTCTGGGTAAAGCTAAACTTAAACAGCCTTAGTGTCACGGGGGCGGAGGGCCCCGTACAACCCTATTACTGTCCAATGGGGAGCACTCTATTAATTGACATTCAACACAATTGAAAGGAATAACAATTTTATTTAGGAACAATTAAAATTAATTATTAATACTATTATATAAAAGACTGGGTCCCAATTTAAAAATGCTATTTAAAAGAGTCGTGAAGGTCGTGGTGTGCCCCTCAAAAGCCGGTGCGCGCGCCGCTCCTGGTCTGCTCGGGTGCGCCGCTCCAGTCCGCCAGTGCGCACGGGTCTCAGGGCACAAAACAATCCACAGCAGCGGGGCTGCCTGCGTAGAGAGGGAGGGCCGTCAACACACTAGGCCAGTGACAGGGGGAAGACTACAAGCCCGGCTCACACAAAAAGAACACAGCACTCCAAATAACTAAAATAGCCACAGCCTTATTCCCACAACCAACGCCAACGAACAGGAAAGCCACTTAGCTGTGAGGAGGGGGGTCGCCGTACTCTCCCCCTCCAGTTCCCCACGACGCCTCCTGTCACCGGTGTCTCCTCCTCTGGTCCACTCCGCCAGGCTCCGTGTGCGATGTCTCGTGCGCGCTGTTTTCTCTGGCCTGATCGCTGCTCGCTCTGCCCCGTCTGCTCACTCCTGCTCCGGACACCTAGACTCACATCACACTCACACCTGTGCTTTCTACCTAATTGCACTCACGCCCATCACACACGCACACACGCCCTTCACGCACGCACGCACGCCCATCACACACACGCCCATCACGCACGCACACACACGCTCCCTTGGTCCACCTTGTGACATCAGCACATTGGTAACATCAGCAGTTTTTTACCCCCTGAAAACACTACTGTAATGGCCTCCTCACTGGTGGTTATTTATTTATTTGAATCCCATAATGCTTGTTTTTCATTTCCTGTGTAATTGTAATGGTTATGATGTATGTGATGATGTACGGCTTGATGTGACAGGGGCTGTGAAGCACTTATGTTACCGTAGGAAAGCACTCTACAATAAAGGTGGATGTATTGATTAAGCACTACTCCTCTTCCTACTTTAAATATCATCATTATGATTTCAGCTCTTATCTTTATTTATATACCGCATTTCACAGATCATGGTCACACAAAGCACTTTACATTTATTGTGCCGGTAATTCTATTCTTTCCTCTCACGGTGAAAACAGATGTGGGACACAAAGGTTCATACAAGATTAAGACTATGCATAAGCCCAAGGTCGGTACCACAGCTCTGGAAGACCTCCCGTGTGGTGCCAGTGCCCAAAACACCACGGGTAAAAGGCCGTAGCGACTTCAGGCCGGTGGCTTTGACATCCCACTGCATGAAGACACTGGAGAGACTGGTCCTGACAACGCTATTATTCAGCCGAAGCTTCTCAGGGACAAGCTGGAGACAGCTGGTGTGGACTACGACCTGTCTGAGTGGATCATGGACTACCTCACAGACAGACCCCAGTTTGTGATAACCAGGGACTTTGTGTTTAAGGTCCTGACCAGCAGTGTGGGGTCCCCCCAGGGGACAGTCCTTGCACCGTTCCTCTTCACCCTCTACACTGCGGACTTCAGACACAACACGGATGGTTGTGTCCTACAGAAGTTCTCCGATGACTCTGCCATCATCGGACTCAGCTCCGAGGACGATGACGCAGAGTACAGAGGAGTTATTCAGGACTGTGTGGACTGGTGTCACAAACCACCTCCTCATCAACGCGTGGAAGACCAAGGAGATGGTGGTGGATTTCCACAGACGTCACTCTGCCACTCCAGCTCCAGTGAACATCCAGGGAAGGGACATTGAGAGAGTGGACTCTTACAAGTACCTGGGTGTTCATCTGAACCACAAACTGGACTGGACTCATAACACAGACGCCCTCTTCAAGAAGGGCCAGAGCCGCTGTAGCAGGCCAGTTTAACCCCCCGCCAGAATACACCCCGGGGTTAAAGTAGCCTAGGCCAGATTACACCCCGGGGTTAAAATAGCCTAGGCCAGAATACACCCCGGGGTATAAACTGGCCTAGGCTATTTTAACCCCCCTTAGGCCAGATTAACCCCCCCTTTCATTTTGTATGATAACAATAAAATACAAGCAATATTTTTTTTATTTCTTTATTTCTTACTGAATACATTTAGGAAAAGATATGGTGGTGATATTCTATATAAAACTATAACAATGATAAAACTAAAACAATGGTAAAACTGTAACAATAATAAAACTATAACACTCCTAATACTCCCGTACTGTACTTTGCAGTAACCTTACTACACCATACAGTCTCATCACTCGACACCAATCACAGCACTAAAGTGCTCGGACTTCTTCTCAAGGTATATGGCAGATTCTGATGTCTCCTGTAGATAGAAAGATGCTGGATATGTCAGCCACTGCATACTTTCCCATGCTTTGTATACACTATTACATCATTGCCTATGAGGGAAGCTGTGGCCATTATTTCTGCATCTGTTGCCCACACACCACACTTATCCATAGCAGTAGATGACATGTAGTCATTTATTGACTGATTGAGGTAACAGGAAAGTTTGTATTTAATGCTGCTGTTCATATGTAGAACCACACTATCATGGAGAGAGGTGGTATTCCTCAGATCCTGTGAATATATAACTCAAAGCACGGAAATAGCAGTTTCCATCACCACGGTTCTTGTGTAGTCGCTTTGGTGCTCCTGAACCCTGCCAAATTAGACAGGCTTCTTAACTTTCAAGCCAAGTGCTTTAGCTATATGGTATCAGCAGACATACCAAGGAAGCGAGATGATCAAATGAGAAGTCAGGAAACACATTGAGCCAAAGACACTCTACGACACCCACACTGTTGATATACGCAGTGAAGCAGAGTCCGAGACACTGAGAGGTTTGTCACGTGACCGGTTGTTTTGATACATGCTCCAACGCAGTGTTTTGAAGCAATTTGCTTCGTAAAGAATGACACAAGCTCCGGAGCATTGGTGTCATTTGCCCATAATTAATATCTACTCAAAAGTTCTAAGAGTTTCATGTGAGAAGTTTGTAGATACATTGACTGTTCTACAGAAGTTCTCTGACGACTCTGCCATCATCCGACTCAGCTCCGAGGACGATGACACAGAGTACAGAAGAGTTATACAGGACTTTGTGGACTGGTGTCAGCGGAACCACCTCCTCATCAACGCGGGGAAGACCAAGGAGATGGTGGTGGATTTCCGCAGCCGTCACTCTGCCGCTCCAGCCCCAGTGAACATCCAGGGAAAGGACATTGAGAGAGTGGACTCTTAGAAGTACCTGGGTGTTCATCTGAATCACAAACTGGACTGGACTCATAACACAGACGCCCTCTTCAAGAAGGGCCAGAGTCGCCTCTACCTACTGAGGAGGCTTAGGTCTTTTGGAGTGCAGGGGCCACTCCTGAAGACCTTCTATGACTCTGTGGTGGCATCAGCCATCTTGTACGGTGTGGTCTGCTGGAACAGCAGTATCACAGAGAGGGACAGGAAGAAGCTGGACAAGGTCATCAGGAAGTCCAGCTCAGTCCTGGGCTGTTCCCTGGACACAGTGCAGCAGGTGGGGGACAGGAGGGTCCTGAGCAAACTAACATCTATGCTGGACCATGACTCTCACCCCCTGCAGGACACACTCTCTGCTCTGGAGAGCAGCTTCAGTGATAGACTTATTCACCTTCAATGTGTGAAGGAGAGGTTCTGCAGGTCTTTCCTTCCTGCTGCTGTCACACTGTATAACAAACAATAAGGACTAATGAACACTGCCAACTTGATTCCAGTGTCATTCTCGCATCGTTGCAATATCCTTACCTTATACCAGAATGTGCAATACACAGCTGCCAATATACAGTTGTAAACATACTGCTGATAATGTACTGTTGTAAACATACTACTGCTGATAATGTACAGATGCTAACATATTCAATTTTAAGGGTTCTTTTAATGGTTTTTAAATGTCTTAATGGTCTTGGGCCTTCTTATCTTTCAGATTTGCTTTTATCCTATGAACCTTCCCGGCCCCTGCGCTCCTCCGGCAGCAGACTCCTAACCATCCCCAAAGTCAGGACACACACTCACGGCGAGGCATCTTTCCAGCACTACGGCCCCCGTCTCTGGAACAGTCTGCCGGAGGAGCTCAGGGCCGCAGAGAACATTCATATTTTTAAGAGTAGGCTCAAGACGCACCTTTTTAGAGTAGCTTTTGATTACTATTTATTATTTATTATTGCTTTTTAGTACATCTATTTATGTTTTTAGACACATTCTATGTTTATTTATTTTTATTATTTTTCTTTTTATTGTTCTACTTTCTATAGTATTATTGTATTGTTTTAGTGTCCCCAGTGTTTCCTCTGGAGGAGCCCTCTGCACTGAGAGCTGGGGTCTGCTGCGGCTTCGGGGGTCTGGCTCTTGGATCCGGTGGGGGTCTGGGGCCTCCTCTCTCCTCTGGGTCCTGTGTCGTTCCCTGTGGCTGCAGCCGGCTCTCTGCTCCTGGTGCAGATGGCTCCTTGGATGACGCTTCTTCAGCCGGTTACATCTGCTCCCAGCCCCATTTCTTTCTATTGTTTTACCTATTTTACCTGATATGACTTTATACTTGTGTGTGTGTGTATGTGTGTGTGTGTGGGTGTATATGTGTGTGTGTGTATACGCATGTGGTTGTATATATAATTATAAATGTGGTTTTGGGGGGGTCTGTGGGGAGGAGGGTTTAGGGCTGGGCATGTTGGATTGTTTTTAACTAAACTGTAAAGCACTTTGTGTTACACTTTTTGTATGAAAAGCGCTTTATAAATAAAATTTGATTGATTGATTGATTTGATATAACTACACTTTACTTGCACTAGATTACACAGTACTTTATACTTGCCTCTTATTTTGTCAATTTTACATTTTTACATCTATTATATTTTCAAAATAGAGATTTTATACTTATTATTGATGCTAGAGTTAGATTATTTTTATTTTGTTTAGTATAGCTATTTTTCACTTAACATGTGCTGTATGCTCCTCTTTCCCACTGTCCTATAACCTGTGATGCAACACTGAAATTTCCCCACTGTGGGACAAATAAAGGATCTCTCAATCTTAATCTTAATCAAACAAAGTATGAAAAGCAATCACACTAATTAGAGCTATAGAGTAATTAACAAATTACTTCTAAGTTTAGAAAAAATATTTAATAACGTATATTTTATCATTATTAGATAAAACAAGAGGGGGGTTAATCTGGCCTAAGGGGGGTTAAAATAGCCTAGGCCAGAATAAACCCCGGGGTGTATTCTGGCCTAGGCTATTTTAACCCCGGGGTGTAAACCGGCCAGGGGGGTTAAAATGGCCTGTTACACCGCCTCTACCTGCTGAGGAGGCAGGGGCCACTCCTCAAGACCTTCTATGACTCTGGTGGCATCAGCCTCTTGTACGGTGTGGTCTGCTGGAACAGCAGCATCACAGAGAGGGACAGGAAGAAGCTGGACAAGGTCATCAGGAAGTCCAGCTCAGTCCTGGGCTGTTCCCTGGACACAGTGCAGCAGGTGGGGGACTCCAGTGACAGACTTATTCACCCTCGCTGTGTGAAGGAGAGGTTCCGCAGGTCTATATTATTTCAAGATATAGTTTTTATACTCGTTATTGATGCTAGAGTTACAGACTTTGTTTTATTTTAATTAGTGTAGCTATTGTTCACTTAACTTGTGCTGTGTGCTCCTCTTTCCTACTGTTCTCATGTTGTGATACGACACTGAAATTTCCCCACTGTGGGACGAATAAAGGATTTCTTAATCTTGATCTTGACCAATCACTGTGAAATACACATGCCAGAAAATATACACATTAAATATGCTTTAAAACAATATGCTGTAAAACAAAATAAATCTGATAGACTGAAATAATCATGAGATATTATTATTGTAAACATGTTTGTCTCACTTACTTGCCATGTTTGCCTTATTTACTCTATACAGCAGAAAGTGTGATGTCCATAATGGCTTCTTGCTTACTTTATGTAACATAAAGAGCTCATTAAACGTTTAACTCGACAGCAATAAAACAGAACTCCTGTTTGGCACCAAATCCACCCTTTACAAAATCGACAATATCCATCATTCAGGTAAGGAGTCTGGGTTTCATCCTCTATAAACTGTCGTACACTTGGGATTATTTGTTTTTGTATATATTGTTATTGCAGTAAAAATGTGGTGCATGAGAAGCACACTGTAAAAAAAGAAAGCGATGATGCACACACACACAAAAAACACAAAGCTGCAAAGCCGCGAAAGGTCAACGTTATAAAGACAAATAATGATGTATTTTTTGCCTTTAGATCAAATTTGTTTAAACAGATAAGAGAGTAAGAGCGGACCATTCCCACTCAGCCCGAATTGAGCTCTCTCTTTCTTAATATTATGCAAAAAAGCATATTTTATAATGAATACTTTTCCTTTAAATTACATTTTTGTTAGGTTCTCCTGGATTATTACAGTATATTTACATTACCCATAAGCTTGAAGGTGTATTTACAAGATAGTATTGTAACTGGAGCCATGGAGTCAATAACTTTTCTTGGTACCTGCCGCATGCATGCTCACATTGTTCTTGTTTACCATATAGACCGAAATTCCTGGCACAGTATAGATTTCTTTGAACTCAACTCCCGTAAATTAGGTGCACAGCGAGACAGTCTGTCTATTGACCCTCTGAGAATCCCACATATATTTAGCTGTGTGAAACTGTTAACCACCTCGCCTATGAATAATGAATAATTAATTTTGAATTTTTGCAGTAACTGTTTAAATAGGGTTGTGGCTGAGCTCCGACTTGAACAACGTGAACCAGACTGTAGATTCAATATGGTTAATTGCCCTTTTGGCCCGTAGAAAACGGTGAGCTTTGATTTAAGCCGACAGGCGCATATATCCGGAGGAGACAGTTTAAATGATAAAACCTGTTCTAATAATAGTATTGGTCTCCGTGGTATTGGACCGTGGATGGCAGCTTCTGTTCAACTCATTTAAGTGCATTGTTTTAGTATCTGCTTTGTCTGTGCAATTCCAGGCTTGGTGAAGCGACTTGCCCAAGAACACAACAGTAGCATGGAATCCAGTGGAGAAAATGACTACCACAACTTGCCATTAAAATAGCAGCTATTACACAGTTACATTTTTTGTGGTTATAAAAAATTGGACTTGTGCCACTTATTCTGCTGTATATCTCTTGAATTTCAGTCCCAAAACTCAAGAATACAGCAGGACCACAAGGCTGCTCCTCCTGTTGCCCTGTTGTTGGATTTTTTTGTATACAATCTCCAACCATCTCACACTGCATGTCATCAAAAAGATAGAACTCTCTGCGATGATGGTGGCGAAAAACCGAAACAACAACTGCTCTTTCCCCCCTTTCTTCTTCTCTGCCATGTTCACCGGCTCCACGTTTGTCCAAACCGTTTCGTGTCGAGATTCCCCGCTTGTCTTGCACCCTCCCCTTCCCTTGCCCATGTATCGCGGCCAGAGATTGAAATGGAAATGGACAGGATCAAATAGGATCCATTCTTAAAGCCCCTGTTTGACAGAGGATGGAGTGGGAGAGGGTGGGCGGGGGCAGCCATGGGAAGTGAGATAAGCCCTTTCCTTGTGCGCGCCATCATATCTTTCAAAGCAACAGAACACACGGGGAAAAAAAGGACGATTTGTGCACTCAAGTGGTGAAAAAAAACAATTCAGGCGGAGGCAGGATTGACAGTTTATTTAAGAGGCCATTAACTTTACATACGCTGCTTCGAGAAGACGTAAACACACAATGCAGTAAAAAAGACCCCCAAGGCGCTGTTTTCCCAGAGTGCACTTGGGTAGGAGCAGATCGGATTAGAGCTAGAACATGTCTAATGAAAACACAGGAGTATTTATTGGCACATCAGTCCTAGTTTTGGAGCTCATTGCATTTTGTTGTTCTGCTAACACAATATGAAGATGTATGACAGCACAGTGGACAGTTTGACCTTTGGCAATTCACACTTTCCTTCGATCTTCACTTTGTTGTCATGACAACCTGTGACATTTCGACCAACATTATTTTGAAAGCTATGGTTCTTGGTTTAATTGATGTACCAGTTGTTTGTTGGTTGATGCTTCTCTTCTGCATATTTACTTAATTATTTTTGTGCAACATTTTGTGGCCCTTTTTTGTCTGAGAAAGGTGCTTCATAAATGAGTTTGTTTCCAATCGGTTTTAAGTTGTCAAACTGTCCAAAACACCCTATGGATGGATGTCCCACTATATAAACACTTGAGTAAAACCAGGAGAACAGCCGCGGTTCACACAGCCACAGTTTGTGAAAGGCTTGATGTACTGGTTTGTTGTGGGTTTGTAAAAGTTAATAAAAGTAAAAGGTAAAATTGGCACTAATATGGCTGGACAATACATCAATATACTTCAATTGATATATCTTTTTCAAATCAAAAATGTGAAAAATATAGCAATGAATGTCTTCAATGCAATATTCATTCAGGATAATGGGCAAAATTCTCTCTCTGGCCTCTGTAGTTTAGCTGAGTCATGCAGCGTGTCCACACAGAATTTTCAGAAAAGGCACATTGGTTCTATTTGAAATGTCAGCATCTGTGCAAAAAGTTTATGACTATTTGGGATGCAAATTAAAAATGCATTTGCACTTGAAATATTGATCTTTTTTATTAAACGTTTGTTGAAAGCAGGTGAAGCCGCTTGCTGATTGGTAGAGGCACAGATGTGTCGTGGGAGGGTTGAAGTGAAGCAGGTGGGAGAGTGTCCAGGGGAAATAATCCAGTTTGAACTCCATTGGAAGTAGCCACACAGACAGAGCAGGAATCTTTTAAACCACCCTGTTCCATACTGATAGGACTTTGATGAGTGACCAAACTACTTTAGAGCTGCATCTCTATGTAAGAATAGAGAAACATTAAAATGCACAAATTTTACTGTGAAAATATATTTTTGTCATGATGCTGTTTTAAATTTTATATATTTTGCTTCACCTGGTTCCTCTACTGTTAATTTGAAAATAGAAATAAGTGGTTTTCAATTGAACCCATAACCCAATGCTAATAATAATAACTAACAATAGATTTTATAACGTACATATGCGATGCACATCTCAAAGTGCTACAGCAAGTTTAACACATAATGAAAACATCTGAATAAAAACATGTACAGACAAATATGATTAAAAAGACATGGGCTGCAGAGCAGCAGTAGACCTTCCTGAAAAGCTCTATTTTTAGATGCTTTTTGAAGCACTCCCCAGACTGTGGCGCCCGCAGGTGTGGGGCAGAGCGATCCACAGGTGTGAAGCTACTGCTGAAAAAGTCCCATCTCCCATGGAAAGAAGGCACGTGATTGGCTGCCAATGATCCCTTCTTTAATTAGGTATGGTGTGCCTCGCACACTGCAGACCGGTGAATGTAATTCTGCATAACTCAATATTAATACATGTACGTGTGATTATATGTTATCTATTTGTAAATGTATTGTAATGTATAGAAAGATATAAAACCCTATATATTTATAACAATTTACCAATATATGAAAAGCGGAAATTGTTTGTCATTTGTTCTTTGTCAATATATTTTAACGCTTTATATAATATACCTTTAAATATATTTATCAAGACATACCTATATACAAGCTGTTATATACTTAATTATAATAAGTTTTAAAAACATTTTGTCATATGAGTAACAGGAAGTCACAAACTAGGAAATTGCTTTGGTCCTCGATGCAAACTAGTTAAAGCCTCCTGCCCGAGGGGAGTGGTTGGAATAGTCCATGTGCAGGGTGAGAGGGGTCGGCTGTGATACGACCAGCCCGGCCTCGAGCTCGGGCGACGTATAGGTCCTGCAGCGATGGAAGGCTGCGGCCGATCACTTCCTCTGCAGAGCGCACAATGCGCTGTAGTCTCTGTTTGTCCCTGACTGTGGCTCCAACGAACCACACGGTGACGGAGGAGGTGAGGATGGACTCAATGATGGCCGTGTAGAACTGCACCAACATCTGTGCAGGCAGCTTGGCTTTCCTGAGCTGCCGCAGGAAGTACATCCTCCGCTGGGCCTTCTTGATGAGGGAGCTGATGGTCGGCTCCCACTTGAGGTCCTGGGTGATGGTGGTGCCCAGGAAACGGAAGGACTCCACAGAGGTGACGGGGGAGTCCATCACGGAGGGTGGGGGGCCTGTAAAAAGTAAAAGTAAACATGAATATACTTTTATAGATTTACCAATATATGAAAAGCAGCAATTGTTTGTATGATCTTCAATATATTTCCAATAGTTTTGCAACATATTTTATGACATTTTCAAACATAGTATTCAAGATATCAATATATTGATGAAATTATATTGGAAAATATGTTTTTGTACCATAGGGGTTGTGTGAGCGATGCCGACGGTGACTTGTAAACAGAGCATGCGCGAGGAGAACTGGGCTTGTGCACGTTTTAGTAGGTGTTCCCTCTCAGGAGCAGGTAGAGCGATGTGCATGTGCATTTTTCAAGAAGTGGAGAGGGCCGTTCTTTCCTAATGTTTGGGCAAAACCACCTTTATACTTTTAACTGACAGAAAAAGCTGTTTTGAGTTATACTTAAGATAAAAAAGGTGCATGGAGGTTAACATGTGTTGTTCTGTTGAATAAGAGTTTGATATCCTTCATGTGAAAGCCAGATCCTGTTAGACCTCTGAAGCTAAGCAGGGCAAGTTCTGGTTTATACTATGATGAGAGACCTCTGGAAACACAAAGTGCCACAGTGGGGTGGCTGCGGCTGTAAAGTGCCAAACTTGGCGTGGTTGAAGGCAAGACACTCAAATACTGGTTACCATGCTTCTGTCAGTGTGCCCCAGGGCAGCTGTGTCTGGTCTGTGTGTGGAGTGAATAATGACATGTGAATCCTGTGAACCTTTGCGTGTCCATAAAAGCGCTATAAAATTGATGCATTATTATTTTCACAGTTTTTAAAAGTCCTTTCCTACTCAAAACGTGATCTGTTTAAATGTTTCCATTCTCTTTTTGTTACATTTATTCTTCACATATATCAGTTGAGTTGAGTGCAAATTTGTGACACTGAAAAATGAAACCCCAGGATGTCAACCTTTTTGTGGCTCGTGAGAAGTGAAAGTGATTGGAACGTTTTTGAAAAAGAATTATGCCATTTGGAATGACAGCCGCTTTCACAACAACTCAGCGAACGCAGCATCCGTAACGAGGTACCGTGCGCGGACTAGAGACGTGTGGACAGAACCATGAACGCGCGAACAGAACCATAGACGCGTGGACAGAACCATGGACTTGTGTTCAGGACCATCTCCCGTGTCTCATCCCGAAGCGCAAGCAAAACTCTGATAATTAAAGCTTGGGTAGCACAATTTTCCCCATGCATTAACAACAAATGTTATTCGAGCTCAAGAGTAAAATGTTGTGAACAAATCAAACAGAACACACAACAGGCCTTTTTTATGTTTTATTTTGCATACTTAAGAGCCCTCTAAGTCATTATTTGACTTTTTGAGAGTAGATTTTTTAATATATTTTTCCCACACAGTTAGTGCCACCTGAAAAAGCACATGTGCAAACCCCTGTCCTGCAAAATAGCAAACTTACTTGGGAAGGATAAAAGCAAGCGCACAGTGATACCACGATGTCAGAAGACTGAGAAACATGGCGCTCGATTCCATTGGTACGAGGACGTCTAAACTGGAGCTCGCCTCAGCTAAGGGCCTCAGGTCTCCACACTGCCCAGAGGAGTATGAAGAGACTCGGAGGGATAGGATTTACATTCACGAACATGAGTGTTGATAAATGTCCATCAATGTTGAAGAGTGATACAACATTTACGCCAGATCCCCTTTGCATCCACAATGAACGTGTACGTTGCATGTGTTGCACCCTCTGCCTGGAGCAGGTGCAACACATGTTTGTGGGTGCAAAACATATTCTGGTGTTTTCAAAATATACAAAAATATGTTTGGATGGGGAAATGAAGTTTTACACAAGAAACACCTTCATACAAAAATGTGAAGGTGGATGAAATAGTAGTACAGGACAATAATGGAAGAAAATCTGCTGAAGCTGGGAATTCCACAACTCAAGCTGTCTGATCACTTCTGATTATCTTACTTTATTGTGGTCTTTCATAAAAAAATAAAAATAAAAATACAAAATATTCTTTACATTTGTAGTTATAACATGACCAAAAGTGAAGTGCAAAGCGTACTGACACTTTTTGCAGAGCACTGCGACATGGTCTTATAACTTGCCATAAGGTCGATATTCTCAGATCAGAAGCCTGCTGTTCCTGGACTTGAAACTGCTCTTACTGGTTCTCCTTTCTGACTCGATTTGCCGCAGAATAATGTCATAAACACTCATGTCTTTTGTGCTGTGTGTCACCAGTAGTTTGTGAAGGTCTGATCTCTTTGTCGTCCTGCTGTGTTCGGACAGAGGACAAACCCTGACTCAGCACAGTGGGGATCTGATTGAAACCAGCGCCAAAACCGCCTCAACTTTCATTAGGTGCCGTCATTACTTCCCCGGCCGCTGTCTGACAGATGGCATTGTGGGATATCGGATTTTGTGGCAGGTCATCGTTCATATCCAATTTCTTTTCCCATTTGATGAGAAGTTCTCGCTCCAGTCAAATTCATTTTGCAGTTTGAATATTGATTGTCCATCTTGCACTTGCACTCCCCTCCCCTCTCTCCTTTGCTCTCATCTGCAACAACTCTCTCAAGACTTAATGTTCTTTTGGCACTTGTTCTGGGGGTGCCTGTCCTGGGGGCACTGCGAAAATCTAAAAAACAAAGAATAGGAGTAAATTAACATCCACCATGATTCATCAATGCTCAATCTCTCATTTGTATTTCTAACACTATCATGTCAGTCGAACAAAAACATTTGATGGAATGCATTGTGAAAAGTATCAGTTTATGTTTATAGTGAAAACTGGGGAGACCTGGTTTTCATACTGTATCATCTTTAAACCATGCCCTCAATATGGATGCATCACTATAATACTGAAAGATATTGGTTCCAATATTGGACATGTTGGAATGGCATCGGTTTAAAAGGATGTAAGCCTATACCGTCATCAGGCCTTTCAGTTGTTGCAATACTATTTCTTTGCTAATAAGTTAGAATGTCATAGAGTTGGAACTTTTATCCAAACAATTGTGTTTTTTTGGCGACAAGTATGTTACACAACTTCAACGGCTATCACTACATTTTAGCCAGGGCTAATACTCAAAGTCTCGGGCATTAACACGAAATACAGTTAAACACAAGCGACAGTGTTTTATGGGAATAATTTAAGTGCTTGCTTCATACAATCTCATATTCAAACTATCTACATGTTTTTTTCTTCTCTGGATACATGTAAAAACATGTTGTTCAGGTTTATATAGCATATGAGCATATTGACACAGGACTATGCAAAAAACACAGAGGGACTTTGGCAGTACACAAAGTATTGCTAATACAACAAACATGTGAATAAGTACTACACCTGCATATATGGTGTAACTGCTTTCCTTCTCACTTAGCCACTTGATTTGAGTGTTAAGAGTGATTTATTTTCCTTCGAGCAGTTTAAGTTCTCCTGTAATACAGATTTTTTTTTTTAACAATGCCATTTTTCACGCTTTTTTCACGGCTCTTTGAAAGTCTGATCCAGCTGCAAATCAACAGCAAGAAAAAAAGAAAGTATTTAAAAAACAACATTACAGTAGTAGTCAGCACTCCTTTAAACAGAGAGGAGTGCTGACTACAGTTTTGACCATTTATCAGATGAAAGAACATTCTTTACAATGGCATGGCTGTGTCTGTGGCACTAATAGTAATTTAAATGGTAATTTTAAAAAATGATGAAACTAATTGCCTCAAGTGGAAAGCATTGGTTACCCTGAGATTGTATCATAAAACCTAAAACAAGTAAAATAAAAATACTTAAAATACTGTTTATGGCCATGAATAACACATCTGTCTTCAATAAAAAAAAGTACAACCATTTAGCTGTGTTCCATAGACATGTATTTACTCAAATGTGCTGTCAGCTTTCAGAATGTATAATACTGTGTGATTGAGTCAGCAAAGCAATACAACCTAAAGGAGCACACAGAACCATGCAAGTGCTGCAACTCAGCGCTATGACTAATCACACCCTGTTCATCTGCTATTCCTTGGAGGGTCGTTAGAATTAGCCTCATCCCCGCGCTGAACAAAACAGATCGCCTTCAGAGAGGGTGTTGTCACTCTGCCGATCCATCCACAAGGACATCGGGGTCACCGTCTGACTGAAACGAGCTTTGATTCCATTTCACGAGACAGGATACAGATGGATCAGTGCAGGGGAGAGAGCGAGAGAGGCCGTCTGTAGCAGCTTGACCTGATGGCACCCTATTCCACCTGTTTGCTCTGACCAATATGGCTGCCGGGAAATGGGAGCTATAATGATCCATTAAAAATTCAGTGTTTGGGGTAATGAGATGATTGCACCCTGCCAGTGCTGCTGTGGACCCGAGGAGCAGCGCATGGAAGTACCAAATTACATTATGACTGGTGAAAAGCTCCGAGGCCAATGCGAGACGTAAGTAGATGAAAAAGTCCATCATGTAAATAGCGCTCCATTGCGGCACAGAACGCCCGGCCTTCGGTTACAAGACTCTTGCCTTCATATTAGTGTAAGTAATAGTCCAAGCGAAGGCCATTTATTAAAACAAAACGCCTTTGGAACAACTCAATTTACTGTCCAACTTGTATCGCATGAAGGGGCAGATTTGTCCGGACAAAAAACAAGCAATTTGGGAGGTGATCAGGCATGAGATAATGGAAACTTCATTCTGATTGTTTTCACCAAATATTCACAGGGTGTAGGGGAGTCGGGCTGACAGCGGTGACGCGCCCGTGTTCGGATTGCACAAAAGTTGTTTTTGCTTGTTTGTTTTTACGCTCCATCAACACGGTTTGGGGAGATGCGCGTCACTTGTAAGGAGAGCAGGGGGTGAATTTGCATAACAGCATCTCCTGTCTCCTCAGCAAGTTTACTGAGAACTTGTATGGTTACGCACATCATGATATGGTACGAGGAAAGAATATGTGTGTTTTTCACCGGCTGTAATGAATCACTTTGAGATATTGTTTTAGATTACTGAGTTGTGTTTGCCAATGGGACAAGATATTTAGTCTTAAATCAAGGGCAAATGCAATGTATTTCGTATTTGAATGGAGACTGCCCTTGTCTCTTTTAAAACAAGAAATGTTTGCTCTTATTCTTATATTTTTTGTTTTAAGATATTTGTGCTTATTTCCTAATTCAAGCTTCTATTTGTATTATTTGGCGTCGCTTTTTGCAGTGTAACACTCAACATGTAATGGACTAATGGAACCAATTGGTCCGATTGACCGATTGGCTGTGCTTGTTCCATTCATAGTTTTATTTTCATATAATCATGCATATGTTTTATTATACAGCACTTTGATCATCTTGCACTTGAATTGAAACCGTTTTAGCTGATCGATTTCACAGTGTCATTCTGTTGGTTTTATTGCTGTACTTTTAATCTTGTTTATTACGTACTTGTCTTGTGCACACTGGCGACTTTTGCAAATGTATTCCAATGTGGTTTTACTGCAAACGGCAAATAAAATGAATATGGATCTGAGCCTTATGAGCTGCAGCTGTCATCGTCACCCCCGACCTAGAAATTGACTAATAAAGGGGTTGAAAATGAATGAATCTGAGCCTTTTTGGACCAGTGCATTGCTCTGTTCTAATGTAATGGACAGTGTGAAATAACTGTAAACTACAATGTTTACCCTTTAGGTGCCAAATTGTTTCATGAGCTCTTGAATCTAGGACACTTTCTGTACAGCAACCTAGCTTCCCACAAACATAATTCCATTGCTTTTTTTAAATGTATTTCTGCTATTGAGTTTGGTAGTCCTCTGTCTTTTTATAAGATTTCTGTGCTGTGTGTTAAACCTGTTTGACGTCACATTGCTGAATACATTTCTGTCGCCCATTTATGTGGGTGACAGTGGCTCAGGTGGTAGAGCATTGGCCTTTGAGCGTGAAGGTCGTGGGTTTAAAGGGGAAGAGAATGGATGGATGTTAAACCTGTTTGACGTCACATCACTGAATACATTTCTGACCTTTTCAAATGCATGGCTTCCTTTTCTCCTCTTAGCAACATGCCTGATGAGTGCCTCGGGTGATTAAAATGTTTTCAATGTTTACATGTTAAAAGAAATTGCGCACTTCAAGGCATATAGTCATTTCAGAATCAGAATTAGAATCAGAATCATTTTTATTGCCACGTAAGTAACAGGAGGTCACAGACTTGGAAATTGCTTTGGCTCAGTGCAACAGTCAGAAAGAGATAATAAAAAATAAAAAATAAAAACACTTCTAAGGAATAAATTCAAATTCAAAATAGAGTTACAGTTACTATTTACAATATACAAGTGCACATGGTGCACACAATGTAAGGTGACAGCAGTACAGTGAAGTAAAGTGGCGTATGATGGGCAGTAAAGTGACTTTATAAAGGGCGGGGGGACAGGTTAAGAAGTGTTCAAGAGTCCAACAGCAGAGGGGAAGAAACTGTTCTTGTGGCGGGAGGTTCTAGTCCTGATGGACCGCAGCCTCCTGCCTGAGGGGAGTGGTTGGAATAGTCCATGTGCAGGGTGAGAGGGGTCGGCTGTGATACAACCAGCCCGGCCTCGAGCTCGGGCGACGTACAGGTCCTGCAGCGATGGAAGGCTGCGGCCGATCACTTCCTCTGCAGAGCGCACAATGCGCTGTAGTCTCTGTTTGTCCCTGACTGTGGCTCCAGCGAACAACACGGTGATGGAGGAGGTGAGGATGGACTCGATGATGGCCGTATAGAACTGCACCAACATCTGTGCAGGCAGCTTGGCTTTCCTGAGCTGCCGCAGGAAGTACATCCTCTGCTGGGCCTTCTTGACGAGGGAGCTGATGGTCGGCTCCCACTTGATGTCCACCCAAGTTGTTTCCCCATCAATGTCAACTCAAATCACATGTTTACTGTCACCTTTTGTCCCTTTCCAAAAATAAACATAAATAAAAATCCTAATACAATGAATGATTTTAAGGTGTTATTTTAAGATTTATAATAAAATACTTAAACATTTGAAGGCAAATAATGAAATTTGATAATGTCTGTATATATATAAGAAATTAATTGCCCTGACAATAAGGAAGAGCCCTGTTTGTCCCTAGTTGATTGTTTGAGCTGATTGGTTGTGCAAGGGTGGACCTCTCTTTTTCATTTCACTATTTTTCAGTGTGAAAAAGCTACTCTGAAGCTTTGACATGCAGGTGAAAACTTGTGATATAACTGTTTTGAGATGTGGTGCGATATACAGTATTTCATTGCATTCTTCTAGTTTTCTAAATGGTTTTAAAGTTGGTATGCCAGCACAACAAAACTATTCTATTATGCCAGAGAAAAAAAATATTCTATTACCACAAAGTTCATCAGCAAAACTTTTTTTTTGCCTGAAAACATTGATTTTATACAAGGATGCTGTTATGGTAAAAAAAAAAGTCTTCCTGTTTTGGTGTTACTTGCAGAGCAGTGTTTTGAATATTATAACTGTATCAATTCACATCTTAGAAAGAATGTGAGGAGATAAATGCCACACCAGTTCTAAATCCATTAGATAAACTGGTGCATAATTGAATTTTATGGCAATGAAAATTATTACATTATGGTTTCAGAATCTGAGAAGGGTAATTGTTACATGAAACCCAGGAATAACCTCATAGATCCTCACCCTAGACAGTTAAGTGCGTATGGTCGTAAAACTATATTTTCTCTCAAATACAGTTTACATTAGTTCAATCTGGAGAGACTCAACCAGACAAAACATGGGTATTAGAATTGATTGGCAAGTAATCTGACACTACATGAATTACACACATGACACTGAGGACAATATTTTTGAGATTACATTTATTGTGTTGTACAGAATGTGGTTAAGATTTGGTGCTTAGACACTGCACGATAGCAGAGGGGAAAGAGATTATGAGATGAACTCCCCCAGGGCCTAGACTGGTGGTGGTAGCTAGGGGCTGGCTTGGAATGAGGCAGAGATGGGGAGGAGGGTTGTGGCGTGAATGAAGCTGCTGCTTAGATGGGGCTTCTGCGCAATAGCGAACTGTCTAAATGACGTCACTAAGGCACGCCCCCGCCGCCTGTCAACTCCCGCCCACATGTTTCGGACAAACACTGCTGAAATGAATCAAAAACCACTTGTCACTATAGACGAAAATGATATACAAGGAGCACAATTCCACCATCAAACCATCAGGGATCATAGTGTAGACCAATTAAAACGTTGGCTTGAATGTTGTGGTCTCCCAGTAACTAATAGAAAGTTTGAATTGATAAAAAAGGTAATGGTGAGGATTATGCTAACATTATCTTGTCATTTAAATTGCAATGCTAGCGCCTTCTTTGTTTACTTTGCTGTGATTAACTTCCATTTATCAAGTTGTTTTTTGCACTGTCCACTTTGTAATTAGTTTGATCATTAGTTAGCTACAGTCAGCCGATATTATAATAGATCCATGGGGTCACAACGGGCTACGCCACTGTCTCTGAGAGAAACTATCAGAGCTAGCCACACTCAGTAAACGCAAATGACAATCAATCGACACATTTAAATGTTAATCGGAGAATATATTATACATACATTTGTAACACACGTGCACGGAGGTTTTCAGAATTATCTGTTAAGGTTTTCATGACAAAAAAAATACTTTTTTAATGCGACTAAAGCGATCGGTTTTTTGAAGTAGGTTAACCAGCCTCACTGTTACTCGCCTGCCACAGGAAAACCTTTGAGAACTATTTTCTTTGCAGTCATTAAATAAATCTTTCAGCATTAATAGTGACAGAAGTTAATTTTGTGTGTTCAGTTCGTACAAAGCCGTATAATAAGCGGACCCTGACGCGCTTCGTCTGTACTTATTTTCCGATAGTCACGAAGTTGAAAAAATCCCTCTCATCTTTCTTCTGGTGTGAGAATTGTATACATTCTGGATTAAGACAAACAATACTAATATGGATTGATGGGGGTAAATGGCATAAAGAGAAAGTTTGTGCTAACTACATTCAGAAGAGCTCAGACGGACCTGATACAGCGGTCCAGGTCCAGTCCCAGCTAAACGTAGCTAGGACTGGATCTGAATGCTCCACAGTTGGTCCAGCGAAGTGTTTTGAAAAAACATTTTCATGAGAGAAATTCTGCCGACCACAAGCACCCACCTCTTGCACTTGTCCTGGTCTGGTCCTGGTCTGGTCCTGGTCTGGTCCGATGGTGTGGTTTAACGAACGGTTTGAATGTTGCTGCTTTCATATAGTCCTTTTCAGAGTATCTGAAATCGCTTCCACAAGTACCATAACTGCAGTGTTTTTTTGTCACCATGATTTAATGATTTAGCCCAAGTAAATACACACGCGTATGTGGAGAACACAGTAGTACTCAACGGAGTCGGACAGAGTTTGTCCGAAACATGCGCGCATGCGCAGTCATCTGTGCTATTTTTAGCACATTTCGGAAACCGGACAGTGCCCTATATGAAGCTGATGCGGGCAGTGCCTGATTGCTGCATGTGAGGAGTTGCATGTGGCGCTGCAGGAGGGGGAAAGATTGCTATTGGGGAAAGTGTGTTTTTGGGTGTAAATATGTGATAACAGTATTCGGCACGAAGTTGTTCTTGAAACATTATGTTATTCAAACAATGAAATATGCTAATCAGGAGCATAGATGTGTTACTAACTCATTGTATACTATACTGTTAACAAAATACATTTGGTCCGATTCGAGGACAAAGGACACTGTTACGAATTGCCATTGTTGGACAAAGTTTATCCTCAGGTCTGAAATGACAATACCAGCCAAAGCTGTACTTTCATGCTGACTTTTTTCCTTAAAGTCAGTTCGAGGCTACGTCTCTGTGCGGTTGGGGTGAGGCGGGACACAGCGGCAGAGGAGCACAGATCCAGCCGTTTCACCTCTATGCAAGAAATGGCATTTTTGAGTGCTGTATAGTGTATCACCCAAAATATTATAACACATGTGCTTAGGATGCACTGTCAAAAAAGAAAGAAGAGTGAATTATGGGACCTTAAACTACAAATGTTTGTCTATTTCTTTAGATTGATATTATTTGACAAAACACATTCATTTTGGATTATGTTAGCTGTTAATGGTTGACTCAAAGTGTAATCTAAATTGTATGTAATACAGTATACATTAATTAGAGGAGATGAAATCACAATCCCGACTCCCACTGTCTAATGTCCTTGTTTCCATGAACAAGACAATTCCCTGAAACCTCGGCTGAAAAACCAAGGCTTTGATGGAGCAGCTATCTATACTAAACTGAATTCATTCTGCTTTTCATTCTGATCTGCACATGCATTATTATCAACGGAAATAGCTAAATCTACTCTATTGCAATCCCTTGAGGTGATGCATAACTTGATTTTGTAAAAAACATTATAAAACCACACTAGCCAAATTGAATTCAGTGGTGAAAACGGAGAGAGTGGACCGGAGCCTAGACATGATTATCCTCCACTCCCTGCACACATTTGAGACTGATAGCTCAGCTCCTCGGGGTTACCGCACATCATAATGCATCATCGCCTTGCACATAATTTCCTGTTGCCGTCCCATGAGAATATACGAGTTCTCAGGGGGCCGGCGGGGTTACCCTTTCATGGAGCCAGCCAAGTCAACCACGACAGCCCAGGAGACAGCCATAAAGAACTCCAACCCAAACCAACAGGCCATGAAACGCACAGAATGCACCCCAAGTTCCACAGTGGTCCCCGAGGTAAGACCAGTGCCAGGACTACAGACCCCTGCGGCTGACTTTAGCTTGGATGGACAGAACAGTGGAATCAAACAGTAGGCCCCAGAATAAGGAATTTATAACAAGTGTACAAAGACTATGTTTAGAAATATCTGTTGCAAATATACTTGTGGGCTCAAGGTGACAAGTCAACATTTTTATCATATCCTAATCGTTAGAGGATAGTTGTTAGATCCATCCACACCGATATCAGGAACTCCGTCCTTTCTGTCTAAAAGCTCCCGTCTCAGTCCTGTTATAGTATGATGTCATTGTACCATCCCCAGTGAAGTTTTACAGGATATAGCATTACTGTTTCACCATATTTACTATTGAAGATATTTCACTAAAACATGAAATGACAAATTAGTCTCTTGTTTTATGGTCAAACACAATGTATAATGTCTTCTTTAAATAAACTGAAGATGAAATGTATATTTGTTTTGGAAAATCATGGAAAACCATGATTTAAAATAGCAAATGCTGCTTGTAAATACAAAAAACATAAAAGAGAAAATAGCTATTAAAAAGAAAATCCTACTTAAGTCATTGTCTGCATAGTTTTAGTCCACAAACACACACACACACACACACTTGGGTCTAATGTAATACATTTCTTATATTTTTTGAAAATGTAAAGATCATAATATTTTTACTTTATTTAGACGAACATGCAGGCAATCTGAGACGCAGCCGGATTGCATGTCCGTTATGCTTCTAAACTCATTTCAAACACACAAACAGAGGAGAGGTTAGCCATGCCATTAGTTTAAACTAATTTTAAACTCAAGAAGTGATACTATTTCTAAATAAATCTCGAACACATAACACATATCGAATGTCCTGTACTCGGGATGAGGAGACCCAGGACTGCGGCTGTTGACCCAAGACTGAGGCTGTAGACCCAGGACTGAGGCTGTAGACCCAGGACTAAGACTCAAGACCTAGGACTGAGACTCGAGACCCAGGACTGCAGCTATAGACCCAAAACTGTGGCTATAAACCCAGGACTCGGGCTGAGGGGTCCCAAGACTCTGGCTGAGGAGACCCAAGACTGCTGCTTTAGACCCAGGACTGCGGCTGTAGACCCAGGACTGGGGCTATAGACACAGGACTGGGGCTATAGACACAGGACTGCGGCTATAGACCGAGGACTGAGGTTGTAGACCTAGGACTGTGGCAGAAGACCCAGGACTGAGGCTATAGACCCAGGACTCTGGCTGAGGAGTCCCAGGACTCGGGCTGAGGAGACCCAGGACTGAGGCTGTATAGACACAGAACTGTGGCTTTAGACGCAGGACTGTAGCTACAGACCCAAGACTCGGGTTGAGGAGTCCCAGGACTCGGGCTGAGGTGTCCCAGGACTCGGGCTGATGAGACCCAGGACTCGGGCTGATGAGACCCAGGACTCGGGCTGATGAGACCCAGGACTCGGGCTGATGAGACCCAGGTCTCGGGCTGAAGAGAACCAGGACTCGGGCTAAAGAGAACCAGGACTCGTGCTGAGGAGATCCAGGACTTAGGCTGAGGAGACACAGGACTCTGGCTGAGGAAACCCAGGACTGCGGCTGTATAGACCCAGGACTCTGGCTGAGGAAACCCAGGACTGCGGCTGTATAGACCCAGGACTGAGGCTGTAGACCCAGGACTGCGGCTATAGACCCAAGACTCGGGCTGAGGAGTCCCAGGACTCGGGCTGAGGAGTCCCAGGACTCGGGCTGAGGAGACCCATGACTGCGGCTTTAGACCCAGGACTCTGGCCGAGGAATCCCAGGTCATTATTCATTCACTCCATACACGATGTTTGTAAACTACAACTGTAATCAGAAGCGCGGCAACCAGCCATACACACACACACACACGCACACACGCACGCACACACACACACACATATGTATAAAAAGGCCCATCATCATCCCTGCAATGAAAATAAGTGTTGTGTCTAAAAAGCAGGAATCAGAAATAGGACACGCGGCTCTCAGTTTGGCGAGCGCACACCAGTGTTTTAAATAGCTCAACTCCATTACCAGCCATCTGTCTCCACGGCGCTGGGCCACTGTAGTCTGCAAAGCTGCATTTGTTCTGCCTGAGGCTCAAGCCGTCCCCCGGTGGAGCCTCCTGCTGGGCAGAAACCATCTCTGTGACCGTTCGGAATGTGCTTTGTTGTCCTGTGATTCATGTTGTTAGAGCTATTACTGTTTGGGTTGGTTTTCACAAAATTGCAAAGGGATAATGGACTGAAAAGTAAAGTGAAAGTGCAGCTTAGCAATATTTTAGACCTACATTATAAACTACATACTGTCTAATAAATGTACTTTACAGACATACCCTATGACGACCACACACTTTGAGCTGCAAGCTGATTGGTGTGCTAAAATTAATTGGATAGGGTATTGCGAGCTTAAGCCATTCTCCAGCATGGAGGTTGGCCCCCGCAGTACTGCAACCTATATTCCCATATCCAAGTGAACTAAAAAAGCTTGCTCTCAGCTGACGGGGAACTACAGCTCTCACTCGGATTTTGTAAGAATTGAAGTCTTCCCTATCTTCCTGAACTTATGTATTTTAATCTATCAATTTTCTATAGATCAACGCCTTAGTGTGCTGCCGTACACAGTCGTGGCTGCAGTTTTGGTCTGAGTCTACTACAGAGAGACAGAATGTTAATCATGTTCATGCCATTTTATGTGGATTTATTGTTATAATAAACAAATACAGTACATATGTACACTATGTTGTCATTTATCTTTGGATTCAAATAACCATTTACAGAAAAATATGGCATAATTTTGGTGAATAGTCATAACGAGACCTCTTTTAGTTCTGCAGCCACTTGCAGTATGATTAGCTTGGTGCAGTGAGTTCTGGAAACCCAGATCACGGCTTTTCTGATTGGTAAAACGGTGGAGGGCGGGACATCGAAATGAAAACAATAACAATATTTATTTAATTGTCTTGGCTGGACTAGTGTTATCAGAACAAACAAGTGTTCGAAAAGAGCATGGTTTATTAATGCCTTTGACAGTTTAGGGCCATTGACCGCCATTGACGCCATTTGTCTGAGACCAGTGATTTCTGTCACTTCCCTCTATTCGACTGAGGATTACAATACAACAAAAATAGCTAAAACCAAACGTATTTTTGCTGATGAAAGGAGAAAATCCAGTGTTTCAGAATCTGCTTCACATATTTCACATAGTCATAGCACATAATATTCTGTGGGTCTTGAGAATCAGTGAAATCGTCAAAAACGGCTGGCAGTCAATGATCACTTGACATGAAAATCTTACATATTGCTACTTTAACATAGTTTTAAAAGCAGCACAGTCATTTTGACATGGAATATTGCCTCTTACCTTCACTTCAGTCCACACTATTAAACTGTGGTAGTGCACTGCTTATGCCTGACAAATCATCATTTTAAAATTTCAAGATTTTCAGCATTGGAGCAGTATATGAATTGTGTAAAGCGAGATCCTGTGTGAATGCGCCACGTCTGTAATTTGAAAAGTAATAATTCCGTAGCAAAGTACCTGGTGTATTTGTCCAAACACAGACATCCTGTGATAATACTAATCCTGTGCGAATCTGCATGACGAGGATTGTGATTGCTATCACCGCCTTCTCTACTTTCTGCGTTGATTTTTGCCAATATCTTCCGCCAATCTATGTCCCTTCCCGACTCGAACCTTTTTGGCGGCAAACTATGAGACTGCTCGTACACATCATAAAAACTGCGAGCGACGAGCGCCTCTTTTCAGGAGAAGCGGTTGGACTCACCCAGGTGCGGGCCCGTTATTACCATATGTCAGTGAAAATAAAGTCATTTACAGACATTGTTCCCGTGTGTGTTAGATCTCAGATGTCCTCTGCGATTATCACAAATTCCACAGGTAATACTAATCCTGTGGGAATAGGGCTTACTGTAAGTGTACACACTCAACTAATAGCAATAAGTTGCCATAACATCTTGAGTTTTTTTCTTTCCTTTAAATTTGACCTGATAATGACATTTTCAATCTATTCCTCAGCCAACTTCTTTCCACAGATGGTGCCGTCTGAGTTTAGTTAAATGTTCAACGCAAAAAAAAAAGAAACAAGATTGACTTTTTACTGTCTTGGATCTTTGTCAACAAAAACAAAGTCATAAAACTGAGGATCATAAAAAACATATTTTTATTTCACATCTGTTGGATGTATATCTTCAAGCAATTAGACTTTGACTAATATATAAAATGTCCAAAAGGAGCTGGCGGTGTACTATTTTTAAATACGTTTGGTTGTGTTTTTATTTCCAGCTATTACTTTTATTGAATGCCTTGTGCAAGTAAATACATCACAGTGATGCTTTGGAATGAGTAATTGTCATCTTAAAAGCATTAAAAGTTTCTCAGATGAACTTTTCTCTGATGTCGTATTTAGTCAACTGGATTTTGTGTTTGTGATGAGTGACTGACATGTGGAATTCACTGCAGGAGAAATTGAATTTTTTATCATGTTGCTTTTTCACAGTCTCAATTCAATCTTCAAAGAAACTGTCAAAGCCTTTTCCTATTATTGTTTATTATTTTATGTGTACGTCTTTATTGGTCTATGCTCGAAAAAAAAAACTCCATGGTTTTGAAGTTCCCCCCTCGGGCGGTCTCTGGATTGCCCCGAGCACCGTCTTTTAAGTGTGTGTGGAGATCAGCGGGGCATCACCAACAACTTCTGTTGCATTGGAGTATTTTTGGCTTGTCCAATGAGGTTTTTTAGAAAAGAAGAAATCTGAGAGACATTTTGAACAAGCTGGCGAGAAACTCCAAATAATTACATAATGGGCAATTAGCTTTTCTTTTTTTTTTTTTTTTTAGAAAGCAATACCACAACACAACCAATTTTTACTCGATGAATGAGGATAATTGAAGGGAATTAAATTGTCAGGAAACAATCATTTTTGTTATAATATTTTTTTCACTTTGGCCTGTACTGTTGCCAATGTTCCATAACAGATAGCCAGTTTGTAAATCCAGAAAAGTGGATACCTGCTATTAAATGGGTTGTAAATTAGGTTGTGAATAGTAGTTGACTATTTTTTTATTATACATTTTCTCCCTGAATTGCATTGTAACCTTATATGAATTAACATAATTTGGTTCTTGTATCGTGTCTTTATAGTAAACAGTATGCTGGCTGAACAAAAAACAACTCTTAAAACATACACTGCGTTCATTTTGCAGCCCTGGTAAACACACTTGTAAGTTTAGTATAATACTAAGGCACCCAAATATTATTTTTCTTCAATTATACCGTGTGTCCTAACAGCAAGCAGTCTTGTATATGTGGAACATTTGGTGAACATAATCTGACCACAACATGTTATCGTTTGCATATGTTAAGTGTTGTATCTTCTCATCAGGCAGAAGATGGGGGTTTCCCGCACAAACCAGTATAGGGTGTGGGAGAAGGAATGCACTCTGAGGTTATGTATTAAAGAAGGAGTTTAATGGCATAATCAGAATACATCAAGTCCAATTCAGGCGTAGCGCGTGTTCAGCCTGGGTCAGCTCCGAGAATGGATGATGGCATGACTGACCCCGAACACACAGAGGACCTAGAATCTTATAGTTGTTGAAGAAGGCATTAGACACAGTCACAAGATCCGTAAAAGCAAACCATACTTTAAGGACAGCCCAGGTTACATTGTCCTAGACATCATGCTGCTCACATGTCTGCCTAATGACTGAGGGAAAAGGATCATTAGAGGCAGCTGCTTCTACCAGTTTTGACCCAAATGTTCCCAACACATTTTGAAGATACATGCTGTATATGTAGAAGTTATAATAGCAGACACTACAGTAGTGTAGGAAGGAGTCCTGCGAGTCCGTACGTGTTGCTCTTGGCTGAGAACTGCTTTGCTAAAAGAGGTTGGTCTGCTCTTCTTCACTTGAGGCTGATCTAAAAGATGTGACAGAGACCAAAAATTCCGATTCAGCTTTGTTTTTGCCATTTCACACTACATTGGAATACTTTCACAAAAGTCCCCAGTGTGCACCAGACAAGTACATAAATAAAACAAGGTCAAAAGTGCTGGAATAAAACAAGTTACAGTACGAGAAAAAAAGAATAAAAAATGTGCTGGAAACATTTGTCACTGTGCAATCATGAAGGAAAACAGTTTTTGATACCTCGTCTAAAAAACAGCAAGAGAATCTAACTTTTTTTAGTGACGGGGAATTAGTTTGAGTACAGAGTAAGATTTATGGGGTTTGAAAGTTTAGACCTCAAAATTGTAAGACATAGTTAGTAGTTTTTTGAGTTAAACTGCAAAAACCAAGTTCTAAAGCAACTATAAGTTGCTGTGGTAATATAGAGTCCACGTTTCACACCACCCCCACTACTTGAAAAATCTCTTCCGGTGCGGTTGGCTTATGTATGAAAACAGAAACAGCAGATGTGTGGAATCACAATGGGGCAATGTATGTGCTCTCACTATAGAACCCTTACTTCCCCCGCTCCGGTGCCAGACGGCGTCTCTATGCGCCACGATTGGACTTGACAGCTCTGGTGGCACCGGGACTGTCGCCAAAGCCGGCTTCAGGCCCTGATTCACTTTCTCTAATTTAATCTCAAAACTGTTGACTGAATTTCCTGTAACTTCTCGTCAAGATGACTACTCGTGACGGGGAGGAGAGAAGCAGGTCCATTCTTTAAAGATTAGTGATTCATTTAAATCTGGACCTAACCTAAAGAGTGACTGTTAAGGATTTTGGGCATGTTATACACAGTAAAATGACCGGAGTCGAAATGTCAGAGTAAAAAAATGAGTTACTCTATCAGAGTGACAGATGCTCCGACTGGAGTGAAATGGAACTCTACCTTCCTAGTTAAAAAACAGAGTAAAAATATAAAAGAGTCAATTCCATACACACCCTATTTCAGACTGCACCATCGTATATTACAGAATTTGCTATCCTTAAAACGTTTAATTTTTTCTCTGTGCCTATACCTGCTTTAACCAGACTGAGGCCATAAACTGACATGTTGAGGCTAATCAACTCTTTTTAGACAAAAAAAGCAGGCAGTCCTTTTGGCTCCTGCTTTACATTCACACACCCCTCCCATTACGGTTTGGTTCCTTCTACACCTCATGCGCGGGAAGCCCCAACATGGCGAACCATCAGATGAAAGCGGGAAAGTAGACCTGGAACCCACCATTTTTGAGGAGAACGCTCAAGGTGAGTGTGTGTCTGAGTTGAAATATCATAATATTGTCTTACATTGTCCTTAGCTGGTTGATATAACCTCAGTCTGAATTGACTTAACTGACTACAGGTCCACCAGTGTAAGCTTAACGTTAGCCTGTTTGTGCTTTTAGCTGTATCTAGCCATTGTCATTCCAAACAGAATATGTGTGGTAATGTAGTTAGATTTGTTAAAATTCCCTCAATATATCAAAATGTGTCACCAGCACCACATGTAACTGCCTGCTAGCCTGTTAGCAAGGTCTAGGCTACGCCGTTTTAAACGTGAGCGGACGGTTAGTAACGGGAGGTGAGGAAATGCCTTATTTTACTGATAATGGAAGTCTCAGTTTGGCTCAGGTGATATTCGTTACGCTCGCATTAATCTGGTTAACCACGGTTATACCGCGCTATATGCAGTCCCACTATGGCGTCAAAATAGGGTCTGCTTAAACGTAACCGTAAAGCAGGAATTGTTAAACGTAGGTTGTAGTATTGTAACACATAAAAAAAATATTGTAAACGAAAAAACTGTAGCGTACCTAAAGCAGGAAATTGTAATCGTAGGTTGTAGTAATTGTAAACATTAAAAATATATTGTAAATGAAAAAAATTAAAACTTACATTTACGGTCTGATTTTTCATTGTATCCGCTTTTCAAAAGTTACGTTTAACGATTCACAAGCTACGCTTACGAGTCCCCCCAAAACTTTACGGTTACGATACATTTTTCTCTACCCCTTTTTGGAGGGGCGGGCTCAGGCGCGCCCAGTGGCTGGAGACACCGGATGGTTTCGTCATCACAAAACCAAAACACACACCATTCAAAATTCAAGTCTCGTTCGAGACTCTACATCGTATGATTGATCACATTTTTTCAACTGGGCTGCTATTATAGGTTTTTCACGTGGGTATGGTGCATCTCTTGTGGACACCCTAATTACACCAGGTCATGTTTAGGAGCCGTGTGAAATATGCTCTCGAGATAACGTCATGCCTATGTTGCCCCCAGGCTAGCCAGCTAAGCTACACCTCGGGACCCTTCCACCACTCACTGTACGGTGGGCTACACGAATGCGTTTGTCATGTCAGGATTATCTACTGCTATCAAAGGTGAATAAAACTATGTCTTTGATTTGTTGTTTGCTTATTAATTTACCAATAATTATAGCGGCGAGACCTAATGACCCCATGCTAGCTAACAAATGTATCTTGTCAGTCCCATAACGCTGTACATAAAGTTTTGAAACAAATGAGGGTAACTAGCTGAATGATTAAACAAATCTGTGAAACTTGCTAAATCGTACGTTCCATTGGCTTCATGATATCTTAATCAAAATTAACTTAAAGTCTTAAGTAGCTCAAATCGGGGCTAACCTGTTAAGGCCTTTAATTTTTAACGATATTTGGCTAGCTGGTCCCGGTACTGTTTTTGCCTAATTTAGGATGGTTAATGATTCCTAAAATCACACAGAAACTCTGTTTAGTGCTGTTCTTGCAGGTTTATCTCTGCGATGGGCACCAGCACCACACATTGCAGACCACAAGATGTTATAACTGTGGTTTTATAATAAATCTATATAAATGTGATGTATTTTCATGTCTTAGGGACCAGGTCTGCTAATTAAGTGCTAGCTATACAGCCTATGAACATGGTATTGGCCGACCTGTATCAATACTTTTAGTTCTGTGCCTATCAAATACACATATAATAGCACTTATTCTCACAGAACAGTGGGGTTGTAGATAGGAGTAAATTGCTGTCTGTATCCTGGCTAAATATCCTATAACTTCCTCATCCAGACAGACAGTGTTATAACATGACGAGCCTCCTCCAGATCTCCACCCTCCCGCTCCCTCACGCTCCTCTATCCTCTCCACTCGTGGTCCCGCCTGCCCCTCTGCTCCTCCTCATCCCTCCAGCTCTTGGTCCCTCCTGCCCGCTGCCCTCCTATCCGCTCCAGCTCTGGTCCCTCTGCCCCTCTGCTCCCCTATCCTCTCCACGCTGGGTCCCTCCTCCCTCTGCTCCTCCGATCCACCCAGCTCTTGTCCCTCCTGCCCCTCGGCGCCTCCGATCCTCTCCAGCTCCTTGGTCCCTCCTGCCCCTCTGCACCTCCTATCCTCTCCAGCTCTGTCCCTCCTGCCCCTGCTGCTCCTCCTATCCTCTCCAGCTCTTGGTCCCTCCTGCCCGCCTTTCACCATGAAGAGATGCTTCTCAATATCCACCCTCAAAACTCTCGGTTCGTGACAACCCAATCACTAACAGAAGAACCACACCTCGCCCTCTCTCCATGATGCTTTTTGAAACTGTTTTGTAAATACCTTTTTTTTACTTGGTTGTAAGGCAAAAACAAATTATTAAAAACAAAAAAAACATAGCTTATAGATCGATAAAGAAACATACAATTATGTTGGACATTGAATATACTCCACGCTGGGACTGAGTTCTTTGTTTTTGAGGCTGATGAGTGCTCCCAGTCAGAGAGTGGGCAGTAAGTCTAAGCCGTATGATCCTGGGGTGTACGTCTACAAAGACTTGGGTACAGCCGTACCCGAACTGTTCCTGTAGGCAGGGTATGGACAGGGTAACGTGCTTTAATGGTCAATACAGTCTTAACCTGTGCACACCCATTAACCCCTTTATTAGTGTAAATCTGCAGTATTTTTATGTTCTGCGCTGTCTGAAGAAGGAGCAGACACAAGGAGGACCACTGAATGACAGGTACTAGTAGCTCGGCACAAAATAAAACACATCCACCGTCACGTCTATCCATGCATTCACTCAGCATCCCCTCCTCAGAGGCAGGCCACAGTTCTCCGTGATAAAGGGAAAAAGCCACATTACGATGTAGTTTACTACTTTTGAGTGGTATACCGTTGAATACTGTTGTTCTCCAGTTGGTCTTGGCGTAATGGGAAAAAGACTAGTTGTGTGATTTTAGCGCTAAATGATTGGTGGGCTCGTCAGTCCACTCTCCATATCAGTATTGTGTGTGACGAGAAGCTACGCAGGCTCAACTTGATGAACAACTGTTTATTTGGTATGTGAAGACTGTTTCTCCGCAGACTAAACGTAGGACCTCCCTAGCGTACCGTCTTTAGCAAACAGCCTTATGTGTAGCATTTAAGCAACGTCAGCTGTTTGTTATAGCGGCGCTATAAAGTGAGGACTGCTTTAACTTGACTGGATCATGAATAAACAGGTCACAGCGGTTTCTCTCTTATAGCGCAGGATGTAACCAAGTGATCACTTATGGGTTGGAGTTGGACTTTTTCCATTATAGCTTCTGTTAGGAACACAGACACTTACCAGCGATAGAAGTGGTGCTCTTAGCAATTATGTACGCCGGTCGCCGTAGATGGCCTGAAGCCTGTTCTTCGTCTTCTGTAGGAACAGACTGTAAAGATTGTAGCAACGTGCGGATGTTTTGCTGTTGTGACATCCGTGTCTCCAGCCAATGGGCGCGCTGACCCCGCCCCCTCCAAAAAGGGTCAGATGAAAAATGTGATCGTAACCGGAAGTTTTTGACTCGTAAGCCGTAGCTTGTGAATCGTGTAAACGTAACATTTGAAGCAACATGAAAAATCAGAACCGAAATGTAAGTTTTAATTTTTTCATTTACAATATATTTTTAATGTTTACAATACTACACCTACGATTACAAATCCTGCTTTACGTTACGCTACAGTTTTTTCGTTGACAAGAGTTTTTATGTTTGACAATACCTTACATCCTACGTACAATTCCTGCTTTACGGTTACGTTTAAGCAGACCCTATTTGTGACCCATATCCCACAGCGATCCCCGCGCTATCAGTGCTATCCTTGGCCTAACACGGCTAGCCCGCGCTAACAAAGCAGACCGTGCAAATACAGCCAACCCGCCCTAATACGCTAGCCCGTCGCTAACACAGCTAGCCAGCCCTAACACAACACAACACACCTAGGTCAGTAACACAGCTAACCCACGCAAACACAACCCGCCACAGCTAGCCCGCGCTGATGTGTTTGTGCTGTAAGAAAGGTTATGCCGTGTATTTATCTCAGTTATTCTAAGCCACAATGGGCGTGTATTTTTATTGCAATATGTTTAGCCCCATAAATTCTCAGGGGGAGGAAGTCCCCCCCTCTGACGCTCACATTTGATTTATTTGGCACTCTTGCATGCCTCTGTTAGAGGCCTAAAAAATCAGCGAATTTGAGTGTCTCAAGTGTATATTCATGTGTTTTGTGTGTCACAGGAAAAATGCTGGCAACGTGAAACATAAGGGGAGCAAGAGATTTGTCAAAAAATAGGAAGTCAAGCTTGTGGATCTATTTGATGAAGGTAAATTGTTACACTCCATGAGATCATTATGCATGGTTATGAAAACAAGAGGGGGTACAACAGATATTGCAGTTGCTTTTGCTTTCCATCTCGGGAAGTTGTTTGTTGTTTATTGTAAGCCTCTTTTTCTACATGAACAGCAAATTGTCCTAGTAATCCAAAATATACTTGTTTTTTACAGCTTTCAAGAAGTTTGGAATTCCTACTCAACTGCTTATCTGATGCCAAACTTTTTGATGAAACAAAAACTAAAATAGATGAAGATGTTTTTTGAAGAGGTTTTTTTTGATGCTGTCAAAACATTGGCCATGTTTATGAACTGTCATTGGACAGCACACCGGAAGGTAGGTCCCAATGAAGAGTACATCAGTAAAGGCCTGTGTACCACCATGCGGCGCTGGTTGCCGGGTCACTTGGACCAACGCAGCCACAGTTGGTGGTACACTTGCGTAGGTCCCCTTGCAGAGTTTTGAAAAGAATGTTGTAATCCCACAACCAACCACATGATACGCATGTCACCACTGTAAGCTCTGCGTCAGACTATACACCCAGGCTTAATAGGGGAGGGAATCTTGGGGCACCTCATGATTTGATTACGATTCAGAGGCTGCGATTCGATTTTAAAACTATTATTGATGCATTTTTAATATATGTACATTGATGTACTTTTTCCACATTTCCAGAGTTAAAGTAATTAAAATCTTTTTTATAACTTTTATGAAAATATCCATTGGAATGGAAATGCATGAACATTTGTATTTTAGTGTACAGCTCAGGGTGCTTTTTGCTGCTTTTAGTGTTGCACTATGTTAGTTACAAAGATGTTAGGTGTGTGTAGAGTGACATTTAATTGGAAATTTCCCCCACCTCTAATCAGTGTAGATCAGTGATCAAACTCCATAGGTACAGGTTGCACTGCCAGCCCAAATAAATTTGCCATTGATGGACTATGAATTAATCTGATTCTAATTCCTAATGCAGAAACTTGATGCTGAGGTGATGCAGACGAGCCGAGAAAGTTCCATCCTGGATATTGATGATTGTGATGCTGTGATTTTGAACATTGAAAGCCCTCTGCAGACTCAGTCAAGTTCCAGAAATAAAGATTCTGTAAGTATTTCTTTCAAAGATAATGTCCTTGTAGCTAAACTTCAACTTTTGCTGCCCTGACAAACTGATTTTCACGAGCCAATCAAGTTATGGTGAGTCATTTGTATAGTGAGAGACAGAAGGTCACTGGAAAAAACTGCTCTCCATCATGGACGATTCAACACATCCACTCCATCGGACTATAGAGGAGCAAATGAGCTCCTTCTCAAACATTCTTACAGCTGCCACACAGTGAGCGGTACAAGAGCACAGGCCACTCCATCCTGCTGTAGTCACCGCTCTGTGACAGATACATCTGCTTTGTCTTGTATATAGTTATATTAACAGATGTGTACTGTCCTATTTCCCTATTTTATACAGGTAATGTGTAAACATATTTCACTGATAAGTATATTCCTAAGTACCAGATTATTCTATTCTCACATTATTTATCTCATTATTATTCTTATTTTTCGATTGTTGCGTTCTTTTTATTTTATATTGTGAATTAGTATGCTAAGCTACTGTGACAATACAATTTCCCTTGTAGTTCAATAGAGTTCAATATAAGTCTAAACAAACAAATAACGGACACCCACTGTCAGAGTTGACGGAACTCAAGAATACATGCATGACTCGTGTTTATGTTTCTTTTGAAGGTCATAGAGGACATTCTGAAAAAGAGGCCAGGAGGAGACCTGATCATAAGGAATATCGAAGGACAAATAAAACTAACAGATGCTTCTCGAAGGAAAATGGTCAATATGGTTATTGCCAACATGACTGAAATCCA
Organism: Knipowitschia caucasica; assembly: GCA_964034765.1. NCBI lineage: Eukaryota > Metazoa > Chordata > Actinopteri > Gobiiformes > Gobiidae > Knipowitschia > Knipowitschia caucasica. The sequence continues at coordinate 31,137,820 of OZ035823.1, forward strand.
TGGGTAATAATTTATTTAACATTGAAACACTGTCCTCCAAAGTGAAACTTAATATGGTGTAGGGCAGGGGTCCCCAATTAAATCATCCTCCACACACTGACCTCCTCCTCTTCTACACTCTCTGACCTCCTCCACACACTGACCACAACAAGGCGTTTTATGCACTAAAGTAGGGCATACGTACCTTTGTCTTGCTCCTCCTCAGCGCAAACACACCTCTCTCCTCTCAACATACCTCTCTCACGGCTTTTAACACCTCCTCACACACCTCCTCCTCACACAACCTTTCCCTCCTCACCACCTCTCCTCTGCACGCACAGCACCTCTCCTCCTCCGCGCGCACACAACCTCTCCTCCATGCGCACATAACTCCTCACACACCTCTCCTCCTCACACACCTTTTCCTCCTCACACACCTCTCCTCTGCACGCACACACCACTCCTCCTCCGCGCGCACACACCTCTCCTCCGCGCGCACACACCTCTCCTCCTCACACACCTTTTCCTCCTCACACACCTCTCCTCTGCAGGCTGTATTGCAAGAAAGAAGTCCATGTTAATGGTATGTTTTTATGCTTTTAGCACATCGCCATCAAGAACTGTGAAGGAACGGTATGCAAAGGGAATAGTATCGGTCTTCCCACAATTAAAGGACCCCTTTTCTGAAAAGGGTTATGTGAGTATATTTTTGTACTTAACCCTGAATTCCTACCCAGCCACAAACACCCATTTATCAAACATTAATTTCAATAATGTTTTAGTAAATTCTTTATATTGCTGTCTAGGAACATTTCTATGACTCTGACAGTGGAACTGGATACCTTGCCTGGCGCATCAAGACAATTCAAAAGAGAGCCTCAGAGGATCAGCCAACTCTGGCACAGAACAAAAGATGTAAGGGAGGACCAGCCTCTGAACGAGATGTGACAGAGCCAGAGCTTAATGAAGAACAGCTAAAGGAAGCAATATCTCTCATGAGGCATGCAACTGATGAAGAGGTGGTCCGACTCAAAATGAAGCAAACATTTGTTCATCGCCAGAAAATGGTCCATGACTCTCACCAGTCACCTGCTGTGCTGTCAACATTTACTCGTTTTGCTGATGTTAAGGGCCTGGTAAGTCAAATTCTCAATTTACCCTGATTCTGAAGTTTTATGTGTAATGACTAGTTATATAACTTTTAACTTATGCTAGTTATGAATTTCTGCGTTTTATAAAGTTGAAACATTTGTCACCCATCCCCAGATTGAACAAGACTTTGCTCTGCTGTTTGGAGAAGAGACTTCAGCAAAACTTCTTGAACGGTGGCCAACAATGTTCAAGGAAAAGACTATTGAGCAGAGTAAAACCCTGTCACATATCAGCATTGAACTCAAAGAACTCATCCGCACAGCAGAGTCACCTCAGTCAGAAAATGGTGATATAGAGGGTATGTAATATTGTTGTTTAACATTACAAAGTAGAAGTATATACAGTTTCATATGTTTTTGTCCAATTTAAGAGCTGGACATTTGGCTTCAGTGTTATCTACTAAAACACTGAAGCCAACTTAACTGAATAATGACATGCTTTAGCACTTAGTTACAATCTCATGAGGGACACGCACGGTGCAGGATTAGATGTCTCTGCAGTGTGTTTGTAAATATTTTGATTGGCGCAATTTGAAGAGGATAAGCCAATTAAGTTTGCTCTTTTTTGCTATGTTTTTCCCTTCAAAAAGATTGGGACAGTGACTTGTCCTCGCTGTTGCTGCTGGTCTATTTGCTCCCCCCTACTTCCCAAGGCCGGAGAAAGCCCGGGAGATTATCAGCTACACATGCAATAGAACACCTTGTGAGGTTTCTAAAGGTTTGTAGTCACTTTCTAAGGAAGTGTTTGATCCAGTTATATTTATTATGGGCACATCACAAACTTATTCGATCCATATTCGTATTGAGGTCAACACATGCTGTGCATAGTAAAATAAACTAGGAAAACTGGGGACACAATACTCCACGGGGATAACGTTTACATTTAAATTTTATTTCAAACGGGGTGCACACACACTTCCCAGTGAAATTCTGGGTACAAGGGACTAGTAATCATTTAACAATAACATACATAACGGGTGCAACACGTGTCTTTTGTACAACCTCAGTCCCATATGTACAATTGTTTTGTTTACTTTTTTTCTTCTCCCACAGACTGGGAACAGTGTTCAGGGACATTTAGATGCCATTGTCCAGACCTGTCAGCCGTACCTTCTTGCTATTGGAACATCCAGAACCAACCTCCATGGGTTTTTCATCGTCATAGACAAAATTGCCATACCCTGCCGAGCAACAACTTCACTTGGGGCCTTTGATGAGCTATTCAAAGCCCATTTTGTCTTTGGCACAGAGTTCAGTGAGTCCCTCCGAAACATGTACACGTTCATACAGACCACCGTTTTCAATATTGATGTTGGACTCGTCAGAGAAAATCCTCGTGTCATTGAGCTCCGATCAAGATTTCTGCAGTAGCCTTGAAAGACTTTTTGATTGATTGATTGATTTTATTTTCATTGTATGGACATGATTTGTTTTATTTGCAAGTCACGCCATTCTAACACAAATGTGTTGGTAAGACATCTGAAGTTGATGCATGGACTATGCCCTGGAAGGACACTGAGACTAAAATGCGGTGAAGCCGGGTGTGCACACACTTCTGGAACTTTTTCTGGATTTCGTAAACATATGAAAAGGGTGCATGAGCACAGTGTTCTCAATGTTGACATTTCAGATATTAACCATTGCTATGGAAGTAATGATTTGATAGTAGATGTTAATGTGGAAGCACCTGTTGTGCAACCCGATCTACTTGTTTCACACACCAGTTCAAAAAGTGGAGAGTATGTTCACAGTATGTGTGCTTCTGTTGTGGCAGAGCTTCAGTCTGTCGGGGTTGGTCAAGAAAATTTGCATAACCTAGTTTGCTCTTTGGAGGAAGTTGTTAACGGAATACAGGATCAGATAAAGGAAACTGTTTTAAGTGGTTTAAGTGATGTAAAAACAGTTCAGGAAGTTAAAAAAACACTGGGTTATATTTCCAATCCATTTACACAATTGAATTCTGTGGAGAAGCGACGCAAATATTTTTCTAAGAAATGGGGCGTAGTCGCTCCTGTAAAGAAAGCCATTGGTTCCAGGTTTGACAACAGATGGAACAAAAACACTGGCACATTTGATCAAATCCTTGTTACTGATACATTGGCTTACATTCCAGTTTTACTTACACTTCAATCAGTTCTAAAACAGTCTAGTGCCATTAACATGTTTACGTCAGTTCAATCAAGGTCAAATCTATATTCAGATTTAAGGGATGGGACCTATTTTAAGAAAAATCCCCTGTTTTCCAAGGACACTCCATCTCTTCAGTTACAATTGTTTTATGATGATTTTGAGCCATGTAATCCTTTGGGGTCTAAAAAAGGCTCACACAAACTTGGTGCAATTTACTTTACCTTAAGGAACTTCCCACCAAGATACAATTCATGCCTTGCCAATATCCATTTATGTATGCTTTTTCATACTCAGGATATTAAAAAATATGGTTTTGCAACCATTCTTGAGTAAATGATCTTAAGATTTTGGAAGTAGATGGAATTGATGTACCTGGACTTGGTGGGCGCATTAATGGGAGCATTTTTCAAGTCACAGGTGACAATCTTGGACTACATGGTTTGTTTGGCTATGTGGAGTCCTTTAGTGCCAAATATTGCTGTCGTTTTTGCCTAACGGAGAGAGAAGACTATCAGAAAGTATTTACTGAAGACCACCCAAACATGCGTTTAAGAACTAAAGAGTTGCATTCTGATCATTGTCAGCTCATAAAAGCCTCCCCTGATCTGTCTCATGTATATGGTGTGAAAAGTGAGTGTTTACTCAACTCTCTCCAATACTTCCACATAGTTGATAATTTTGCAGTCGATGTTATGCATGACATTTTGGAAGGCGTCGCACAGTTTGAGGTAAAGCTCACTCTTCAGTATATTGCTGAGCAGTCTATCTCTTTTAAAGAGATAAGTGATAGAATTCAGTCTTTCAATTATGGATATGTAGAACGAAGGAATCAACCATCTGCTCTAAAACTGGAGAATGCAAGCAATGACTTGGGCCTTAATGCCATTCAGGCCTGGTGTCTGCTCCGTAACATTCCTCTAATGTTAGGTGATGTTGTTGAGAGAAATGATGAGCACTGGAATCTATTACTTTTACTGCTCCAGATTGTCAACATAGTCTTTGCCCCATATTTGACCAACGGCATGACTGTCTACTTGAAGTATCTGATTGTGGAGTACCATCAGCTTTTCAAACGGTTGTTTCCTGGAAAAAATCTGTTACCAAAGCACCACACAATGATTCATTATCCCCGCTGCATACAAAACATAGGTCCATTAATTCATGTATGGTGTATGCGGTATGAGGGTAAGCACAAATATTTTAAACAGCAGAAGAAATGTTTCAAAAACTTAACTTGGAGTTTAGCAAAGAAGCATCAGAACTACATGGCTTATCATTGGCAGAGATTTCCTAAGGAGAGGTTGATTGTTGGCCCAGGTAAAAAGAAATCAGTTTCTTCTTTTCCTGCCAAGGAACAGTTGTCTTGTACTCTAAGCTTGTCCTTTACGAAAACTGTCTGGTCTGTGAAATGGGCCAAATACAACGGAACTGAGTTTCGAACCAACTTGGTGATATGTAGTGCAGTGTTAAATGACATGCCCATTTTTGAAAAAATCAAAGATATTGTGGTGAAGGATGACAATGTCTTCTTAATAGTTACAAAGTTAGAAACAGTTTGTTTTGATGAACATGTGTATGCTTTCATTGTGTCTGTACCGAGAGAAGAGTTGCATAGTGTTATTGATGTCTCTGTTCTTGCCTATCCCAAACCATTTGACTTACAAATGGCACACAACATGGAGGACAACAAAAGGTTTATTGTTCCATACTGTCATCTTCTGTAAAGTTATGGTCAGGGGAAAAAAAGTCTTCAGTATAAAAATGAGTTTTTATGTTTATGCTGACTATTTTGTAGTTTACAAAAACAAAAGTTGAATGTTTTTACATTGATACAAGTGTGAACAAAATATGTTGCAATAAATATTTTGTAATTTACCCGTCTGTCCTCAAACTTTGTATAAAGGTTAGATAAGAACAAGTAAGTTTGGGAATTAACTCTGAATGGAGGTAAACTAAGCTGACTCTATTAAGATTTCAGATGACTCTGAAAGAGTTGTTTTTCATACAGAGTTAATTTGTATTCACTCATTGTGGAGTTAATGTTTGTGAGTTTATAACTCCATATGGAGTAAATTTAACTCTGAAAAATGTGCTCTTGGAGCAGAGTACAATCTACTCTCTGTAGGGTGGGACCTATACATATCTACGACGGAGTCAAATTGACTCTATAAGAGTCGAAAACAACTCTGTCATGCTTTCTTGAGTAATCTATATCCTCATATATAAAGGTCACCATTGATCTCCCCTCTGTCCTCTGACTACCAGCACCTTGCCCCTCCCCGTTTTACTTCATTTCATTTATTCATTTATTTCAGACCTGCAGGTGTATACAAACAGGAAAACAAAAATACAAAGTCTGCTTGGTTTTACTTCCTCAGCCAATATTCTTTTCTGAATCTGTGTGAATATGTGGATGATTCACCTGCCTTGCACATGATTTTTTCTGTAGGATTTTTTTTTTTTTGCAGCAAATTTGTCAGTGAAAGAGCAGCATGGATCTATAATAATAACTGGATAGGGTATTACTAGCTTTTATCTGTCCCACCTACAGTATGGGCACAGGGGGCACCCGTGGTACTACAGACTAAAGACATGTGGGCTACCCAGAAAAAAGTCCCACAGAACTCAATGTAAACTAAAACAGCTTGACCTCAGCTGACAGAGAACCTACAGAACCTACAGCTTTCATAAAGGTCGGGTTTTGTGGGGATTTTAGTGTCCCTTGTCATCCTGAACTTTTTTTTCTTCTTAAATCCTTCGGTTTTCTTTAAACCCACACTTTAGTGCCACAAAACCTGCTCTTTTCCTTCCCGCTCTGACTCCGCTCTGCTGCTGCTCTAATGAGTAGCTCTGATTGGTCAAAGCGCGGCTGAGCCCCTCTGTGCACGTGCATGAGAGCCACACATGCGTATCTGGCGCAACGCATCATGGGAGATAATCCACTGCGCAGAACCGGGAGGACAAGACGATGCCCAAATATGGGCGAGTTCCGCTAATCTTTCTGTCCCCGTGAAGTCCCATGTGATACTAAAAAAAAGCAATTTTTTTTAATAGGGCGCCATCTTGGATCACCGGGGCTTGAGGAGCGGAGCTCGTTTCACTGACACTTCCTCAAAGGGGCGGGGCTATTTGGCACAAGGTGATTCCAACACCTTTGCCCAGCCTTACTCCGCCCACATGAACATTTGAAAATATTGTCTAAAAAGGACGTTGCCCGGAGGACCAGATGACTTGAAGTGGGGCTTAGAGTTGGGCGTGGTCTGGGCTGTGATTGACAGCTTCATTGCAGCTTTAAACAATAGTTTACACACTAAGATAATAGTGGAACTACACACCTGAACCTAAGCCACAGAATTATCTCAGCAGTAGTGGCGGTCAACTGATGTAATCTAATTTTTATCCATTAGATACTCAAACCAGGATACTCAACTCACTGCTGGGTCATCTGTGAGACTTGGATGGTTTTAAACTACTGGCGCAGAGAGATGCACGTCACACATACCAACTGATCACCGTCAACCATCACTCCAGAGAGGCCGGGCACCAAATTCAAAGGGAGTGCCACCAAAAAAGTAGAGAGTGCGCCACGGTGGCTAAGTGGATAACACTCGCTTCTTAGCAATAAGGTCCTGGGTCCGAATCCCGGTCAAAACAGGGCCTTTCTGAGTGGAGTTTGCATGTTCTTCCCGTGTCTGCATAGGTTTCCCTACCACTAAAAACATGTACAATAGGTCTGGCATGCACTACTGGCGACTGCTTACTTTTAGTCTCAAAAGTGAGATTTATCTATTTTGCACAGAAGAATGACCAGGATATGTACAGAGCACTATAAGAAATATAATTATGCAGTTTATGAGTTTAAAAAACTTGATTTGGTGTTTAGTTGTTCTTTGAGGAGACGCCATTTGACTCGTTTCTTCTATAGCATAGTTTGAGCCCAATTTATTTTTGTATCGGCCAAAGTCACAACAACAGTCGTCTCGTCCCCTGCCTTGGACCTGGCAGAGAGTCCAGTGTTTGGAGTTTGTCAAACAGACACAGGGACGACTGGCAAATAGCAATGCACTAGTAAAACTAATAACAGTAAAAAATCAAACTGCCAGTGAAGAAATGTATAATTAATCCCGCCTTCCATGGATATGTGACTGGATACAGCTGTTTATTTATTTATTCATGTATTCACAATAAAGATGGTTGGTGAATCAAGCAGACATGTAATGTGGATTCACATGTAAAACCATATTAATTCATTCTTTTATTCTTCGGCCATCAGCAGAAAATAGGAGCACATTTGACATATTATTCAACAATCTCTAGAACAGTCTGTTCTAGAGAAGAAAAGTATTTTTTTTATCCCCTTTAATACTGACCTAATTGAGACCTGCACACAAATTAGTAACAGTGTGAGGCGCTAAAGAAGATAAAGTAATTTTTAAAGTCCCTTTAGGGGTCAGAAGGATAGACAGCATGAGTGTTTATCCTCCACTCCAATGAATTCCTTTGGTTTACACATTCAGAATTGAAATATGCCAGGTGTGTTGTTTTTAATAAAACTTGTTAAAAAAGACAAACAGATAACTGAGATCAAGTTGTTGATTTTTTTTTTTAAATATTAATATCAAGAGATCCTTTATTCGTCCCAAGGTGGGGAAATTTCAGTGTTGCATCACAAGTTATAGAACAGTAGGAAAGAGGAGCACACAGCACAAGATAAGTGAACAATAGCTATTCTAATTAAAATAAAACAAAATCTCTATCTCTAGCATCAATAACAACCTGGGGTACCTAACCTTTATATTTCATGAATATATGGTTTATAAAGTCTCCAGATCACATGCTGTATAGGAGGGTTTTTTATCAAGAAGGGTGCTTTTCGGGATCAGTTAATTCTCCCTTTTTTAGCACGTTGAATCCCTTTGGCTGAATGAAATAACTTGCCTCATATTAAAGAATACCACTTTGTCTATAAAGATACCCCCAGCTCCTCGATGCAAATGGTGCAGAGCCAAAGAGAGGCAACCGTCCAATGACTTAGGCCAAAACGGAAGGCTTTAGGGTGATGAGGAAGCCCAGGCTTGGACACACACACTCACAGTAGAGTTTAAATTGAAGTTATGCAACACATTAAAGTTGTACATGACCAGCAGTTACATCACTTGATTTCTCTTGACTTCTGTCCTTATTTTGTGCCAGATTGTGTTAAAAACATTTAGGGCAATGGGTTATATTGTTTATTTAAAGTTTTTTTATTTTCATTTATGCAGGCGGTTGTATTTCATTTGCATAATACTTTGTACGATAAAAATCAACATGTATATTGTCCAAATTCTTATAAAGAAAAAAAACATTTTTTTTACAAAAGTGAGTATTTAAATGTTGAGTTTTGTTTGTTCATTAAAGAACAGTGAAGTTAGAGTGAAAATATTGTTGTACCATAGTGTCAAGTTTTGAAACTTGATATTATTTGTGCTTAATTTACCAGGAAACATTTTAATTAGAAAAAATCTTTCCCATTGCCCCGATTATGTATGGGATGGGGGAGAAAAAAAAAGTACTGACAGGGCTCTGCGTACTATACATTATCCCGGTTATCATACGGCTTTGTACCAACCAAACACACACACAACAAACTTCTATTGTCATATAGGAGGTCTGTTTGGTGATAAAATAGAACATTGTCGGACTTTTCTCCAGTGCAGAGAGCGGGGGTCGGGCAGTGCTCAAGCCGAGAAAGAGCGTCTCAACGCGTGGACACATCAGTGGAGCTCTAACAATCTTAATTCTGAAAATACGAGGCTTTTGTTACCAACTTTCTCTGTTATAACAATTGTATTGGCAGTAATCATTCGTTTTTATAAATGATATTGTATGTAAACAATGCACACATATGCGATAAATGATATATGATTGATATATTTGCTATGGCCCTCATTTGTGCATCACTTACATAAATGTAATAACGTGTGTTTTCTGATGAGAAAGGAATGTCCATGGCTCTATAATAATAAGCACATCCATGGATCTGTAAAAACAACAAAAATCAGTAAAAAGGAGTTGAACACAGGAAAGGCCTGGAACTGCTTTTTTTGAAGTCTTGAAAAGCAACAGACTGTTACTGATCAGATTAGAGTTGAATGTATTCAATTAGAACTTTAAGTACTGCTGACAAACATGTACCTGTGTAAATAATACCTTATTTTTACACTTCAGACACAAAAAACTAAATTATAATAACACCAACAAGTTTGATTTTCTATCTTTTATTTCCAGGCTCTCTATGAAGGTGTCAGAGGCAGACGCCCAGGACACTGCTGTTGCTCCTGCTCCTCCTGCTGCTCCAGCTCCTCCTGCTGCTCCTCGTCTTCAGAGATGCAGAGCCCACTGTTCTAACTATTCATAACTGATGATTAAATAAAACATGAAAATATGTTTGTTGTAGTTCACATTGTAAATCATTTTGATCAAATGTGTCTTAAAATGTTAATGGTTACTTCCGGGTTTACCACTATTGCTTTTTGTCACATTAAAACAGAATTTTTGGCATGAAAACGTTAACAGATAATTTTGAAAACCTCTGTGCACGTGTGTTACAAATGTATATGTATAATGTCACCACATTTCACCACACATTATTTTTGCTGTTACTTACGGTAAAGGTGGAACAGGAAGCCACGGAATGAGCAACCAAAATGCAATGTTTAAAATCAATCATCATTCATGAATGAGTGAACAAGTGTGCAAAACTTAAATTTGTTTATGAATTTTTTTCCCCTCATCCCCCCGGCATCCCGTTCTACTTTTACCGTAGGTAACAGCGTAAAAGGGCAACCACTGTACCGCGGCCGTTTTTCGCAGTTCTTTTCAGAAAGAATTAGAAAAAATACATCTGTCCCCAGCGGGCCGTAAAACCGACCACACAACAAGAATGGGCCATTTGATTTAGTAAAACCTCTCTCCAAACGTCTGCTTTCTATGCTGTACTGCCTAACGGTCACGTGACCGGCACGGAAAAACCATAAACAACGACGTCACTCCAAGATCCTCCTATACTGACCGCTGCCCTTTGGCAACGCAATCTCTGTTTGTAATACATGACCAAAATGAGTTAGACACCCATGCTGCAAATGATAGTTGAAATATAAAAAAATGAAATACAATTGAAGTTGCTGACCATAAATAAGAAGACTTTTAGACACATAATCAGACTACGTAACTGAGTGAGTCCTTGAAGAGCCACTTCATGAAAACCCTTTCCTGATCGGACTGCAGTAGATCAGCAGAAGGGCACAATGTCACAACTCTTAGATTCGGTCCGATTCAGATGGCACTGAAGGAGGATTTTGGCCAGAGCAGCGCTTTGGGGACTGAGAGAATGGACTCAGATGCTCAAATGCAGGTGCAGCGAAGGCTTGAGGAATTATCTTCAAACAGTCTGGGGCTTAACGTTTGCCTTCGCCTTTGGGTGCACCTCTCCACGTGAGAGCTATGAATCACACAGAACGCTTGATTTCCCACACAAAGTACTGCGCGCACTACGAGCACTTGTTTCTAGGACATTTTCAAAGGGGAAGCAGTTGGTGATGGCTGATGACAGAGGTTAGCCTTTCCAAAAATAGTGTGCAAATATTTTGAGGGAAGAAAAACACATTCCCAAATGTTCGGTTTTGACCTAAATAACAGAAAATTTGTTGTTAGAAATGACAACTTTAGCTCATAATAATAACAATAATGCATTGGTTTCTGGACACTTAAAGATGTTTCAAATGTCACTATTGTTTCACTCCAAACACGGTTGTGACAAACCACTATTCTTGCCATAGCTGCCCTGGGGCACACTGACAGCAGCGAGGCGATCAGTTTGTGTCATCAGCCTTTCCGACCATCGCCAATCATTCACACACAAACACTAGACTCATTCTAGGCAATGAGGGGAAAGTGCCTTGCCCATGGACACAATGACAGTTTAGCACTTAAAGCCACCTGGTGTTCCCAGAAGTCTCCCATTACGGTACTAACCAGGCCCTGCCCTGATTAGCTTCAGAAGTCTGATAGGAGCTTGCTTTCACATTCAGGTATGGGCATCAAAGCTCAGGAAGGTCATCTTGTCTTCTTTTTTTCATTTTTATTCATTTATATCAGTCAATTTGTAAGATAGACTGAATATGCTATTGAAATATGTCAAGGTATTCACATCGCTATCTTACAATTTTCTGGTATAGAAATAGTAAGAACGACAAAGTTGCCCGCAAACGTTTGATTGTTCACCTTCCGTAAATAGTTCCACCGCACTTTATCATTCACAAACTCCTTTGGCAATTCATTTTCCAAGATGATCAAGTGTATAGCAAGAAAAGCATTGCACAAAAGTTCACAAATTATGTCAACAGACCCACCCCAAACAGTCAACATCACACAACTAATTACTGGGTTGTAATCACTTGGTCAGAAGGGGGCGGGGCAGTGGGCTGTAGGACAGGAAGTATTTTTGCGGCTTTATATAAAACTATTTTCAACACAAGCTCTGATCAGCAATATGACAACAGTGCAAAGAATGACAAGCTCCAAAACCTCCAGCCATGACTCTGTGAATCTGTGAAGCTGATCAAGTTTGCGGACAATAATGCTATATTATTAGCATGCTACCAATATATAATATATATATATACATATATATATATATATATATATTCTTTTATTATTTTTTTCTTCATAAATACGTCTTTTTTTTTACTTTTTATGACTCCTGTGACCCAAAGTCCATAGCAATTTACGACTTCATGACTTCTTCTTCTTCTTCTACTTCTTTATGACTCTTAGTAGCCATAAGAATTAAAAATAATTCTGATTCTGAAATAATCTGCCGGTGCTTGCTCAAACAAAACTTTTGAGTAATCACAGAAAGCATGTCCAATATCATTCCAACCAAGTATTGCAGGAAGATATAACGCTGTAGTACTGCTTGACTACCTGACATGTTTATGCAAAAAATGTCAGGTAATCAAGAACTAACTCTTTGTCTTATTAAAATAACCTTATGAGCCTTGACCATTGACAGATAGTAAGGCAATACTTAAGCATTAGAATTTCGAGCAAAACTTACTTTGAGACCATTAGACTTACTTTGAGCTGAGAGTTGAAAGAATGCTAGAGTCTTCCGCCACCCAATTCACGAGCGTGGGAAGTCAGAGCCGTGCACACTGTGGTTGTGTGTGTCTGAGTTACTCTCTTCTGCGCTGCTGTGTGCTGCTGTTGTCACATTTCCTTTGAAAAATCGTGGAGAGGCAAACATGAATTGAGACACACTCTTAGCTAACATTGTTGTCTCTGGAGAAAATCCCTCTTCTCCCATTAACATTAGTAGCACGGTGGCCCCAGAGCATGTACTGCAGACTGCACTGCTGCTAATATGCAAAACTATGGCGTAGACATTAGAATAAGAAATCCCTCCTAAGCAGACTGTATTAAATCTTTAAAGAACAGTTTATGCTAAGCGTTCTCAGTGCTGAGCAGGTGTGCGGCTCACCTGACCCAGCGGGCGGCCTGCTGTGAAAGTAAATACTTCACAAAGTGTGTCTAATTGCAGTTTGCTCTTGACCCAGACAAAGTCCAGCTCCAAACTCCTGATGCAGAGGTCTGAGGATTATCGCACCAACGGGACATTGTTTCTGATAATTGCTCTGTCGATTTTTTTCCTCGTTTTCCAATTACTGTGAAGGGCCGCATAATCAGCAGTTCTTTTGCATTTCCCCCTTTCTTCCTATCGAGGAGCCGTGCTGGATTTAGAAGTCGCTGTGGGTTCACAAGCAGTTGAATGAAACACAACAACAACATGGCAACATTTAAGTGTTCTACGGTATCAAACATTAATCAGATCTGACTGTCTTGGCATCCAATAGATTTAGAGGTGGGTGGTGAATTGCAAGAAAAACATAATTGCACATTAAACAATGACTAAAAATAATGTCATTATACAGAATTTCAATATTTATTTTTATCTTGATACAAGAAAAAATACTAAATGCCTCCCATCTCCAAGACGCGTTGGTGTCATACCAACCAAACCAGACACTGCGCTCACAAAACGTTAGGCCTCTTGTGGTTTAAAGTTTAAAAAAGTACAGTCGGAGACAAAGCTTTTAGCTACCAAGCTCCTTTACGGTGGAATCAGCTTCCCATCCACGTTAAGGAAGCAGACAGTCTCTACATTCAAGGCCAGGCTTGAAACATTCCTCTTTGATCTAGCATATGGTTAGGTTAAAAACAACCTTAAGTTTAAGAAACACGGGTTGTCAGCCAAGCTGCATATGGAGTCAGTTTGCTGAGAGAAGTATGGGAGCTGCCTCACACCATTTATTTCTTGTGTTTGATTCTCTGATCTGTGTTGGTGAAAGGTTGTGTAAAGTACTTTAGGAAAGTTACTGTTGTGATTTAGGGATTTACCAGAATAAATTGAATTGAATTGAATAGAACATGTGGAAGGCGTGCAGGACCAGAATGTAATGCAGAGCTGTGTGTGAATGACAATAAAGAACCTAGTGTGTGCATTGTGCTGAGAGCATCACATTGGAGGCTGTGAATCCCAGAGGTCCCAGAGGAAAAATGGAAGACGAAGTAAACAAAGTGAAAGTGCGGAAGAAAATGTCCTATTCTGAAGCCGTAAGGACCACAAAGAGACAAAATGAACCAACACACACAGACAGAGAGAACACTAATTCATTCTAGATGCACGGTTATGAGAGGAAAATTTCTCTCCTGTTTATTACTGAAGTGATTAATTGTGTTGAGAAGTCACAACCAGAGCATGCCACTGTGGTATTGGATGCTGCAAGAAGGTTTTTGAATGTGGGGAGGGGACATCATTGGGAAGGAGTTAGCTGTGCAGGAAAGGTTAGTCTCGGGCACGGGTCGGCAACCTACGGCTCTGGAGCCACATGGGTCTTTTCTCTTTGTTATTTCTACATAATAGTGCTGTGCCAGTAGTGCCCCTAATGCAAATTGGTTGGTTACAAGTTAAAAAAGAAAACATGAATCAGAAATAAATGCATAAATAATCATTGAGTCTTTACATTTTCTGAAATGGATGTCTGATGTCTTTAGATGTCTGAAGTTGAAGTATTGGCCTAACTATATTAAGATGACTGAGTCTAAAACAATGGGAAAGTTTTCCTCTTTACAGCTGATTTTATTTGTTTTTCACTTTTGCTGCAGGGGGCTGATTTGAGGCATGTTTAAAGCCTATAGCCCTACTTCATTCTTTCATTCCTGATTCAGCCCTAATTCTTTATGCCTGATTTGGTTCTACTTTAGTCCTGGTTCAGTCCTGTTGTCAACCTGCTTTAGACCAGCGTTGATCCTGCTTGGTGTTGACAATATTTTTTTAATTGGTTCAAACATACATTCTTTTGAGTGTTGGAAAGTTTGACATAATTGTGTGAATCTTGCTCTCGTACATTTCTTCTTTCAACATTTTCTTCACAAACTAACTTCTGAGGTCTGACTCATCTGTGGAATGTGCTACTGGAATTTCATTTGGTGGGATATCGAGGGTTAGAATATTGTGCATAATGTGTATACTTTGGAATGCCAAAAATGAACAGCATTTGGAGTGCTACAAAGTGAAATCATTTTACATTCCATTCACTTTTTGAGCCCTGACAGTCACAAGCATGTTCAAAAGTTACAGTATGTCTGAATTTCAGTTTTTATCATGGGAATTACAGCGGTTAATTCCTTTGAAAGTCTTTTAAAAGTGACAGTCACATCTTTTCTTTCCCCTTTTATACATTCATACCATTGAGGCCCAGTCCTGTAGACCAGAAATAGTTGTCGACAAGCATCAAAAGATAATTTGGTCCCAAATCACGGTGGAGAGACGGGCACTTTTTGCGGTGATGCATGTGATATGAATACGTAATGCGGTCATGCTGGTCCTTGTGTTGGCCCCTCTGGAGACATGTTCTTCTGCACACCCTCTTTCAGCTCGCATGGAGACGTGTGCCACTTCCTCAAGGCTGCACACGTTCCCGTACAAACTGCACGGACGCACACTTCAAACAGGCTTATTTACCACACGAATGCACCCCTTATCCATGCATAATTCAGCCTAACTGGGAAATACTGCAGTACATTTCCTGTGCCACCTCCGTACAAGCCTGTTAGATTATGGAACGGTTGGTGCTCTCCCGCCAGTTAAGTATTAATGAACGTTTTCCAAAGCGGTGACTGAAAGAACACAACTTTGAGTCATTATTTAGTATGGTTTGCGACCCACATTGGTTTTGACTTTGTTGTTGTGCTATATACGGTGCAAACATATGTACACCTCAGAAAACTTTTTGTGTTTCTGTCTTGTTACAACTACAGACACACCAATGTTTGATGCGATCTGATAGAGCCTATAATGGCCAATTTAAAGACATGTTTTGTTGCTTCTTGTTGTTACTACTGTTTTTGAATTGAGACAAATTCACAGATAGCAACTAGAAAACCATGTTATTCTTATTAAAAATATCTAAAATTGAATATGCCTCAAAATCAAAATAAATGTCACGTATTATTTGTTTCATATCTTATCATTTTAGCCGTTTACTTATCTTACTTGGTCAGTAAATATTTGGTTTTATTAGCCAGGATATTACCACTGTCTTTTTCAGGGGAGCTTTTGTGCATTTGTTAGTGGAGAACAAGGACATGGGGAGAACATGCAAATTCTATTGGGTTATGAACCCAGGTGCTAACCACTTTTCCATGGAGTGGACAAGGACCACACCAGAGAGTTTAAGAATGAAGTTTAAAGCATGGTTAGACTATACAAACATTTCCCAAACATCTCAGAGCACAATTTAATTCATAGTCCAAAACATTACCCAAGTTCTCTGCAGAGTTCGTTTCTGTATGTTTGAGCAAATTAACCTTCTCCAATTTAGTTCAGGGAATGTTGGCAGTCGAACTGTTTACTGTAACTTGCACTTTTTAAATGACTTGCTCTGGTGGGAGGAAGTTACAGTCCCAGTAGTTACACTTTTTTATACACAGTAGTTAAATTAAATCCAACTTAATTACAAGCTCTAAGTCCAATTAAAACATACAGACAAGAAAAACAAACAGTTATGACTTTAATCCTCCACATCTTGGGCATCTTGGACTGAACTCGAGCGGCACTGTACCTGATGTTTGTCAGCGCTAGTTTTATTACATTTTTCTGTTCAGTCGAAAGATGAAACAGATGAAAATCGTTCTGTAATATAGAGACTTCAGGAAGATAACATCCCCCCAGTCCTTTTAAACTCAGAACACTTTGATCACCTGCACTAATTTGTTGCTGTTTATTTGGTATATTAGGAGTGCAAAGAATAAATAAAAACAATGTATGGATAAATATACATATTTCTAAATTATAAACAATATCAATGTTTTGAATCGAGTAATAACAATTTAATTTATACAACATTTTATCAAGATAATCACTAGTATTTGATTATTGTTTAAAAGTGGTATAGCCAAAAGCCTTTTATCTTACTGTAATGTATTGTATTGTTTAAAAAAATATGAATAAATAAATTCATGTAAAAATGCAAGCCCCCGTAATGTACCTTTTGTGTTTGACAATGTCAATAAAAAAACATTCTGATTCTGAATACTAGTACGCACAAGTTGAATTCATTGTTCAGTTTTTTGTTTGGCAAGTTCCCAATACTATTTATATGTCATAGCAGTTACAAAAATACAGCAGCCTTGGCTCGGGACGTACAGCCAATACGCCTGAATTCAGACAAAAATTGAAGTAGTAGAAAAAGTATAATAGTCGACCTGTTGAGTTTTGGCCACAAAGAAAGCCCCAGTGACGCCTCTCACATCAGCCTGAGGGTTTGGACATGCCAGAGCTGTTGTATGCATGAATCATTCCCATCATGCATTCTGATCAGCCTCTCAGTCTGAAATATGCATTATGTTTTCCATTATTTTCCTCTTTCTGTGCGTCTCATGTGAATGGCTCGGTGTTAGTGTGTAGACAGCTGATGTGAGAAGTGCATTATCAAAGACGGTTATACACTGGATTCATTTTCACCAAAGACGAGATCTCATCACGTTGTTTATCGGAAATCAAAAATCCATTGAAACACGAAACAAGGATGAAATAAGAAGTTTTGTACATCCTTTTCTTTATGAATGTGCTTTTGGCTTTGATGTTTAAAGAGCATCCAAGTCAAATGCATGTCAGCCAATGGCTGTCATTAAATATGTTTGATTTGCTCACAACATTTCACTTTGGGCAAAAACAACATGAAATGGTAGTGCAAAGGAAAAGTTAGGTTTCCCAGCTTTAATTTAGCGTCTTTTTTTCGCTTCGGGAGAAGACACGGGAGAGACGGACTGTTTCTTGCGGCGCTGTTTTTTGTGTGCGTCCTGTGCGTGATCAGTGCACACATTGGTCCTGTGCGTGAATATGGCCTTGGGTACATGGCCACGTACGGCCGCACGCTCCTGTGTTGTTGAAAGCCGCTCACAGTTGCAAGACGCGGGAACCTGGGGCAAAGCGGTCGCAGCTGCCCCAGAATGCTGCGGACTCCCATCCATCCATCCATCCATTTTCTTCCCCTTAATCCATTTCTGGGTCGGGGGGGTGGCAGTCAAAGCTGCACCCAGTACACATAGCACCAGCCCCTCACTGACCCTCCTGCAGGCGGTGAGTCCACAGGAGCTGAGATCTTTCAGTTGGGGCTTTGGGCAAAGTGGGGTGTCTTGCCCAAGGACACAACGACAGCAGTCATCAGTGGGAGTCGTGAAGTAGGTCTTACGGTGGGCTCGAACCCACGACCTTCAGGCCCAAAGGCCAATGCTCTACCAACTGAGCTACTGTCGCCCTATGCCTTGCTCTGGTGGGACGGACTCCCATTCACAGCAATTTCCCCCCGGTCACACCCGCGCGGGGTGCCAGTCATTTGGCACATGCGTTAACGCGCGTACCATTTTTTTACGTGATTAATGGAAAACATTAATTAACGCGCGTTAACGCAATAACTTTGACAGCCCTAATATTATATTTATATATATATATATATATATATATATATATATATATATATATATATATATATATATATATACATACACATATACTGTATATGTATATATACACTGTATATATATTTTTTTGATATTGTATTTATAAATACAAAGATTGGAAAAGTCAAATAGATAGTGATTGGCAAACGACACTGACACTCCAGAGCTTGTGAGGCTTTCCAAAGCGACTGCTTGGAAACAATGCATTTATCAAAACAAGCCAGGCACGTGACAAACTTGTCACTGTTTCAGACTCAGCACTCCTTCACTTTGTATCAATTGTTTCAGTGTTTTGAAGCATTTCATTGACTCAAAGCCTCTGCGCAACTCTCTTGCCGACCAGATAATCACTCTCAACAACATCAGCATAGTTCTCAGCAACACTGTGAGGAATCTTGGAGTCGCTTTTGACGAAGAACTCTCCTTCAAGGCTTATTTAAACCAAGCAACTAAAATAGCGTATTTCCACTTGCAGAACATTGTTAAAATTAGGAATATCCTTCCTAATAGTGACGCGGAAAAACTGATCCACTCTTTTGTCACCTCAAGGCTCGACTACTGTGACGTTTTGCTGACAGCGTGCCCTAAAACCTTATTGAAGAGCTTCCAGCTCGTTCAGAATACAGCAGCAAGTATATTAACAGGCACCAAAAGGAGGGAGCACATAACTCCGGTGTTAAAATCACTCCACTGGCTTCCTGTGGAGTACAGAATAGTTTATAATCCTTCTTTTAACATACAAAGCCATACATGGCTTGGCTCCTTCTTATTTTCAAAACACATTGGCCCTCATTTATGAAACTTGCGCAGAAAAGGCTGTATATTTTGGGTGTATATTCCAAATACGTAAGAGGCAACGCAGGATTTATGAACGTGTGAGATCCGCCAAGATCTGAGCGTACACATGCTTTTCATAAATGCCGCGATGAAAACTAGCGCATTAATGAAAGTCACGCCTATAAATATTCAGAAACAGCTCATTTCACGGCCCGTTGTTACGACAGGTCAGCATGGAAGTCGGCCAAGAAGACTGTTGGAAGCCTCAAAAAGCCTCAAATTCACGTTTGTTTTTTTTTAAAAAAACGCTATAATATACACACTCATTTTTTCCCTATTGTTTAGACCCACTGCAGCACTCATCTTTCTTCAACTTTAGAAGTGAATAAATAAATAAAATGAATGAATGAATGAATGTTAATATCTTGGCCTCAGCGGTGGCTCTCATCATTAACCCGGTGAGGCATCTGAGCGATCTCTGTGAGAGAGATACGTATGACCACATTTGAGCACTGATGCGGTGGGACCTCTCCTGGCACCTGCTGCGCACTGCCCCAGAGCCACTGCCCGTGAGCCCGTTCCTACAGATAAGTGCGTTGCATCCTGTCTCTGCTACATGTGGACAGGGCAGTGGCTGAGACCGTTTTGAGTAAGCAAGACCATTGCTCATGGGGCTTTATGCACAAAACTAAGGAAAAAAAACATTTGCCAGAGGTGAATGAGGCAAAACATAAATTATGCATAATTTCTCAGCGCAGGGCCTGCTACAGAGTTAGTGAGTAAGTCAAGTGTATTTATATAGCACCTTTTACAGTCCAGGATCACAAAGCGCTTCACATTTAAAAAACATACAGATGAAAATAATACACACACAAGTCAGATTTAAAAACGAAGAAACAGAAGAGGTTCCTCAGCATGAACTGTGATGTATTCAAAGTTTGCGTTTTTCCGTTAGACTTTTTCTGAGTCAGTTTCCTGGGAGAAGCACTATCCTCTCCTCCTTCCGACTTTATCTGTCTACATTATTAGGATTTTGACTGTAGTCTGTTCCTTGCTATTCAATCGTTGTCCCATTGTCTGTTTCATGGCGCGACGACGGGACCTCTGAACCTGGCCTCCTCCATCTACACCTGCGGACTGCCCTGCCCGGCCCCCCTGGGAGTGCTTTAGTTCTTCACCAGACTTGTCCACGTTCTGCGGCCGCTGCGTGGCCCTGGCGCAGGTTCTGCAGCTTAGGTCCTGGATCTATAGCCCGTCCGTCCGTGTGGAGCGGATCCCTCTCTCAATGTGGGTCTCCTCAAAGTTTCTCACTTTGAGTTTTTCCTTGCCGATGCAGGAGGGTCTGTTGGGCAGGTAGTGTCTAACAAGAAGGACTGTGGTGATGGTCCAGGACACTTTAACATTCTACAACATGCATGGACATTCTTTTTTGTGTCTCAACTGTTGATTTTTGGATCTGTGTTGGTTATTTCAATGGTTTTGTTAAGTCCTCTGAGATGACTACTGTTGAGATTGAGGGCTATACAAGAATAAATTGTATTGTATTGCATTGTATTGTAGTTTGACCCATTCAGAGGCTTCGAACAATTAAAAGCAGTCTGGTAAGTCAGTTTGACAAGCAGGTTAGTGCTGTGGTGAAGGCCAGTTTTTTCCATCTGAGGCAGCTTGCAAAAATAAAGTCCTCACTTTCTTGTCACCACTTTGAAATGTTGATTCATGCTTTTGTTACCACGCGGCTGGACTACTGTAACGGTCTGTACACCGGCATTAGCCAGTCCTCGCTCGCACGCCTGCAGCTGGTTCAGAACGCCGCAGCGCGTCTTTTAACTGGCTCACGAAAGCATGATCACATTTCACCTGTTTTGTCTTCCCTTCACTGGCTTCCAATCAAATACAGAATTGATTTTAAAATTCTTTTATTTGTGTTTAAATGCCTCAACGGTCTTGCTCCGAGTTATCTGTCCGACCTGCTCGTGTCATACTCTCCGACACGTTCGCTACGATCGGTGGACCAATCACTGCTTATGGTTCCTCGGACTCACCGCAAACTCAGAGGAGACCGAGCTTTTTCTGTGGTTGGTCCCAAACTGTGGAATGAGCTGCCTCTGTGCATTAGACAGGCTGACTCCCTTCCTGTTTTTAAATCACGCCTTAAGACGCATTTGTTCTCTTTGGCTTTTAACTAGTTTGGAAGTTGGCTTTTACTGTTCAAATCGTCCTCTTATGCCACTGTATATGTGTATATTTGATTGTTTTTTATATTTTTATTTTTGTACGGCACTTTGGTCAACTGTGTTGTTTTTATTAGTGCGTTATAAATAAATTGGATTGGATTGGATTGGTAATGAAAGCGACAGTGTGTTAGGGGGCTTCATCCATCACTACAAATGACTACTTTCAAATTACTTCAAAATGATTTGTTCTAATTTTTTTATTATTTACATTATAATATAATAACAATATCTTCATGTGTGAAGCGAAAACTCACTTGCTCTACTATCCAACCAGCATTAATGAGTGACTAACTTAAAGTGGGTGAAATTGCTTGAGGACATTAAACAACTGTACACCTCTATAGAGCACCATGCCTTAAGTGACAGGTCTCCCCCATGAGCCCAAGAGCAGCCCAGTGCTTCTACCACCTCCATCTGACCTCATACAGAGACAGACAAAAAACACTGTACTGTCGCATCAGTGAAGACACGCTGGAAAGGCAATTATCTTAGAGTTCAATGGGGATGACCAGGCACTTTCACATTTGATGACATGGGTCTGGGTCACAGAGTGGACATTCGTTTGGCTTGGAGAAGAAAAGACAAGACCACCTCCCACCAACAGTTGACCAAAATTTCTCTAATAGGTTGCATTCATGTGACATCACCACATTCCGAAGAGACTGTAGTTTGAGGTTTGTGGTGGAGGGCAGTTGAAATATCCCTTGTGAATTTAAGGTAACATTTAAAAACCATACCTGATTTATTCTTTCATGAAGGTGTCTAGATGTGCTGATGATGTAAAAAAAAAAGACATTAATACAAAATCTTGAGCTTTTGACCATTTTACGACATTGTTCCCACATCAAATTAGTATCCAGAGTTGTATTTAGATACATCCATGCTACTGTCGGGAACTTTTGTTACAAATAAGCTCTTGTCTCCTCTTGTAATAGTTAGTCATCACACTCAGAGCAGTTTCCTGCCTTTATAAACCAAAAGTAGAGCCCATTCATTTAGTTCTGGCATTTTCTCAAGTGAAGCTATGTTATTTTCAATCTCATAGCAGTATTTACATTGCAGCCATTCATTTTCAATTTTGGATTTTAAAACGTAAGATAAACTCCTCTTTGTGGTAGTAGCATAGGGAAGTACTGCTGAATAGTACATTTGTGTAACACGTGCACTATTCAAGTGTTATTCATTTGTGACTTATTTCATTGTACATTTCATTTTTTTTCTACTAATAACTGTCTAATTACAGAATAATTAGTAAATAGTCGCATTATCATTTTTCGTGGCCAATGCTGATGCATAATATTACAAATTATGAACACAAACTATTACATTTAGTATCTTGGACAAAGTGTCAGTCCTTCCAAAGCAGTGGGTGGATGGTTCTTCGTACATTTCTTTATGTATAAATTCTTGCAACAACACACAAGTCTGTAAGCAGCGAACAGTACATATTTTAGCACGTAACCTTCAACTAGGTCAACGCACCAATGGCAGACCTCTGTGGAGGCTGCGGATCTGGGGTTAAATGCGATTTCCGGATCTGAGCGGAGGGGAGAGCTGGAGCTGGACTGCATGTGGGGTCAGCGCTCACAATGTTCTGCATGAGCTCTTTGGCTGTTGCCGTCAGGGAGGTGACCTACAGACAGGAGGATGTGTGAACTCATTTGGAGCGCTGCTTAACTGTGAGCTTGTTAAAAGTTAAAAACAAGCCCCACAGTGCGGCCGACTAAAAATAACAACTACAAAATATGAAGACTAGCAACATTATGAGCATGCATATGAGGTAGAAGACATTCATGACCTTTAAAAGCATTTGCCTGGTGAGAAATTATAAATTATGAGCTATATGACAAATGTGAAGAAAACAAAGAGTCAATTTAGAGCCAGAGAACCTAACATGAACATATTCTGATGAGCTCATTAAGCCTCTACTTTTTTATAATCATTTTGTATATACAAATATATAAGAACAAATATTACACATGTTTTAGCCGTAGAGTTATATAATAGGACTATTTACTTTGTCATTTGTGCAAAGGGGGCGACAGTGGCTCAGTTGGTAGGGCATTGTGCCTGAAGGTTGTGGGTTCAAGCCCACCACAATACCTACTTCATAACTCCCACTGATGTCGGCTGTCGTTGTGTCCTTGGGCAAGACACTTAAGCCCAAGGACACAACGACCTGTGGCCCCCGCTGAAAGATCAAGGCTCCTGTGGACTCACCACCTGCAGGAGAATGAGTGAGGGGCTGGTGCTATGTGCAGCTCTGACTGCCCCCGCCCGACCCGAATTAAGCAAAGGGATGATTGAAGCAAGAGTTTGAATTAATCCTCTGTATCTCTAAAAAATAACCCCCTGGTTTTAAAACAGTTTTGTTTGTCTTTTGACCCCTGTCACATATTGAACAAATTTTTATACAGATAAGTGAAAAAGAAGAGACCACCCTTACTCAGCCAATCAGCCCGAAGCATCAAATAGTGACTCACAAGGCTTATTGTGAGTCACAATGGTCCAGAGTAAAATTCTGAATGCATCATTAGCATTTAAAAAAAAAAGATTGCATTCTTCCAGTGTATTTAAGCTTGATCTAATTCATTCAGTGTAAAACAATGAACACCAGAAAAATTGCAAAGCACAAAAAAACAACTTCAGAGCTATGTAGGACTTGTTGCCGTTTCCAGCGCATTCAAAAACTGACTGAAAACTGCATGCTCTATAGTCTGATTTTTTCACAAAATGACTCTAAATATTGTTAACAAAATTATGTTTTCATAAATATAATTTTCGGGTATTGCTTAAAGCTTTAATCTGAGCTCATTACAAATAAAAGCAGTGACTATTTAATGTGGATTTTCCGATTACATCGCAAAAGTCTAAACTATATAAACTGATCCCTGAAATCCATCTCAGATTATAACATTATCAAACACCAGAATGTGAACCAAGTCTATTGTCACGCCCCTTATAGTATGAAGTGTTCCTCCGAGGACATTTAAAATGGTTTTCTCTCAAGGACATTGGCGAGGCGAGCTCTTAAAGTACAGGTTGTGAGGGTGCAGGAAATTGCGAAGAGCTCGGTTTGTGGCCCAGCTGTTTACAGAGCGCTGCAGAGGCTGTAAATTGTGAAGAGCGTTTGGGCATCGTCTCAAAGCATCACGTCGTGCACTATTTATATTCATTCCTGCCGACAGAGGATGCAGGATTTCTATAGCAACACAAGAGTCCTCAAATGTGGGTGTTTGTATGTTAATAAAGCCATATTGAAAGAACATATGCTTGCTGTGAGATAATGAACAATATTGGTCACTATAGATTTGCATTATTAGTGGAAAGAAGGAACTTGGAAGAAACCTCGGAGAAGTTTGGTGGTTGAACTCAGTCCAAAATGAGGTTCACAGATTATGCAAAATGTATAATTTCTCATTTCACCCATGACTTGGTTGTATGACATTGAGTTATTCAGTCAATCTTCGTCCGATTCCCATTATGGGACTCATGGCACCAGAGCTTTCCCAGTAAATATAGGGAGCTGTCAAGGAATACCAACTGACTGTAAGAAGGTCTCACTATGTCTATATCTTTTAAACTGTGTCAACAAATATTTTAAAAAGAACATTTTTGGACCTCGCCATCAGGTCAGCTATAATATTTTTGCTATTTATTAGGCAAGCCCAAATTAAGGGTTGCTATGCATATGCTATGCCAACTTTGCCAATTTTATCCAGCCAACTTCAGCTCAGCCATCAGTGCTAACAACAAAACCACAGCGAAGTGATGGAGGCATTTTGGGAAAAGAGAGGGACGTAAGCAGGACTCCCTGCATGTGTGTGTCTGTGGATGTGTGCGTTAGGTGTGTGTAGCTCTAGGCACACAGCAGCTGGTGTAGTGCTCGTGAGACCTGCAAGTCTGCGGCAAGACCGAGTCCATTTTTGCGGTTTAGCCCTGTTCTGGATCGAAAGTAGCTTCAGACTTCTATGTTAGGCACTTCTCCTGCACTTGCAGACAGCACATAATCGTTACAGATAGCTTTCTGCTTTCTACCACTAAGAAAGAAATGGATAGGTGTATACATTGAAAAAAAAGCATTTGATACAATTAATCATAATGATTTCTTATATAATTAGAAAAATATGTAATCAAGTTGTCTCCTCTAAATGAAGGAAAAACAAACAAATATGAACATAAATACACAAATAAATGTATTTGTTACATTAATTTGTGTATTTATGTTTGTACTAATATTGAGAGAAATTGGCTCTGCCTATGTTTTAAGCTATTTTATGGGGATCACACACTCTTTGCTGGTATATGAACGTTATGAGTTGCTAAATTTCAAAGCAATAGTGGACAATAGTGCGAAGTACAGCTTTGATGGCACAAACAAGTCGCGTCCCTCTTACACATGTCCCGGATTACCGACTCAGTGTTCAGGCCCTGCTGCCCAAGAAACGCAGTCCTGAAGTCCTGGCTTAGCTGTTGAAGTATCCAGCAAATATTCCACGGGACTATGAGGCCTGTTGCCGCCGCTTCCTCACTCGACGTCAGCTGGCTCCTCTCACCGTCACTTGGCTGCAGCCTGTCTGTGGACCACAAGATTATCCCCGGACCGTGCGCCGTGGCCTGTCTCCTCGTCACCGGGGATTGGGAGGCGTAGACGCCGCAAATCTTCCTTGATAAGGGCCACTCCGGGGGCTGTCGCGCTCTAGGCAAGGCTGAAATGTGTAATTTTGAATGCAAGATCCTTGGTAAACAAGACCTTCATCCTCCACTAGTTCTTCACGACGCACGCGCTGAATGTGGACTCGGGCAGGTGAGTCAGCCCCTTTTTCTGAGTTGATTCCGCCGGGCTGTGCTTACATTAATACTCCGAGATCCACTGGACGCGGAGGTGGCATTGTGTCAATTTTTAAGAACAGCGTGAGTTACAAGCCGCTGACTACAGTCTTCTTCGCCTCCTTTGAAATGAGCTGCTTTGAACTGGGGCAAAATGAGCCTGTGTTTTGCGCGATGGTCTACAGACCACCAAAGTATAAGCAGGACTTCCTCAATGACTTTGCAGAATGTGGCCCCCATACTGACGAATTATGATAGGGTTTTATATAGTTTAACCCTTGTATTATGTTAAGGGTCAATTTGACCCATTTCAGTTTTTGTGTTGATCAAAGTACTGGTTATCCTTTCTTTTTCTTGCTGAAATTTGGTGACTTTTCCTCATCTAGGGTCATGAACTGGTGTGTAAAATCTGGACAATTTGATGTGTAGTGGAATGCCTGTGCAGAGTTTGTATACAAATATGATGTTGCGGGTCATTTTGACCCAGACGCTTTAATGTGAGTAAATAGTTGTTCAAATCCAAAAAAACATGTCTCTTTGACATTGTATTTTGATTGCCTCTGAGACCCAGAGCCAGGTGTGTGAAGAGAGAGAACTTTCTCACACTTGTCCTTGTCACTGTTCTCATGTCATCTCTTTTTCCTAACGTACATCGTACTGGCAACTCAATATATCCGTCGCATATGAGTTGCTGCCTTGCACACATCGACAATCTGGCGAAAACAGGCAACTCCTGTAGCAGACCAGTCTCGGGAATAACAGCGCGTACATCGACAGCAACTGGCCTCAACTACAGTGTGTTTTCTGACATAAACTGTAGAGGTCGTGCAATACACGCAATACACACATGTTGTTGGCGCACATCGGTGATATCTCCGGATCTGAGTACGACTAGTTGCCGAAAATTAGAACACGGGCAACTAACTGAATCTGGAGATCGACAGTTTATCTCCAGTTGTAAGAGCGCGCACATCGACCGATTTCAACTGATCATCTCCATCATCTACTCTCAGTCGCCAAAAGCCGCCTTCAACTAGTTGTCTCCAGTTACTCTGTCGATGTGTGCTAGGCTTTAGACAAACTCACCAAAAATGAGCTCCAGAAGGATGACGACATCTGAGGAGGCTTTATCACAGATTTTTTACTGGGATAATGATGTAGAGGAAGAGATTTCAGAAACAGAGGATTTTTCAGAGATAGAGGACAATGTTATTGCTGATCCAGATTGTCAATTTTCCTACGATAAGGAGGATTCAGAGGACGAATCTTTGGTCAAGGAAAGAGGAAGGGAGGAAGGAAGGAAGGAAAGAAGGGAGAAAGGAAGGAAGGAAGAAAGAGAAAAGAAGATGAGCAGAGAGAAGGAAAACAGGATGAGAAAAAGGAAGGAGAAAGCATGGCAGGAGGAAAGAATTGTCATTTTGACCCGAGAGGAGAACAAGAGGATTAGACTAAATATTTCTTAAATATAGCGTTGGAATTAAAAATGTATTGTTTGTCACTTTTCTAAATATTTATATAACCTAAAATAAAGTTGTTATTGGTTTAACCTATTTTCTTGACTGTTTTGAGTGCATTTACACAGTAAGGGTCAAAATGACCCGCAACATAATCAATGTCATTTTTTTTCAACATAATACAAGGGTTAACCTGCATATGTGTTGCCCGTCTATGCCTATGGCTAGGGATTTTATTGAGCTCATTGATGGTTTTTGTTTTGTGCAACATAGACACAGACCCACTCAGTTACATTGACATACGTTGGATTCAGTTATGTTGTGTTATCTGTCTATTCACGGGTCTGGTCCGGTGCGTTACTGCCGTGCCCTGAAACCTGATAGAGCGGCATCGTTCTGTCCTCTTTTTATTGATAATGTGCAGTCTGCTTTGGGGGACCCTTCCCTTCAGGACACAGAGGAGTTGAAAAACTCATTCTTAAACACATTTTCCACTGTCCTGGACTCCGCTGAGAGCCTCCCATCCCAAAGATAATCCTGTGCCGTGGATAAACACCACCACTCGTGAGGCTTGTCACAGGTGCGGAGAGTAAGTGGAAGAAAGACCAGTTACATGTGTCTTATGATATTTTAAATGACAGCTGGAAAACGCATCAGAAAATAGTGAAAGAAGAGCAGGTGAAATATTTTTCGGATTTGGTATCGAGTAATGCAAATAATTTACATATTTTATTCCAAACAATTGGATCTGTTTTAAACCTGTCCAAATACACTATTTTAGAATGCACTGTTGAAAGATGTGAGGATTACCCATCCTTCTTCAGTGGAAATTTTGCTTTAATCAGGGCAAATTTAGTGTTCCATACCTGTAGTTTGTTCATGAACACCTGTGGCTCAGCAGTTTTTCCATTGTTTATAATAATAATAATGATAATGCATTGGTTTTATATAGCGCTTTTTTGGACACTCAAAGACGCTTCACATGTGTCAACAGACCCTGTTCCTCCAAAGTTGTTTAAGGAGGTGTGGAGAACAATTGGCCTAAGTGTGTGTCCAGTCATTAATAGTAGTTTGCTTTCTGGAATTGTGCCCTCATTTTGTAAGCAAGCTGTGATTGAACTGCTCCTTAAGAAGCAGAGTCCTGCACTGTACAGAGTCAGCTCTTTTAAAGGTTTTTAATGACCTTCTTTTAATGACAGACGGTGGAAATTCTGCCATTTTAGCGCTTAGAGACCTGACTGCAGCTTTTGATACAGTGGACCATGCAACTCTTTCAAACCGCCTGAACGACTGTGTGGGTGTCAGAGGGACTGCATTAGACTGGTTCAGGTCGTACCTGTCTATACTCTGTGGAGTTCCCCAGGGGTCAATTATTGGCCCATTTTTGTTTTCTTTATATCTTCTCCCGCTGGGGCCATTTTTAGTAAACATGGGCTCTCTTTTCTCTTTCATGCAGATGACTGCCAGATCTATATGCTCATTTCTAAACAAAAACAGGGCCCTCTGACACCCCTGCTGGACTGCCTTGGTGACGTCAAGGCTTGGTTGGCTCAGAATTTCTTGTGTTTGAATGAGGGGAAAACTGAAATAGTTTTGTTTGGGCCCACGGATCCCTTATTGGACCTGGGTGGGTAACGCTTTATATTAAGGTGTGCTTGTTAAGTATTAATAAGGTATTAATAGACATTAGCAACATGCTTATAGACTGCTTATATGTACTTATAAACATATTAATAAGCTGCTCATTTCACTATTCTCTAAATGATGTTGTTCTAGTTATATGCTTTTAAGCATTTAATAAGTAATTAGTAAGATACTTATTAAAGGAGGAATATGTTTATAAATATATGAATAAGCTGCTTGTTAAACTATTATTGATACCATGTTATAGGCCACTAACAATATTCCTATAAAGATATTAATAAGCTGCTTATTAATAGGCAATAGTGGTAATAGGCCACTAAAAATATGCGTTAATAAACTGCTTATTACACTATTTTGCAGTACCCTAATCTAAAGCGAGGAGCATTTTTGTTAATGCAGAAAAAAACACAACAATGATCTAAGATGTTTTTATTTATTCAAACAGCAACAATTAAAGTCTAAATGAAAAAAAAAATCAAAATTAAGTTTGTGCCAAAAGTTTGTTAGTAACTTCAAGGAGCCATGTTGCCCCCACTCATGCTCCGACCTGCTCTGTTCATGAATTTGGCTTTGGCAAAACAGTCAATCAACTGACTTCACGAGCCTGAGAGATTAGCGGAACTCGCCTATGTTTGGGCATCGTCTGGTCCTCCCTGTTCTGCGCAGTGGACGAGCTCCCATGATGCTTTGCGCCAAATACGCTTGCGTGGCTGTCATGCACGTGCACAGAGGGGCCGTGTTCTGACCAATCAGAGCTGCTGATCAGAGCGAGAGTTAGAGCGGGAGTTTGAGCCAGACGAGTAGAGTTTGTGGCAGTAAAATGTGGATTTAAAGGACAACTCACCCTCAAATCCACTTTTTTTTGCTCATAAACGGTATAAATGAGTGTCCAATAGTGTTGTCTACATATCCTGGTCATAATTTTGTCACTTTGGTGCAAATTAGTTGAAAGTTAAACTTTCTGCCTAAAACCATCTGTGAGGCGCCATCTGCTGGCGACCTGTATTACTACATTTGAATTGTGAATCTGGCGCCTGAGACCTGACGTCAGCAGCCCCCCGCCCAGAGCTATACCCTAACCCTAACCCATTCTATTTATCATGAAATAAAGAGTATTTTTCATTTTATTTATGCCATAAATTGGCATATTGTATATTTCTGACCAATATATCAATAATCGTCATATCGTGATAAAATCGTTATCGTAATCTTTATCGTGAGCTTTGTTTCGTGTATCGTATCGTATCGTGAGGTACCCTTAGGTTCCCACCCCTGTCCGCTAATCTCTCAGGCTCGTGAAGTCAGTTGATTGACTGTTTTGCCAAAGCCAAATTCATGAACAGAGCAGGTCGGAGCATGAGTGGGTTCATCATGGCTCCTTGAAGTTACTAACAAACTTTTGGCACAAACTTCATTTTGATATTTTTTTTCATTTAGACTTTAATTGTTGCTGTTTGAATAAATAAAAACATCTTAGATCATTGTTGTGTTTATTTCTACATTAACAAAAATGCTCCTCGCTTTAGATTAGGGTACTGCAAAATAGTGTAATAAGCAGTTTATTAACGCATATTTTTAGTGGCCTATTACCACTATTGCCTATTAATAAGCAGCGTATTAATATCTTTATAGGCATATTGTTAGTGGCCTATTAACATGGTATCGATAATAGTTTAATAAGCAGCTTATTCATATATTTATAAACATATTCCTCCTTTTAATAAGTATCTTACTAATTACTTATTAAATTCTTAAAAGCATATAACTAGAACATCATTTAGAAAATAGTGAAATGAGCAGCTTATTAATATGTTTATAAGTACATATAAGCAATCTATAAGCATGATGCTAATGTCTATTAATACCTTATTAATACTTAACAAGCACACCTTAATATAAAGCGTTACCCCTGGGTGCCCTCAGGGATAAGGTTCATCCCTTTGCCACAAACCTTAGCATCACCATGGACAGTGATTTAAACCTGGACAAGCAGATCAGCACAGTCGTTAAATCAGGCTTTTATTATCTTTGTCTTTTATCTAAGGTAAAACCTTTTTTATCTTTTAAACATTTTGAACAAGTTGTGCACGCTTTTATTTCTTCACGTCTGGACTACTGTAATGCACTTTACACTGGGATTTCACAGAAGGCACTTTCACGTTTACAGTTAGTCCAGAACTTCGCGGCACGGCTTTTAACAGGAACCAAAAAACGTGAGCAGATTTCTCCGGGTTTAGCTTCTTTGCACTGGCTTCCTGTTAATTTTAGAATTGATTTTAAGATGTTATTGTTTGTTTTTAAAGCTTTGAAAGGACTGGTCCCTCCTTACATCTCGGACCTCATCCAAATGTATCACCCGCCCCGCGCGCTGAGGTCCGACGGACAGCTCCAGTTCGTGCATGGTGCTTAAGACCAGACTTAAAACCCGGGGGGACAGGGCCTTCTCTGTTACACACATGTGGAACGGAGCTTTGGGCCAAGAGCCAACTTTTGGACCATCCTGTTCGTTTTCAAGAGGTCTGCCAATGCTATATGTTAGCATTGGCTAATTCTTATTCCGGATCCACCCCTATCGGCCCCGGGTGGTATTGCAAGCATGTCAGCGCACGTCATTTTGGCCACTTTTGAGTCGGGACCCTCCCCCACTGGGCTGGACCAAAGCTCTGGAACGCTCTGCCCCCCCCATGTCAAAATAGCTCCCTCGTTGGAATGTTTTAAGTCTTGTCTTAAGACGTAATTTTACTCTCTGGCTTTTAACACCACGTGAGTTCCGTGGTCCTCTTTTTATTAGTTTTGTTTTATTTGTTTCATTGTTTTTGTTCTTATTTTTTTAAACTAGTATTTTATCGTTTTTATCACATGTTTATAGTTAACTGGTATTTTATTGTTTTTATTACATTTGTATTGTTTTTACTATGTGCATATTTAAATGTGTTGAGTTTATCTCTGTGCAGCACTTTGGAAACTTGTTTTATAAAATGTGCTATATAAAAAAAGTGGATTGGATTGGACAGACAATCTACAACTAATACTACTCACTTATCTATTCTTATTGAGCTTCTGTGCTGAGGTCTGGGGAAAAAATAATCAAACCAAGATACAACCTGTAACAATCTTACAAAAATGGGCCGTTAGAATTATCCATGTGGTGGTCAGGGTGCACAAAAACATGTTTTTTTCTAAGTGTTTTGAGTGTTGCAGAAACAAAATTATTTTAAAAGCCGGGAGCCAAAAGGTCAATTAGTATTTGTATTCTCAAACATATTGGTAAAAAATATTCCAAAATTATGAAACTTTCAAAACTTTACAGGTTATAATTTGCCACAATATTACAATGATGGTTCATGAGAGGGTTTTAAACGAATATGCAGCTAAAGCAGACATTCAGACTGGTTATCTCTGAGCCCTCGAGTACACAGCTGCATGTGCGATCACCTTCAGCTGCAGTCACACACCTGCACTGATCACACACTTCACAGCTGCATTTAAACAGTGTCTCAGTTCCTGCAGCAACCCGCCTCCTCTAGTTTGTACATAGAGATTATATTTTTGTTTTTAAAGAATCGAGTGTTGTTATACTTAATGTTTATAGCTCATTCTTACTGTTCTGTAACTTTTGATACACCACTGAACTATCCCCACTGTGGGACAAATAAAGGATCTCTTAATTTTATTGTAATAAAATTGTAATTCTTACTTCATACCAGCAGCCTGTCCCATAACAGATGATACAGAAGGACAAGTGGGAGAAGATGAGAGCATGCTTAATGTTCTTGGCTGCTTCAATGGATAGACAAGGTTGAATATATCTGTACAAGGTGGATAAGGCACGGTGGTGCAGTGGTTCGAAATCGTGCTTGACAGCAAGATGGTTTTTTAACAATACATCGAGAGTAACTACTTACCCTAAGTTACCCTAAGGCTGATCTGGTGTTTATTTAGTGCACAGCTCTTCCATCCAAATAAATGAATACATTTTATCAGATAAGATTGCTTCATTCTTGGTGCAATTTCCAAACGCTTAAAAAAGTGCAACATTATACATGCATATCCATAAGTGTTATAGTAAATGTTTTTTTTCATATTTTAGAATATGAAATGCTAAATAAAAAACATTTAGAATTATGTTTAGAAACAGCTAAAATAAATTAAAGTAATGGATAGAATGTGTCTTTTGAATTGCCATCAAATATCCATCACTCATTAACAAAATATACCACACTAACCTCCGAATGAAATTTTGACGTGTGTTTTGAAAGCGAACTCCAAGGTCAGAGGGAGAGGAAAAAAAGAACGGTCACCCTTTTCACACCAGCTAATTATCCTTCGCCATCTTTTATTGGATCTGACACTTTGAAGGGCTTTCCGTCGGCCCATCCCTCATTTTTAATAGCATTGACTTCTCGCTGATCATATCGAGCCTTGCGTTCTCAAAAAGACCCTGCCTGCCATGAGCCGTTCCAGTTCAGCCCATCTCACTTTCTCCTTTCACACCCTGACCTGCTTTTATCCTCGTCCAAATCGCTCCAGAAAAAAAAAAAAGATGGCAGAACGGCCACTGTATTGTCAAAGGGCGGCCTGGACCGGCAAAGGGATTGATCCCTGTACAATAAACAAAGCCTGGATGTCCCTCGAGTTTCGAGGAATTATGAAGTGCAAGAAGAGGCAGGTTTTGGTGGACTGAGTGTGAAAGGCAAAATGTGTTTGTTTAAAGAGAAAAAGGAGTCTCTGCCTGTCATACAAGTTCTTTCAGATTGAGTTTTGAACAAAGCTTTTACAGGGATTTCACTAGAACGTATTTCATTTTTAAAATAAAGAATATTTTTGACCACGTATAGCATCACAAATATTTTGTAAGAACCATATATTTACTAGAGTCCCAATCATTTGCAAAAACCACCACTAAGATTAGCTAAAGGGGGGTGAGAATGGGTTGATATAACTGGGGCTGGAAATATTGTCTCTCTCTCCAGAATTCAAAAAGTATATGACAATTACTGTAATGCATCATATCTCACTTTTGGAGTCAAAGCTGCACCAACTTCACTACTCAAAAGTTATTAGTTTTTGAGTTCATGCTAGAGTCTATGCGCTGCTCTGTTCAAATTAAACTAAAATAAATATAAAGAGGCATAAAAAGAGAATAAATAGATACGAAAGTGTTATTGTATTTATTTGTCGGGCACAGTATCACGGGTACGATGGTGTTAACATCAAAATTTACATAAAATAACACAAAAAAGAACCTCCCATAAAAAACTGACTAGTGACTTAATCCTTGACAAAAAGGAATTGCATTTTTACAAAGAAAAGACGGGGACAAGTACGGACAAAACTCAGATGGAATGAAGCAGGACTGGAGCCGATCACCCCTTGTTGTGCGGTGCCGAGATAAGTGTATCATATTCATTCATTTTGCTAATATAACTTTTTTTTTATCTTTGTTTTGGGCGTGTTGTACCTGTATGCTCGCAGTCAACATCCTCCTTGTCACGAACAGCGTCTATGCAACACTCTGACTTCTGATTACTCTCGGCGCCTTTCCAAATGAACGGACAGTACTTGCAACTGCCGCCATCTTGAATTGCCTCGTTCCCCCCACGTGTTCCAAAGATGACTACACACTGCAAACTATTAAGTAGGAATTTATAATATTGAAGTTGTTTTGAGTCTGGATCAGCGTCTGTGCGACTCCAGATGATAATCCAGCTGTATTCCTCTTTTAACGTGTTTCTGCTGCAGTTTTAACAACAGCTCCATGTTGTTGCTTCTTTTGCATATTTTTCCCAAACCACCTCTGCACGAGCCGATAAGCAACCAAATTAAAACTTGGCTTCCAAACTTTTTTGTTCCATTAATAATACATGATGATCTCACCATAAAATCCTATAAATCATGTCAACTTATTAGAAGACATGTTATCTTTGAGTGACCATTTCACATTTTGGGTTACTTTAAAATGACCTTTAAAAATGACCGCTTACATTATGAGGTCTTAATAAATTACTATTTTGAACGTTTAACCTCTAATCCAAACCCAACGAAACAACTTTGACATTAATCCTGGATGAATTATTTATTTGGTGGTATTAGATCATTCCACACATACAACATTACAGCATGAAGAGAATTATTCTTAAAGATCCACAAGCCTCCTCAGTGTACCAATGCACACAACCCTTGATAATGCTGCATGCAACAAAAATTCAAATTCAAATAAGCTAATGAGAGAACTTATATAAGTCCCACAGTGGGGACATTTCAGTGTTGCATCACAAGTTAAAGAACAGTAGGAATGAGGTGAATCATTGTATATTGCATAAGTGAATATTAAGTATAGCACAACTCTATACTTTGAAATGAAATAAAATCTCTAGGTTTAGCTAAGTATAAGTATAAAAGTATCCAATACTTCATCCTCTAGTGCAAGAAATGTATATTTATATACAGATCAATAATATACTGTTAAAAATAGTAATAAGCTTTGAGGTTGCAAATGTTCATTGTGAAGTAACTACTGTACATGTCAGCAGTATGTGGAGAAAGGGCAGGCTCCTTTTGTGGCACCGGCACCTGCCACAGCTGATCAGTGGCATGTACACAACAAGTGGCGTTTAAAACGGCATGTGGGGAATAAATGGCGTGTAAAGCGGCATGTGGACAACAAGTGGCGTTTAAAGCGGCATGTGGGGAATAAATGGCGTGTAAAGCGGCATGTGGACAACAAGTGGCGTTTAAAACGGCATGTGGGGAACAAATGCCGTTTAATACGGCATGTGGGCAACAAATGGCGTTTAAAACGGCATGTGGACAATAAATGGCGTTTAAAACGGCATGTGGGGAATAAATAGCGTGTAAAACAAATACAGTTGAAAGCAGCCTGTACAAAAGACAACAAGCAGCATTACTAGAGCTAGTGGTCCAGTGGCTCAGATGGAAAAGCACAGGCCTACGTTGTTGATGGTTGCTAGTTCAAATCCCCAGTGACTACCAATGACATTTGATGATGTTGGGTCCTTGGGCATAACACTTCATGGAGAATGTCAGAAGTGCCATAAGTTGTTTGAAAAATGAAGTTTGAGTTATAATAAATTAAATTTAAAATTTGTTGAAAGATTTAATTTCATGTAATATATGTGGTTTAGATTCTGAAGAACTGTATATTCCTGTGGCGCACTTGGTTTATAACTGTCTCTCATACGGAAGATACCTGATTCAATTCCAGGTCTGGTCTTTATTTATTTTTTGTCAGATTAAATACAAATTGAATATGTATGAATATATATTTCATACATATGGTTATGTGTTGTTCCAATAGTAATCTTGCATTAGGATTAATATTGCATCATCGTTAGGGTAAAACTAAATGATGTGTAAAACACTCAAGACACAATTTTACTTAAAACCACCTGGTGAGTGGTATAGTTGGTGTGTGTCTGCCAATCATGCAAGAGTTCGCAGATTCAAATCCAGCCAAGATCAAAAACTTTTTTATGACGGTTATTTCTTTATACATATATATATATATCTATAAATATCTATATATATCTTTATATATATATATAAAAACTGTATATATATATATATATATAAACTGCCATTAAAAAAAAAAAAACGGTACTTTGATTCGATCTGCC
Source organism: Knipowitschia caucasica (assembly GCA_964034765.1). Lineage (NCBI taxonomy): Eukaryota > Metazoa > Chordata > Actinopteri > Gobiiformes > Gobiidae > Knipowitschia > Knipowitschia caucasica. Next base: position 31,174,722 of record OZ035823.1, read on the forward strand.
AATCTCACGCACTATAGACGAATGTTTAATGACTGCGCCACTTATTTTGTCTTTTGGCAAAGAAAAAACCGAAAGATTCTATTGTTGTTTTAGGACATTTCATCAAGAATGGAGTGATGGATTGAAAAACACAAGCAGAAAGTTGTGTAATTGGAACATGAGGTTTCATCTCTATATTGTTAAAATCTTCATTTCTGTTCTTGGACCGTTTGAGCTGTGTCTTATACTTTGCATTCTTTAAAAAAAAATATATGTGTTAATGCTCTTTCTTATTGTTCCATGTTTCTGATGTGGTTTTATTAAAGAAGAGAGAGAAATAAAATGTTTTTTTCTTTTGTTTTATTTATATATTTATATATAAATATAAATATATATATTTATATATATATGACCTGTCCTGGATTTGAACCAGGTATCTTCCGCATGAGAGGCAGTTATAAACCATGTGCGCCACTGGATTACGCAGGTCATGTGGAATTTAAACTATATATAATACATGAAATTAAGTCTTTCAACAAATTTATGCAATATCATATATTACTCAAACAACATTTTTCAAACAATTTATGGCACTTCTGACATTCTTCATGAAGTGTAGAATGTCCCAACATCAGCAAATGTCATTGGTAGTCACTGGGGATTTGAACTAGCAACCATCAACACCGTAGACCTGTGCTTTTCCATCTGAGCCACTGGACCACTAGCTCTAGTAATGCTGCTTGTTGTCTTTTGTACAGGCTGCTTTCAACTGTATTTGTTCCCCACATGCCGTTTTAAACGCCACTTGTTGTCCACATGCCGCTTTACACGCCACTTGTAGTCCACATGCCGCTTTACACGCCATTTATTCCCCACATGCCGTTTTAAACGCCACTTGTTGTCCACATGCCGTTTTAAACGCCACTTGTAGTCCACATGCCGCTTTACACGCCATTTATTCCCCACATGCCGTTTTAAACACCATTTGTTGTCCACATGCCGCTTTACACGCCATTTATTCCCCACATGCCGTTGAATACGGCATTTATTGCCCACATGCCGCTTTACACGCCATTTATTCCCCACATGCCGTTTTAAACGCCACTTGTTGTCCACATGCCGCTTTACACGCCATTCATTCCCCACATGCCGTTGTAAACGCCATTTATTGCCCACATGCCGCTTTACACGCCATTTATTCCCCACATGCCGTTTTAAACGCCATTTGTTGTGTACATGCCACTAATCAGCTGTGGCAGGTGCCGGTGCCACAAAAGGAGCCTGCCCTTACTGGAGAATGTGACTACTGTACATGTTAGCAGCATGTGATACTACTGTACATGTTAGCAGCATGTGATACTGTACATGTTAGCAGCATGTGATACTACTGTACATGTTAGCAGCATGTGATACTACTGTACATGTTAGCAGCATGTGATACTGTACATGTTAGCAGCATGTGATACTACTGTACATGTTAGCAGCATGTGATACTGTACATGTTAGCAGCATGTGATACTACTGTACATGTTAGCAGCATGTGATACTACTGTACATGTTAGCAGCATGTGATACTGTACATGTTAGCAGCATGTGATACTACTGTACATGTTAGCAGCATGTGATACTACTGTACACGTTAGCAGCATGTGATAACATTGTACATGTTAGCAGCATGTGATACTACTGTACACGTTAGCAGCATGTGATAACATTGTACATGCTAGCAGCCTGTGACTACTGTACATGTTAGTAGCGAGTGACACTAATTAACTTTTTTGCAGCATGAGAGTAGGAGCTAAAGTGAGAAAAGTTTAAGTTGGAAAGAACAAGAGCAGTGAAACTTGCAGCTGGCTCCCTCCTGTGCTGAGCTGTTATGTTTATCAATGTCAACCCTTCAGATGTTTTTTTAGAGATGAGCTCTGAAACTTTACAACAAAAAGAGGACGAGTAAAATAAAAAACAAATGAATAAAAGAAAATATGCGCGAGTGGTATTTTGAGTCTCACTGGACCACATTTCCCAGCTTTTCACATGAAGTGTTCTTAGTGCTTGTGCATGACAGAGACTTTATTAGAAGTGAGTGCAGCCTTCCCATGATGCCACAGTCACACGCTGTAAAGTGACCCGTTCTGCCGCAAACCTCTCTTGCATCTTCGGAATGATACATTCTTGAGGGTGTCTACTACAGTTGACTTTGTGCCTACTCCACAATGGAAACTCGACCAGCAAACATAAGACCCGCACTGTTTCGGCAAGTTGTTATTGAACACAAGCAAAAGTCATGGATAGACATTTTTCTACTGCAAAACATATCAAGAGAAAGCTTGAGCTCAGAGTAGTTTCTTCAGTGTAAAAGCTAAAAGGAGACCTTCTTGACATTCTTGTATCTTGCTTTGTGTCAATAAAGCATGTTTTTTTGTAAATAATCTTGTTCGCTTTATCTGTGCATTTACATTTGATTTATTTGTGATCCAATTTAACTTTATTGTTCAGAAAGTATGTTTTAAAAGGGGGAAAAAAACTGAAAAATGTCCTGCAAAATCAAGCACTTGATTTTGGGGTACTATAAATGTCTGTGAAATCCTGGAATAACTGAAATTATGATTTTAGTTGCCTTGGTTATTTTCATACTTCCTTACACCTAAGCTGAGCCGGGTCGTAATAACGGCTTATTAACCGAGTGCGAGGTCTGTATGGAGAAATATCAGACGGTCTGTGCCTTAATGTACAGACCGAGCCGAGATGGGAAAATATCAGACCGGTAATCAGCCAATCAGAGCGTGCGTACGGTCCAAGTCATATAAAAATGGTTACTGACCCATATGTGACCCATTCTGTTAGTCCCTTTTATACATTTTTCTACATGTACATTGCGGGGGAAGGCTGTTATAAAGAATTTGTGTCAAATGTTATTGTCCCCAAAATACATCATATTGTAAGAATACCAACAATTGTGGAATTCAGATTGTCGTTTTCGGCTGTACTTCAAACAATGTCAATTGTCACATCTGTAGTGGTCACAAAGGGACCCTTGAGTGTGGCGTTTTTAATATAAAAGTCCTTTCCGAGCAATTACACGGAAACCTCTTAATGCAGACAAATCTAAGCATTCGTTTTTCTTATGTCTGTATCCGTAGCAACTGAGGGGAGCGTTTTTTATAGCCCTGTCAGTGCACACTTCACCGAGATTGCCCATGCATTATTGTGGGCTGTTCCATTCCAAGTACAGTTTGATGGATGGGGCCCGGTTTGAACCCCCCTGCACCACAATGCCAAATTGCCGCTATCTGCTGATGTGTTTGAGAAATAACATTCTCCATCTCGGCCTGTCGAGACGCCAGCCTGTTTGGCCTGCTGGCAAAGTATTAAATGGTATATTGATAATTGAAATCTGTGCGGCCCCGGCAATGACTTTCTGCTGACTGGGGTCTTTTTGGCAGATGTTGTCTATTACTCATGTGTGATTGGGGATAGGAGAGGTGTGAAGGTGGGGGTCAATCAGATAGGCCTGGTAAAGAGGGTGTTTGTGTTGTATACAGGGTCCTTATGTCAAGATCCCAAACAAGCTACATTCATCTGCAGCTGTACAGTGAAAATCAAAAAGTAGATCTCTCATTAAAGATCGTGAATTCCAACTGGAGTGAAAAAATAATTTGCGATTGGAGAGAGAAGTGTATATACCATTTTTGTTTTTTAGAGCAGCCGTCCTCCTGTGGACTCACCACCTGCAGGAGGATCAGTGAGGGGCTGATGCTCTGTCTACTGGGTGCAGCTCTGACTGCCACCCCCCCGAACCCGAAATGGATTGAGGGGATTCAAATGGATGGATGGCATTAATCTACAATTTTAAATGCATCAATTCATTATTTTGTTGAAATGTGGCAAAGTGATCAATTGTATAATGCATATTAACATATTTTATCTGCAGACTTTGAAACCAAGTCTCACCTACAATCCTAAATAGAACCAAACTGTTTTGAGAGTTAGAAACTATCACTAGTTTCCACAAGCATTTTTGTCTATATACATTCACATCCACAAAAGAATACAAATTGAAGTAAGTGTGTAAATATACATTAGGCATAATCCACAAGGAAATGTACAGTGATGTGGTCGGAAGACACAAAAGTATATATACTCGGATACAGTGAAAGATGATTTATACTGCTGCCGTAGAGGAAGCACGCTGCCTTTATATTAAATCCTGTTATACAAGGAAAAAAGTGCAAAAAGTGAATTGGTTGGTTAAATTTGCTTTTGCTTTTAGACCCAGTTGAAATGTTGTTCTGTTGCCAAATGTACTTATGTACATGTGTGTGCTGTTAACTCCTCTTCATCTTGCACCTCAATGTAGACAGAAACACTTTCCTCTTTGTAAACTGCACTATTTTTTGGTGTGACTGGTGTATTTCCGTCTTTCCGTGATGTCTTTCCGTTGCCATGGCTCCTTTTCCGTGCAAGATTAAAGAGGTTTGCTGTGCTGTTATTATTTATCGTATCTTTATCTTTGAATAAAATGTAATTGTTCTGAGATTCACTTCTTAATACAGTATATGGCTCCATCTGACAACAGTATTGTTATTATCATTTTTGGTTAAGAAGGATATATATATATTCAGAGACAGTGTGAGAATGTTGGGATTAACATATGGTTCAATATGTAGATGGATGGATCGATGGAGAGATGATAGGATAGTTTCTTGACCTTCGTTGTTATTTCTATTAAAAGGAGAGTTGAATTCATTGTTATATTATGTTTGTCTTGCACATTACATTATGTGTTTGCATCGGAGAAACTGGAACATTTCCATTTTGGTAAAAGCCCTATTGAGAGGTAATAGACCATTTTATCTTTGATTCCAACGGACATCACAAGTGCATGTTTCCACCTGCGGGACTTTGCTGAAATAGAAACAGAGCGTTGTGTTGACAGTAACCAATGTCACCTAATCTCCCCTGAAGGACATGCATCAAAGATCAATTTATTTTCCTAAATGCTATTCATATATCCATCTCCTCCAGGCGTCCAGGGACACAGCATATCAGAGAGTCAAATCGAACACAGCAAGAAACGGACAATGGCTACTAAAAGAGGAAAGAGACGACAAATGAGCTCAAGGAAAACAATGTATTTGAGTGAATATCTTTATGAAGAACGATAGAGAAAATTTAATATTGGATCGTCACGTTTACTATGTAACGAAACAAAGGAAATGGAAGCTTAAAGGAGACAAATTATGTTCCCCCATCAATCCCTCAACATGTAACTCCGCCTCATCTGTCTAAAGGCTCCTGTGTCAGTCCTTTAATATTATTATGTCATTGTAACACTATGGCATCACAGTTTTCAGACTTTTTTTTTTTTAAATCTATTTATTTATTTATTTAACAAAAAAATAAAACTAAAATAAAACACCATTTGATACAGATTCCAAAACATAAATTACTATGTACAACATAGTAGTGCAGAATATATTGGTGGGGAGGGAAAGGGGGGGAGTGAGGGGGGCATTTTTTAGGCATCCAGAGCAATGAACAAAGAAAATACTTAATAAAAATAAAATAAAGTACAAAAGAACAAGCTAAAAAAACAAAAAAAGTACTGTCATGGAAATATGCAGGTGCTAATGTGTAAGTGTGGGTGTTAATGTAGGTGTTAATGTATTTGTATGTTTGTGTATATGTATGTAAGAATATATGATTATGTATGTGTGAAAAAGAATAGAAAACCAAACAATAATAATAAATAAAACGAAAATAATGAATGTTGCCACCTGCTGTCTCCACAGATCACAGTCTAGTATTTTGGCTGTGTTTATGTGATCACATTTTTTTGTATGTGTTTAATTATTATTATTATTATTTGTGTCTGTGTGTGTGTATTTTGTGTCTCACATAGTGCATTCAAAACATAAAAGGATTTTTTTTTTGTCCTGCTACTGTTGAGGTCTCCACCTTTTCTACATTTTAAAATAAAAGTAGTACCCCTCATTTCTCAGTCAAGAAACAGAACAGTAGGAAAGAGGAGCACACGGCTCAAGATAAGTGAACAATAGCTATACTAATTAAAATAAAACAAAATCTCTAACTCTAGCATCAAAAATAAGTATAAAACCTAAATCTTGAAAATAATAATAAAAAGAGGTGTAAAAGTTTAACATTTGGCAAAATAAGAGGCAAGTATAAAGAACTGTGTATTCTAGTGCAAGCAAAGTGTATATGTTAGCATATGTACATTAGCAGCAGTATGTTTACATCTGTACTTTAGCTCTGGGACACAGGGACTCAGTAAAGTGACAGTGACATGTGGTTATTGCACATTCTGATATTAATTTGAGGATATTGCAACGATGCATGACACGTGGGATCAAGTTTGCAGTGTTCATTAGTCCTTATTGTTTTTTGTACAGTCTGACAGCAGCAGGAAGGAAAGACCTACGGAACCTTTCCTTCACACAGCGAGTGTGAATTAGTCTGTCACTGAAGCTTCTCTCCAGAGCAGAGAGAGTGTCCTGCAGGGGGTGAGAGTCATGGTCCAGCATAGATGTTAGTTTGCTTAGGACCCTCCTGTCCCCCACCTGCTGCACTGTGTCCAGGGAACAATAATGGATAATGTCATAAATAAATAAAAGAAGGAACATCTTATTGGTCCTAAGCTACCCAGTCTTGGTGTCTCTGGGCACCTTTATTCACCGCAGAGAAATAAACTGGTGGCACAGAGACCGGCGCAAACATCCCATTTGCCGGACAGGAGGTGCTGACACCAATTGCAGCATACAGGAGGCAGGACAAAGCTCAGGGGGCACCAAGGACACACAGAAGAAGGTGATTTTTTTCATAAGTTCAGGGACACACAGACTGTCCTTGCATTATAGAGAGATTTTAATCCAACTTTTTTACAAAACTGGTTTACAGATGCTTTGCTTGGAAGAGTAATCGCCCTTAATATTTTTGCAATTGTACATGAAAAAAGTGTGTGAATTTATTGATTGTGTAAATTATTTTTTACTTTGAGGTTGATATGAGTTACATTTTCCTCATCCTATGTGATCATCCTGTACCACATGGAAGTCTCATGGTGTAAGTGATAATAACCACATTTGCCAAACTCTGGAGGACTACAGGCATTTATTTTTGTTTTGTAAAAGGTGTCTAACTTGTATGAACAAGTATCTATATTCTGACAGAACAGAATAGTCACACACAAGCCAAATGTCTTAAAATGAAGCTTCTTATGAAACAAGCTGTGGGAACCATTTTATAATCTCATACTTAAGTGTCAAATTAAGTGGCTTTGTGTGATTGAGGGAACAATTTAAAATTGTGCACAACAAACAATTTCAGAAAGAAGTCATTTACCAAAGGCTGGCGTCAACAGCTCAAGTGCTGCCCAAAGCCAGCTCAATCAGTTAAATATCCACGAGGGTGTTTTTCTGTCAAGTAAATAACTGCTACCAGATTGTGTCCAATAGCATTCTAGAGTCACCATCATAAATGTGCACAAACATGGACTAAATATTATTTTGTTATACCCCATTTATCCAAAAGTAGGTTTCTTGTGGAGAATGACTCATACAAACATGATGTGAGACTTGTTTCCAATACCCTGCTGTTGGAAGACTCTAGCAGTACTTATGCAGAGTGTTCATATTCCACATTTGGAGCAGACAATGATCAAATCTGTGTCAGCTCGTCCACTGTCATAACTGAGTTTCCCTCTCTCCGTGCTGCAGTCATATCCTCGCCTCATTCTTCATGCACCAGAGCAAATTGAACACATCATAGCTCAGATTCAGCAGTGGGTGGACAAGACCCAATCCCTGGGTGAGATATTGTGGTAACAGGCGGTCGTTCATGCGGATGATTTCAAAGTTACAGAGAGTCAAGGTCAACTCTGCGTCAGGGGCAAAACTAACATAATTGTTAGTTATCCTGGTAGTACAGACAGATGAGATAGATAATGAGCAAGGAAAAATTGTGTGCACTCTAAAGCAAGTAGCAGAAGCAGACTGGAGCTCCTGGCCAAATGTAGGATCAGTATTTTTATACTGTGTAATTGGATTGTCTTTACCTTTATGCTCTGTGTGTGATTCATTTACAGCAGTGTTCATAGAAGCAGCTGCTTCATCTGCCACCCTCACCGCCTCTTTCCTCTGGGCTCACATCAAATCTTATCAGGGCTTCCAGGAAGCTGCTTACTCTCCACTAGTGACAGATAACTAAAAACAGGCTGTCCACAGGGACGCCTCGCATCACCATAATGTATGCCAGTTTGACTTTTGCTTCCTCTGCCAAGGACAGGATGCCACCTGCTGAGGGATCTGATTTTATGTGCATGTTTATGGACATCTCTGCTCCGGAGTATAGAGACAGGGCTTAAGCGATAGCTCCGGGCTCCACAAGGAGACACAGCCCTACCCTCAGCCACACCTGCGTGCTCATTCATCATAATGACACAGACAACAGAGCTCATCCCCAGCAGCCTCAGCTCTGAGAGGCAGCTCTGTGACCAGACCAAAACATCCTGCTGCTGCAAACGCTGTTGCTGACATGAGGAGACCAATATGTCAGCACAAACACTCCCCTCTAGCCTTTACATTTCGCTGAAATTATTTTCAACCAACCACAATAATAGTTGGAAAATAATATAAATTGCTCTTCCACCCTGGGGTGTTCTGTGGGCACAAGTTAGACCTTTTAGGTTGTGGAAGTTTGTGGGTTAAGGCCCAAAGGAACCGTCTGTTCCCCATTAGACACTCAGACACTGGACTGACTCTGCACTTTTTGCTCCTCTCACTAAACTTTTGCCAATGACCACAGTAAAGCTCAGAGTCCACAGTTTGCAGTTTTGAAAAAGTACACTTCCAGTCATTTTACCACACTGTCTCTATGTTAAAGTGTTTTAGATAAAAACCCCCTTGGGACAATCAGTATATCTGCTCTAATCCCCACCGGGAACATACAGTATAGTATTTAGACACATAGATATTACCAGTGTGACCCTAAAACCCCCTCTAATGTTTTTACCTTAATGTATTTTATTGAGTCTGACACATCCAACTCTGCAGTTAACATTGTCCGCACCCTGTTATGCCATTATAGAGGCACTCCATTTTCACACGCTCCTAACAGCTTTTCCCCAATTGAAATTCAATTATGCTAATCAGAGTCTATTGGTCTTTTTGCCTTACTTCTTCTGTGTCTTTCAGACTAATTATTAGTAGAAGATAGTATTTTAGGAAGAAGGTGTAATTTATGCACTTTCAAGTAGTGCAAGTGCATTTAGAATCTAGAAAGGGTCAGAGGTACTGAGAGATGGATTGGTAAAGTACTGTAGCCTCATATATCTCCATGACTGTACAGCAAGTGTGTCTGGGTTTATTTAAGGACTGCATGGTCAGTAGGTGTGTGATAGGCATAGAACAAGTCTTTTGCAGATGGACAATGCAGAATCACTTTATTCCCCCCAAAGGACACATATCACATAAAGTTAACTTTCTGAAACCATGTTACAACTTTGTGATAGAGTGGTTTGTAACTAACTTATACGCCAGCTTATGCGTATGTGACTTATGTTCTGGTTTTGAGCCCAAAAACGTTGTAAGAGAGGACAGTTTCATCAATGGCAGTGGCTGTTTGTTTCTCTGACTGTTGCTGAGGAAGTGACAACTTTGTAAAGTCCTCCGAGACGACTACTCTTGTGATTTAGCGCTATACAAAATCAATTGAATAGAATTGAGTCATCATGGCCTCTGTACTAAATCTTTGAAAACACATTCATCATGTGGCTAAAAAGTTTTCATGTAAACATTTCTAAGCATCTGAGCTGAAATAGTTCACATGCTTGTGTAGGTTAGTATCTCAGACTTCCTCTTCTTACACACTAAAAACAGATTAGTAAAAAGCTGGAAGAAATTTTACCAATCTATAGTTTGTATTATTGCGTCTGTTTTTTTAGTAAAACAAAAAAACAATCTATAAAAGGTTGTAATTTCAACCATGTTTTTATTGTTATCCTTATTTTTTAATGTTTTTTTATTGTTAACAATCATTCATGCACACACCAGACCAGTCAGTGTCTTAGGACAGGTGCAGTAAGGGAAGTGTGTTGCCTAAGAACACAACAGCTTTACAAGCCGGGAACACTGTGGCACCTGGTGTTTACAGAGGTCTCCCATCGCAGTGGTTAGTACTTGACCGTTGCAAATGCTTTGTTTGTGGAACATTTCAAAAGCAAAAGTGCTGTTCAATGGTCAACAGAAAAACATGGAAGAACGAAACGGCAAAGTTTAGTGCCACAGTTTGGTCCAAGGGTTAGCGTCCTGTACAGAGCTGGAGTGTGTGTGGGTAGCTTTTACAAGGCTGTGTTCTCACACTGTACATGGGGTATGTTTGTGTTATTCTCACTTATACAACACACTTCTATATTTGAGCACAAGGAGGCCTTTCGAAAAGGAGGAGTTCATTTGAAGTGATGCAGCCTTGCTCACTTAAAGCTGCACTAACTGACTTTGGGATTTTGAAGCAGCAGACTCGCTGGCCTCGCTCTTTCTGCTCCCCTCCCCGCACCCACGAAGCTATCGCCCCCCACACACACACAGTGTTGAGACGGAGCTAGCCTCTCCCAATATGGATAATACATGGATATGGATTTTCACGTGGATGGCGTGACCATGGAACGATAGAACCGGGAAGCGCGGAGGAACGGGACTTTCTTTTGGATGGCTGTTTCGCTGTGTAAGCAGTACCCGGTGACGAAGACGAGAAAGTTTCAGGTTAGCTCCGCCGCTTGTTGTGCTAACTCAGCTGTCTGTGCTAACGGACCTGGAGATTTCTCACGAAAGTGGGGGCCAGTGGTGCGCTGTGATTGGTCACAATCTGCGACCCGAAACACATTCTCTTCCTTGTTTCATCCAAACTCGATCAAAAATATAATGTCAGGCCAGCACAAATCTGCGCTACTTTTTCTTCAAAAGGACGTATATCCCAATGCACTACATGGACATGAATAGCATTTTTGTAATTAATACGAAAATAAAGTCAGTTAGTGCAGCTTTAAGTGCCTGAATAAGCACTGCTGTAAACAACGATGTTCACCAAGGCTACATTTTCATCACAAAGAGGAAAAATGTTCTGTCATTACAAAACATGTTTTTTGTTATTGATGAGGCCCAGTTTGGAGAAAACATATTATGCAAAATTGGCCATGTCACTACATTGTTCCCTCATTAAAAACAGAGACCTGGAGTTGTTTTTAGATACACCCCTTCCGTTTAAAAGCTGATGTCTCCGTCCTTTAAGAGTATGATGTCATTGTACCACTATGACATCACTCACAGATCAGTTCTTTGCCTGTTAAAACAAAAGTGTTATTCAAGAATTAGTTTTGGCAATTTCTCAGATGAAATCACACTCTTTATTATCACATGGCTGTTGTTGCAGCTGGTGGGAGCATGGGAATATTGGGAGCATTATGCAAGATATAATTTCACATTCTAAAACATGAAACAACACATTAAAGAGTCTCATTTTATGTTTTAAAGGGCCAAAAAATGTATAATATATATTTAAATAGGGCAACAAGTCCACTCAAATTGTACAGTGGCAATTCAATCACCACAAATAATCATCAGAAATAATACGTTGTAAAAATCCATAGCTGGGTTTACCACCTCCACACACTCACTTGCATCAATTTGCATTCGTGTCACTTATTTCCTCAGCAGAAGCAGGCATCCTCGTGCCCCAGTTGGCTTGGTATTGTTTTGGGATAGCTACTGCGCGGGTGCACGGACAAATAAAATTGCCTAATGTACTGAAGAGAACAAAACATTGTGTAAATGCATTATTTGGTATGAAAAGCAAGCCGTGGGCACTTGTGTAGCGCAAATGTTTGGCTGCAGCTGGCACAGTACATTAGCAGAGCACAGTGAGGCTTGTTCGCATTAGTAAGCATTGTCGGTCTTCATCTAAAATGTATAGACTTTAGTCACTCGTGGATGCGTTTAAATGTACAGTAGTCAACGCTAATGAATTCCCAAAGTGTGATTAGCATGTGGAAAGATATTCAATTGCCAATAGCATTCAGGGAAATGCTTAGAGGAACATGTATCAATACAGGTGCTGAACTGTGAGTGCAAAGTACAACAGCGGATGCACTTTCACTGGTTGAGTTCTGTAAAACCACTGCAAAAGTATGAATTTACAATGTAATGTATTTTTTTAGGTACAGTTATGACAATGCATTTGGTGTACATAGAAATATAAACAACACATGAACTCACACGGCCAAATGACAAAATAAAAATCTAAATATAAGTAGCTATGAATGGAATTATATATATATACTCTTAAGTTCTGATAAAGGATGATTAATTCTTGAGTCAAGTGGTTTCCCCTTGAATTGATAACATTTTGACAAACTGCTTGGTCTTATTTCAAGTTTAGTAATTTTCATTCCAAGGACATGTCTTGAATTGTCTGTCCTCATTTAACAAAAAACAATGCTTGTCCCATTGGCAAATCAAAGAATAAATGTTACACAATATTCTTAGCCATAGAAAATTATATTGAGACTATTTACGTGTATGTTAAATGAATACAAATCTGCACAGCTCTGTAGCTCCCACGTGTGTTTTATTACAGACCATGATAGTGACGTTTTCCATTACATCAAATGCTCCTGATATTAGAGTGGATGGATCAGATTTTTATGAAGGAACAATGCTATGACTCGGTTAGCTAAAATTAAAAAAAGGATTTTGTCTAATATGTCCACTTTAAGATTGTTGACATAGCGTTGGCCCATTTTGCGTGTGTGATGAATTAGTTTGCACCAGTCTCAAGAGGTGCTAATCTCTGTTATACATATGCAAACCCTTGACATAGTCCTCTGAGTGTGAATGGAGGACTACATTGAAAGTATACTTCTAAGCCTTGTAGTAAAAAGCAAGTCATGCAGGGTGGAACACGGGAGTCTCCGGGCCCTACTGTCAATTTTACAAAGGGACAATCATCAGTGAGATTTAAGATGACATTGTTGCTTCTATCTGTAGAATGATGCATGAATGTCAAGGTAATCATGTTTCCCTTGTCCTCATCGGTTTTCTCTGACGCACAGATATTTTTATGATGTCACGCAGGTGTGTTTTGCAGATGCAAGTCACTGTAGCAATTTTCCTAAATTGAATGTAGGTCTTGCTGACATTGGATTGTGACATTGGCTCTGTGGATCTGTCTACAGCACACATGCACAATATCAAGAGAGTGTCAAAATTTGACCTAATGTGGAATTGTTCGTGTTTTACCTTTGTGTTTTTGTTTTTGTTTTTTTAAATGACCAATATTCCTTGCATCCCACCATTATTCCAGATTCCTCATGGGTGTATTGATGTAAATATTTAATCATTTGGCCTGCGGTCAAATTGCATGCGTCTTTTTTTACATCAAATTTAGGAAATATTGAGTGCATAGTGTCGTGTCTGCTATTATAACTTCTACATATACAGCATGTATCTTCAAAATGTGTTGGGAACATTTGGGTCAAAATGGTAGAAGCAGCTGACTCTAATGATCCTTTTCTCAGTCATGAGGCAGACATGTGAGCAGCACTGATGTTAGGACAATGTACATGGCTGTCCTTAATGTATGGTTTGCTTTTACTGGATCTTGTGACTGTGTCTTATGACTTCTTCAACAAACTATAAGATTCTAGTCCTCTGTGTGTTCGGGGTCAGTCATGCCATCATCATTCTCGGAGCTGACCCAGGCTGAAAGCGCTAAGCCTGAATTGGACTTGATGTATTCTGATTATGCCATTAAACTCTTTCTTTAATACATAACTCAGAGTGCATTCCTTCTCCAACACTATACTGGTTTGTGCGGGAAACCCCATCTTCTGCTGATGAGAAGATACAACAATAGTTTCCATACATTCTCACCTGTGCACATAATGTATCCTTGAATAAGACTACAATTGTACCATCATTTTGACGTAATAGTCACACAAAAAAGGGTTTTGTTTGATATAAATGGTACTACCATGACAACAACCATGAGATACTCATTGTGGACAGGAACACAGATTGCAAAAGAAAAAATAAATCAATCCTAAATCTTTTCCCAGCCATGGAACCGCCTGGTTAATTGCATGTTAGTCGTGGGTGAAGACACTCATAAATCTTTTTAACGGACAGACATTTAATACGAGAGATAATAGAATAAGTTTGAGCTGAGTGCAGAGTTAGAGTGAGGTCAGGGAAGTGTGCAGGCCACGGCGAACAGTGTGTGAGAGATGAGAGCCATTACAAAGATGGCAGCTCAGGCCAGGTTGAGGACGGTGAGGTCGCTCATACCAAGATTTGGACGCACACACAAGCACAGTGCAGAGAAGACAACTTTAGGGACATGTTGCGCGAAAAAAATGGCAAATTCCGGACAATAATTTTCACCTCCCACTGCTGTTGCTTCTCCAGTCATTATTGGCCATTATTGGAGCTTTTTTTTATCCACATTTCGATCCACCTGCTCCAAACTCATTTATTGAAGTTACCTCAGCTTCAACCATTGATGATTCCGTTCAATAGTCTCTTATTCATTATGCATCCGGATTCTTTAATAGATGGTAAATTAAAGTAAATGTAGGAATATCTTTGAGTTGCAATAAAAAATTAACAAAATATTTAAAGAGGATTTAGCCTATTCATATTAATGATATAGACTAAACAGAGTCTATATTGATAAATGGTATACATTGGTTTATTTTTTTCAAATGGCATTATAAAACAAAACACATTGACCTATAATTATCTAAAGAATCTCCTGTTTCAAATTCAAGTCTCCCTGCATGTGTGTGTACCATGGATCTATAATAATAATTGGATAGGGTATTACTAGCTTATAGCTGTCCCACCAACGGGCACAGGGGGCGCCCGTGGTACTGCAGACTAAATTCACGCGGGCTGCCCAGAAAAAAGTCCCATAGAACTCAATGTAACTTAAAACAGCTCGACCATCATTTTAGTGTCCCTTGTCATCCTGAGCTTTTTTCTTCTTAAATCCACATTTGACTCTGCTCGTTTCTTTCCCGCTCTGACTCCGCTCTTATACTGCTCTGATCAGAGCCCCTCTGTGCACGTACATGAGAGCCACACACGCGTATTTGGCGCAACGCATCATGGGAGCTCGTCCACTGCAGAACCGGGAGACGATGCCCAAATACAGGCGAGTTCTGCTAATCTCCCGGTCCCCGTGAAGTCCCATGCGCTACTGAGCACAAGCCATTCATATGAATAGGCCCCATCTTGGATCACCGGGGCTTGGTGCGTACTAGCAGCTAGTGTATTGCTCGTGAGACACTCAATCAGTTCAAGCAATCAATTTTATTTATAGAGCCCTTTACAACACTCAAAGTGCATAAAATCCATTAAAACATTTACTGTATGCATTAAAAAAGTGTCACCTGCTAATGAGTGATAAAAGTGTTAAAAGCCAGTCTGAATAAATATGTTTTGAGCCTTGATTTAAAAAGGCCAAAATCAGTGAGGACACGCATATCAGGGGGCAGCTTGTTCCAGAGTCTGGGTCCAGCGACTGAGAAGGACCTGTCAACCCAATGTTTTGACCTAGTCCTACTGTAGGTACTTCCAGGAGGAGTTGAGATGTTGACCTCAATGATCTCCCTGAGTCACGAACAGACAAAAGTTCGAACAAGTACGAAGGGCAAGACCATTGAGGGCTTTAAAAACAAAGAGTAAAATCTTAAAATCAACTCGAAACGAAACTGGATCGTTTTTTCCAGGTTGGAGCGGTTTAAAACGCAGCTGTTGACCTAATCAAACTGGGTGTGGTAGGTCCAAAGCCCTGTTCCAGAAAGCCGACTCCTGTGTTGCTTATCCCACAAACGCGGACAAATAAATAAATGTTTGTAGCTTTAGCAGGGAACTGTCTATGCACCCGGATTATTTAAGTGGACGCACTGGCACTCCCAAAGTGAATAAAAGTGATTTAATTGCGGGTACAACTTAATGATAGAGCACAAACAAAGAGTGTGAGACCCAAAACTTTGTATGGAGTTGTATGGCGCGATCAGATGCATGTGTCTTGTTGCGCTTCAATGATTCATGGGTGATGCGTCCGGCTTCCTTGCCGGCTCAGACTTTTCGACATATAAGTATGTAATGATGAATATTCCCAAAATGCTGCATATCAGACTTAACTACATAGGCGCACAGTTAAAATGAATGACTTTCGTCCGCGTTTAATGGTGCCGCATTGTCACAGACAGAGCTTTTGGCTCTGACTTTTTCTAGTTAGAGAATGAGGCCTGTGAGATCCACTGCGGTCCATACACTGGAGATATACGCGCCTGTGTAGTTTGTGCCGGTGGCACAGGACGCTGGATTTTTATTTTGTGTGCAGGACAGAGGTTTCTGTGCACTAGACCCCAAAAGCACTGCGCAATTTTGCATGCACGCAGCATAGAGGGAACACTAAATGTGTGTCTATCATTAGCAATTTGTTGCTTCTTAAACAGCCATGAACATAGCTTTCTTACAAGGGATGGAACTTGGTTTTTCACCCCTGAGATTTTTAAGATAAGAAATCTTTACCTGCTACAGTAATAGTACAATAAACTTGTGATGGTCATTTTTACATATGAAAATATAAGATCGGAAACCTTTATTTGCCCCACAGTGTGGAAATGTCATCAATGTGCACATTATAGCAGAATAAAAGAAGGAAATAGGGCACTCAGCTTGCACATATGAAACATGATCTATTATTTAAGAAAATTTAGAAATTGGGCGACAGTAGCTCAGTTGGTAGAACACTGGTCTTTGGACCTGATGGTTGTGGGTTCAAGCCCACCACAACCCATGTCAAATGCTCCCACTAATGTCTGCTGTTATTGTGTCCCTGGGCAAGACACTTAACCCCCCGCTGAAAGACCAAGCCCATCTCGTCAATGACAGAGAAGCCATTATCCTGTGGACCCGCCACCACCTGTTGGGGGATCAATGAGGGACCTGTGAGACTTGGGTGGCAACTCTGATTGCAAGCACCCCGACTCAAAAATGGATTAATAAAGGGGAAGACAATCACATGATAAGAGAAAAAGATAAATAAAATAAAACACAGGTGCTGTAATTGCACTTTCTTCAAGGATAAGTCCCTTGTGGAGTATACACTGTAGTTTGCTGCATCCTGAGGTTTTTACAGATGTAAGAACAGAATATTAAATATATGGAATATGTAAAAATGTTGTAATAATATAATAATAATATAGAAGATAAGATAAACTTTATTGATCTCACAATGGAGAGATTTGCCATGTAAAGTTACTAGGAACTAGTAAAGTGACTGGTGACAAGTGGATTATCAGCAGAGGTGAATGGCGTGTGTACAGACTCAGCAGATCTCATTGTACAGTCTGACAAAAGCAGAAAGGGAGGACACCTCCTTCACAACTGAGCCGAGAGAGTGTCTTGCAGGCAGTGACAGTACTGGTTTAAGATATGATTGCTCAGTGTATGCATTTAGCTGACCACGACGGTTGCCATTGTCATTGATTGGGAAGTCAACATAGTAATCCTATTCATAGACAATATCATATTTTTCCAGTTTTTTCTGCAGTTATTGACTCACTGCAGCAGTCATTATATTCAGCCATCTCTGTCCACGTGTGGAGTAGTGTTTTAAACACACACTATGCAATTAAAAGGACATAATAAATGTGGCCTTAAAGCTCCCGGGAATATTCTGCCTGTGTCTGATAAATATAGTGCTTAGATTGACTGGGGGAGGACGCGAGCGGTTTTCAATAAAGGGCGAGGGAGGCAATTTCGACAGGAGAAATACCACTATCTGAGTGAGTGACAGAGCTCTGTGCACTAATATGATTCTAATGCGGCAGTTCGACACAAGAGAAAATAACCAGATGGAATAAATTCATTTCAGCCAAATGGTTGATAGAAATAAATCTGCATCCCAAATGTCAAACAAGATATGGGGAGGAGAAGGAGGGTTAGAAGCAGCATGGCATTTTCTGACATATGAATGCACCTGGAGGACAGTGGGCATAATGTATGCCGGACAGAGAGTCAAATGTAAAACCGAAACCGCCAATCACCTCCCAGGGATAGACTGCACATAAGCATAGAGCCCAGAGGTGAAGGAGATAAGGGGACATGTGCTGTGCAGAGCCTGTTCGATATACAAGATTATCAGAGGCAGAGATAAGGAGAATAGGTGTGTGTGTGTGTGCAAGTGTGTGTGTGTGTGTGTGTGTGTAGATTTTAGGGCATTCCTCCAATCACGTCCCATCTTCACATTACAATTTTAAGATAATCAATGGTGTTGCAGGAAGGGTATGTGGGCTCCAAAGGTAAGTTCTAGTTACTTTTCAGCATGGTAAACTTTGAGGAGTGCCTTTTTAGATAATTTGATGTGAAACAGTCACACGGTGGAGCCCTAATAATTATATTCTTTAGAAGAGATACAATTGCTAATAAAAAAATTGGGGAAACAAGCCAGGTTGCTCTATAGAAGGTGCCCTTGATTGTGGAAGGGGAAATTAACACATCTGGAGATGGTAGCTCTGGCAATTTTCCATGTGTGCATTGTAAGAGGAACCAGAGCATCTAGCAAAAACCTACTCAGACACGGGGAGAATATGCAAACTCCACACAGAATGGCCCTGTCTGCATGACTTGGGAATCAAGTGCAGACGTGTCTCCTGGTGTCTGCAGGCTCCTCTACCTCCCACATCTCTTCTGCCTCACCTCCTTCCTTCCAACGTTCTGCATTCAATTATTAGTTGAATGGCGCCAGAAATGATGCAGTAGCAAGATCGTTGGTGTTTACTAGCTGCACTGTCTTGCACGGTTATTCCAATGTGGTTTTACTGCAAATGGCAAAAAAAACGGAATCTTGAGTCACATGAAATTCATATTTTGACTTAGACAACAGTTGCTTTTCAATGAATGAAATATAATTGTGTATTTTTTTGTCATGACCAAAAGTGGTTATTTTTGACTGAATCATATTGAATTAAACCAACATTGCCACTTTGGCCAGCCCTAATCACCACTTTGATGAGAGGAACAGCTGGGCCATCCCTGTATAAGTCCTGTGCACATGGGGCATGGGACTGATGGAGATCCATGAATGGAAGCAGTGTGTGCTGCTCTACCCACACCTCATAATGTGATTTATTCTCTGACCTTCTAGCGGTGGACCAAATAAAAGCATATGGAATGTCAGAGGCATGTCACACCAATCAGCGTTGAAACTAGCCCACTGCAGCGTTCACTGATGACCTTGTGTGTGTCGTAAACGCTGTCACTCACTATTTACTCTGCATCTTCTGAAGCAGTGACCTCTTATTCCTCAAACTGTCAGCTTTTATCGGAGCCTTCCTTGATAAGACACATGTAATAAATCATTTAGCAGAACATGTGGCAAAAAGTCTCAATTGAAAGGTTGACCAAAGAAAACTTCTATTTTGAAGAAAAAAAAACATTGAGAAAACATCAAACATAAACCTTTCAAATTAAATGGGAGAGATTTGGATTGCCACACCTTGCACCTTTTAATGGTTATTCCTGTGTCTGGGTGGGTTTCCTCCAGGCGCTCCGGGCTCCCCCATTGTGGTGTATGTACAGGCCGGTGCACACTGTTATTGTGGGGTGAATGTGTCTTTTTGACATTCACTATGACATAAATTTTTTCTTCTCAAAATTATTTGTATATTTTGCTCTAAACTAATTTTTAATATGATTGATTATGATGAAATCACATTTCCACAGATGTCACTCTGCCAATCCAGCCCCAGTGAACATACAGGGAAGGGAGATTAAGAGAGTGGACTCTTACAAGTACCTGGGTGTTCATCTAGGTGTTAATCACAAACTGGACTGGACTCATAACACAGACGCGCTCTTCAAGAAGGGCCAGAGCCGACTCTACCACCTGAGGAGGTCTTTTGGAGCTCATCTTTTACAGTGTGGTCTGCTGGAGCAGCAGCATCACAGAGAGGGGCAGGAAGAAGCTGGACAAGGTCATAAGGAAGTCCAGCTCAGTCCTGGGCTGTTCCCTGGACACAGTGCAGCAGGTGGGGGACAGGAGGGTCCTGGACAAACTAACATCTATGCTGGACCATGACTGTCACCCCCTGCAGGACACTCTCTCTGCTCTGGAGAGCAGCTCCAGTGACAGACTTATTCATCCTCGATGTGTGAAGGAGAGGTTCCACAGGTCTTTCCTTCCTGCTGCTGTCAGACTGTACAACAAACAATAAGGACTAATGAACACTGCAAACTTGATCCCACATGTCATGCGTTGGTGCAATATCCTCAAATTAATATCAGAATGTGCAATAACCACATGTCACTGTCATTTTACTGAGTCACTGTGTCCCAGAGCCTCATGCTGCTAATACAGTATACAAATGTAAATATACTGCTGCTAATGTACAGATGTAAGCATACTGCTGCTAATGTACAGATGTAAGCATACTGCTGCTAATGTACAGATGTAAGCATACTGCTGCTAATGTACAGATGTAAGCATACTGCTGCTAATGTACAGATGTAAGCATACTGCTGCTAATGTACAGATGTAAGCATACTGCTGCTAATGTACAGATGTAAACATACTGCTGCTAATGTACAGATGTAAACATACTGCTGCTAATGTACAGATGTAAGTATACTGCCAACATGTACAAATAACTTCATACTGTATATACTACATATTACTTGCACTAGAATAATCAGTACTTGAAACTTGCTACTTATTTTGACAAATGTATGGATTTTATACTACTTTATTATGTTAAAGATAGAGATGTTATACTTGTTTCTTTTTCTTGTCGTAGGGTGCAAAAGGGGAGATGGGGAGGGGCACGTGAGAAGGCCAGAAAGCGAGACACAGGAGCCAGACACGGCAAGGGGAGAGCCCCGTGGTCTGGTGGCCCAGGCCTTGGGGAAGGATTTTTCGCCTCTGTTTTAACTTTTATACCATGTTTTTAGCTTCAGCTTTTATTGCTTTATATTCTTTTACTTGTTTTTTATGTATTTTAGAATAAATCGGTTTCAATTTGCTTTTAATTCAGCGGTCTCCTTTTAAACCCGGGTCCGAAGAACCTGTTCTTCCACATCTGACACTAGAGATTTTGTTTTATTTTAATCAGCGTAGTTATTGTTCACTTGTCTCCATACTGTGCTCTTCTCTTTCCTACTGTTCTGTAACTTGTGATGCAACACTGGAATTGTCGGAGTCAACTGACCAAGTTGACTCCGCCCATCTCAACGTCAAGGACATATTTGACAGAATTATACAGGCCGTGGGGAAGTGAAGGTTGGATGAAATTAATAATTGTTTTTATTTTCATTATTACAAGGTCTGACAACTCATGGCAGATGGTACAGACAATTCAAAACAAAAAATTTGCCCCAGCTACAGCCAAAAAAAAAATTCTCTGCAACCAACAGAAATCCTACAGGCATCAGTCAATACAAAAGGCTAGACAAAAGTAGATGGACAAACAAGAGTATCCAACAGACCAGATATAGACAGACAAGACACAGACAGATGAGACACTGACAGACGAGACACAGAGACAAGACACTGACAAGACACTACTGTGACAAATGCCATTGACAGTTTTCCCTAGTGAAATTGGAATGATGGGTCAAACGCAAAAGGAGAAATTCCCCCATAGGGACAATAATGCACATTTTAACTTACTTAACTACAACAACCACAGACCGAAACAAATGCAGTAACATGCTAAATATATGTTCAATGTGTTAGTCTTTTGCTAAATACTTTCAAAATAGGCTATGATTTTGTGAATGTGCCTGACTTGTTTAGTTTGAGATAACCTTGATTGCTGAAATAACTTTGGATTGCTTAGTTCACATCTTAACAGGCACAAGTGTTTTCTCCCGCCTGACAATAACATTGACTGACATTTTATCATCTGCCAACAGTGTGACTCCACAAAAATAAATGCATTCTATCAAATCTCTTCAATTTGATGTGATTGAGTCAGTGACATTATGTATTTCCCGGTGCTGATTGGAGCCAACAAAGGTCTGCTTATCCCATGAGCCTCTGCAGTCCGTTTGTCTCACCTTATTTGAGCCTAACATGGTGACCCTCACAACGCTGATGAGTGCTGTGAAGGAGATAGAGGGGGGGGTTGCTGCTGTCCTTGAGGTAACAATGGCTGCCAGTGAATAGTGACATGCGTCTCTAGGGTCTGACAATATTAATCTATCTGCCAATCACCGCACGCACCCGGACCACACTTCTACACCCCCCGAGTGTGTATTAATTAAGGGACTGTCATACCGAATGCACTGGGTATGCTTTGTGTAACAAGACAGCGCATCTATAGTCATTATCCCGGCCCGGTGTGCGCGCAGAGCTTTTATGTTGGGTTGACATTTTGACGACTTTTTTCTCCCTTCTATTGGGCGACATTTTTATGCACTGTGCTTTTATGAAACAACGCTCAGTGAATATACCTGACAACACAAGTGTCTTCTCCTCGCATGGAACGGGCTGCGAAGACATGTTTATAGTGCGCAGTCCATCACTCGCGCCTATTTTTGTGCATGCGGCGCTGTGCTGATGACAGTGTGTGTAATTATATTTGTCAACAGATTCAGTTGTAGTCGCTATAATATCTATAGTCTCACAGTCTAGTTTTGACCAAAGAAGTCGTGTTGTGTGTAGAGTCAACTTTTGATCGGTAGTTGACTCATAGTTACTGGCGCAAACTAGTGGCTTTTTCCCATGCACTGCAGACCATTGATCCCATTTTTTGAGACACATAAAATATATGGGGCTATTTACTTGTCATTTCATGTTCTAGACTTTGAAATATGGTGAAACTGAAGACACTGAAAACTGAAATGAAGTTTGAAGGGTAAAAAATATATTTATTCCATTTTTTTATTATCTAAAGTTCAAAACTATCAGTTACTGACACAGCCATGAGATTATAGAGCATAATTTCACCTGAGAAATTACCAAAACTATTTTATGAGTGATATTGTTAGAATGGGTTGAAGAAGGTCCTGGGTTCGAATCCCAGTCGGACCAGGGCCTTTCTGAGTGGAGTTTGCATGTTCTCCCCGTGTGTGCGTAGGTTTCCTCCGGGTACTCCGGTTTCCCCTACCACTAAAAATATGTACAATAGTTCTGGCATGCGCCTCCTGTTCGGCGACCCCGCTCCATCTCTGTGTGGAGTGAGAGGACAAGTGCCCAAAAATAACAATTGTAAACCGCTTTGTGACTCTGGTCTGTGAAAGGCAGTATATAAATAAAGATTACTTACTTACTTTCTTGAAAACTGGTCTGTGAGTGATTCTGTCATAGTACAATGACACGATAATATCACAGGACTGAGACAGGGGCAGAGTAACATATTTGATCCAGAAGTTTCTCATATTAGTGAAGAAAGATCTGAAAAATATATAATTTTTGTAAAGATGAGATAAGTGTTATGACATATGTTAATGTTTAAATGTTCAGTTTTGTCAAATTCGAAGCAGATTTGAGATTGGTCAGTATTTGGATAAGAAACTGAGGAACAGCATGCACCCAGCAGCTGGCCGCCTTTCTATGGCTCGTCTATATAAAGACATCGGCCATGTGACTGCGGTGATGACAGAGCCTTGGCTGCAATTCGAGGCTACAGCTTCCTCCTGGGTCCTGTCTGTTTCGAATGATAATTGAAAATAATGTAAAAATAGTAGCGTATAGGCACGGACGTGGGCTAGCTCTCTAAGGACAAGGTCAGAGCCTCCCTTTTTGTTTTAATTTCTACATGATTAATTACACGACCTGCGCTGCAAGAAGAAGCATGTTTTACAAGTTCTGCGAGATGTCCCTCTCTGATTTCTCGAAATTAATTTAATGAAGTCACAGAGGGAGGCGACTTCTAAGACAGGACAATAAATGAGATGCACATATGTAATGCGGTGCAAATACATATACACACTTGAATCGTGTCTTTGAAATGCAGCAAAGTGGATGAGGCACTTGATAAAAGCAGACAGATTGTGTGGTAATGAGTACAAATCAAAACACAACATCACAATTGAGAGGAGGATGAGAGCAGGACAAAACAAGGATACACTCTACAAACTACACGCACCAAGCCAACATGAAGCTGGCGTTTAGTAATATTGTTTGTGTTTCATAAAACATGCATGTTATTCATACAAAAAACTAATTAAATCCAGAAAGACTGAAGACAAAGATTGCATTAGAATTAGATATATTTTTGTTGCCTATTTTCATTAATACATTGTAGTGGCATGAGTAGACAGAGTAACTTTACCCCTTCTATCAAAATCCACTCATAGTCACTTCTCAGCAAGAAGGTCCTGGGTACGAATCCCGGTCAGAACAGTAAGGCAAGGCAAGGCAAGGCAAGTTTATTTGTATAGCACAATTCATACACAAGGCAACTCAAAGTGCTGAACAAAACAAGAAAGCATTAAAATCATAAATAATCACAGTACATTAAAAAGAAAGATAAAAATATAAAATCCCTCGGTTGTATGCACAGCTAAACAGAACTGTCTTTAACCTGGTTTTAAACATTGTCAGAGTCCACTTTCTGAGTTGAGTTTGCATCTTCTCCCCGTGTCTGGATAGGTTTCCTCCAGGTTCTCCGGTTTCCCCTACCACCAAAAACATGCTTAATGAGTGAGTGAATGAATGTTGCTGATTGGGGGTTTGATGCACTAGTGTTTGGCATCTTGCTTCCGTCATCACCAATCATGGAACAACATCTGAACTCTGAACTTTGTAAAGTGGTTTAGGTGACCTTGGTCTGTAAAAATGTGCTATGCTTACTTAGCAAAATACTGTACAGCTGTAATGACACAACTAAAAGTCTTTTTCAATAATCCCAAACTACTTTTGTAATGCATGTATCTCTAACTTCTCTATTTACAGACTCAACACATGAATAAGATCAAAAAACCCAAATGGAGCCATAATTGCAACAACAACAAAAATCAAGAAATGCATAATGTCTGAATTGAAGGATAAACCACTAAATTGAGCAACTTTCCCTTAAACCTTTCATGCATCACATTTAGATAAAAATCACTTATGTACATTGTGATTTAAAGTACTACTCGCTAGATTCAACTGTTTTAAATTATAGAACAAGTCATTTGATACATTGGTTTTCGGTTTTAGCTTCTATTGACCAGCCTTGAGATATAGAAATAATGAAGCCAGCCTGTTGTATCATGAGGCTTTGAAAACAGTTGTGATATTTTTTGTATGTATAGTATGACAAGAACAAGTTAGGTCTGTGGGGATGCAACTGTTTTCTCTTGATTTATACTTTAAAAAAAATAAATAACACTATGCTTTCTACTCCCATGAAAATACACAAGCTATACCACCATTCTAGGTTTTTTTTTCTATCATGGGCTCACACAACTAATCATTAGAGCTCTCCTTTGCTTCATGCCGGATCCACTCACATCCTGTCCCGGCTGGCATGTCCTTCTCTTCCCCTCCCTCACAGACTGCAGCAACTCATGTCATCGGATCATGGAGATGCAGATCGTTCCCCAGAGCCAGGAAATAGACAGACAAAACCCCGGGCGTGAAGTCCCAATGTTCACACCATCAGTTGTCACTTTCCAGCACGTTGCTATGGACACGGCTCATACTGCTAACCCTTGCTTCGACTCTTTACCTTTTCAGCTACTGCGAGAATAACTCTTTTTCCACGCTTTAATCTGTACAATAAACTATATTCTTATAATAATAATGAGCGTTTCCGCATCATTATCATTCATTAAATCCACGATGCAGCTCAAGTAATCCTGCTTTGATTTCACCCTGATTGCAGAAACTTGATTCTAATCTTTCCTCCAATGGGATTAATTAAATAATAAGCGCGGTTTTGCAACAGCACAAGGACGGGCTCGTGCTGTTAATTCAATGATTGAATGTGAAATCTGACAGCCTGTCTGAGCTGTGGAGTCCTGCTGCAGCTTGTGTGCAGATTTAGTCAGATTTGGTCTTCATTTAAACAGAGAACAGTTCAGAATGTCAGGTTCTAAACTATGGATAAGATAGAATAGAAATCGGTTTTATATAGTGCTTTTTGGGCACTCAATTACGCTTGAATATAGGTATAAGTGAATCTCAGAAGCAAAGCAAGTCAGAGCCTGGATGGGAGACCGCAGTGTCACAGTGGAACAGCTATAGCTCTAATGCAGACGACTAAAATGTAATTGGATCTGAATGCAAAAGACATATTACTAAAAATCAACTTTTTGAGCTTTGCAACAATGTTATGACATATTTCCCACATCAAAAACATATTTTTAGAGTCAAGTAACTAAGTGTTATTTCTATAGCCCCTTTCACAGACCGGATTCACAAAGCGCTATACAATTGTTGGCATTTGTTCCTCACTCCACACAGAGACGGAGTGAGGGACATCCGCATTTTAAAAACTTTAACTCCTTGTACCCATAATACATCACCTCTGGTTCAATGTTATTCTTTAAATTCACATCGCTGTGTTTGTAGCTGGTATCTTTTTTTATTGAAAAAAAAACAAAACAAAAAACAAATTCAACTCCCCCTGTGGTGGTAGCTTAGGGAGTCACAAGCAGACAGGCATCGCATTGCCCTTCATACTTATTTCACCATATTTGTTTAACATGAGAGGATGTCATTTCTTTTTAAACCATTTTTATGACAAACAAAAACACATTTTTAATACTGTGCTTTCTGTAGATATGCTTTATGTAAATGTGCTGAGTTCCAAGTAGTTTCCTGCATATTTAAAAAAACTGAAACCCCTCCCAACACACCAATATACAGATTACCTTAACAATTTCTCATTCATTTAATATTCATAGTCAGTCAAAACAATTAGGCTAATCGCCGACTGACGTAGAGTGTTATTCCTCTCCTCGTGGATCTGCAAATCATTTACCGGGACCGCACTTCAAACGCTTCCGCAAAACACAACACCTTGTGCATCATTAATATCATTTACTCCTAACTAACCTTACTTACGCATGCATGCACAGTAAAGCACTGCTAACTCTTCGTTCCCCCGGGGGCTTACCGCGCCTTTCAACTCTGTGATATGAGCCGGATTATTAATGCATATTCCTCCTAGTGGAAGATGGCCTCTTTTGCCGCCGAGCTTTGGCGCTCTCTCAAGTTTGCGTAAGCTTGATTGAGTGGTCCATCTTACAGCGGGTGAAGTAGTGGTGTCTGACGGGCTTAGGGACATGCTGGAATTGTGTCAGACACCTCAGGAATAGAACGAGAAGGTTTTCCAAGGGCTATTTAAAAGGTTGGTAAGAGGTTAAGCGAGGTTGAGCCGTAGACAATGCGACTCAGAGATATGTCCACTGAGAGTAAACATAGTAACAATGACAACTATTTCACATTCTCCGTTCACTGAAAGAATCTTATCCCACTTGCGTAACAGTAGCGCTTCGGTTACAGCTTGTGTTACAGCAAGAAGGTCCAGGGTTCGAGTCCACCTCCAGGCCTTTCTGTGTGGAGTTTGCCATGTTCACCCCGTGTCTATGTACAATAGATCCTGATGTAATGAGTGAGTGAATGGATGGTGTTGGTTGTGGGGCTTTCATGTGCACACATTTTATTTGGTTTCTCGCTTCCGTCACCACTGTGTGTGGAGTGAATGGAAAAATATCTGAACTCTGTATATTGTAAAGCGCTTTGGGGGACCTTGATCTGTAAAATTAGCTATTTTTTTTGCTCCTTTAGTGCATTCACTTAGTGCTGTGTTTGATCAATTAGTTTCAGTGTCACAATGTGGCTCATGTTCAACCATTCTGGAAAAGAGCAGGCTTGTCCAGAATAATGTTTGTTTGGCCAATTGTGACGCACTGTTACCTTAAGCCCTATTCGGACGGGATTAGTTTTACATGGGGACCCCTGGTAAT
The DNA here is from genome assembly GCA_964034765.1 of Knipowitschia caucasica. Taxonomy (NCBI): domain Eukaryota; kingdom Metazoa; phylum Chordata; class Actinopteri; order Gobiiformes; family Gobiidae; genus Knipowitschia; species Knipowitschia caucasica. The sequence continues at coordinate 31,202,690 of OZ035823.1, forward strand.
TTGTGATTATCACAGAGGACGTCTGAGATCTGACAGGGCATTCGCACGGGATAAGCATGTCTGTCATTTTCACTGACATCTGACATAACGGCCGCACGTGCGCGGGTCTCTCCGCTTCAGGCAGTTCATAACGACTGGCGTCTGACCACAGCAGCCACAGGTATCATGAGGACAAACACATACAGTACATGTGGATTTTACTGCTCTTCAGTTCTCTGGCCTGTACTTTCTGTAATGTTTAAACAATGCTTTTTTTACAGACTACCCGTGAACCCCCCACAAGCGCGAGCCGACAAATAGTAACGTCTGCAGCAACACGTCTGTACTGTAGTAGGACAGAGTGCAGAGTAAACGTACAAACGCAACACATTAATCTGATCATTTTGTGTCAGTGAACACATTAAACTGTCCTCTACACTTCTCCATAGACCTCACAGAGACAGCAGCAACTGCGACTCTGCAGCTGTACACAGCCGCGGTCCGTGATTCCTCTGCTCATTGACAAAAACAACGCAGAAAGTAAAGAGAAAGCAGCAATAGCGATCACAATCACTGACATGCAGATTCGCACGGGATTAGTATTATCAGAGGACGTCTGTGTTTGGACAAATACAGGAGGAGGTAATTTGCGGCGGAAATATTACTTTACAAATTGCAGGCATGACGCATTCGCACGTCCTCTGCGGTTATCACAAACTAACAGGGGTCCCCATGTAAAACTAATCCCGTCCGAATAGGGCTTTATATGAAAAATGTATGAGGAAATTGGACACATTTCCTGGAAACATGGGCTCTGTGACCCGGTGATTCTATTTTCAAGGTGACCCATGCACCATCTTGATGCAGGAAAACCCATGATGTTAATGAATGGAACTTTGAGTGATTTTCTAGTTTCTATAAACTGCCATTTCCCAAAATTGCTTCCTTCTTAGGACCACTGTGTGCTAAGGACCACTGTGTCCTAAGACCACTGTGTCCTAAGACCACTGTGTCCTAAGACCATCCTGTGTGCACCATCCAAGAAAAAAAAATCCTAGGGAAAAGGGATGCATGGGGCGGTTCATGAAGAAGACAGACAGGCTGCAGATGGGTGCAGGACATTTGCAGAGCCTGTTAATAGGGCAGGTGTTTGGCCGGTCAGATGCTCTGAGACAAAGTGGAGAGACCGTTGCAATGGCTGCTCTTCTCTGCTTGTGTACATGAATAAAATCACCATTGTTCTGGCCCACGGCCAGTAATTCACTATTTTGGGGATCACTTTAGTTTCTCCCGTGGTGTCTCCGTGTGTTTTTGTTTCCTCCCTTTACAGAAGACCGCGCTCGTGAGTCCTGGGCTCCTATTGGCCAGTCGTTCCCCACCTGGAGCTGGTTGACTGCGATGCCTGGGTGCTGATTGGGCAGCAGCTGAGGCAGTCCTCCAATCAGCGCGCGCTCACCTGGAGGACACGCCCTTATAGATTGTGAATCATCCGCGGCTCAGGGCAGCTGGAGTCAGTGGACTCCAGTTCGCCATTTATTTTTGTCAGTGTTCTGTCACTTGTGCCGGTACTTTAGTTCAGTGACTTGTGTAGTTTATGTTTAGACACTTTAGTTTAGGTTACACTTTTGGTTTTGTCATTGCTTACTTGTTTAATAGGTTATTGATTTACTCTGTGTGTTATGTAGATATTTAATCCTATTTTGTTACCAGTTTTACCTATTTTGTCATCTGAATAAATTATGATTTTAGTTACCATTCTAACATCCTGGTTATTTTGTTACTTCCTTTCACCTAAGCTGAGCCGGGTCGTAACACTACACAAATGTGTGGGTGTGTGCAATGCTTTAATAACTACCATTCATCACTTTTTCACTGGTTGCCCCAGTGCTTGTTTTGTTGTCTTAGAGTTTGTAAGTGGGAAAATTCTTTGTGGAAATAATTGGAGAGCAAGTTGGTTTTTAGTAAACAACATTGTGCATTTCCCTGTTATATATCAGGCATCTTCACCAAACTGGAACAGTCAAACTTTGAAGTAGAAAAATAAAATCCTAAATCAACTATGCCTGTAATCTTCAAACGCCTCAGAGATGTCCCAACGGCAGCCTTTGCCAAAGGGAAATTCAACAACACTTCAGATTCACTCCATCTTATCCAAGCTTCAAAAAATAGCAACAAAGTCAAGCAAACGACAGAAGGTAAATTTCTAGGAACAAGAGTGCGGCTACAGCCTCAATATTATGGCAACAAAACCCTGCAGCTGCAAAGTGGGCAGAGCTTCCTGGTTTATGACGTCAAATTGACCATTATTAACCACTCATTAGCTGTCCGGTGAGGAATAGCCACATGATTTATATTAAATTATAAAGTAATGTGTTTCTTTGAATAGGATAATGTGCAACTACAGTATAACAGCAGGTGCTGTAAAGACATCGGATTGTAGCCTTGGGCTAATTTTCATCCATTGTCCCACAGTCACACTCACAAACACACTCATTTGGGGTGAATGAGACATGGGTAGAACATGCAAGCCATCTGGAGGTAGAATGAAACACAGATGAAGGCAGATTTTTGATATTTTGATTTTCCTTAACTCCTATGGAGACTTTGAATGGGTGCATTACTCACTGAACCTGAAGCTCTTGCACCGTTGCAACTCCATGGAGAAAGGGAAAAAAAAAAAATTGGACTGCCTCCAGAAGTAATTTTTTACCTGACAATTTGAGTCCAAGGAGCTTTGATTGCTTAGTCATAGCCAAAGGAGTGTTTTAAAATAAAATATTCTCCCTGATTTCCACAAAGTTAAATTCTCCTGCTGGAAGACTAACAAGTGTTATAGGATTTCACAGTTGTGTCACAAGAATAATCATGTCAAACACAATCAATGCCATATTATTTGCCTGATTAAACTTCTCCTATAAGATCGACTGTTATTTCTGCTGTTTGGGTGTCTTAGGTGCCATAGGGCCACCCCATCACCCTCTAGCGTCTGTGTGCAATGATCTATGTCAGTGGCATGGGTTTTCCGACCTTACATATAGTGCATGCAGTTTTGAGTTCTGTTTTTAGTGTGGGTTGCAGTGTTTTCTTTAAAAGACAATGTAGAGAGGAAGCCATGGACCACACCCCCACCACATGCCATTGGTGGTAATCAGCCAGGTTGATGACAAAACGGGAACAGGTGGGGAGAGACGAGAGAAGGAGAGAAAAAGAAAGAAACGGAGACTCAGGGGGAGCGCACGGAAGGAGCTACAGGAGCGAGCGTTTTGGATCGCAGCGCAGGAGAACCGAAGCCAGAGCAGACGCCGGACGGAGACTGGACGGGTTCGAGGCTGCGCAGACACTCACGAGTGGCAAAGGAGCGGCGCGTCGGGCTGGACACCCCCCCCCTTTTCTCCCTCTTCTGGAGCGGCTAAGCGGTGGGCCAAAGCAGCGGGACCAGCGGAGCCAAGGCGGCATACAACGCTGGAAATGAGATAAGTAAAGGGACGTATACGAATCCTCACGCTGTGATCTGAGCACTTTAAATAGTATTGGACAGCGTGTAATCCCCGGTCCTCCCCACAGCTGGACACAGGCCACAGACGCGCAGCGGACTGGGGTCAACAGGAGCAGACGCGGAGTAGAGACTGGAACAGCGGTGCGGGCAAGCCAAGGCGGCATACAACGCTGGAAATGAGATAAGTAAAGGGACGTATACGAATCCTCACGCTGTGATCTGAGCACTTTAAATAGTATTGGACAGCGTGTAATCCCCGGTCCTCCCCACAGCTGGACACAGGCCACAGACGCGCAGCGGACTGGGGTCAACAGGAGCAGAGGCACACTACCGGGAGGACAGCTGGCCCGGGACAGTACAATCCAGGAGACTAAGGCTCTGGGGTTTTAGATTTTTTAGTACAGATTTTTAATCCGTAAGGCCCGGCTTTTTTTAACCGTATTTATTTTCTGTAAATAAATCTTATCCGATCAAGACTGTGTCGTCATTCAGCAGTGGGTTTTATCAAGCTGATCAAAGAACCTCACATTTGTGACATTTTATTTGGCGTTGTCTGACAGGATCAGCCCCACTGTTGAATGATGAATGTACAGCCTAGTACAAGCACGGCTCTTACAGCCCAGTTCACAATGCCCTGGTTCATGGGCGCAGCGTTCATCCCCAAATTCGATGGCGACAAAGCTAAATTTGTTGAATGGAAAGCGCAGGTGGAGGCTATGATTAGGGCCCAGGGTTTAAGCGATGTACAACAAGCTGATTTTGTCCTAGCCGCACTGGAAGGCGAAGCTAAACAAGAAATACAACTGGTAGACCCCAGAGACAAAAACACAGGAAAGAAAATGTTGGACTATTTACAAAAACTTTATTCTAAGCCAGCCACAAAATCACAATTGAGGACAAATTTCTACAATTGTCGACAACGAGCAGATGAGAATGTGAATTCATTCATCCTAAGACTGAGAGACCTGTTCAGCAAATGGAGTAACATTGACGATGTAGCAACTGGCGATAGAGATGAGTTGCTTTTGGAACAATTTACAACTGGGTTAAGAAAAGGGCCAGTGAAACAGGAATTGAACAGATTAATGAGACGGGATCCCATGGTATTTACGGAAGCCTGTAAAGAGGCCCGGGCCCTAGAAAAAGAACAGGATGAAGAAGGCGAGGACATATTGGCTCAGAGGGTTCGGACACACACCCACAATATAACGCCTAACCTTAACCCCAATGATTTAAAAGGACAGTTACATGCAGAGCTTAAAGAGGAGCTAATGGGAGAAATAAAAAAGGAAATTTTGGACCAGCTGAGGGCTTTGTCTACTAACTTGGTGGAAGAAGTAAAGGCCCAGCTCCGCAGCCCAACTTTGCCTCATGTCGAGAATGATACGCCCCCAGGTCAACACGATCGCTGGGACACTCAAAAACACCCAACTCGCCCGCAGGACATTCGCACTCCAGCTCGGGTTCGGCAGCCAGTCCATAGTGCCTACCAGTGGGATGACCAAGGACGGCCGATCTGTCGACACTGCGGGACGCCAGGACATTTTCAACGCAGATGCCCACACAAGTTTCCTCCGAACTCGGGTTTTTAGCTCCCCCTGCAGCTGAGGGCCAAGCAGTGGGGGCAATTTTATCAGAACCAGAGCCCACAACGCAGACCACAGCACTCAATCCCCGAACCTCCAACTGCAAGTCAGCCCTGGTCGGTGAGTGTTTAGACGTTGCTGTGAAACTCGACGGCATAACCATGCCTTTCGTGCTGGATACAGGGTCCCAGGTCACACTTTTAAGTCAAAGCTTGTTTGACAAACATTTGAAAAGGACTGGAGTATAGAGTGCAAAGACTGTGCCGTGGCTAGCACTGCGAGCTGCTAATGGTCTGACAATACCATATGTTGGCTATGCCATGGTTGACTGTGTAGTGGGGAATATTCATGTGGCAGAGAAGGGGGTAATAATTGTGGAGGATGACTGTTTGGGCCCAGATAAGGGGATACTGGGGATGAATGTCATACAATCTGTCTGGTCTGCTCTCACCCAAGGGAACCATCCCGGCCTGTCAGCGTTCAGAACACTTCTGCCACCTACTGAGGGAAAGGTCTGGGACCAGGCTTTCGCAGAGTGCCATCGTGTTGCCACAAGAAGCCCTATTCCCCCCTATGAAGGTACTGCTAAGCTAACTCGACAACCGCCGGTAGTTATCCCACCGCATTCTGAAATGGTCTTGTGGATGCATGTGACGGGAGATTCGGTCGGCCAACCACAGGTCCAGGTGGAACCCCTCCCAGGGGGCAGCTCAGAGTGGTATGTAGGACGCACCTTGGCTAGGCTTAGTAAGGGGCGGGTACCGTGCAGAGTGTGTAACCCTAACCCCTATCCGATAGAGCAGCCATTCCCAAACTCAGTAACACCGAGGCCCCCTTAAAAATCTGACGGGTCTGCGTGGCCCCCCAAAATAATAACCAAGAAGACAACATTAAGAATAGGCTCTTCTGGTTATTTTATTTTGGGGAAATAGCCTCTGCTACAAACATTGTAATACAATAATGATTACAGTGGATTATTCAAGTCAAATAATGAACACAAATATTTTAATATTACAAACAAAACATAATAAATTTAACATTAAATAATTATATTATTTTTTTATTTTTTTTATGACCTCCCGCGGCCCCCCTGCAGTACCCTCGCGGCCCACCAGGGGGCCGCGGACCCCACTTTGGGAGACACTGCGATAGAGGTTCCCCAGCGTCAGGCACTAGCCCAAGTTACTGAGGTCTCCACATCAGACATTAAAGGGGAACAAGAGCTGGTGCTAGATTGCATTGAACCAGACGTGGTGGAAGTGGGGGTTAGGAGAGTGGGGGTAGAAGACGAGGAAGAGCCCCATCCAGTCGTGTCCTTACAGGGAGAGGGCCTGACAGGGGAACAGCAGAAAAAAATGAACAGTCTTTTGGATCGGTGGAGGAGCGTGTTTTCCCAACACGAAGAGGATTTTGGCCGGACAAATGCTGTAAAACACCAAATCCCGACCGGCTCTGCCCCACCTAGCCGGGAGAGGTACAGACCTGTTCCACCTAGCCTCTATTTTGAGTTACAGATTTTGTTAAAGAATATGTTAGACAATGGGATTGTCCGGGAAAGTTCGAGCCCCTGGGCAGCCCCCATTGTGTTGGTGAGAAAGAAGGACGAGAGCTTGAGGTTCTGTGTAGACTACCGCAGATTAAATGCACTGACTCACAAAGATGCCTATCCCCTTCCCCGTATTGAAGAGTCCCTTACCGGATTAAAATTAGCAAAATGGTACTCCACTCTGGATCTGGCCAGCGGCTACTGGCAGGTTGAGATGGACCCTGACGATCGGGAGAAAACTGCCTTCACAACCCCTTTGGGCCTTTCTGAATTTGAGCGAATGCCCTTTGGGTTGTGTAATGCGCCGGCAACCTTCCAAAGGCTAATGCAAAGGTGCCTTGGGGACATGGTGAATGAATCATTGTTAATTTATCTGGATGACATTGTTGTGTTTTCTCCTACGTTTGACAGACACATACAGCACCTGGAGGAAGTTTTTGAACGGCTTCAGGAACACGGCCTAAAGCTCCAGCCCAAGAAGTGTATGTTGTTTCAGAGAAAAGTCACTTACCTCGGCCATGTCATCAGCGAAGAGGGCGTCGCCACCGACCCAGCGAAAACCGCAGCGGTTAAGGAGTGGCCTGTACCTCAAACGGTGAAGCAGGTAAAATCCTTCTTGGGCTTTGCGGGGTATTATAGACGCTTTATCCCAGGGTTCTCAAAGCTAGCGTTGCCCTTGAATGCTCTGACCCGAAACACTGCCAGTGAAAAGAGGACAGCCCCAGTCTGCTGGACCCTAGAGTGCCAGACAGCTTTTGACCAGTTAAAGACTGCACTGTTAAATGCCCCCATACTGGCTTATGCAGATTTCTCCCAGCCATTCAAATTGTACACTGATGCTAGTTTTGAGGGCTTGGGGGCAGTCTTAGCTCAGGTACAGGACGGCAAGGAGCGGGTGATTGCCTATGCAAGCCGCAGCCTGCAGCCAGCTGAGAGGAATGACCAAAATTATAGTTCCTTTAAGCTCGAACTTTTGGCTTTAAAGTGGGCGGTCACCGAAAAGTTTAAAGACTACCTGTATGGTGCAGAATTCACAGTTTTTACAGACAATAACCCTCTGGTACATTTGGAGACTGCTCGGCTGGGGGCAGTAGAACAGCGGTGGGCCGCCCAACTAGCTAATTTCCAGTACACTATAAAATACCGACCGGGGACGCAGAATCGAAATGCTGACGCGTTGTCAAGGTTGCCTCAGCTGGTCATGGCAAGAACGGACAATGTCAGCGTGGAAGACGGGGAGACTTGGCGAGAGCGCCAGGCCAAGGACCCAGAGCTCGTACAGATACGGCAGTGGAAGGAGCAAGGGACCACATGCCCAGAGGTACGTGACCCCTCGTTATACACAAGACGACTCTTGAGGGAGTGGGAAAATCTTACACTTCGGGACGGAGTACTTTGCCGCATGTGTGAAGAGACTGGCTCCGGGCTAACTATTTTCCAGTGTATTGTTCCCAGGCAAGAGGCGAAAGATCTTTGGCAGACCTACCACGAAAAGATGGGCCACCCAAACAACGACCGGACCGTGGCAGCCCTCAGGCAGCGCTGTTACTGGCCAAGAATGACTGAGGATGTCAAGGAATGGACTCTAGAATGCCCTCAGTGCATTTGTAGTAAGTCTGGCCCAGAAAGGAGGGCCCCGCTACAGTCAATCAACACCTCGTACCCATTCGAGGTGGTGGGACTGGACTATCTTTCCCTGGGCCGTCCAGAGGACAGGTATGCCTACATATTGGTTATGACTGACCTGTTTTCAAGATTTGCCATTGCAGTACCGACCAAAGATCAGTCTGCGGAAACCACGGTCAGAGCCCTCCATAACCACTGGATCCAAATGTTCGGCTGTCCAGAACGCATCTTGACGGACCGAGGGGCGGCTTTCGAATCCATGCTCTTTGGTCAACTGTGCGAGTTGTATGGGTGCCAGAAAAGCCGCACAACGGCTTACCACCCCCAAGGAAATGGGGCTTGCGAGCGATTCAATCAGACCCTATTGGGGCTATTGGGGTCGTTGGAAGAGAGCAGCCAGACTCAATGGCACGATAAGTTGCCTGCCCTACTCCAGGCTTATAATAACACGGTCCACAGCTCCACCGGATTCACACCCCACTATTTAGTCTTCGGAAGACATGCCAGGCTACCAGTGGACTGGGCGACTGGGCTACACCCGACCCAAGAGAACCACACCTTGGAAGGGTGGGTTAAGACTCATCGAAGGGCGCTAGACCATGCATATAAAGTAGCTAAGCAGAAAGCCCAACACCGACAGGAACAAGACCAAGCTCGTTACAATCGAAGAGCCCACACAGTGCCTTTTTTGCCAGGGGAAAGGGTGCTGATACGAAACTTTCGTAGACGGGCCAAGGGAAAGCTGGCGCCTAGGTGGAACCCAGTACCCTTTGTAGTGGTGGCTCCATTGGCAGAAAACCACCCAGTCTATATTGTGCGGCCTGAAGGTAAAGAAATGCCCACACGAACAATTCATTGTAATAATCTGCGCCCTTGTCCTATGAATTTGTTACAGCAGGACCCAGACCCACCCCCTGGGCCAGAGGCTGTGGCGGTTAGGCTAACCCCGCCGCCTCCCACCTGGTGGTTACCAGAATTGCCAAGACCAGCCCCCGCACCACCAGCCATCCAGATAGTGGAACCAGAGCCTCCACCTGTGCCTCCAGAACCCATGTTTCCGATAGTACGTCGTTCACAACGTGCTAACATTGGTAGACCGCCCGCCAGGTATTCAGATTGAGCATTGGCCGGGACGACCAATGGTAAAGGGGGGAGGAGTGTCAGTGGCATGGGTTTTCCGACCTTACATATAGTGCATGCAGTTTTGAGTTCTGTTTTTAGTGTGGGTTGCAGTGTTTTCTTTAAAAGACAATGTAGAGAGGAAGCCATGGACCACACCCCCACCACATGCCATTGGTGGTAATCAGCCAGGTTGATGACAAAACGGGAACAGGTGGGGAGAGACAAGAGAAAAGGAGAGAAAAAGAAAGAAACGGAGACTCAGGGGAGCGCACGGAAGGAGCTACAGGAGCGAGCGTTTTGGATCGCAGCGCAGGAGAACCGAAGCCAGAGCAGACGCCGGACGGAGACTGGACGGGTTCGAGGCTGCGCAGACACTCACGAGTGGCAAAGGAGCGGCGCGTCGGGCTGGACACCCCCCCCCCCTTTTCTCCCTCTTCTGGAGCGGCTAAGCGGTGGGCCAAAGCAGCGGGACCAGCGGAGCCAAGGCGGCATACAACGCTGAAAATGAGATAAGTAAAGGGACGTATACGAATCCTCACGCTGTGATCTGAGCACTTTAAATAGTATTGGACAGCGTGTAATCCCCGGTCCTCCCCACAGCTGGACACAGGCCACAGACGCGCAGCGGACTGGGGTCAACAGGAGCAGACGCGGAGTAGAGACTGGAACAGCGGTGCGGGCAAGCCAAGGCGGCATACAACGCTGGAAATGAGATAAGTAAAGGGACGTATACGAATCCTCACACTACGATCTGAGCACTTCAAACAGTGTTGGACAGCGTGTAATCCCCGGTCCTCTCCACAGCTGGACACAGGCCACAGACGCGCAGCGGACTGGGGTCAACAGGAGCAGAGGCACACTACCGGGAGGACAGCTGGCCCGGGACAGTACAATCCAGGAGACTAAGGCTCTGGGGTTTTAGATTTTTTAGTACAGATTTTTAATCCGTAAGGCCCGGCTTTTTTTAACCGTATTTATTTTCTGTAAATAAATCTTATCCGATCAAGACTGTGTCGTCATTCAGCAGTGGGTTTTATCAAGCTGATCAAAGAACCTCACATTTGTGACATCTACCCAGCTAATTGTCCATTAATCTAGCACACATCCATTGATCAGCACACATTATAGTGCGGTCAGGGGAGACCATTGAAACTCTGCAAGCGTGGTATTGCATAATTTTATACAGCAGCTGGATGGCAGGCTTTACAGGAAAGTTTCATTTACTACAGGGACATAATCCTTGTTCAGAGAGATGGGAACTGATACATTAAATTACCCTTGGGTTATTAAAATACATGTCAGTGTGTCATAGATTTAATGTCATGTCATTTTCAGCCGATATCATGTACATATGGTATGGTTAAATGCAGCAATATCTTGTGTGCTAAGAACAAGGAAGGATGTGACAGAAAGGTATAAGGTAACAAAATAGGATAAGAATATTTACAGCAACACAAAGTAATCAATTACCCGAACAAAAGGAAATACAGCTTAAAAACGTATCCAATTGAACAAAACTAATGACGAACCAAAATCACACTAAACTAGACTAGAAAGTGTCAAAAAGGACAAAATGAGTCACTAAACAAAAGACGAGTGATAGAACACAGAGGTCAAGCTAACTGCCCAGAGCCTTGAAAAATGGCCAGTTATATGATTTTGAACGTGTGCGGTTGGCGGACTACCTCGGCTTCTGCCCAATCAGCTCCGAGCAAGAACATTCTGGCCAAACGGACAGGTGCATCTAAATACAGAGAGGGTAACGCCACAGACATCACCATGATGCGAACTCTAGACAAACAGCCTGGAGCCGTAACATTGACCTTGCAGCCCTACAGGATCTGCACCACGGCCCATAATATCCCAACGCACTGGCAATTATTTTGGACGAAAATACATCAGAGGCTAAACGTAAACAGATTGAATGCTTGCAGAGTTGCAGCGCGCAATAATTATGTCCAGGCATCGTGGTCTTCTGGAAATTTGGCCCTTGGAAGTGAAATGAGACAAATTATGCAAAATTGACGCTTATTATAACTATATTACTGTTTTTAGATCCATCCACGCTTATATCAGAAACTTTTGGCTCAAACGTGGGACTCCTCTTCTGTCTGAAAGCTCCTGTCTCAGTCCTGTAATGATATGAATGTCATTGTACCGCTGTGATATCAGAGTTTTCTGTATTTCAAACCAAAGTATAGTTAGTTTTGCAAGTGCAATTAGATTTTTTTCAGACTAATTTAGAATAAAACAAAACAAATTCTACTTCTGCCTTTGGTGGCAGCGTGGAGCAGAGCAGGCCAACAGTATTTACCAATGATACTAGGGAAGATAGTATTTCACATTTTAAAACGTAATGTAATGGCATTTTAAATATCATCTTTGACATAATGTCCAAAAGTAATGTGTGATATTTGTCTTTTAACTTGTAAAAGGATGTTCGGAAGAAAAAAAATCCAACCCAAATTGTTTTCATAGACCAAAGTGAAACAGGGCCGAATAGACCTACCCCTGCACCAATCAACTCACAACCTAAAGTGTCATAATATGACATATCACAAGGATCTTACGTCTATAAACAAGATATTTGGAAAATTCTCCACATACTTAATAATGGTAATTTCTTTATCCATTGTCCTGTGTCCCCTTTTAACAGAGACTACTCTATATTTAATTGAACCCTTCACGGTTAGTTAGTTCTGGACATACTGTATTGTCATTTGTGCTCAATATTGTTGAAATAAATGATGAGTTGAAATATGAGAATTAAAATAAATATGCTAAGACCACATCATAGTATTACTGGCATAGTTCCAAAAAAACATTGTTTTACTCTAAAATGTTTCATTATAGACACATGGACAGCTTGACCAGTATATTGTGCATAGCAGATCTCTCACTCGTCTGGGTTAGGCTTTGAGAAAATACAAGCTACAAAGTGGCACAAAGAGGTGCCGACACTCTTTTTTTTTTTTGTACCCAGTGGAATGTTTACCTGTTTTAATGCAAGGTCTTTCCCTGTAGGAGTTCTATTAACATCTGCCAACAGTAATCATTATAAATAATAAATATCCATAATATGTTTGTTCAGGGATATGTTTGAACAAAATGGTTGTGAAAAAAATACCTTTGAACAAAAGAAAGAACATAGATGTGAGTTTCGAAGATTCTTTACCCCTAAAAAGATAAATAAAAACAGACCCTGAAAGTGGTGGTTTCGAATCCTTCTCCACTGTGTTCTGCTGTTGTGTCCTAGGGCAAGACGCTTAACCCCACTTTACCTGAAGCCCCTACTGAAAGATCAAGGCTGTGCTCACACCAAAAGGAACAGCCGTCCTCCTGTAGACCCACCACCTGCAGGAGGATCAGTGAGGGTCTAGTGCTGTGTGACTTGGGCTGCATCTCTAATTGTCACCCCCTGACCCAGAAATGGATTAAAGAGTTGAAAAAGGATAGATGGATGGAAGGCTCCAGCATGGTTTGGGCTCCCCTTTTCTAGCACTTGGGGCTTCACAGGCAGTGGATGCTGCACTCCTCCCCAGTACCATCCGTGTCTGCACAGAGGTGCATTAAACTGATCCAAGGGTGGTCCTTGCATTGAAGGAAATTCACATTTGAAAGCCTTTTTTGTTTTTGTTTTTTGTTTGTCCGCGTCACAAGTGCTGCTTTCATTTGCCTATGTCTGACCTGCCGCAATCTCATTCTGGCTTGGTGTTGGTCACCAAGTCCCCAGTAACGTGCACATCGCAAGAGTCATATGAGTGGCCCAGTGGCGCCTGGGGGGCAGCAGGGATCATTTGAAATGCGCGCCTGTTATATTAGCAAGGAACACACATTGTCAAACACATGAGAAACATGTTTGTGCTACTAGTGCAAACATGTTAGATCCACACACACACACACAACTTGTACAGTATCTAACCAGGAGGACTGGCAGGTTTGACAGTGATTCTAGACATTATTTTTTTTGTTCACAAAGTCAAGCGTCTCAATATTTGCAGTCTATGATCCGACCACACAAACCCACAAAGACGATGAGGACAAACACATTAGTCCTCTAGGCCGTACTGTTCACTACACAGTGAGAGCACCAGTGTAGAACATCTCTGCTGATGTGAGGAGAGCCATTCTCTCTCTCGCTGCACTTTCGGTGTTTGAGCGGCGAGTACCGGCATGATTAAAGCACTGACACAAAACAAACTGTTGCTTAACTTTTCTTCACTTTCATCAAAATAAATGAGAAATCCTCTCTCTATCAGTGTCCAATATAGAGAAAAATCTACTTCACGCTGTCAAACCAACCCGAAAACTTTACAAAATGTACCAATGTGCTTTTGGAAATTGATTTACCTTGACTGCGCAATAGCAAACCCAATCGTCACATCTGTTTTCTGTTTGCCACCTGCAAATTGTGTTTACCAGCTTTCTCATTTGACCTATTGTGCTAACAAGGTTCTAACTGCCTCTGCTCATTTAGCACACAAAGAATTATCTATATCAACTACTTAAAATTCATCAACTTCTGGGAGCACCGTGGCACCTGCTTTGTCCTTTTTCCTCCATCAGTTGCCGGTTTCTTCCTGCTGCTAGTGATTGTGGTCTAGCTCAAACAAAGAATGCTTTGCGCTCAGTCTATTACATTGGCAAAGCCTGGGGAGAGGAAAGTCACAAATCACTTAAGGGAGTGATGGCTTTATGCACCACTTACTCAACCACACGTCAACATTGTAGTTGCTAAGAAACACCTCAGGGTTGGCCCCCAAAGTATCTGACCTGATTAATTAAAAGGTTGGGGGGGGGGGGTGAAAGTGGTGAAAAGGCTCCCCCGCTGCCATGGGCTTAGTGACTCTTGTGATATGTGGTACTGTTTCATTAATAACATTTTTTATTGAATACGCAAAATAGGTTTTATTTCTGATTTAACCTCTTAAACTCCTACATCTGTTTTGGCTCGTGCACAAAAGTTTGGCATACCCAAATGTCTTTTTAAAAACACATCTTACATCTCACATGCTTGAGTGATGCATCATTTTAAAGCTAGGCCCTTCTAGTTTACGTATGTAAATAAACACTGAAATAATGTATGTCATTCCTATTTCACTCTGCATCCTTTGAAGTTTGGGAAAAAAAACGTATAAATGTATAAATGCCCTAAAAAATCCTACTTCATTGGAAGAAGAATATTTTCAACGCCAATTTGTTCATTGTGTTGTTGACAACAACTGTGTAAAGTTTTATAGTTTTTATGCAGTTTCTCTTTTTATCAAGTAGTGCCATTCGGAACCAATTTGGCAAAATGTGTGTCAAATTGGGCGAGAGTAGCTCAGTTGGGGCGACAGTAGCTCAGTTGGTAGAGCATTGGCCTTCAGGCCTGAAGGTCGTGGGTTCAATTCCCTTCTCCACCGACTCCCACTGATGACTGCTGTCGTTGTGTTCTTGGGCAAGACACTTAACCCCACTTTGCCCAAAAGCCCCCGCTGAAAGATCAAGGCTATGCTCACACTCAGAGAGCAGCCGTCCTCCTGTGGACTCACCACCTGCAGAGGGTCAGTGAGGGGCTGGTGCTATGAGACTTGGGTGGCATCTCTGCCATCCCCCTGACCCAGAAATGGATTAAAGGGTAGAAAATGGATGGATGGTGTGCCAAACTGCTTTACTAACATTTCACCATAATAAAAAGCATATTTTTTTAGTTTTGGTACTTATAAGTTACAAATCTGTGTGATTTTCTTTAACATTTTTTTCAAAATTATTTTTTTAGTAGTGTAAAGGCATATAAAATATGTGCAGCAATGTAACAGCCTCTTTACGCACGCTTTTACTGTGAAAATGAAAAGAGTTCCTACAAGTCCCACCCATCAAAAGGAAGCTCTTCTAATTGGCTACTTAAACACGTCAGTCATTCAGTACTAGCACATTTCGCTAGCCTGTAATCAACAACAAGGCAAAAACGGACCCTGTGCAAATGGATGCGGTTCGTCTTTTTCACAAGGGTCCTGCGGACTGAAACCTGCTCCTATCTTTTCATGGAACCTCTCTTTTTGAAGCTAAGGACTCAAGGACCACGTAGATATGATGTTTGTGGGGCTAAACAAAGCTCAAACTTAGTGAAATGTGTGAAAAATTTTCGGAGCGTTTTTTTTTTTTTTTTGCAACAGAAAAATGCACATTTTTGGATTATTTCTGAAGACTGGATTATACTTTGGGAAATACAAGTGGATATTCTTTTTCACTGAAGACTTACGGAGAGAAAGAGACTGAACAAGGATGGGGAAAGTCTAATTTGTAGGAGCAGCAGAAGACGGAAGGTAAGAAATTTATACAAACACGATTTATTTTGTGCCCATATTATGCGTTATATCTTTTTAATGTAAAGTCTGATATTGTTTACACTTGCATATAAATATAGCTGAGAAAATAAGCTTTAATGATGATATATAGCTTGTGGCTTATGAAGTTCAAAATACATCTGCTATTGCCAGCAGATGTTTTTTTTTTCTCGTTTGCCCCCACCGGCGGGGGCAAAGCTCTTAACAAGCTTTGCTCTTAACGAGCTTAAGAGGTTAAGAAGGTCACTCATTATATAGACCAATTAACATAATCTTAAATGTAATATTTTGGCTATAGATGAACAGCTGTTGAACAAGGTCCATCAATAGGCGATCACCTGCAGAAGTCCCTCCTCTCTGAAAAAATGTGTCTCCAACATGCCCTCTAGTGTTATTTTGGCTCCCTACTGTCTTTCACATCTTCTCAGCAACCCTCACGGCTGTTTTTTGCTTCAGCTACTTTTTTTTTTTTTTTTTTTCCTGAAATCACAGAAAGAACCACCAATAAGTTCTGACCGGTAACATAAACCAATCAACTGCATGTTCCATTAGGGGTTGACATACTTCTAAGTGTAATTACATGAAGAATTAGAATTCTTCATGAATTCATCAAGCACATGTTTGTGGCACCACCTGCATGTGGAAAGCAGGTGGTCCCATCACGGTCCTAACCAGGGAAGAGGCTGGTTAGTTCTGTGATGGGATAACTCTGGGAATACCAGCTGTCACAGTAGGGTGGTCAAAGCTGTGAGGGTCACTCGCATTGCCTGTGATGAGTCTGGTGTATGTGTGATGGTGGTGGGCGGAAGGGGCCATCAGTCTTCCCTAAGGCAGCTGTGGCTACAGTAATAGTTTATCACCACAGTGTTGAATGGAGAATGCCATATGACGCATCTGTATTATTAGTTTACGCAGAGTAGGCGAGTAGGTTAAGGGATGTGCACCTTAACAAGTTTGTTGATACTTGATTGATTACCCTCCTTAAACTTCCCTTCCCTGTAGTAGTACTCATTTAGATTTATGATTTACGCTGCTTATGCTAAGGCACTTGAAAAATCCACTTAGCAGGAAGCTGTTGATTTATCCAGATATATGGCATGGAGGCAGTTCTGTGTGGATTTTTCCGTCACCCAATGCCATCATTCACGCGTCTCCTGTTGAAATATAGACGGGGAAGACTTGACTTGTGCCAGCGAATGACCTTTGCCTCAGAACGGAGTCATTGCTAACCCAATTAAAAGGAAATGTCACGCTGGTAATTGCGTTGCACAATGTGAATCATCCACACGGGCGGCCCGGACCGGCGACACTCTGCATCCTACTTTCATTTGGACTTTTTAGCTGCCTCCTCTGATGCCCGCTTTAATCTCACACTACAGAGAAGTCATCAAGGCTCCAGCGTCACTTTGATTAATCATGTTGGCATGAACTATACCCTGTGATGTGTGGTGATTTGCAAATACTGTATGTTCGTCAAAAGTAGGACTGCACACACACCAAATGGATATTAGTGCAGATATTGGAAATTTGGTTGGATCGAGAATGGTTTGATGATATTGTTATCTTGACTTGTCCCATCTGAACTCTGAATATTGTAAAGCGCTTTGGGTGACCTTGGTCTTTAGGAATATGCTATCTAAATAAAAAATACTTACTGACTTACTTTATTTTGATGTAAAAAAGTCTAGTGATTTCTACTTGAAATGGCTGCAACTGAATCCTTTTGGGAGTTTATGAAGGTCTAGGTTTTTGCAGTATACAGTTGAAACATGTCAAGGCAATAACATCACTGTCTTACTGTTGTCTGGTAAAGAAGAACCAAATACTTAAAAAAAAATCCTTTTGGACCTTTTGATTAGTTTATTGTCCTCAGCATTTCAGATTCAGTTTATTTGCCATTTGCAGTAAAAAACCACATTGGAATACATAAGCAAAAAGTCTCCGGTGTGCATAGACAAATACAGACATAAAACGACATTAAAAGACAAAAATAAAACAGCAAACAAATGTCACTGTGAAATCGATCGACTAAAACCCTTTGACCCTTTCTGCAATTCCCCTAGGGCCTTTGTCATGGCAGTGATACCCTCGATGGAGAATGTTACCTATGATGCATGTTTTTGGTCCTGTGGGATACTTGGAGGAAACCGGACTGGACACAGGGAGAAACATGCAAACCATCTAACCCTAATGTGAGGTCAACTTTATCACATTTACATTCTGTTGCTTCTCGCAAGTTTGAATTTATTAACACTACTTGGTGAGGTCCCATTGCAATGCAAGTTTGGGTTGGCTCAACAGCTTATACTTTTAACAAAAACATTTTACACTGTTATTCTTTAAAAAAAATAGTGGAAACACAATGAGGAGATTTCAGCAACAAAGACAACCTTTTTAACATGTGGCCCTTGGACAAATTGAGTTAATGAACGATTCAACTCAGACTTGAGGGAAAGGCTGTTTGGAATACATGACTGTATAATATCACATACTATGAGACTGGTGCTGCTCATGGTGACTGTTGATTTCTCTGTTATGGGGATGGCTGCTTTCTCTGAACTAGTTGAAAACGTTTTGGCAGCTTTGGCGCAGATGGTGCCTGTGTCTGCGAACAGCGCAGCAGATGGGACTTTTCAGCTCCACGGCCCCACACTCTCTACGTTCTGACTGTAAATCACTGTTAGAGGATTCTGCGCCACTCTTTTTCCTCTTATCATCATCCAGAGATGCTTCCTGCAGTCTACTAAGTGACTGCTAAACACACACACACACTTTCTAATGGCTTATCTTGTTTTAAAGCTGCACTGCACAACTTTCCAGAGTCTGTTTTTTGCTTGAATTCATATAAATCGATGCTTCTCGATTCAAACCCATCATGATTATATCGACAAGCCAAGACCCGAAAAAAATTGAAATGAGTAAGTCATATAAATAACTCTTGTAAAATCCTGTACATCCTAACAAGTTATTCTTGTACTAAGAGCTGTTTCTCTTTTGAACTTCAGTCTGAAAAAGCTGATCTTAGATAGAATGCATTTTAATAAACATTTTTGTAGTTTTTTGGTAGAAAGTTAGGCACCCCAGCTTTAGAAATAAGAAATAGAGCATTAATATATTTCTTAAAAATCCCTTGAAAGTTTGACACACAATAAGATTCACTGTGTCGACAAAGGGTGTTTTCACACTTTGTTTACACAAAAGAAAACCACAGTTTCCAACGTTAACTTGTTAAAACAGACACAAGTCTGATTTGATTCATATTTGTATCAATAAAGACATGAATAAGAAAATTTAGTTGTTTACAATTTACTGCCAGTTCTGATGTTGTGTATGCAGTGGCAAGCGGGATGCCAGATTAAAATTCCAACGTACCTTTGGCAGAACTGGCCTAAATAATGTGACCAAGCCATTATAATAAACCAATTAAACTAAGGAGACTCAAATTGTCAGTATAACAGAAATATTTATTTCATACAAGTACTAAAAATTATGTATTCAAAAGGAAAAAAATTCATCTTCAATTCAAAATTCAAACAGTTTAAAACCATGCAGTGAAATGTTGGATTCACAGCAAACCATGCAAAAGATGGGTGGGGTCGAATACAAAATATTTTAGCCCAATATCAGAATAAACATTTAAGGGATAAAACAGTGGCCGGCTTAAAGTGCCGTGTTTTTATTCACTGGAAGAAGAATAATATTTAAAAACAGTCACATAAACATTTAAATATAGCTCTAGCACAAAAATCATTTACCTGTAACAGTGCAAAATAAAACTCTTTCCAGACACGTGGGATTAAGAGGCCTGCAGGTAGCTTAACCTATAGTCAATAGATGAGTATTTTATTTCAGATAATGCACAGAATAAATAGTTTAGCAACAACAGTTTATTCACCTTTGACTCTCCAGACGCCCCTCCCAAACATGGCTAACATCACATGAAGCTGTGGATTCTCTTCGTGGCTCACTTCGCCTACAGGGAGGATTGTGTGATTATCTGCACTATAGTTCATGTGCTATATTCACCTTTTCAGAAGACTGAACTCTGTTCCCCCTGGCTCTCAGCTGCCCTCATGCTCGATGCATGGGGTGGGATCAAGCCCCGGCGATCCAAGATGGCGCCCTATTCAAATGAATGGTTGTGCTCAGTGGCGCTTTGTGACGGCATGGGGGCTGAAAGATTAGCGGAAGTTGCCTGGAACTCGCAAAGATCTATGGGAAACTCGCCTGTATTTAGGCATCGTCTGGTCCTCCCGGTTCTGCGCAGTGGATGATCTCCCATAATGTGTTGCGCCAAACACGCGTGTGTGGGTCTCACACCGGGTCTCACGCACGTGCACAGAGGGGCTCGGCCGCGCTCTGACCAATCAGAGCTGTTCATCAGAGCGGGAGTTAGAGCGAGAGCCAGACGAGCAGAGTTTGTGGCACTAAAGTGTGGATTTAAACAAAACCGAAGGATTTAAGAAGAAAAAAAGTTCAGGATGACAAGGGACACTAAAATCCCCACCAAATCCAACCTCTATTAAAGCTGTAGGTTCTCTGTCAGCTGAGGTCGAGATTTACATTGAGTTCTATGGGGAAAATTTCTGGGTAGCCCACATGAATTTAGTCTGGTTCAGTCTGCAGTACCGCGAGAATCCCCCGAGCACATGGGTTATTCAGCTACAAGCTAGTAATACCCTATCCAGTTATTATAATAGATCCATGGATGGGATGAGTGAAAGGCCCCGATTTCCCTCTCCCTCCATTTTGAAACCTTTGCCCTTCCCACCATTTCCTGTTTCCTGTTGCCCTATCACACTAAAATCATAATAAAACACATTTAAGTAAATAAATATATAGAGAGGTCAAGCGGAAATGCCCTCTACTGTCATGAGCAAGCACACTTGCAGCCACGTGTAAATGTGTTTTTCCAGTCCAATGGCGGCACGGTGGCGGGTAGTGGGCTTAACACCATGAAGGTCCTGTGTTTGCTTGTTCTCCCTGCGTAGTTTTCCTCCGGTTGGTCCAGTTTCTCTAACCAGTAAAAACAAAGGCACGAATGTCCTTTCTACTGGCCAACATCAAGCATCTTAGACGCTGTATCGGCGTCTCAGTGTTTACGTCAACTCCAGTTTTTCTACACAATGGCATCACCGCTTTAGCTCTGCATTCATTCTGTGTGCTGTACTACCCTGAAATATGATGTGTACTGCAGGATCGTCACTCTTCTTCTGCCACACAAAAATATATAAATATATCCTCCACGGACAAATCCATTCGTCCCTGAAAAATAAGACTACGAACGTTTTTCCGCACATTTTAGTCAAAAAATTAGGCTGCTATGTATTTAGGGATTGAGCTCTTAACACTGTTTCACACTGCTTTCAGGTTAATTGGATTCACGCTTCATGTGGACAGATACATTTACAGGGCTGGTTCCATCTTTTACGCAACATGGTTTCAAAACTATGAGCCACTTTGTCTTTGTGTAGACAAGGCCGAAGAGACAAGGTAAAGATTGTCCTATAGGCCTTGCCTTGCATATCGTTTTCAAACTGTAAAAACTTAAAATATGTATATTTTTTCTTAATTACACATTTCCAACTTTTCCACTCTGGAACCAGGTTTCAATAATGTACGTTTACCCACAAAACGTACACTTTGGATAGAAAGAAGGAAAACAACTTTTTGAATGTTTTGCCTGGAGATAATCCCACATGTGTGTACGTCGCATGTCTTTGGTGTTGGGCCCTTCACTTCTGTTCGGATTATCTGCTCCATTATGGAACAAGGCCACAATCACATTATGGCGGTGACTGCTCTCTTTTATGCATTGTCATTTGTCCCAATCTATAATTGCTTCCTTTCATGAGTTTTGTGCAGAAAGGTTAGGCTGGTATATTGTACAGTTGCCTGGCTACACGTGTCTTTATCTGATCACAACATGCAAGAAGTACAACGAGAAAATGGTTTGTGGACACGCTTCTCAATATGTAGTAGCTAGCTGCATGTGAAAGCCTGATCCTGGCCTCCCCTACAGTAGATGCTAAGCAGAGCTGGGCCTGATGATGGGAGACCTCAGGGACAACCAGGTGCCAAACAGTTCTTGTGTTTTTAGGCGAGACACTTCACCATTGTCTTTGATGAATCTAGTGTGTTCAAGATTAATTAGTGGTGATTGTCAGGGCCGATGGCATGGACTGGTTACATCACTTCAGTCTGCTTCAGGGCAGATGTGGCTACATTAAGTGGTTATTACCGTCATGTACTCGAGTGAATGCATAATGCAATGTGAAGCGTCTTTGAGTGTCCAAAGAGCGATATATGAAGAAAATTGATTATTTTAATTAGTATTATTTTAATATTAATAGTTTTGGCAGCTTTTACTCTTCTCTGCACCATAGAGTGATATTTGGTGTTTTCCTCATTAATAAAGTGATTGAGGCCAGGGGCAAAGATTATTCAGTGAACTTTCATAAATGTAGTTTGTTTATTATAATAAATCCAATAAGTCTTAGTGCTGCGGTTGTGGGAGGAGAAATTAAGGCAGCCTATACTTTTTTTCAAGCTAAATCTAATGACACGTCCTCATATAAAATGCTGGCAGATGTTCGTTAAAATGGATTAGAGCGTGAGGTATCTGCAGCCTCTCCCTGTTTTAATTAACCGATACTTCGGATAAATATTTCAAACCTTGGCAGTGACATTGGTGCTGAAGGAGGCACCCAGGGGTGGATTAAGAGAGAAAAGAGTTATACTTTTAAAACCTTTTTGAATCTGTCAAGTCTTTGCTATGACTTTATGTGGAGATTAGTTTATGTAAAAGCAGTCCACAGAGATCCAGGATGGGTCAGACAGGATGAGCAATCAGAATCCTCACAGTATTATAGAAATACCTAAATTGCACAAAGAGGTTCTGTTTTGCCAAGGTTTTTATGGCTGTGTGCCTATTACAATTTTTTTTCAATAAACTAAAATATTTACACTGTCGTAAGTCGGATAGGTAAGCATACTGAAGCACACTGGCAACATACAAAAACAGTGAGGAAAATGTCTGATATAGAATTGTGTGTTCATACGGACCAGGTTATAGAAAGATAACATAAGTTTTGGAATTGCAAAATGGTCCTGGCAAAATTGCTTTGACCCAACAGACATGTCAACCGCCATGATAATCCTTTTTAGGGCCACGCCTCCTCAAACTGAGCTTCACCCAGTTCACACAGCACCAGCCCCTCACTGATTCTCCTGCAGGTGGTGAGTCCACTGGAGCCTTGATCTTTTCAGTGGGGGCTTCAGGCAACGTGGGATTAAGTGTCTTGCCCAAGGACACAACAACAGCATACATCTGATGTATGCTGTTGTTGTGTCCTTGGGCAACAGCATACATCAGTGGGAGTCATGCAGTACTGTAGGTCTTGCGGTTGGCTCAAACGCACAACATTCAGGCCCAAAGGCCAGTGCTCTACAAAAAGATTGCAGCGCATTATCTCACCTTATTAATGCGCTGCCATCGCACTGCGATCTCTTGAATATTTCTGACATTGGAAATCTATTTAAAATTCAGCAAAAGATTGCAGCGTATTGTCTCAGCTAGAATTTTAACTAAATTTCCATTGTAAGAAAGACCCAAGTGGATCGCTATTTGACTCATGACTATTTGATTGGAAAGGTTAGTTATTCCAACTTCTCGTTTCTGTGTTAAACAGCGGGTTTATAAAGTGAATGATTGTATTTACTGCTTAGGTAAAGTTTGAAAATCAGATATATCCCACCTTTTGAGTAAACCATCATGTAGTATAGGAATCCCCATGGTGCTATGTGGGTTCAAGTCATTTGAGCCCCCTGGCTGAAATGTTCACATGAATTTGGGAACCAATCACAAAACACACCATTGGATAGACGGAATATTGCAGTTTGTTTACAGAGCAAGCAGATGCAAAGCCATCTTTCCTCATATTTATTATACATAAACGGCAGTAATCGTTCAGCACCATTGTGTGATCATCATTAGTCTTTTTCGCTTCTACCCTTTATGGCTTTTTTATGAGACTTTAGGCGCAATAATGTTAAAACTGAGCTGATAATTACAACAGTATACAGATGTCAGTGATTTTCCACTCGATGTTTTGGCTATCTGAAGGTCGAAGCAAACATATATATTGACGCTGTGGCAGATACTGAGGCGAGCATCCTTGTTTTCTCTGGGAGGTGAATGTTGTAAATCTCTATTGGTGCCATTGATCACTGACCAATCTACTGAGACTCAATCCCTAACCTGTTTTAAATGTTTTCACCTTTGTGTCAAATGTCTTAACAGATCATTTGTAGTGCCCAATAAATGGCTAGAATGGATGGTTCCCCAGAAAAAATATTTGTCTGGCCATTGCTTATTTTATATAAAGAATTTTACAGACCAATGTCAACCAAAGCGCTTTACAATGTTCAGCGTTTGTTGCAATCACTCTAAAACCCGGTGATGACAAAGCGAGACGCCAAACACACTGGCGCATCAAAGCCCCCAATCAACACCATCCATTCCCTCTCTCGTTTTAGCCATTTTGAATTGTTCACAGATCATTACGTTATAGATTTTGTAACGTAAAACTTATCAAACTTTGATAATATCTTGAAAAATTGTGGTCATTCAAAAGTGAGGTCACCAAAAATCACAGCCTCAAAGCCACAAAGGTTTCCATTTTAAAGCCTGGTTGAGAGGGTGGCTCATTTGCTTCACAGCAGACAAACACATGCAGTACCACATCTGAGATACTTAGTAGGTAGTTCATGATCTTGGATGGAGTTTTCTGTCACAAATTCTCTTGTGAAATGTTGTTAGTTACAGTAGGCGATTTGAAATGAATGTTGGTCCCGATTTCCTTATTTCTGCACCTTCATGAGGTTACATTTTCTTTTGTGATCGTGTACAATTGCATAGGCCGAGCTACATTACAAGACAGTGTATGACATAATGCATGCTCAATCTTTTGTGCTTTTTTGTATTATTTCGAGTCCAGGGGAAAGGTCTGTTTGTCATTGAGGGACCAAGCCTTGGCACAGCTGCTCCCACTCTCTGGAACTCACTCCCACAACCCATCAGAAACTGGATTCACTACAGAACTTCAAATCATTTCTCTATCAACAACAGCTTTTGTTTTTCAATGGTTATTTGTGTATGTTTAGTGTCTTTGAATGTCCAAAAAGTGCTATATAAGTTAGTGTAGTCTATTATTTTTTTGTCTGCACTCTGCCACGCCCCTCATCACTGAAGTCTCTCTTCAGCATTGACATGTTCCACAGCCTTTCCTTGTTCGACGTCTCTTTTGAACTTGTTCTGGAGCCTGGCAAGTTGCAACCATTGTGTCTGGTCTTCATTTGCACATTCGAGTTTGTCTTTTATTTTAGGGACCACATTCAAATCATGTCTTGAGGTTGTGGCACAAGTATTTCGAGCTCATAGACTAAGGGCGGTGTGAATCCATGTTTGTGAATCTCTTCCTCTCATCTCGAGGCGATCTTATCTCAGGGATAAAGTGGTATGCTCCAAGACATCTAACCGTTTCGTGTGTCCTGAATGATTTCAATGCCGGTAAGAAGCTGCAACACTAGACGTTATCTTACAGCCTGAAACCTGTGAATGTCAAGTTTTGGTTTTAGTCAGATAAATATGCTCTAGTTGCATCTGCTAAACAGTCCAGTTAGGGTAAACTACTGTATATTACCTACTAATGAGTTGCATTACTTTCACAGCATGTCCACAATAAGTTTGACATTAAAACATTTACAGTACTTTTTTAATGATTGTGAGTACTGCAAATGTCAGCTTGCAATTCCCAGTAATTTCACAGTTATTTAACAGTGTAGACCCTCCAGTTGCACCTGCTTAGCTACTGTAGTGCGGGAAAGCATTGTCAAGGTGGTGTAAAAGCTTATCTACTTTCACCTTTTTTAGCTGCGACTCTTTTCAAGGGGATTATTGTTATGACTATGACAAAAAAGATGGGCCCTGATTGAGTTTTTCACAGTGTCTTGGGGTGATGCCATAATAAAAGATTAATGTGGGCCATGCCATTCCTTCACTGCATGAGTTATGTGTTTGCTCAATGCTAATTACACAGAGAAGAAAAAGGTCAAACCGTGCTTTCATTGGCGGGAGGGAGCCAGTCTCAAAATCAAACTTTAATTTCCCTTCTGCCGCACACATGCATATTGAAGATTTAGTGATTACAATTACAGCATGGAGCTCTCTGGTGAATGAAAGGCAGTGTTTTACTTACTATTTACTTTGATTGCGTGGTATCTGTGGTTTTAGGGCAAACAATATACAGTACAAAGACCTGAGTTTTTTTTACCTTTATAAAACCAATATTAACGTTGTCAACTCATACAAACTTTGGCAGGTCATTTTAGCAACATTAGCATGCAAACAAATGTGTAAGCAACTGTGTTAATATTTGTGATACCTCCTTTAAAAGCTTCTAAATGATGCAGAATAACAAAACATTTAACCTCTTAACACCCGCCTCATTTTGGCTTGTGCACAAAAGTTTGGCATACCCAAATGTCTTTGCTTATTTAAAAACACATCTTACATCTCACATGCTTGTGTGATGCATCATTTTAAAGCTAGAGCCTTCTAGTTTATGTAAAAAAACACTAAAATAATGTTTGTCATTCCTATTTTCCTCTGCATCCTTTGAAGTTAGGGAAAAAAACCCAATTTTTTTAGCCTCGCCTAACATTTTCAATTTCTAAAGGCCCTAAAAAGGCATACTTCATTGTAAGTTCACAATATTCAAACCCTCTGTTCATTGTGTTGTTGACAACAACTGTCTAAAGTTTCAGACTTCTAAGTTTTATAGTTTTTATGCAGTTTCTCCTTTTCATCAAGTAGTGCACATTTGGCACAATTTGCCAAATATCTTTACTTACATTTAATCATCATAAAAAACAATATTTTGTATTATTGGTACTTATAAGTTACTAATCTATGTGTGTTTTTCTTTTTTAAATGTCAAAGTTATTTTTTTATGAGTGTAAATTCATTGCAGCTTCGAGAGCGTCTTTTGGCTGCCATTACGCACAATTGTCCAGGCCCAACATAAGACAGGACACCATTGTCCCACCCCTTGTTCGAAAGCTTTCCTCATTGGCTACAAGGACATGTCAATCGTAAATTCCGGAAGTAAAAGCAAACAAGTTGGGATCACAACCAAGATCAGTGATCAATGCGCAAACAGCAGCACTAGCTGTACTCGCGGGAGCTCTTGCAGACCCAAAAATTGGTCTAGCGTTTCGGGAGTAGTCTCATTTGAAAGATAAGGAGCTAAGGAACACGTAGATACCAGATGTTCGGGTGAAAAACAAAGCTAAAAGTCCGTTAAAAGTGAAAGAGTAACATCTGTGCTCTTTTTTTTCGTTTTTTTCGCTAAAGATAAATGCACATTTTTGGATTATTTCTGCAGAATGGATTTTACTTTGGGAAATACAAGTGGATATAATTTTCCTTTGGACTGTTCCAGAGAGAATGATGTATTGCAAGCTGGGAGGAGAGCTGATTTATTTGTACAGCACAAGCCCAAAGGTAAAAAAACTATTTTGGAATTGATTTATTTTGTGCCCACATTATGTGTTATATCTTTTGAATGCAAAGTCTGATGTAGTTTACACTTGTATATAAATGTAGATAAGAAAATAAGCTTTAAAATGATATACAGCTTTTGGGGTTTGGTGTTCAAAATACATCTGCTATACATAGTTCCCACAGACCAATGAATGTCACATGACCTCCTCGGAGACGCCATCTTTGATGGCACGCTGCTGTGTTTGTGCATTCCATTAAACAGAAGAATGAGAATAAATGTAGATATTCAAACGCAAATTGGAAAAAAAGGGCAACTTTTGAGCAAATAATTGTATATTAATACAATGGCACCACAGTTTAACGTGCTACGGACATGTTTTACATATTTGATCAAATTATGCAGCAAAAATTAACAAGCAATGCAAACATTTCTCAAAAACTTTAGATTTAATACCAGTTGGAGCTCCATTTAATTATTTTAATTATATTAACAATTAATTTAATTAATGCTAATGCCACACGGACACTCTGGATTGCTGTTATTGTTTATTTCCGCGTTTTTGACCGTATGTTTTGGTGAATGGTGGGCAACTGATTTTTCCAGGCGTAAAGAGAAGTTTATTTTATGACACAGATCTTTTTACAGAAGCAATGCTGTTTGTGAACATTGTTTTAGCCCACCATAGAACTATTATTATCTATTTAATACATTTACGTTGCCCTCGAGAGCCTCGGACGCGACACCGATCCTCCTCATAATAAAGTAATCTAAATAATGAAACTCTCAAGTTACCAGCTATCAGCATACACAAGTTAGTACTGAGTAAATTACGTCTGTCAACACATTATAAGATACGATACGCACCTGACACAAAGTGCTCCGAGCATATTCTTGCGTGTTTTGAGGGAGTTTCTTGCCTGTTTATCTTCGCAAGCCATAACCTCCGTCGTTCTGACAAAAGCTTAGTCTTCTCACATTCATGAAGTCTAATGATGGGTATACTGTAAAATCCAAGTTTAACAGAACCTCCGGCACGATTTGAACATCCATTGACCCAGCAGGAGATGACCATTTTCAACTTTATCACGACATTAACACGTTTCAGCTTCTTTTTCTATTGTTTTGCCCACAGAATGCCAACTCAAATGGCGCCGGGTCGGCAAATCCCCGTATGTAGTGACGTCATGTGGGAACTATGTATTGCCAGCAGAACATTTAAAAACATAAAAACGGCCGGTTTTTAACTTAAATATAGCGCATTTTGGAACGTTTAAAATCACATGGCATTGCTCATTCACTCTACACAAAAAAAAAAAAAAAAAATCATGACCACAAATTTCAAGAATCAAACCGTGTCATGTATTTGCTTTGTTGTAACTTGTACTTAATTGTTTTCTTATGTTATAACATTGGAAGGTTGTGGCTTTTTTTATTTTCCTGAAAGCCATCTATGTTGTGGCATATATATAGTGGATCAGTTGGATTTTTTTGAAGAGGTCTTTTTTTCATCATTCAAAGTGACAGCGGCTCACACTCCACTGCCTACTGCCGACTTGAGAGGAAAAGGTATAATAGATATCCATTTGTCAAATTAGATGAGAGGCAGATATTGAAGTAAGACTGTTCGTATCGCCATTGGGATTCCATCAGGTGTTCTGGGTATTTTCAAAAGGCATTAATCCACTCTGCTACTGCTTTTGGAGAGCAGACTAGAGCTAAAGCTACATCCTCCACTTTCCCATCGTTCCACGCCGCTTTCACCAAAGCCATAATTGAATTTGTTCATATATGTTCCAGGAAATAACGCTACACCTACACATACCCATCTTCAGCTGGAGGATTATCTCTTGGTGTAGAGTCTATGTGATGCAGTTTCAGCAGCTACGATAAATGTCTACCCTGATGCTGTAATAAAAGCAGGAATTGGCACTAAACGCAGCCTGACAGTAGTTAGGTTTGTGTGGGAAGTGACAAAGGTACGCATACAGCGCTGTCCATCAAAGCCACTTGTGTTCAGATGAATGCATATTAGAACAGGTTTTTTGTGAAAAATGTTACTTTCCAAATCATGCCCTTTGAGGTGAAATGAAGCTTAAGCGGAGGTTCAGGATGGTAGACTACCTACGTTATCACACCAGGCTTGACCACGCCTTACTCAGCCTGTCTTAATCAACTCCCCGCAGCCGTGTCAATCAAGCCAGCGTTTAAGAGCAAAGCAGAGCACAGCTCACCAGACGGACTTCAAGCTGCAACCACCTCCTCCCCACCTCTGCCTCAGGATTTCTCCACTCTCACTTTCACCTTGCCTTGTTGCCACCACCTGTGTCTAGGCCCCGGGGGATCATGATCTGCACCCAGGCGCAGATCTCTTCAGAGCCACGGCCACAGCTGGGGCCTAAGCTCCAAACCAATAAACAAACTCAACCATAAAATAAACAACTCTTAAACGCATCTCGTCTCTTGTAGTCTCTCCAGGTTGAAATACAGTAGCAGTACATTTGACTTCATACCCTTTTATGAAGTATATGTTGGCAATAGATTTAATATTGGGTTACATTAACTTTTTTCCAAAACCGATAACAAAAAGTACTTTACATTCAGTACATGCCAATTCAAAGATAGACACCAGGCTTTAGTCACTCCCTATTTTTTGAGTTTTGTTTTGAATTTTTGTTTATTAAATTATATTCTTTGCAGTAATGAATCTTGGTTTCTCCTTTTTTGACAACATAAAATAGTATGGTAATTTTACCGCTTTGAAATTCTAACGCGGCCTCAGTCCGTTTGGCCGCTGATACCTTCACGAAATTCCTTTGTCTCTTTTTGGTCATGAATAAACCATTTGCCAGTGGATCATAATCCTTAGACTCTAATGTATGGGGGAGAGAACACACACACGCTATCTCTTTAGGCTGCGTAAATACAAACCCGACAGCAGCTCTCAGATACAAGCCTAATGCCTCCCAAATCGCAGTCTCTAACCACCATAACTGTCATAATAGCCCGCATTTGTCAAAATCTTTCTAACCCGAGCCCTGTAGAGCTTGTGGAGAGTGCGGTTATTCTTAGCGGACATTGACACAGCAGATACGCATAATGGGATCCCAGTGAGCGGCGCTAGAGTCTTTTGGTCTCCCTGTTGACGTGTGCAGTGATTTAAATTGCAGCTCTTGTATGCGAACGTGTACCATGTAATTTCAGGCATAAAAGCACGCTTTTTTCTGCCGCCAGTGAGGAGCACTGCATCTGCTTTGTGTAGTTTCCAGGTGAATGGATTTTGCAGTAAAGAGGCCTCAAAGAGCTATCGGCGTGCACCTGCGCCGGCTAAATCTAGACTGGTGATTATTTTGAGCTTTAGTCAGGCTTATGAAATGCAGTCAGCTCACAGGACACATTCTATACATTTTGGTGACTAATGGCCTCTCACGATAATGCATTTTGATTCATTCGGATTCCTTTGCTCTTTTGTACTAGCATCAAAGTAAAGAAATCGTTTGATTAGTCTATTTCTTTAGAAAGCTTGCACCAAGAAAATAAACCGCAGAAGAAATATTTACTCCTATTGAACCATCCACACCTAAAACATTTGGCATTGCCTTTGCAAAATTATCGCCTGCTCCAAGAAAGTATACAAGCAGTACATTGAGATTGAATACATATTGTTTTATCCATTGGTTATTGAACAATATAATTATGTGGGAAACTGTGGACTTAAAGTAGCAATAAGTAAAATGTTCATGTGAAGTCATCATTAAATGACCATATTCTGTCCTAAGACATTAACCTTTTTGAACACTTATTTAACTGATAACAGTAATATTTGAAATTCAAAATTGGATTAAGGCGACAGTAGCTCAGTTGGTAGAGCATTGGCCTTTGAGCCTGAAGGTCGTGGGGTTGAGCCCACCGTAAGACCTACTTCACGACTCCCACTGATAACTGCTGTCGTTGTGTCCTTGGGCAAGACACTTAACCCCACTTTGCCTGAAGCTCCCACTGAAAGATCTCAGCTCTTGTGGACTCACCACCTGCAGGAGGATCAGTGAGGGGCTGGTGCTCTGTGTACTGGATGCAGCTCTGGCCACCCCCCTGACCCAGAAATGGATTAAGGGGAAGAAAATGGATGGATGGATGGAAAATTGGATTAACACCATGTTAATCTTGTTATTGTTTTTATCACTATTCTACCTTAAAAGTCTGTGATCCGGGTTGCGAGAACTCACCACATCGAGCAAATCTCACTTGTAAAGTAACTCCACCTGTTGCTGATTATACGATTGCTACCTTTTTAGAATGATTGATTTAATTTTTTTATTTTTGCTGCCACTGGACAACTGAATTTCCCCGACGGGGATCAATAAAGTATCTATCTATCGTATCTATCTTGTTCTGTAAAATGGTCAATCTTTTCATTATCTATGCCCCCCCCATACTTGTTTACTATGTATATTCTACTGAAGATAATATTTCATATCCTAAAACATAAAATAACAACATTCTCACTCTCCATAACATGTTTAAAGTACAAAAAATGATGTATGCTTAAAAAATAGATATACATTGTCCAAAAGAGAGAGACGCATTTTTACCAGGTTATAGAAGAAGAAATCAGAAAAGTGCAAATATTCAAAAGGTTTCTGTGATTCCCACCAAGCAATGTAAATAAAGAAATGCATTTGTTATTGTTTTTTTTCTTTTTCGCATGGACACTGTAATGAAGACAAGTGGTTTGTGTGCCTCGTATCTGCAGCTGTCACATCCGATGGCGCGCTGCGTTTATCTGTATGCAGTAGCGCATCACCAGGAACCTCGCTGTGACGGTGCCCTCAAAGGTGGCCATGTTTGCAAAGGACGAGAATGTAAATGACTAGGCTGCATACACCCTCAGCGCGCACATACATATGCACATACACACACATATATGCAGATGCACACATATGCGCGGTTTAATCTGCAGTCCCCGGCAACATGACTGACAAATATCT
The DNA here is from genome assembly GCA_964034765.1 of Knipowitschia caucasica. Taxonomy (NCBI): domain Eukaryota; kingdom Metazoa; phylum Chordata; class Actinopteri; order Gobiiformes; family Gobiidae; genus Knipowitschia; species Knipowitschia caucasica. The sequence goes on from OZ035823.1 coordinate 31,234,926, forward strand.
AAACTGACAAAGACCAATGCTTCTTCTAAACAAAAGCCCCTCCAATCCCGTTGTGAACAGCGGCATATTCTGATGATGAAAACAGAATGCAATAAAAAGTATATGAGTGAGTAAAAATGCCCGGATTTAAAAGGGACATAACCTAAAATTTGACTTTGCTAATTTTTTGGAAATTATACTGTATTAGCTTGATTCACACATTTTTACATCACCCCCTTTAAGGCCTGTGTACACTCGCGCGGCACTGGTTACGGTTACGCTGGACCTACGTAACCACAGTAGGTGGTACACTCACGCGTTCCCCTTTGGAGTTTTGAAGAGAATGTTGTAATCCCACAATCAACCACGTGACGGCGAACTCACAGGAGTTGCCTGAGAAACCAAAGCGGTTACGCTGCTACTTTCTCCTCTTCAGAACAAAAACAATAGCAAACCAAACTGTTTGAGATCATTACATGTGTTTCTACTGTAGGTTTGTGTGACAGTTCTATGGACTCATCGTTTCAACTCATTTCACTGTGATGTTGTGAATAAAGACACAGTTTTTGTTGGAAACATAGTTATTATTAAATTGTATTCAGCACAAACAGCAAAACAATAAGTGGTAAATATCTGAGACAAACATGAACTATTTACAAGTGCAGGAGGAATGCAACAGACGCGATAAACTATGAGTGCAGATCCAAACAAAGACAGGAACAGTGCAAAACACACGACTGTACAGTTTATAAGTTATATATCAGTTAGATATGCAACAGAACTCTCGTCCACAGTCTCCTGTTTATCAGGCTCTGAGCCATCAGCCCAAACTGCTTTTCCTTCAGTTCCTTTGAAGCGCGAAGCAGTCTGCTCCGAAGTGCCTCGTCCATGCTCCCTGCAGTCGCTCATGCTTCACAGAAAGTAATCACACCCGGACCAATCACAGCAGAGCTTCTCTGCGGTGACCCTTACGTAGTTAGATATTTTTGAGGGTGCGCGGCAGGCTACATAAGAGCCTTGCGGTGATCCACGCGTTGCGCAAGTGACGTCGCGTCACCACCGAAAGGTCTGCGCGACTATACACTAGACTTAACTCTTGACTCTTGACAATAGGCACCAGAACCGCTATGTTTTTGCTTTGCAGATAACCCTGTAAAAAAGTTGCCTACAATTTGTTAAAAGTAAAATATAATGCAATGTTTTGAATGACGGGAAGAGTTCCAGAGAGCGAGCGGCGGGAAAACGGCGGAATGGCGGCAGCGTCAGCAGGCGGAGGCAGAGCGTCGACGAGGAGAAATGCGCGAGATTTAAATCTCATTGATCTACAACCACCTACCTTAATCCCAGAACCTGTTTTTTCCGTGGATGGGTCAGAGGTACGGAGTTGGGGCGATAGTATGGAGGCTGAGGAGAGTGAAAGTGACGCTGAGTTACAGTCAGCACAGAAGAGAGTGAACAAGCGTAGTAAGCGGCTTCGGAATGAGAGTGGTAGTGACAGCAGTGTTCATTCAGTTATTGAGAGACCGAGTAAGATGATTGTTGTGCTGAGGTTTAATGAGAAAACTCAAGCCAGTGTGAGGAAAGCAAGTCCATTTAGTCTTACAATGGATATTGGGAACAAGCTGGGCGATGTAACATCAGCTAAAGTGTTGAATGATGGAAATTTATTAATTCATTGTACCAATGAGGAGCAAATGAAGAAGGCATTGGGCTTGAGGGAGGTGGGAAAGTTTAAAGTTAGCAGCGCGAGTCAGGTGGGAGTTCGACTTGGCGGGAGCAGAGGAGTAATCACCGGAATACCTGCTAATGTAAAGATGGAGGAGTTGAAGAGACATATTAAAGGGGGGGTAGTTAAAAATGTGACTAGGATGAAAGCAACAAGGGACGGAGTGAAAGTGGACAGTGAAACTATACTTATTGAGTTTGAAGAAGCAACTTTGCCTCAGAAAGTGTTCGTTGGGTTTTTGAGTTACTCAGTCAGAGCATTCATACCTAAGCCGCTCAGGTGCTTTAATTGCCAGCGTTTTGGCCACACAGCAAGTAACTGTAAGGATAAGAGAAGGTGTGCTCGATGTGGAGGGGGCCATGAATATGGGAAGTGTGGGGAAGGAGTACAGCCCAAGTGCTGCAACTGTGGTGGGGCACATAGTGTGGCTTATGCTGGATGTGAGTTTATGAAGAAAGAGAGTCAGATTCAAAAGGTGAGAGTAGAGAAGGGGATCTCTTATGCAGAGGCTGTGAGGACATCACGGCAGAGTGCTCCTCTTGTGACGAGGGGGCGGGGAACAGAAGAGCCGGAGGCAGTAACTGGGCAGAGCAAAAGTAATCTAAGTGTACAGCCAATTGCGCTAGTTTCATTTATTGCTGAAGTAATAAACTGCACTTTTGGGGTCAAAACTAGAGATGAAAGGATCAAATTGATTGTTGAGGCAGCAGTAAAGCTGCTAGGAGTGGTAGGACTGACATGGGAAAAGGTGAGTGATCACCTCAGGCTTCAGTCAGGACGAGTGGTATAATGTTATTTGTATTCCTAATGGTGCTTATTCTCCAATGGAATGCAAGAAGTTTACTGGCCAATGGCCAGGAGTTTAAGTATTTCATTAAAGGACTTAAAGAGAAACCGGACGTAATATGTGTGCAGGAGACGTGGCTTAAGCCTTCTTTGGACTTTATAATATATGGATATGCTGTGATTAGAAATGACCGAGACCATGGAGATGGAGGGGGGTGTGCAACATTTGTTAGAAGCGGTATCCCCTACAGGTTACTGGGGGTAGGGGGAAATCTGGAGTGCATTGTAGTGGAAGTATGGGAGAAGGAAAAACCAACAGTGGTCATAAATTTCTATAATCCATGTGCCAGGTTAGAGCATCAGAGCCTCCGGGGTATTCAGGGACAAGACCGTAGGAGAGTAGTTTGGGTGGGGGACTTTAATGCTCACAGTGGAGTATGGGGGGGTCGGCATAAAGACGCCAATGGAAGTGTTATAGAGGAATTGATGGATGAGCAGAATCTTGTGTGTTTGAATGACGGTTCTGGTACAAGGTTTAATGTTGTGAATGGGTCCTCCTCAGCGTTGGATCTTACCCTGGTGTCTAGCGCATGTGCAGGGGGCTGCCAGTGGAGGGTTAGGACAGATACAACCCTGGGGAGTGACCATTATCCTGTTTTGAGCTCAATTGGGGGTAAGGTGAAGGGGATAAGCAGAGAGGGTTTGGGGAAATGGGCTTTCCATAGAGCTAATTGGGATGAGTTCCAAAAGTTATGTGAGGAGGCTGCAGATGAAATGGGGTGTCAAGGCAGCGTAGATGAAATGAATAAACAGATTACGGAGGGAATGATAAATGCTGCACGGAAGAGTATTCCAAAGAGCAAGCCAAAGAATAACAGAGTTCTGGTTCCATGGTGGACGCAGGAGTGCCGGGTAGCGGTCAAGGAGAGGAATAAGGCATTTAGGAAGTTTAAGAGAACGCTCAGTATTCAGCATCTGGTGGAATACAAGAAAGCGCAGGCAATTGTTAGGAGGACAATTAGAAGAGCAAAAAGGTCTAGCTGGAGGGAGTTTTGCTCAAAAGTGGGGAGAACAACACCAGTGGGTGAAGTCTGGGGAATGGTAAGAAGGATGGGTGGAGACAGGCGTGAGTGGGATTACCCAGTATTAGTGACTCAGAGTGGCACAGCGATATCGGACAGGGATAAGGCAGAGGTCATGGCCCAAAGTTTTGTAAAGGTGCATAGCTCAGATAACTTATCAGAAGTGGCTAAAAGCAGGAGAGATCAAACCAGAGATCAGAACCAGGAAGTATTTGTAACTAAGGAGGATTTAAATCAAGATCAGGATTCCCTTTTCTCCTTGGAGGAGATGGACAGGGCAGTTAGAAGGGCAAAACAAACATCTCCAGGTAAGGATCAGATATGTTATGCAATGATTAGAAGGCTAGGGATAGAAGCCCGTAAGAAACTGCTGCTATTGTATAATAGAGTTTGGACTGAAGGAAAGGTGCCAGGTGCGTGGAAAGAGGCTGTGATAGTGCCGATAAGGAAGCCTGGAAAGGACCCGTCCAAGCCATGTAGTTATCGGCCAATAGCCCTTACCTCCAACCTCTGTAAAATTATGGAGAGAATGATTGTGGAAAGGTTGTCTTTTGACCTTGAGAGACGAGGAGTTTTAGCTGGTTGTCAGAGTGGCTTTAGGAAAGCGAGAAATACGTGTGACTCTATTATTAGGCTTGAAAATGAGATAAGGAAAGCTCAGGCTTGTAAGGAGGCAGTGCTGGCAGTGTTTTTTGACATTGAAAAAGCCTATGACATGATGTGGAAAGAGGGGTTATTAATCAAACTGCATAGGTTGGGGGTTAGTGCAAGAGCTTTTAACTGGATCCGAGACTTTCTTGATGGGAGGAAAATTGAGGTGCGCATTGGATCAGCTTGCTCCAATCAATATTGTGCTGAAAATGGAACTCCTCAAGGCAGTGTGATAAGTCCTCTACTGTTCATTATTATGATTAATGATGTGTTTGATGCAATGCCTGGGAGTGTGGGTAGATCTTTGTTCGCAGATGATGGGGCGGTATGGAGCAGGGGGAGAAATGTAGATCATCTAATAGGCAAGAGTCAGCGAGCCATTAATGATGTGGTGGAGTGGGGACTAGACTGGGGCTTCAGGTTCTCAGTTGAGAAAACTAAAGTGGTTTTCTTTACAAGGAAGAGAGTGAGGGAAGATATGAAGTTGAGGTTATACGGTGAAGAGATTGAGAGAGTTAGTGCATTTAAGTTTTTAGGGGTTGTACTGGACTCTCGTTTAACATGGAAGGAACACATAAAACGGATTGAGGAGAAGTCTAGTAAGGTTATAAATGTTATGAGGTGTTTGGCAGGAAGAGACTGGGGAGCCAGCTGCTCCGCACTGAAACGCCTCTATCAGGCCTTGATAAAGTCAGCATTTGACTATGGTTGTGTGGTGTACGGATCAGCATCCCCATCCATACTGAAGAAACTGGATGTGATACAGGCCCGTGCCTTGAGGCTGTGCTGCGGAGCCTTTAAGACATCTCCGGTGAATGCATTGCAGGTAGAGATGGGGGAGATGCCACTAGATCTGAGAAGGAAGCAGATAATGATGAACTACTGGGTTCATTTACAAAGCCATGGGGATTCTCATCCCACAAAACAGACATTGAGGGACTGCTGGGAATATGGTAAGGCCCAGAGAGATCATTTTGGGAAAGTGGGGGACCAGATGGCTCAGAACTATGGTATTTATGATCTTCAGATTAGTTCTGCTTTAGTGTTTCCTGCAATACCCCCATGGAAGTTGGCGTGCCCAGGAGTAGTGATACGGGGGGGGTGTGGTCTCTGAGCTGCAGCATTACAGAGAGGACAGGAAGCAGCTGGACAAGTCATCAGGAAGTCCAGCTCAGTCCCTGGGCTGTTCCCTTGGACACAGTGCAGTAGGTGGGGACAGGAGGGTCCTGGACAACCAACAGCTGGACCATGAAAGTCACCCCCTGCAGGATCACTCTCTCTGCTCTGGAGAGCAGTTTCAGTGACAAGACTAATTCACCCTTGCTGTGTGAAGAGAGTTCCCGTAGGTCTTTCCTTCCTGCTGCTGTCAGACTGTACAGTTCGAACAGCTGAGCCTGTAAGTTTCATTCACTGTAAATAACCAAATTCTAAAATCATGTGCAATACAGCAACTTCAGAATGTCACTGAACAATGTTCACTTTTTTCTACTCATTATCCTGCACTATATAAATGTACAGTATCTAACTCTGCACTACTACTAGATATACTGTATATAAATATAATATATATCTAATATATATAAATTTAATATAGCAGTATATCTTGACTGTATTGAAGCATTTCAGCATCCTAAAGCTAGTTAATTAGAAACATAGCTACTACTTTATTGTACAGTATATATTGTTGTTTGCTCCTGTGTTGCTCTTACTACTGTCCTACAGTATATGTGCTCTGCACACATTTGAATCTTTCCCCCCGTGGGAACGAATAAAGGAATTCTTATCTTGTCTTACTTATCTTTTTATCTCTGTGTTAATCAACAAATCCATGCTTCATAGTTTCGGTCATAATACAGCATTGAAATGACCAGTTATGCTGCTTGTAGCTCATCAAAAATATTCTGTTTCCCTGTTTTGCTCTATATTTCAGACGATAGTCCTCCAGTATACCTCATACAAAATGCACAGCCTGACTTTTTGTGGTTGAGCTCCCAAAACCGAGGTGTGTCCTTGTGACACAAGCATTTAAGCCCTTATCAGACCACAGAACTGTCAGTCACAGAGCACTCACTCACTCCTCCACTAATCAAACTAATCTTGTCATGGAAAGAGGAACTATTCTGCCCAAACATTGTTTGCTACTCTAGCAATGTGATTGAAAAGTGCTCTGAAGAACCCCATCTTTCTGACAGAATAGACAATGGCTATTACGAGGTTTAGGGTATTTAGGCATGGGGTTGGTTATAATCCTGGAGGACCGAGCATATTGTGCCTTTAAATCGGCTATTTTCTGCGGACCGTATGGCTGATCTCGGGGGATATGTGTGGGAAAACGTGGAGTGCTTCGTCTCATAGTGCCGCTTTATATTGCTGCTTTTGATGAGAGCGACAGTCTCGGAGCAAATGAGACACACGGGTTTTGCGCTGTCAGCAGGTAAAACGAACAAGTACGTGTCAGTCCATTCTTGTTTAAAAACTCTGTTTTCCGCGTCTACCTTCCTCTGTTTTGAGCACGCCATTTCACTTTTCTCTCGCGTGTTCGCGCTGCTGATCACTCTCCGTCTTCGCCTGTTTCGCTGCCTGCTTCTCTCTGACTTGCCGGTGTTTAAAAATAGCTAGCACTGGCAGCAGCACTACGCGCCACACAGTTCATTGGCTGACCGAATCACGTGTGGCACCTGGCTGAAGGGACGCCCCGCCCGGTCGGCCCTCACCAACACCAGAAGGAGCGGCGCAAAATGAAGTTAGAATAGACGCGGTTGGAAAGCCTGCATTATTATTATTAATATTTTTAAAGCAGGTTTGGGCCCGGATCGGATGGGTTGGGGGTCCGGATCCGATGGGTTGGGGGTCCGGATCCGGACCGAGGTCCGCCGTTTAACGACCTCTGCTCTAGACTGTACTTTTGTGGGCAATTTTTGTTTTCTGAATCCGTGATATACGAAGGATTTACCCGCCTTGCACTGTCATTTTTTCTCTTGGGGTAGCTTTCCAAAGTAAGCAGAGCAAGGCCTGGTTAGTAACGTGATGTGATGATCATATCATCAGAACTGGGGCGACAGTAGCTCAGTTGGTAGAGCATTGGCCTTTGAGCCAGAGGCTCGTGGGTTCGAGCCCGACCTTCACCATCGACTCCTGCTGTCGTTGTGTCCTTGGCAAGACACTTAACCTCTGGGAACCGCAGGTGCCACAGTGGGGCGGCTGCAGCTGTAAAGTGCCAAATTGCCATTGTGTCCTTAGGCAAGACACTTCACCCCCATTACCGAGTCTGGTGTGTGTGTGAATGGTTGGTGGTGGTCAGAGGGGCCGATGGCGCATACTGGTTGCCTTGCTTCTGTCAGTGTGCCCCAGGGCAGCTGTGGCTACAGTAGTAGTTCATCACCACCGTGTATGGAGTGAAAGAATAATGACTTGTGAAGCGTCTTTGAGTGTCCAGAAAAGCGCTATATATAACCAATGCATGATTATTATATATATTCATATTATTATCATTGAAGTCTATACCAAGTCCATACAGCCCACCTTATCCAGATAGTATGATACATCTATGCACAAGAGACTAAGGTGGCCACCGCTTTTGCAGAATGGACCAAGATAATGACGCCCTGTCCCTTTTAGACACCAGTATCTTCATCAATTTGATGTGTTTATCAATTCTTAAATGACAGAATTCTGACAATACAGGGTGACACTTGCTGGATTTTGTCACAGTTGAAAAACGAGTTAGTTCGAGCTATTTCTGAAAATAGTGTATAATGCAAGGGCGTAAGTTTGCGTGGGGACCATGGGGACATGTCCCCACCAATATTTGGTGAGGACTAAAAAGTTCCCACCAAAATGACATGATGTCCCGTGACCCGGACGGTCCGGGACACATGTCTTCCGTTTGTGCACACGTCGCGCCTCCTCCTCGCCTCCAGAGCAACAGCAGCAGCAGCAGCACGTGACCCGTTCCGTTCTCTGCAGTGATTGGCTGTCTTCTTCAGCGCCAAACTGAAGCACTGAGCGACTGTTTAATTTTTGAAAGTTAGCCAGCGTGAAGCAAGTGTTTTTTTTCGTTTCCTGGGCGTTGTAGCACGTGAGTAATCAGAGGAAAGTACTGTAGATCTATTACCATTCAAAGTACTTACGTTATTTCTAATCTGTCAGCGCACTGTTTAATGTTCCGAGGAGCTCACACGGCACAGAGACAGAACAGAACTGGCTCCAATAAAGAAACAGGTTGGTTGAATTGAAAGGCTGAAAAAATACTTATTGTGCTCTTACTATCCAAAATGTATAAGTGGGTGTGTTGTGTGAATCAGGATAAACTAGTAATGAAAATATTCCACGGATCCACGATTTACAACCTTTATCTGCTGATAATGTAATTTCTGTGAAATGTGTGACAGCGGGCACTTGCTGTAATTTGCTCTAAGCACATTCAAGCGATGCACTCGAATGTGCACGTCCTGGTGCAGCTGCTGCCGCTTTGTAATGACAGCCGCGGCGCTCAGTGAAAGCACAGCTCTAACATGGTACCGAGCTCGGACCATATGCAGACAGAACCATGTTGCAAGTGCGGGTCTCCCTCGTATCTCCCGCGTTTCTCCCCTGTGTCTCTGACATGTCTCTCCCCTGACTCTTCCCAAAGCGCAACCAGCGCTCCCGAAATTAAAGCTCAGATACCTAAATTTTCCATTGCGTTAACGATGCATGCTGGTTGTGCGCAAAACACCACAACAGGTTATTTAAGTTTTTATTTTGCATACTTGAGAGCCCTGTGAGTCATTACTTTGCCTTTTTGGGTTGAGAGTGGAATAAAAAAAAGAAAATATAGAAAAATCCACACTGTTACTTATTGCCAAACTCTTGTTAACTCATTGTATTGAGAAATACTATGTAACTTTTGACATTGGCCAAGTTATATAAATGATTCTGCAGTTCATGTATATGAATGTCTGTCTATACCTTCTTATATAATTTTGAAAAAATGCCACCTCCACAAAAAAAGATAAAAGATATCAGGAGCTTTTTTAACAGTTGGAAAGTAAGTAAGAGAAAGCACAAGTAATAGCAAATTATGAATTGTGATGATTAATCTTCTGTTAACATACATAGGAAACTCAACCAACAAGAGAGAACAATATAGGGAATGTTGAGGTAGAAACAACAGGCCCTTCAGTGCATCAGGCGAGGTTGGAATTTTGTAGGTATGCATGGGACTATGAATTGTTTTTAGAGATTGATCGTATATGTCAAACAATGTAGTGAGCTACTCACTGTAGATTCTAATTCAATATTTTCTCCTCTGTTTTTATTTATTATAGGAAATTGAAAGATCAGAGCATGATTTATTTCAAGTATCGAGAGCAGTTCCTGAACTGTTAGAGCCTCAGGTGAGGGCTATTATGTAGATTTGGATTAGGTTTAAGTCAGTATAGAATGAACGCAACACAAAACTCAGAAGCTCTGATCCAATTGATTTTGTTTTAACTATTAGAAAAAATCCTTAACTGCTTCTCATTCAGTCTACAGCTGAGTTTAGTGTAGAAGGCAACACACTATTGCAAATATAGTGTGTGATTACACCACAAATTCTGGGGGAGAAACTCTGGACCCCGTGTCAATGGGTGTAGACTCAGGTCGTAGTGAATGTCCCCACCAAGATTGGAACCAAACCTACACCATTGGTATAATGGTTTTATTGTTTCCAAATAGATTCCTTCTCTGTCTCCCTCTTTGACTCACACAAAGCAGAAAGATTTGTCAGCCTTTCAAAAGCCAAAAAATATGTTTGATTCTTTTGCATTTTGGTGGAACTTGTCATCAGGACCAGAATCTACTGAGCTGGATCAGTGCTGCTCTTAAAGTTCAACCCTGAAAATGTTTTGTCTTATTTTTAGGCAGAGCCTTTTCATATTCTTCTGTACCCTTCATTCAAGGCACAGCTCATCTCACTTAGGGCAGTGGAACTGACCTCTCAGGCCAGTACTATTCAGGGCTGTCACACTCCATCCAGAATGAGCTGTGTGGCTGCATGTTTTCAAGAAGAGCACACAACACTCTATTCATTTAACCAAGTCTTCAGGCTTGAACCACTGGAACTAGTTTGACACCTCTGCATTCTTTTAAAACATCTGCTTTTAGCTCAACTTTCAGAAAAGGTTTGCCCTAATATTTTCGTGAACCCTAAAATTGTAGAGACATGTGTGAGTTGCCGTAATTTCAATTTGAACCTGAACAAATTGAATGTCTTTCCCCATCTTTCCCCATTATTGTCATATTCAAAAGTAAGTGAAAAGTAGATGAAAAGTAGATTTCCGTGACGGGGGACTGTTCTACGGTTGTTTACAATTATTGATAAAAATCAGACTCAGGCAAAACGGGATCTTTGTACGACAAAGCCTCCTGGCTGGTTTATTCACAAAATGGTCGTTAATTTCAGACAGAACAAAAGACACAGATACATTATATATGGAAATTACGTCATCATAAAAAGGCCAAACCTTCGGCACCAAATAGCCTAAACAACAAAAGTCTCTGTGGTCCTTGAGACCTCCACAAGGCCAAGTTATTAATACTATTTTTGTCTTGCATTTGTCCACCTGTGCAGTACATAGGTCACTGTTTACCACATTATTAAATGCAATTCAGTGTTGTTTGTCTCAACAAAAAGTCAATAAAAAGGTATGTATGCCACAAGTTGAATGAAAGTTGAGAAGCACGCTACACAAGCCTGGCCCTCCCAGTGCTGCTGTGTGGGCTTGAATTGCGCCATGCAAACCAATGTTTCTTTGTAGTCCCAAGAGGCAAGAAAGAAGTCGGAAAACATTCATTTAAATTTAAAGCTCCTTCTGACTGGAACAGTTTACCTTCATCCATCCGCTCTCTCACTTCTCTGCCTCTGTTTAAAAATGCTCTGGTACAACACCTCCAGAACCCATGCCAGTGTTATTGAGCATATGAACCAAAATTATATTCAATCAATGATATAAATTACTATAGATACAAGCTGTAATCTCTGTTAATTTATAACAGACAGTATAATAACAACAATCAGAGTGTGCGTGTGCGAGTACGTGTGTCCTTTGTCTTTTGTGTTTGTATTATTTGTTATGAACTTTGTTTTTATTGTTTGCAACAGTGGCTCAGTTGGTAGAGCATTGGCCTTTGGGCCTGAAGGTTGTGGGTTCGAGCCCACCATAAGACCTACTTCACAACTCCCACTGATGTCTGCTGTCAAACATGGACTCTCATCTACACAAGCCTCACACTTTTACAGCTATTGGGTATAGCTGCTTTAACCCCACTTTGCCTGAAGCCCCCGCTGAAAGATCTCAGCTCCTGTGGACTCACCACCTGCAGGAGGATCAGTGAGGGGCTGGTGCTCTGTGTACTGGGTGCAGCTCTGACTGCCACCCCCCCCGACCCAGAAATGGATAAAGGGGAAGAAAATGGATGGATGTTTGCTCTACTGTCTGCCTTTCTGCATCTGTCATTTTGTGCAATTTTGAGGACCCCCTCGAAAACGAGATGTTTCAGCCCTAGGGGCTTATCCTCCAAACCAATAAATAAAACTAAAATAAAATAAATAAAATATGAAGCGTACAAAGCATGGAAATGCTAAAATGTTTGGGACCAATCACACAACAGTGATGGCAAGAGACGATGACACACTATTCCACAGACATAAGCTCGTAATTTGTTTACACTGGCCGGGCACTAGAACTACATTGTTTTCCGCTGTTGTGTAGACAATGTGCACTTTGAACACAGCCTTACTCCTTACTCAGCTTTCTGCTCAAAGCGCTAAATACTCACAAAATATGCAACATGTTTTATGATTTAGATGATGGCAGTGTGTTGTTGACTTGTTTATAAAAAAATATATGGCAAAAATACTATACTACAAAATATACTGCATCAGAAATTTTAAATGTAACAAAAGTTGCAGCCAAACAGGATAAAATACAGAGCACTACTAAAAACACAGGCTGGCAGGCTGCAGTAGAGAAAATGTCCTGGATTCTCATCATTTCCTATGGTGCTACAGACAGAGTCCATCTTGGCATGCTGTGGTCCCCTGGTGTTTGCCCAGTTGTCTCCCCTCTGCTCTGCTGCGATGACCATTACAGAGCAGACGTGGCTAATTGAAGTAATCGTCTTTGATTAAGTGCACACCCTGGGCTTGTGCTACAGCAAAGGTCATTCTTCATAATGCAAAATGACATGATGGCGTCAACAGTGGAGACAAACACCAGGGCTTTGTTCGCTCAAATAAGGAGGTGCAAACATGAGCTTTGACAGAACTAAGCAGCTACTGACGACAATGGATGCAAATATCATTAGGTTAATCCATAATTGTGGATATTAAGGTCACATTGAATTAATTAATTTGTTCATTTTTAAACAATTTGTCCATTTGTTGGAGCTGCCTCCCAAGTCTCAGGGCACCTTCCCTTCCCTAATCCTCCGGCAGGTGAGTCCAGAGGAGTATGTGACAATATAAAAATAGGTAATTGAAAAATAATAATTGAGACACATTTAGCAGTTTTTTTTTTTGTTCTCTGTTGTCCTCTTAATTATTTTATCTTCATAGAAATATAGGTATCCCACACAACAAAAAACTTGTAATGTGCACTTGAACATAAAATACAGCTTGAAAAGTAAGCAAATATTTAATTATAACTCAATTATTGACTATTATTTGATAAGGATTTTCCCACTGGGTTTTCAAAATCTCTTTTTAAAGGGGATCCTTTCTCCAGACAGGTGTGGAAGTGGAGACGTGGATTTTAATACGATTATTGTAGGGGAAGCCTACGCAGACACAGGGAGAACATGCAGACTCAGCACAGAAAGGCCTCTTCTGCTTATGTGACCTAAAGTGATGTTGCACTTTATTACCATTGTTATTAACTTTTAGAACAATTTTATTATTTTTTTTATTATTAGGGCGACAGTGGCTCAGTTGGTAGAGCATTGGTCTCTGGACCTAATGGTCGTGGGTTCGATCCCACCACTACCCATGTTCCCACTGATGTCTGCTGTCGTTGTGTCCTTGGACACAATGGGGCGGCTGCGGCTGTAAAGTGCCAAACTGCCGTTGTGTCCTCAGGCAAGACACTTCACCTCCATTGCCTAGAATGAGTCTGGTGTGTGTGTGTGTGTGTATGGTTGGTGGTACTTGGATACTGGTGCATACTGGTGATACTGGCGCATACTGGTTGCCTTGCTTCTGTCAGTGTGCCCCAGGGCAGCTGTGGCTACAGTAGTAGTTTATCATCACCGTGTATGGAGTGAAAGAATAATGACATGTAAAGCGTCTTTGAGGATCCAGAAAAGCGCTATATAAAACCGATTTATTATTATTATTATTATTATTGGACAAGACACTCCCACTTTGCTTGAAGTCCCTGCTGAAAGATCAAGGCTGCATCTGCGTCGAAGGAGCAGCCATCTTCCTGTGTGGACCCACCACCTGCAGAAGGATCAGCGAGGGACTGGTGCTTTGTGATTTGGGTGGCAGCTCTGATTGCCACCCCCCTGACCCAGAAATGGATAATAAAGGGATGAAAATGAATGAATGAATTTTATTTTTTTGTTTGTATGGATGGGTGTGTTTCTACTGCTGGAAACCTGAATTTCTTCTGCGAAGATCAATAAAATATCCATCTATCTAGAAAGGGCCCTGTATGTGGTGGAGTGGCAAAGACATAGAGTGTTTTTTTTTTTTCCCACCTGTAATATGACGATTGAAATTGATTGGCCCCATGTATGGAACAGTGCAGCTCTTAGAATGCATGAAAAACATTCGAATATCTATAAACACCTTTTTCCTTGCGCTTCGTTCAGGCTGAAGCATTTGTAAGCACAGCTGAGGCCTCTGGGGTGGGAGTGCATGTGCATTCTGTTGCTGTTGAATGTTGATAGCTCTAGTCTATACATTTTTGATGATTCCAACTGCCGCGTTCATGGATGCATAGTACTGTATGAAAACACCTTCATACAGCATGGGAATTCAGACTGAAATAATATATATCCTGCTCTCAGCGGCCGCTTTGTGGATGTGCCTGTTGTATGTCCTGTTTACATTCTTGACATCAGCTTGCCCATGCTATTACGAATTAAATTTGGCCCACATGGTTAACTCTGGCACAAATCAAAAAAATATGACAAGTAAATACTAGAGCTTGACTTATACATTGTGGATATTTCAAGTTTTTTAACTATCTTCTCATCCGACCGAAATGGCATTCCTCAATTTAAAGAACACTAAACCAACTAAATGTTTTCAACAATGAACCTAGAACACCTAAAATTATTTATAATAAATCAAATAAAATAAGTGTGTAAATCACATTTTTTCAGATCCCTTTTGTCAGATTATACAAATCAATATTCAAAGTAATAATGTAACAATTAAACAAAAATTATCCCGAGATGCAAAAGATGAGCTCTTTTCCATTTTCTTCCATATACTTGCCTCACTGACACTTACAAATGCTCTTGCATTTGCTATAGCTAAACGGTGGTGATTACTCCTGTATTGTTTCAGGAATATTAACATAATTACTGCAATGGAGGCCTGGAGCCTCAGACAAAATATCGATCCAAAAGGGAAATTACTTGGCCACAGTCGCTCACCCGTTGAAATATGTTTAGAGGGGTATGAAAAGCCTTGCATTACTTGTATTGTTATTGAATGCCAGCCTATTTCAGAACAGGTACTCCCACAGTGCCAGCCATTTATGATGATTTTTACTGATATTTCAAGACCCACAGAATATTGTGTACTATGACTATCTGAAATCCGACACCAGATTCTAAAAGAATGGACTGTCTACTTTCCTCAGCAAAAAGAATTTTGTTTATAGCTTTTTTCGTTCCCCTGTAATCCTCCGTTGAGTAGAGGGAAGTTTTACTGAAATCACCAGAAATCACCAGAAAGTTGAGAAAAAAGAGGCACAAAATGTGCACCTACATGTTTTCAAACCATTCAGAGAGCAATGCTGCCACCTGCTGGCTCGATAAAATATGGTCTCAAGTCATCCCCATACATATTAGATACAATAGACATCTGGGAACGTGAAAATAGCGAAAAAGGCATTTGACGGATTAATGCGTCAATGGCACACGACGTTACTATTTGCTTTGACGTATTTGTGCGTCAATGGGACACAATGAGTTAAAAACAGTAATTGCTTTTTATATATAACTTGTACTGGTTCAGGTGTATTCCTCTTTCAAATCAACAAACAAGTTTATAGTCATTTTTCACAATTTTGTAGACAATAAAATGCACATAAGGAAAATGCTGGCAGTGTATGTCCTCCATATCATAATTTCTTGTTTTTTCAGGGTGGTAATTGCACTGAAATAAACAAATAACTATTCTTTTCTATAATATTTGTATACTTCTCGTTGGACATCCCCTCCCTGAGATACTACGCTTACTGCTGCTATTTCTGCTACTACTCCCGTTGCTACTGCTTCTTCCACCTGTTAGTGAAGGTAGGTCCATTTAATACAATTTGAAAAGATTCTAAATAGACATTATTTAAAGTGCTTCAGAAGTTGTTTATGGATTGTGTTATTCAAGTAGGACAGCAGAACATTCAAAGCAACAACATGTGAGGCAAGCAAGCATATCGTAAATTCACGGAGCAAATCTTTAACTACCTCCATTCATGCTTCACCTTGTACAGTTCCACACCCAAATATTTGCACAGCTTGTTCCCAGGGGATGGTGCAGCTTGTCGTGTTTCTGCGGGAGAAAGTGTGATTTGAATAAGCTTTTAATCTGCGAGCAATGATCCAACGGCCTCTGCGATTCCGGCACACAATCTCCTTACTCTGATGGGACCCTATTATCATTCAGTGGCACATTCAGTAACAAACAAGGAGCTGAGAAGAGCACCCAAGCTGAAATAATGACAGGAAATTTGCCTGCTTTTTGCAATATGTCCGAAGTGGCGTTTTGCTGAGGAACGGGGATGAAACAGTAAAAAACACGGAGGCAGCGAAGTCAAGGTTTTATATTTTTGTCTGTTTGGAAAAAAAGGGTTGAATCGTAGGCGGGGTTCAAAAGGAAGTTTTCTGTGAACAAATCTTGCTAACTTCTAGTCTTATTTATAACTCTGTCAGTGGCATAGAAGCAGAATTAGGTCACAGGAATGCTGCTGGAATGTCTCAATTGAGGGAAAAAATAGATGCTCAGAAAACGTGTTTGTTGAGTTTGTGTAGGGCTTTTGCCTGATGTGTATTATAAAACGCCATATGATCGCCTTACTTATGTCAATCACTTCTTGATATTGATTTAAAACAAGCAAGAACATTTGCAATTCTGAATGTTGTTCAGGAGGTAGAAGTGTGTTTAATTAATCAAACCAGTTGCTATCGGATTTCTTGTCCAATTACCAAGATTTTATCGGAAAGCTGAAATTGTTGTGAAAGTGATTTTTTTCTCCAAAATGTTTAATAAAACTAAAAAGTCTCAACAAACTATGCACAAATGCCGTTAGTTTCTGTCTGACCACAAACAATTGGCTAATTAGTAGTCTGATCGGTTTAAGAGATGTTTTCTGTAAAAGGTGGGTTTGATTCAGCAAGCAAATAAAAGTAGCATTTAGGGCATTTGTAGGACTCTTTCATAGTCCATTTGCGTACGTAATTAGGTCTGCGGTCTTCAAATGTCTCCCATGTGTTTCAAATGTCAACATGTGTTTCATGGAAGGAACGAAAGGGGGCGATAGTGAGTATGCTTTCAATACTAGCATATGAAGAAAACCTATCCACAACAAACAAGGCAATCCCGGTGGGAAACAGCGCTCCTAAAAAGATGGGAACAGAGTGAACTCACATGGGTGTACAGGGCAGATCCATGAGCAGAGTAAGCACTTGCGAGGCTGGTCACAGAGAGCTACCGCACAGTGCCTCCAGTGCTCGGCAAATGTACTGCACTTTTGCTATGACTCGACAAGCTCTGAAGACTCATCCAACGACTGACAGCATCTGCATCTGATACATGGAGTATAAATGAGCTCTTTTGGAATGGTGCAACTAAAAAGTAGCAATATGTAAGATTTTTATGTCAACTCATTAAATGGCCGTAATCTGTCAAAAGGCATTAATAAACCATGTTCTTTTTGAACACTTCTTTAACTGATAACAGCCCAGACTTTTGGATTTCAAAATTAGTTTTATTGCCCCTAAATCTTGTTGTTTTAAATTTGATGTCCTGACCTCCACTGTTTTTCCAATCAGAAAGTCTGTGATCCAGGTTGCCAGAACTCACCTCATGGAGATAATCTCACTGGTAAAGTAACATGTAACATCTAAAAAAGGTCTCGTTATGATTCTCAAATCATTAATGACTAAACAAAGAATAAAACCAGGATTTCTATCGAGGCTTTTGTTTTGGTTCAAAAACATTTTTTTGACAAAACTCTTTTCAGATTAGGTAGATTAAAGGAATAGGCCACCGTTTGTACATACTGACATATGTTCTCACCTTAGACTAGTTGAGATGTACCTGTCTGGTCTTTGTTCGTGCGCTCTGTCATGCAAACGGAGCACAAACGCAACCTCTTCCACAGACTGTATAGTTACAAATCAGCTCCCTTTAGAAGCTACCAAACTCTTCCACGTTTTCCCTATTTAAATACAGTTACGTGACGTGTTACACTACAAAGTATAGTAACACAGAAATGTAACATGTCGATTTTCTCAGCGGATAAAAAGGGGTACTATATTGTGAGGCGTAAGAATACAAGGAGCACTACGTCCGCGCACTAACTCCTAAAGACTTCTCTCCCGCTCACGCTGCTTCTATTGACGGAAGATTTGTCAGTATGTAAAAACGGTGGCCTATTCCTTTAAGGTTCCAGCTGGATTCGTCTGCATATCTGGCAACCCGAGTCAGAGAGAGTGGGAGAGGTTGCAGCACCACTTTTGGCCAGATTTTTACATACTGCTCCTTTAACAAAAACTTGGGCCACATTAAAATCGAGTGGATTGAGTGCAAGCAAGAATTTTATTAGCAGTATGAAGATAAAGTACTTATTTATCCACACAGTGCAATTCATACATTGTATTCTACTGCACCTCTCAAAGCCACAACCAGGGACCCATGATGAGTGTAGTGGTATGTCTTTTCCAAATGCTTAAAGTTAAAAGAAAACCCTTCGGACCAAATGCAAACTGAACTTTTTCTGCTGATATATCTCAGTATAGAATGCTTGGGTTAATTACTGCTCTTAAAAACACAACCAAATGGCCCTGTGCGCTTCATAAATGCACAAAACACACCATTAAGTCCATTCAAAATCCAGAGTTATTAGCACTTTAATATTTTGTATCACTAATGCCTGTGCGAGTGTGAAGGCGAGATTAAACTTGCAAATTTCCATCAGGCGCGATTAGCTGAAATACATATTCACTGAAAAGGAAAATTAAAGTTGAAAGCTTTTAGGGAGAATAGCCCAAATCAAGCAACTTTCTAAAGCCTTTGATAACAAGATGAGGGGAGGAACGAGTGATTGATATTCTTTTGTTGCTTGTAGCTGGACAAAGCAGTGTAATGGAATAAAGCAGAGATTTTTTTTAAACAGTGTGCTTTTATTGTAACATGCAATATCAACTGAAGCATTTTACTGCTGTTTGTATTCCCGGATCATTTACACACTCAAACTAAAGAGCGATATACTCACATTGCTCTCCTGACCACTGCTTTATAGATTAAACTATTGTGCACTTGTTTTGGCCTTTAAAATCATAATGAGACTATTTGTTTTGTTGTTTCAAGCTTCATAATGTGACAGAGTAGAACATATATTGTGGAGCAAGTATGAAAGTTCTGCTTGCAACTCTCTATGCTACCACCAGTAACTTTCACATTTTTTTCTAATTTGAAAGTTACTAGCTACAAATAGAGCCATGTGATCATAAAGAATGTAAGTTATATTTAGAAATTGCCAATGCTCATATGTGTACGATACTTTTTTTGTAAAAAGGAAAAAGAGATGTGGTCGTCACATTAAATGCAATTTACTTTGTACCTAGTAACTAGTACTAACTTAGTAACTTTGTTCACCAATTTTATTTTCTGAATCCATGATAAGTGCATGATGAGGCAGCAACATTCTCAGCCGCCATTCTCTCTTGAACAAATAAAGAAAAGAAAAAGTGAACCAACCAAGTTTTGCTGACGGGGGGAGTGCACAGATCCAACTGGTCCAACTGGTAGGACTGAATCAATAATAAGATTTCCAATGTACACTGTAAAAAGTGTTGCTTTAATCAGAAACAAAAAAAAATTCTGTTAGAGGTTCCATTGGCCTTTTTGAGTACTATCAACTTTAGCTCTTTATTAAGTAATAAAGAATATTAAATTCAATTTGACAGAAAGCAAAACTATTCCTTTGAAGTGATGGATTTACTTAAAATGTGTGTGTCCTTTCAAAGCAAAACTAACTTGGAGATGATCAATATACTCAATATTTTTGTATTCATTCAAAATGAAACTTTCTTCCACCTGGAGAAAGTTTGTTAGTTTTTGTCATCCTTACATTGTGTGCTTTTGTAACTCTGTAACTCTCATGCTGGGGAGTAAATGTGCTTGCAACCCGTTTAGGACTTGTTTTTAAGCAAGCATCATGACCACTCTGTAATATCTGATGTCTGATTTGAACCCAGGGAGTACAGGGGTAGTTTGGCTTGACCCTGTCGATCACGGTTGGTAAAAATAAATACAATGACTTATTTGATCAACTTAGTTTATTCAAAATGTTGCTCAAGTATTTTGCTTTAGGACTTGCTTCATATTCATTCTTAAAATGAATGGTCAAATGTAGATTTTTTAAGAAGTTTATATTTTGCTCTGCAATGCATTCTGGGTAGCATCACTGCTTTGCCACATTTTGTTTTCAATCAACACAATATATTTGTTTTGTCATTAATGGACCACCAGGCTTATAGAAGAAAAAATTTAAGTATTTTCACTTAAAGGAATAAAATCAGTATTGTACAGGGCGCTATGATATTATACAGTACTTATTTGTTAACCAAAAATATAGAATAGTGGAAAATGAAGTATATAGTAATTACTTAAAGGGCCCATATCACGGTTTTTGACTTTTCTCTGCTTTAAACATGATTACAATGCTATTTGGCCTTCATACACAAGCCCACAGTAGTTTATTCATTGATTCTGTCAATCTTTTGTAAGAGAGCAATCTGTCTCCTTCCTCAGCGTGAGGCACAGAAACGCTCGGGTCCACTTCAGTGACGAAAACCACACTGACGCGCATGACCCCGTTTGCTTTGTATTTAAAATAGTTGTTAAATACTTTTGTCAAAACGGGGTAAACAATACACAATTAGTATGCTGTTTTTTGTCAAAAATAATAAAAATAAAAATAAATTAAAAGCCGGCGGGAGGTGATTGACGGATCAAAACAGCGAATCAGAGCGCACAGGCTCCGGCTCCCGAGTCCAGCGTCTGCGGTCTGGTCTCGCGGACACCACATAGAGCTACTGTTTTTATGCTTTTGTCAGCAACTAAAAGTGTTAGGATCACGTCAACTTGAATGAAGTGTGTTATGGGTGTAAATATGTGACACACTATTTGGCCCTAAGAGGAAGAAAGCGGCTCGACTTTTTTCATCTGTTCATCTCATGGATCTATTATAATACCGGTTCATCTGCGACACTTCACTGAGACTGTTCCAGAACTACAGGGACAATGGAACTGGACTTTCTCAAAGGCTGATCTGGAAACACGTTATTCCCACGGTAAAAGACGTAACTCGGACCCCCTCGATCTGTAAGTAGTGACGCTAACTCGCTGTATACTTCTGTAAACTAAATAACTAGGGTCTGATTGTGCATCGAGGACATAGGGCTCGATGTGACGGATTGTCATTGTTGGAAAAAGTTTATTCTTATGTATGAAATTACTAAGTACAGGTGATAAACGACAAAAGCGTGATGCTACGTCACCGTGCGGGCGGGGGGAGGCGGGCTCACAGGCAGAGGAGCAGACTCTTTTCTGGATCAGCTCGTTTGAGTTGAGGTGACGTCACCTCTATACAAGAGATGGCTCTAATCTCACACGTTTTAAGTGTTGTGTAGTGTATCACTCACATTATTATCACACATGTGCATAGGATTGACTGTGAAACATGAAGAAAAGCGTGATATAGGACCTTTAAAATATTTTACATCAAAGTTTGGTCTGATTCACTTATTACAGTGTACAACCAAATATTTTAAATATACATTTAGATATTGAGAGTGGCGGCATGGTTGCCGAATAGCACTCAGCACTTCACATCAAGAGGGTTAGGTCCCCGAGCCTTTTCATTGGGAGATTGCACGTTCTCCCCATGTCTGGGTGGATTTCCTCTGGGGTGCTCCGGTTTAGTACCCTGCACGGGCCTATTATCTGGCCCGAGGGGGTGGAGCGCCAGCCCAGGTTTTCAGAATTCTCAGGCCTTTTTTTACCTCCCATCACAATGTTTTAGCGTGTGTCGGGCCCCTCGGACCTAAGGCCTACTCCAGTGTTTAACCCAACACCCAAAACATGCACTGTAGGATAAAATCCTCTCATTAAAAGAAACTTAATAGGCCTTCAATATGCAGACAAAAGACATAATGCACTATTTACACTTACTTTGGTTATGCGATACAATATGTATTGACAATAGTTGTAAGTAAGTAATCTTTATTTATATACAGCCTTTCACAGACCAGAGTCACAAAGCGGTTTAGAATTGTTATTATTTTTGGGCATTTGTCCTCTCACTCCACACAGAGATGAGAGCGGGGTCGCCAGTACAGGAGGCACAAGTCGGACCTATTGTGCATTTTTTTAGTGGTAGGGGAAACCGGAGTACCCGGAGGAAACCTACGCAGACACGGGGAGAACATGCAAACTCCACTCAGAAAGGACCTGGTGGAAGGATGTGAGTAGGAGCATGTGGAAGCATGTGGAAGCCCTGGCACTCAAAAATTATCGGCCCATTTCAAATCTGCCTTTCATGGGAAAAATTCTAGAAAAAGTTGCCTATCAACAACTTACAGAATTTTTAATAATCAATAACGCTTATGATATGTTCCAGTCAGGGTTTAGACCCCACCACAGCACTGAGACCGCGCTAATAAAGGTAACAAATGACATCAAACTAAACACTGACGCAGGAAAAGTCTCAGTCCTTTTTCTGTTAGATGTAAGTGCTGCTTTTGACACTATTGATCATGGCATCCTCATTCAGAGACTTGAGGACTGGGTTGGTGTTGCTGGCACCGCCCTAAGCTGGTTTAGGTCCTATTTACAAGACAGAAAGTTTTTTGTGGAGATCGAAAACTGTACCTCAGACCACTTGGCCCTTACCTGCGGAGTGCCACAGGGGTCAATCCTGGGTCCTCTTCTGTTTAATATTTACATGTTGCCTCTAGGTCAGTTGATTCACAGTAATAATGTCTCTTATCACAATTACGCTGACGATACTCAGGTCTATGTGTCCCTGACAGCAGGAGAGCATGAACCAGTGGACTCGCTCCTTCACTGTGTCCAGCAAATCGGTGATTGGATGCAAAATAACTTTCTCCAACTAAACACCGACAAAACTGAAATAATTGTTTTCGGACCCCAGAAACAAAGAGAGAGCGTTATTTGTCACCTCCAGGCTCTCTCTCTACAACCCTCAAATCAGGTCAGAAATTTAGGAGTGATAATGGACTCAGACTTAAATTTCAAAAGCCACATAAAATCTGTAACATCAGCAGCTTATTACCACCTAAAAAACATTGCTAAAATTAAAAACGTAGTGTCTAAGGCAGACTTGGAGACTCTTATACACGCTTTTGTCTCCAGTCGGTTAGACTATTGCAATGGCTTGTTCACAGGTCTCTCCAAACAGGCTGTAAAACAGCTGCAGTACATTCAACATGCAGCAGCTCGAGTCCTGACCAGAACTAGGAAGTACGACCACATTAGTCCAGTTCTCAGGTCTCTGCACTGGCTTCCTGTTCCTCAGAGAATAGACTTCAAAGCAGCTTTACTTGTGTACAAGTCTCTCCATGGTCTCGCGCCAAGGTACATCCACGACATGTTTGTGCCATATGAACCGACCCGGACTCTGAGGAGCACAGGGACTGGACTCCTGTTAGTGCCCAGAGTCGGTACTAGACATGGGCAAACTGCATTTCAGATTCATGCGGCTAGAGTCTGGAACCGTCTTCCTGAGAATGTGAGACAGGCGTCTACTCTGGCATCTTTTAAATCTAGGCTCAAAACAATTCTGTTTAGCTGCGCATATACAACTGAATGATTTTATCTTTTCATCTTTGTTTTTATCTTTAATCTTTTTAATGCACTGTGACTATTTATGATTTTAGTCCCATCTGTGATTTTAATGTTTAAAGGTTTTTAATTTTTGTGATTTTATTTTTAATGTTTTTAATATATCTTGTGCTCTTAATGTGTTTGATTTATGCATGATGTGATAGGGGATGTGAAGCGCTTTGCGTTGCCTTGTGTAGGAAAGGCGCTCTACAAATAAACATTGATTGATTGATTGATTGATGTGTTGTTTGCATGTTAAAAATAAAATGAAACCAAACCACAAGCAAATCTCCCCTTAGTAGACCCTTCTTACCCTAATGCTGTCACAGTGCCACCAAATTGGACCGTACTTTGGCTGAGAAGTGGTTTGAAATGTCTGTAATGTCTTTTGTTAAAACACTGCGCGCTAAAACTCATGGAAATTGGCTGCACTAGTTCAGCTTTTAGTCTTTCGAGTGCAAAAGTGCTCCTAATTTCCCCCCTTTCCTGGGATTTACTCTGGTTTATGCAGTGATCAAAGCTTTTGGGGAGAGGCTAAAGACTCTTTTAAAAGATAGCAAATAGTGAGAAATGGCTTACAGTAACTTTTGTACTACCTCAGGTAGTGAAATGTTAAGTTTGAATGAAGTAGAAAAGATATACTGTATATGTATATATATATAGTATATGATGTATTATTGGTAACAAAAAGCAGGTCATACTGTAGTTTCGAATTCATGGAATAGATGTTTATGTTCTATTTACACCTGCGGACTGCCCCCCCTGGGAGTGCTTCAGTCCTGCACCGGACCTGTCCACGTTCAGCGGCCACTGGTCCACGTTCTGTAGCTAGCTTAGGTCCTGGATCATTAGCCTGTCCGTCCGGAGGAGCGGATCCCTTTCTCATATGGGTCTCCCTCCCTGTGGGTTTCCCTAGTGCTCCCCAAGGTTTCTCACTTTTTCCCACTGGGTTTTTTAAGAGTTTTTCCTTGTCGATGCAGGAGGGTCTTGTTGGACAGTTAGTGTCCAACAGAAAGGATTGGTGATGATCAGGACACTTTAGCATTCTACAACATGTATGGACAATTTTCTTCTGTGTGTGCTTTATATTCTTCATGTGTGTTAACTGTTGATTCTCTGATCTGTGTCGGTGATTTCAATGGTTTTGTTAAATCCTCTGAGATTACTTCTGTTGTGACCTAGGGCTATACAAGAATAAATTGTTGTTGTGTTCTCCCTGTGTCTGTGTAGGTTTCCTCATGTAAATGTACAATAGGTTTTCTACTTCACCCCCCAACATCATGAGATGGGTCTCTGAGCACTATACTATGAGCCTGACTGCATCAATTCTAGTCATAATGTGACTCTGAAACAAATCAATTTTATCCGAAATGGCAGGGGAGTGCGCATTCTGGATGTGCTCTTTTACAATGTCGCTACTTACATTACTAATGCTCATCTGAGGATCATTGGATAAAACCCGTCCTGACAATTTGATTGTTCCAACCAGATCTTGTTCGGAGATAATTCCACCCCAACAAAGCAAAACCAGATTTTGAACTTCCAACTGGAAAATTATTTAGGCGGGGCAGAGGTTCGGCTGCACCCAGGTTACTATACTACAGTGACCACTGCTCCTGACAGAGGCCCTATAGTGGCATTGGACTGATGGGTCAAATGATGGGGCAATAAAGTATAACTTGATTAAAGTGTAATAACAAAAGTCAAGCATTTCCATTTGAAGACACTCGAACAGACAAAACAGGGGTTTTTATTAGGATTGTATATTGGTTGGCAATTAACTGACACTGCATAAGTGTCATAGTACATACAACTCTGAAGACAACATTTGTGAGATCACATTGCATGCTGTATAAGAAATATGGTTGAGGCAGTACACTGCATGATGATTTCAGAAGGGAAAATTAAGATAGAGATTATGAGATTAAATCCCCCCGGTGGTGGTAGCTATAGGAGAAGGTTAAAAGTGCTCACCTGGAACAAGGTGGAGATAGGGAGGAGGAGGGTTGCTGTAAGAATGAAACTGCTACTTACGGTAAATTAAGCTTCCTCGCAATGTGAAGCTTGATGCAGGGCAGTGCTTGATTGCTACTGTGTGAGCGATGGCAGTGTGGCGCTGCAGCTGAGTGTGATTGACTGTTGCTGTTGTCCTTAAGCAACAGCGGGAGGACTTTTAGTGCAGTGAGCTTGGTTCTTCCTGTGTTCCAGTTTGATTTTCTGTCCTAGCTCCACTACAACTTCATATTATTAATACTAATGGGCTATATGTCTTAAAACTGCCTTTACACTATTCATTAATTCAAGTTAATGTAATTTCTATTGTCAATTGTGAGTGATTGTGTTGGAATTATTGATGCGTTACAAAGTAGCAACTTTGACTAAGTTTGGCAATTATGTGTCATCTTTGAGTATATGCAATAAACTCAGAAAACCCATCCATACAGTCGGATAACCAACGTGAGAATGTTTTCCCACTGCAGCAGAGTAATTATTCACCTCACAATTTCCAGATTTCAGAGTTTGCAATAAAAATATCTGATATAGCTGCCTGAGGACGTGCTGCTCCATTACTTAAGCAGTGTAAATAGGTTATTCTTTATCACCGCAGAAAGTCTTGCACAATAAAAGGCGTTGGGCTAATATTTGATATGTTTACTCCGGCTACATAATGTCCCCGGTAATGGCTTGTATAGCGAAGAACTGCCTCCTCAATAGCCTTCATAACAAACAGCCATTTCACAATTACTGCCCAATTCCCCAGTATGCGTGGGCCTTTTCGCATTGTCGCTTTAGGTTTCTCCGTTGACTAATGCTAATGAACTGCAAGCTTGCTCGCCGCCAAGTGCATCTGATAGTGCTGTGTGCTTCTAATTACTCCACAATGAACAGTGAATATATCCTATCAACCAGTGTTTCTCAAACTGTGGTATGGACTTTTTACTGTATGTTTCTTTAGAGGGAAAAGTCTTGGATACATCTGAATAAATTACACTAACGCATTATGCAGTTGTAGAAGTCTATCCAAGCCTTTCCGATTCAACAAGCAGCAGCAACAATATGTATAAGTCCAGAGCGGTAAATGCTCCTGCGGGTCAATGAGGGGTGGACAGATCATGCTTTAGGGCTGTTTTACTGCACACAGTAAACCATTGATCCGTGTAAAGCAAAGGTGTCCAAACCTGTCCTCAAGGTCTGCTGAGGGACTCGGACCTAATCGCAGGGCGGACTCCACCCATTTCACCTCT
The DNA here is from genome assembly GCA_964034765.1 of Knipowitschia caucasica. Lineage (NCBI taxonomy): Eukaryota > Metazoa > Chordata > Actinopteri > Gobiiformes > Gobiidae > Knipowitschia > Knipowitschia caucasica. Next base: position 31,261,725 of record OZ035823.1, read on the forward strand.
GTTATGGCCAACAAAGGGTATACAACAAAGAATTTAGATGGACTTTTGTTTTTGACTAGAAACTTTTTTTCAACAATATTCTGCAAAAAAAGAATGTGATGTACGTATATGTTTTTCTTTCTCATTCTGTCTCTCATAATTGAGTATAAAATATAGATCTAATTTAAATTCAATTATCTGTATTCAAACAAAGCCATACAAGACATACAGTACACATTCTAATCTAAAGTTTGTAGTTGCATTGTAAAAGGGAACTCAAAACACAATACTTGTAAACATATGTCATATCATTGCCATCTTTTTTAGTAGGAGCTCGCACAAATTACACAAATGGTGGCTGATTAAATACTTATTTTACCCCACTGCATAACAATAAGAATGTTGATGTAAGTTTTTTCATTAATGTATGTTTTTCAAGTTTCAACTGATTATGTATGTTTGTCTAATAGTTTGTAAAGAGATGGCCTTTTTTCCGTGGACCCACATTGGGTAGATTACACGCCTCTACGTTGGAGGCAAAGGGCTGCTTGTATGATGTTGTCGCCTCATGAGATTCACTCGTTGGATTGGACCACATGTGGGCTTCGCTGCCATCGCTCGCCTCTCACCAGCTTTGATTTATTTTGCTGCTTGATGCTTTGACCCAGTTGTGTATGCAGCTAGACTTGGACCTTATAAAACGGCCATATTCTTACACTTACCCTTTTTTATTTCCACATAACCCCTTTGCTCTGTGTGTTGACCCGTTCAATATTTAAATAGCCACAATATGTTCATCCTAAATCGGGTGTACTAGCATAACTGTATGAATCGTGCAGAGATATAAATGAGTTATATCTTCAAATGATTCCTTTAAAGGGAGTGTGCTTTTAACTAAATCACATGAATTTGTGTAAGCCCTCAGTCGTACAGGGATTAGTCAAAGCAAAGGAAGGTTTCTCACCCATCATCTGTACTTCTTAGCAAGTTTTCCCGACGTTTTGTCCTCAACCTGGGGACTTCTTCAGGGAATGGATTCTCAGACCGCGCGTTGGAGATTTATAACCTATGGGTGTGGTTAGCCACACCCTAATCCTGATACTAACTCAAAAATCTCCAACGAAGTACAGATGATGGGTGAGAAACCTTCCTTTGCTTAAATCACATGAAGTTAACATTTGGTTGTATTTGTATTTAATTTTGTATTTACCATAGATAATGACACCTTGCAAAGTATGTTACCATGCAATCATTTAATAAATGCGGCAAACATTTTTGAATTTATTTGAGTTTAAGATTTTAGTGTACATATTTGGCATAAAAGTTAAAATACGTTCTTTTCAATACTATCGCAGTGGTTGTAACTGGTACACTTTAAAAATAAAATAAAATTATCTACTCCCTCTCTGGTTGTTACTTATCCTTTTTACTTGTTCCACCATATGTTTACTGAAGATTTGATTTTCCTTCTAAAACATAAAATGACAAAGTAAATGTTCTTATTAAAAATTGTGATGGCCAAAAATAATGCATAATATTTCTTCTTTAAAATGTTAAGGTGAGTCTATGTTATTAAAATGATTTGCAAAATAGAAAAGCCAGACATGCGCCTTCACAAAAGACAATAGACTGGGTTTAGAATAGAAGAATAAAAGCAATAGTTTATCGCTTTAAGTTGTGCAAAGTTGGTAAAACAAGCCTATTATTTATGTGGCGATGCCGCTGCGCACGTCTACATTTAGCAAAGCGCAGCACTGTTATAAGACACAGCGTTCAAGATGTTGCAGACAATAAATGTGGAAATAATACTAACTGTGATATTGTTCCTCGACTTTATTTTGGGAGCGCCGGGAGGTTGTATAATAAAGGCAAGTTTAATAGGCTGTTCTGTCAGAGCTGAGCAGAGGGATGAAAAGGGTTTCTGACACTAGCCTAAGCCCTTGAGAGAGTAGTGGGGGGAGGGGGGAGTACAGGCAGTCCCAGCGATGGAGGAAAAGGAGCATGTATAGTTTGTACTTGTCAATTAACATCAGCGCATCTGTACTCAGGATGACTGTATGCCAAAGAATTAGTTGCAAGTACTTCATGATCCTTGTTCTTTGGCTGAATCAGAATCCGAATCCTTTTTATTGCCATGTGAGTAACAGGAAGTCACAAACTAGGAAATTGCTTTGGCTCTCAGTGAAGGTTTATTTAATGAAGCAAATCTATCAGTGTGAAATAAAAATACATCTCCATTCATTATGTCTCCATATGACACATTTCCCAGTGACATGAACTCGGGGACAAATTGATCCACCTGGGACTTCGAAATTAATTTCCGACTTGAGCTGGTCAGTTCCATTCTTCAGAGATCAAAAGTATGTGGCATCTCTTTTATTAAAGGTTCAGTAATTCTTTTTCACAACCCATTTTTTGCACAAGTGAGATAATCATTTGAGTGATACACCATACAACACTCATAACTTAAAAACTATAGTAGGGATGCACTAATTTATCGGCCAATGTTTGCCTTGTTGACTACTCTCAGCAACAAGAACAAGATTCCACATCTTTCGTTGCTGCAGCGCTCTGACCTCGGAAAAACTGCAAGCCGCTTTGACAACAGCTCAGCAAACGCTGTAACTTTGTCATAATAGTCTTTGCATAAACTGTACCGTTCAAGAAACAGAGCTGGTTTATAAAGCCTCAGTATCAGGTCCATGTGTCTTAGCATTAAAGATGCATGTTGTCAAACAGAACAACCACAACAGGCGTCTTGTTTTTATCTTTTTTATAATTTATTGACGTTTTGGGCTTAGAGTAGATTTATTTTCTTTGACACAGTTAGTGCCACTTCTTAACTTATTGTATTGAGAATTATTTGTAAATCTCACATTATTCACTTCACATGTATCACTTTTATTATCTTTCCTATGATACACTCCTACATTTCTACAGGTGTCAGCTTTCAAATTACTTTGGAAATATGTTTTATCTGCTTCAGAAGCTGAGATATCCGACAATGAATTTCCAGGAAAACTAGTTTTTAGGTTTTAGGGGGTGGTTCTAAAGTCAGCCATAGGTTTTACAGATATTTTTTACCAGGTGTTTAAGGCCTAAATGGGTTAACACAACGACTCGCACTGGACATTTGAGAAACAGCATGAGGAGGTGTACAGCAAAAAGAAAGAACACCGGCCAAGTGGTTGACACCTGTATCGGCCATTTTGTCATGCCCTGCTGCTCGCCCCCTCCCGCCCTGTGCATGGGTGGGGTTCTGAAGCTGCTCACCTGCTCGTGATTGGCCATCACTGCTAGCCTGAGTTCCATTTATTTTCGTAATAAATAAATGTTTTTTGAAAGTCTTGCGTCTCCTCTGGGTCCCCTCCATTATGCCACGACACATTTCTTGCATAGAGGTGATGTCAGCTCTATTGAAAGGGGCTGCTTCTCTGCCTGTAACCCTGCCTCCCCTCACCCGCACGGTGACATTTCAGACTGGAGAATTAACTTTTCCAACAAAGACACAATGTCATGAAGCTCTTCGCGGAAGTTCACTGTGGTAGACCCGGCCACTGCTGCCAGATCTACAAGCCTGCTCATCCTCTACTCATTACACCAGCAAAACGCCCACATCTAATCCACCAATAACCACCAGGACAGCAAGTTAAAAGCCGGAGACGCCCACTTCCCGGCCTTCTGAAGTTTGCAAAGCTTCTGAAATCTGCAAGCTTCTGAAGTCTGCAAGGTGCATGTCGCTAACGCACCTGTTCGCAAATGCATGCGTTGTTCTGGAGGGGTCGCTTCTGCTCACGTGTTGCTCGTGCGCGTGGCCCGGCTGTCCTCAGTCTGGCTGCTCGTGGTCTGCTCCTCCTCCGCGTCCCTGCACCTGCTGTGGTTCGCATATCCCCACTGCTCTCCTCCTCTGCGGGCTCTTCTTCTGCGGGCCCCTCCGCGGGTTTTGTGCTGCTCGTTCCTCGTGGTCTGCTGCCGCGCGCAGACGGTCTGGCGGTACCGTGTATGTCCCTGCCTCCGATTGGCGGTGCCGCGTTGTCCCGTTGCTTTTCCCAAGTTCTCCTGGCATGTGAGTACAGTGAGTGTGCCGACCGCGGACGGATTAATCCCGGAGTCTGGGCTGCAGGCGGCTGGTTTTTGCCCTGCGCACTTGACTGCAGGCGTCAGTTTTCGCCCCGTGCTTGGTCTGCAGGCTCCGTTTTCACACGTGTTTGAGCTAACTGAGGGGCAATGCATCTTAAATGGCATCAATCTCTATTGTCTGAGGGATATAAGAGGAGCAATGTGCATTAATTCAGATTCATGTTCTGCCACTTGCAGTAAAACCACGTTGGAAAAAATGTGCAAAGACTACCCATCGTGCTCCAGACGGCACACACCAGAACTCTTGCCACGGCGCCATCTTTACAGCATTAATCTCATTACTCGCAAGTCACTATTGTTAAATGAATGTATTTAAATTCGTCTATCTGCAGGAGGAAGGAGGGGCCATGCATTTAAATAGCTAGGTCACTAGCTGAAGCTAAGCAGAGCAGCGCCTGGTTAATGATAATGGTGACTTCCTGTATCCGGTGAGCGTGTTTCTTGACTGCTATCACTCTGCTCTCTGCTCTAACAAACACATTACAAATCCACGTATTGTACACCAAGCTAACTGTGTAAGCACTCCGAGTCAGCTGTACTGTAGCTGAGGTTTAGGTAGCGGTTGTTTGTCTGGTCTCGGAGTCTGTTGTGCGGGCCCGGATCCGGACTAGCTTAGCCTAGCCTAGCTTAGCCTAGCCTAGCCGCTAACTCGCTACTATGGCGGCTGCTGTCTCTCCCTCAGTCCTTTAATGCTCGAGTTGCCATATGGCGAGTCTAAACCCTGGATCCTTCTCTGAGGGTAGTGATAGATGTGTGAAGTGTAGTGTAGTCGTAGCTCTGGAATCCAGGGTCAGTGAGTTAGAGCTGCGTCTCCGAGCACTGGAGTCTCGAGCTAGCGCTAGCATTAGCTACAGCCAGGCCGTATCCTCAGGGACAGCGGAGCGCAGCTTTAGGGAAAGGCAGAGGAGAACTAGCGAGCCTAGCCTCCCAGCTCGTCCTCCGCAGCTGGGACAAGACCAGGATAGTGATGGCTTTGTGACTGTTCGGAGAGGGCGACGTGTTGTTGGTAGTTTCCCCATTGGGCCTCCTCCTGTTAGCATTTACAATCGCTGGGACGCTCTGTCCGGCTGCGCCCCCGCGCGGCCGGGCGGGGAAGAAGGCCCCACTGAGAGAGCCGATGAGAGAGCTGCTGAGAGAGCCGATGGAGTCGCTGATGCGCTGGTAATTGGCTCCTCTATTGTTAGAGGTGTTAAGATCCCAGGAGCCACTGTTCGGTGCTTCCCTGGGGCCAGGCTTGGTGATATTGAAGGGAATCTGAGGCTCATGATGACCCACAAGCAGCGTTTCCGTCGAATTGTTATTCACGCGGGTGGTAATGACGTTCGGCGGAAACAGTCCGAGGTGTTGAAGCTGCAAGTCGCCGCCGTGTGCAAGCTGGCTAGCACAATGGCCGACACTGTCATCTTCTCTGGGCCCCTACCTAGCACTAGCAGTGCAGAAGCATTCAGCAGACACTCGGCTTTCAACCGCTGGCTGTCTGGCTGGTGCCCTCGAAGTGGTGTTGTTCATGTTGACAATTGGAGTGCCTTTTGGGGAAAGCCCGGTCTCATCCGCTCGGATGATATCCACCCAACGTTGGCGGGTACATCCCTTTTGGCTAAGAATTTGGCCCTGGCTCTAAACTGTTCTGCTCGGCTCAAATGACGATGCAGAACTGAGGCCCGGGTGCAGAGCTGCTCTGCCACAACCTCTGAGCCCCCATCTGTTCAGTTACTAGCCTCAGAAGCTAGTCAGATTGAAACTGTGTGTGCATGTGTGTGTGTGCCTGTGTGTGCTCAGTTACTAGCCTCAGACCCTAGTCAGATTGAAACTGTGTGTGTTCCCCGCTTGAAGTCTAAAGCACTATATGCGAGGAAATCTGACCTAGGTGTCAGACACAGTAACTTAATAAAAGTTCAGACAGACAGAAATAGTTCTAACAGTAGGGTTGTTAAATGTGGTTTAATGAACGTCAGATCAATCTCGTCTAAATCGCTTCTCATAAACGAACTTATTATAGACAAGGGCTTGGATCTGTTAGCGCTCTCGGAGACTTGGCTCCAACAGGACGACTACGTTAGATTGAATGAGTGCACTCCTCCGACGCATGTTAACTACCAGAAAGCCAGAGCTACAGGTCGCGGCGGTGGTGTTGCGATTATATCACACACCAACTTGGTTCTTAGTCCCAAAACCAACAACGCTTTTCACTCGTTTGAAAACTTAACACTTTCAATCACCTGTCCTGGGTGGAGAAAACAAAAAGCAGTACTATTTATAGTTTTATACCGACCTCCTGGTCCTTACAGCGAGTTCCTAACAGAATTCTCTGACTTCATTTCAAACCTAGTTTTGGAATGGGAAAACATAGTTATAGCTGGAGACTTCAATATACATGTGGACGACAGCACTGACAGCTTAAACAAAGCTTTCAGCGCCGTACTAGATGGTGTTGGTTTTACTCAGAATGTCGAGGAACCTACTCACATTCATAACCACACCTTGGACCTTGTCCTGACCTACGGCTGTGATGTCTCCAATGTTGACATCCAGCGTCAAAGCTCGTTGCTGTCTGACCATTTCTTGATCACGTTTGATCTCGCTTTGGAGGACTTTCCTGTCCCGCAAGATAAAACCATAATGAAAAGAACCTTAAATGATAAATCTATCACAAGGTTCAAAGAACTAATACAGCCTATGTTGAATACTGCTGCAGGTGAACCTGTTCACAGCAGCTGCAGTCCCTCAGTCATCGACCAAACGGTGGGCAACACTATGGAGTCTTTAAAATCTGCATTAAATGCAGCAGCTCCTTTAAAACAGAAAACCATTAGGATTAGATCATCGTCGCCCTGGTACAGTGTTCAACTCCACACTTTAAAACAGGACGTCAGAAAATTGGAGAGGCTATATCGCCACTCCCACTCGGAGCCTGTCCACAGGGAGTGGAAAGCAGGTCTCCGAAACTACAAGAAGGCCCTTCGCGGGGCTCGAACTCAATACTATTCAACTTTAATAGAAGCGAATAAAAACAACAGTAGATTTTTGTTTGGTACCGTCGCTAAACTCACAAACTGCCATAGCGCAATCGAGCCTAAAATTCCAAGCTCACTGAGCAGTGTCGACTTTCTCCACTTCTTTAATAATAAAATTACATCCATCCGTGACAAGCTGGAGGAGGTTGCTCCTGCTGTTAGTGGTGGACAGGTTGAAGCGGCATACGTGACTTCCCACTTGACTCTTCAGTGGGCCTTAATAAATTCATGGCTGTGAGCCAAGCAGAGGTGATCTCTGTGGTCACATCCTCAAAAGCCTCAACTTGCATGTTAGACGCAGTCCCGACATGGCTCTTCAAAGACATACTTCCTTTGATAATTGAGCCTATCGTAAATATAATAAACGCATCCATACAATGTGGCTATGTCCCACAAGCTTTTAAAACCGCGGTAATCAAACCCCTTCTGAAGAAAACAAACCTGGACCCAGAAATACTTACAAACTACAGACCGATCTCGAACCTCACTTTTATATCTAAAATCCTGGAAAAACTTATAGCTGAGCAGCTCCGCTGCCACCTGCAGGAAAATGATATGTTTGAAGTCTTTCAATCAGGATTCAGAGCTCATCATAGCACTGAAACGGCACTAGTCAAAGTCACAAATGACTTACTACTAGCTACCGATAATGGACAAGTGTCAGTGCTGGTCCTACTGGACCTTAGTGCTGCATTTGACACAATAGACCACAGCATTCTACTGCAGAGGCTAGAATGTGATATAGGTCTTAGAGGAACAGCCCTTGGCTGGTTTAAATCCTATTTATCAGATCGATATCACTTCGTCAATGTGAATCAGGACTCGTCGCCTTATTCTGGAGTGGAATTCGGTGTGCCGCAGGGTTCGGTACTCGGACCGATTCTTTTTACTCTCTACATGCTGCCACTGGGAAACATTATTAAAAAGCATGGAATTAATTTCCACTGCTATGCAGATGACACACAGCTTTATCTGTCGATGAAGCCTAATCAGACAGATCAGCTAGAAAAGCTCAGTGCCTGCATAAAGGACCTTAAAATGTGGATGACTCTTAACTTCCTACTTCTCAACCCGGAGAAGACAGAAGTGATCCTACTCGGTCCGAAGCGCCTGCGTGACTCCCTCACTAACCAGATGGTTACTCTCGATAATGTCAGTATAATACCCAGTAACACTGTGAGGAATCTTGGAGTCATTTTTGACCAAGAACTCTCCTTCAAGGCTTATATAAGCCAAGCAACTAAAACGGCGTACTTCCACTTACGGAACATCGCTAAAATTAGGAATTTCCTTCCTAAAAGTGACGCGGAAAAACTCATTCACGCGTTTGTCACCTCAAGGCTCGACTACTGTAACGCTTTACTGGCAGCGTGCCCTAAAGCCTCTTTGAAGAGCTTCCAGCTCGTTCAGAATACAGCAGCTAGGATCTTAACAGGTACCAAAAGGAGGGAGCACATAACTCCGGTGTTAAAATCACTCCACTGGCTCCCTGTGGAGTACAGAATAAAGTTTAAAATCCTACTCTTAACATATAAAGCCATAAATGGCTTGGCTCCTTCTTATCTCCAAGACACGTTAGTGTCGTATCAACCAAGTCGAGCGTTGCGCTCACAAAACGCCAGACGTCTGGTGGTCCCTAAGGTCTCAAAGGTCACTGTTGGTGGCAGAGCATTTAGCTACCAAGCTCCTTTACTGTGGAATCAGCTTCCCATTTATGTTAAGGAAGCAGATACGGTCTCCACATTCAAGGCCAGGCTTAAAGCACTTTACTTTAATTTAGCATATAATTAGGTAATATATAATATGTAGTGTATATATTATATATATATGCTGTATTATGTTATATATTATGTTATATATTATTCAATAATGTATTGTGTTATGTTGTATATTATGTTATATATTATGCTGTATGTTATTCTTTATTCAAGGCTAGGTTTAAAACAGTCCTCTTTAGTTTAGCATATGGCTAGGAAGGTAAGACTCGGAGAAGGTTAAACTCCTCAGAGTGTTAGTCAAGCTGCATAGGGAGTCAGTTTGCTGGGAGAAGTATGGTAACTTGAGCACTATCCTCTCCTCCTTCCTACTTTATCTGTTTAGCATTTTTAGGATTCTGACTGTAGTTTGTTCATTGCTATTCACCCGTTGTCCCATTGTCTGTTTCATGGTACGATGACGGGATCTCTGAGCCTGGCCTCTTCCATCTACACCTGCGGACTGCCCCGCCCGACCCGCCTGGGAGTGCTTCGGTCCTGCACCGGACCTGTCCACGTTCAGCGTCCACTGGTCCACGTTCTGTAGCTAGCTTAGGTCCTAGATCATTAGTCTGTCCGTCCGGAGGAGCGGATCCCTTTCTCATATGGGTCTCCCTCCCTGTGGGTTTCCCTAGTTCTCCTCCAAGGTTTCTCACTTTTTCCCACTGGGTTTTTTAAGAGTTTTTCCTTGTCGATGCAGGAGGGTCTTGTTGGACAGTTAGTGTCCAACAGAAAGGATTGGTGATGATCAGGACACTTTAGCATTCTACACATGTATGGACATTTTCTTCTGTGTGTGCTTTATACTGTATTCTTCATGTGTTTTAACTGTTGATTCTCTGACCTGTGTTGGTGATTTCAATGGTTTTGTTAAGTCCTCTGAGATGACTTCTGTTGTGACCTAGGGCTATACAAGAATAAATTGTATTGTATTGTATTGTAGTATTAAATTGGGTAACTAAGCTGCAGTTGTTGCATTTTGAAAGTGCAGCAGAAAGAAAAGGGGCCCAATGTGAATCTACAATGGGTTTGAAGTGGAGTTGGAGCTAATGAACGCATGGAAAAGTGATGGTTCATGCGTATCTGCCATAACCAAAGTAGCAAGATGGCTCCAGGGGACATCTGTTATTCGCATGGGAATGTTTCGGATTCGGGTTGATTTATTTCCTCAGGCTGTTAAACAACCATGGGCATGGTTCTCTGACCGCCGCTGCTGCGGTCCTTGCTGCCGTTCCTACTGATGCCTGATCCAGTGTTGCCAACTCCTCAGTAAGGAAAGTAGCTATTGGCTGTCCCAAAAGTCGCTAGAAGTCGCTAAATGACGTCATCGCCTAATTTGCATAATTTGCCATTTGCAAATAACTGTAACGGACGCTGTAGGAGAGAGGAATAAGGTCGTGGGAGAGACAAAAGTGAGTAAAAACACCCTAAATATGTTTAGAACTACAAATGTACAAAAATAATTTCAACATTAACAACATTTAATGATTTTAATGCTTTGTCTAGATCCACATTACACACATCAGTTTTGTCCTGTATTGTTAAATGTTATAACAGCAAATGTAATCAAAAGATTGTTATGTAGGGTGAAATTGCTAGCTCTACAACCAACCCTCCTCCTTTATCTGGGCTTGGGACCGGCAAAGTGACCCAAAAGACACACTCTGGCAGAGTTACTTTGGTTTATTTTTGTAAGTTTTTTTTTTTTTTCATAGTTTGGCATAACAAATGATTTAATGTGACCCACTACTGAGAGAAAACAGAGTCACGGACAGAGCTGCCGCGGATGGAGTGGGGGGTAGTGGGGGGTGGCGGTGGTAGGAGTGGCCGGGGAGCTTTGGATGTGTGGTGGTGGTGGAGCTGAAGTTCAGTCTGCAGCAGCCTGAAAACTTCCTGTGCTTTTGAGTCTCCTCTCTCTCTCTCTGCTCCGCCCATAGACTGTAGCTGGGACTGCTGCGCAAGGCTACTGTGAGACTGGCCGCCTGTAAGTGCTTTGGGACGGGGGAGGGGCTCACGTTGAGGACAGCAGAACAATACGTGCTTCACGAGTCTCCAAAACACCAGATAAGTCGCCAAAACACCAGATAAGTCGCCAATAACACCAGAAAAAGTCGCTAGATTTGTCGCTAGTCGCTTTTTTGAAAAAAAGTCGCTATAGGGGTCTGAAAAGTCGCTAAATCTAGCGACAAAGTCGCTAAGTTGGCAACACTGGCCTGATCCCGCTGCTGCCTGTTCCCGCTGCTGCCTGTTCCTGCTGCCTGCTCCTGCTGCTCCTACTACTACATGTGCCGCTGCTGCTGTTCCTGCCGCTGCCGCTCCGCGGGCTCCCGGGCTGCACCTGTCTCTACGGCTCGGCTCTTTCAGACACGTATGTAACCTGGCTCACGGAGACAAGCGGCGCACGCTGGCGTGACACGTCTGTTGTTCGTATGAATCGCATTGTGGTGCTACTGCTCCTGCTAATGCTGCTTCTGCTGCGTCATACTGCTACCGCTACTGCTGCTACTGCTGCCGCTACTGCTGCTATTGCTGCCGCTGCTGCTTCATACTGCTACTGCTGCTGCTTCTTTTACTTTGACACCTCTCTTCACTTCGCATCCTTCTACTGAAACACTAAACAGCTACAACAATATTCTACTGCTGTGGCTTTGATACAGGATTATTGCTGTTATTATCTACGGATGCTGCTGCTGCTTCATACTGCTACTGCTGCTACTGCTGCTGCTTCATACTGCTACTGCTGCTACTGCTGCTGCTTCATACTGCTACTGCTGCTGCTGCTTCGTTTACTTTGCCATCTCTCTTCACTTGCATCTCTTTTACTGAAACACTGAACAGCTACAACAACATTCTACTGCTGTGGCTTTGATACGGGATTATCGGGCGGCACGGTGGCTGAGTGGATAGCACTCTTGCCTCTCAGCAAGAAGGTCCTGGGTTCAAATCCCGGTTGGACCAGGGCCTTTCTGAGTGGAGTTTGCATGTTCTCCCCGTGTCTGCGTAGGTTTCCTCCGGGTGCTCCGGTTTCCCCTACCACAAAAAATATGTACAATAGGTATGGCATGTGCCTCCTGTACTGGCACCCCCACTCCCAAAAAAATAACAATTGTAAACCGCTTTGAGACTCCGATGTGCAGTGAAAAGGCGGTATATAAATAAAAGCTTACTTACTTACTTACTTATTGCTGTTATTATCTACAGATGCTGCAGCTGCTGCTACCCACTCTCTCAGAAGCTTATCCTGCTTCTAATGGACGCAGCCCGGCTGAGTATGCCGCGCTGCGCTGGACTCGCACCTATGCTCCCAGGGTTGCTTCGGCGGTCATGCTTCATCTCTCTACTTAATCTTCTGATTCTATCAGATGCAGCTGGCCGAGTTGCTGCGCTGAGCCATCAATCGGACTCCTAATCAAAGGCATCCATACCTGTATTCTTCACTCTTCTGATCGCAGGCTCCCCATCATGCTGCCCATCCTGCAGCGGCACTGAACTCCGGCTCATCTTCCAAGTACATGTCTGCCCTCCTCGCAGCATCTTCCTGCTCGCCTTCTATGGCTTCTCTGCATAAGCGTTTCACTACTGCTCACTCAACCTTCAGGCGGTCCGAGACACGGCTTTCCCGACCATCCTACTATCCTGATTATCTACTCTCCAACCCAAGATTCTAAGCGTAAGGGCGCCTGCAAACATCAATGGCCCTCTCCGACATGTCTCTGCCCCTACAGTTCTCCGCTTCTACACGGACGCTGCCCCTTCCGTGGGTTTTGGGGGTTCTTCCAGGACCATTGGTTTGCCTGGCCGTGGCCGCTACTTTCCACCGGAGCATCTCTTCTGCCCTACACGAAATATTCCCAGTGGTCGTGGCTGCGCGCTGTGGAATCACACGTGGCAGAGAAAGAGTTATGTGTGATAATCTCGATGTAGTGGAAGCATTACACAAAGGTCGCTCTTTTTCACCCAACATAATGTCCCCTGACCATTTCAACCTTCAATTCAAACATTCAAAAATCAAAGGAGCCTGCAACATAGTAATAGCTCGCTCGGACACATCTCTCTGCCCCTACAAATCCATGATGCGTTACACTCGCCTCCGCTGCAAAAAGGAGATCTTAACGGACCTCTATTTCTCACTCCAGACATTCTTCCCATGACAGCAACCTGGTTCAGAGCTCAACTAAGATCCCTACTGCTCCTCTGTAAATTGTCTCCCCAGCTCTACACAGCCCACTCCTTCAGGATAGGCGCTGCCACGCGCGCGGCCTCGCTGGGGCTCCCCCACACCTCTCTGCAACAGCTGGGGCGCTGTTCCTCTTCGGCCTTCTCCGCCTACATCAGGCCAGACGCGTCCGCTATCCTGGCTGCACAACGGCTACTGGCTTCTTCGTAAGCTCCCAGCAAAGCAATACAAAGCAAAGTAAGTGATCCAATAAAGATTCTGGTGGCGGCACGCACTTTCTCAAAGATAACTCTGTTGCAGCGTCCGGTTGATCGTGATGCGAGCGCTCACGTCCCGGCGCTCAAAGACAACTCTGCTACAGCGTCTGGTATCGATCGTGATGCGAGCGCTCACGTCCCAGGCAGCGTCCGGTTAAATCGTGATGCGAGCGCTCACGTCCCGGCGCTCAAAGACAACTCTGCTACAGCGTCTGGTATCGATCGTGATGCGAGCGCTCACGTCCCAGGCAGCGTCCGGTTAAATCGTGATGCGAGCGCTCACGTCCCGGCGCTCAAAGACAACTCTGCTACAGCGTCTGGTATCGATCGTGATGCGAGCGCTCACGTCCCAGGCAGCGTCCGGTTAAATCGTGATGCGAGCGCTCACGTCCCAGGCAGCGTCCGGTTGATCGTGAAGCGAGCGCTCACGTCCCGGCGCGCAAAGGTAACTCTGCCCGTTTTTGGGGATTATGCGGGCGAGCAAGCGCCGCACTCAACAGCATCTCTCCCAGGCCTAGGGCGCCAAACATACTCAATCAACAAACTTCTAACTGCATTTTCCCTCTTGGGTCTCTCCAAAGTGAACTAAATCTAGAGCCTGACCCTAATTATTAAGTTCACAGAAGTTTACAGTAAGTTAGTTGCATTGTACTTACAGATTGGAGCTTTTCTCTAGCGCATTTTATCGTGGTAAACAACACAGGTTTCCAGATCAGCTTTTGAGTAAGTCCAATTTCATGGTAAACAAGCAGTATTTGGTGAAGTGGCTCGCAGAAAACCAGATGGATCTATTTTAAAAATAGATCCTGTGAAAAGAAAATCCAGCTACACTTGCGCATTCCTTGTCTTTGGGTCAAATTCACGAAGCTACACTGAACAACACATTTTCTCCAAATTGACATGATGCTAACACGCTGTGAAAGGCAGAATAACAGCAAAGAAGCAAACTCAGACTGTGGTAGCGAGTCCATATGCTGGGAAAGGCTGTGCGCTTATTCGCTGTTTGGGTTTCTCTCACCTGTCACCTGTCCTGGAAGCGTGACTTCTGGAGCTCAACCTACAAGTGAAATTGGGTTACGTAACAAAGTGAATCAGGCCGTTTTGCTTCCTCTGGAAAAAGAAAGGCATGTGCATGAAGGCCAACTAGCACTATAATCATGTTTAAACCAGAGAAAAGTCAAAAAGCGTAAAATGGGACCTTTAAACTCACATGGCTGTTTTCTTATTTTTTTTGAACAGGCTTTCAAAACACCACAAAGAGGTAATGGCGGTCTGAGTAGCACTTAAGACTACTGAAAATCACAACATTTCATTTTTTCAACATTCCAGAGCTGCTGCTGTGCTCATCTGCTAATTGTTTTTTTCATGACTATAGAGCGACTGTCATCTCATGTATCCTGTGGAAAAGTGAAATAGAAGCTTGATATGCTTTTGTAGAAGAATAAGAACAAATAACAAAACAATTTGATGAACTGGAATTGATGTAATTATGTTTACAACCACATAAACCACCTGGTTGCATAAATGCAGGGGAAACTCAAAAAATTAGAATATTGTTCAAAAGGCCATTTTCTCAGGTAATTCAACAGACAATGATGAACTATCATGATAGATTACAAACAAAGAAAGATATAGCAGGGTTTTGTTTGTTATAATGTTGATAATTCCTCCATCATTGTCCCCGTCCCGAAGAACCCCAGGATCACAGGACTCAACGACTACAGACCTGTAGCACTTACGTCTGTCGTCATGAAGTCATTTGAACGCCTGGTTCTCTCCCATCTCAAGTCCCTCACCTCCCCCCTCCTGGACCCTCTGCAGTTTGCCTACAGAGCCAACAGATCTGTAGACGACGCCATCAACCTGGCCCTCCACCACATCCTACAGCACCTGGACTCCCCAGGGACCTACGCCAGGTTCCTGTTCGTGGACTTCAGCTCTGCCTTCAACACAATCCTGCCATCCCTGCTCCAGGACAAGCTCGTGCCCGATTCCACCTGCAGGTGGCTCACTGACTTCCTGACGGACAGGAAGCAGCGAGTGCGTCTGGGGAAGAATGTCTCAGACTCTCGGATTATAAATACTTTCGTTTCCTGGGCACCACCATCACCCAGGACCTCAAGTGGGAGCCGACCATCAGCTCCCTCATCAAGAAGGCCCAGCTGAGGATGTACTTCCTGTGGCAGCTCAGGAAAGCCAAGCTGCCTGCACAGATGTTGGTGCAGTTCTACACGGCCATCATCGAGTCCATCCTCACCTCCTCCGTCACCGTGTGGTTCGCTGGAGCCACAGTCAGGGACAAACAGAGACTACAGCGCGTTGTGCGCTCTGCAGAGGAAGTGATCGGCCGCAGCCTTCCATCGCTGCAGGACCTGTACGTCGCCCGAGCTCGAGGCCGGGCTCACAGCCGACCCCTCTCACCCTGCACATGGACTATTCCAACCACTCCCCTCAGGCAGGAGGCTGCGGTCCATCAGGACTAGAACTTCCCGCCACAAGAACAGTTTCTTCCCCTCTGCTGTTGGACTCTTGAACACTTCTTAACCTGTCCCCCCGCCCTTTATAAAGTCACTTTACTGCCCATCATACGTCACTTTACTTCACTGTACTGCTGTCACCTTACATTGTGTGCACCATGTGCACTTGTATATTGTAAATAGTAACTGTAACTCTATTTTAAATTTAAATTGATTCCTTAGAAGTGTTTTTTATTCTTTATTTTTATTATCTCTTTCTGACTGTTGCACTGAGCCAAAGCAATTTCCAAGTATGTGACTTACTGTACTTGGCAATAAAAATAATTCTGATTCTGAAAAAACAAATTATTCTGATAATTGGCTCACAGCTTGTGAAACCCCAAATATAACATATCAGAACATGAAAATCAAGTGTAACAAAAAATGATAAAGGTTTGGCTTTTGTCACTTTGCATGTGATGAGTCTTATATCATATGTTGATTTCACATTTTAAGATTAATTACAAATATAGATTACCTTTTCAATTATATTGTAATTGGCAGACAAAAGTGTCCATCCATCCATCCATTTTCTTCCACTTCATCCCTTGCCGTGTGTTGTTCTTTAAACTGTGGTGCCCGAATGCTTTGGCTGCTTCATCCCGGAATTTCACAAAACAACGGCTGCTTGTTTGGTTAGCTGGTCTCCTTGCTATATTATACATCAACAAAAAGTTAACAAAGCACAATTTAATACATCTATAAAGTAAATATTTGCTGTTTTCCCAGTGTGCTGAGTACCGCCAGTAAAATGTGTTATTTTCTGCTTCCTTATGTGTAAGGACCATTATAATCTTCTGAAAATTGAATAACAATTTGCATATTGATTTCACAGTCAGGTGCAGCACTAACTAGGCCAGTTTATACTGTAGATTTCCACTCTCTGTGTAGCTGTCGTGCTGAGCCACTGGCCTCACATTGCCTCAGTCAATTAAAAATCAATTAATCAGCTCAAAGTATTTCCACTGCTAATGGTCTGTGCGCCGCAGAGATAAGCTCCGTGGGGCCTTACTGGAGATGCACTTATAGCTCCATCTTCATTATATTTCAACAAAAGTTGTGTTTCTTTCTTTAATCTGTGGGATCGGCGCCAAAGACAGAAAGCAATTTGTTCAGGGTAAGAAGTTAATTAGCTTGCACCTCTTGCTTGTTCCCAAAAGAAAGCTTTTGTTAATTTTGAATGCATTCCTGCTTTTCCCATTTAGGGGAGATTATGAGGCATTACCACAGACATACATACACATTATTTTGTCTTTTTATTGAAAGACCAACACAAAGTCGGGCTATAAAAGTATCCAGCTCCACTGAGTTGATTCGTTGCCCAATCCTCATCACAAAACACCTCAAGCTCTGCCCTGATTAGGAGAGCAATTTTCAACAGTGGTTTAGATCTTCACACTGTTTTTCAATTGAATTTAGGTGTGAACACATCCCATTGTGTAAAAAGCAGCCCTCATGGTAGTGTGTTGTGTTCTGTATTTTGCCCCATCCACTGCATGCCCACAGCATGATGCTGCCACCACCAGATGTGATACTGGGGATGGTGCACTGGGGGTGATGACCTTTGTTCGTTTTCCATCACACATAATGTTTTGCGTTTAAGGCCAAAGAGAGCAGTTTGATCTCATCTGACCACAGCATGGCTTCAATCCAACACTGCATTTTCCATCTTCCTCTCCATAAAGAAAAGATTTCAACCTTGGTAAAAACTTGCTTTTGTATCCCTGCTTTTACTGTTTTAACTAGCTGCACCCATATATCCTGTAGTGGTTTCACTGTTGCCAGATATTGCCTCGCATGAATGGGGGAGGGGGCTTTCTAAAACCTCTGCGTTCGCTGATAATCATGAAAAAGGATCGTGCATAAAATTGAAACTTCTGAACAAGCCAATTGATGGCAAGCTGGAAGCCCAGAGCTGAACTCTGTCGGCTATTCTTTGGATCATTAGACCCTCCCCCTCGAAACCTGAGTGGCTCATTCTATACACTTTCACCTGTACCTAGCAAACTCAATCCCGGACACTTACCTCTTCAACACATTAAACTATGAGAACTCTTTTGCGTCTTGCATTTATAGGCATTCACAGAACAGCTGTAATCATACTGAGATTAGATCACACACTCACAATAGTTGCATCAACATTTGACCATTCATCAGGCAATTTCATAAATGGTCAAAATTGCCTGAGTGAAATGCAACCATTTGCCTTTCACCAAGGCAAATGGTTGCACTCAGTGAGAGAGTTCCTTTTCAGTGATATGTGATATTTTAGTTTTTCCTTCAATTAACAATTGCCTTCCACTTTGCATAGATCCTGGCTTTAGGTGCTATGTGACCGCGGCAAGTGGGATTGGGCACGGTTTGTAAAGCCCAGATGAGGGGGGTCAGTGTGGCGGGTGGTGGGGAGTGGGGGATGAGGTGTGGTGGGACGTGATATCGTGCGTCACATTGCATCTTCCGTTGTTTTGCGCATTTTCACACACGTCTCTCCTGCACTTTTGTATTCTCCGCTTGTGTTAAACCTTTCATATAAGCCCCGGACCATGGTCGAAGGGCGCAGCTGGGTGTGTCACTCCAGAGCCAAAGAAAAGTGTTTCCTACGGGAATAACTCCCTCTGTTCTGACCCTCGCTCTCAGTGCGGTGCTATTGCAATAACACTTAAGACATTCAAGAATAAGACTTTATTTAATCGCCACAACACACCAACACACACACACACACACACTTGTATCCTGCCTGGCTCTGGTCGCTCTGCTTGTACGCCACACAGGCGCCACAAAGGAGCGCTCCATACACATGTTACCCACTGAACTGCTGCACTTTGCATCAGAGCAATGTGGACAAGTGTGAGATTTGTCTTTCCCCAAACGACACGATCCGTACTGAGCTGTTAGCTACAGTAGCAGAGCGTAAACAGGAAGAGAAACAGAAACTCAACTCAGGCAACGAGGTCGTCGCTGAAGTGAGTATTAGCGGCACCAGCTGGACAGAGCGTTGTACTACAGCACAGTTGCTCTGGCATGTTTGCAAAAACATGCGTTTTCACACCCCTGTGGCGACGATCGAGGCCACTTGGCCTAGTTTGTTTGTAAAAACCTATGCGACCGTGCCCTTAATCAATTTCATCGCCTGCCTGATCCTGTCAGATCTCAGAAACTTGGTGGTGATTGGACAGGCCAAGATGGCATGGATTTGTTGCCTCACTAAAAGCAGTGTGCCCCTAGCTGTGGCTGCTAACGGTGTTTACCACAGGGCGGCACGGTGGCTGAGTGGATAGCACTCTCGCCTCTCAGCAAGAAGGTCCTGGGTTCAAATCCCGGCCGGACCAGGGCCTTTCTGAGTGGAGTTTGCATGTTCTCCCCGTGTCTGCGTAGGTTTCCTCCGGGTGCTCCGGTTTCCCCTACCACTAAAAATATGTCCAATAGTTCTAGCATGCGCCTCCTGTACTGGCCCCGCTCCCATCTCTGTGTGGAGTGAGAGACAAATGCCCAAAATTAACAATTGTAAACCGCTTTGAGACTCAGATCTGCAGTGAAAAGGCGGTATATAAATAAAAACTTACTTACTTACTTACTGTATGAAATGAATAAATATGTTCATGTGACGTGTCTTTGGGTGTTATGATAAACACTAAATACTGTAGTAGATCATATGCATTCTTATTGCTAGTCTAATCAGGTGTGAGCATGAGCAGGTGTACTGCTATTATATACTGTACTTTGGAAGAACCTTGAAATTTAGAATGCATATGTCATGCATTCATATGTACTCAGGCACCAACCTTCTTTACAGATTGTTTTGTTGTGATGTCACATATTAGAAAAAAAAACCTGTTGAATCTATAAATTTCCCCTATGACTTAAATAAAATTTTGCACCACGTTTATGTCAGCTGGAACTGGAGTTGTTTACCGCGGCAGATGTGCTGTATTTACATGTTTCACAAATGTTCTGATGCAAGAGAGATAAATTGCATATTTTAATGGCTCATAACAGTCTATCTCCTCATGACCGTGTGCTCTCTGTGTCCCTGTTCCCCTGGGGCTGCTCTCTGTGGAGGGCAGGCCGGTGATGGACAGTCTGTTGGACACGCACAGTGACCCGTTGGTGCTGGCAGGCAGGCAGAGCTGACCCTTTGCCCTGCAATGTCAGTGTCTCATATCTGCAGACTGATGGTATCATTGTGGAGCCGGAGCAGAGCTGAGCAGAGGACACGGCCATTTGTGATGTGGGCTTCACTGATGTCGCTGTCACCTGCGGAAAAGAAATCACATTTTATCAGCAGAGCGTAGGAAGTTCTGATAAAATAAGTTTGCATTGGGTTTGCAACTGAAAAAGGATGCTAAGGGACAACAAGCAGTCCAGAATATACTTTTCACAAAAACTTTGTCAGTTTATGGTTATAATGTGGACATTTACGGAAGCTTGTTAGGTTCACTTGTGAGTGTTTTTTTTTTTCTTTCGCTGGTATCATGTTATTTCATGATACACAACTACAGTATCATGTTATTTCATGATACACAACTATCATGTTATTTCATGATACACAACTATCATATTATTTCATGATACACAACTATCATGTTATTTCATGATACACAACTATCATGTTATTTCATGATACACAACTATCATGTTATTTCATGATACACAACTATCATGTTATTTCATGATACACAACTATCATGTTATTTCATGATACACAACTATCATGTTATTTCATGATACACAACTATCATGTTATTTCATGATACACAACTATCATGTTATTTCACGATACACAACTATCATGTTATTTCATGATACCAATGTATCAGAAGCTGACAGCTTCTTCTTCTGTATCTACAGTATCATGTTATTTCATGATAAATTGGTATCATGAAATAACATGATACATTGGTATCATGAAATAACATGATAGTTGTGTATCATGAAATAACATGATAGTTGTGTATCATGAAATAACATGATACCAGAGGAAAAAAAAACACACTCACAAGTGAACCTAACAAGCTTCCGTAGACATTGTATCCCAATTTGGCCACTTATTTAAAATGTATGTCACATAATAATGTGTGGAAGGAGGCCAAGTTGGAGATGTGGCCATGTTAGGTGGAACAGAGAGTTGGTGTGACCTATAACAACCAGCAGGAATAAATGTGCAATTATTGAGGTGAATGATATGATAGGTTTATGGTAATCTACATACCATTATTATCAAAATAAGACAATAGAAAACATTTACATTGGGCTAGTTCCAGTATCGGCTGTGTTTGAAGAAAGCAAGGCGGTTGAGGAGCCTGAAGGCAAGAAGTGCATTGTGGTTGGATGGGTTTCCGAGATTTTGCCTGAGGGCTCTGACGTGGACTCTCCTAGCTGTCACGTGGCTCCCAGTAACATTTGAAGATATGTCCGCATTCAGGTGGGAGAGCAAGGTGCCTACAAACATAAACAAACCATGTGAACCATGTGTGGACCACTTGCATTGGAAAGTGGCTGAGAGCTGATAGATGTATTGAGAGTTAATTTCTCTGATTGTAACTGATATAACATCCTTGATATTTAAAATGGTCCCAGACTGTTGTACAGTGTAGCAACAACAATATTGATTGCTGTTTAATAAAAAATCGCTTTTAACACTGATCAAGCACTTGTGTGTACACTTCATTGTGAGCTCATGATACTCCAGTTTGAGCGGGAAGAGCAGCATGCAGTTTTTTCCCAGTTTTGATCTTGAGCTGCTGCTGTGTTTATGTTTGTTTAAGAGTGTTCCATTTCCTCTGTCCTGTTTTTTTTTTTTTTTTTTTTACCATGCACCCTATTCTTCTCAGACCTCAGGAGCTAATCAGGGCAGAGCCTTGTTTGTACTGTGATGGGAGACCTCTGGGAACACAGGTGCCACAGTGTTGTGAGTGCGGCTGTGTCCTTAGGCAACACACTTCACCCACATCACATGTGAGGTATTTGGGGTGTCTACTCAAGCACAGGCAAACTTAAGGTGCACTCAGGCTCCATTTCTGTGCATAAATAATTGTAATATTTATTTATATACCGCCTTTCACAGACCAGATGCAATGCATTCTCAAATCATGTGGAGAGAGTCCAAGTGAAGGACAGAGCTGTGCACGTGATGGACAGAAGCCCCCCTGTGTGTCCATATGCATCTCAAATCATGAAATGAGTCTGGAATAAGCAATAACAACAGGACCTTGACTTAAAGGAGACATATTATGCAAAAACCACTTTTGAGCCATGTTACAATATCAATTACTGACCTGTAGTTGGTTTTAGGTACGTCGGCGCTAATATCAGGAACAAACACTTAACTCCACCCTTTCTGTCTAAAAGCCCTCATCTCAGTCCTGTAATAGTATGTCATTGTCTTTTAAAACAATATTGCCCATACATTTATTTTTTTATTACACTCCAACCTAGTATAGATTTTCATAATTGTTTTCGTATTTAAGAAAATACTACACTACGCTTTTACACACAGACGCACACACCTGCAGCTCTGACTGACAGCAGCCCACGCAGAGGAGCACAGACTGTCAGAGATGTCATGTCGCACAACAGCGCAATTAAAACACACAATTACCGCCTGCAAGAAATAAAAAGGTTTGTTAAAATAAAAAATAAAAATGTTTTCATGAGGTTCACATTATCTCCTCTTTTCAAACGTTCGTACAAATAACGCATCATTCAACGCAGTCTGCATAATGTACTTACTGTATACCCTACATACAAGTCTCACCATATATTCTAAACTTTTTTGAATGGGGAAAAAACAATGCGTAATATTCCTCCTTTAAATCATCAACTGCATCACGGCTTTTCACAAACCCCTACAATACACCCATGTCTTTGATTACCAACCTTGTAAGTCTATTATGTTTTACAGTGCTCTTATTGACAAATCGACTCTTGCTCTGTGTCTTCCCCTTGTTTCTTTATGATCTGCACTAACGGCTGTACTGACACATTTACAAGGCGTTTCAAATCACAGCTTTAGTAGTAGCCATCCCCTCATCTCATCTCTCAGAGCAGCAGACCTCTACCTCCTGCTGGCCAGCATGAACACTGCACCCCAATGCTCCAGTATATTACCTCACCACACACACACACACACACACACACAAAAAAGGGGGCTTATAGGATGTGCTCCACTGGTCGCTCTGCACACAATGAGAGATGCTATTTCCAGTTCCCGGTCTGCCGCTGTTATCAGGCTCTTGCTGAGTAATGGTAATCCAAGCAAAAAAATAAAATAAGCACCGTAATTGCAGGGAGCGTGTGGGAATGGCTCCACGGGCTTAAACCACCGGAGTGCAGTGAAACCATGTGCGTTGTCAAGATTAGTTATTGTGCGGCCCGATCATACATATGCAAATGAACTACAGGCATTGAGAGGATGGCAGCCACAGTGTATATCCCCACGCTGACCTATTGTGAATTGTGTAGCAAAGGGAAAGAAAGGTTTGGATGTACAACTGGACACATGTTTTGTATCATAGACTGTATATATTAATGGACGTAGTCACGCCTATCTCTGCCGTTCTAACTAATGGGCCAAAAAATGGGCTCTCATGGAGTGATTCAAAATAGCCGCGGGGGGTGGAAAATGTGAAAAAACGCATCTGCGCATGTGTCAGCCGGAATAAGCCCCATTCATTTAAACGAGTGACTTCAAAAATTCACAGCGAGCATTAGAGTGGTCCAAAAAAAATCACTCCCCTCAGCATTGACACACATGTGGAACGGAGCTTTGGGCCAAGAGCCAACTTTTGGACCATCCTGTAAAGATGTTTTCGAGAGGTGAGAAGATGCTATATGCTAGCATTGGCTAATTCTTATTCCGGGTCCACCCCATCGGCCCGGGGTGGTATTGAAAGCATGTCAGCGCACGTCATTTTGGCCACTTTTGAGCCGGTACCCGCCCCCACTGGTTTTGTAGTTAAATTGCCCAGAACACAACATGCTGTCTTCATCTTTATTAGAAAACAAGGAAATATGTTATCCCTGTGAGTCACAATTTTATATTTTGGGCTGAGAGCGTATATGGGGTGAAGATGATGTGTCTTTCTTTTTAACATTTACGCGAAATAACTGTTTGATTGATTTTTAAAGCTAGGTACACCAGCTGTACAAGGAAGAGGACAATCAAACTAAGGCAGGGGTATTCAGTGTAAGTAAGTAATGTTTTTTTATAGAGCGTATTTTACAGACCAAGATCACCCAAAGCGCTTCAAAATGTTCAGAAATCAGATATTTTTCCATCCACACACGTTGATGACTGAATTGAGACGCAGCAGACATTGACGCAGCCAGCCTTCAACCTACACCCTCCATTCAATCATTACAGTTATACGTATAGTAAATGTTTTTGGGGATAGAGGAAACTGGAGCACCTGGAGGAAACCTACGCAGACACAGGGAGAACATGTAAACTCCACTCAGAAAGGCCTTGTTCCAGCCGGGATTTGAACCCAAAACCTTACCAAGTCCAGTCTTACCCTTAAGACTTGAAGAAATGGGTGGAGTCTGGTTTGATCCTGCTAAGGTCAGAAAAGACTAGATACGTTTCATTGATCTCAAAATAAGGAAATGTACTTGTCTGGAATGAAAACCTGCGGCCACACCAGCCCTTTAAGGACAGACTGGAACATTCTACTCCAGAGATGTCTTACTTTGTTTGTTTTGTGTCTTTTACAGCATTTTGTTTTTTTATTCTTAGCGTTCCTGTGTGTGTGTGTGTGTGTGTGTGTGTGTGTGTGTGTGTGTGTGTGTGTGTGTGTGTGTGTGTGTGTGTGTGTGTGTGTGTGTGTGTGTGTGTGTGTGTGTGTGTGTGTGTGTGTGTGTGTGTGTGTGTGTGTGTGTGTGTGTGTGTGTGTGTGTGTGTGTGTATTTGCCTGTGAAATTCATACAGTATTGATAAAAACAACAACAAAAGTTATCTTCTCCACATGTCCCCATTGCTTGCGAATGCACTCTCCTTGTTGTAAATGTTGGATTGCTCTTCTCTCATGTCGAGCTGTTTTTAGGTCAGCTCTGAGCTCTTACACTCGGTCCAAACGGCAGGAGCAGACATGATAGGCCGAGAGGAGAGATGTGTTTGAAATCTACCCCAGTTCAGAGCTCACAAAGGCCCCAGCGCACTGGCAGGTGCTGGGGTCGGCAGGAGATCAGAGACCAGACCAATCAACCACTGATTATCCTACCATTGCATAGCTAGCTTTTCTAGAAACTCAAATTGTTTTTTTTATTTTTTTTTAAGGAAATACAATATGGTTTTGAAAAACAGAAACAGATCTCTTGAACTTTTTGGGAGTTTTTTGGGGGGAAAGGCAAGGCAAAGTGTAAAGCTGGGAACTTTCAATCCACACAATATGGTTTTGTTTGCTTAAAAGTTCTTTGTTCTCAAAATAAATCGTTTTTTTTATTATATGTTTATCTGGTCATATTTTTGTACAAAAGAGAGGTTCCCCCTCACTCAGCCATTGAGCCCAAAGGGTCAAAATGTGACTCAAATGCTCTGTTTTGGAACATGACATAGGAGAAAGACTAAATGTTGTGTTTTTACAAGATATTTTTTTTTTTAGGGTCAGACAAAGAATGTGTAATTATATTTTGGAGAACAAGTTTTTTACAAATACAAATGCCCATAATCACCTTTTTTTAGATTTTGTCTTTATTACAACGTTGTTCCCTCGTCAAAAACTTATCTAGACTC
Organism: Knipowitschia caucasica; assembly: GCA_964034765.1. Classification (NCBI taxonomy): domain Eukaryota; kingdom Metazoa; phylum Chordata; class Actinopteri; order Gobiiformes; family Gobiidae; genus Knipowitschia; species Knipowitschia caucasica. The sequence continues at coordinate 31,287,292 of OZ035823.1, forward strand.
GTTTTTAGATCCATCCTCGCTAATATCTGCATGGCACGGAAAAAATTGTGCCGTGGAAAGAGCTCTGGTGTGCACTATCCTGGTGCACACTGGGGTAGTCTTGCACAGTTTTTCCAACGTGGTTTTACTGCAAATGGCAAATAAATTCTTGTATCTTGTATCAGGAACTTCTGCCGCAAGCAGGGCTGGACTGGCCATCGGGCGTACCGGGCAATGCCCGAAGGGCCGATGCCCAAATTTGGGCCGGCCTGTCTGCCTCATCCAAAAACATGTTTGTGAAAAGTGTAAATCCGTTGAGAATTGTTCGAGGGGGGCGTGCGTGTTCGCGGGGCACCTGCTGTATGTACTGGAACGGGATTCCGCCACCTCAGCGGCCGCAGTGTTTCCCGGCTGCTGCGGACGCTTTGTAATGAGCGGTTCCCGCATCCAGCGGCTCTGAGCTGGACGCGGGAACCGCTCACAACACAACACGGTGAGCGCGTAGCCGCAACGTGACCATATACCCAAGACCATAAACGCGCACAGGACCATGCGTGTCTTAGCGTACAGTAGTCTGTGGACCCAATAAATACACCGCTGCAGTAAACAGTCCGCGTCTCCCCTCTCCTCTCGAAGCGCGACTAAATTAAAGCTTGGGTACCTAAATTTTCCATTGCATCAAAAGTTCATGTTTGAGCCCAAAAGTAAAATGTTGTGAACAAATCAAACAGATTTAGTGACAGCTAATGGCTGACATTATGCATTTCAGACTTTTTTTGACCAATTCTCATCCCTGTAACAAACAATATTTTTAGTGGTAGGGGAAACCGGAGTACCCGGAGGAAACCTACGCAGACACGGGGAGAACATGCAAACTCCACTCAGAAAGGCCCTGGTCCAACCGGGATTCGAACCCAGGACCTTCTTGCTGAGAAGCGAGAGTGCTATCCACTCAGCCACCGTGCCGCCCAAATACAGTATTTGCTTCCACATACTGTATAAACCAGGGGTCGGCAACCTGCGGCTCTTTGCGCCCTCCCACTCCATTTTCAGACATTTTTAGGAGGCTCCCGGAGCCTTCTAAAAAATGTCTGAAAATGGAGTGGGAGGGCTATATTTTATTTCTAGTTTGAATGTGGTTTCTGTAGGAGGAAAAACATTCTTGATGTTTTTAAATGCTGTGCATAAGTCTTATTCAATTTCAAAATTTCTATCTACGTAGTGCGTCATATCCGGTGACGCGGCCCCGTGCCAGACGGCGGCTGAGGTAAACCAACCGGCGTGTGTGCATCATAGACTGTGTGTGCGCACGGATCCCAAAGATAAAGAGAGAAAGAGTCGATAAGACTGGACTAAGAATCAGAATGAACTTTGGCTTTCAGTCAATAAGGAAAGACTCATGTTTGTAACGAGAAGTTTTGTTGCAACACGAGGAACAACAAAGCTTTAAACACTGTTCACTGAAGGATTCATTCATGCAAATTCAAAGCACCTAATTTCAGACTTCAAAAACCTTCGCAAAGAGGGTGAAAGAAAAGGCCATTAAGGACATTCAGCTCCAGCAAACTTCAGCCTGTGATGGATATGAACAGACAGTGATGCAGGTGAACTCTGAGTCAAAATGGAGATTTATTTACTGTATTTGTACAATTGCATGAAGGCAAAAAAATGGAAGTTAAACTTAAAGCAGAGTCGTCACATGGTGCGTCATTCTCTCCAGGACACACTGCAGTGAAAATACACATTTGATAATCATGAATGCTTATATTGTGTATTTGTAGCTAATATAGCTAATACAGCTGCAGCCTGTGTTACCTTCATATAAGCCTTTTACAAGGTGTTTTACATGTTGTTTTTTTGTCAAATATGGCTCTTTGAACCTTTTGAGTTGCCGACCCCTGGTATAAACAAACTTGCATAAAACGTGAGAAAACATGCCTGGGCCGCCAAGAAGGCAAAAATGCCCAGGCCGTTTTTTTTGTCCCAGTCCAGCCCTGGCCGCAAGCGTGTAACTGCACCCCTTCTTTATAAAATTATCTTTCTTTTTAAAAAGCAGTAATAGTATGATGTCATTGTTCAAGCAAAAGTAGATACAGGTATATCAATGGATAGATACTTTATTGAAGTATAAGATATGAGTATGACTCAGTTTTGGGAATTTTTCAGGTGCTTTTCAATTGCATGGCAGTGTAGTTTCTTAACTTGGAAAAGAAAAATTATATCTCCCCTTCCCTTCAACTGTGACCTTTCGTAGTTGTTTCACCATATACAGTATTTTGAACTCAAGATATTATTTCACACTCTAAAACATGAAATGCCAAATTGAATAGTCTTATGATCAATGTAAATGTGCAAAAATAATGTCTTTTATGGTCCATCACAGAGTTAACATCTATTTACATTCATTTATCCTGTGCCAAGATCATTAATATTCATTGCTTAATCAGTTGTAGACAGTTGACTCCTCTCCATGACTTCACGCTTACGAGTGACATTTCAATACGTGAACATCATCAGCGTTGAGTATCGTGGGCCCCTGTGACTCCGCGGGGCCGTTCCCGTCGTCAGCACGAGGTCAACAGGGAGCCAGCAAAAAGGTCCTGCGTATGGAAATGCCATCAAATTAAAACGGCAGTGGTCTGAGCTATAGGGGTGGGTGAGCAAGGATGGAGGATCATGTTATTACTGTGACATATTTGCATAACCGAATCCACCGTCATGGATGGGTTTGGGCTGCGTGGGAATCCAGATAAATGCCATCAAAGCCCCTTTGCAGTGCATTATAGCGTTATTAAAGCTGGAGTCAGAATTTACTTCCAGTGCTGTCCTTGCCAATGTCAAGTCGGGAATCTGTTTAAAGTGAAGCAGCAAACTCCTCAATCATATACAGTGTGTGTTAATCAAAGCAGTATATACAAAGAGATGTCATTGTTTAGTTTTTTAATGATGGTGGTAATGTTGTGATGGCAGCTCCAGCCTAAGACGAGACTTTGAATCTGGGGAGACAGGGAGTTTTCCTATATCTTTGTGCAACCTCTTGGTAACTTTACCATACAAATAAAGGGAATTGTTTTACCATTAATAAATTCCAACTATGAATCTTATTATTTGGCTCCCTGTTAGCTGCACGTAACTCTTTCGTTGGTGCTACTTCAAATTCCACATCAGTTACAACTATTTATACTATACTATTTAATTGATTAGTTGGCTGATTATTCTTTTGATCCATCCAATTTAATTCAATTGATAAAGAGGCATGTAAACCCGTATTTTGAACGTGTATGCTTATTCTTTCCAAACACACTCAGTGTAAACTCTTCAGCATGAGTTCAGTGTGGAAAGGAGGGAGTTAAAGTATAATTTTCAAACATATGTTTTATTTCTGTTCTATCATAAACACTGGTGATGCTGAACCACATAAGGGTATTCTTCAAGGAAAACTCTTGCACAGTATCAACTCTGAGTGGATCTTCTTATTACTCATGTGTAAATCACCGTTTGGACTAGAGGCTGGATTATAACCTGATAGCTGCTCAGCATGATGGCCTAGTGCTTTGATCACTGCCTTCTAATTACTAAACCAATATACCATGTAATATTTAAAGAAGTGTGACATTGATGCATCACATGTTACATTAGCAGCTATTTGGTTTTTATCAATGCCCTTTTTTTAGAATACATGTTGTTTGTTCCAACAAAATAGTTTTATAAAATGTTGTGGACAAATCAGATACACAGAACGGTATATAAGAAAGATCCCTGTGAGTCACTATTTGGGCTGGGAGTGCAAAAATACATGCATGATACATTAACATGATAGTTACGTGGGTTGTATAGAGCTACATGTGGTGGGGTTTGAAACTACCCCAGCTTTGCATAAATAATTTTATAATAATTACATTGCATCTACAAATCATATTGCAACGCCACGTTCAGTCCCTCGACCCTGACTTTGGCAACTACTGAGTGGTTCCCAATGATCAATGATATATCTACTGTATGTATTCTTCATTACGGATGAGTTTCAGGTCTGGTCCTAATATTTTCATGTCCCTGATTTCAGACACATGATCCATTCATTCTTAAAGACAAACATGGCAGCTTACGAGAAATAAACTTTTAAACCAGCTAAAGCTTAAATGGATAACCAGACTCCCCCTGCTGGCCTGCATTCAGCCGTCCTGCTGTTACCTTTAAATTGAAAGTCAGTTACTTTTCATATTGTGAAGAAAGAGTGTTACTTTTTTTAAACAACCACTGCTTAGCCCCGTCCATGGTCACCCCTGCTTTCTCCTGATTGGTCAAAATGAATTAAATATTGGTTTAACCTTTTTCCAAGCATATTTTACTGGTTGTATTCCCTTTCCCAAATATTCTAGATTATTGTTGAAAAATATGTGAATAGTCACCTATGCTCAGATTTCTTGACCTCACCATGTAAGGTTTTTAGAAAGGTTTTGGACTTATCTAGAATTGTCTCAGATTCCACTTTTGAGGGAATAACACCTTGCACAGTAAGTATATTATAGCTATTCCCGTGTAAGCTGCTGGGTGTGAAGAGGGTTCAGTACCATGGAGAGCTCCCTTTTTGTGGGACAGAAGTCAGTGGTCCTCCTCTTCTCTTCTCTTTTTTATAATCTGATAGTATGAGAAATGCAGAGAGGCATTTAGAGGCACTAAAGCATTCCATGATGATTTATCAAATGACCATTTTTATCAAATGCGTTTTCAAAAAATACTTCTTAGAAACAAAGAAGACTCAATAGCTGTGTATTGTTTTCAGCCTAATAATCCAATCAATACATACAATTTGCCAATATATGTTATATAAGTTTGCAGTTTTTAGATTTCTAAAATGTACTCCAAGCATACAGCTTACAGTCTGATTGTTTTCATTTTTTAGTCATTCTACTTGGTCAATTTCAAAATCAATTCATTTGTCCTCTTTCTTAGAGAGCATTGTGTTCTGTCCCTGCTGGTCTTCTGATGCGTGTGCGGTCAGGTTGTACAGACAGTAATAAGACGTTTGTCCTCATTTGTCCTCTGCACTGTGGCTGTCTCTTACAGAGAAAGAATTAAAATCCACCTGTGGTGAGCCTGCATCACAAAGAACAATGTGAAGCAGGACAATTTAGGTCAGAGTCGGTTATATCCAATGCACTTTTTTTCTTTAAATGAGCCCCTCTAGCATCAACATAGCAGTTTTGTGTTGTGAGAAATTAGAAATGAGTTAATTCGCCAACAAACAAAGAACTAAATTAGTTCAATATACATAATACATATTTGAGTTTGTAAAGACAAATTCAAACCCTACTATTGATTCGATCAGCCGATTAACATTTCATCTTAATTTTCTGTTAATAAGGTAACATACACAGTTAGTGGTCTGATTAAGGCATACAATTTCAATAAACCTTGAGTTGCCAGAATCTTCCTGCCTGTGACAAATAGTTCCTAAGCTTTTAGCTAAAGCCAAGTACAAGATATGTGCTTGATTTATGCTTATATCTACAGATTTGTTGTTTCTTGTTGTCATTTGTGTGGTGCATAATTTTCTTGGTCAATATTGTAAAAACTTTTTTTATATATAGTTGAAAACCAGCCAAATTTCACATAATGATCTGGCAATCCAAATGTCTCAGTCTCATTCTGCTCTTTGATTGTGTAAACTGTTTAACAATTGTAATGTAACTGTAGCAACAGCTGTGTATATTGAGTCAATGTGCCCTTTCTAAGCAAAACAATTGACAAAAATAAAAATAAAGCTTGAGCTCTCCAAGCTTAAAAACCAGGGCTAATACAGTATGTGTTAGGACCCCCAGTTTACAGCAGGAAAGACTGCTGCAGAGACATGGCCTAGTTATTCTCTATAATCATAAGAGCTTTTCAAAGATACTCAATCTATTAAACAGGAGCAGAGGAGGACTGGCTGAACACAGAACCTGGGAACCATGCAAATCTCAAGTCCATTTGTGTTTGTACCAGACATGTAGAGGAAGATGACACTTAGATAGAATGTTCCAGTTTTGTTAAATTGAATCTCTGCTTAAATAGAATGGATCAGGAAAACATACTGGACAGTTTTACAGCAATCTGCTTTATTCCTAAGATTGTAATTGTGGATTGCATTTGAGTTGAAGGAAAGATTTTGCACAAAGAATCAACAAGTTTATTTTGGGCGGCACGGTGGCTGAGTGGATAGCACTCTGGCCTCTCAGCAAGAAGGTCCTGGGTTCGAATCCCGGTCGGACCAGGGCCTTTCTGAGTGGAGTTCGCATGTTCTCCCCGTGTCTGCGTAGGTTTCCTCCGGGTACTCCGGTTTCCCCTACCACTAAAAATATGTCCAATAGTTCTAGCATGCGCCTCCTGTACTGACCCCGCTCCCATCTCTGTGTGGAGTGAGAGACAAATGCCCAAAATTAACAATTGTAAACCGCTTTGAGACTCAGATCTGCAGTGAAAAGGCGGTATATAAATAAAAACTTACTTACTTACTTACTTACTATTTTATAGTAAAGTAAAGAGTCTGTAGAGAAGTGTGTCTTTTTTGGATTCGAATGGATGTCTTTGTGGCTGAACACAGAAGACTGGCAAACTTTCCTGGGCATCAACCAATCAGAGACCATTGTTGCGCAATAGCACTCGAATTATGTTTTTCAGATCCTGCATTCAGGGTGTAATGTTTTGGATACGCGATGAAATGTACTGGCCCTGGGATCAAGTCTGATATTCTGGCTCATACAGTATGTTCCATATTCGCGTTGGGCTATCAATCTGGTCAGCTGCCCAGCATTTCCATTTCTAAGTCAGGGACAAACAAACAGACAGACAATGAGCGATGGGCGGACGTGACTTTAGAACGGTTGTGAGGAGCCCTCTCCAGGAGAAAGAAAACAGTTTGGTTAATAAATAAGACTGTGTGTGCTTCATCCAACTTCTGTGTTATGTTTATTTATGTGAAACTGTGAAGTGCCGGTTTGAAATAACATGATATGCATGGAATGAAAATAAAGAAAAAATTGGGTTGCAACTGTGACTTGAATGCTGGCCGGACTTTTATACTTAAATTAGTAAAAATACTAAGGTGTTAGTGAATCCCAGGCGCTAGCAACAGATGTCAAACTTTACGCATGAAAAATACATGATTTATAGATATAAATTATTGCACATATTTGCGATATCATTATTTATATTGTCATTATCACAATAACTATATTTACTTTTTACATTGTGCAGCCAGAGAATAATTTGGTCTCTAGCATCCATGTTGTAGATGGCCACCCACCTTGGTGTCTGCAGTTGGATGTGGCAGGATGAACACCTTCAACTCTGAATGGTTTGGATCCCATTGATATTTGAAATTTGGCCCCACCTGTTGTTGGAATGCTAAGGTCTAAACAAAATACAGAGGGGCCGTGTCCTTTTTTGTGGCTGGATCCAGGCTCTGCAACAGCCTGCCCTCACAACAGCACTGTTCTTTTGGTGTTTTTTTCAGTGATATGTGTCTTTTGAATGTTGTTATCCATTGTCGTTGGTATGTAGGCTCTTGTTGAATTGTTAATTTTGCAATAAAAATAAACTTTAAAAAGTCACTCATAGATTCTTATTCCAAACCTCTGCCATCTTTTAAGTGGTGCAGTAGAGTCACAACTATTATTGGTGTACTTTGTTTAACTGTCTGCAGAAAAAAGTCTTAGTCCGAAAAATAACTTTCCTTCCTCCATGAAGCCCAGAGCAGCTCAATCTCTGTAATACAACTACAGACCAGCCTCTTCACTCCACTATCTCCTTCCGCCTCACAGTTACAAGCCGAAACACCATTATGCTCCCCATAAGCCTCAATTACACCATGAAATCTTATCTCCTGCAAGTTAATGCCCTCCTTCAAAAACATCTGAAGGGCAATCACAGGCACACGAGTAGGTGAGTGGGCCAAGAGTGTATAGGCTGGAAGATAATCTATGGGTTCTTTGTGTTAAAATGTTCTCACCTCTACATCCAGGGGACCCTATTAACCCTCTGGCCCAACTAGGGTCAAAGCGTTGGTAGGGATGCGATTTTATCCCTGAGCAGAAATTCCACAAGGACTAGGGATCTACTGATAATTTTTTTTCAAGACAGATACCGATAATTACAGTTTTTATATAGTGTATAGCACAATTTCTGTACAAGGCAATTCAAAGTGCTTCACAAGAGCAATTTGAAAACTCTGATCAATAGGAAAAAAATAAAGGGGTTTAAAACTCATTAAAATGTGGGTTTAAAAAGGGAGATAAAAGCAATAAATAGTACAATAGTACATAATCAGTTGTATGCACAAATTAATGTTTTAGTAAATTTTTTATGGTCAGGGTAGAGGCGTGTCTCACAACCTCAGGAAGACCGTTCCATATCCCAGTTGCATAGATCTGAAACGCTGCCTTCCCACATTTTGTCCCGACTGTGGACACCAGCAGGAGGCCAGTCCCCGTGGTTCTAAGAGTCTGAATCGGTTTATGTGACACTAAAGGGGTCATACTTCCTGGTTCTCAGGACTCGAGCTGCAGCATTTTGATCGTAGTGCAGCTGTTTTTTTTGCTTTATAGCCTACTGGAGATAAATGCACATGTAATTATCTCTTTGATTCTCGCAATGTTCTTTAAAGCTGGACTATTTGTGATTTTGAAACAGCCGTTTCAAAATCACAACGTAAGTGCTGCGCTTGCTCTTTCTGCTCCCCTCCCCGCACTCACGAAGCTTTTGCCCCCGACTACCCCCCTCCCACTCAGCGTGTGCTCATGTGCTGTGGTTTACGGAGCTCGCGTCTCACAATATGGATCGCACATTTGCACGTGGATGGCGTGACCATGGAAAAATAGAACCGGGAAGCACGCACAACGAGACGTTCTTTTGGCTGTTTGCGCTGTGTAAGCAGTAACCTCCGCCATGATGCTTCTTTACCTCAGCTGTCTGTGCTAACGAGAGACCTGTAGATTTTCTCAAGAAAGTGGAGGCCAATGGTCCGCTGTTATTGGTCACAATCTGGTCCCAAAACAAATTGTTTTCTGCGTTGCACAAAAACTTTATCTTAAAAAAATTACACTCCAGTACAAACCTGCATACTTATTCTTCAAAAGGACGTATATCCCAATGCATTGCATGGATATGGATTGAATTCCCCTAATGAATAAAAAAAAGAAAGTGAGGTAGTCCAGCGTTAAGTGACAAAAAGCAGCGATGTCACTGATTTGACAGAATGGTTTAAACGCATGTCTGAGTTCATTATCACACCTAGATTTAAAACCTTATTTATAGGTTTCAAGAGGAGGGATGGAAGATGACTTGACACAATGTCTCATTGTCTCAATGACAATCACTTCAGTTTTGCAGTTTTATCGGAATTTAGCTGAAGAAAATTGTTTTGTATCCATGCACTAATTTCTTGGATTCAGTGAAATGGTGAGTCCACTGAACCATCTCCAGTTGTTCGTGATACATAGATCTGAGTGTCGAATGCATAGTCGTGGTATTATACATTATGGCATTGGATCAACTACCCCAATGGAAATAGGGTTGGTCCAAGGATTGATCCCTGTGGCACTCCACATGTCAATGCCATATGGTCTGCGACAGAGTTTCCAATCTCAACAAAATATTTCCTATCCTCCATGAATGACTTGCACAAATTTAGGGCAGTGCCTAGTTATAGTCAATGAGGCCAATATCCAATATTTAGTCAATATTAATTTGCCCTAAAAATCTGATTTATTTGTGAAGTTCAATTTTTGACTTCTGATGACTTGTTTACTTTATAAGAACAATCTTTTCATAAAGAAAGATTAAATACATACAGTCGCTTACATTTCTGGACTAATTGACAGCTATTGCTATTAGGTTACTACAAAAATTCTTACAGAATTGTGTAAATCGCAACATACACACATTGTTCGACACACCGTTAACTGAGCCACAAAGATGGCTCAGTCAATTTTCATGCGGCCTATGGGAACCAGATTCTGAAGGTCATCATTACCACGTGAAAGCAGTCATGGAAAATAGTTCATTTCAGGACATAAAATAATTATATAAAGACTCTCCAACCATTCCCCTCAATTTTTACTACCTGAACATTTTGTAATAATGTACGCTAAGTATGGTGTACTTAGCGTACATTATGACTCCGTCCTAAACCACACATAGATAGATAGATACTATGATCCCCGAAGGATAAATTCAGGTTTCCAGCAACAGAAACAAATCCATTCATACAAACAAATAGATACATAATTCTAAACGTTACTAACAATAGTAATGGTGCAATGCACTATCGGTCACAGCGTCAGAGGTGGTAGCTGTAGCCACCTCTGACGCTCTGAGTGCTTTCCACTCTGCCACCGTGCCAACCAGATCCTGCTTCAGCCAGCAATTGATGTACGTTGATGAGCAGCTTGTAACAATTTATGGTCCGATTGATTGTGACTTTGGGATCGAACCGCATGGGACGATCATTACTCCTTAAGCAGGCTATAACGATAAAGGTCACTGTGCAAACGTTTCTATTATATCTACATTACGCCCATCATGCATCCTATTAACCAAATTACATGAACACATATATGCATGCATTACCTAATAACGCATAATTATAAAGGTCATGTTCTTACATACACCATATGGCTCGATGTATGTTGCAACTTGTCACAACTGTGGATGTAGGCCACACATTGTTTTTTTCTGGCTCTTTGTAGAGTAGATAATTAGTATGGGGAAGGTGACCTGTTATACAGCAGAATTTCAATCACTCATCTTTCTTGTGTTTTATTAATTGCACATTATTGATTGCTGCGGGGAAATGCATCCTCGCTTTATAATGTTGTTTTGTTTGGGTTTTTTTCTGTTCGTGACTCCAGACGTATGGCAACAATAATCAGATCTGACTGGGTGTGTTTGGCTGGTAATTACCATTTTGTCACTTGCGATGGCTAGGCATTTTTACAACACACTAAGAAGGTCAGCGAGGTTGTGGAATTGAAAGCCTTTAGCACAACGGTTTGGATCGTCGTGTGAATCAATAGTTAGTTGGTTGATATTCCATCCATACATTTTCCTCCGCTTCATCTGTTCAGCAGTTTAAGCAGAGACGCCCAGACTTCCCTATCCACACACACTTCCTCCAGCTCATCCGGGGGGAGCCCAAGGCGTCCCAGGCCAGCTGAAAGACGTAGTCCCTGCAGCGTGTCCTGGGTCTTCCCCGGGGTCTTCTCCCAGTTCGACGTGCCCGGAACACTTCCCCAGGGAAGGAGGCATCCTGAACAGATGCCCGAGCCACCTCAACTGGTTCCTTTCGATGAGGAGAAACAGCGGCTCTACTCCGAGCTCCTCCCGTGTGACTGAGCTCCTCACCTTATCTCTAAGGGAGCGCCCAGCCACTCTGCGGAGGAAGCTCATTGCGACCGCTTGTATCCGCGATCTCGTTCTTTCGGTCATTACTCAAAGCTCATGACCATATGTTAGGGAGGGAACGAAGATTGACCGGTAAATTGAGAGCTTTGCCTTTCGGCTCAGCTCCCTCTTTACCACAACGGTCCGATACAGCGACCGCATCACTGCGCACGCTGCACCGATCCGACTGTCAATCTCACGCTCCATCCTTCCCTCACTCGTGAACAAGACCCCGAGATACTTGAACTCCTCCACTTGAGGAAGGACCTCTCCACCCACCTGAAAAGGGCAAGATACCTTTATTGTCGAGATAACCTGCTAACTGAAGCACAGATGATGAGTGAGCAACCTTCCTTTGTTTTGAATGATCCCATGTACGGCCGAGAGCTTACAAAAACTTGCTTTTGTCTGTTTATCAATGTCTGTGCAAATGAGTATGCCCATTATATCCCTCCACGGAAGTCTCTGGCTTTGATATCATTGTGGTGATATCAGCGTCACCAAAGCAGGTGACCAATTTACGCAGTGTTTTAACTTTGTGTGAATTTAGCCGTAGTCTTCCAGTCTAAACTTTGGGCTCCATTCCTTCAAACTGAACACAATGTGAAAAAAACATCCTGTCATGAGCACTTCAAAGCTCCAAAAGAATAATTTGTATATTCTCATTACTGAACAAGTGGCCCTTTGAGTGTCATGCATTGGAGCTGATGATGATGTATTTATGCCAACATGCTGTACACAGCCAAAACACAAGAGCAAATAGCATCAAGAAACCAATCAAATTAGAATTTCAATCAGCGAAATGTGTCTTCTGATCAAGCATATATTAGTCAGTCCCATGATTGACTGGTAAAGGAGCCAATCAGACATGTGAATTATTGCTTTGTTTAAAACTAAAATAACATTTCTATTTTTGGAAGAGGATAAGTATTTATCTTTCATTTTCAAATGGAAATGGAAATTAGTTTGTCTTTGGTCTGGTTTGGGTCTTTGGAATTGGATCGACACTCTTCCCTTTCCTCGTATTAGTTTGTGTTCAGTTTTTCAGTATTTATGCAATTAAGATGGATACAGTCAGGCTTGGTCAAGAATTTTGCTGGAGGAATTTATCTTTTGTGCGTAACTTGGGTGATGGGGGAAACTGGAGCGCCTGCAGAAAACACATCTATGGGGAGAAATATGCAAACTTGTGTCATGTCATTAGAGTCATCATTTTAATATGCTGTATTTAGTTTTTGTTTACCCATCACGTATTATGTTGACTAAACTTATGGCAATATGAATGCATAATTTACGATAAATCACTGGAGAAAAAATTATCAATTGGAGAATCCTTGTGCTGTTGCTCCTGGGTTCAGATCTAAGATCGACACAGAGGTTAAAACAAAAACATACTCCCCCATAGCACTTTTTAGATCTCATCCCCACAGCCCAGTCCTAACGCTGTAATGTTGATGCCAAATTTCAGAGCTGTTTACCACCTCCACAACAGGCCATAAACTTAATATGTGGTTAATTAACAAGACAAGCTGTTACCAAGACACATACCTCAGTGCTTCTGCTGTTACCGCAGAAGCAAGTGCTCAAAGTGAGGCTTGTGAAACATCCCTGGTATTTAGAACATGAACATAACGTTCAGCATGTTTAGGTTAAAGGAGACATATTAATGAATTGACAAACTGTAGATATGGCACCTGTTAAAATGTCACTTCTGGTCGGAAGTGGATTATTATCAGAGAAAGTGGAGGACAGTTTGGCTTCAGACAAAGGACAGTATCTGTATTTATTGCCTGACTTCAGCTCCTGATGTTTGAGCTCACAAGAAAATCAGGTGTACGTAATTTATGTCAAATGTCCCTTTTATTTGTTCATGTTTCACAATAAATTAGATAAAATTCAATAAATAAATACACACAGATTTGTTTTAAACATTTCATTTTAGTTTTTTCAATTTCTCAGGTAAAATATCCTTCTTTACAATCCCATGGTTATGTTACTTTGTTGTGGTCTAGAACTTTCGCTAACCGCTGTTCATTTTTGAGTTGCTTTAAAAACTGTTTGTCCTTGACCTGCATACACCCCACAGCAAGGAACTAGAATACAACTAAAATGAATGGTGAGTTAATGTTCTATGAGTAGATTTGATTTGACAAGTCTTATTTCAAAGACAAACAATATAATGCATTTATAATTTTAAGAGAAAACACTGTCAATAATCATGTTTACTTTATTTTTAGCACAATAACACAGCACGGGCGGCACGGTGGCTGAGTGGATAGCACTCTCGCCACTCAGCAATAAGGTCCTGGGTTCAAATCCCGGTCGGATCAGGGCCTTTCTGAGTGGAGTTTGCATGTTCTCCCTGTGTCTGCGTAGGTTTCCTCCGGGTACTCTGGTTTCCCATACCACTAAAAATATGTACAATAGGTCTGGCATGCGCCTCCTGTTCGGCGACCCTGCTCCCATCTCTGTGTGGAGTGAGAGACAAATGCCCAAAAAAAATAATAATTGTAAACCGCTTTGTGACTCTGGTCTGTGAAAGGCGGTATATAAATAAAGATTACGTACTTACAATACTCTACCATTGTTGACCATTTCTTTACATATTTACATGACACTGGCTCAGTTGGTAGAGCATTGGCCTTTGAGCCTGAAGGTCCTGCGTCCACAAGACTTTCTCCACTGACTCCTATAAAAAACTGATACATTATTATTAAATGTATGTCCTAGTAGTGATTTATTTAGGGGACGCTCCTGTGGACTCACCACCTGCAGGAGGATCAGTGATTTATAACATAATAAATAGTACTAAACTAATACTACACACCCTTTACGTGTCGTCTTCAGTTCTAGAACTCTTCTCCACTTCTTGGAAATATCTTCATGCATACTTTAAGCACAAACATTTTTTTGGTAATATGTTTTTCAGCATCACACAAAATGCAGGTAGGCTCTGGCTTACACCTACATGGAGATGCAAGTCTTATGGAGAAAGTTGAGAATATGTTGGTGCTCCAGATTGTTCCGAAACAGTGTCCCATTCTCAGTCGCTTGGAATGTATGCTTTCCTTTAAACTTTAAAACTTTAAAAGCAATGGTACACACGTCAGGCCAAAAATACAAGAATGCAGTTCAAAAGTTTTACCTTCAATCTGAATCATTCGAAAACATTGCGGGGAAATGGCTGTATAGTAGGCTGCCATGGTTCTCCAATTCAATTCAACTTCATTACAGACACAGTCCAAACAGACAGACACAAAAGACAATGATAAACAAACAGATAAAAGACACCAGTGTCTCCACACCCTGGACTGATATTGAGTGGCACGGAACCTGATGTTAGTCACTGCAACCATTATTACATTTTCAGACTTGTTCAGTCGACAGATACAATTGCACGTCAGGGTCCTCAGCACAGCCTGCAAAGTGTTCACCTGTGAGCAGACAAACAGCTCAGATGCACTCGTCCATCTAATCGTGGATTTTTCAGAAGCACTCGAAAAGGGTCATTCTAGGCCACCTGCAGCTTATGCAGACTGGTTTTCTTATAGTTGGAAACCACCATAGTACACAGTTTCATTGTAAATAACATGCAAATAGACGATTGGTGTTAATAATATTGTCACTATACAAGATACAGAAAGGTATATATACCATTTGCAGTAAAACCACATCGGAAAAACCATGCAAGACTTCCCCACCACACATCACGAAGGCCTATTTCATACAAGTCATTACATTGAGAACATTTAAGAGAACTTTTGTGATCATACTTGCTCCAAATGCCAGATCTTGTCAAACTGCTGAAGCTGTGCAGGGCAGGGCCTGGTTTGTACTGTGATGGGAGACCTCTGGGAACAAAAGGTGCTACATTAAGGCGGCTGCGACTGTAAAGTACCAAACTGCTGTTGTGTCCTTAGGCAGGACACTTCATCCACATTGCCTAGAGTGAGTCTGGTGTGTGTGTGAATAGCTGGTGGAACTCGGAGGGGCTGATGGCACAAATTTGTTGACTCGCTTGTGTCAGTGTGCCCCAGGGCAGCTGTGGCCATAGTAGAAGTTTATCAAGAATGCGTACGGAGTGAAATAACAATAATAATTTGAGTGTCCTAAACAGTGCTATATGAAACCACAGTGAGTAAAAACAGTGAAAAAAACAACATTTATTACTGTTTGCAATCTAATCTTTTTTTATCAGTAAAACTTCAATCATTCTGTAGTGATATTTTTTCCTCCACCCTGCATTAAGTACAGTGCCTTGCGAAAGTATTCGGCCCCCTTGAACCTTTCAACATTTCGCCACATTTCAGGCTTCAAACATAAAGATATACCATTTTAATTTTTTGTCATGAATCTACAACAAGTGGGACACAATCGTGAAGTGGAACGAAATGTATTGGATAATTTAAACTTTTTTAACAAATAAAAAACTGAAAAGTGGGGCGTGCAATATTATTCGGCCCCTTTACTTTCAGTGCAGCAAACTCACTCCAGAAGTTCAGTGAGGATCTTTGAATGATCCAATGTTGTCCTAAATGACTGAGTGTGTAATCAAGTCTCCGTATAAATGCACCTGCTCTTTGATAGTCTCAGGGTTCTGTTTAAAGCGCAGAGAGATCCATGAAGACAAAGGAGGAAGGAAGGAACACACCAGGCAGGTCCGAGATACTGTTGTGGAGAAGTTTAAAGTCGGATTTGGATACAAAAAGATTTCCCAAGCTTTAAACATCTCAAGGAGCACTGTGCAAGCAATTATATTGAAATGGAAGGAGTATCAGACCACTGCAAATCTACCAAGACCCGGCCGTCCCTCCAAACTTTCATCTCAAACAAGGAGAAGACTGATCAGAGATGCAGCCAAGAGGCCCATGATCACTCTGGATGAACTGCAGATAACTACAGCTGAGGTGGGAGAGTCTGTCCATAGGACAACAATCAGTCGTGCACTGCACAAATCTGGCCTTTATCCCTTTGATGCACAACATGGGTCAAAAGTGACCCGACTGAGTTTCTATGTTCTTTATCTTTGCAATGGATTAATTTCATCTTTTAGTATTCCAGGTATTCCTCAATTAACTTGTTTTTTATCTTAAAACATCCTCATTTTATTATTTATTTTCTTACTTTTTGAATTAAAATGATTTTTGTATCACTACCCCTCTAATGCACAACATGGGTCAAAAATGACCCACATCCATTTTCAATGTAAATTCATGTATGGCTGAGTGTTGCTTTGCTACACTTTTGTAACATATAAATATTATCATTTATTACTCCATGTATACAGTAAATAACATGTTTTTATTCATAAAAAATAATAATTGTTATGTTTCCTTTCTTACTCTATGAACAAGCTCAACATTTGTATTCCTACATGAACTTCACACACATGCATTCACTGTGGCATTCAGTAAGAAGCTTTGAATTTGAGCACGTTTGCTTAGGAGTATTTTGACAGCGGACAAGTCAATTGCAGAAGACAGTTCATCTATGGTGACTGTCACCATAGATGAACTGCTGGTGCCATTCCAGGGCAGGTGCAAGTTGAAGCAGTACGTATAGGCCCAACAAGCCTGTGAAGTACGGGATAAAAATCTTCTGGATGTGCGATGCAAGACTCCATTATGCAATATATGGAATTGTCTACATAGGAAGACAGCCAGGAGAGGAGGGGGCAGAAGAACCTTGGGAAGAACATTGTTCTAAAATTGTGCAGCGGAATCAGACAGACAGGTGATTATAGAATATGGAAATTAAAGCTTTACATAATGTATAAGTTATAGCACACTGCTTTCCACACCCTCTCATAGGTCGCAACATCACAATGGACAACTTCTTCATCAGTGTCCCTCTGGCTGAGAAGCTCCTCGCCAGAACAAGCCAGACATACTGTACCACCTATCATAAAGCCATCCAAGTCAAGGGTGATTCATAGCAAAGAATTCAGATTCAATGGCAACATGACCATGGTCAGCTATGTGCAGAAGAAGGCAAAGGCTGTTATCCTCCTGAGCACAATGCATGATAACAGAAGTGGATGAAGACAGCCAGAAGAAGAAATCAGAAGTTATACAGTAGGACAACAGAACAAAAGGATGGGTGGACACAATGGAGAACATGGAGGTGGCCTATGGTGCTCTGGTACAATATGCTGGATATTGCCACTCTCAATGCTTACATCAACTTCACTGCAGAACACACTGGTTACATGGGTGAGGTCACCAATGCATGCCGGCTATTCATCTAGGAGCTGGGCAAAGAGCTTGTCGAATGGAGGACACACCCACACTCCAAAAGCATATCTTAGAGGCAATGGGAAGATGCCTCTTCCCATTGCCTCAATGGGATCGAAAAACAAAACACAGCCACCACCTAGCCACAAGAGGACATGAGACAGGAGTGCCCAGCGAAAGAGGAAGAGGTGTACAATCTACCAGTGGCGGCTGGTGGAATTTTCTACTGGGGGGGCTACAGTATGAATATGATGACTAGATATATACCAGCAGGGTAGGGATGCTTTCTGATCCCTACCCTGTAGCTTTCATCCAGCTGGGATGAAATATTTATCTTCCCAAACATAGCTAATTTGAGGGCATTTTGCATGTGGATACCAGTCTGCTCATGCTTCTTTGCCTTTTCTAAAAAGTGCATCAGATCAGTCATACCTGTCTTGATCCATGCTGGGTCAGATCCTGATGTTTGAAACAAGAGGCATGGAAAGCAAAATAAAGCATTAGCCTCGCTACATGCTGCTAGCCAAGATTTGGTGCTGAACCAGGTCCTGGACTGCTGACTAATGGTAATATTTGGCTGATCAGGTCCAAGCTCTTTAACCTCAACCTTCTCCTGGTATGATCTTCTCTCAAACGGTATTGTTTTGAGTGATCTAACTGAATTATTCTTTTTCTCGTTCTCCATTTTGCGTCTCTTTACGTTCGTCTCAAACTCCCACAGCTTGACCTGTCAATCACTGTAAACGGACGTCACAGACAGTGACAGTACAGGTCGCGGGCGATCCCGCCCCCTCAGGGCGCACTTCTCCTGCGCCCCCAAATCGTCTTATCTCTTGCATTGAAGAGGAGCTACTGCGCATGTACAACTTTTAACGAGAGTCCATAGACGGCTCAGGGCGCAATCTTTTGCGCCCTGAGGCGGAAATACGTCCTCAGTCCGACACAGGCAACGCTGATGAGCTTAATCAATCCAACTCAGCATAAACTATAAAGTATTTCTTCCACATCTGAAATAAAACACACATACATTTCGAAATATTTTAATGTTATTATTTTTTTTAACGTTTTATTTAAGGTAACATGGCAAGTTGTGAGTGGTGGGGCGGCGCCCTAGCGCCCTCTATTGGCCGGCCGCCACTGCAATCTACCCATCTGCCAAAGACAGAAAAGCCAGCAGCTGGTGTTCCCAGTGCAAGAGGCCTGTGTGCTATGAGCACAATTGTGTAGTGGTCACTTTTTCTATATTTGAGGAATCTTGAGAACTGAACTGACAAGTTGTGCTCTACCGGAGTGATCAGTTATATTTTATATTATTTTGTTCAATGCACCAGTTTATTTGTTATTTTTTGTCGGATGTAATTGTATGAGTTCCAAAATGAAAAATAAACATGTTTCAAAGGTGAAATGTATGATTGTTTGGCCCAAATCCCATCTAAAATAGATATTTGAAGAAAAATAGTATTATTATATGTTTTAAATCGCAATTGAATAAATGGGTCATATTTGACCCATGTGTGTAATCTTGATATAGTAATACAAAAATGAATTTGTTCAAAAAGTAAGGCAGGAAAAATATGAATACTGATGTTTGGTAATCAAAGACAAGATATTTAAAGAATTCTTGGATTATTGAATTATAAAATACATTGATTTAAAAAGAAACAGCAATGAAACGCTCAGCCTGCATAAGATAACCTGGGAAATGAATGCGGGTCATTTTAGACCCATGTTGTGCAAAAATAGGGGTGTGCGTATGTTGTGCATCAAAGGGTTAAGGAAGAGTGGCAGGAAGAAATCCATTTCTCAAAGATATCCATAAAAAGTCTCGTTTAAAGTCTCGTTTAAAGCCACAAGCCACCTGGGAGACACACCAAACATGTGGAAGAAGGTGCTCTGGTCAGATGAAACCAAAATCGAACTTTTTGGCCACGATGCAAAACAATATGTTTGGCGTAAAAGCAACACAGCTCATCACCCTGAACACACCATCCCCACTGTCAAACATGGTGGTGGCAGCATCATGGTTTGGGCCTGCTTTTCTTCAGCAGGGACAGGGAAGAGGCTAAAATTGATGGGAAGATGGATGGAGCCAAATACAGGACCATTCTGGAAGAAAACCTGTTGGAGTCTGCAAAAGACCTGAGACTGGGACGGAGATTTATCTTCCAACAGGACAATGATCCAAAACATAAAGCCAAATCTACAATGGAATGGTTCACAAATAGACATATCCAGGTGTTAGAATGGCCAAGTCAAAGTCCAGACCTGAATCCAATCGAGAATCTGTGGAAAGAGCTGAAGACTGCTGTTCACAAACGCTCTCCATCCAACCTCACTGAGCTCGAGCTGTTTTGCAAGGAAGAATGGGCAAGAATTCCAGTCTCTCGATGTGCAAAACTGATAGAGACATACCCCAAGCGACTTGCAGCTGTAATTGCAGCAAAAGGTGGCGCTACAAAGTATTAGCGCAAAGGGGCCGAATAATATTGCACGCCCCACTTTTCAGTTTTGTATTTGTTAAAAAAGTTTAAATTATCCAATACATTTTGTTCCACTTCACAATTGTGTCCCACTTGTTGTTGATTCTTGACAAAATATAAAATTTTTATATCTTTATGTTTGAAGCCTGAAATGTGGCGAAATGTTGAAAGATTGAAGGGGGCTGAATACTTTCGCAAGGCACTGTATGTGCCTCCAAATGGCTGTCCTAAACTGTCTTTTTATATAATATGTCTTTCTCGGCTCAGTCAAAATGAGATGCTATAACCCATTATGCTTTTCCATTATTTTTGCTGTTATGTTCACTCTCAGCAGTGGTTTTGAAGTCCTTCACATGCTTTTTCTGCGCTGAGGTCTATGTGGATTTGCAGTAAGAGATTACCAAAGCAGATGATGTGATTTCCAGGAGGCACAGACTGTCAATGTACGGTGCATCTTTGTAATGGAAATAGTTTAACTTTGAAAAATGCATATAGAAGCTACAGACGTGTATGCTTTAGAGTTTACCTGGACTTATACCCTTTGAAGTTCTGTCGCTGTTATCCCATAATCCTCTCCTCCGATATAGATCAAGTTCAAACACAAGCAAGTGATTAGTTTGTATGCAGCACCACTTTGAATTCATATTGGGCTCTTTGTTTTTTCAGGTTATGTCAAAAGGACACATTCATATTGTGTATTCAGTCCCTGCACTTGTCACTGCACCTGCTTATGATTGGTTTGTGCATTGGCGGAGACGGCATTCGGACTAGGGCTGCAAGGAATTCTTTGATTAATCTAAACTAATTGAGTATTGAAATAGATGTCAAAACTTAGTAAGTGATCTGTTTTTGAACCATACCTGGAGCAAACCATTCTAAGACGTTTTTATAATTTAGACCTATAATTACTACAGAATGACATGGACACAGCCCTAATTAGAACCCATTCATTTAACAAGGGGGTGTTTGTTCAAGGTTGGGAAATTTCATAAAGTGACTAGCTCAAACAGCTAAAAAAAAAAAAAAAAATTACACAGACAAGCCAATATCTCTGCTTTTAGAAATATCTGCAGGGTTTGGCTGAAAATGTACCTTTTTTTTAGCTGACTGCTCAGGAACAGAGGCATGTAGAAATACGGTTTTCCCTTACTAAAGTCTATCTGTCATAGAAGAACATAGAATACTCTACAAAAAATGTCAAACATGACTGCTGGGACTCTATAGGCCAAGCCGCCAAAAAAAGCCCAGCACTGAATGAGTTAAAAGCTTTTTAATGTGTCTTAATAGTGATAAGATAAGATAAGATTCAGACTCAGATTCAGTTTATTTGCCATTTGCAGTAAAAAAAACCACATTGGAATACATTAGCAAAAGTCTCCAGTGTGCACAGACAAATACAGACATAAAACAACATTAAAAGACAAAAATAAAACAAATAAAACAGTAAACAAATGTCACTGTGAAATCGATCGACTAAAACAGTTTCAAAACAAGTGCAAATCATTAAAGTGCTCTGTTCACACTGATAACAGCTTGTGATAAGAGATAAGATGTGCTTTATTTATCTCACAGAGGAGAAATTTACATGTCACATTTGGCATGGATAGAGACACTCAGGTTGTGCAAAAGGAGGAAATGTGCAAACATGTTACATGCAGGATATATGTACAATAAAAGTGACAATAATTATGTACAACAACGGTGACAAGTGTCAATTGGAAACAGTGTCATAGTAGTGCAGGTTTTCACACAGTGATCATTTAAAGTGACTTATTGTACAGTCTGACAGCGGTGGGGATAAAGGCCCTGCGGTAGCGCTCCTTCCTACACTGAGGGTGTCTCAGTCTTCCACTGAAGGAGGAAGTATGGATTAGCTGCTGATTTCATGTGTAAAACACGGTGTTGGGTGTAACGCGTTACAGTAACAAAAGTACAATTTGAGCAACACAGAAGTGTGATGCGTTATCATGAAAATACATGTATTTCTTTTACAATTCCTACCTAAATGGGAGGCACCGGCCTCCGTAAAGCAGAAGAGAACGGCTGCACTTCTACTGTCTGTGTGTCTGCGTCATGTTGAGCTTGAGATTTACCAGTGGAGATAAGCTCACTGTTTTAACTTTATCAGTCAACAAGTTAAAACTGTTTTGTGGTGTGTAAGCTTTGCGCAAGCAGCAAGCAATTGTCCACTGCACACGGCCAACTCATTCTCTGACCTTTTACGGTAGAAGAAGAACATGGACATAAAAAATTCTGTCAGGTCAAACCTTAAAAATGTAAATAAATAAACTTTTATGCTGCCCAATTCTATTATTATGTAGAGTTGCCATCTTTCAGAAACATTATACACAGAATACAAACCGAGGAAGAGACATAAAAATATGTTTACACTATCTGGAGAGTCATTTACATTCATTATAATGTTCCGCCATTTGAGCTAGTTTTGGTGGTTGTGTATTGTATGTGCTGTATTGTTCTTGTTCTCATATTGTATTTTTGAAATTAATAAATCCAAATGTACGCCAGAGAAATTAAAAGTGGTTTACATAAAATCACACAAAAACTGGATGTAGTGTGCACAAACGGGGTCAAATACCATACAATACAATACAATTTATTCTTGTATAGCCCTAAATATAAGTTAAGATAAGGTAAGATATACTTTGTTCATCTCTCACAGGAGAAATTTACATATCACATTTGGCATGGATAGAATCACTCAGATTTGTGCAAAACACAAAAGTGCAAAAACATGTTAAAGGCAAAATAAATATATTCTTTTGAGGATATATTATGTACAATAAATAAGTGGCAATTAAAGAAACAGTGTCAATAGTGCAGGTTTTTAGTCCTTGTGCAAGTGACTTAAAGTGACTTATTGTACAGTCTGACAGCGGTGGGGATAAAGGCCCTGCGGTAGCGCTCCTCCTTCCTACACTGAGGGTGTCTCAGTCTTCCACTGAAGGAGCTCCTCAGCTCCTCTACAGCCCTGTGCAGTGGGTGGGAGGTGTTGGTCATGATGGAGGTGACTTTGACTAGCACCCTCCTGTCCCTCACCTCCTCCACAGAGTCCAGGGAGCAGCCCAGAGTGGAGCTGGCCCTCCTGACCAGCTTGTTCAGTCTGCTCCTTTCCCGCTCTGTACACTACGGCAGCGTAGTGTATGGCAGAGGCTACCACAGAGTCATAAAAAGTCCTGAGCAGAGGCCTGCTCACTCCTCTTCCTCCTCTGGAGGAAGAGGCGACTTTGGCCCTTCTTGTACAGGGCGTTGGTGTTATGGACCAGTCCAGTTTATTGTGCTAGAGAAGTCAAAAAACAGGACCCTCGCAGCGCTCCCGGCGGGCTCCGGGTGGGTCCGCTGCAGTAAGTAGATGAGCTCGGATGAGCCCCCACGTATTTCGAGCCACTGGTTGAGGTCTAGAGAGTGTGGCTCAGTAACACAAAAAGAACCGGCCGTAGAACAGACACGGGAAACAAGATCTAAAAAGTAACAAGGTTTATTCAAATAAAGTTAAATGTCCAAGATCACACGGGTGTGCAGCCGCAGGATCCAGGCCCAAGTGAAAGAGAGAGACTGGTCTAGAGCCAGGCCCTTTTATGCCTCCCAGGTAATTAGCCCACATGTGCAGGGTGAGACGTCAGTGGGAGGGAGATCTGATGAGGCGGAGGCAAGGAGAAAAAACAGGGACCTGGTCCGTAACAAAGTAGATGACGGTGTCCTCTACTCCAATGTTGGGCCTGTAGGCGAACTGCAGCGGGTCCAGAGTGGGGCTGACTACGAAGCGTAGATGGGTGAGGATGAGCCGCTCCATGGTCATCAAGTGGGAGGTCAGTGCGACTGGTCTGTAGTGAGCCGTTTCCTTGGCGTGTGCTGTTTTATGAACCGGGATCACACAGGAGGTCTTCCACAGGACAGGGACCTTCTCCAGGCTGAGGCTCAGGTTGATGTAGCTGAGCACCCCAGAGAGCTGGTCTGCACAGGTCCTCAGCAGCCTGGGACTGATCCCATCCGGCCCTGCGGATTTCCTCTGCTTCAGTCGCTTGAGCTGACTCAGCTGGTCCAGTGTGATGGAGAGGGGGGAGTGGGGGGGGGGGGGGGGGGGGGTACTGTCAGAGGTGGGGCTGGGGATGTAGGGACAGGGGGTAGTTGAAGGCAGTGTCCTCTGGGCGGTGTCCACTGGGCTGGAAACGTGTGAAGAGGTTTTCACATTTCACATGTTATTTTTTATTTTTTATTGTGAAATACTGTGCAAACTACTGTGAGGGAACGCAATTTCCCTTGTGAATCAATAAAGTCTGTCTAAGTCTAAGTCTGTATGGTCAGAAGCCTCACTAATTGGACGTCATATTTAATTGTATTGTACCTTTAAGATAAATACCTAACCTAAAAGTAAGAAAAACTGAGATGGCTGAGGGGACAACATGGGCACAGTGGGGTCGTAGAGACAGCAGTGAAGGCGGTGACATAGTGCCGGGGGGGGCACCACTCTGACGGGCTGAATTTCTGTTATAGCTGTGTTTTTGTTTCTACTTGAACTCAAGACAAATCTTTAAGTCACAAGTCTAAAAAAAAATATGATCACACTTCTACCATTAGCCTTGTGTTATGTATGCAGAGTGCACTGTCGGAAAAAAAGATAGTTGCTTAGAGGGGGAAGCCCACTCATTTCCTGACCTGCTGTGCGACTTTTCTGGAAGCGCCAGCAAGTTGTGGATCATCTTTTTGAACAGTCTTGAATCAATGTTTTGCTGTTGTTTATTTGTACCGTTTTTTTTTTTTTTTTACAGATAATATAGATTTAAATTTAGTTTTTATTTTTACCATCCTGGAGCTTTGTGTGTGTTTTCTTTGTATTATGTTCTCACTTTCCTGCCCCTAGGGAAATAGCTAATGACCTATAACAGGTCATCTGTGTGCTCTGTGTCTGCTCCGTGAACTGGTGGGGGCAGCATAGGTTAGTAACAAAGCCAGACTCTATAGTCTATATTATAATGACCATCTCCACCAGGGGCTGTCCAAGGCTCACTCTGGTCAGAATTTGCCCCTAAGAAAGAAAGGGTTTATTTTGGAAATTGGATTGATCAGATATGTAGAGGTGAAACCAAAGTTCTCTCAGAAGTTAATGTATTCAACTTGATGATATAGACTTTTTACGAATGTTTGCGTGTGAGTGTGTGGGTGTTTCTCTCTATTTTTCATGATTACTTTTTTCTATGACTTTATGAATTAAGATAAAGAACACAAAGATAAAGTGTAAACGAAAGCGAGGAATCAACAATTCAAAGCACAATAGCTAAGGCAATAAAGTTATATGCCATTGTGTAAAACTAAGTTTGTGGTTTTCTATTTTACAAGATCTGTGTTTTGTTTTTGTTTTTTTTAAGTCATGAAACTTAAAACCAGTAGATAAAGAAGTAATCTGGAACAAGTAATAATGCAGCTGTGCAGAAATGACTGCTTTTTGTTTTGAGCTTTTCTGGTGTTTTTCCACATTCTTCCTCACATTCTTCCTCACATTCTTCCTCACATTCTTCCTCACATTTCCACATTCTTCCTCAATATAATCTGTAATCAAGGTTAGATACATTCATAAGGATTGTATGAGTGGCACATGGTTGTGGCATTCCTAATAATTTTGCTGTATACTGTACATCCAATAGCACTGCGCGATAAACTGTTGTCTCAAAGGACTTTACAAAATGGTTAAAGTGCTAGAAGCAGATTAGACAATCAAACAAAGCAGTCAACACAGAAAATAAAATGTCCCGAATGTTGAAATACATCTGAACAAATCCTGTTTATATGATATGACCAACTGGAGGTGGTTGCAGATCACCCTGAAAACCTGGGATATTGATGACTGCTGATGGTTTAGTGCTATAGGCCTCAGCAAGTAAGCTGTGGATTCGATCCTGCGTTGAACCATTCCTTTCTGTGTGGAGTCTGTGTGTTTTTCTCTGTGTCTAGATGGGGCTCTTCTCACTGCAACCCTGTGTTTTTTTATGCTGAAATCCCCGAACAGCATTGGTTAACCCGTGTAAGCTTTCAGATTTTCATGAAATAAAAGTGTCAAACCAAAGTACCAACTTGTTTAAATTAAAGGAGCATTATGTAAAAATCTGGCCAAAAGTGGTACTGCAGTCACAGTCAATATTTTGTAGTCCTCTCCCACTCTCCCTGACTCAGGTTGCCAGATACACACCAAATCCAGCAGCAAACACAAGGAATTAAGGAATAATGTTTTAAATGATTTTTTTTTTTTTTGACATTTGAGATGAGAAAAACAAAATAAAAGCAATGTAATTATGCATTGATTATGGATAATAAATAAGCAATTGATGTCCAAAATAGGAGTGGGAAGAATGGATGTTGGAACGTATTTCTTCAGCGTATCAACATCAGGGTTTGCTCCAGAGGATATCACCCTTCGATTGTATTTATTCCCTATTTTTTATAGACATGTATAAGTCCCACATCAAAAAGAGACTAACATTATTTTTATTGGGTACATGTGTTACGGCCACTACCAGGCCGTATAGCCTCTCCTCTCAGATGGGACCTGCGCTATTGGTGCGTCAGACGGAGCCGCGCCTTTAAAGCTCTGGTGCAAGCCAGACATTCTTGTTGGCTCATTCCGCTCCCATCCTGCCACCTGCGTGCCCCGCCTCCTTCGGTTTGGTTTGCCTGGTTTGGTTAGTTTTGGTTCGTTTAGGTTGTGGTCTATTTTCTACACACTATTCAACACCGCAGACTTACCCTCACAGCACATACACTCGCACGCACTCACTACAGACTTATACACCCCATTAAAACATTAAGTTTGGTTATGAATAAACATTATTCCAATTGGCAACGGTTTGGCGTGTTTCTGTCATTTCTATTTGAGCCGAGTTATGACACATGTGATCTCAAATGGTTCTTATTACAATTAAGTTTTAATCTGCAAATAACGGTTTTTACCTTTTACCGTTTTTGAGCAATTTGTCATAGAATAAATCATATATAGTTCAAACCAAAACATACCTCGCCGGACTCGAATCTCGGCCGCTGGGGTACCAGTGCAATGACTCAACCATTAGACCACCATGGGGACCAGGTATTTATTGGCTCATTAGGTAGAGCGTTGGCCTTTGAGCATTGGCCTTTGAGCTGGAAAGTTGTGGGTTCAAGCTCACCGTGAGACCTTCTCCACTGATGTCTGCTGTCATTGTGTCTTTGGGCAAGACACTTTGTCTATAAGAAGCGCAATTGTATCATTGATTTCCAAAAAGCATTTGATTGGGTTAAAAGGGATCTTCTGTGGTATAAACTGCTGGGATATGGCATTAAGGGGAGGTTTTATGACGCCATCAAGTCCACCAGGCCCCTGTTGCCTGTGTGCAAATAAACAATCTAAGAACGGGTTGGTTTCCCACCCCTTTTGGAGTGAAACAGGGCGATGTGTTATCACCAACTTTATTTTCTTTGTACATAAACGACCTGGTGAACAAAATTAAAGGAGCCAACCTTGGTATTTGTATTGATGACTTCAACTTAAGTCTCCTGTTGTATGCAGATGACATTATTTTGCTGGCAGAGACTGAAGACAAATTACAGCAGATGTTAGATGTTTTAAGTGCATGGTGTAGAAAATGGAGACTGGCCCTAAACAAAGATAAAACACAAATTATGCATTTCCGGAAAAAGAATCAGTCACAAAGTGCATATTCCTTCCTTTATGACCTTTCTCCATTAACCTACACACGTTCATATAAGTACCTCGGGTTGGTCTTCAATGAGTTCATGGTTTTTACAGAGGGAACCCAGTCTCTGTGTGAGTCTGCAGGGAGAGCTCTGGGCTCCATTGTGAGTAAAATGAAAATTGTCCCAGACTTAAGTTTCTCTGTGTATACACAACTGTATGACTCTTTGGTCAGCTCTATTCTATTCTATGCAGCGGGAGTTTGGGGTTTCAAGGAGATTGATCACGTTAATGCTCTCCAGAATAGAGCTATTAGAACATTTTTGGGAGTGCATAAATTCACCCCAATACCAGCGATACAGGGGGACATGGGATGGGAGCCGTGTCTCATTAAGCAAAGGGCTGAAATGGTGCGTTTATGGAACCGCCTCATCCAGCTTCCCAATCACAGGCTCACAAAAAAGATTTTTATTTGGAATTGTTCAAACAATTACCCCTGGTCTAGAGAAATGGCAGAAGTATTCTTAAGTTCTCATTTAAATTATGTTTATTTAAAAAAATTAAGATGTGATATAAGTTTGTTTAGACAAAACGCATTAACAGAGTTTAAAGCACAACAGAGTTTTGCAGGAAACCTAAGTTAAGACATTATATTTTATTCAAACAGGAGTTTTACACAGAACTGTACGTACAGTTAAATGTACCGAGAAGGCAGCGCTCTCTGTTAGCCCAGCTGAGGACCGGCACTTTGCCTCTAGCAGTGGAGGTGGGCCGCTTTAAAGCGGTTCCTGAAGAGGCCCGTCTCTGTACAGTGTGTGACCTGGGGGTGGTAGAAGATGAGCCTCATTTTGTTTTGTATTGTCCACGTTACTTTGAATATTGAAACATTTTATTTGAAAAAGTGAATGCTTCTAACCCAGAGGTTTTTTGGTGGCCTGAGGGAGAAATTATGAACTGGATGTATTGCCATGAAGTTTTTGCCTTTGCTTCTTTTGTTGCTAAAGCCTGGGAGAGGAGACAACAGATTCTGTACCCTGGATAATGCACCAAATTGTAAATCTTTTTCTGTTTTTCATGTCTGTATATGGTCTGTATATGGTCTGTAGCCATCAGATGTTGTTGTTCAGTGTGGGCTGGGCACTTTTGTGCATGACACTTAAATAAATAAACTCAAACTCAAACAAACTGAATGCTGCATGTGTATATACAGTATGTATTCGTTGAATTGAAATTCCCCCACTGTGGGATGAATTAAATAATAAAAAAATCGCAAACTTTGACAGTAGCAGCTTCACTCTTGTTACAGGGCTTGTTACAAAGTATTGTCCTGACCCACAAATATGCACAAGTTTGGTTTTATTACAGTAAAAAATATTGATATACATATTCATATATATTCATTGTGGTTGTGGTTCTGACACAGATCTGCGTTGCTCAGTGTGTGTGGAACCTATGTTTGTTTGGTCAAAATTACCATGATTTTTCTCAGTGGGAATGAGGCTTCGGAATTCTTGCTTTTGTCAAAGATCTGTCGAAGGATCTGGCCTGCACCCGCGTAATCCTCCCCTGCTCTACCGCCGAGCACACCTATACATTTCCTTCATATCTAATGCTGGTGTGATTATATTAGACATGACAGTCAGTATCCCACAGTGCTTTACGCCACACACTCTTGGACCTGATATTAAAGTGAAATTGTGCGTTATGTTCCATATTCACGCTCATGTAATTTCCAATACTGAACAGATGGAGCGTTCTTATTGGACACAGATGGGGTTTCCGTGGTGACATCAAACACATTGTTAAATCTGCCCCAGCAGTTATTATTCCAAACCTTTAGATTGGCTGGTGTGGCAACGTATAACAGCATGATTCAATTGTTTTTTTTCCTTTAAAATTGTGTAGGCAACAATCTCCCACACAGAGAACATTCATGGAGGACATAATGGCTATAGTTGCATGTTTGTAGTTTGTGTACAAAACTTATAATGAACAATTACACCTATCTGACACCTATCTGGTTTATAATGACAATGCAGACAAATGTTTATAGCGGTGGACAGAGTAAAGCTACTGTACTAATCTTGTTAAACCATGATTACAGAAAAGACTGTCTCAAAAAAGTGCTGTATTTATGCACAACTAGAGCAAGGTTTAAATCAAATAGTGACTTACAAAAATACGAATAAGATGAAACAGCATGTTGTGGTCTGATTTTGAGCATTTTATGTTCACAAAACTCTTTCTATGGGAAAAAATTGACGATAAAGATGTTTTACTGGGATTTTTTAAAGTATACTGGGAACTGGGAACCCTTGCAAGAAAATGTTTTGCCAACATTTTTGGACATTGGTCATCCACCCTTTATCAATTTTTGTATTGCTGCATTTCTTGTGTTTGAACTGTTTAACACTGGTGCTGGGATGCAGTGTCCTGGGACATTTCCACATCTGTGAAGAGAGGCGCACGCTCAAAAACCCCCGATAGCTGACTCACTCCTCCTCTAGTCTCCTCTGAACGCTCCACATGACAACCAAAAAAACATTTCATTATCAGAGAAGGCTATTTCACAAAAGAGACTTTCTACTGTTAAAAGAAAGCCCAGACTCTCAAGCCCCGTTTAGAGGGAGAGGCTGCGGAGACGCTGCAAAGCAATTAACAAAAACCTAAGCAATATCTTATACTAACAATCAAAAAAAATATTACTTGAAATACTTCAATTAACTTACACATTTTTGTTTAAGTTAATTGAATATATACATTGTGTGTCCCAGATAATAGTAAAATCACATGTACTGTATCCTTCTCTTTTGAAATTGTCCCAATTATCCATGTGTTAACGCTGGATCTATAATGTATATATGTCACACTCAAGAATATTTTCTCCATGAACGTCCTGCCTGCAGTCCTCATTTCTCACAGTGGAAATGTGAGCCGTGGCTGTGTCCGTTTGAAACACGATGAGGATCTTCAGAATGACAGAAGAATGAAAAGCACTTTCCTTCATAATGTGTAAAGCAGCTCCATGCTTCACAGATCCTTTGATATCCTGCATTATGGCGTGACAGAGAAAACTGACACTTTATGTTCACTTTGGTTTCAAATGTATATGACACACGCATATGTCAAATTTATCATAGTTAACCCAGTGGAATACCTGTGCTTGAAAAAGTCCAAAAAGCAATCTGTCCATCTGCAGCAGTAACAAAACTCAACCTCAAATGGACCACATTAAAGCTGAGGTTCCTTATATGTCAACCCACCAAAAAATCAATTACTGTATTTAATACGATCTTTATAATCAGTTGCTTTCTCTGAAAAAAAAAAAAAAAACAGTTTGGGTCTATCCAAAAAAAATAAAATAAACATGCATATTTTTAACATCTATTTATGGCTTCTGTCTTTTCAGACAGAAAAGGGCAAAAGAGGGCGGCCTTCACTCCCTCAGAGTGCAATGTTCTTTCTCACAAGTATGCAAAAGATAACATTTATTTATTACATTCATTTTACATTCTTAATATGCATTCTAGAGAATATATCAATCTCTGTGGATTGCCAAATGTCAAATCTAAAAGCAGGGATGAAACAGCACATATTAGTTTGAAAGAGGGGTATCACAGCATTCTAGTCGACACACATCCGATTACCGTAAATGATTGCCGATTACCATGAATGCGTTGAGGAAATACTTTCCTTATTGATGACCAAAAGGGTATAGTCTTGTGGCTGACATTACAAGGAAGTATCTGAAAAAATCGGATACCTCCATGTTTCCCATTAGCCCTTTCAACAGAGGAAACGGGGTCGTTCCTGTCTGCAGTGTGTTGCTCTCTATGCAGTGTTAGAGGATAATTTTCAAACTTTTCATATTACGTAGCTACATTAAAAAGTTGAGATCTTGTGACGCTTTGAATTTTTGAATCTGCAATCCAGACGAGATGCTGTTTCACCACTTTTGCAGTCTGCCTTTTAGATTTGATATTTGGCAATCCACAGGAACAAAAACACATCCATAGTTGTGCTTTTACAAAACTCTTTCTGCTGAGAAAGAAAACATGTTTCACCTGACTCCACAACAGCATGTAGTCATTTTGGAACAAATTAATTGCATCACACTATGTTTTCACACTATGTACCCGACAAAAGCAAAAGAAAAAGTATTTTTGTAAAGTGCTGCTGACAATTACAGAATTTGATCTGTTGTGCTTGTATCTGGATATTTCTCACGTTCTCAATGTCAATCACTCAGTCACTCACAGTTTATTAATAGAGCAAGTTTCATGCTAAAAAGTTGTTCACAGTTCATAATAAGATTTTCCCACATCCCCAACAGACCCACCCCAAACAGCAGACCTTTTTAATTTCAGTTTGAAATTAATAATCATTTTCATTCCCTTTATTAGGTCACTTCTGGTTCAGGGGTTTGCAATTCAACCTGCCACACGTCATTGCACCATCTCCTCACTGATCCTCCTGCAGGGGGGGGTTGCTCCGGCAGCGATGAAACAGCCTTGGCCTTTCAGCTGAGAAAATTTAAAGGAAAAAAATATAAGGAAACTAAATAAGTAATTTCAAATTAATCAGAAAACATGAGGCATAAGGCTGAGTGCAGGAGTAACCAGCTGAGGGAGCACCATCCAATAGGAGTTGTCTGCACCAGCGGCAGAGAGCCACTTGCAGCCACTGGGGATGACACAGGACCCAGCGGAGAGATGAAGACGAGGCTCCAAAAACAGCACCAAGAGCAAGACCCCAACAGCCACTGCCCACCACCGCTCCCAGGGCAGAGGGTTTCTCCAATTTGACTCTCTGTATAGAAAATTAACAGCCCCACCTCATGAGTACGGCTAAGAAAGGCCTCAAATGTCATAAACTGTGCATGACTCATCTGCATTCTACACTGCCGGAGCCATGTTGAAACGACACCAAAGTCATGTTGAAACAGGTCAAAGAATTGAATTTTTTTATAAAGATGAAATGTGACGGCTGTTTCATTTCATTTATTTTCTTGTTCATTGGCTAATAGTATGCTGAAATATGCATCAATCCAGTTTGAGTTGATTCAATAATGTGGATAAATGGTGCTTTATCACCCGTGGGACAACAGTGGGAAAGGTTGCTGTGTTGTTTTGAGCCGTGTTGCTTTTCACCAGAGGGTAGGGAGGAACATGTCCAAAAATAAAAAAGTACATGTTATAACCTTTCAAAAGTAAAGCCATGTTTTAAATACAATAAGTGTCTTGCAATAACAACAGAATAGTTTTTTGGAAATCTTTCAAACTATGTCAAGATGATCTCTGCTTGCATTTATGTGTATCTTTTTGTTATTATTTTTTTTATTTGATGCACATTCATGAAAACAATAGTGAAAAACAGTTAACATGCCGGATTGTAGCTACTGTACAAAGCTAGTTTTCACCCGCGGTCACAAGGCAGGTACAGAAACAATATAAAATGCACACTGATACAAGCAATTACTATCGAAAAGATCAAGAAGGGGATTTTTTTCTTCATCTTGCAACTTTTGTGATTCAGAGCAGAACCAAAGTCCACAAAGACTAAAGATTGTGTCAACTTTATAACACTCACGAACCTCAGTGAG
Source organism: Knipowitschia caucasica (assembly GCA_964034765.1). Taxonomy (NCBI): domain Eukaryota; kingdom Metazoa; phylum Chordata; class Actinopteri; order Gobiiformes; family Gobiidae; genus Knipowitschia; species Knipowitschia caucasica. The sequence continues at coordinate 31,320,688 of OZ035823.1, forward strand.
AGCAGGGGCCTTCGGGAGAGGGATGGGTCAGAGAACATCAACTAGAGCAGTGGGACGGATACACGTGCTGCTGATCTCATTATCTCACACAGAAACACACAAAAATACAAGTGTATCAAGAAACGAACAGAATGGTCTATTTTTTTAGTTGTCTGTGGCGTATTTCAAATCTTACAAACAAACCAACATAATGAAAAGTGTGTGTGTTCCGGGCAGCACAGAGGCGCAGTGGTTAGAGCTTGTGCACACAGCAGGAAATGTCTGTTCCACCTCCAGGCCTTTCTGTGTTGATTTGGTATGTTTTCACGCCAGTAGGTTTCCTCCGGGAGCTCCGGTTTCCCCTACCACTAAAAATATGTACAATAGGTCTGGCATGCACCTCCTGTACGCCTCTGTGTGGAGTGAGAGACGTGTGCCCTCAACATTTGGAAAAACTCTTTGTGTCTCTGTTCAGTGCGCTATGTAAGTTAGAGATGACTTACTTACCTTTAGCAGTTATCATCAACAGCTCCCATAATCAGGAGTTTAATAAAAAAGTGAAAATCAGATTTATTTATTTTTTTCAGATTCAGATTACGTGCAAAATGTGTTTGTGTTGTTAAATCAAACCGCATTACCAATATTGACTGTTTGTGTTTTCCTCATGTTGTTCTATCTGGAATCTATATGTTTGTCAACTGCTTTGTGTATGAACTATAAACTCTGCTATACAAATAAACTTGCCTTAACATTCTGAAGTAGTTTAGTTTATCCCTGTGCAGCATAATTCAATTTGGCAACAGAACCATACAGACAAAATATAAAAAAATACTATTGACCTACTTTGGAGAGTATGGACAGGCCGATAATCAACGTACTTTCATACCGTGATATTAAAAAGCTAAAGAATAAAAATTGCGAGGATAGGCTTTCTAATGGAAATAACCGAGCTCCTGTAATTCCTAATGGCCTAAAGGAACAGTCTGAGGTCTTTCAATCCATTTATACCTCTCCTGTTATGTTCATTTCTTTTGCATGATTATACAATCTCTGAGCAGCCAATGAGCAGCACAATGCAAGACCAAATATTGTTAAAAGCTTTAAACAGGAACATATATGGAGTTATGAATTAAGCTGGGATACTTCATTTAATCTCTCAGAGCCGTGTGTGTGTCTTTTTGGGGAAGAAAGTTAGTTGGCTCCATGACGGGGGAGCCTCTCTTTTTCTCTTTTCTGTCTAAAAAAGCTGATCTAAAGATGAGGCCAAGAATACTTTTTTTTATTTTTTTTATTTTATTATTATTTATTTTTTTATTTCATTCATTTAAGAACAAATGCAACAACAGCATTTACTATGAATGAAAAGGAGCAGAAAGAAGTAAAAGCTTATATATTACATTACACATACATTCATGTGAAAACCAGTGGGAGCGAGGAACTGTTTACATGGACGTTGTTACATGGTTTGAAAATAATCCCAGACTTTAAATGCGCAACCCCACAATGTCTTCATGCTGTAGTATAATATTTTTATTATATATATGTGTGTGTGCCATGTATGTTAAATAAAATCGGATTGAAGTTTATCTTAAAAACACCGGCAGAGGAGGACTGGAGCGTGCTGAGCTAATTCTGCACCGATGGAACCAAAGCTCTTTGGGTTCTTGCTTTGTTCTCAGCACCATTGTTTTAAAGCCTTAAACAAAGTGGGGCAGTGTCTGTGTGCTGCTGTGAAAATGCTGGAAACTGGAACAGGGCAGTCATTGTGGTATTGTTGCAACACACATGCACGCACACACACACACAAGCACACACAGAGTAGACATAGCTCAGGGTTAAATTTGTTGATTTACAGAGTATATTTAAGATAGATATAAGTGAAACCCTTATTCGACTTTATTTCCTCTATTGGTAACGAAAAGTTGCATTTTGTTCAAACTTTCAAACTACAAACAAAATATCTATGTATTCAAATCCATCCAAATACAGTTCCTCGCTCTCAAACTGTTTTTTGGCCTCTGAAGCAGAACAGAGACGACCATCCTCGCTCAGCCAATCAGCTCTCAGTCCAAAGTGTCATAGGAAGCCTTCTTATAAAAGTATGCAAACAATAACATGTTTTCTATTGAGATGAAGACCACATGTTGTTATCTGCTTTGTTGGCAACATTACACTTAACTCTTTCTGTTGGGACATGGAAAATGCTATACATCATAAATCAATAAAAGGTTAAGTACCCCAGCTTAAAAAATTAAATAAAAACAGATGACCAGATGCACCAAAGTAATTGCTTAGTCACTTAAAATAAAATGCAAACAAACATGTACGCACACACACACACACACATACAGAATACAAAATAATAAACACTTTAGAAATATGGATATAAGTTTGTCTGCAGCGTTTTGACATGTTGATGAGAGCCTATCTGGCATTGGAGATTTGTGTTGTTGACAGTTTAAAGGCCAAGAGAACCATTTGCTGAGCCCTGTTCAGTCTGATTCGAGAAAAAGTCAATAAGTTGCAAATTCTGGGACCAGGGGAGGGCAGGATCGAGGATAGAGAGACATGTGGTCATTGATTGTTCATGAAGAGTGAATTAATAGATTATAAAAAGTAGTTATATAGTTTTTTCCGAAACGTTTTGTAGTTTGATAACGTTAGCTTGGGCCTTGGTCCAACAGTTTAATATTATGTTCACATCCATATTACATGCAGTGAGTTTCATAGTAATGCACAGAACATTGTTGCAAATAGATACACACAATAAGATAAGATAGACTTTATTGATCTCATACTGGAGAAATTTCCATGTCACTTACACTTACAATTTCTTGCTTGCAATCACGTGACGCATAAACTTCCGGTTGACGAGGTGGTGGTCAGGCCAGCAAGAGTTGCTGCTGATATGTGGAGAAAATGCAACTCTTCCGAGTATTTTTTTGCTTTTTTGGATATTTCATGACACTTTGAAGCTACTGTGGTGAACGTTCTAGCTCATCATTCTAACAATATGCACAAGGCAGAATTTTTCCACTACATGTTTTGGTAATATCAAGGTTGAAGCTACTGGCACCGCGGTGAATGCTAATATTTGCTAATATGCTAATAAGTCTCCATTCCTCCGCTGTATGTCACTTACATTCTGTAACGTCTTTGTTTATGCTGCCTCTACCATCGACAATAAAAAATGTCTTCTGTCTGAATTAAAGACAAGATCCTAGACTGTTGTTTTCTTCACTTTAGATTCTAATCCACAGCTAGTGTTATAATCAAGCTTTTGCACTGCTAAACAAATGAAGGTTTGGAAAAACATGGATACTGTAACTTTTCCGTCTGTCTGTGGGTTAAGGAACTCAGGGTTAAGGTCCTGAAGGACAAATCCTGCATCATAAAAAGCCGTGTAAGTAACAACTGGTAAATGAACTTATCATTCTCAACAAAACAGCGCATCTGTGGCTGTGTTCTTTTCAAGTCAAACATTCAGTTTTTATTTAAAACGCCAACTCATACCTGACAATTAATTAAATAAAGATGGGGATGTACTAGCTGTGCATTGTGACTCCATGGCTGGGTAAATAAATAATCCTTCGATGTAAAAGCGTTTGAAAGTGAAATGTTAGCGAGCCACTTTTCCTGCGTCATTTCGTAAAGTCCTTGGTGCGAGGCTCTTTCTTCATCTCTTCATGAAGAGTCCTAAAGTATCCATTAAAGGTTTCACGATTCGATCGGTTAGAAAACTTAAAACAACACATGCAAAAGGCAGATTCTGATACGCTGCTCTAGTGAACAACTAGCTCGGGTGACCACCAGTCCGTGATACGCATAAGTAATGAGGCGGACGTGACGTCAATTGCAAGCAAGCAATTAGGCTTGATTTAGCAGTTTTTTAGCTTCGGGAAAACGGCTCCTTCTCATCCTCTAAGTTTTGACTTTGAGGAGACCAAGCTCCACCTAGATCAGCAGCAAGATGAACAGTGCATGGCTAGCTGTTGTCCTGTACAATCTTTTGGGCTCCGTGATGGTATCATCGGATATGAATGCCCTTCAGTCGAGAGAGGTCCATCCTGATTAAGATTAAGAGATCCTTAATTCATCCCACAGCGGGGAAATTTCAGTGTTGCATCACAAGTTACAAAACAGTAGGAATGAGGAGCACACAGCACAAGATAAATGAACAATAGCTATACTAATTCAAATAAAATAAAATATCTAACTCTAGCATCAAAGAAACAAGTATGAAACAACATGATAAAGCATATAAAATCTCTACATGGTCCCGTCCACTGAGCAGACCACTCTTCTGAGGGCCAGGCAGTCTTGCTTAATGCAGCCTCATGCATCCCCACAGTGATACATCAGCACTGGTGGTAAGAGCCTCAACCCGGTGCTGGTGTGCTTTCTTCACTACAAAGGTGGTGTGTGGTGTCCAGCTCAGGAGTTTAGGCTTCCCTGGCCCTGCTTGTGACGGTAAAGTTTCATGGTAAATACGGATTCATACAGTGATAGTATGTTCAATGTGGTAATCGTAGACTGTATTGTGGTAATCCATTATAAACTTAAGATAAAATAATGGTTCTTTTTCAAAAATAAGAATAGGCATTGCACGTAAACACCAACAATCACACCAAAACAATCACACACACCTAGATTATAACTTTACAACTGCTGACGCGCCACCTCCAGAAAGTGCTATTTCTACTTTTACTATAGAAGACTACTACTGCAATACCACTAGTAATATTAACGGATAAAAGTAGTTAAAATATGCCAATCGTTTTAATTTTGATGACCCTCCCTCCACCATTGACCAATGAGAAAGTCTGATGATCCGAGTTGCCAGAACCACCGCTCGAGCTAATCTCACTGGTAAAGTGACCGTAAGTGCCGTAGAAATAAAAAGTTCTCGTCATGATTCTCAAATCAGGGATAAAACAAGTAATGAAAACGAGGATTTCTATCGGGCGATGTCTGCAAATGGAGACTATGAAGGCGGATAAAAACTTCTTATCCAACATCAAAAATTGAGGCGTTCCTAACAGTTCTTTAGTTAAGACCCTAGTCAGGGGGTGGCCATTGGTTTGTGATAAGAAAGTTTTTCAATACTTGATGCACTGTAAACACCGCGAGCCGCTTTAATAATCATGATAATTTCACATGAAACACAAATGGTAATTATTTTAATTTTTTTAGAAGTACAAAAACTCTATTTGTAGAAAAAAAAAAAAAAAAAAGAAAAAAATGAACAGACCACCTGTCAGTATCAAAATCAGAGTATCACATTAAAAAAATGTTAGTCTCTTTTTTTCTGAAGCCATCTTCCTGTGGACAGGGGTATAATCTTCTACACATGTTCGTTCGGTTATCCAGATTTGTTGTTTGATAAATCCCTGTCAATCCGATCTTACGGTCCCATCTGTTCGTGCGTATCTGGCCAACCTGAGCAGGGAAGCGTGGAGAGACTACAGAATATTTACGATTCAGAACCACTTTATTGACACATTTTTACACATAACCTTTAAGACATGTAAATAGGTTTGTGTGAGTTTTGACTGTAAATTAAATTGAATCATTTGAAATTCTAAAACGGGTTAGGACACCATTGCTTCTTCTACCTACTCTTTTTAAAATTGTATTTATATATTTTTTCCTTCTTTATTTATTGTTCAATGAATAACTAGAATTTGAAATACATACTACAACAACTTTGCAATGCATCAGCTAGTAATGCAGGTTTAATTACAGAGGCTGCATTAGTCTCTCAGCTGTTTCAATAATGTTTTATAAAATCAAAACTATATTATGCATATGTGTCACAGTTTACGTACACATTTAGCAGGTTATAAGTGCCCCACCCCACAGTAGTTCAAGCGGCCAAAGTAATTTATCTGATTATGTAGATAAGTGCAGAGATACAATTCCACTAGGCTTTCGAACAAGCTCCTCCAGGGCCTGATAAATGTCTGTACAGCAGAGGTGAATGTCGAGTAACTCCTTGCATCAGTGTGAAATAATGGCTTGACCGTAGCTCTACATCAGAATACCATTCACTTAACCGTAAAAGGCTGCTCTTCAGCATGCGTTAGAAAATACGGACCGTGTATGCATTTCAATTAGGCAGCCTTCAAAGGCCAAGGGACTTTCACACATCTCATTATGAAAAGCTTAGCCATCGCAGAGAACTGTACTTCATTAACATTTGAACCACTGTGCCATAGTATTACCCATGTCTATAGACCGGGGACCGAGTGGGACAACATTTCGGCCGGGAGCTTTTCATCCATTCAGGCCAAACAAGTTCTAAAGTTGGTTTTTGTCATTGTATTTTTGATGTTCTTTTAATAGTTTTAAGATTGACTGTCAAAACTTTTTGTTTTCTTTATTGTTTTTTATATTGAATGGTTTATATAATCTCGGACGTTTAAGGTATTGTTGTACGTTTGCTTAGCACGTTTATGGATTTTATGATAATAAAGACACACCACACACACACACACACACACACACAATTAACTAAGTGTTCATTAGTGTATACAATAACAAGCTAATCAATTATTGTTAAAAAGTATTTTGTAAGTACAATCACCATCGTTACAGCTCATATAAAAGGAAAAATAAAAACGTGTATGAACCATCATGTTGGAGAGAACCACTCATATCAACCGGGGAAGCTACACTGGAGCAGGCTGGGTAACCCTACACTGGTGCACTGAGGGTGGCTAGGCTGGGAAAGCTACACTGGGAACTGCTAGTTGGCCTGATGTGTACCGACGTGTGACGTCACATTTGGTTTGATTTTGCTTCCTGCCATGTTGGTGCCTGTCCACTTTTCTGAACTAGTTCAATCAGTTCATACAGCTCAATAGTGAACAGTTCACGTTTGAAGTTCTCAATTTAATTCTGAATTAGTTCAAAGTCAGTTCATTTTACTTTTAGCGAGATATCAAATACATATTTTTTATTTGAATATCCTAAAATCTCTAGAATATCTAGAAATCACAATGACGTGGTATATATTAATATATATATATATATATAAATATATATATATATATATATATATATATATATATATAATTTATATATAATATATATAAATAATATCCTGTACACTGCACAGGATGTTTTATTTTTTTTTTTTTGACTCCAATGCATGACAAGATTTACAGGGTTTCAATGGGAAACTGATTTGTCCCCATCTCAGCTCATAAGACAAACTGTAATGCGCTGCAGAACGTGTGTCTATACTTTAATGTCAAATGTAAACAGCCTGTGTCACTGAACTACCCCTGTTTTTCATCACGGCACATGTAGTCAACAACCAATGAATAGCACAGCATATAGCGCCGCACCGCAAGTAATTACTGACGTAGGGCCACGACCGCCGGCGTGCGAAATAAAACGCGTGCGCTTGCGTTCGTCAACAGAGTGGTCGAAGACCAAGAGTGACCACACCAGCAGCAGCACAGCACGTTTACCGACCCCACAAAGGAGAACAGGCTTCCTTTCAAATCAATGCACAATTTATGAAATATGGCATAACTAAATTATATAATATCCACCACGCTCGCTTTCGTCCTGTATTACATTGTTTGAGTGACTATTGAAACGTGGATTTATTACCTAAATGTAATTTACAAACAGTTCGTGAAAAGTGTTTACTGGTTGTCATGGCAATCCACCTTTTGAACAGATCAACATTGTCCATGCGTACTATCAACATGAGACTGTGTAAAAAGTCTCAAAAGGTGTGCAGTGTATAATGCTGGATATGACTGTCTTGGCATTGTATGTATTACAATTAATGTTCCAAGGTAACCCTAATCTGTTGCTTAGGACCTCACAATCCTTCCCTAACCGACCAAAAGAAAATTTGCATGATGTTCACACCGAAGTTGCTTTGGGGATGATATCTATTGTCCTTTGTTTAAGTAGTAGGCTGTTATCTCTGTGTGGAACTTGGATTAACCAATAGGAAGAGGTCCTGTTGAAACAAAGAACTAAGGAGTGAGTACTATTAAAACATTTTCACTCCTTGTTCAGTTACCAAGTGCGGTGGTGGACTTGATTTCCTTTGGTGCTGACAAGACTCATGTGATTCAAAGAAATGGGTTAAGTGTAGCTAAACATGTTGTATGTAAAATGTGGTTAATAGAATTGGCAATCATGTTGTTGCTTCTATCAATTTTTTACATTTTTTACATTAGTTCATTAATTTATTTTACAATTATTTTGGTCCTATTCCAGCCATTATCCGAAGAAGAATTGCAGCTGCTCGCCTTTTATCAAGAAAAACAAAAGACGAATAACACGCTCTTCGGTGGGGTTATACGTACCGCAAGTACACTGAGTCGGGGTGCGTTCACAGACGGTGGAAACCGTAGGAATTTTTAGTTTTCGGCGGAGAATACAGGAGGGAGGAACTTTCTCTCGTTGCGTTTCAAAAGAGAAAACATATTTCACTCAGTTTTAAATGGAAAACAAATTGTCTGCCGTTCATGACACATAATATGAACTTATTCACGTTCAAGTTCTTTATTAAAAAATGTGTTGCGTTCAGTTCAACGTTCACGAAAAAATGAGCGTGTTCAATGAACGCGTTCTTTTGAACAATGTTCACGCACAACATTGGCTTTGGCCTGGGCCTTGCTCATTGGACCAGGCCACCAGGCAGGGTAGGAGTTTGCAAAGACCGTGAGGATGAAATTAAATTAAAAAAATAAAAAAAGACCGTGATGATAGGGCAGGCCCAGCCGCCCAGGCCACTTTGACACGCAGGCCACCGGGAGATCTCCCGATGCTCCCGATGGCGAGTCCGGGCCAGGCTGCAGGGCTTTGGGCTGTTCCGCGCGGATCGCCATTGTGCGCTCTCAGGGAAGAGCAGAGGCGGAGGGCTGTGTTTCTACGTCAATACAAACTGGTGTAACGATGTGACAGTGATCTCCAAGCACTGCTCTCCTGCTCTGGAATATCTTTTCATTCATTGTAAACCATATTACCCGCGGGAAATTGTTTCATTCATTCTTGCCTCTGTTTACATACCGCCATGCGCGGACGCGCGCGAGGCTCAGCGCGCACTCGCAGAGCAAGTACTGTGTATGGAACGCTTATACCCGGACTCTCTGATTATTATCCTAGGGGATTTTAATAAGGGAAACTTGAGCCAGGAATTACCCAAATACAGACAGTTTATCAAATGCCCGACCAGAGAGGAGAACACTCTGGATCACTGTTACACCACCGTGCGCGGAGCTTTTCGCGCTGTTCCCAAGCCAGCCCTCGGCTTCTCAGATCACTCCATGATACATCTGGTTCCTGCTTACAGACAGAGACTAAAGCTCTCGAAACCTGCAGTGAGGAGCTCCAAAGTGTGGTCTGATGAAGCTGTGGAAGAGCTGCGCGCATGCATGGAATCTACAGACTGGGACCTTTTCAGAGCTGCCACAGACAGCTTGGATGAATATACGGACACTGTGACGTCATACATCCACTTCTGTGAGGATAGCATCATTCCAACAAGGACCAGGGTCATCTATAACAACGACAAACCCTGGTTCACTGCTAAACTCCGGCAGCTCAGGAAAGCAAAGGAGTCTGCTTTCAGGGAGGGGGACCGCAGCGGCTACAAAGCAGCTAAATATCAGTTCAGGAAAGAACTGAAAGCAGCCAAGTCCCGGCACAGAGAACGACTACAGGAGCAGTTTGGTAACAACGATACTGCTTCTGTCTGGAGGGGCCTACGGGAGATCACCAACTACAAACCCAAAGCCCCCCCCTGTGCTGATGACCACAAGCTAGCTGACGATCTGAACTTATTTTTCAGTCGCTTTGATGCTGCCCCTGACACCTCTCCCTCCCCCACCCCCCACTACTCTAACGACCCACCCATCAGCCCTGCCCCCAGCCTAACAATAGCCGCTAAAGAGATTAAACAACTCTTCCTGAGGCTGCACCCCCGCAAAGCTCCTGGCCCGGACCACGTGTCTCCGGCCACTCTGAGACACTGCGCCAGTGAGCTTACTCCTGTGTTCACGGACATTTTCAACTCCTCTCTGCAGTCCTGCCATGTCCCGGCCTGCTTCAAATCCTCCATCATTGTCCCCGTCCCGAAGAAGCCCAGGATCACAGGACTCAATGACTACAGACCTGTAGCACTTACGTCTGTCGTCATGAAGTCATTTGAACGCCTGGTTCTCTCCCATCTCAAGTCCCTCACCTCCCCCCTCCTGGACCCCTGCAGTTCGCCTACAGAGCCAACAGATCTGTAGACGACGCCATTAACCTGGCCCTCCACCACATCCTACAGCACCTGCCTTCAACACAATCCTGCCATCCCTGCTCCAGGACAAGCTCTCCCAGCTCAACGTGCCCGATTCCACCTGCAGGTGGATCACTGACTTCCTGACGGACAGGAAGCAGCGAGTGCGTCTGGGGAAGAATGTCTCGGACTCTCGGATTATAAATACAGGAGCCCCACAGGGCTGTGTTCTTTCTCCCCTGCTCTTCTCCCTGTACACCAACCACTGCACCTCCAGCCACGACTCCGTGAAGCTGATCAAGTTCGCGGACGACACCACCCTCATTGGACTCATCTCCAACAACGATGAGTCCGCCTACAGGAGGGAGGTGGACCGGCTGGTGTCCTGGTGCAGTGGTAACAACCTGGAGCTGAACGCCCAGAAGACAGTGGAGATGATTGTGGACTTCAGGAAGAGCACTGTCCCCCGCCCCCACCCTCCGTGATGGACTCCCCCATCACCTCTGTGGAGTCCTTCCGTTTCCTGGGCACCACCATCACCCAGGACCTCAAGTGGGAGCCGACCATCAGCTCCCTCATCAAGAAGGCCCAGCAGAGGATGTACTTCCTGCGGCAGCTCAGGAAAGCCAAGCTGCCTGCACAGATGTTGGTGCAGTTCTACACGGCCATCATCGAGTCCATCCTCACCTCCTCCATCACCGTGTGGTTCGCTGGAGCCACAGTCAGGGACAAACAGAGACTACAGCGCATTGTGCGCTCTGCAGAGGAAGTGATCGGCCGCAGCCTTCCATCGCTGCAGGACCTGTACGTCGCCCGAGCTCGAGGCCGGGCTGGTCGTATCACAGCCGACCCCTCTCACCCTGCACATGGACTATTCCAACCACTCCCCTCAGGCAGGAGGCTGCGGTCCATCAGGACTAGAACCTCCCGCCACAAGAACAGTTTCTTTCCCTCTGCTGTTGGACTCTTGAACACTTCTTAACCTGTCCCCCCGCCCTTTATAAAGTCACTTTACTGCCCATCATACGCAGGGCTGGACTGGCCATCGGGCGTACCGGGCAATGCCAGAAGGGCCGATGCCCATATTTGGGCCGGTCTGTTTGCCTCATACAAAAACATTTTTTGTGAAAAGTGTAAATCCGTTGAGAATTATTCGAGGGAGCGCGCGTGTCCGCGGGCACCTGCTGTATGTACTCGAACGGGATTCTACCACCTCAGCGGCCGCAGTGTTCCGGCATCCAGCGGCTCTGAGCTGGACGCGGGAACTGCTCACCGGGAACCGCTCACAACACAACACGGTGAGCGCGTAGCCGCAACGTGACCAAATACCCAAGACCATTAACGCGCACAGGACCATGCGTGTCTTTGCGTAATTTGTGCACCCAATAAATACACCGCTGCAGGAAACAGTCCGTGTCTCCCCTCTCCTCTCGAAGTGCGACTAAATTAAAGCTCGGGTGCCTAAATTTTCCATTGCATTAAAAGTTCATGTTTGAGCCCAAAAGTAAAATGTTGTGAAAAAATTAAACAGATTTAGAGCCAGCCAATGGCTGACATTATGCATTTCAGTCTTTTTTGACCAATTCTCATCCCTGTAACAAACAACAGTGTTGTCTGCGTCCACCTCCCTCACTCTGAGACATGTTTATTACTCTCTTGTAATGTAGACTATTGCACTTTATTTTTTTGTTGAAACTGTAGACATCCTGATCCTCTACAGTATGCTTCCACATACTGTATAAACCAGGGGTCGGCAACCTTTAGTGCTCCTCCAGTGGCTCCTGAAAATGGAGTGGGAGGGCTATATTTTATTCCTATAGGAATCATATAATATTATATGTAATGCCTGGGCTTCGCCCAGGCATTACTCGTTGGAAAAGCAATAGGCCCTTACCCCGGTTGGGGCTCGGGCCTACATGTAATAAGACTGGACTAAGAACAAGACTGAACATTTGCTTTCAGTCAATGAGGAAGGACTGCTTCATGTTTGCGATGTAATAGGAAGTTTTGTTGCAACACGAGGAACAATGAAGCACTAAATACCGTTCACAGGGATTACGTGAAGGATTCTTTCATACAAAATCCGGAGCACCTTTTTCAGACTTCAAAAACCTCCGCAAAGACTGTGAAAGAAAAGGCCATTAAGGACATTCAGCTCCAGCAAACTTCAGCCTGTGACGTAATCGATATGAACAGACAGTGCAGGTGTGTGACCTTTGAGCCAAAAAGCAGATTTATTTATTGTATTTCTACAATTGCATGAAGGCAAAAAAATGGAAGTCAAAGTTGGTGCGTCATTCTCTCCAGGACACGCTGCAGTGAAAACACACATTTGATAATCATGAATGCTTATTATGTATTTGTAGTCTTTACTTGGTCATTTAGATAATAGGCTAATGTAGATACATTGTGTAACCTTCATATAAGCTTTATACAAGGCTGTTATTTTTTTGCGGCTCCAGACAGATGTTTTTAGTTTTTTTTGTCAAATATGGCTCTTTGAACCTTTTGAGTTGCCGATCCCTGGTATAAACAAACTGTAAAAAACGTGACAAAAATATGCCTGGGCCGGTAAGAAGGACAAAATGCCCGGGCCGTTTTTTTGTCCCAGTCCAGCCCTGATCATACGTCACTTTACTTCACTGTACTGCTGTCACCTTACATTGTGTGCACCATGTGCACTTGTATATTGTAAATAGTAACTGTAACTCTATTTTAAATTTAAATTTATTCTTTAGAAGTGTTTTTTATTCTTATTTTTATTATCTCTTTTTGACTGTTGCACTGAGCCAAAGCAATTTCCAAGTCTGTGACCTCCTGTTACTTACGTTGGCAATAAAAATGATTCTGATTCTGATTCTGATTCTGATTCTAATCCACAGCTAGTGTTATAATCAAGCTTTTGCACTGCTAAACAAATTAAGGTTTGGAAAAACATGGATACTGTAACTTTTCCGTCTGTCTGTGGGTTAAGGAACTCAGAGTTAAGGTCCTGAAGGACGAATCCTGCATCATAAAAAGCCGTGTAAGTAACAACTGGTAAATGAACTTATCATTCTCAACAAAACAGCGCATCTGTGGCTGTGTTCTTTTCAAGTCAAACATTCAGTTTTTATTTAAAACGCCAACTCATACCTGACAATTAATTAAATAAAGATGGGGATGTACTAGCTGCGCATTGTGACTGCATGGCTGGGTAAATAAATAATCCTTCGATGTAAAAGCGTTTTCAAGTGAAATGTTAGCGAGCCACTTTTCCTGCGTCATTTCGTAAAGTCCTTGGTGCGAGGCTCTTTCTTCATCTCTTCATGAAGAGTCCTAAAGTATCCATTAAAGGTTTCACGATTCGATCGGTTAGAAAACTTAAAACAACACATGCAAAAGGCAGATTCTGATACGCTGCTCTAGTGAACAACTAGCTCGGGTGACCACCACTTCGTGATACGCATAAGTAATGAGGCGGACGTGACGTCAATTGCAAGCAAGCAATTAGGCTTGATTTAGCAGTTTTTTAGCTTCGGGAAAACGGCTCCTTCTCATCCTCTAAGTTTTGACTTTGAGGAGACCAAGCTCCACCTAGATCAGCAGCAAGATGAACAGTGCATGGCTAGCTGTTTTCTTTTGGGCTCCGTGATGGTATCATCGGATATGAATGCCCTTCAGTCGAGAGAGGTCCATCCTGATTAAGATTAAGAGATCCTTAATTCATCCCACAGCGGGGAAATTTCAGTGTTGCATCACAAGTTACAAAGCAGTAGGAATGAGGAGCACACAGCACAAGATAAATGAACAATAGCTATACTAATTCAAATAAAATAAAATATCTAACTCTAGCATCAAAGAAACAAGTATGAAACAACATAATAAAGCATATAAAATCTCTACATGGTCCCGTCCACTGAGCAGACCACTCTTCTGAGGGCCAGGCAGTCTTGCTTAATGCAGCCTCATGCATCCCCACAGTGATACATCAGCACTGGAGCCTCAACCCGGTGCTGGTGTGCTTTCTTCACTACAAAGGTGATGTGTGGTGTCCAGCTCAGGAGTTTAAGCTTCCCTGGCCCTGCTTGTGACGGTAAAGTTTCATGGTAAATACGGATTCATACAGTGATAGTATGTTCAATGTGGTAATCATAGACTGTATTGTGGTAATCCATTATAAACTTAAGATAAAATAATGGTTCTTTTTCAAAAATAAGAATAGGCATTGCACGTAAACACCAACAATCACACCAAAACAATCACACACACCTAGATTATATCTTTACAACTGCTGACGCGCCACCTCCAGAAAGTGCTATTTCTACTTTTACTATAGAAGACTACTACTGCAATACCACTAGTAATATTAACTAGAAACTTGCAATGGCTGAAGCCATTGCGATTGACTGCGGAACAGATCTAATGTGGAAATCTGCTAAAAAAAATCCTTGAAATCCTTTAAAAAGCCTTGAAACTGTTAAAATACTTGATAGATATTTGAAACTCCTGAAGTCCTTGAAATTGTTGAAACCTTTAAACTCCTGAAATCCTTGAAACTGTTGAAACATTGAAACTCCTGAAATCCTTGAAACTTTTTTAAACCTGGAAACTGTTGAAAGTGTGGAAACTCCTGAAATCCTTGAACCTCCTGATATCCTTGAAACTGGTTAAATTCTTAAACAGCTGAAATCCTTGAAACTACTGAATGTATTGAAAGTGTCCTTGAAACTGAAAAATCCCCTCACCGCTGAAACAATTTGGTTCCTGTAACTAAGGAAACCTGGTCTGTGGTCATTATCTGGTGGTGGTCTGAGTCTTCGTTTGGGTCTTGGTCTGGTGGTATAATGCAACCTATTAGGTTGCATTATACATGAAAAATCCCTATTAAGTTGCATTATACTGGTTTACATGGAAAAATCCCTATTAAGTTGCATTATACTGGTTTACATGGAAAAATCCCTATTAAGTTGCATAATACTGGTTTACATGGAAAAATCTCCATTAAGTTGCATTATACTGGTTTACATGAAAAAAACCCTATTAAGTTGCATTATACTGGTTTACATGGAAAAATCCCTATTAAGTTGCATTGTACTGGTTTACATGGAAAAATCCCTATTAAGTTGCATTATACTGGTTTACATGAAAAAACCCTATTAAGTTGCATTATACTGGTTTACATGTAAAAACCCCTATTAAGTTGCATTATACTGGTTTACATGGAAAAATCCCTATTAAGTTGCATTATACTGGTTTACATGGAAAAATCCCTATTAAGTTGCATTATACTGGTTTACATGGAAAAATCCCTATTAAGTTGCATTATACTGGTTTACATGGAAAAATCCACATTAAGTTGCATTATACTGGTTTACATGAAAAAAACCCTATTAAGTTGCATTATACTGGTTTACATGAAAAAAACCCTATTAAGTTGCATTATACTGGTTTACATGGAAAAATCCCTATTAAGTTGCATTGTACTGGTTTACATGGAAAAACCCCTATTAAGTTCCATTATACTGGTTTACATGTAAAAAAAAACCCTATTAAGTTGCATTATACTGGTTTACATGGAAAAATCCCCATTAAGTTGCATTATACTGGTTTACATGAAAAAAAAACCCTATTAAGTTGCATTATACTGGTTTACATGAAAAAACCCTATTAAGTTGCATTATACTGGTTTACATGGAAAAATCCCTATTAAGTTGCATAATACTGGTTTACATGGAAAAATCTCCATTAAGTTGCATTATACTGGTTTACATGAAAAAAACCCTATTAAGTTGCATTATACTGGTTTACATGGAAAAATCCCTATTAAGTTGCATTGTACTGGTTTACATGGAAAAATCCCTATTAAGTTGCATTATACTGGTTTACATGAAAAAAACCCTATTAAGTTGCATTATACTGGTTTACATGTAAAAACCCCTATTAAGTTGCATTATACTGGTTTACATGGAAAAATCCCTATTAAGTTGCATTATACTGGTTTACATGGAAAAATCCCTATTAAGTTGCATTATACTGGTTTACATGGAAAAATCCCTATTAAGTTGCATTATACTGGTTTACATGGAAAAATCCCTATTAAGTTGCATTATACTGGTTTACATGGAAAAATCCCTATTAAGTTGCATTATACTGGTTTACATGGAAAAATCCCTATTAGGTTGCATTATACTGGTTTACATGTACAAATCCCTATTAAGTTGCTTTATACTGGTTTACATGTAAAAACCCCTATTAGGTTACATTATAGTGGTTTACATGTAAAAATCCTTATTAAGTTGCATTATACTGGTTTACATGTAAAAACCCCTATTAAGTTCCATTATACTGGTTTACATGTAAAAACCCCTATTAAGTTCCATTATACTGGTTTACATGTAAAAACCCTATTAAGTTGCATTATACTGGTTTACATGAAAAAAACCCTATTAAGTTGCATTATACTGGTTTACATGGAAAAATCCCTATTAAGTTGCATAATACTGGTTTACATGGAAAAATCCCCATTAAGTTGCATTATACTGGTTTACATGGAAAAATCCCTATTAAGTTGCATTATACTGGTTTACATGGAAAAATCCCTATTAAGTTGCATAATACTGGTTTACATGGAAAAATCCCCATTAAGTTGCATTATACTGGTTTACATGGAAAAATCCCCATTAAGTTGCATTATACTGGTTTACATGGAAAAATCCCTATTAAGTTGCATTGTACTGGTTTACATGGAAAAAACCCTATTAAGTTGCATTATACTGGTTTACATGGAAAAAACCCTATTAAGTTGCATTATACTGGTTTACATGTAAAAACCCCTATTAAGTTGCATTATACTGGTTTACATGGAAAAATCCCCATTAAGTTGCATTATACTGGTTTACATGAAAAAAAACCCTATTAAGTTGCATTATACTGGTTTACATGAAAAAACCCTATTAAGTTGCATTATACTGGTTTACATGGAAAAATCCCTATTAAGTTGCATTATACTGGTTTACATGGAAAAATCCCTATTAGGTTGCATGATTACACTGAAGTCCTTGAAACTGCTGAAGTCCTTGAAACTGCTGAAGTCCTTGAAACTGCTGAAGTCCTTGAAACTGTTGAAGTCCTTGAAACTCTTGAAATCTTGAAACTGCTGAAATCCTTGAAACTGTTGAATCCTTGAAACTGTTGAATCATTGAAACTGTAGAAATGTCTGAAAGAGCTGAAGTCCTATTAAAATGCATGGGCCTATTAAAATGCATTGCAGAATTCTCAATGCAGATTTTTGTCCGATTGCGGAAAAACCGGAAATCGCTGAAGTCCCAAAAGTAATAGCAATAATCTCCCAAACATGTGGAACGTTTTGATGTATAACTTGTGGAAATTGTTGAAAATGTGAAAGCTGTGAAACGTGTCAAAAAAAATGACGGAATAAAGAAATACAAAACCAATGGTTGACTGCGGAAGGTTCCGCAGTCAATCAATAATACAATTCTAAAAGTACACACAATACAAATGTTGACAATGTTAGCCAATTGTTGCACAAGTTATTTTCCCTGGACCATAGTTAAGGAAAATTTGTAGCTTACACTGTGACTTTAAGAGCGCTATAAATGACTATTATTATAAAAAGTCCAGAACAATAACTTTAAATGCCACAAACTTGACGAACAAGTTTGATTTGGCTATTTCTTGTAATTACCGCGTCTCTTATTGATCAATAACTTCAGAGACTTTTTGCAACAATAACCAGCCGGCCGCCCGCTCCAGTCCAGCCCAGCCTAGATCCATGACCCCCAGCTCCCAGCTCCACGCTCCACGCTCCAGTCCCATTATGTCTGAATGGGAGGGGCTTGCATGGGTATCCGCTTATTCCTTTTTTTTTATCACTCTGAGCGCCGTGGAGGACCTACTGCATCCCCTCACAGCCGACTCGACTCTGCAGCCCAACTTTGCTCTTCGTAACTTCAGATCCACAGGTAAGATCCAAACGCGCCTGTCCAAAGAGGCGACGCGCAACTGTGGCGCTTGTGTTGCCTTGGTTTGTAAACTTGTTAATGGCTTTTTCATTTGTTTGGGTACGTGCGTGTGATGTAGTTGCAGCTATGCGCGCATGGGCTGCTATACTTTTTGGATTGTTCGCTCTGCACCGCTCCCTTCTTTGTGCCAACTCAGTGAGAAAAGTTGGCAAAGTTGCAAGAATAGCTGTTTTGCGTTGTTTTTTCTTGTCAATGTTAAGATCTCTGTCCTGGACGTGATGTGCGTAATGTCATTCTAGTGTAGTCAAGGGAGTTGTTTTATTGCAGACGGAATTCACTAATGTGCAGATTAAAGATGACGTACCTAACTTTTCAAGCACAATCATACAGCTATGTAATTGAATCTGAAAGTTTCGGATCGCTCACTAGTTTTTACATGCATGTATGTGTGGCCTTTGTCACATCTTCTTAAATCCGTTTTTTCAGACAGAATAGTGAAAAAGAGAGGACCGCCCTAACTCAGCCAATCAGCTCTCAGCCCAAAGCGTCAGATAAGTATGCAAAAGAATGTTTTCTAGTATGATAAAAACATAGCATATTGTGATCCGACTTGTTCTCAACATTATACTTTGACAAAAAGATTTCTCTTGGCACAAATGTATAAATGAAAAAAAAAAAAACACGTTGGAGTGGACATGGGACACTTCTATTTATGCAGTTCATATTCAGTAGTTGCATTTCTCCTCTTATTTTGTATCGATAACAAACATTTATCAGTGCTCCTATATGCAATATGATCCCAATGAGTCAGATTCAGATTCATTTATTTGCCATTTGCAGTAAAACCACATTGGAAAAACTGTGCAAGACTACCCCAGTGTGCACCAGTCATATTTCTCACTTTGAAGAAAGGTAATTCTGACATCTTGAAATAGAGCATAGACTCAGGTTAAACCAAACTACTAACATTGCTGCCGTTGTGCCATTGGGCAGGACACTAAAGTCGGGTTATAACACCATAATTGATTAATCACAATTGTTGATTTATTTGTATGTATTTGACAGGCCCGATGCAGCACAGTTATAGGAAAAGATGCAACTGATGTGACAAGTCCAAAGTTATAGTAAATGCTAATTCTCAACTCTGTCCCTGAGCTTAAAGCCTTAGACAAAGTGGGGCAGTGTCTGTGTGCTGCTGTGAAAATGCCACAGTGGAAAAAAAATTGATTACATATATTACACACTAATTATGTAAGAACTCAACCTTGCGCTTTATGTAATATTTTAATTTTTGAATAACATCTATTTATTTGATACGTGTCCCCAGATAATAGGTTTTATGTACAACTCATATTTGACCTCACTTATGAAAAGTTTAAAGTTGAGTCATAAGTAGATTATCCAATCAGAGAGCAGAATTAAGTTTTCATTTGGGTTGCCCTTTTTTTTAGTGAAATGTGGCTGGTTTTGGCTCTTTTTATTTTAATAACACAAACAGCACCACACATCTGTTTGAAGCAGATACAACAATAAGTCAGCACGTGTAACACAGAGAGTTTGTGCTGTTTCTAGCTAATCAGTGCTATAGGAGCGTGTCTCAGGCAGGAAGATTCTGTCAATAAAAGTTAAGTAGTAATTGCAATGTTTTTATGGCACATTACATAATTGTTCCTTATGCAGCAAAGTCACTTTCCTGACAAAATAACACATTTACTCAAGTATTATATCTAACTAGTTACAACTTTTTTTGCATTTTGGCAAAAACATTTTTACAAATAAGCCAAGTCTATGAACTCCCTGCTACTATGCGGGGACTTTTTTTTTTTTTTGATGACATAAACGTTGACATACTCTAGAAATACAGATTTACAGTGAATCAGTTTTTTTAAATGTAATTTTTTCTTGATATAAGATAAGATTTGCTTTATTTATCTCACATAGGAGAAATTTACAAGTTATATTTTGACTTGAATAACAATCAATCTTAAGTTAATGTGTATAAAAGCATCAACAGTGTTGTATTTGGGAGCATTAGATAATGACCAAAAGCTGAATAGTGTTGTATCTTTGAGAAATATATATTGGATTGAATCTTATTGAATTGAAAGTCCCCTGTATCGAGATACGTATCGTGTCAGGCGTATCAAGATACATATGAATGGGGAGGCTCTGAAAGATAACTAGTCATATGCATTAGAAACTAATGTTTACTGTCAGAGACAATACATGTCAGTTTCTGTAGAGAAAAAAAATATAAATAGAATGAAGGAATGAAATCGGTTTGGGGAATACATAATGATGATTTATGTTGCAGAGATTACAAATTTGAAAATCACACTGTGACTTCTTCAAGGTCTTTCCTTTGTTGCATCTCATACTGCAGTGTCATGCTGTAAAACTGATATGTGTGGGGAGCGTGTAGTGCCCATGAGCAATAATTGATCCCATATGACTCCGGCGGTGTACTGTAAGGCCTTCCCATATCAAATCATCTTAAAATACAGCAGCTATTGCGAAGGCTACTCTGATAAATGCACCTCTCATGGTTTCAAGGTGTCTGCAAACCTCTGCCTCAGGCCAACAAACGCTTTGCAGACTTTTACTCGTGCCACTCTGCCAGTCTTTTGATCTGGCCTTTATTACGGAGCAGTATCTGTGAAAATAGTGCAGGCGCTGGGGTAAATCTGTCTCCTCTTTTCCTTTCGTACGCTTTTGGGCTGCAGACAGAACTAGTAATTGTCCATGAAACTCAAGCTGATATAAGATGTGCGGCGTTTGGAAAACACGTGGAGAATGCCCGCGCTCCTTATAAGGCGCAGAGCGGACTTGGTGACAGACCATTGGAATAGTCTCTGGAATGTACCAAAGAGCAGCCAGTGCAGCGCTCTGCTTATGTGTGTCTTAGTCTTCTGAACATGCTCTTTTGTTGCATGAGGATGTCTATCATGTATAACCATTTTAGTGGTAACAGTAAAATACTTCTTACCAAAGCCAAATGCACATTAAGTTGGAATTTCACCCAAATACCAACTTCTAGGAGCTGGAATCAAAGTTGTGATTACTAACTTCTAACTACTGAATTGATGATTGTTCTTTTGATTTAATGTTAGTGTCAAATACAACTTAAGATTCCTTCAGTTTACTTTTCCACAGTGGAATAAAATTGATTGATATTTTAAAATGGTTTTATTGATTTGTCCCAAATAAGGGTGTGCACTGCTTTGTGTATGACAATACGATCTGTATAACAAAACATTAGGATACAACATATCCTGATACAATTAAATATTGCAAAAAACCAATATGATTTTGTAAAAAACAATTAAGTTCTTGTGAGATGCTACTCGTTCTGCACTCTCTTGTGAGTGGGAATGTAAGTACAGGACATGTAAGCTGCTGAAATGAATATTTAAAGTAAATGTGTTTGCAAATATACATAGTTATATATTTCAACAGAGGTTCTCAATCTTTGGTTACTGGTTGATTGTGAGGGCAGGATAAGTCGCTCGCTTGATATACACGCCACATGTATGCATTCACACTTGTTTCCTTGTGCTAGCATGAAAAGTCTGAAAACAATCACAACCAGGGAACATTGCGACATGTGCTTTCACATTGAGCCGTTTTCATCCTCTGTGCTGTTTACGTACAGGCCACGGCTGCTGCACCTGGAAGCGCTTCAGTCCTGCACCGGACCTGTCCACGCTCTGCGGCCGCTGCGTGGCATTAGACCTCGTTCTGTAGCTTAGGTCCTGGATCTATAGCCCGTCCGTCCGTAGCCCCTCTCAATATGTGGGTCTCCCCGAGGTTTCTTACTTTTTTTTCCACTGGGTTGTTGTGAGTTTTTCCTTGCCGATGCAGGAGGGTCTGTTGGACAGTTAGTGTCCAACTAGAAGGACTGTGGTGATGTTCCAGGACACTCTAACATTCTACAACATGTATGACATTTATCAACATTCATGGACATTGGTCTCTCCCTATGGACCAATACATACATGTGTATATCTAGTGTCTTAATTGTTGATTCTCTGATCTGTGTTGGTGATTTCAATGGTTTTGTTAAGTCCTCTGAGATGACTGCTGTTGTGATTTAGGGCTATACAAGAATAAGTTTTAACTAGTGGCAACTTTGTTTGCATTTTGGCAGCATTTCTTTTACAAATAAGTAAAGTCTGTAAACTCTGCTACTTTGATGACATAAACACAACATACCGATTTATAATAGAAAAAAAAACTACACGAAATAATGCTATACATTTTGTGGCTGATGTAAATGTCCCTTTATAAGTAAATATTTAAACGGATCATTTAAGCCTTAGTAATTAAGCCTTAATATTTCCATCCTCCCAACAAAATGTGAATGAAGACAACATGGTCATGATGAACCACATATGCATCATGAATAGAAGTGTGATGATCCGACTCGTTATCCCCAAACAAACTAAAAAGAAAAACACTGCTCTGGCTGCTGTAAAAGTAGATCTCAGTTTGATAATGTGTGGTCACCCCTGTATTGCTATATAACACTGAATTGATATGTCCCATAACAACTTGCTGTAACATCAAAATGGTTTCTCTTTTTAGACTTCTTAGATGGCTCCTAAACACTACTATGTAACACAAAAACCTCAAAAACGTGTTGAACGTTTGTTTCCCCCCCATAGCTGTAGAGATTTTCTCTACAGGATTTGCAGTACATGTCACTTGTGAACACACTTCTTCGAACCTTCAAAAGCATAATTGAGGAAAGTGTCGGCTCCTCCACCCAGCTGTGAGTGTCTCTTTGTGGCCTTCTTAGGGGGCCTGCATAGCTTTGTGCACTGGGCGATGTGGCCACAGCTGAATCTGGAGGTAATTGCGCACAGTGATAAGAAGGGTTTGGCAGCAGGCAGCAGGGCTAGGGCCAGGCAGGATGTAGGGAACATTGGCATGCATTTCCGCAGTCTGTGTTTGGCCTGCCCAGCGCTGGACACTTCCACTTTACTGTACTGAACTCAAACTGTTTTTCTCCCCTCTAACTTTCCTCCACAACACACTGATGAAAGCTCTAGTGCAGCCATTCCCAAACTCAGTAACACCGAGGCCCCCTTAAAAATCTGACGGGTCTGCGTGGCCCCCCCAAAATAATAACCAAGAAGACAACATTAAGAATAGGCTCTTCTGGTTATTTTATTTTGGGGAAATAGCCTCTGCTACAAACATTGTAATACAAAAATGATTACAGTGGATTATTCAAGTCAAATAATGAACACAAATATTTTAATATTACAAACAAATATTATTATTATTTTTTTTTTTATGACCTCCCGCGGCCCCCCTGCAGTACCCTCCTCTGCAGCATCAGGTTTCAGAACAAGAATGTGCTCTTTCCAGGGAAGCCAATAGTTTCATACCACCGCAGAGCTGGGAAGTCAACGGAGTGGCAAACCAAGTGGAAAACTGGCTTATGCATATTTCGAAAGCTTTTCACCAGCACTGTCTGCTTGGTTCTGCACATATGGATTTCTGAAAGAAGTAAAAACTTTGTAAAGACACTTTGCAGACTTCAAACAACAATTTACTTGGGAAAAAGGCTATTTAGTAGTTAGCCAACAATTGTGTATGTCTTCCCACTTACAAAGGTGAGAGATGTGTGTAATTATCATCATGTCATCATTATACCTCAACTATGAGAGACAAAATGAGAACAATCAATTTTCTTCCCCTTAATCCATTTCTGGGACGGGGGGGGGTGGCAGTCAGAGCTGCACCCAGTACACAGAGCACCAGCCCCTCACTGATCCTCCTGCAGGTGGTGAGTCCACAGGAGACTTGATCAGCCTTGAGAAAAATCCATAAAGAAAAAAAGCAATTCAATAAATATTTAGTCAATAAAAAAAGTCAATCTTAATACTTTGTTATATACCCTTTGTTGGCAATGACATAGGTCAAACATTTTCCATGCAGATCTTGTCTGGAGCAGTGATGTTCTTGGGCTGTCGCTGAGCAGAACGAACTTACAACTCTCTCCATGGAATGGAGGTTAATAAGATCAGGAGACTTAGTCACTCCAGGACCTTACAATGCTTCTTACAAAGCCACTCCTTTGTTGCCCGGACGGTGTGTTTGGGATCGTTATCTTGCTAAAAGGACCCATCCATGTTTCATCTTCTTTTCTGAGAAAAGAACTTGTCATGCAAAGTCTCACCATACTTGGCCCCATTCCTTATTTCTCTTTGCAGAAAAACAGCCACAAAGCATGATGTTTCCACCCCCAAGCTTCACACTAGATGGTGCTCAAATGAGTGCACTGTTACTGTAAAGCTCTAACCTTAGATTTGAATCAATTATTTGGTTGATAGCAAGGTTCTTGGTTCTTGTGGTACCCTAACTATAGTGACACATATTGTTGTGTTTAATGGGGCCTGAGCCAGCCGTGGAGATGTTTGTTCTCTTTTAGCCCCTTTTCTATAAAACCATATTGAATCATAAATATATTTTATTATGTCTTGCATATTGAGATATGCATTTTTCATATAATCTTTCATAGCCTGTACTGGCAGGCTATGAAAGATGCCCAGTCCTAAATGGTATCTACTCCAAAAAAAATCCAAATTGTTTGGCCCCTAATTGTGATGTGAGTAATCCCAAAAGATGTATATCTCTCAACAGACTTATGGATGGAAAGATCACGTTTAGGTGTTTAGGTTACACACTTGTGTTAGCTTTCAGAAACGCTGCAGAAGTACATTACATATTCTTGGCTCCTATCTTTAAAAGGTAAAACACATTCTCTTGTGGTTTAATGTTTTCTGTGGGATTGTAGTAAATGATTGATTGTGTTAAGAATGAGGTCAGCGCTCTTGGTGATGTCATTTCTCAAAGATGCGAGTTCTTCTGCGTTCCCCAAAGGCCGGAGCGGAGGTGTACGAACGTGGAGCCGGACGGAGCCTTTAGCCTCAGGACTTCTTTTCATCTGATAAAACAAGCACAGGAAATGTCTCTGTTGGCTGATTGGCCTTGTGTATTCCTTTGGCCTTCTCCCAGTGGGAACGGTGACGTGCAACACTTCAAATCACAAGGGCTGCAAGTTTATGTTCGCAGGTTTCCGATGGATTGGGTCTTTGTCAACCATTTCTCTTCTTTTTTTCAGAATTAGAATCAGATATTTTTACTATTTTTATTGTCATTGGCTCTAGGTTGTAAGAGTAAAGATCTGTGCGCTAAGTACACACAATAAACATTTAGCAGTGTAATCAAAGTGACAGTGGCATAAAGTGACGGCCATAAGGGCAGGGGTCAGTGGTGAGTTATGAATTGTTCATGAGTCCAGTTCATGATGCAGATATGTTGTGAAATCAGCTCTTTGTCATGCTTTTATTTGCCTAGAGACATAGCCTGGTCGTACCACACCATAGTACAAATTACATTTCGTACTAAGGTCTGGAGGTGCTCCATTGAGCGTTGTTTACAGATAGGAGGGGTTAACTCCTTTTGCAGATTGAAACGATTGGATCTGAGTTTACCATGACGTATGTAATGCGCCCGAGTGAGTCGTTAGCATTTAGCCTAGCCGTCTCCTTTGCTGCTAACGGAGCCGGTGGGGAGTAGCACCACAATCTTTGCCAGCAATTACATTTGCTAAACATCCGGAGTTTACGGATGGCTAAGGCCAAGCTAATCGAAACTGGGCGCGGTAAATAATCCGTACAAACCCAAAAGAAATGTGAGGATGGAGAGCTACAAATTAGACTATATAACCTTTAGTTTGGCATTACACTCTCTTGCCATGAAGAATGTCTCAAAGTATAGTTTTGTCATTGTATTTCCATTTTGCAGTTCGTGGGCCACAACCAGTGGGGGAGGGTCCCAGCTCAAAAGTGGCCAAAATGACGTGCGCTGACATGCTGCAATACCACCCCGGGCCGATGGGGGTGGACCCAGAAGAAGAATTAGCCAATGCTAACATATAGCGTTGGCAGACCGCTCGAAAACGTCTTTACAGGATGGACCAAAAGTTGGCTCTTGGCCCAAAGCTCCGTTCCACATGTGTGTCAATGCTGAGGGGGGTGAATCTTTTTGGTCCACTCTACTTTACTCGCTGTGAATTTTTGAAGTCTCTCGTTCAAATGAATGGAGCTGCGCCGGCTGACGCATGCGCAGATGCGTTTTTTCACAATTTTCTTGTGGGCGGGACCATTCGCGGCCATTTTGGATAGCTCCAGTAGAGCACATTTTTTGGCCCATTAGTTAGAACGGCGGAGATAGGCGTGACTCTGTCCGTTAATATATACAGTCTATGGCCACAACCAAAAAGATACCAATGTTGATTACATGTTTTATTAAAGCGTAGCAGTCCAAATTTAGTCCTCACATTGCTTTCATCTTAATTATCAATCACAACTAATTTGTATGTTCCTTTTACTGTTCATTCATTCATTCACCAGGAAATTGCCGCCAAAGAGGCTACACAGGAATGTGTAGCTACATACAGTGCCTTGCAAAAGTATTCGGCCCCCATTGAACCTTTCAACATTCTGCCACATTTCAGGCTTCAAACATAAAGATATAAAATTTTAATTTTTTGTCATAAATCAACAACAAGTGGGACACAATCGTAACGTGGAACGAAATTTATTGGATAATTTTAACTTTTTTAACAAATAAAAAACTGAAAAGTGGGGCGTGCAATATTATTCGGCCCCTTTACTTTCAGTGCAGCAAACTCACTCCAGAAGTTCAGTGAGGATCTTTGAATGATCCAATGTTGTCCTAAATGACTGATGATAATAAATAGAATGCACTTGTGTGTAATCAAGTCTCCGTATAAATGCACCTGCTCTTTGATAGTCTCAGGGTTCTGTTTAAAGCACAGAGAGAACCATGAAGACAAAGGAACACACCAGGCAGGTCCGAGATACTGTTGTGGAGAAGTTTAAAGCCGGATTTGGATACAAAAAGATTTCCCAAGCTTTAAACATCTCAAGGAGCACTGTGCAAGCAATTATATTGAAATGGAAGGAGTATCAGACCACTGTAAATCTACCAAGACCCGGCCGTCCCTCCAAACTTTCATCTCAAACAAGGAGAAGGCTGATCAGAGATGCAGCCAAGAGGCCCATGATCACTCTGGATGAACTGCAGATAACTACAGCTGAGGTGGGAGAGTCTGTCCATAGGACAACAATCAGTCGTGCACTGCACAAATCTGGCCTTTATGGAAGAGTGGCAAGAAGAAAGCCATTTCTCAAAGATATCCATAAAAAGTCTCGTTTAAAGTTTGCCACAAGCCACCTGGGAGACACACCAAACATGTGGAAGAAGGTGCTCTGGTCAGATGAAACCAAAATTGAACTTTTTGGCCACAATGCAAAACGATACGTTTGGCGTAAAAGCAACACAGCTCATCACCCTGAACACACCATCCCCACTGTCAAACATGGTGGTGGCAGCATCATGCTTTGGGCCTGCTTTTCTTCAGCAGGGACAGGGAAGATGGCTAAAATTGATGGGAAGATGGATGGAGCCAAAAACAGGACCATTCTGGAAGAAAACCTGTTGGAGTCTGCAAAAGACCTGAGACTGGGACGGAGATTTATCTTCCAACAGGACAATGATCCAAAACATAAAGCCAAATCTACAATGGAATGGTTCACAAATAGACGTATCCAGGTGTTAGAATGGCCAAGTCAAAGTCCAGACCTGAATCCAATCGAGAATCTGTGGAAAGAGCTGAAGACTGCTGTTCACAAACGCTCTCCATCCAACCTCACTGAGCTCGAACTGTTTTGCAAGGAAGAATGGGAAAGAATTCCAGTCTCTCGATGTGCAAATCTGATAGAGACAAACCCCAAGCGACTTGCAGCTGTAATTGCAGCAAAAGGGGGCGCTACAAAGTATTAGCGCAAGGGGGCCGAATAATATTGCACGCCCCACTTTTCAGTTTTTTATTTGTTAAAAAAGTTTAAATTATCCAATAAATTTCGTTCCACTTCACGATTGTGTCCCACTTGTTGTTGATTCTTGACAAAAAAAAATATTTTTATATCTTTATGTTTGAAGCCTGAAATGTGGCAAAATGTTGAAAGGTTCAAGGGGGCCGAATACTTTCGCAAGGTACTGTAAATAGTACACAACTATAATACACTATAATTACTATTACTATAATACACTAGACAGTAAGTGATCATCTGACAATCAAGAGCTACAACATATAAAACATACAGTAGTTATTTATTCAAAACATATGTACATTTCATTCAAAATAACACTTTTTTGTTAAGTAGGCGGAAATATATATTTTTCCTCTTAATCTATAATTATTGGGTTGCATACATTAGCTGGCAGAGATTTAATTTAAGTTCTCTGAAATCTAAGAGAAGTGGGTTTGAATGGTGTCAAATCCTAATGTCTTTTGTAAGGTGATTAAAGGCTGCAAATGAGATTTATAATTGTTTCTCCACTTAAAGACATACACAAATACATTTATCTCAACTAAACAGACAATAATGGCTTTAGGCTCTTTGGATAATGTATTTTATGTGTATTCCAGAGCCCACACACTGTGATTGTGAAAGTCTCAACAGTTCATCTTTGACAAAGTTAGAAAGCAAACTTATCTTTTTATCCATGCATTACTATAAATTCCTCATCCTTCTTTCCTTGTACATTTCATACAGCTGTTCTCTTCTCACCCCCTCCCACTGTCTCGGAGCTGGACAAAAACAAACACAGCTAATCAGGAGCCTGTCAATTTCATTTGTAAACGGTTCATATTTTGGCTAATGGGGAATTAGGAGGTGAACAAATGTCGGCGGTGCACGTAGAAGGACCCAGCGCACACACACGAGGCTGAAGTCATCTGTTTGTGCAGTTAGTGAGGTTCACCACTCCACCGATCACAAGGGGGATCAGCCAGGGCTTGCATTGGCCTGGGCTTTCACAAGGGGAGGTGTTCGCCCCTGACTTGGAGAATGTTGGTTCGAGAAGTATAATGGTTTGTTAAAAAGGGGTTATATAAATAAGAGAGAATGTATCAGGTTTCTCTCAACTCACAGCCTGAGGATCTGAATCTGATTTTAGCTTTTAATCATCACCAACAGTAAGGGAATAGTATACTCAAAACCCTCACGTTTCCACATCGTGAGGAGGAAAAGAGAATAATGATTAATAATAATAATAATAATAATAATAATAATGCATTAGTTTTATATAGCACTTTTTTAGACACTCAAAGACGCTTTACATGTTATTATTCATTCACTCCAAACACGGTGGTGATAAACTACTACTGTAGCCACAGCTGCCTTGGGGCACACTGACAGAAACGAGACAACCAGTACGTGCCAGTGTGATTAGATATTCATGATCAAGTTTATCTGCATGCTGAAAAAACTTGCACCCAAAATACTTGTTTGGAGTATTTTGAGTGGACTCAACAAAACCGATTTACAAAACTCAACTCAAAGTAAACAGAGAAACAAGAGCATAGCTTTGTGCACACAGCAATATAAAGAATGATAGGGCGAGATGATGATGATGCTAAGGCTCTGGAATGATTATCTCTGGATCTGAAGCAAGAGTTTCACTTTGCACAAACAGACCCTTTAATGGTTTCCTCAACCATTTGGTAGATCACTTTTTGAGTCACTACTTGAAGCATGCTTAGAACTGAAATCTACCTCTTGTGTGCATCTAACTTGGTTTTGGGCACTTTTACCATCAAATTGCATCCCTACCACTTGATAAAAAAAATTAATCTAGAGGTTAAAAAAAAACAACACATTTTTAGTGTTATTAGTGCTCCCACATCTTAGAAAATACAAAAAAAGAAAAAAAATACATTGCTTTCTTTAAGTAGTGACCATAGAGGGTTAATCTCCAGGTCAAAGTATGTTTTTAAATAGCTATAAGTACCTACAATATTATATTTTTATGAGGAATGTCCCGATAAACTACTGCACACTTCAAAACAGTTTTGTTTGCCCCACACTGAGAACTACCCAATGACTCCAGGTCTGAATGCTTTAGCGCTGCATATCTTTGGCATTGTTGGCGTGGAAGTGCTTCTGTGTTTTATGGTTCCAGCGTGTTGGACCAATGCCACCAACGGGAGTGAGAACCGCACAGGCTGTCAACCACTCGGCCTTGTATGTGGTCATGATGGAGAGCCTTACCTCATGCACATAAAACAATAGTTGTGCCCTTAAATGGCCATTTGCATGACTCACACTTCTATGATTTTATCTGGAAAACCTTCAAAGTTCCACAATATTGTTAATACACTTGGACATTGACTTTTATGGGTTGTTTTGGGGTATCTTTTCAAACTTGGCTGTAGTTTTGGTGTTTGCCTGTCAACACATTGGCTTTTTGGTTTTGTAATGTATTCGTCAGTTAACAGAAATGGTAAGATGAATACATTTGGGCTGAAAGACATTTAATAACAATGCAGTACTAAAGCAATAAGAGCTGCTCAAATCCATAATACAATACAGGCTATAATTCTTTTAGTTTATTTTCATTCATGTTATTGCAGAGATAATGGTTTGTAGCAAACCATGATCACATGAAGGGGTTTTGATTGAACTATTGTGGCCAGTAGAAACATAAAGAAATCCTCTGAGCCAATTTCTAGTATTCTACCGATCAATTAATTAATTAATCCATCCATCCATTCTGTAACCTGCAGAGCCTGCTTGTATCCACATAGATAGTTTGGTTAAATACTACAGAGAATAGTCTGTGTGAAGCAATTACAGTTAGAATTTGCACTCCCCTGTCTGAGGTGCTAATGGTTTAAGAGGGCATTTATAGACTTCATTCTTTGTAGCTGCTAATCAGAAGCACATATTGCTATTTGCACACCAACCTCTGCGGGCAACAGTATGCTTAAAAGACTTCTCACTTGTCAATTTAAGCAGTTTGGTCGGTGTTGCTTCAAAGATTTATTGGCCTAGACTTTTTTGCTCGTTAGTTTTCCTGTCTGTTAGCCGTAATGTATTTTCGACTCCTTCAGTAATATACTGTACGTACAAGGATGGCATTGCATTGAGACTGAACAATTTAGATATTTTTTAGGACTTGCAACTGTTCAAGGGTTTGGAATACAACTGAGAGAAGATATCTGACATATGAATGAGCTCTGAACCGGATCGAACTTGGTACTGGTCTAAAGTTTTAAACTATACAAGGTTCCGAGTGTGGTTCGGTAGATATGTAGTAAGGTCCATAAATAATACTAATAAAATCAAATTCCAAGTAATTATTGATATTTTGCCACCCCTATTGTAGGTGCATGTATGTGTAGGGTAAGTGAGTAAGTAACCTTCATTTATAAAGAGGATGTTACAGACCAAGGTCACCCAAAGCGTTCAGATATTGCTCCACACGGGCTCCAACCAACACCATCCAGTCACTCACTCATCACATTCATACCTATTGTGCATATTTTCAATGGTAGGGGTACCGGAGCACTCGGAGAAAAGCTACGCAGACACAGGGAGAACATGCAAACTCCACTTAGAAAGGCCCTGTTCCAACCGGGATTCAAACCCAAGACCTTTTTGCTGAGAAGTGAGCGTGCTATTCACTCAGCCACTGTGTCAGTGACATATTAGACATTGTTGATATTGTTTCAAAATTCAAGCTGTTTTCTTTGTGAGTTTCAACCATTCAATCATCCCTTAAATTTGTTTTGCAAATTATCTTTGAACTAAAATGAGGCAATAACTTCAAGCCGCACATGAGGACAAAGAGTTTTGACAGAGAATATGCCGCGAGACCTACTCTCACAATCCTCTTTTGTTTTAGTCGAGAAACTGACGCCATGCACCATTTTTCAAACTCTTTCAAACCTGCAACTTAATGCCATCATCTATCTACCTATCATGGACCCTTGGAGATTACATTTGTTTTTGCGGATTAATTTCAGTGTGCATTAGGTAATTCGTCAAACTCTGTTCACAGTTCTGATGCTCCAGTTGGAAACGGAACAAGAAGAATGAAAAAATACGGTCCCAGAAAATCAGGTGGACAGGCACTGGCAGAGAAACACACTTTAGTTAATAAAAAAAAAATTACTTCTGATGATAGACTACAGCTTATGTCCGAGGTTTTGATTCCTACTGACTGATATCAATGTACACTTTGAGTTTCAAGTGTTATCCTGTTATCCTTTGATCACGTCCCAAAGTCCCCACTTGGAGAGCCACATGAAGCCAATTAATGACAATAATACAATACAATAATAAAACATGTCAGAGGTAGGTGGAACTGAAAAAATCCCATCCATTATTTATTAATTTTTATAGATGAGAGTTCTTTCGTTTGGTTATGCTGCGTTCAACATATACATTTTCTTTAGTTGGTGGATTTACCTTTAGTGTATGGAAGACGTCCCAACTGTTCAAAGTATTTTTGAATCTACATCTTGTGTGTTTCCTCACAAGTGTAATTGTATTGTATTGTGTACTTGTGTGTATAGTTATTAAGTCTTCATGTGTTTGCATCATGAGCCAAAGACAATTCCCATAATTTTTGACTTCCTATTACATACAATGATTATAATATTTCAGATTCTGAGATAATAGGTCAACATGTACAGATCGTAAACCTGAACAAAAGTTTAACATTGAGTCATTCTCTATAAAAAACAAAAAAACAATGGTTCTGGTAATGATAATATTTATGTTCATGGTTTTCAAGCAGATTGTCCAATCAGAGAGCATTTGGGTTGCCAGGAGGTACAAACTTCATCTGGCACTATTCAATATTTGACTTTGTTTATACACTAAATTCAGGTCTCATTTGGGGCACAGCTTGGCGTTATATGTTGACGGTGGGTCCTGGCTCGATCAACTGTTTGCAGAAGAATCTCCATCTTTTTGCCATAATCTTCAGAGTGTGGGAAAAGCACATTGTTGACAGGAGCAATAGCCTTGTTTGTTGTCTCTGTTTATCGCATCACAGCAGATTACAGAACCGTCTATCATTTCAAATCAAATGCTTCTCTCAAAGTCATGCATGCTTATGTGGACGCACTGACCCCACATTCTCATAACACAAGATTAAAACTGGCTTTGCACCACTACACGGGGGGGCATTCTGGACAAGTTGACAATTTTATACCGTTTACAAAGAATCTTACGGCTACCTTTAATCAGAAAACTTAAGTACATGGCATGTTTTAAGTCCCTTCATCCTTGTGTAGTTTGGTGAAACAAAATATTTGCTATTATTTTAAAGGGGTTGTTTGTTATAATGAAATAAAAGATAACAACATTGTTTTCATATTTTAAATTAAGAGATAGGAAGAGAGAGGCTGAGAGAGGGAGTGACCGCCTAAACGGCTAATGTTGAAAGTCCTACTTTGTTTTGTGTTTTTTTGTTTTGCTTTATATAAGGATAAACAACCCCGGACACAGATAATAACAAGCATTTAAACAAAGCAATAGATAACAATGTTTTTTATCAGCTTCAGCCTGTTTACTCTGCAGTCTGCTGCTTGTGTCCAACAAGACTCAAGTTAAGAAATAAATGTATAAACTTGACAACACAATTTATTCATACATGTATTTACATCATAACCTAGCATACTGTGTGTACATTAAATCATGTTGAGTTGCTTGTTCTTGACAGGGAAAGGCAAATTTATTTATGAGGCACCATTCATGCAGAAGCAACTCTGTGTGTTAAAACAAACACACAGAAAGAACATTTGGAAATAATAAAAACAGTCATAGAATGCAATAGATATAATAAATTTTTTTACAGATTTGCACACAAAAAATCACAAGTCTATAATGTAGATTCTGTAATGGCCTGATTGAAGAGCATCGTTGGAATAGCTCTCAATTGATGTGACAGAGTGTTCTTTTTGGTCCTGATGTTTGAAACACATAAACCACGTTCCCACCAGGACTATTTGGCCTTACTCTACTAGGTACCGGTTTAACAGAGCCGGTGGGAAAGCTCCCAAACGGGTTAAAGTACAGCAAAGTAGCATAAAGTAGGGCTGATGGAAACAGACCTTTGGTAAACCCACACCTGGGGACCCTCTCAATAATGGCCAAGCTTGCACATATTTTGGGGTCTATCCAGAGTCCACTTTAAACGTACCAGGATTCGTTTGGAACTCTGATCCGAAGCTTTTATGCAGGTCTGAATACACACAAACGAATCCTGGTCCGGACCAAAGAACCGAACCGAGACCCACTTTTTTAGTTGGTCTCGGTCCGCTTCCAAACGAATTCTGGTCCAAGTCGAATCAGGTCTGAATACATCCGTTGTCGATCCGACACAACTCTAAGATACGTGCCTATTATTTGGGCTTAACAAGCCGTAGACAGAAGCTGCGAGGAATTAGCCACGCGTCACAGCTGCTAACTATGGTGCTAACTATGGTGCTAACTAGGGCTGGGCAATATGGCAAAAAAAAAAAATCTCCGATTTTTTCACACCAAATCCGATTTTCGATTTTAATCGATTTATTTTTTTCTATTTAAAAACAAACTACAACTGACAAAGAAATAGATTTTCCTTTATGCAGTTTAATCTAAATCCCCATGGAGCATAAGTGTAACAGGAATTAAGCCTTAAAACATGCTTGTAAACGAGATGGCTCTGCCATTGTAAACAGTGAAAATGTAGCTTAACAGTTTTATAATAACTTCACTTACAATGACACTATGCACCTTCAAAATAACTTAAATCACACAAACAAGGCCCATCGCAAATATATCAATCCTATTAAACACATGCATTATTTACATGAAATATCACATTTTTAAAACTGATTACTCAAAATAGAAATGTTGTAACAGACAGTCTTTTCCAAAAGCCTCCTCGGGTTTTCATGCTTGTTCTTTCAACTGTGCCTGAGTAACTGTGCTGTAGTACAACGCTCGGTCCAGCTGGTGGCGCTAATACTAACTTCAGTGACTCCCGCATTGTGCGAGCTTCCTGTTCACATTCTGATGCTGTAGCTAACAGCTACTGTAGCAGCTACTGTAGCTAACAGCTACTGTAGCAGCTACTGTAGCTAACAGCTACTGTAGCTAACAGCTACTGTAGCTAACAGCTACTGTAGCAGCTACTGTAGCTAACAGCTACTGTAGCAGCTACTGTAGCTAACAGCTACTGTAGCAGCTACTGTAGCTAACAGCTACTGTAGCAGCTACTGTAGCTAACAGCTACTGTAGCAGCTACTGTAGCTAACAGCTACTGTAGCTAACAGCTACTGTAGCAGCTACTGTAGCTAACAGCTACTGTAGCAGCTACTGTAGCTAACAGCTACTGTAGCTAACAGCTACTGTAGCAGCTACTGTAGCTAACAGCTACTGTAGCAGCTACTGTAGCTAACAGCTACTGTAGCAGCTACTGTAGCTAACAGCTACTGTAGCAGCTACTGTAGCTAACAGCTACTGTAGCTAGCAGCTACTGTAGCTAACAGACAGCGGGGAACACGTTGTTTGTATCAGAGCAATGAGAGCAATGTGTGAGACGTGTCTTTCCCCAAAGTGCAGCGGCTCAGTGGGACACGAGTGTGTGCGCGCCACGGACACGGGAGTGCGCTTTGGAATAACGAGCGTGAAAGATGTGGCGTACGAACATGGCGTACGAACATAGCGACCGGAGCCTGCGTGCGTGTGTGTGTGTGTTTTGGCGATTAAATAAAGTCTGATTCTTGAACGTTTGAAGTGTTATTGCAACAGCACCAACTGTGAGAGCGAGCATCAGGCCAGAGGGAGACTGTTAGCATTAGGTTAGCTTCAAAATGACTGCTCAACACCATAGACCCGCGGTTAGCGCGTTAGCGCTGTAGTTCTGCGCTGGAGAAAATAAAAATCGAATTTTTAAAAAAAGAAATCGCCCTAAACGTAAAACTCGAATTAATGATTAAAATCGATTAATCGCCCAGCCCTAGTGCTAACGCTACACAACAACAATGAGCCGTGGGCAGACCTGGAGCAGTGAGGAGACGCTGCAACAGGCTTATGGAGTTACAACTGTTCACAGTTTACAGTGATGTTAATGGCAGCATCTTCAAACCATTTGCATTATTAAAAGCCTGACACTGTTTGACTCACGTCTCAAAAAGCAATATTCTCATCTTGTAGTGAATTGTGTTCTTTGGCTCATACCTGATCCTCCGTCGTGTGTTTATCCCGTTGTTATTATAGATCCATGGTTTATCCACAAAGCTGCTGTCAGTATGTTGTGGAACAGAGTTATTATTATAGATCCACCCATTCTCCGACTTTGTTCCAATATTTAAAACAACGTGTTTGGCCTGTGTCATATGAGCTGCTGCTGTTGATGTTGAAGGTGGTTTTGCTCTAAAAAGAGCAAACATAGGCAGAGCAGACATGCTGCACATACGAGCCCTCAATGTTTTCCTCCGGTTCCGCGTCTATCCTCCGTGAGCTCTCGCTGTCCAATAGGAGCACCGATCGTCACACGTGTCAATATGTTTGTATAAAAAAGTTCACTTTCAAAAAGTACAATCTGAATACGAACCGAAGCAAGAGAAAAAAAGTTTGGTCCGCTTTTGATTCAGATCAAGCAAGCGGAGCAAAGGACTTTTCAGGTCTGAATACACCCTTAAAGTATAATCTGCAACAGACAGAGATAAGCCGGTGTAGACAAAAAGTGGTGTGATATAATAACATTTGAATTCCTGAGGACTCTTTCTGCCATATTTTGAATCAGCTGCAGCTTTCCTATTGATACTTTTCTGAGACCTGTAAAAGTACCATTTCAATAATACAAACTGCTCGCTTTGTCCCTCTTTTAAGTCGTTCAGTGCCCCTGTGACAGCCACCTGGGGGACCACCTGAGTAAGCGGGCCCCTATTAGCCCAAGCGAGACTTAATGAGCAGTAATGGTACTGGGGCCAAAGCAAACCATTCAGAACAGGGTGAAATGAAACACCAGTCAGTCATGCTGCAAACATAAACACGAACTGGGTGGGAGAGCCGAGCTCTTTTTCAGGCTGGTACATGTGGGCTGCAGACATGTTGGTGAGGACATGTTTGTGCAGAGTCTTGGAGATTGGTCCACTCCACAGCGGGGGCAGCGGAGGGGGTGAGTGTACTGCTTAAGATATACAAATCAATGAACAAAACACTGATGCAAAAGTGTGTTTGTGTGCCTTCATGGCAGTGAAAACGCAGACGCAGTTCAAAGGCCCGGAACAGGTTAGGGGCAGAAGCTGAAGCCTCACATGGACACTGGCTCACCCCGGACAGAGACATGAGTGCACAGTGGTGGCACAGTGGCAGGAACAGAACCACCCCAGACAGACATCATGTCTGGTGGTGTCAACAGGTGAAAGGAAGGAGAGGGTTGAAAAAAAAAATAGCATTCTGCTTAGTCCTTTTGATGGCTGGTCCGCTCCATCACATGTAGTGAGATGAAGAAGCATGGACCCAAAAGACAAGAATGCAAAAAACAAAAAACAAAAAAAGATAAATTAAAGCCACAAGCGGCGTTGAACGGCCCTCGCTGCACCGTGCGACCCCCCGCACCACGCTACTCCCGCACCGCGCGCAAGAATGTTAGTCATTCTTCTATTGCTAGATGATGTGGAGCGATTTTGAGGCAAATCGGTGAAACGGCCGAGGAGGAGAGATTTCCAACCGACATGTATGAAAATGATTCCGGATCATTTTTCCATTTTGCAGTGAAAGTGGGCTTCCTGTTTGTCAGAGGGAGGGGCCATGATAAAAAAAAAAAAATCTTATCTTGACTTGAGGAACATGTGTACCGGATTTCATGGCTCTACGACAAACTTGACCTCTGAAACTCCCATTGGCTGTTGTAGGTGGCGCTGTTCTGGCATTTTTTTAGTCCCATAAAAATAAACACCAAAATATCAATCAAATTTTACAACTTTTCATGCATGTTCAGGGGGTCAAATTAGGG
This sequence comes from Knipowitschia caucasica, assembly GCA_964034765.1. Classification (NCBI taxonomy): domain Eukaryota; kingdom Metazoa; phylum Chordata; class Actinopteri; order Gobiiformes; family Gobiidae; genus Knipowitschia; species Knipowitschia caucasica. Next base: position 31,358,795 of record OZ035823.1, read on the forward strand.
CTCAAAGTGCAGAATTTGACATATCTCGAGAAAAAACAATAAACCAAGATAAAAACCAATTCAAAATCCAAACAGAACCACAAACACAGGTAAAACAAGACGATGGACATTGACGATGGACCAGCACGGGGTACATATAGACACAGAGACACAGGTGAAATACATCAGGGCGGGGCAGACAATCAAGACAGGGGAACAGGACAGGAAGTCAAACTAAAACCAAACCACAAAGAACAGATGTCAAAAAAAGTACAAAATAACACAAAATCCACACAATGACATCCATCCATCCATGTTCTTCCCCTAAAAGTGGTTCTCACCCCCGCTCCTCAGAGCTTACATTTCCTGTTCAAATCTTCCTCTAAATGGGCGTAGCCTGGAGGACTGAAGGGGGCGTGAACGAGACTGGGCCGTTTACATTGCTCTGGGCGGGGGGCTGCTGACGTCAGGTCCAACTTGCAGACGTCAGGTCCAACTTCTGTGCCAGTGTTGGCGCCAGATTCAAAATTAAAATGTAGTAATACAGGTCGCCAGCAGATGGCGCTTCACTGACGGTTTTAGGCAGAAAGTTGATCTTTCAACTAATTTGCACCAAAGTGACAAAATTATGACCAGGATATGTAGACAACACTATTGGACACTCATTTAGCAAAACAAGTGGATTTGAGGGTGAGTTGTCCTTTAATTCATTTCTGACACCATGACATTTTCCTTCCAAACACTAACTCTTACCCTAGATCTGTCAGTAACATTTCAATAAAGTTTCTTTGGAACTTTCAATTTAAAGGTATATAAGAGGATTTTCCCAACTTTCAGGAAAGAACCGCCTTCTCCACTTTTTGAACAAAATTCTCTTTTCTTATTTGATGAGCACGTATCACCAGAATGATTGACACTGAGGAGGACCAATAGTTTTGATGATCCACCCGGAAGTAGATAATCCTCCTAAATACCTTTAATGCCCAAAAGAGTTTGGACTGAAGTTGTGTTTTTGTTCTGTATTTATCTGGTCTTGAGAATGGCAAGAGTAATAGTCTTCAATCACAAACTCCAAATAGTCTGCATCCTTGGCACTGGGCTGATAGAAACACAGACTCTTCACTGCACCCATGTGTTAACCCTAACCCTAACCACAGCGGAGGCATTTGGTTTGATCTAGACCATATCGACACGATCCTGCAGTTATTATGTCCCCGTGAAGTTTTCTAAACGCTCCTGTTCATGCGGCTGCTACATGTGTGCGCAGCGCTGCAATGAAAACGTTGGCGACTTGTTACGTGTGATTTGAGAGTTGTTTTATCCCTCTCTGGTGTTGTGGAGCAGATAAAAGAGCATTAAAAGTGACTTAAAAAGGACACTTCTGCTCTGCTCCGTCTGCATACAGGTTTGGGGGCGTGGCCTCGCGGGACTGCGAGGCAGAGGTTAAAGAAGCTATACCAAATTTGTTTTCAAATGAGTTCTTAAAAATGCGTATTACTACATACAAGTTGTATTAAAATCCGAAATTTAATTGAAAACTTGTGCTCATTGATTCAGCTACATTTGGACGTGAAACTAGCGGTAATATTTCTGTTATATATTTTGTTAGCAGTGCGTTGCTTTTGTACCATTTCATCAGTGATTGTTGTACAGCTTACAAGAAGTTGTGCTAATGCTAATGTTTGCATATGTGTCAGATCTCAAATAGAACTAGATGGCTTCGTGGGATGAGAGCGTAGGGGAAATGAGAAGCCTGTGAGCGAGTTGGGAGGCGGTGCTAAACATTCAAACTGAAAAAAACCTGCAGAAATGAGTATAGCTCCCTTAATGCGGCACAAATCAATGTATTTCATAGACTAAAACTTTTTTAGGCCCAATAACCTGTAATAAGCTTTATACTTTGGCATTTTATATGTGTTAAAATGTATTATTTACCATTATTCATCTGATCATCCCATTTTTCTGATTACCAATCACTTGCTTTTTAGACATGTTGACATATTACTTAATTATCAAAACCATAAAAAATATATAGTAGAAAGTTTATTGTTTGGAATTCAAGATTTTATTATTAGAATTATTATTCACTGTTATTGCCCAATGATAAACAATCACCAATATTAGTGTGTATCTATAAAACAAAAAATATACAGAGTGTGTCCATAGGATACAACAGTTAAAAACATAATATACATAGTTTGTGTAGTTTATGTTTAAGCTCTCCACAGATGTATAATCTATGTCTCCTTTAAAATTGCACTGTGTAACTTTTGCATCCTTTATGTTAAATTACAATAACTTTAACTCAGTAGAAATAAGCAGTCCGGTGTATAGAAGACTCTTCCGTTCAGTCAAAATAATTAACTTTTTTCAATATTGGTTACACGTTGTTTCACTTTTCAAAAACTTTCCGTTTTGCCATTAGCTCCAAACGGCTCTCACTACAACCTCAGCCTCCTTGGAGAACCAGTCAATTATTTACGATTTCATGGCCGTGTGAGATAAGTGTTCTAATAAATTTGGGAATTAGAGGCCTTAAAACCCTCATATAGACAAACCTCAAGAGCTGCATTTTATCCTCAATTTTCCACTAAACTCAACGTCTCTGTGAATATTATTCAGCAGTGGTCCATGGTCTCAAAAGTCTCAATTAGCGCAAGCATTAAAAAAGTATGTATGATTTCAGGCATTCAAGGAACCAAATGAAAGTCTGCTGGGGGTTGGGGCAAGGCTGAGTTATAATTGGGGAGTAGTGGTTTCAGGAAATGTGTGGTAATACACAGTGAAGCAAAGGAAGGACTTTGTTATGTCTTCTGAAGCTTTCCTGGCAAAGACACCGAGCAGAAACGGCACCACTTCATGATGTTCCAACTGACAACACAACAATGCGGATGTGCAAACGTGTGGTAACATTTATAGTGGTGTCCAAGACTACTGGAATATTTGTGGTGTGAGTTCTCCTGCCAGCTCCATTGTCAGAGATTGAGGTTCCTGAGGTCGGGATGGCCCAATATTATATTTGAATCGGCAAATAGATACGGGCTATTCCTAATTCCTAGTGCTATTAAGACATTTTCCTTGGATATTGAGGGTAATGGCTTCATTGTTTCAAGTTGGATAGCGAATACTTTTTAATCATTTTACCTTTACCTTACCTTTTCCTCCCCGTTCTCTCTCTGGGAATGAGCTGTTAATACAGTAATTGTTGAGCAAAAACCACCTTGAGCGGTACAGTAAAGTTAATATTATTTATTTATTTCAAGCAAGAAAGTGGGAATAGAAATAAATAGTGCAAATTAATCACAAGTAACTTAGGAACCATTACAAAATATAACTAAAAGAGTAATAACAACAACAACAACAAAGAGTAAAGTAAATACTTAATTTAATCCCACCCTTAATTTCTTCAGTCATTACAATGGTAAAGTAAAGTTCAAATATTCATGCATTTCTATTCCAACGGATATTTTCATAAATGTAATAAGATGTAATGGAAATGAATGGTGCCGTCTGGTGTAGATTTTAAATTGATTGTTGATTCAGTAAATACCTTATTACCTTGATCGCCAGTATTTGCCCTTCAAAGCACTGTGTACACTTTGAGAATTTCAACTCCCTGAAACGACTCCACTGATGGTAGAGGAAGCATGAAAAGTGCTTTGAGATTGCTCTGACACGTCCATCCCCAAACTCTATGTGTAGCTGAATATAAATGCATAACGGTTGCAGGCAAAGAAACGGAAACTTGTATTTATAAAGTTGATGTTTTGAGTGTCCATTATTGTCAATAGATATCAGAAGTCGCTTTCAGTTTTATTTTTATTTTTTTTGCTGAAGTGGTTTGCAGTAGTCTGAGTAGTGTGAAACAGCATCTGGAGGTGACAAGAGACCGAAAGTGCTTCTGAAAATCCCATTGACCTCCGTTTGGTGGTTGTCATGGACGCCAGAGCCGAAGTCATCACGTCTCTGCAGAGTATAGGTCTTGGCCTGTGCAGCTGGCGGAGGCCTGAGACATCCTACAGTAAATGGCCGCGTCCCGCATGGCTTCACTCTGAGCATGTCGGCTCCGCATCAGCACTCTCTGATGGAAGAGGGAGGGGTCATGCAATGGTGTAGGTTTGGTTCCAATCTTGGTGGGGACATTCACTACGACCTGAGTCTACACCCATTGACACGGGGTCCAGAGTTTCTCCCCCAGAATTTGTTGTGTAATCACACACTATATTTGCAATAGTGTGTTGCCTTCTATACTAAACTCAGCTGTAGACTGAATGAGAAGCAGTTAAGGATTTTTTCTAATAGTTAAAACAAAATCAATTGGATCAGAGCTTCTGAGTTTTGTGTTGCGTTCATTCTATACTGACTTAAACCTAATCCAAATCTACATAATAGCCCTCACCTGAGGCTCTAACAGTTCAGGAACTGCTCTCGATACTTGAAATAAATCATGCTCTGATCTTTCAATTTCCTATAATAAATAAAAACAGAGGAAAAAATATTGAATTAGAATCTACAGTGAGTAGCTCACTACATTGTTTGACATATACGATCAATCTCTAAAAACAATTCATAGTCCCATGCATACCTACAAAATTCCAACCTCGCCTGATGCACTGAAGGGCCTGTTGCTTCTACCTCAACATTCCCTATATTGTTCTCTTTTGTTGGTTGAGTTTCCTATGTATGTTAACAGAAGATTAATCATCACAATTCATAATTTGCTATTACTTGTGCTTTCTCTTACTTACTTTCCAACTGTTAAAAAAGCTCCTGATATCTTTTATCTTTTTTTGTGGAGGTGGCATTTTTTCTAAATTATATAAGAAGGTATAGACAATCAAAAACAGAGATTCATATACATGAACTGCAGAATCATTTATATAACTTGGCCAATGTCAAAAGTTACATAGTATTTCTCAATACAATGAGTTAACAAGAGTTTGGCAATAAGTAACAGTGTGGATTTTTCTATATTTTCTTTTTTATTTATTCCACTCACAACCCAAAAAGGCAAGTAATGACTCACAGGGCTCTTAAGTATGCAAAATAAAAACTTAAATGACCTGTTGTGGTGTTTTGCGCACAACCAGCATGCATCGTTAACGCAATGGAAAATGTAGGTATCCGAGCTTTAATTTCGGGAGCGCTGGTTGCGCTTTGGGAAGAGTCAGGGGAGAGACATGTCAGAGACACAGGGGAGAAACGGGGGAGATACGAGGGAGACCCGCACTTGCAACATGGTTCTGTCTGCATATGGTCCGAGCTCGGTACCATGTTAGAGCTGTGCTTTCACTGAGCGCCGCGGCTGTCATTACAAAGCGGCAGCAGCTGCACCAGGACGTGCTGTCACACATTTCACAGAAATTACATTATCAGCAGATAAAGGTTGTAAATCGTGGATCCGTGGAATATTTTCATCCCTAGTTTATCCTGATTCACACAACACACCCACTTATACATTTTGGATAGTAAGAGCACAATAAGTATTTTTTCAGCCTTTCAACCAACCTGTTTCTTTATTGGAGCCAGTTCTGTTCTGTCTCTGTGCCGTGTGAGCTCCTCGGAACATTAAACAGTGCGCTGACAGATTAGAAATAACGTAAGTACTTTGAATGGTAATAGATCTACAGTGCTTTCCTCTGATTACTCACGTGCTACAACGCTCAGGGAACAAAAAAAAAACACTTGCTTCACGCTGGCTAACTTTTAAAAATTAAACAGTTGCTCAGTGCTTCAGTTTGGCGCTGAAGAAGACAGCCAATCACTGCAGAGAACGGAACGGGTCACGTGCTGCTGCTGCTGCTGTTGCTCTGGAGGCGAGGAGGAGGCGCGACGTATGCACAAACAGAAGACATGTGTCCCGGACCGTCCGGGTCACGGGACATCATGTCATTTTGGTGGGGACTTTTTAGTCCTCACCAAATATTGGTGGGGACATGTCCCCATGGTCCCCACGCAAACCTACGCCCTTGGGGTCATGTGTTGGCAATGATCATTTTGAGCCACTCCTTGAATATGATGTATTTTAAGCTGGTGTTTCTTTGTACCAAAACAACATTAACTATGGAATAAAATGTAAAATCTCAATAAATAGCTCAATAAAGTTTATCTTATCTTAAACTCTATTGAACTAGTTTCTTGTTCTCAAAGTAGTTTGGTTTTATCACTACTTTTCACTTTCTCAGGGGTCATTCAAAGCCTGTCGATGATATCTTGACACGCATGACTTTCAATTTGATGATTGTTAAAACCAAATGAAGGCCTTTGGCTTGAAGAGAGCTGAAGTGTTTAATATATATTTTTGTTTGTAAATCCCAGTGTGTATAACTAGTAAAAAAAAAAAAAGATATATTTGATATACTTAAGATTACGCCTGTCGCGATATTCAATAAATCATTTAATCACATTATAATTAAAATTAGCTCAATAATTTTTCTGGCCACGATAAATTCCATTTGCATGCTTGTTTGTTTTCCCTGTCTCTCTCGCTCCCTCTCTCGGGTCAGAGAGCCACAAAGTGGTCGCAGAAACATTAGCGGTCTAGAGAGCAGACTGAAATAACTAAAAAATACAAAATACAGCCAAAACAGGACCTAAACCAGGACTTAACCAGGATTAACAATGGGGGACACAGTACTTGTGAACATATGCCAGTCTGAGTTCTCATTCAGGCTCTAGTAGTGACTAAACTAGTGCAGCTAGCATGTTCATCGATGCGGAAGTACTGTTTAATAATAAAATAAACATATGGCGCACCTCCGTGAACACATACTGCTGTTATATAAAGTCTCTGGAAGGTCTCTTGACACAGAGACGCTGCAAAGCTGCATTATTGGAGAAGAACTTTACATAAGAAGCCGCTAGCTTAACTCCAATAGCATCATAGTCCGCCCGCTACTTCCGGCAGTGGTCTTTAAAAATAAAAGTTTATTTCTCTTTAAAAAGGTGTACCTGCATCATTATCATTGTATTAGATGAAAATGATCTCAGAACGACAATATTATCGCTTATCGCAAAAATTGCGGAGACAATTAATTGTCCAGCAATGTTTTTTATCGTGACAGGCCTACTTAAGATTACAATTATATCAGTCTAGTAATTCTCAGTTTAAATGTTGTTAGATTGACTTGAACATACCTTAAATTAGTGACATGCTATGTCTTAAAATTCTATCCGCTAACACAAGTTATTGGCCACGAGAGCAAAACAAATTCAGGATGTGCTCTGCCACTTCACCCTCCCTCACCCGTAATCTCTCTATCTTCCTCCTAGAACGCGGCCCTTACTTTGAAAAATACCTTGTCATCTTGTCATACTCTTGAAAAGCTCTGGCGCACTCTGAAAGAAAAAGAAAAAGAAAAAAAATGACTATTGTGTCCATTGATTTACCAACTTTTGTGCTCAAACAAGGCAAAAAACATCTAGATTTATGATGTAGCAGAGGGATTCATACCAATGTGTCAATGCGAGCAGTGATTTCTCTGGTGTTTGCTTGAGGCTTGCTGAAAAAATGGGGAAAAGGCTTTTGGCTTTCATGTTTCGCTCAGTGTGGGGGCATTGCATCATTCTTTTGTAGCAAAGTCCATGTAAGGTATGAACACAAGACATTTTCGATTGCTTTGGAGTCAGTCACATAAATCACTTTCCAGTTTATAATCTTTTTTTTTTCACTTTTTCCTTTTCCTTTTCCGACTTCCCACCGGAGGCTCATTGCTCTTCGACCACACGTCCACTCGCACCAGAACATGGCTTTTATAAAAGGCATGTCGGAAATGGTCAGCAAGTCCATTTTTTTCTCTGCTCAGAACATCAGGAACCTCTCAAAAGCTTTATATTTTTTTTATATTTTATATTCAGCCTAATGAGTCCAGCATGTTAGAGTATGGGCTGTGTACGGAGGACTGACCTGTCGTGGATCTGTCTGATACGAGTATAAGAGTGTTGGAAACAGACCAAATAAGGAATAAGATGTTCTCAGTAAAAGTCATATCATTATAATCATGCTAATGTCTGGATATAGTAACTTTTCTAACTTTTATAGCTATACCATAGTAACTGTTATTACCAACTATTTTTTGCATTTAGATTTTGAAAATTATGTTCTGTATGTTTCACAAGCTAATCATAATTTAAATTTAAATAAAAAATATATATATAATTCATAAAAAATAAATGAAAGGTATATAGCAGGATTTCTTTTATGGAATCATCATGGCTATTGGTCTTCTTGATTGTTAATCATTCTGGTGAATTGTGACGTAAGATTGTTACCTAAGATTGTACCTTCTCGCCAAACGAGTGTTTTTGGGAGATTCTTTCACACAATAATGGTGTGCGCTGAAAGCACTGATGCTACAGTCGCAAAGGTTCTTCTCAACAGGTGAAGTTTGGAGAAATCAATTTCAAATCACTTACAATAAAAGTTATCTAAAACAAAGAAATTAGCTCCAAACAACGATTTTGACAGTTACCCGGCGTTACGACGTTACCAATTACCAGATTTGACAGTTTTTTTTGTTGTTTTTTTTTAAGGACATTATTATTACTGCATTTACTTACTTACATTTACTCGGTAAAGTCCTCCAAGACGATTACTGTTTTGATTTAGGGCTATTCAGAAATATATTGAATTGAAGAAACACAAGATTTTATTTGGGGGGAAAACATATAAACAGAGCACGTTTTAAACAAACACTGGATCACTAAGGTCTGAGAAAAGACTGAACCATAACCTGCTAAACAAATACAAAAATAAATGCAGAACGGAACTAGATAGTGGCATTTTTTCCACTAAAATTAAGATTAAGATTAGATTAAGTTATAGAACAGTAGGAAAGAAGAGCACACGACACACGTTAAGGCCCTGTCCACACAAAGTCAAGCTCAGGCCTAAACGCAAAAATACTTTATCAATCCAGTGTATCGTCCATACGAGGCCGGCGTTTTGGGGGGGTGTAAACGAACATTTTTGAAAGTAAGTCCCAGAGTGGAAAGATTTCCAAACTCCGTATATGCCGCTCCGTGGTTACTGCCTCTACGCAATGTATCTGAGACGCTTGCGTCATCGCCCCGCCTCTTGTTAAAGCACGCATGCGCCGCACTCAGAAAATAATGACAACAACAATGTAGCTTGTTGGTTTTGTAATCCAGTGTGACCCGAAGCAACAGTTCAACCTCATCGTCCGTCCATACTAATGTAGTACCAGCTCGCCCACTCGCCATGTTGTCTGTTTACAAAATTCCGCGCATGCCCACGGAAGTTTGGGCTTGATCCCGTCATTGCGTCACAGCGCCACCAACAGGTCTGGCATAGTTTCACAGCGTTTTCAGGCGTATTGACTACATTCATATGGACGCACACATTTACTGAGCTAACTCCGTGTTTACAGAAAAAGTTTCTGAAATTATAAGCGTTTTGTCTTAGCCTAAGTGAACAAAAGCTATACTAATTAAAATAAAACAAAATCTCTATCTCTAGCATCAATAATAAGTATAAAATCTCCATCTTGAAAATCATAATAGATGTAAAAATGTAACACTTGGCAAAATAAGAGTTAAGTATGAAGTACTGTGTATTCTAGTGCAAGTAAAGTGTAGTTATATGTTAGCATCTGTACATTACAATTGCAGTTGAGACCATTCAAAGAATTCTACTTTTTGTATTGTCACACACCGTCCTGACAGCAGCAGCAGTCTCCTCAGTCCTCACTTGTCCACATTTATCGTATCTGCTTTGCTCTCCCTCGGTCCCTCACTAGCAGCAGATTAATGTCCTGTTGAGGCCCCGCAGACAGCCACCCAGACCTCATTTACGCTGACAGAAGGCAGGTGTCAAGATGGTCGTCCTCCAGGAGCAGCCAGACGACCACGCATCACACGCAAACGGACGCTAGAGACGCATGAGGGATGGGCTCCTGACAGGTCACATGGCCTTGCTCGCAAGCGGACATTGAGGCACCGGCCAGATACACAGCAGCAGATGTGAAGTGTGTTAAGTCATAGGAGCTTTGGGGATAAGTTTCATATCTGTAAATATTGATCCAACCTTTTTGCCAAAAGTATATTTAAATCCTCACTTCTCTTTTGCTCTTCAATGTTTCCTAGTATAAAGCATTTATAGAGTTTGTGAAGTGTGCTTTTATCAGGTTTCAGTCATCTGTTGTAACCATTGCTCACTTTGGCTCTTTCAAGTTATTATTTTGCCTTTATTCTCCACAGTCTTGCATCAAACTATATCTCTGTGGGGACAAGCTTCAAAAATCAAAAAAGTCAAATCTATGAGACGACATTGCTTACTTGCAAGTGTTTTATAATTTACATGCATGTGTTAAAATACTTGAACGGGAGAAAGTATACAGTGATTCTATAACGTTGGACGTTATTTTATTAATAATTTAATCATATTCTTTATTGTCCTTGAAGGTGGCAGATCGCTTTCAATGGAAAGACTCGTGCAGCGGCGTGTGTAGGGGGCCACGGGGCTAATTTCAGAGCCACGCAAATAGGAGCCTTGCGTATTTTTGCCACACAGGGACGCAGCTCTCAGTCTAAACACTGGGGAAACATGTTTGTGCTTACAGTTTTTGGTACTAGATCAGCTCCACACTCCCACAACACTTCAGGACTGGCAGGTTTGACAGTGATTAGTTTTTCTTCTTTCATTAAGTCGAGCGCGCAGCAGATAAAGCAGTGAGACTTTTGTAAGTTGTGTTATATTAAAACTATGTTTAAAGGCAAATATGGAAAGAGTTACCCATGTAGGGATAAAAGGCAAAGGGATGCCATTCGAATGCATAGTTTTGTTGCATAAAAATTGATGAGAGTCAAAGAGCTGCTTTTTAATTGGATGAGAGCCGCATGCAGCATGCGAGCCTCGGGTTTGCCCCTGATACAGAACATAAAAAGCACATGTCTTCATGATGTTTCAAGTTCTGAAAGCCATCGTATCATGTAAGTACATGTGGCACACAATAGAGTCCACACTGTGGCCTGTTCCGTGGATTGGGGTCAGTGTCATCTTCTTTAGCATCACTTTGCAGCTGTCTGTCCATCATTACTTATTCATCTTCTTGTTCAACAGGTTGAAAATGTTACTATATCACATTACATCAACCCAGACCAATTTCTATTTTTACATGTCATGTTGAAAAAATATGAATGTTATATTTGTGTATGTTTCTGAATGATGAAAAACAATGACATCCAAGTGGATGTTTTAAAACATGTATGAAGTCCAGTTTTTTATATTGTGAAAACATACTTTAAAGTGAATGTTTGTGGGTGGAATGCATTCTTTCGACCACATGGCTAAACTCTTTAGGGTAGGACTTATGCCATAGTGAAGATTCTAGGCAAGTTCTGTATCTCAGTGGATCAAGTAGGCAGCACGTTACATAAAGCAAACAAAAGACATGTCCCAAGTTCAGAGTGCATATTTATTGACTTTATTTTCTTCTTCGCTTTTTGAATGTGCTTGCATAAACAGCAGAGGTGAAAATAAAAACAGTTTGAATCTTGAGCAAACAGACAAGGCAGAGACGAGCAAGGATGGCTTATTTATCACTTTGATCTGCACTGTGCATTACGGGGCAGCAATGCATGAAAGACAGCTCGGAGAAGTAAATAAAATGCTTCTGGAGACGGAGATGTGACTGGACTGTGGATGCGATCGTAGCTTGCAAATGTGCCACGTTGTTGTCGTCTAAAGGGAGAGCTATAGCACACATGCGCGAGGTTTCATTCTTTCAAGCTGTATAATAAATGGTAATAATTCACAATTGCTCTACTTTTTTGTTTTAATTGCCGGCTGTAAACAAAGCCATGTGAGTGCAAAGAATGTCCTTTCATCTGAGAAATTGCCATCTTACAAACACTGGGTAGGATGTCAAAGTGGTACAATGACTTTTTAGATAGAAGGGGCGGTGTTACAGATCTAAAAACAACAAGTGTCAGTTCGAGCTGTCCATGCTAACCCTCACTGCTTCCTGATTGAACTATATCAATTGAAATACTTGCCAGTGATCGAACTATTCTCTAGCCAATATTACTGTTCATGAGCCAAGAGGACTATTTGAATTAAACTTATTTTACGCCCGTGGACAAGTGTCAACGTGAATCTGGAGAGGCTCATATCTGTTTATATTGACTCTTTTTGAACACTTAGAGATTAAACCAGAGCTTAGACTCTCATCTGTCCATAGGCTGCATGACTCTGCTCTTTCGCAAAAACAAACCGCTGAGTGGAGGTGCAGTTAAAAAGACGTAACTCACATTACTGATCTTTGTACCGAGTAAATATTACCCTGTTTTGGATTTGTAATTACTCACATTACTGCGTTACAGCAAGTAATACATTACAACATTCAGTCCATTCAGGAGCGAGGAGAGCTTTGGGCACACTGCGTCCTCCTCTTGTTCCAGGTGTGCCTTCGGACAATGTCGCAGCGGCCTCCTCATCACTCACGACTTCTTGACTGCGTGCCAGCTGTAGTGCAGAAAGCTTTCACTCTTTTTCTCTTCCCCTGTTTGGTTACGGGAAAAGGCAGCTCTTTTCCTTCCATATTTGGTCATGTGGAGCCGAGCCAGGCAGCAGCAGCGTCGTGATGCAGCACAAACATGTCGATTTGGTTGTGGGATCTGGCCGTGTGGAATGCCTTCTGCTTAAGCTGTGGTTATTAAGAGAAGATCTGAATGGAGATCTAAGCAGCAGCAGCATGGTCAGTGTGAAGATGAGATATGGGACGAATAAGAGAACCTTTATTTGATTTTGCAGCGCACATGAAGCACACAAAATATACAATATAAGTAGCTCCTCCTCCTCCATGCTTCTTATCTAGCTGTAAATGCTTTAATATCAACATATCAAGTGAATTCATGTTTGCAAGAATTGTAACATTTAGAATTAGCAAACAATAGGAAACAAAGTAACCTATGTACCTAAATAAAAGTATTGATACTAATATGCGAACACAATTATAGTACAAATAAAGGTGCAGAAACTCTTCTAACAAAAAACATTAGCTCGCCTCATAGCAAGCTGACAGCAGGAATTTCACGCGTGAGACCGGCAGCTGTGATATTTAGCCAGGTGAAAGTGTTTTGGGCGACTACTTTAAACACCTGTCTGTAAAGAAATGTGCCTGTCAGAGTGCGCTGATGGATGAGGCGTGTTGGGGTAATGTTTTTCCTACATTTTGAGTGAGCTGCACACACACACACACACATGCAGAGAGCCCGTAGGGAAGAGCAGGTGGCCCAGACTGCATGGTGCATGAAGACACGGTTCATAAGCAGTAGCAACTTTGATGAGAGCGGAAAACATGCTGTTATCAAGAAGTGAAACTCAAAAAATTATAATCTTGTACAAAATTCCATTCATGTCTGTAACTCAACTGAAACTAATCTGAAAATAATACTCCACACTCAAAGTCAGATGTGTCCAGCCTTTATTTGTTGTAACGTTGATAATTCGCACACAGTGTGTAAAAATACCAAAAGCAATTTTAAAGAAAATTACAATATTTTGAAAATGTACGTATATACTGGTGATTATGGCAAAATGTACTGCCATAATCATCAGTTAATAACCAAGGCTATTACACATTGCATATGTATGTAATTCTTTATCATTGATTTAGTTGAATTACAGAAACATATTTGAACTTGAACAAAATTACCATTTGAGTTTCACCAAGAATCATAATTTCTCAATTTAAAGTATTGGGTTCTTCTATATCAGACAATTTAAAGTTTTGTGATGTTGCGACGGAAACTGATCCGACATAGATCACCTGAAGCCATGGCCGCTTTCATGGCTGTATATATGTATATATATATGGAGTAGGGATGTACCGATCCAGAATTTTTGTAATCCGATTCTGATATTCTTAAATATTGTTTTGCCGATACCGATCGATACCGTTCCGATACCATTTTTTGTAATATTTTCAAAGCATTAAAGAATTTGCAATTTTACCTGAATAAATACGTTTGTCGTGTCGGCTAACACACGTTAGCAGCCCTGTTTACAGTCACAGGGAATGAGGCTCAAGGAATATGTTCACAACCAGTCTCCCCCATAGTTAGTCCTGATGAAATCCTGGTTTAGTCCTGGTTTATCTCCTGTTTTGTGTCCCCATGGCGGCTCTGTGCGGCCGCTCTCTGATAGCCGCACGGAAGAAAAAGTTCGTCACTTGCTTTCGCCGCATACACCAGGTCTCTGTGTTCACTGCCTCTGCCACACCGCACATGCTAATCCTGACACGGACATGCATAACCATTGACACGGCATTGACAAACAATCTTTAGATCCATGTATGCATTGTGCGGTTGTTGTTTTTGCATTTCCCAGAAACGCTTGGCTGTGATAGGTCGAGAAGCCTTTGCCTACATCCCCCAGAATGCCGTGCGCCTCTGACTCGGCTTTACTTCCTGTGTTTTCGTCCTGTTTTTTCTAACTGAGTGACGTTAAACTAACATTCTATCGACTGCGTTTTCTATTGATATCGAACACGTGTCTATCGCAATATATCTCGTTGTCGTTTTCTCGCCCAGCCCTAGTTTTACATTGTGTTTAGTTTACGGCAGCCGTAAAGCGTGAGCATGCTGAAAAGTGACGTGAATTGGCTTTATTTACCAATCAATATCCAATCAAGCAAAGAAGGTTCTCACCATCTGTATTCTAGCAAGTTTCCAACGTTCGTCCAACTGGGACTCTTCAGGATGAATTCAGACCGCGGTCCGAATCATTCCTGAGAAGCCCCAGTGAGACGAACGTGGAAACTGCAAGAGTACAGATGAGGTGAAACTCCTTGCTTGACAATCCTGTACACTGAGGCTTACCAACTATTCCATCCTACAAATACCATATCGGCCCCCGATACGATACTGAATATCGGATCGGTACATCCCTAATATGGAGTTCAATTAGTTCAATGAGTTTCCTTTCTTTTCATGACTATTGACTGTAGATTCACACCAAGGCTGTGTAAGGGCTATTTGACCAATAAGGAGAATGGTGGTGCTGGGCCAGATGACCTGGCCTCCACAGTCACCGGACCTGAGCCCAGTCCAGATAGTTTTGGGGCTGGACCACAGAGTGAAGGCGAAAGGGCCAACAAGTGCTATAGCATCTGTGGGAACTCAGAACGTTTCAGGTCCTCTTGAAGCTCATCAAGAGAATGCCAAGAGTATGAAGCAGTAATCAGAGCAAAAGGTCCTACTTTGAAGAACCTGGAATACAAGACATATTTTCAGTTGTTTCATGCTTTTTTTTTTTGGTACGTACATAATTCAACATGAGTGAATTCATAGTTTTGATGCCTTCAGTGTGAATCTACAATTTTCATAATCATGAAAATAAAAAACTATTTGAATGAGAAGGTGTGTCCAAACTTTTGGTCTGTACTGTGTATATATAGAGGACCCGAGCTTAGAGAGAGGGATAACCGCCCGCGGAGGGCGTAAGGTGTGTGTGTGTTTTTCTTTTTTTTATTACAGCATACCCAGCCCTGATCTGAACACCAAAGACAATATTCAAAAAATTCCTTAAAAATTCTGTCTTAACCAATATATTGGTTAATACGTATTCTCCAATACCTGATCTTCACAATTAAAGGTTTTTTCTTACGTTTTCTTTATCATTCTGATTTTTTTCATTCAGGTTTTTTCAGCTGGTCACATTTTTTGGTGATGCAATTTAGAGATGAAAGTCCCTTCCGTGTTTAATCGTGACACTAATCTAATATTATGACATGTCTGCACGTGAGAACTGTGTGTTTTCCAATGGGCCTTGAGTGTTCCAGCCTGTGATTCAACAACACAGAGAGGTGTGTGGAATGTCTACCATTGTCTGGGAATGCAGAAGTCTGCCTTTTCAGAAGCCAATGGAAAAATTAAATCAAATGATTGTATTGTAACTTTTTCTTTGTCCCATCAAAAAGAGTCTTATAAAAGTAACATTTTGTAAACCAGTCGGACATGCAATCTTCGTAATAGTAGAAAACATGTGATTTTACATACCTGTAACCTGTGTATCACCATTTGACTGTTTGGCGAGAGCTGATTGGCTGAGTGAGAGCGGTCCTTCCTTTTTTTTTTGTCGGCAAAAGCAGATTTAAGGATGTAACAGAGTTTAAAAAAACTTTTTTTCTGCTTTGAAAGTTAGGCACCAAACTTTACAACGTAATATCCTCTGACTTCTGTATCTAACATTTCTACAACAAGGTCCTACAGAATTGCATTCCTTTCAAATGCAATATTAATGCAATATAATACACTGCTCCGATCTTGAGAAAGTGTAAGATGAAGAGATAAAGTGTGACTTAGAAGCAGATGTAAACACTTGAAGTAAAGATGGATGTTTGGACAAAGTTGTTACTCCCATTAAATTAGAAGCTACAACTAATCCTGCTTTATGGCTCAGACCAAGCAAGACAGCTGTGGGAAAAGTGTGAGAAAATAAAAACTGTCTTAACACTGTTTCAGCAAAAAGTGTGAAACATGTACAGTATGTGTGTTAATGTTTATGCACAATTATGAATAGATCTGGTGCAAAGTCATTCCAACTCTTTGTGGCACTCAATGCTCATACATACTGTACCTTCTGACATACACACAACATGCTGTGTTCATGTTATTTTTTGCATAGTTCATTCATTCCTTCATTTTCAACCCCTTTATTAGTCCATTTCTGGGTCAGGGGGGTGGCAATGAGAGCTGCCACCCAATGCTCATAGCACCGGCCCCCCGCTGATCCCGTGAGTCCACGGGAAAATGATGCAGCCTTGTTCTTTCAGCGGGGGCTACAGGCAACCTGGGGTCTGGCCCAAGGACACAACAACAGTAAACATTTCTGGGAGCAGTTGGAGTAAGACTCGACCTTCTGGCCCTGAGGCCAATGCTCTACCAACTGAGCTACTGTCGCCCATATTTTTCCATAGTTGTAAATTATCTTCTTGTGAGTCACTCTTCGACGCTTTGGGCTGAGAGCTGATTGGCTGAGTGGATAACACTCTCGCTTCTCAGCAAGAAGGTCCTGGCTTTCTGCGTGGAGTTTGCATGTTCTCCCCGTGCCTGTGTAGGTTTCCTCCAGGTATTCCGGCTTACCCTACCACTAAAAACATGCTCACTAGGTTAAATCCTCCAGCTCCGGTAGTCCTGACCAAGCCGAGCATCAACATCTGGAGATGGGTTCCCGGGCGCTGTACTACGGCGACCACTGCTCCTGACGTAAGCCTTCGCGGCATCAGGATGGGTCAAATGCAGAGGATTGAATTGCCCTACGGGGATTAATAAAGTGCACCTGTACCTTTGAGTGATGGTGGACCTCTCTTTTTCACTATACTGTCTAAAAAACTGATCTTAAGATGTGACAAAGGCCAAAAGATACATGTTTGCGAAAACTAGTGAAAGAACTATTTTGAAAGCGCAGAATTTAATATATAGATAATAATTACATACATAACTGCGGTGAAAAATTTAAACCACAACTTTTTCCCTTTAATACAAAAAATGTCTGTGTCTTGAAAGGTTGCCAAATCACATTTCTTACCATGCTAAAGCGAGACCACATTCCGGTAATTGTCTCGTGCAGTTAGAAATTAAATTGTCATGTGGTTCATGCAAATGTGATTTCTTTGTGAGAGAAAATATTGCAACACATATCATCTCAATCTTTTACAACACTATCACATATCATTGCACTTATTACCAATAACATGCAACTCTAGAGCTGATACAAGTGTTTTCCCAATTGTCTCTGCTTTAATCTCTAATCAATGATAAAAAATAAAAAAGAACTCATCTCAAAAATGAAAGTCTCAAATATCTGTTAGATTCTCGCGTTGACTGATCCGTCTGGCTTGGAAACACGCACAGCTACAGATGACAGATGCAGCCGAGAGAGGGACTTTCAGAGCCGGAAAGAAGGGGAAAATCTGTGTCTGATTGTGCCAAAAATAAATAAATAACTCCAGCCAATACAGTTTTGCGGTGCATGATGGGATTGTGTATGTGTTGTTGCTGGATGTGAGAAAGTGGAGGGAGAGTATACAGAGGACCACAGCTCTCCAAACAGTGGTGGGGAAGGGCCACATGCGCTGCAGTTAAACACATACTGTATGTATGACCTGGGAATGGGGCGAGCACAGTGGAACATGTCAAATTCAAGTCAAGTAATAAGAGGGACGAAATATCGGCTTGTCATTCATCCATTTACATACACTTGCCAGTAGGAATGGGCAATACAAATTATAAAAATAGAATTGCAGCTCTTTGTATAGCTTTGTGGCTATATATATAAAAAAAATTAACACCAATCTTTTATTTGCTAAAAAAGTGAATAAAAGCTTTTTATCCTTATGATTGTATAATGTTATCATGCAAAATATGATTTTAATATGTTAGATTTTTGGCAGTACGATGGTGCAGTGGTTAGCCCTTGTGCTATTCAGCAGCATGGGCGGCACGGTGGCTGAGTGGATAGCACGCTCGCCTCTCAGCAAGAAGGTCCTGGGTTCGAATCCCGGTTGGACCAGGGCCTTTCTGAGTGGAGTTTGCATGTTCTCCCCGTGCGTAGGTTTCCTCCGGGTGATCCGGTTTCCCCTACCACTAAAAATATGTACAATAGGTCTGGCATGTGCCTCCTGTACTGGCACCCCCACTCACAAAAATAACAATTGTAAACCGCTTTGAGACTCCGATGTGCAGTGAAAAGGCGGTATATAAATAAAGATTACTACTACTACTCAGCGAGAAGGTGCTTACACGTCTAGACAAGGCCTTTCTCTATGAAGTAGATAGATGGATACTTTGTTGAGAAATTCAGGTGTCCAGTAGCAGCAAAAACAAAAAAATAATATATATAATTCTCAAAAGTTAACAATAATAATAATCAGCAGGTTCTTCCTGTGCATATGTTCACTCAGAGTTCTCTTGTTTACTCTGGGTGCTCCATTTTCCTCCAGGTGCTCCAGTTTCCTCTACCACTAAAAACATTTGCAATAGGTCTGGCATGTGTCCCGTGTACAGCGACCCCACGACCATTACTGTGTGTGGAGTGAGAGGGAAATTCCACACATGCAAGTGGAAGCTGTATGCATAAATATAACTTATTGAAATAATATAGAGCTAAAGAGCTGAGGCAACATAAGCACCCTCCCCTTGAGTGGACACCTTTTTTGTCAAGGTTGATTACTGTAACCCATGACACATCGAGCAGATTGAGCTAATCCAGAGCTGTTCCATCACAACCCTCCGGAGAGTGCTTTCTCAGCAAAACACATCAGGTTCATCTAAAGTGTCCCCCAGAGCAGCAGCCAGCTGTTCATCCGTGCCACTGATCCACCTGCTGCTGCTCACACTGTACAAGTTCTATCCCTCACTGCTCCATTCTCAAATGTAAGGTATTCGAACTTCCTCTTTCCATTCCCAATGCCAGCTCAGAATTGCATCATCGTGTGGGTACATTGCAACACCAGTAATAACTTTGCATATCATTACTATGCCAAATATGGCAATGTTGCTGAATTTATAATGTTGTCAATTTAAATTTATAAGAAATAAAACATAAATGACAAATGCTTGTTATTAGCCCATTTTTAAATAGAAAATATAAAAAAAAGCAGGTGCTGAAGGTGGCAAAAAAGTTATGGCAAGGCAAGGCAAGTTTATTTGTATAGCACAATTCATACACAAGGCAACTCAAAGTGCTGAACAAAATAAGAAAGCATCATAAATAATCACAGAACATTAAAAAGAAAGATAAAAATATAAAATCCCTCAGTTGTATGCACAGTTAAACAGAACTGTCTTTAACCTGGTTTTAAACATTGTCAGCGAGGAGGCCTGTCTCACATCTTCAGGAAGACTGTTACAGATTTTAGCAGCATGAATCTGAAAAGCAGCCTCCCCATGTTTAGTTCTGACTCTGGGCACTAACAGGAGTCCAGTCCCTGTGCTCCTCAGAGTCCGGGCTGGTTCATATAGGACTAACATGTCACTAATATATTTTGGTGCGAGGCCATGGAGAGACTTGTACACAAGCAGAGCTGTTTTAAAGTCTCTTCTCTGAGCCATAGGAAGCCAGTGCAGAGACCTGAGGACTGGACTAATATGGTTGTACTTCCTGGTTCTAGTCAGGACTCGAGCTGCTGCATTTTGAATGTACTGCAGCTGTTTTACAGCCTGTTTGGACAGACCTGTGAGCAGGCCATTGCAGTAGTCTAACCTACTGGAGACAAATGCATGGAATCTCCAAGTCTGCTTTAGACACTATGTTTTGGATCCTGGCAATGTTTTTTAGATGGTAAAAAGCTGCGGTTATCTGTTATTGGTGTTGGTTTTCACATCGGTGCATTACTATTATACATATTAGGACTGGAACTCAACACTACAACATTACTCTAGATAACTAGAGGGTTTGTACGGAAAATGAATTGCATATAAAACAGATTACAACTTTGCCATTAAGTGCAGCAATAGCATATTTAGAAATATTATACATTTTGCAGGTTCTTATGTGTAATCCAACGAGCCTGGCTGTTGGTTATATTTTCAGACAAGGACGTGTAGTGTGGCTTGGTTTTAGGTGTTTGTACTCGGGCTAACATCCATGCTAGCTGCTCTAATTTTAGCATTGAGGTGATAATCGATGTCCGATAGTGATATGGGAATATATACATGATATACATGCATATTTCGTATATATGCCGGAATTGATGATTCTGGTATCGATTTGCCCATCATGGTCTGCTGTATCAAAGGCTTGGGTTGAAAGTGATCTATTAAAAGCAAACGAGACATTATTTAACCTTGCGTTGGATTCATTGTTGATTAAAAAATAATGTCCGATACTGATCTCAAAAATGTGAGGCATTGTCCATGAAGGCTATGAGTCTGGACATGGTCCTCTGCTCATTCTCTTCCTCCACAGGAACCAGCTTCAGCCCCACCACAGAGCTGGCCTTTTTAATAATTGTGTTTCTTTAGTCGGGAGATGTTCTTGTTTCTGGTGCTGCACCAGCACACAGCAGCGTGCAGGAGGGCACTGGCCAACACTGACTGGCACAACAAATGCAGCAGTTTGGAGCAGATGTTGAAATGGGGTATGTTCTATTTTCAAATTGTTTGATTCTTTGATCTGTTGTTGAGAAATCAACGACTTTGTGAAATCTTACAAGATGACTGCTGTTATCATTTAGGGCTATAATCGCCAGAGTGAGAAATCTTCACCTTTATGGATCGTTCTGTATTCAGTGGAGTGGGAGCGCTCAATTTTTGAGTTCTCTTTGAGTTTTTCATCTTAACATTGCTACAGGTTTACTGTATTACATTTGAAGGCTGCTTAACTACAATTAATTAGTTAAAATGTGATTAACAGCAGACCGACACACCAATAGATGCAGCGTTCAGATCTGCTTTAGTTTTATTGTTTATACAAATCTGACTGTGTGAACATGACGAGCTGTCAGAGAATTCTGTGTACCACTCGTTTGTGAGCGAATTTAATATGTTAAACCAGCCTGGAAATAATCAGAGACACATGCTGTCAAAATAAAAGCCTGTTTTCGTTGGCGTACACACATTTCCTTGAAGAGTAAGTATTGATTGTCAAAGATAGTTGATGTCAAAATATGTCAAATATTTCTTTCTTTGAAAAAGAAACTTTCCTTTTTGTTTGCGGTTAAAGAGGACGCTGAACGCTTAAACATCTTTCAAACATTGTTATACTTAGACTCCAAGTTCCCCATCTCCACCATCCAGCACGTTATTTTGTTAGTGATTTAATTTATTTTCTTACTCAAATATTAAAAAGTATTTTCTCAAGCATTTTGACACAATCTAACAAACCCATCTTTTTTTTTTCTACTCAGAATTATTCAATTGGCCTTTGACACAATTTTTCAATTTTGTTTTGGACAGAAAGGTTTCTCATAAAAGGAAACTAAGCATGATCAGAGACTTGGCCACATCAAAAAATGTGAGTCTGCGCAGGAAGTACAAATCTGGGAATTGTGAAGCAAAGTAACGGTTGTATCCTCCACTCCTCTCTTATCACGGATTAGCAGTCCACAGTGCCACACTGATTGACCAAAAAATGTTCCAACACTATAGAGAAACCGATCACCAGTGACTTGTTCATATGTGACATTTCTGATCATCTGCCAGACTTTACCATGTGTGACTGTGGCCTGATGCTACAATTACAAGCCTGTGTTCCTTTCGATCCAAACAAAAGATTTTAATTTTGTTCCGAAAAAATCTGCCTGAAAATAGAATGATTAATACAATAATTTTTTTAATATTAATACAATTGATAAATGTAATTTAAATAAAACAAAACATTATCTTTTTTTCCATAATGTCTTCTAATGTTAAAAGAAAATGTAAAATTTATAGAAGAGCTTCAAACAAACTTTCCACTGAAACACTTTTATAATTTTGGCGCCGGTCAGCTCTTATTTTGGTCCGGGGCCAAAGTTAAAGGGCCTATATCACGGTTTTTGACTTTTCTCTGCTTTAAACATGATTACAATGCTATTTGGCCTTCATACACAAGCCCACAGTTGTTTATTCATTGATTCTGTCAATCTTTTGTAAGAGAACAATCTGTCTCCTTCCTCAGCGTGAGGCACAGAAACGCTCGGGTCCACTTCAGTGACAAAAACCACACTGATGACGCGCATGACCCCGTTTGCTTTGTATTTAAAATAGTTGTTAAATACTTTTGTCAAAACGGGGTAAACAATACACAATTAGTATGCTGTTTTTTGTCACAAATAATAAAATAAAAATAAATTAAAAGCCGGCGGGAGGTGATTGACGGATCAAAACAGCGAATCAGAGCGCACAGGCTCCGGCTCCAGAGTCCAGCGTCTGTGGTCTGGTCTCGCGGACACCACATAGAGCTACTGTTTTTATGCTTTTGTCAGCAACTAAAAGTGTTAGGATCACGTCAACTTGAATGAAGTGTGTTATGGGTGTAAATATGTGACACACTATTTGGCCCTAAGAGGAAGAAAGCGGCTCAACTTTTTTCATCTGTTCATCTCATGGATCTATTATAATACTGGTTCATCTGCGACACTTCACTGAGACTGTTCCAGAACTACAGGGACAATGGAACTGGACTTACTCAAAGGCTGATCTGGAAACACGTTATTCCCACGGTAAAAGACGTAACTCTGACCCCCTCGATCTGTAAGTAGTGACGCTAACTCGCTGTATACTTCTGTAAACTAAATAACTAGGGTCTGATTGTGCATCGAGGACATAGGGCTCGATGTGACGGATTGTCATTGTTGGAAAAAGTTTATTCTTATGTATGAAATTACTAAGTACAGGTGATAAACGACAAAAGAGTGATGCTACGTCACCGTGTGGGCGGGGGGAGGCGGGCTCACAGGCAGAGGAGCAGACTCTTTTCTGGATCAGCTCGTTTGAGTCGAGGTGACGTCACCTCTATACAAGAGATGGCTCTAATCTCACAAGCTTTGATTGTTGTGTGGTGTATCATACACATTAATATCACACATGTGCATAGGATTGAGTGTGAAACATGAAGAAAAGCGTGATATCGGACCTTTAAAGAATGAGTTTGACACCCTGTTCTAATGGATACAGTGTATTTGTCTGAGTTCATCAACCCTGTTCTTGCTGCAACACTTGATGGAAACAGCTTCTCCTTCAGGCTGTATGTTCTTTAGACAGAAATAGCAGAGTTCAGTCGGGCACCTGCTCCTCTCCTCTGCTTTTATCTGCAGCCACACAGCAGAGCAGCTAAAGGCTCTCTGACATCTGCTTACCTGGGAGTTACCTGTGTGAGTGTGAGGCTGGAGAGGATTAATAGGAGATTTCTGCACTGAATTCACACGCTTTGCTTTTTTATGTGGCCAACCTGGTTCAGGGGATAACAGTTCTATACCTGCAAACCTGGATATACTGCAAAATAGATCCACGGCTCCATCAGACTTTAACTTTATTTACTAGTCAATACTTTATTACTGCTTGTGTGGGTTGTCAAACATATACTGTATCTTAATACTAGTCTGCAATAGGTTGTGTTTCTTGTTTTGGAATTGTATTTCAGTTACAGGGCAAGTGTAATTACAACTATATGTGAAAGGAAAAAAAAACATAGTATAAATGTTTTCCACGGTTATTGGTTGTTAGTGATTAGATTCATTTTATTCTCATGTTTGAAAGTCCTTTCTACTGGCCATTGTCATGCTTATATTTTAGAAAATTCTCAGGTCTTATAGACACCTTTTATGAGAAAGGGATTAGACCAAAGTGGATATGCACTGGCAAAGAAGACCTCTTTCATGTGATGAGCATCACAGATGTAGCCGAGATCTCCACACTACAATCAAAAGGCCAGGCGGCCCTTTCTTTACCCAACCTCAGCGTGACATCCATAGTCAATGACACTAAACAATTCTATATTTTCTATTAACAACTCAATTCAGGACCCCATACCACGGTCAAATGCCGGACACGCACAGTGCAGGAGGCGGGACACCCTCCACACCTGCACTGAGCGGGGGTAGTGGGGAGGTTTGGACCTCATCTTACGAGGCACATGGCTGCAATACAAGAACCGTTCGCTGAATGGTATAATTTTAGTAAAAGAAAACAAACACAGTACTTGTGGGGCAAGAAAGAAGGATCAAAACAATGGACCAGGAAGTGTACTTTAATTATGAAATAAAACAAAACAAATGTATCACTATTTGAATAAAACCAGAACAAAACATTCCAACAGTTGAACTGCGTAATCAAACTGTTTATAAATTTATGAATCAAATATTATGATATATTATAATATTTAATCATAATTTACAAAATACAGCTCCTCACAGCTGCAGTAGAACGCTCCATTGATTTGAATGTAATTTCAAAACGTTCTACAAATCATTTTTTCTTGATAACGGACCTCTCAAACCAATACTGAATCTCTGCTTGTAATTAAGATGTGTAAAATACTAAGATTACGCCGCAAGTAGTCCATACACTTGGTCAACTCAAAAGGCTTTCAGCGCCTGTCATTATGACTTCTGTCTCTGCGATGTAAACCCGGAAGTAACTATTAACATTTGAAGAGGATCTGATTATGGATTTAGGTTGAGTTTATATTTGGGTCACTCACCGCTGATGTTCAGAATTCTTTGTTCAGTTTTCAGGTAGTTCCAGAGAGTTCCAGTATTGAAGTAGCTATAGCCTGTTCCGAGCTAAACCTTCACAACTTCACAGGGCATGAAAAAGCATATCATTTAAGAAAATAATGCCCATTACAGCTTCAAATACTAATATTCAAATTATATTCAACTATCAAAATCTCGAAATATTTGCACACCCCGTTAGACCTTTGAAGCTCAGCCGTACAGGGCCTGGTTAGTGCTGTGATGGGAGACCTTTGGGAACACCAGGTGCCACAACTGTTGTTGTGTCTTTGGGCACTTGAATGAGAATGAGTGGCGTGTGCATGAATGGTCGGTGGGGCCAGTGGCTTCTGTCAACGTGCCCCAGGGAAGCTGTGGCTATAGTTCTAGTTTATCACTACTGTGTGTGGCATGAGTGAATAGCTACATGTGAAGCGTTGTTGAGTACCCAAAAAAGCAGTATTTATGTATTATTCAAAATATGATTATTGAAAATGAGTATTATTTTTTAACTCTCTCACTTGGAACTGTTTTCTTGAGTCCGAGCTCATTGGACTGTTTGAGCCTTGCTGTTAGCTTTTTTGGATTTTTTTTAATTGCATTTAAAGTGTAACTCTGAAGGCACTCAAAAAATCCCACTCAAATAGAGCAGCTCTTGACATTTGAAACCCTGGGGAGTTGTTGATCCTCATTAAAGATGGTACAACATTACAGTTTTGTTTCCATTTGGAAAACAAACTATAATGATCTCTTAACATATGCATATAGGAGGATTTTTTACTTCTGGGTGAATCATCAAGAGGTTCTTCCATATGTGATTCGTGCTCGTCACATAAGATCAGAGAGTTTTGTTCAAAAAGTGGAGAGGGCGGTTCTTTGCTATAATTTGAGAAAATCAAAGTCAAAGTCAAAATAAGTTTTACAATTACAGTGTATGTCCAAGGATGCTTACATCAATCACTTTCACTCTCCAGATCATCTCTCCAGGCTTCTCCATCAGCGAACACCTTTCACCTTAATAATATCTCTGGATTCAAACTGTCTTTGAAATATATTAGACTTTAATTTTCCTTAGTAGTTGGAATTGTATAACTTTGACTGCATGAATATGTTTGTGAGACTGTAAAGTTCTACAGTTTTCCTTTTTCAGTCAGTTTTTCAGGGTCTGTGGCCTCATCTCTTTCTTTAGGACAAATACCAGGACATTTATGAATATTTATGACTGTTGGTCCTCCCTTTCCCCATGGACCAATGGTTCATATTTGTTTTTTATTATTGCATTCCTGTGTTCAAACTGTTTGATTCACTGATTTGTTGTTTGCAAAGGGACCACTTTGTAAATTCCCCCATGAAAAATAAAAATATAGTTTCCAGATTTTTGACCAAATTTAATGGGTACGCACTTTAGCTGAATATCTACTAGGTTTGTAATAACGGTTCGTAATAACGGTTCTGCAAATGTTAATGATGTTAGAAATGCATCAAAGCGACTGAGGCAGTTGCTCAGTCGATAGAGCATCGGCCTTAACGCCGCCTCAAGGTCATGGGTTCGATCCTCCCTTGAGACCTTCTCCATCGACTTTCACTGATGTCTGCTGTCGTTGTGTCCTTGGTCAACAGAACTTACATTACCTCACTCTGCCTGAAACCCCCGCTGAAAAACCAAGTGTGTGTCGTCTGTGATGGAACAGTGAGGGGCTGGTGCTCTCAGAATTGGGAGCAGCCCTGATTACAACCCCCCAAACCCGGAAAAGGACCAAATGGGATGATTTTAAATGGTGGTTTAGTTTTTATGTGTGGAAAAAGTTGATTGCCTGTTAAAGCTGGGGTACTGCGTCACAAAAACGTAACATAATTATTTTAAATCCATGTAACTCCAAAACAGTTTTATCTGTACTGTCTTCATATTTAGATCAGTTCTTTCAGAGAGAAAAGTGATGACCAAAACGTCAAATAATGACTTGCAAGGATGTAAAAAAAAAAAAAGTCTTATTGGTTCACATAATTTTAGTTTACCAAGCCTCTTTTGTTCGGACAAAAAACAAAAATGACTATCAAAATAATCGTTACTTCCATTCCTAAGCCTAATCAAGACATTGGACGAGTCCATAAATCTGGACTTCCCTACTGGTCTGTGAATCATTTGGAAGGCGCTTTCAAGTGCGCTCAGATCTGGGTCTATAGCACATTCCTGGCATAGCTCCGTGGCCATAATGTGAAGATGAATGTGTTTGTGTAAAATGGTTCAGGGAGGACGGCACTGTGCACTGTTACCGTAACCATCTCGAGCTCAGGGTTGAACTTTTCTCACCCATTGCACTGCGAGCATGTGGAGAATTTGACTTCCGCTGAAAACAGCTCTTACATCTTTTTTTATCGGCTTGTCCCAGCTTTGAAGAGTTCATGTTCATTTTGGGGGGGGTTTCCCCTATGCATGCTCTGCTGTTAAAACGTTGTTAAATAGAATGTATTTTTGCTTTTGCTTTGGTGCCACACTGTAAAGAAGACATCATTGATGTAACCAGGTCTATGAGGACATTACGACAGTTTTGAATATGAATGTTCACATATGCAACGAGATACAGGGATGGGGAAAGACCCAGTTTCAACAAGCTCAGACGAAACATGTCACAAGGCATATTTGTGTTATATTGATATAACAGTCTAACCAGGGCTGGACGGAAAAAAAAGGTTTTAAAATCAAGTTGGGACATTAAATCAATTTTAAGAGAAAAAAATAATAATAAATGTGTTATCTGGTCAAACTTTAGCTTGACCAATATCCACTTTATTTAGGAGCTTGTGAGAAAATAAGAAATCATCATCAGTCATCAAGTAAAATGTCAATATGTTCATGATATACCTCCTTTTAATACTCTGAACCTCAATCCATCTGATGAAGCTCAAGTAAAAGTACGGTGAAAGAAATTGGCTGATAACAATCCCTAAAAATCTGTTAAAAAAAATCCTATCAGTTGTTTCCTATTGTTGATGCCTCACTTTTAAGACTTGTGAGATTTCATCCCATTCTGTGTCACTATATAAACCAAAAGTGCATGATATGCCATCTATAAAACCTCACATCTTGGTGTGTTTAACATCTCCATTGCCCGAACAGAAGCTTTGTGTCTTGGCACCCTTGACTTCAGTAGTCTGTTTGGGCTCGAAGCAGAAGGCAGTGTAATCCTTATGCCATCATGATAACAAAAGCTGCTTTAAAGAGGCTGCACTTAGCACAGCCGCAGTGCCAAGGTCGGCCTCCTCCACAGTCATGTGACCAAGAACGTGTCAATAGAACCATGTTGGCGATAGCTGCAGCTGACAGTGAGGGCGGGGCTGTTGAGCTTTCATGCAGTACAACAATTACAACGTACGATTGGATTATGTCAGGGGTCAATTCAGTTTGAAATAAAAAGTTAAATGGAGACATGTTAAAGGTGTAGTGGAGAATTTTCATGTTTCAGGTGGATCATCTAAACTATTGGTCCTAATCGTCAATCATTCTGGTGACGTTTTAGTAGATGTTCCCTCTGGAGAGAGAGGGTGGTTCTTTTCCAAAATTGGGAATATCATCCTATATACCTTTGAAGTAATGATGAAATAAATATTGCACATCCAAATATCAATACATTCAAAAGACACAAGTTGTGTTTGCTGTGTATAAGATGAAGGCAGCATGTTGTGGCTGGATGAATATTGACATTTATCTAAAAAATCGATTTTCTTTTTAGCACACACCCATTTATAATGTTGCGTGGGAAAAGAAATGTGTTTCACATACTTCGACTCAGCACAGAGCCAGAGAAGATCTGGATCCATAACGTTTATTCTCCTTGTGCGCTCTTTTACAAAGGGCTTTTGACGGTTTCATTGTTTGACTTCATTTGGTCCATCAGCAATATTGTGAAGCTGACTGCTGTTGTGATATCAGACAACAATAATAACAGGACTGGGATAGGAGGCCAGGCTGAAGTGTCCACACACAGTTGAATCCAGGTCGCTGCCGTGAGGAATGCTCTGTGTGGGTGGTCCCTCATGTTTCCTATACACCATGTCCTCTGGAAGATCTTCTCTGGGACCTTTCATTAAGTGTCTGTTATACGTGTCATATATATATATGATAAAAACAAGCAGCAAAATGAATGTCTCTCTAATGAGCAACAAATATTACTAAGGCTGTAATTACAGTTATTTTGATACTAGATTAATTGGTTTATTAAGTTGCTTAGATTCTGAAAGATCAGTAAAAATAGGATTTTGTATTGTTTTTGTTACACATTGGGTTGTTTTGATTAAAAAAAAAAACTTTTTCACTCATTTTATAATGTTCAAAGTTGGATGAAGAAAAAAAAATTGAATTGAAAAATTATTGAATTAGTTTCTGTTCCAATAATCAGTTATTTGCGATGTTTTCTACATAATGACATTAAATTGCTTAGAATTACTTCATGCAGTCCCACACTTGTTGTAGACTTGTATAGCATAATCTTTAAAAAATGAACAAAGGAAGGCTTCCAGTACAAAATGTGTCTTTCTTTATATCTAACTTTAGTAAACTGCACAGGAACAGTTTGCTGTCCTGATATGGAGAGGAGGAAGAGGATGGGGGTGAGGTCGGAACAGTCCATGGGATGTGGGAGGGGTCAGAGGAAAGCAGACAGCGCTTTGCCCCGTAGACCTGAGACGACTGTGAGAAGCTTGCACTGCTCTATTGAACTTCTTCCGTCAACGTTTCATTTTGGCGTGGAACTGGCATGGTGTTAAAGTCCAAGTCTAAATACGGTACGATCGAACAAACACATGGTAGTTTTTGCCTTTATGCCTGATGTTCAGTGCTGATTATGAATGTATGATTGAAGCATTTGCAGTGCTTGGGTGGTCCGTGATGTTGGGATGAGAAAAAAAGCAAAATCAGACAGAGGATTTCAACTGTCTCTTTGCAGCTGACTGAGATAGCAGCGTATAAATCTACAAAAAGTATTTTGTTATTGTCTGTGTTGTAGAGTTACTGTATGTTTGGTTTGGTTTATGTTATGAGCCTTTGGGAATGCAGTGGAATGTAGATGACTTCAAGCTATAGTTGTGATGTACTTCTGGAGAAAAAATGAACGTGTGAGGAGTTTAATCCAACCTTGTTATGAATTATTATATATCCTTACATAGAAAATGACTGTAACAAATGAAACAACTGTCTTAGTGATTGATTCATTGTTTTCACTTACATTAACTTAAAAACATGCAACAGTTTTACAACTCTGATCATTCTGTAATAACTCCAACAGTCATTACAGAATTTGTAACAATTCTCCAACTCTATGAACATGTTTTCCAGGGGCATCACTTGAACTCTGTTTGGGTATAAAACAATCCCATATCCACTGAGAAGTAAAAGATTATAAAAATCGTCATTTTAATGATCACAATCATTTATTGTAGAAAAATAAACTTCAAAATATCAAAAAGAAAATGCAAATATGCAACAACAACAAAATACAATAGTTATAAATATGAATTCTTTAATAAAACATTATTGTAACTGATTTAGAAAGTATCTTGGAAATTTGTTTTCTAAGCACACCCCGAGGAAGGATCCTCCTTTTGAGCGTGATGCTTCTTAGTGCAGTCCCTGACAATTATTGTGTTACTCTTGATGAGAGGTATTGTGACTTTCTCTGGTGAGCAATAGTGTGAGACCACAACATGCTGTTTTCATCTCACTTATGCACACAGATGGTTCACTTTTACTGAATTTTTGAAAAAGCTGATCTAAAGATGGCAGACGCCAAAAAAACATTTGTGTGAAAACTAGTTCCACGCTCTGAAAACAGTTGATTTTGTTATGGCTTGAAACTTTTACCTATAGTTTTGCTGAATTGTGGATTTTATGTCAACTCCATGATGCAATGTGTCTTCAATTATGATTCAGAGGCCCATTTTGATGTTGCAATCTTGTCTAGACTATATTTGCAATACCATGATAATCATAACTTAAAAGTAAGATCACTATTATAATAATTATGAAAAACTAGTGCAGTCCACGTCACTCCTTTTCCCCCACTTCAGATAAGTATTTGACTGCAACCGGAAGGGCAAATGCATCCAAAAGATCTGTGCCAAAATGCCTTTCCCTTTGGCAGTGTTTATCTAAATAGGAAGTAGGCTATAGCCAAATGATAACAATGTTCCTTATGTGAGTCACTTATGTAAAGAGCTGCAAAACTGGTTGAATTATTGGTTCTAAACTGTCAAGAGGCCGTAGAAAAAGTTAGCTAACATCCATTCATTTACCAAACTTTTAAACCACCTCGCTCTCTTCTATCACTACTTTTCTGTCTGCAATAGCTGATCTTAAACCGGGACATGGGAAAAATTCATGCATTTGAGAGAGAGCATTACCCTCACTCAGTTCCACAGCTTGAAATGGATATTCAGATAGATGTACTGTATATTTGGTGTTAGGTGATCGTCCCTGTTCTTGCTGTAACAGCCACAGTGCCAACAGTAGGAACAAGTGCACACAAGACAAATGAACTATAACTCTATACTAAATATAATAAAATAAAAATCTATAATTCCAGCATGAAAAGAAGCAGTATATAATCTCTCTTTAGCATAATGAGAACAAATACAAAAGAATACATGTTTGCAAAAGATAACATGTTTTCAAATAAATGAAGACAGTGTGTTGTTGTAATCATTTATTTGAATTGGAATAATTGTTATTTAAAAAAATTAAAAAAATAAACTGAGAAATAATACAAGCCACTTCCTGCTTTACAGTACTTCCACACACATGCACATGGCACAAGTAACAGGTCAAATCAAAAATACCATCAATGATAAACAGCAAATAGAGTAAGATCAAATCAATGAATACAGTTATCAACATGAAAGCACTGAAACATGGACACATGACTTACAACTCAGACGTTTTGTTTATAGAGAGACTTAATGCAGTAAATACTTTAACATCGCTGGAGTTCCAGACCGACTGTCCCGCAGCTTGACCCCACACAGACACAGAGAAACCTCTCCTGGTGAAGTGTGTCTTTGGGACTGTACACAGAGACTATAAGACTGCTCCCTTTGGGTCAATAGTCTCAGAATTTTGTGAGGCAATAAGTTGTGGGATGCTTTAAGAGCAAGCAATGTGGTGTAGAATTTTTCAAGATCATGGATATTTAACTACTTGGATTATGGGAAATAGCTCATTTGTATGATCAAGGTATCCAGCTTTGTGGATGATCCTCACTGCCCTTTTTTGTTGACTGTAAATTAATCAAATGGACGTTTTGTAATTATTTCAGTCTTTAGAATACACAGTACTTTATACTTATTTTTATGCCAAAGGTAGAAATTGAATACTTCTTTATTACAGTTGAGTCAGAGTTTATACTTGTTTCTTCTTCATGCTAGAGTTGGAGATTTTTTCTTTTATATTATTTAGTATAGCGTTAAAGTTCATTTATCTCGTGCTGTGTGGTACTCATTCCTACAGCTCTGTAACTGGTGATGCAACACTGACATTTCCCCACTGTGAGACGAATAAAGGATCTCTTAATCTCAGTATGGGAATCTTAATTGTTATAAAAGATGAATTTGGCCGGCTCATTATTGCAATGCTTGAAGCTGGTTTGAATCTACTTGATGTGTTATTTTTGCCTCATTGTGGTTGCTAATCACAGTACAATAAAAAATTATCAATTTAATCACAATCAGAAGCACAATGTCAGCTCTCTTTTCATGTCCCTGTGTGGATTCTTACAGGGGCCGGTTCCCACACTGTTGCAACATTCCTCCCCAGTGTTTACATTGTGTCACTCCTCTGCCCACAGGGAAGCGTCATGGAGGAAATGGACTTTGAGCGGCGTCGCGAGCTACGAAGACAGAAGCGCGAGGAGATGCGGCTGGAGGCTGAACGGTGCGGTTGCAAACACTTATGTCTCCCGGTTTGACCAAAGCATTCATGTCCTAAAGTTTTGCCACCACGATTTTAGATTGTAGTCATTGGCTACGAGATTTATTCCACCCACAGCCTGAATAAAGATTGACAATGCTTATGTGCTAGCTCAATAAGTCCAAAGACATGAACGGGAGTCGATGAACAACAGCAGTTTCCGTGTCGGACAGAAACATGGAACATCCATATATGGACGTTCCGTAACTGTCCAATAGTCCAATGGATGTGACTTGTTCTTCTCAAGGGGAGATGTGAAAGCACCAATTTAGCGTCGACTGGTCCACTGTCACCTGTTTTTTTCTTTTGGAATCGTTATGTGATGTTATAGAACTGTTCTGAAGTGAGTCCAATTGACTAATAAGTTCTATCAAAGTCACAATAGATTTATACAACACAATAGATTGCACTTTTCCTGATTACGTAAAGTTGAGATTATGTAAATGTGCAAGATTTATTTTGCCTTGAACTAGTAAGTCGAGTCATTATCTTAAGCTGTAAATTCACACTTTATTGTAATAGGTTTGATCCTCTTTTCACTTACTTGCAGCCTGGACTGGAGACGTGGAAGATGGAAAATGTTGGTTTGAATATAAAGCAGAAAATGAATGAATCACAATAGGCCTTTAGGCAATAGGTATTTCAATGCGCTTATATATAGTTCTTTCAACTGACAGTACTTCTGTCTTTAAGCTGGGATAATCACATAATAACACCAGTTTTTGAAGCTGAAAAGAGGCATGAACATTTGTGGCAAACATGATGCTTCATATGAATGGACCCGATTATAACACAGCAATTATAAAATATTGTTGTTTATTTTGATGACACCTGACAACCTATTAGCACTTTTTTTTGAAGCTGTAGTCGTCAATATTGGTCAAAAACTGAACATTGCAATAAGGGCTCATTTGTCATGTGATACGGCAGCGAGGTACACTAATGGCTCAGAGGTTTTTCCTTTTGGAGTTTTAAAAACATCACTCGGCAAATATTGCTTTCTTGCGGCTCTGAGTGGGAGGACAAAGGTTTGATGAAGACTCCGATTTTACTTTTGAGTGGGAACGCTCAATCTCATTTTTGCCGTTTGTCTCTTTGTGTATTTAGTCTTTGTGTTCTGCCTCCTAAATACCGATGGTATTTTTCTATTGTTTTATATTTATTTAGTCAGTTATTAGTCCAGTCCTGCCTCTACTGTTCAAAACGACAATGATAGAACTCAAATAAACACAAACATGTCCGTTGGGCAACAGTCCTCATTATTAGTCTTATCAGTTTAGTTGAATTTAAGTTGGGTTATTTCTGTCATAGCAAGACACTTAATTTGGATTAAATCACATCATCTCTTTCCTGGGAGAACTGTCTGACTCTGTCACATCACGAACTGTTCATGCAGTGGGAGCTATTGTTTAGTTAAAAATGTACTTCAGGCAAGTGTTTGAGATCGTATTAATATGACATCACTATATTCATCTTTACTGCAAATTAATAACTGCAACATATCTGGGTCAATCCTTGACTACTAATTATTGGTATAGCATGATTCATGACCTCTGCCCGACTGCCACCGCATCCTCTTTTCCCCTCAGAAATCTTGGTACAGTCATAACATCACAGTAAATCAAGTTCGTCAAAGCATCATTGACTACATTTTCAGCATTAACTACATGAGTTAAATCACATTTCATTATTACATTGATTATCATTGATATAAGATAAGATTTATTAGTCACACAGTGTGGAGATTTCAGTGTTGCAGCACACATACAGGACAGTAGTAGTAAGAGCACAGTAAGGGTGATTAAGTCTGTCACTGAAGCTGCTCTCCAGAGCAGACAGAGTGTCCTGCAGGGGGTGACAGTCATGGTCCAGCATTGATGTACGTTTGTCCAGGACCCTCCTGTCCCCCACATGCTGCACTGTGTCCAGAGAACAGCCCAGGACGGCTTCTCCATGTGGGACAGTGAGCGGTGGAGGAGGGAGATTATAGCGTCCCCAACCCCTATGCCCGGTAGGCAGCGGGTCCATCGCACACACGCAAAAGCACACACACAGTTTCATCCCTTCTATCCCTCCTATCCCTCTACCCACCCACCCCCCACCACCACAATTCACCCTGAGAAATTGATTAAACCAAAGTTCACTTCATAAAAATGATTGAGTGGTGAGGCGCCGAGTAGTGTAATCAAAAACCGTAAAAAAGCACTTTCTTTCTTTTTTCCCCCCTTCCTCAGTCAGTCGCAAGGACTAGATACATAGCGTTCTTCTAGCCTCTTTACAAGAAATGTCCTACCCTTTCAATTAAAGAAGGGATAATAGTGAATAGAGACGAAGGCCAAGGTCAGCAACATCTGTGTGAGACGCATTTCATTAAAGTCAGTTCTGCTCTCAGGCCTCTGTGGTTTATCAAATACTACATGAATATATACAAGGTCATGCCAGGGACATGAAAGACTTTGGCATTTCTAACATCGGACCTACAGAAGCCTTTGGTTCCATTCTATTTAATGTCAAAAACTTCTGACACTAACGTGACGCGTAAAACCCGTTTATAATACATATTAATCCTTGTGTTACTGTATTGTTGTTGCATTTTTAGACAAAAGTTGCATTGACAAATATGTTTAAATTGATACCATATTTATTTATTATTTTGAAAATGCAAATTCCCACTTCTTGAGAAGGGGAGAGATACTCATGCAAGTTCTTGTGAGGTAACAAATTTTACTCTGTAAATTAATAATGCATCGGTTTTAAAAAGTGCTTTTCAGGACACTCAAAGACACTTCACATGTCATTATTCTTTAGCTCCATAAATGGTGGTGAGAAACTACTACTGTAGCCACAGCTGCCCTGGGGCACACTGACAGAAGCGAGGCACTGACAGAAGCAAGGCAACCCACTGTGGCACCTGGTGTTCTCAGAGGTCCCCTTGCACAGCTTCAGAGGTCGGCCGGCCTGCGACAGGTTTTATGCGTCATTTTGCTTCCAAATTAGTTCTCGTTTAAAATGATGTTCTTTTCCACTGGCCGTGTTTGCAGTGCGTAAGATTTGATGTTGGTGGAAAAAACAAAACCTCCCTCTGCCGTCCAGACAGTCTAACCATAAGGAGGAGCGTCTGGCCAGGCTAGGTCAGGTCTGTTAGTGAGAAGCACATGTGGCCGGCCTGGCACAGCTCCGTTCAGCCGTCACCAGTGCGCAGGCCTCTGCAGCGCTCATGGGGCCATGTAATAGCTCCTGTCGCGAGGCCAAATTCCTCCACATTAGCAGTGTTTACGGGCCCGTCCTGAATGTGCTGGCTCCTATATATGTGTCTGAGTGCATTTGTGTGAGTGGAGCTGCTTTATAACAGTGAAGGTGCCACAGGCCGTGTAAGCGTGCCCAGACCGCCACCTGGAGCGAGGCATGCGCTCCGAGCTGCCGTTAAACACCCCACTATAACCTCTCATGTAAGAGCTGTTTCCAGCTTCAGGTTTTCTGATATCGACACAGTTACGTGTTAAGCCAAATATGTTAACTTTTGTTTATTGTTTAAACCAGGGGTCTCCAACCTGTAGCTCAGAAGTTACAATAGCTCACCAGCCCCATTCAGTTAGCTCCCTAAAGGATTTAGAATTTAACACAATTTAACAACAAAATCTTTAATGAATACATTGTCATTACGTATATATCATAAGGATAAAAATAGGGTTAAACAGGATTATGATATATTTACATGTGTTCTCTATGTTTCCTGGTAATTATTAAGTAGTTAACATTTATCAACACTTATGGACGATACCAATGTGTTTTTTGTTTTATTTCTTGTGTTTGAACTAGTGCTGTCCAAAATATCGCGTTATTAACGCGTTAACGCAAATCAATATTAACGGCGTCATTTTTTTTATCGCGCGTTTTTTTTTTTTTTTTTTTACTTTTTATTGCAGACAAACACATAGGACTAGTTCAGATACATTGTAGACAGAGATTACAAACAATATGTAGTTGGAGATACAGGGGGCCAAAGAAGAAACCCAGAAGGGCACATAGGAGGGGGGGGGGGGGAGGGACATGAAGTGGGAGATGGGGGGGAGGGGTTAATAAAAAAGGCAATACAAGCAAACAGTATACAGTTATAGATATACCGAAAGTAAACAGAGAAACAGCATAGAGTATTTACATGAACAAATTTACAAAATATTAAAAAAAGCAATTGCACACAGCACGCCTATTCACTTTTTAGTAGTATTAAAATGATAATTCAAGGGACATAAAGAATAGATACAAATGCGTGACTAATTTGCGATTAATCGCGAGTTAACTATGAAATTCATGCGATTAATCGCGATTAAATATTTTAATCGTTGGACAGCACTAGTTTGAACCGTTTGATTCTCTGATCTGTGTTGGTGAATTAAATTGTTGTGTCCTCAGAGATATCTACTGTTGTGATTTAGGACAAAACAAGAATAATTGGAGCTGAATTTAATTGAATGTGGTTCTCTGATTGAAAAAGGTTTGAGACCCCTTTATTTTCCAATAATCCTTACTCCTTTTCTTAGACCAAAGTCACAATAATATGTGTCAAAAAAAATCTAAATTATTTGTGACGCTGTTCATGTGAGTACTTTATTGTTCGGTTTGATCTAGTTTCACTCAAAATCATTCAACAATTTGGTCTGTATCTTATCAGTGAATACATCAATTTTAGTCATTTTTCAACTTATTGTAGAGATCATCTTGCAACACCCAGGTTAAGTCCCATGATCCCTTCTTTAGGGTCCACCATCTTTAACCATGGTTTTTTCTAAATTGTTCCGAATAAGATGTTTTATTTGGAATAAGAAAATATTTGCTTTACCCCCAACAACAAAAATAAAAAAAATCTTCAAAATATACTGCAAATTCAATTGATGTTTTTCTCATATTTAGTCCCTTTTTTGTTTGCAAAGAAGACACAATAATTGCGGTCTTTGCCATTTCGCCAGTTGCTATCACACGTGACTTTTATTCATTCATGATTCATTAAAAACTATTTATCTGAAAAATTGCAGTGAGATATTCCGCAGACCTGGTGAATCATCATTCATTTCTGTAATTCAACTTCAAATGTGAAATGTCTAATGACAAAAGACTCATTACATGCAAAGCTACATATGTTAAGTCTTTAATATTATATTGATGATGTCACAATTTTTGAGAGAT
The DNA here is from genome assembly GCA_964034765.1 of Knipowitschia caucasica. Lineage (NCBI taxonomy): Eukaryota > Metazoa > Chordata > Actinopteri > Gobiiformes > Gobiidae > Knipowitschia > Knipowitschia caucasica. The sequence goes on from OZ035823.1 coordinate 31,397,075, forward strand.
TTTATTTTTAGGGTTTTTACAAGCTGTGAGCCAACTATTAACATTACAACAAACAGGGTTGATATATCTGATGTTGCGTGTATTGAGTGTGCCACATATTAGTTTCACATTGTAAGTTGAATTATGGAATTAAACAGACTTTTGTGCATTTTTCCGAGTTTAAACTATACTCGCCAAAGCATCGTCCTGGAGGTTTTGTACGTTTGAATGTTTGACAAGCCCCATTCGCTTGTGTTTGTCTATAGGCACATGTGTATACCGCAGAGCTGCTTCCACGCTCGCAGGCACAGATCTGGCGCCCTTATGCTGGGAAATGCAGCCCTCCGCAGTGTAAATCATTAAATGGGAGGGTTTGTGTTGTTTTAAAGCTGTCGGCATGTTGTGGTTTGAGTTACTGTAAGGAACAGCCTGTGTTCGGGAGAAGAAAAAAAAATAGAAAATTGAAAGAACCCCTTTTGGGCTGATGGTTGATTCTACTGTGACAAGATAATCTAAACATTTATTTGTAATGTTTTATATTTCCGGTTGTAAAAGTCACATCTACAGAGGGATGTTTTTGTTTATCTGCAAAGTGTGCACCCTGCCCGCAGGGAGAGCACGTCCTCAGTGTAACAAAAACACAACTTTGCAATGACGTCCAGCTAAACGTAACCGTAAACGTAACTGCACCAATATACTGTACAAATGCTGTATATCATTTTAAACTTTAGACATTAATTTGCTATTTTTAGTGGACAATTTCCGTGTCTATTTGTGTTCGCCAAACCAATATGCTAATATCGTAAATCGCTATAACTTTACATACAGTGGGGCAAAAAGTATTTAGTCAGCCACCGATTGTGCAAGTTCTCACACTTAAAATAATGACAGAGGTCTGTAATTTTCATCATAGGTACACTTCAACTGTGAGAGACAGAATGTGAAAATTATTTGTAAATTATGGTGGAAAATAAGTATCTGGTCACTTCAAACAAGGAAGATCTCTGGCTCTCACAGACCTGTAACTTCTTCTTTAAGAAGCTCTTCTGTCCTCCACTCGTTACCCGTATTAATGGCACCTGTTTAAACTTGTTATCTGTATAAAAGATTGCCCAAATGTAGCCCAAAACGATATTTCAACCACTGATAATCTCCCTCGATCTGGAGCTCCACGCAAGATCTCATCCCGTGGGGTCAAAAGGATCATGAGAGCGGTGATCAAAAATCCCAGAACCACACGGGGGGACCTGGTGAATGACCTGCAGAGAGCTGGGACCAAAGTAACAAAGGTTACCATCAGTAACACACTACGACGACAGGGAATCAAATCCTGCAGTGCCAGACGTGTCCCCCTGCTGAAGCCACTGCATGTCCAGGCCCGTCTGAAGTTTGCCAGAGAGCACATGGATGATACAGCAGAGGATTGGGAGAATGTCATGTGGTCAGATGAAACCAAAGTAGAACTGTTTGGTATAAACTCAACTCCTCGTGTTTGGAGGAAGAAGAATACTGAGTTGCATCCCAAGAACACCATACCTACTGTGAAGCATGGGGGTGGAAACGTCATGCTTTGGGGCTGTTTTTCTGCTAAGGGGACAGGACGACTGATCCGTGTTAAGGAAAGAATGAATGGGGCCATGTATCGTGAGATTTTGAGCCAAAACCTCCTTCCATTGAGTTAAATTCCTGTTATTGACCAAATACTTATTTTCCACCATAATTTACAAATAAATTCTTTAAAAATCCTACAATGTGAATTCCTGGATTTTGTTATCACATTCTGTCTCTCACAGTTGAAGTGTACCTTTTGATGAAAATTACAGACCTCTGTCATTATTTTAAGTGGGAGAACTTGCACAATCGGTGGCTGACTAAATACTTTTTTGCCCCACTGTAGGTGATATAATTAGAATAATGTTCATTTATTTTTGCATAAAATATACTCATTACACGTAAAGTAACTTATGTCTAGCCTTTTTTCCAATAATGTTGACGATTATTGCTTACAGTCCATTCTCAAAATGTTGTATCATTTTTATTTGGGATTTTTACAGACTGTGAGCCAATGATCAACAATATAATGAATGCATGCATGATATATTGAATACAATGTGAGTCATACGTCAAATTTTTTGTTGAATTTCAGAAGTGAATGGACTTTTTGGAGTTTCTGGTAAATGGGATTCCTCCGAAGAGTGGCTGGGAGCTCCTTTAGATTGGGTGAGCAGCTTGGCCACACAGGAGGAGCTCAAAGTAGATCTGCTGCTCCTTCAGGTCGATAGGAAGCCCAGGCTCTTGCATCTGTTTCATCTGCCTTTATATTGGTTGATTGATTGATCTATACAAATAACTTTCGAGCCAATCCGTGTTCGTCGTTTGAATTTCTACCTGTTGGGAACTGGATGCCGTGCTGTTTAAGAATACTTCTGACAAACATTCTAAGATAAGGATAAGAAAAGATTACGTTCTTGTTCTACTACTTTATAAAATAATTGACATTCTTGCTTGGTTAGAGCAGAACTGCAGATGTTCCAGTTGCAGTACTCTTCATGTTCCAACACAGTATCTCAAAGTTGCACTTCTCAGCTGACTTATATATATATATATATATATATATATATATTTTTTTTTTTTTTTTTTTTTTACACTGCTGTCAGACACACGCGTATATGTTTCTGCAGTGTTCACTCATCATACTAGCTACACCACGATCCTGTTCGCAGACATCGGACCAATCATGAAGGAATGTCTGCTACTCTTTTTGAAAGTTTTCCCCCACAAGAGTGTGCCTGCATAAGGAATTTTCCCAGTCAATTCAAAGTGCCCAAGATGTCAACGTCAACCAAAAAAAGACAGATTTCGCAGCTTCGAGCATAGCTTCCAAAGGACGTAGTGCAGGTAGTGTAGATGTGGTGATATATATGAAACTAACTTCAAACCACAAAACTGATTTATTATTACCTCAAGAAGGGATACAACGATACACTGACGTCACAAGGATTTTTTTATTTGATCCATTTTAATATGCAAATGTCTTTATAATATTATTTTAATTGCGAACAAGCGAAAATAACTAAAAGTTTAAATATGAGTTTTTTCATAACAGAGTGAATTAAACTAAGAAAGGTTTCTCACCCACCATCTGTACTTCAGTTAGCAGGGAATGAAAACGTTCTTTGGATTAAGGATGAAACGTTGGAATATCATACGGTATCTACCTTTGTCTCAGTCTGTAGGGGGCGCTAACGCTGCAATTTTTGTTATTTTTTTGACCCATGAGTTGAACAACCAATTTTTTTTATTGCAAATTAGCCAAAAAAGTTTCCAAATGAGAAAAATATAAATAAATAAAAGAAAAGCTGCAAAACACGTTGTTGCGCAGCTTTTGCACCGTTTCACTGATAACAATTCTGCAGCAAAATGTTGATGCTACATGTGTTTCAACGACATGGAGTGATTTTTTGACAAATCTGTGAACGGGGTGAGCCCGTCCCTCAGCACGCTGTCGGAGCGCATCTGAAGTTGCGCGCGCCTGGTGCCATGGTGGCTGCGCGCCGCGGCCAACCCATTCATTGACTACTGGTAGTAAGGATTGTGTTTGTGACATGTAGCGTGCGGTAACGCATCTTCAGGGTGCACACTTGGGGCAGTTGCATCTAGTTACATGAGTCATTCACTCGCCTGTGCTGGCGTGGTCGTGGCGTCTCCATGGTGCGTTTTGGCAAACCCGGACATGAGGAGCCAGTGGCTTGAATGCACCTGTCTGTGGGTCATGTGGGCCACAGCTCATTTGCATAACCATTTGGAATATTTGTAATGTGTAGCTCAATATTTTATAGAAAATGTGTAACGGTAATAGGCAATCATGAATCGAATGATAATTACCCATGTAGTGTAGATATGGTGTAAAGTAGGATGATTGATATTGATTTGTAATGTGGGAGGGGCCAGCAGGGTACAAAAGGTGTGCTTGTCTGCCCCATGGGAGTCGTAACTTGTTACAGTGAAGGTAACGTGGACTGCAGGAGCGAGTGTTAAAGTATAGGGAAAAGAAACTTACTGCAGAAGTCGTGTATATTTTTATTTGTAAATATCCTTTTCGCCTGACGACTTTTCACTGTGCTCTGTAAATACGTTTTTTGTAATTTCCCACTGTTTTTTCTACTGAGAGTTTTTTATTAAAAACTTCTGAAAACGCCCTTTCCGACCCAGCCATGTGTTCTGTAAAAAGAACCCTCAGTGAGTGAATAAAACATTTTCAAAATAGTTTTTTTCAGAGAGCAATTTTTATCGTGTATTGAGGTGTCCAATATGTAGCTCTACGACAAACTAAATGCAAAAATGGCCATATCTAATTGGTGGTGCTATTGTGTCATTTTTTTTTGTTTCAGGAAAAGACAATCCAAAAACATATCCTGCATGTTCAGGGGGTCAAAATGAGATTCAACGAGCAGATAAAATAAAATACAATATATAAAGAAGGATTTTTTTTCTGACATCTCTCGAGCAAAAACAATATTGGTTTCAATGGCATGTGATTCATCATTTTAAAGCTTTTGAGTTTACGCACGCAACTGCCACGTTTTGGTGCGTGACGGGCGCTGACGCGTTCGTCACGCACCGCCACCATTTGCATTCACCATTGTGAAAGCAATAGGCCCTTACCCCAGTCGGGGCTTGGGCCTAATAAAATAAAAGTCTGTAATTCAGATATTTCTTAGGCTAGCAGAGAAGGCCTTGCAGGCCCTGACAGCCCACCACTGGTATATTACATAATGCAAGATTTTATAGCCTATTGTCCTAATCCAAAAATAATGCAACATGTGGATGCTCAATGTCTTCTTATCGAAAGAAAGATATTTCAAACCATAAACAGGAGAGAGAAGAGATCTTTGTGACCGTAGTTGAACTGAATGAATTGTGCTTTATAAATCACCTGATTGATCTACTGTGAAAATGTGAAATGGCAGATAAGGGTTGCATCCGTGGGCTTCTCTGGGTGTAGAGGAGTCTGAGAGGTTGTGAATGCCCTAAAGTGCTCCATGAGATAATATTTAGAAATCATTTCTACATGAAAATAAATAATTAGCCGTTTTAGCACATACCGCATAATATTTCAGGTTTATTTTACAACCAAAATGCAATGTATTGGAGGTTTGAACAATTATGAATTATAATTTTCAATGACTTTGCACTCACATGAGCAGTTTGCAAACACTGCTAACACTAAAACATGTGTTAGCAGTCCAACCACATTCACATAATCTCACCAACCAAGATTGCACAGCATGAATCCAACTATTAAAACAATACATTGCAGTATCTGTCTGAAAAATCCCCAAATGATGCTATGTATTCTCCCACATGTTTTAGAACACTATCAGTGATCTGGGGGGGGCTGATGTTTCAGGGAGGGGCTCAGAGCTTTGTGACGTGTCCAGAGGAGATCAGCGTGGGAATGGGTCAGCACTGTAGCCTCTCCCTCTCCCCCCACCACAGACGTCCTGAGCTGGGGTGAAGAAGTCTGTTCTCATGGGCCTTTGCCAAATAGCTTTCTCTGACATTTCTGAGATTTTTGGACCTAACAAAAATATTTGTATTTTTTTCCCCTCTCTCCCTAAAAAGACAAATGGCGGCTCATTGAGCGTCCAATACTGTTCCGTAGGACTGCACTGTTTTGGTTAAATATCTAATTGTTGATTTTCTGATTAAGATTGTGTTTGTAATGTACAATCTTGCATATTGTTTTTTAGATAACACGTTTTAATTTGTAAAAAGGAAAATAAATGTGTGTGTTGTATACACATACAGCATGTTTGTTTTTGTGAAACATTGTTTTTTTTAAGTGGGCAGGCATAAAGAAATAAGGGAGAAAAAAAGTCTACAGGTAGTTGTTCCATTGGCAAATATTCCTTTCATTATATCATTATACTAAAATAAAGATCATTCCTTGATGTTTAACATTTTCAGATTATTCCAAGTCTCTGTATACAGTTTTTGTGTAAGGGACTTCAATAATCGCAGTCTTTGCTGTTATTTGCAGCCTCTAAAATGTCTAGTTCCATTTAATTGCATTTGCCTTACTGAACTGTAGTGCACTGTCAAAAATGAAAAACTCTGCTCATGAAATACCGACCTATAGTGCGTTCAGACCACCAACGCTGGAACGCAGTTTCCGAGCGCACTAGACGCACATTTTCTAAATTTCAGGCGCTAGGGTAGTTCAGACCAGTGGTCCTGGCCTGCGGTGGCGTCCGCCGGAAGTGGTGATATGGATATTGCACGCACCAATATTGCGATAAAAATATTTTTTCGATACATTGTGCAGCCCTAATTAAACGGTACTTCCGCACCGGCAAACATGCTAGAAGCAGTGCATGAGAACGCATTATGTTCACAAGCACTGTCCCCCATTGTCAATCCTGGTTTAGTCCTGGTGTAGCTCTTGTTTACGAGTATTTTCAGTCAGCTCGCTCAGACCGCTAACGTCCCCATGACCACTTTGTGGCTCTCTGATTGGTCGCTGCATGAGCGTCCTGAGGAAGAAGTTCAGCAATGTTTATCCCCAAATATGGGCATCGGCCCTTCTGGCATTGCCCGGTACGCCCGATGGCCAGTCCAGCCCTGCTTCTCACTCATGCAATCCAACACATCTAAAATCAGACTTGGATTTAGACTTTTTTGTCCCAATCTGTCAGAGCCCGAGCGTAAAGTTCCACCATAGGATCCAGATCGGCCGCCACTTATTGAGGGCCTCAGGGGAGAGCTTCCTTCTGTCAACGGAGCACATCAGGTCCACACGTTCTGCCACATGCTTTTGTTTCACGTTTCTTTATTTCCGCAGGGCGCTCACTAGCTCATAAACATGTGGTGAAAATGTTAGCATTTATAGTGGCTCATGCGCAAATAGATCAGCTTGTAGTCCTGTCACATCTGAGAGCATGGAGACGGGAGGGAGAGGAAAGGAAAAAGAGAAGACCGGAGCGTGTTCATGACATGTTGTTTATATTTTTATATTGTCTTTGTAATTCAGCATTGTAATTCAAATTTGGCTTTGGCTTTCTAGTAGCGTGAGAGGACCGACCAGTACCGCCCCCTGTTGGCTCACTGGTCGTTGGGTAGTTGTCCTCCACAAATTAGGCTCCAACTTTCTACCCATGGAGTCTGTTTGAGTTTGCTTTAAACAGAAAATTCAAACACAATTTACATTTGATCGGAGAATGCGTTTTTTTGCTTTAATAAATACAAGTTACCATCAACACTGCAAACCGGACTCTGGATCACACTACCTGACGGGCTGGAATCAACTGGATTTAAGGCTTACTCAAACCTTAGTTTAAATCACACATCAAGAGAAAAATGTGTATGTGGAAGATGGGGCAATGGGCCTTTCCTCTTATTCGACTGCTCCAAATTAGCCCCCGGACCACATGTTGAACAGACTTGGTCTTTGATTTTGCGTTACAGTTACGATTACTAATAGTAGTTATGATTGTGGTCATGGAATTGGCGTAGATAAGTAGGACAGCATTCCAATGTACATTTTAAAACATTAGTGTAATAACATCCTGCTTTGTCCTTACTGCCTCTCCCACATCTGCACTGAAGCCCCCACATGCTAAAGTCATTTCAACTGTTCCTTTTTTTTTTTTTTTTTTTTTTACAACATCTCTGTGTATAAACTATGCGGCTCTATATTAGCTGTCATTCAACATGCTTTTATTTGGAGCAGCTCTGGGCCACCCAAGCTCCTGGCATAGTACTTTAAATGCTGCATTCTGACAGACGCACATACCTGACATTTATAACCATGTCTAAACACTACTCTGAACAGGAAACGGAATTTGATCAAAAGCGCAGATTGGATTTTTTTCCCTTTCCTATTACATACTTTTTCATTTTCTTCTCTGAATCCACTGTCGCCAGGCCAGTAGACTGTCGGCCCGAATGGAGGATCTTTAGGATATTACAGCACAGCAGCTGTTGTGTATGCAGCGCTGTTAGCTTGTGATTGACGGCAATGCTAATTCAGCTTTTAGGAGTTTGTTCTGCTCGCCGGCGGACGAATATGTAATCCAGAGAGTGGAGCTGCCACTACCGCCAAGTCGTAAATGTGGAGACGAGTGAAAGAAAGTCACAGGTCCCAGTGCAAAGGCAGTGTATCATTAAGGGATGCATGATTTATATGGAGAAAAAAATCCTCACATAGATGATAGCAAGTGTGATATTCTGTATATCCAATTATGTGTGATAACTTTGAGTTATTAAAATGTCAAATCAATCAACTTGTTTTTTATGCATAGGCTTGTTTTTACTTTGACCACTCACATGTAACTTTAAATGGGCTGTCATTGGTACAAACTCACTGAACAATTAATCCAGTTGAAAAGGAGAGCAGTGAAAACAGTGTTCCTAAAGATAGCAGATGGAATGATGATGATCTATGGAAAACACAAAAAGAAGCGCTCACTCTGTAGACAGGTCTCACTCACTTTGGTGTGACTGAAATTTCAATGTGTTTTAATCTTCAAAGTTTTTTTTAAGAAAACGTATGTCATTTGTTTCATTCAAATAATTCTTTGGGGAAAATAAAATATCTCAAAATACATTAGTCTGTTACTGCAGACTATCACATATCGCACTGGTATCTCCTGTCTCTCACTAGTATAGACCAATCTCTCCATCTGACCATATAAGGATATGCAAAGAGAAATTACTGTAAACATTAGGCAATAATGTGTTGGTTGATGGAGGCCTGGGAGACTCATTGGGAGGGGCTCTGGGAGACAGTGTACAATTTTAAGGCGATGGGAACTCCGCTTCTCTTGCTGACAGTTTAACAATCGATCTTGTGCTGTCATTCAAACATGTGAGGAATAAAGCTTTGTTTAAGTGGGTGATGTAAGAATATGACACAAAAGTGGAAAAGTGCAATTAATTCCATGTATCGATCTCTCTTATGGCTCGGTGTACGGTGTGAGGACATGTGTGCGGTTATCAGTGCCTGTGCACTTGTGAATTAATATATGTCTTTCCCCTGACCGCGCTGGAGCCACACACACATACAACTGTGTGTATGTGTGTGTGTGTTTGTGCTTGTGCTCATGGTTGCAAGATTTTTTTTCCAATTCCTTTCATTGCCTTTCCTTTCACCTTTTTGTCTCTTCAAGGTTATTGTATCTCACTTTATTGTGGCCTGGACCTAACTCAGTAAAGTGCCTTCAGCAGGTCACATAAGAGAGAGCACATTACCCCTGTGCTGGCCTCACTTGTCACATTCAGGGATGATTCTGGTGTTGTCAAATGTCTTAACCCTTGTATATCTGACTAAACTTTTATCTGTGTATGCTCTTGTCACATCAATGAGGTCGGAAAAACAGTTTTTGTTGAATTTGCTCTGGTCTTGACTCAAAACTTGAGGACACAAGGTTTGCTTTGCTGTTGCTGCTCCCCAAATTGTGAAATAGTGCACACATTCTGAGCCATGTGTTGTGTGTACATAGACCTTGTTATATCTGTGGCTGTGCTCTTACTTGTTTCCATGGTGATAGTAATGCTTAAAGCCATCCTGCAGGGTAAGCTATAACCTTTTTGTTGAGATAAAAAGAAGACAGACCTTTTGCTGTAAATAGAAATCCTTGCATATTTACTGTGAGTAGTTCTGTTTAATATAGTGCATCTTGTAGTACAGCAAAACAAAATTAAGCAGTGAGATTCCCCTGCGGCGTGGGCCCGGTTTATTGTGATTGACGGCGATGCAATAAAGCTTTTAGGAGTTTGTGCCTCTCTCCTGCTGTGGCATCTTTAACCCGGAGACTGTAGCCGCTGAGGACTCTTTTGTTCCATTTTTAGCTGTTGTCGCTCTCTCTTTCTCATGACATTTGCTGATGTATCTGGGACGGCGCGCTCCTCTGGGACTTTTTGGTTTTTTGATATTTGTGTTTTCCCGGCTGCTTAGAAACAACACTTCACTGGCACTTTAAACATTAGCTAATGTACTGTCTGCTTGCATGACCTTGGAGGATTGCATTGAAGACTATTGTGATAAAGTCAGTGCAAAGGAAGATTCTCTTAAATCAACAATAATAATCATGAAGAACGATTGATGCCAGACCTGAACAAGCTTCTTAAGTGATTAGTAAAATGTCAATATGTGACCAAAAATGATGATAATTAAACAACAAAGATACAGTTTATTTGCTTGTAAAGGACATAACCAATACAACACCACCCCTTTGTAAACAAACTTAACTGCAATACAGAAGATAAATGTATAATTTTCTCTCATACAAAAGAACATTATCTCTTTTATTGACTCAATTCAGCAAAGTTCATTCAAGAAATTACTTTGATATATTGTGATACAACAGTAGTTTTCAGGGAGACCGATAGTCCATATTTAGAGCTGATTTTAATTTGCAGTAAAAGTGGCACTCTTGGTTTTGGAACGTTATAACTTTTAAACTTGAAAAAAGAATGTATCTAAATAATATGGAAATCTCCCTGGTAACGGTTGCAGACTTGTATTTGTTTCTGCATAGGTTTCCTTTAGGACATAGGGAGAACATGCAAACTCCAGTCAGAAAATCTAGGACCCTTTTACTTACCCATCTCCACCACACCTGTTGCTATTAGCATGCTGCGGTGCGCTAGACGGGAGGGCCTCCTGTGGGGTGTAAGGTCAGGGGGGGGGGGAGGGAGGGGGTGTTAGACAGACAAAGTGGTACAGGTCAGGTGCTGGGGCTCTGGGGAGGAGCGCTGGGACTACACGGCTTCGATGAGGCAGCTGCACGGAAGAGAGTAGATGATATAATTTTCAAAAGGTGCAACTTTAGTCTATTTAGAAGCCAGAAAAAGGTGAACGAAATGACGTCGGCTTGTTTGTTATTTCGCTGTTGTAATGAAGATATATCCATAAAACCAAGGTACTTTACTTCAGAACCAATGAGCGAGGTAATAAAGTCCATTGTGGTCATTTTAAAGGGGGTTTCACATTTTTTTCACATGGATGTATTCATGGCCACTGTCTCAACTTTAGATCAGCTTTTTCAGAGACGAACAGTCAAAAAGAGACTCACAGGGCTCTATTCCAACAAACAAACAAATAATATTACAATAAAGACTCAACATTTTGTCCCAACAGAGAGACATTATTATTTATCATTACTTATTTTATTATTTTAAATGAGGTACCCCAGCTTTAGGCATATATTTTCCTGTTAACAATACTTGGGCCTGCATTGTGCTGCTCTTTAGATCCGCCCTCATCGGCTGCTCACAGATTGTATAATTCTGAGAGGTATGAATGGTTTGAAATGTACTGTTCCATCCTGGTTATTGATAGTATTTCTGGAAATATAGACCCTTATTACAGCCACAAATAGTCCGAACTTCAGGCTATGAAGAAATACAGGAGCTCAGCCAAACAGCTCTCGGCCCAAAGCGTCAAATAGTGACACACAGGGCTCTTTCTTACAAGTATGCCAAAGATAAATGGTTTAATCATAAACGTGTGGGTTCAAAGAGACTTGTCGATGATTTAAGTTTATATTACAGTAAGAAAGATTAGGCCCCAGTGCCAACTGAAGACTCTATTGATATTGGTCAGATTTAGTTCCTGTAAGAGCTGCCAAGTTGCTCATTGGGTTCAGGGATGAATACTTTCTCATGGCCTTGAGTAAGTCACTTTAATTATAAGCTGTAAATAAAACCGGTCTACATGGCATCTTAAGTTTCAAAATGAGTAACAAAAATACTGTTCTCTCCCATTCTGTTGCATTCAGATCGAAGGGAAGGTGCCAGTACCACTGTAAGGGAAGAAGATTCATGAAAGAGAGGTTGACAAAGAAGATGTACACATGTGATAGTGATTAGATTCACAAATCCATCATAGTGTTCTCATGTTTAAAAGTTCTTTCTGTGACCAGCATCATTTATATGTTGAATATTATTGAACATTCTAAATCTGACTTTTCTGAGTTACCATACTTATCTGACCTTGCGTTCTTGCATTTGTCAAAACTGGAGACTTTCCTGACGAAATCCAACAGCCTAGACTTATTCACCTCATTTACATTTATTGGCTGTTCGTAGTTGAAACAATGGTGTTTTGATCATTCCACTCAACTGCACCCTCTGCTACAGCCACAAAAACCATGACCTGATGTGATTTTCAGTTCTAGTGCATCATGTATATGTTAGAGGAGATCAGATGTTGAACAGATATTCCCAAAGTGACATATACTATGAATAGTAGTGTCTCTCAATCTGAGGTAGGGGGAGATAGATAGACAGATAGACAGATAGATAGATAGATAGATAGATAATAAAAGAAACAATAATTCTGAAAGGTACTGGCAATAGTAATAAAATGCAACAGCACTTGAGGTCACAGCAGCAGAGGTGGAGCAGCCGCTGGGTTCAGACCATTTTCTCTGCTCTGGTCCTGACTAAAATGCTAAATGCTGTGTTACCATGTTTTAAAAAATGTGTATTCCTCCAGTGGATTTCTGCTTGATCTGTGTGGTTCGCTTTGTGAATGCTCTCTGCTCTGCTCTGAATCAGTGTTAAACTATGGACACTGTACTGCAGCAACATTTACTTATATATGCTTTATTTATAAAGCACAAAACTGTTTCAGAGCTATTTCGGACTTGCTGTTTCAAGCGCATTCAAGAGCAGCTAATTATCTTGTCAAAACAACTGAATTACTTATTTTATTATACATGTTGCACACAATTAATAATAATAATTCAGATTCCTTTTGTTTGCCATTTGCTGCAAACCACTTTGGAAGACAAAAGTCCCCAGGTTGTGCATAGTACATAAACAATTCTAACTTTTGGTCTAGTCTTGGTCCAGTCCATACATGTACTCATTTGTTCAGAAAAACATAAAAAATAATAATGCAAATCAAAATCTAATACAAAAGATGAAACTTTCAGCTTAAAAAAAAGTTTTGTTTTATTTAATTACTCACTTTTTAAACATAGCTCTCAACCAAATTGAGTATGTCATTCCTGATTGTTTTCATTAACGGGGAGTAGTCTTGCCCTGTCTGCGCTGGCGAAGGGGTTCACAGAGCAAAACATGACTTTAGAATGAAAAGTACACAGGTCGAACAGCTCTGAAAATATCTTCTTCCTTCCCGAGGCTCCCCTTTACCCAGAGCACTTCTCTGGGGACTCATGGGAAGGAAACGAATGGAGCTGCCAAGATTTTTAGTTGTCAAGCCAGAGTAATCCCTCATTTGTCCAGAAGTGATTCATGACAGACAATGTTTCAAAAGCAGTCGTCTGGACCAAGTTTTCTTAGCCTTTTCAAATGCATCCAGAAGTTATTTTCAAACCTATTTTTCCCAGCGAAATGGTACTCTATTTATTATTATATTATTATTTGTATTATTATTCATTATACCTGGTGCATATTATCAGACAGACAATGCTATCAGACAGACAATGTCGGTACAGTTGTTGTATGGTTATTTTACAAAGAATAAACATGCATACACAAATAGGAAATACACAATAATAAAATAATCAACCATCTGACAAACAAATCTGAACTAAAGACCATTTGTCTGTGAATAAGTCTGCTTTCATTCTTCAGTCAGACCGTTATTTGTTCCATCTGATACACATCCCTTAATCTGATTTTCCCCTCAGTGATGGTGGGGGCTGTGGTTTGATACAGGAGACTATTGTCTTTGCTATCAGATAAAATTCTTCATTTGATCTGATTTAGTTGGTTAATATTCCTAATGCAAAAGGTAGGCTCCAGTATGATTTTGATGCCCAGACTTTTTTCAATGGTTTTTATGGTCTATGACAAGACCACAGTCCACAAGTCTAGGGTTTGACCCAGTGGGGGGCGGGTCCCAGCTCAAAAGTGGCCAAAATGACGTGCGCTGACATGCTTGCAATACCACCCCGGGCCGATGGGGGTGGACCCGGAATGAGAATTATTCAATGCTAACATATAGCATTGGCAGACCTCTCAAAAACACCTTTACAGGATGGTCCAAAAGTTGGCTCTTGGCCCAAAGCTTCGTTCCACATGTGTGTCAATGCTGAGGCGAGTGAATTTTTTTGGACCACTCTAGTTTAGTTGCTGTGAATTTTTGAAGTCACTCGTTTAAATGAATGGGGCTCGTGCCGGCTGACGCATGCGCAGGTGGTTTTTTCACATTTTCCAGCCCCCGCAGACATTTTGAAACTGCCCATAGACCGCGGAAGTTGTAGCCCATTTGCTTGAACGGCGGAGATAGGCGTGACTACGTCCGTTAATATCTACAGTCTATGGTTTGACCATATTTAGAAGTGATGAAGGGCGTTCTGAAAAATCTGACTTTAGTTTTCCACTTAAACTCTCTCAGATCATTTAAGATTGACTTTATTGATCTCACACTGGAGACATTTACATAACTGGGCTATTAGTAATTGAATGTTCTTCCTGATGTGAAAATTCCCTGTCTCCATCTGCGATTATTGTATTAATTTCTAATTCCTATTTTCCTTTGACATATGCACTTTTTTGGAACTTTTACCATAACACAACATTGTTCCTTCATCAACAAGTACCTTGAGTTCTTTTGAGATTAATCCACACTATTATAACTTCTGGCATATGCAATTCCACCCATTCTGCTGACTTAACTGTGTCATAGTTAAACTGTGGCGCAGAGGGAGAAAAGAGGAAAGGAATCCACTGGCAGCTGTGGGTCAAAACGTACTGTATATGTAAGGCTAATATTTGCCTTTTGTCTTGTGTCCAAGCAGGGGTGTCCAAACTGTTTAGTATGAGGGCCACTTTAGTTACCAAACCAGCCCTAGGGCCAACAACATGGACTGTAATCGTATTTTTTACAGATTTTGTGATTTAAAATGGGGAGTGATGTATCCGTATTTATTCACACTGCAGCACAATCAGAAATTAATATTAGTATGTCAAGTTGATGACTGGATTCCAAAAAACTAAACTGTTAGAAGACCTACTTGGTGTTAGCCAGGCAGAGGGACACATAAAGTGACAAAACTGACCGCATTTGGCCCATGGGCCGTAGTTTGGACATGCCTGGCTTAGAAGCTTGGTTTATGTTCTATTGTAGGTGTCCAAATTAGATCTGTCTCATCTTTTCCGCATCAAATAAAGTTGCCTTTGCTTTTGTACTAAACTTATGTGTAACTGTAAACCACTTTAGTCATAATTTGTTTATTTCCCAATATCCTTTGCTTAGTCCTCCTCACAGCAATATACATCGTCTGTTTTGCAATTACATTACACATTCCTGCTTTATACAAAATCTTGTTGAAACACTTTGTTCAATACTGCCCGGATTGTCCATTGTAACTCTTCAAACTAGATTCAGATGTTTTCGAGTAAATTGCATAAAAAGAAATTCGCCGGGAAAGGCCACAAAATAATATTTGAAGTCATGTAAACTTATTATGTGGCCGTATACAACCAATTCAGAGCAGTTTCCAGTTGGCCAGAGCACAGTACAGTTAATAAACTCAAGAAGTGCAGTTTTGTGGCTCCCAGTTTCTCTCTGAGACTTTATCTGCACTGGTGCTTTGATAAGAAGTAGTGGTGGTTGTGGAGTCGACAGGTCAGCTTGATAGGGACAGAGGAAAACGTACGAGTCTGGATTATAGGACAGTTACAGCCCCATTTGAAGAATAGTTCACTTAAAGGTTTCTGACGGAGGAAGTAAAAGGAGAGGGCTGTGCGGTGAGAGGAACAGTGCTGGGGAAAAGTTCCACCTGTTTTCAAATCAGGTCCATGACGCTTTTAGTGCAATATAGTGCAATGCCCATGTAGATGTGTTGTTTTTATTGTGCATATACAGCTGGTTAGTAATGATAATAATAATGCATACACTTAAGCTCCTGTGGACTCACCACCTGCAGGAGGATCAGTGAGGGGCTTAATCCCCCGACCCAGAAATGGATTAAGGGGAAGAAAATGGATGGATGGATGGACACTTAAACGGGGCTTTTCATTACACTCAGTTCAACATGATCTGCCACAGTGATTAAAAATCAATTTAGCTCCAAAAACATATATGTTTAGGGCATTTTTAATCACTGTGGTGGGTTGAGGGTAGCACAAGGGTAGACACTTCATATGTCATTATTGATTCACTTCATACACACTGTTGTTAATCTATGACTGTACCCACCGCTGTTCTGGGGCAGACTGACGAAAGCGATCATCACCATCATTCACAGTATATTCCAAAAGGATTCTGTCTTTTACCCATTCATTTCAATAATAAACCATTGGCCCTTACAGAGAATGTGTTTTGCTGCCTGGCACAAGTTTCATGATGTATTTTAAAAAGATTAAATTATAGCCAGGCTTCTAATGCAAATCTCCAGGAAAGTTATGCATCTACATTTCCATATAAAGCAAAGATTTTCACTTTCTTGTGCCTGGTGTGTGCAGGATGGCCCAGACCGAGGATGATGAGGAGGAAGCCGCACGAGAGAGGAGGCGCAGGGCCCGACAGGAGCGTATGAAGAACAGGGAGAACGAGGAGAACAGCAGCAGTCAGCCAGAGAGCAGCTTCCTCACCAACAACCACAGGTGCCCGCCGAGCTGAGAGAGAAAAATCTATATTTATGCAAATAGTCAGTGTCTATTGATATTATTCTTGTTATCAAACTTGATGTGAGAGTCACCCCTGTTCTATGGTATTAGTCATTCAATTCGTAAACTACTGTTGTAGGCTGAGCTTTCCTGGGGCAATGGATGAGACCAAAGCTATTCTGTGCTGTCAGCTGCTTTGACCTGCTTTGGCCTGGATGAAGTGTCTTGCCTAAGAAACGAGTTCAGCACCTGAGAAAACTATGGCCAAATGTACAGCCAACCCTTATGCTTATACTGTGTGACCAAAAGAGCCAGTTAGACCCGTAAGCGGCAATGAAGAGCCTAAACCTGTTCATGCAAATGTATTTAATGCATTCCATAAGGTGATTTTGTTCAAATTAAATATACCAAGAAATAAACCAAATCTTTTCTCAAAATGTTTACAATTGATCCATTGAAAACAATGTCTTTTTATTTGTGAAATGTCAAACAAAGTGTGTGAAAAAAGCTTCAAATGTGCAAGAAATATATTAAACAATAGATAATAATTAGAATAATAATAATGCAACGGTTTTATATAGCGCTTTTTCGGACACTCAAAGACGCTTCACATTTGTTATTATTCTTTCACTCCATACACGGTGGTGATAAACTACTACTGTAGCCACAGTTGCCCTGGGGCACACTGACAGAAGCGAGGCAACCAGTATGTGCCATCGGCCCCTCCGACCACCACCAACCATTCACACACACACCAGACTCATTCTAGGCAATGGGGGTGAAGTGTCTTGCCTAAGGACACAACAGCAGTTTGGCACTTTACAGCCGAAGCCGCCCCACTGTGGCATCTGGTTTCTCCAGAGGTTAAGTGTCTTGGCAAGGACACAACGGTCCCTCAGTGGGAGTCGGTGGATAAAGTCTTATGGTGGGCTCAAACCCACAACCTTCAGGCGCAAAGGCCAATGATTACATATTAAATTAATTGAAAGCACTCTGCAAGCCACCATGTTGCATTTATCAAGCTCTTGCAAGTTCCATTGTTCTCGGTTCTTTAATATATCATTCCTATATCCATTCTTATCATACACACTTTGTTATCGCACTTCCAACTCCACTCGCCATCATCAGCCACATTCGGCCTCACAACTTCCGCAAACCTTTGGCCTTTTGTCCCACTCCAATCCAGATGTCATTCCAGATAAAGCCGTAACATCCAGGGAGAAGCCAGTAAAGATGGGTTGGCCGTGCCGCTGTGGAGGGGGGCGCTTGGTTTGGACATGGCTCTGCACATCTGCGGTCATGAGTATTTCCGCACAAGGCGCTCTCAGACTGCACACAACAGACGCAGTGTGAGGAGCCAGGCTGGGACGGCACCGCAAGCGCACGGCCTTTGTGCATTGTTTAAACACGGGGCTAATGCTGAACAGACACTGGGGTCAGGAGGATGTGCAGTCATGGCTTATAATACAACTGTGTGCTTTGTGAAGAGAAAGATATGAATGAGAGGATGAAAAGTCATGAAAAATATCCATAGTAAAGAACTAGCAACAAAGTTTGTGGTGTGTTTACAATATAATAAAGCTGGGATACCTGCATTTCAACCCAAACAAATCTACACTACACTGTATCTACACTGCAAAAAGTGAGAAATGATAAGTAAAAAATGGCTTGAACTTCAGGCTACATTTTAGTTCTGACAACTTAAAACAAGAATTGCCAACAGGATTAGCTAAAATAGCTTGTTTGAAAAGGAAGTTACAAGAAAATACTCCAATTGAGTGAAAAAAAAATTAAAGTGCTGGTCCCATTGGCAAATATATTTCATGGTATTTTCAAGCATTTTTTTACCTTTTGTTTAATCATTTTTGCAGTGTATCATAAGATCCATGTCACTCTCAAAACAGTTGGGTTCCACATTTTTTTTCACCACTATTTTTGCCACTGTATTAAGTCAGAAAAGTGAAAAGAAAAGACCATCCTCAGTCAACCGATCAGCTCTCAGCCCAAAGCTTCAAAAAGTGACTTACAGTATGCAAAAAAGACACAAATTAACCAATTTTTGTGAATTTAGCGAATACAATACACCCTGCCAAGTCTCTTATCATCGTTTTATTGTTTTATCGGTGCGTGTGTGTGTGGGGTGGGGGGGTGGGGGGGGGGAGGGCATGGGCAGGATTGTTTTTTAGCCAAACTGTAAAGCACTTTGTGTTGCATCTGTTGTATGAAAAGCGCTTTATAAATAAACTTTGATTGATTGATTGATTGATCTCCCATAGGATCCCCTGTACTTATTAGGCAGGAAAAACTAAACTATATTGAGACAACTGAAAAAACCACAGTGGATTAGAGATCCACTCTCACCAACATAATGGAGATGGAACTATGAATGTCCCCAAATAATAAGAATCATCTATAGATTCACGTTTAGTTAGAATTGGAACAGCAGCTTTTGTGTCTGTGCTACTATCTTATTTGGTATTGCTTTGTGCCCTGTTAGCTCTGGGGCTAGTCCATGTTTAGTTGCGGTGTTTGTGAATTTTTCATTATTCACGGTAAATGTAAGGCATCGTAATAAATCCATGCTGGACATTCAAACTGACCACACACATGGGCAGCAGCAGAACTAATAAAACAGTGTGCCTGATTTTTGTCCATGGAGATATTGTGCTCCAATTTTCCGCTTTCTTTTTGCCACCTAAAGCTGCTGCTGCTGTTGCTGCTGCTGTTGGAGAAATCAGAGAGGACTTGTTCCTTGGATTTACAAAACTACAAGCAGACTCTTATTTAAGGGTACAAGACAAAGCCATTCACCTGTGTTTGGTCTTTCGCAGTGGTAAACACTTATACTGTACATATAATATTTAGCCTTTTCTGAATAAAAGTTGAAGTTTAGTTACTGGGTCCTGGGTTCGAATCCCGGTCGGACCAGGCCCTTTCTGAGTGGAGTTTGCATGTTCTCCCCGTGTCTGCGTAGGTTTCCTCCGGGTACTCCAGTTTCCCCTATCACTAAAAATATGTACAATAGGTCTGGCATGCGCCTCCTGTACTGGCGACCCCATCTCTGTGTGGAGTGAGATACAAATGCCCAAAAAATGACAATTGTAAACCGCTTTGTGACTCTGGTCTGTGAAAGGCGGTATATAAATAAAGATTACTTACTTACTTACTTACTTACAGTACTACTCTCAATTAAAAATACAATATACATGATGGTTTTATCCAATCAGAGAGCAGATCATGACTCATTTGGTTTGTGAGTTTGTTAAATTTTATATAAATGGTTTTGACTTCTCCTTTTTCTATATTTAATTTAACAGCAGAGAAATGGCACACATTTATTTAAATGTAATCAGATTTAGAGCGTTGCTTTTTGAGCCACATGTGTTTACTTTTTGATACATTGTGTTCGTCCCAACAAAAAAGAGCATTGTGAACAAACTTAGAATATACTTGTTTTTATATAAGTGAATCGCTATAGATATTGACACTTTTGGCTGAAAGCTGAGTGAGGCTGGTCCTCTCTTTTTCACCTTTCTGTCTGAAAAAGCGAATCTAAAAATGGCACTGACACCCAAACACACATGCTAGTGATAGAGCAGAACTTTTTTGTGAACGAGGAACTAATAAGATTAATTGTTCCAAATTAACTGGTATCGTGATGGAAAGTTTGTGCATATGTTATCCAATAAATACTGCATTATTTCACCACTGCAGTTTGCTGTTGTGACTCACAGCTGGCCTTTTGTCCACACAGCGCGACAGACTCCGGCTCTTTGGGAGGAGGAGGGGGAGGAGGAAGAGGAGGAGACGACGAAGACCAGGCCCTGATGGATCGCATGGCCAAGCGAGAGGAGAGGAGGCTGAGGCGTGCGAAGGAGGCCATGGAGAGACAGAAATCGGAAACCCCTGAGACTGAGAGCACCATAACCGAGCCTACCGACAACGGGGACGAGGACAGGCCTTCGTCGTGGCGCAGGGGGCGCTACAGAGAGAGTGAGGAAGAGGAGAGCAGGTCTTACAGTCGAGAGGAGAAGGAGGAGGAAGAGGCTGCTCCATACAAACAGCCAGTGGAGGACGAAGAGGACGAGCCGAAGAGGTTCTATCAACCAGAGCAGGTCAGAAACATGTGGGGGAAAAAACCAATATTTGTGGGTATTGAGGTTCCAATATACTATATGTACAAACTGCTATATCCATCCATCCATCTTCTTCCTCCTAATCCATTTCTGGGTCGGCGGGGTGGCCATCAGAGCTGCACCCAAACAAACAAAGTACTATAATTGCAAGTATTTGTTAAATCATGGTGGGGGTTTTTCACTATAACCGTAACTCTAAAATGTGACTTCCCTATTCATTTCAATGTATTGTTGTATAGCCCTAAATCACAACAGTAGTTATCTATGAGGACCTGAGAAAACTGTTGATTGGCCAACACAGATCAGAGAATCAATCAGTTCAAAGACACGAAATGCATTCCTTACTTGAGATTTTTGAGACTAGGTTCTCTAAAGTAGTTTAATTTCTAACTTGATGAACTTGAAGATAAAATAATGAGCAGCTGGTGGCCTTTTTAATATTCATACATTTTCTTTGGCAAGACTAGTAGTAAATGGAGATTTCGTTTCATTGCACGCCAAAATCCATGTCAGCCACAGGCATCTACATAATTCATCAAAAACACAAACAGTTGTATAAGATGTGACAACTGTACAACCACAAGCCACAAAGAACTTTGTTTCAATATTTAAGTTTAATGACATACCCCAGAATTGTTCAAAGTAACCAAATTGTATAAGCATATCAATAGCTATATATTAGATTAGATACTGTATTACAACAACAGGGACGTGCTCATGGATGAAGTTTTTCTCTACATCAAAAAGTAAACTCCTCGAGCTCAGTAACCGTTTTTGTCACACTCTCCAGTTTGGGATGAAAACAATCCGTGTTTTAGCAATCTCTATGATCCTGGTGTTTTGATATAATCCAGATGTGAGCCATATAAGGAGTAATTAGATGCCTTTCTCGGGGAAAAGTTAAGCTTGCCTTAGCCACTATCTCAGCAACATGTAGCCGGTAGCTAACGGCGCTAGCTTGTGTTTAAATCGGCCTCTTCCACATTAAGGTAAACCCCATGGGTGTCAGCAGCACTTGGTCAGTCCACCCCTAATATACAATCTATGTTAGCAATTCAACAACAACAACATGTTATAAGCTTTCAAGAAGCAGTAAAAACATGTTGATGAAGAATGGTATGTGGCATATCAAAAAAGTTTTATACTGGGGTAAAGTTCTAAAAACAACCTGCATCCCTAAAGTATCACCTGTGTTTTAAGGCAGTAAAACCCCTCACACTTTATTCTGTACTCTTTTCTAACCATCTGAACTCACGACTACTGACGTGCGAATGCGGAGAATTTAAACTTGTTAGTTATAGTCTGAGTGCTGCTGCAGCTGTCAAAAGTCGTACGTACACTGTAAAATACAGCTGCACGGTGCTGAGGGGCAGGAGCAGGACTGAGGGCTGCAGGAAGTCCACTGTAGTCCTCAGAACTAATCACTGCGGTGCACACAAGCCACAATAGTTTCCTTCTGACTTTAAATGAAGGTACACCTGTCATCTTATACTAGCAGTTATATGATATTATAAATAATGTTGTTGGAGTATACACGCAAAAAAAAAAAAAGTGCACATACAAAAATCAGCAAAACAGCAGATCAGATAAATCGATTGTAGACAGCATATAGACAGCATGTAAACTGGGACAAAGCCTGTCAGACTGGTTTGATGGCAAAGATAAATTGAGTCTGGTTTTGTAGCGTGTAGTGAATTTTTGTCATTGTAAAACAGTTCAAAGTGGATCAAAACATATAGTATGTTTTGCTTTGCTCACAGACATGTCTTTTTTGACAGTGTACAATGTTACTTTGAGCTTAGGGAAAGGAAAGGAGCCTTAGGAGCGTACCACGTTCCAGCAACTGTTCATTTCAAACAGTAGTCCCTGGGCAGGTTGGAGTTAATGTCTTAAAAACAAACTAAAAGCTAAAGTAGAGGGGGACTTGACCATGTTATGTTAACATCTTTCATTTCATTCAATTCAACTCAATAACATTTCAACAAAAATATACCTTTCAAAACCATAGACTGTAAACATAGCTATTGCACAATCCTATTATACACAGCTATTTCATTTTTTTTTCATTGCAGTTAATTTCCAGAATACTGTATACAATTATAAACAACAGCTCACACACACACACACACACACACACACAAAAACACACCCACGCTCACACATGCACACACCACACACACACACACACACACACACACACGCACACACACAAACACACCCACACTCACACACACAAACACACCCACACTCACACAAACACACCCACACACAAACACACCACACACACACGCACACGCACACACACAAACACACCCACGCTCACACACACACACACAAACACAAACACACCACACACACACACGCACACACACAATTATTGCTCATGAGTTCAAAGTTGTCTTTGGAGTTGTGATTTTGTGCAAATGTGTGAATAGATGCAGTAGTTTGTGTAAATATTGGTGTGTGCTTAAGTGTGTGTGTGTGTGTCTGTAGGAACCTGCTGAGGAGCCCCAAATGCCCGACGAGGTACGCTCACATTGATTTATTGGCTTTGACGGAGCGCTGGGCTGATGCGTGTTTCAAAGCTAACCATTTCTCACAGGAGCTAACGGAGCAGGCGTCAGAAGGAACAGTGAGTGAGAGTTCAGGGCAGGTCATGTCAGAGAAGCATAAACTATGGGACCACGGTGCATCCCCAGACTCCTGTGCAGATAAAGTATCAGACAGACCGCTGGTGACGGACGGCGGTACACTGGACCACAAGCTCTCACTGGACTATGAGGTATTAGCGGCTAAGGACGTCACAGCACGGAGTGGGGCACCGCTATGCATGCTGGGTAACGTCAGCAGAAGTGGACAAAGGGTCAATTTGTGTCTTATTTTAAGGAATACGTTTTAAGGAATAACAAGAGGGTAAATATATTAATATAGGATGATTGGTAGGAGGAGTATTCCTAGTGGGAGTACTGACAATAGTAATATTATAAGTACTACAGTGATAGCAGTTTTTTGTAGGCTAGTAGTAGAATTATTGATGGTGGTGGTAGTGTTAATTGTTGTAGTAGTAGTAGTAACGTTAGGAGAAATTCAGCAGCAGTAGTAGTAGTAGTAGTAGAAGTATAAAAGTAGTAGTAGTAGAAGGAGTATTCCTGGTGGGAGTACTGATAGTATTCATTCATCCATCCATTTTCTTCCCCTTAATCCATTTCTGGGTTGGGGAGGTGGCAGTCAGCGCTGCACCCAGTACACAGAGCACCAGCCCCTCACTGATACTGATAGTACTGATAGTAGTAATATTATAAGTACCACAATGATTGCTGATGGTAGTTTTAGTTGTAGTAGTAGCTGTGGTCGTCGTCGTTGTCGTGGTAGTAGTGAGAGATAGATATAGATAGATCATCAATCCATATAAACACATAATTAACTAAAAACAAATGTATAGTACAGATAGTAGAAGTAGTAGCAGTAGTACCGCTAGTTGTAGTTGTAGTAGCAGATTTTTTGATGGAAGTAGTAGTAGAATGATTGAAAGAAGTTGTAGTGGTAGTATTTGCAGTAGTAGTAGCAGTAGTAGTAGTTGTGTGATTGAGAAGGAGAAGCCATTTTTAGCAGCAGTCTTTTATTGACCAGTATGTTGGGCTTGAGTAAGATCATTTGAATGGGTGAATAAAAGTATTTACTTGTTTAAAATGTTATTCTTTCATGAATAAAACTATTGAAGGTACAGACGTGTCAAACAAAGTCCAAGGTTGATTTAACCCGACTGCACTTTGTCACAGTGTGGTGTGGATTTTTGGAGTGAAGGTTCAAACCACAGTTCACAGTCAGAAAAACACCGTGCCGGGCGGCACGGTGGCTGAGTGGATAGCACTCTCGCCTCTCAGCAAGAAGGTCCTGGGTTCGAGACCCGGTTGGACCAGGGCCTTTCTGAGTGGAGTTTGCATGTTCTCCCCGTGTCTGCGTAGGTTTCCTCCGGGTGCTCCGGTTTCCCCTACCACTAAAAATATGTACAATAGGTCTGGCATGTGCCTCCTGTACTGGCACCCCCACTCCCAAAAATAACAATTGTAAACCGCTTTGAGACTCCGATGTGCAGTGAAAAGGCGGTATATAAATAAAGATTACATTACATTACATTACAACACTCTTATTACATGTTTCTTTGGTCACTGAATGGTCACTGATTTGTGCATGATTTCACCTGAACCAAGCGCATGACACAACCTCTCTCTAAAATTATGTTTGAATATTGTTGCTGAAAATAATGAATGTTCTTAGTATTCTCTGATCTGTGTTGGCGATTACATTGAGACGGTTTTGTTAAGTCCTCTGAGATGACTGCTGCTGTGATTTAGGGCCATACAAGAAGAAATGTTATTATTTTGTATTGTATTGTAGCATTCTTAGTCCTAAAGTTAGAGGTTGATTATGGGTTAAAAAACAAGTATTTTCCAAACCAAACTGCCAAAAGACACAACCAAGACAAATAATCTCTGAGTTGTAAGTAAACAGTCTTCCATAAAAAAACTGCACTGGAAGAGAAAAAAATAAACAACGGAGTGAGGTGTGAACAGCCTGAATGAGCATATCCTATTGTGTTGTTGTCATGGAAATATTCAATTCAATGTATTCTTTGTAAAGCCCTAACTCCCAACCGCAGTTATCTCGGAGAACTTACAAAGTGTTTGATTCGCTGACAATATCAGGAAATCCAACTGTGTGAACACAGGAAATGAAAAAATAACAAGCATATGTATGTTTGCATTTCCTTATAGCAGACGTTCGTAATCCCACGTCTGAAAAGTGTTGTTGTGTGAAAGCTGAAATATTGTACATTCTACTAATCCTACATACCAAAAAAAAGTAAATATTGTTGAAAATAATTACTAATCCAATTTCACGAAATCGTGAATAGTTAATTAATTTAATAATTTATATATAATTTTCTTGCATCTTCTGTCGGCTTAAACATGCCAAGAAGAAGTGCAGAATGAAAATTCTATCGGCACGATGGAGTAGAAATCACTCTCCCTTCTCATCAAGAAGGTCCTGGGTTTTATCAAAATAACCGTTAATAAGCAAATTGCACATCCCCCTGACATAATATATGTTGTTCTTGCTCAAATAAAGTTATACATTTGCTTCATTAAAGTAAATTTTACTTCCTACTCCATTTTTTGTAGACTGTCCTACAGTAGTAACGAGGCAAATCACAGCTGTCACAGAAAGGCTTTAGATTGTCACTTTCCCAGCAGTTGAAGTGGTCCAAGTCAAGGATCCTTTTGTTAATTCACACCATTCATTTGTTTGGTGGATGTAAAAAGAGCCTTAGCTATAAATCAACTCACCCGCAGAATGATCTGTTACATATATGCCGGCCCTACTTACCTACTTACTTGTAATCAGGGGAAACTGAAAAAAATGCTGTTCTAAATGAAAAACTGATGTATATATAAATATAAGTTTTAATTATTATGGCCCACAGTCCATTTGTTGTATTTGGGGTTTTAACGTTATAAAAAATGTAGGCTTGATTTATCTCACGTTCTAAAGTTTCACATTCACACTCAAAGACGCTTCACGTGTCATTTTTCATTCACTGTGTACACAGCGGTGATAAACTACTACTGTAGCCACAACAACAGTTTACCACTTTACAGGTGCAGCCGCCCTACTGTGGCACCTGTTGTTCACAGAGGTCTCCCATCGCAGTACTAACTAGACCCTGCCCTGCTTAGCTTCAGAGGCCTGACTTTCACATGCAGGTGGCAAAAGTTGAATTGTACGACTTTTGAACCGATCTAGTTTTCTGAGTTTTGAGTGTTTGTCATATGATAAACAAAATTTCATCAATATCTTGCTTGTTAGAGTTCCTAGGTTCACATCCTGGTCGGAACAGATCCCGGAACAGAGTGGAGTTTGCATGTTCTCCCCCTTTCTACGTAGGTTCCCCCTACCACAAAACCCGCACAAACGATTTTGATGCGCCAGTGTGTTCGGCGTCTCGCTTCGTCATCACTGTGTGGAGAAAATAAACAATATCTGAACTCTGAACATTGTAAAGTGCCTTGGATGACCTTGGTGTGTAAAAGTGTGCAATATGAATAAAGATTTCTCTTGTCTTTCTCACTCATTTCCAGCTCTCTGCAGAAGCAAGGCAGAAGCAGCTCTCTGCTTCTGCCTTGAGGTGCGGCTTTGCCTCTTTGACATGATGTGTTTGTTTACCAATGTGTTTCTTGCTCAGCTGGAGGAGAGAGGCGGGGCCATAGAGGAGCAGGAGGAGGAGCCGAGGCCGAACGGAGCCATCCACAGAGAAGACACGCCTCCCAAACAGCACCGGAAACCGGAGAGGACTCTGAGGTACGCAGATCAGCTGCCCACATCAAGCATGCAGTCTGTTCACCTTATGGGCATCCGTCCATCTGTTACATGGAAAGGCGTTTGGAATGAGCCATTATCGCTTTCATTTGATCCTAAAGCCTTTTTCATGCCTCAATTATCATTATTTTCTTTTCATGTCAGCCATTAGATCAGCAATATTATTTCTACAGCTAATTAATTGGTTAGATTGTTTGAATTGAACACCAAAGGCAACTCAAAAGTGCAAGCACAAAACAAGACACATTAAATACACAGAAAACATATATAATCACAGTCAATTTTAAAAAGTGCGGATACAAACCTTCCGCTAAATGCACAGCTAAACAGAACTGAACAAACCTGGATTTGAACATGGTCAAAGAAGAAGAGGCCTGTCTCACATTTTCAGGAAGATGTAATAACTTTTTTGCCATATATAGAGAAATACTGCCCCTGATACAGTATGTAGCAAAACATACAGGCTCTGTGTATGCAGGTACAGACTGTTGTGTGCTGTTTTAATGACCCATTACTTTCGCTACAAAGAGTACTGGCATGGGAAAGGTTAAAAGGCTGGGAAATAGTGATTCTATTCACGGAGGGGGTATCCCAACTTTGTATTTAGATTCAGACTGTTGTCGCAGATCCGCACCGACTGTCTTCGTTTGAGTCCGTCTCTGCTCAGCTGCACTGGGCTGTGAATCCTACAGAGTAAAGAAGAGGGCATGCCACTTGTTTGTTAAATAAAAGTCCTCATTTACTACTTTTGAGGATTTACCCAATTTACTATTTTTGACTGTGCAGAAAAACCCTGTGCATCAGGAGAACACCTTTATCTCCTGAATGTAGAATCCAAAGGGGATTACATCACCTAGTATGAGTAAACTGATCAATGAGGATATTCCAATGTTGCCTGCAGACCAAGCAGTGTGTGGTGCTGGAGGGCTCAGAACAAATGTCCTTCCCCAAAATGAGGTATAACAATTGATCAACATTTGACAGAGCTGAAAATGCATGACTGTATTTAAAAGTCTTTGGAAGTCTTTCCTTGAAATCTCACAATCCCCACTTCGAGAACAGCTGCCTTAGACGGTCTAAATATTGTCCAACTTTTGTATTCGGCTTTAGTGAGAATGTGTGCTAAATGTTGTTTAAATGTCTAAACAAAAGAAAAGGAGAGAGCAACATTTTTAAAGAAATGTTTTGTTATGTTATAAATATTTCCCCAGACAATTATGTGATAGTGATTAGATTCACAAACTATAAATTCTGTATCCTTCCCACGTCTGAAAACTCTGCCTATATCATGCATGCTGGTTAAATACTGTCACCACTTCTGGACTCCTTGATAAGAAAATAATAAAGATCATACTTGTATGTACTGACAAGACCTGGAACTTTGCGACAGTTTTGTTTCATGTGAGCCCAGGAATGATAGAGAAATAAGCCATAAACTAAGACAGCTACCGTACTACCAGGAAACATTTAACAACTGCCCTCCACCTCTATTGAATCTTGTGATGTCGCATGAACGCAGACTATGAGCTTCTGTCTAAACCCAGACCTGCAGTTTTTTACACGGTTAAACAGCCCCCAGTGCATTCCGTTAAAGTCTGTGACACTAGCGTAGTCTGGTGCCGGTGTAATGGGACATGATGACAGCGTTGGTAATAGAGAAGCTTATTGCAATGAGGATTTCCTTGTTTTGTAAAACAGCGACAGTGTTTTAGACTTGGGTCACCTGCACTAAGCTGCACTTGGCTCTCAGTCTGAAGCTGTGACTGGAAACTGGAGATAAGTGGAAACATTATCCTCCTGAAGCTACTGCAGTCGTTTGTGATGACGCAAAATAGACGCCAGGACTAACTGTGAAAGGTATGGCACAAAAACAGAGACATGATTTATATGTTTCATCAACTTAATATCTGAGGAACATGGAGTAATTGTGCTTTAGATTGTATTAAAGCTAGGGGTTTTCAATATTTATATGATGTGTTTTTATTTCTATGCATTAGAAATAAATGCAGAGAAATACGCAATAATATTTCTATGCATTTAAATCAGACAAAATCAATTTTTTTATCTGATCGAAACATGTTATCGTTTGCATACTTGTAGGAAAGATCCCTGCGACTTGACGATTAGGTGATTCACTTCTTTTGTTTCTTAAATAAATAGAAATGATTGACTTGAAGGTACAGTATTTAGGGACATGTTTTTGCCAATTAAAAATGTATCGTGTGAAGAAGAATTGGTGTACATCACTACCTCACTGTCAATCATTGGGAATTTGGTGAAAATAGATAAACGCAATAAACTTCAGATGTAAAAGAAAGTAGAGGAGCCGGCCGAACACAAAGCAAAAGACAGGAAATGATAAAAAATAAAAAGAGTGGAAAACAAGGTGGGACTTCCAGCAACATACACTATCCCTAGATACATTTGAGCAGTTATTATGTTTTTTATTGGCTGGATATGTTTAAGGCAGAGGACAAATGGGCAAGAGCTCTGGGACTATCTGCTCTGTCTGGTGTGTAGTCTTGCACAGTTATTCCCTTGTGGTTTTACTGCCAATGGCAAATAAACTGATTCTTGATCTTGATCTTGGCCTAAGGGGATATTGAAGTGTATACTAAAGTAATATTAATTAAAACAGAATTCTTGTAGTCGGACCTGGATTTCCCAACATGTCTTGGGAATTAGATTAAATGAATGCTTCTGTCAGACAAAACAACAAAGCTGAAACATTTTTTAACAAATTGTGAGCCAATTATCAACAACAAAAGGCTTTATCCATCTCACTTTGCATGTAATGAGTTTGCCATATATTAATTTCACATTGTAAATTGGATTGTATTTACTATTAAATGGGCTTTTGAACAATATTCAAATTTTCTAACTATACCATTGACAAGTCTTATAAATAACTAAAATCTAGACATTTTCTTCCAAATTGATGTGATTTTTTTCCCCTTATCTTTTGTCAATTTTTTATTCCAAAAAATTCAAATTCATTCAGTTTGTTCGAAAATTGCTATTTTTTTTCGGCCAATTGTGCATTCACCCTACTTCTCTTGCACTCACAAACACAGGTGCGATTGTTCACTCACGACACCCTGGACTCTTTAAATATTCATCCCTTCTTACGTGTCCGCTGCTTGTGCCTCTAAACACACAGTGATTGTAACCCCGTGTCTTCCCTCCCTCGCTTCTTCTCTCCTGTCCCAGCCGTGGAAGTGTGCGCTCCCCGGACGTCCGGGACGAGGAGGAGGCTCGACTGGAGGCAGAGCGTAAACTGGAGGAGCTGAGAAGGAGGCGCGATGACGCAGAGAGCGAGGAGTTCCAGCGCATGAGACAGAAGCAGCAGGAGGACGAGGCCGAGCTGGAGGAGCTGAAGAAGAAGAGAGAGGAGAGGAGGAAGGTGCTAGAGGAGGAGGAGAGGCAGAGAAAGCATGAGGAGGAGGAGCGCAAGGCCAGAGAGGAGGTACGGGCATCATTTACAGAACATTCACCAACAACATTGCTCTTCCAGGGCTCTGGCCACCAAGACACACTCACAGTTTGCAAAAGACAAAAGAAGAAATATACACGATACAAGATATAATAATATCAATATAAAAAACACTAAGAGACGCATTAAAAGGGCGAGTGGTGCTAAGATGGATGCTAAGCCAAGCTGGAGGCATC
Source organism: Knipowitschia caucasica (assembly GCA_964034765.1). Lineage (NCBI taxonomy): Eukaryota > Metazoa > Chordata > Actinopteri > Gobiiformes > Gobiidae > Knipowitschia > Knipowitschia caucasica. Next base: position 31,427,827 of record OZ035823.1, read on the forward strand.
TGATTGGTAAATCCTTATATTGCTCTTATCTGAGTTTACAAAGACAATATCAAAATAAAAGCCCAAAATGGTGTGTGTGACGGGAACGGTTACTGAGGTAGAGGAGTTTACTTTACAATGTAACTCAATAGGCCAAAGCAAGCAAAACTTTGTTTAGGAGCACTTCCCTATTGGGCTTCATTGAGCTACATAAGCTATTGGCAAAATTAGCATTAGCTAACAGCAACACTGTTCCGCTTATATTTCAGTGATGGGCACATGTCATATCGTGTTTGAAACCTCTAGATGAGTTCTTTTGAGTCAATGAATTTGTTTTTCAATTCCAAGAGTCTAAAAAGATCACAGTTTATCAGATGCTAACATTACCAGCTAACGTTACCAGTGTAAACACAAGCTCTGGGATTATAGTCAGATGGCTAGAAATGTGTTTGAAAAGTGTTGATATTGCTCCATATTGTATCATCCAGATTAGTGGATGATACTTGTGATTTCCTCTGGGCCTGGTGCACTGTGCTGTGACTTTACAAGACTTTTTTTGAAGGTCAGTTTTGGCCCTTTATATTTTGACACGGTTCTGTTCTTGGGTGAAAGGAAACACAGGTCAAAACAACTGAACAACCTTTCCCACTGTTTTTTTTTTTTTTTAAAGAACATGTGTTTCCTCTCCTGTTAATCACTTTACAATAGATGTTCCCAAACGTATTCCCTTCCCTCTTTACTGGTTTTGGCCGACTTCGCAGGGGTCTGTCTCCTTGGCTCTATTTTCTTTTTTCTCTTGTGAGATGTTAATGAGTGCATTTGGTTCATAATTAAAAGATGGCCCAGAGATACAGTCCTGCTAATTAAGCAAGACAGAGGCTGCTGGAGAGCGTTGAGCCTCTGCCAAGTATACCAGGCCATTCCGATACACCACTAATGCTTCAAAGGCTGCTTGTGAGGAAAAACAGTTGTATTTGTGTGTGGTTCTGTATCGCCAAAGTGGTGTTTTTTCCCAAGGCAGTGATCTTTGTAAATAAGTATTCACTGGAAGCAATTGAATTAGTTTTTGAGCCGGTTCATTGAATAAAGTGAGTAAATTGATTAGAAAGTGCCACATGGTTGTCCATTATCTGTGCAGGCCGACTTCCCAGTTCGTTTGTGACTCTTGGGTTAGTAATTTGTGTGTTTTAAATTGTATTACATGATTTGAATGACTGATGACAATTCTTCGAAAGCAAAACTGCTGCTTATTGGATTTTGAAAAGTGCATATGATCCAAATGACAGTCATCTCTTCACTGAGATCACTGTAGATCAGGGGTTCCCATACGTACTTTATGTACACAAATTCATTGTAATAATTCAAAGCAGTATTGTGAGAAAAACATACTGTGTTTTGTTTGTCTATTTGTTTATTTGTAATTTTGAATGTGTATTATTCATAAATGAAAGTCTTTACTACAAAACCATATATTATTCTGGTAATATTATTATATTCACTATTATAGTTCTGGTTATTATTATTATTTGTCATATTGATGACACGGTTTTAAGAATCCATGGTTTACAGCTCTATGTGATTCAGTGTTTGTAAATCCAGACATGAGCCCTAACAACCAACCAATCAGGAGCCTACTGTCACAGAATTCAATGCCACTCCAATATTTCTACCAAAAAAATGTGCATGCTTTTGGCTCCACGTTCCCACTCAAACCACCTTTTCGAGCTAGTTCTAACCAGCTTCTTCCGTATTAAAGTGATAGTATGTAACTCTAAATTAATTACAAATTTTAAGAATTGTAGTAAATTGACCTCCTGGCCTTAAATGTTGATATAAAATAAGTAATTTTATTAATTCTAATATTACGGCTAAGTCCCGCCTTCCCTTCTCTGAAGCCTGGTTCACACGAGACGATTTTAAAATTGTCGGCCGATTTTTCTCCGTGTTAGACCCCACACGGGGAGATTAAAAATCCTGCGTCTAACCACTTTGGTCGTGCAGTGTGTGGTGCGTAGCCACACGGCAAGATCACGCAAGCCACAAACATCACACACGAACCGACATCCCCCCCCCCGAGCATTCCCAGGTCAGACGGAGATCTCACAAAATCTCTCGAGATCAAGCGTGACTTCAGAGTAAACAGTCATGGCGGACGAAGAGGATGCAGTGGCGATAGTGTGCAGTTTGTTGTTAACAGAGAAGACACGTAATCCAAAGAAAAGGCAATGGTCAAAGCCATGCTGCTGTGTTTTGGTTTTTTTCCGGTGTTTCCTCACCGGCTTGTCACCTCGTCTTCTTATTGGCTACACGCCGTAGTCATGGCAACGCGCTCGCTTGTCCTCGGAGGACACCACACACGACAAGAAATCGGGCCAAAACAATCCAACATGTTGGATATCCCCGATTTGAGATCGATGTCCTTCCGAGCAACGAGTGCAGTCTTAACACACCACACACGGCAGGATAATCTGTAAGATTTTGTTACGGAAATCGGAGCGTTTCTTAAGATCGTCGTAAGGGGTAAATCGGGTCTAAATCGGCCTAAATATCCTGCCGTGTGAACCAGGCTTTAGCTATAGTTCAGAATCCACGGTGCCGTCGAGGTTTACCAATCGAGTCATGCCAAGGGCTGTCAATCATCACGCTGATGCTCGTAGCAGCGCATGCTTAAGTACTTATGTATGTACTGAACCTATATCCATAATCATTTATATACTGAACCTATATCCATAATCATTTATACACTGACCTATATCCATAATCAGATTCTCTGCAGATGTGTCCTATTATGTGTATAATATCGGTCAGATTGGTGCGCGCGATATCGATAGCATGCAATGTTTTTTTCCTTTATTAAAGACAACAAAACAACACAGCAACATTCAACAAATACAACAAACAAACAAACAAACAAGTTTATAAACATATGCATTTGAATGTCATTAATGTTTTTGTTTTTTGTCTCTTGCGTTTCAATAAAGATTGCAATTTTAGATGAAAGAAAGAAATATCGCAATAATATCATTACCGCAATACGAAACACTCATATCGAATATCGCTCTAATTTCCAAAATCGTGCAGCCCTAATACTCAGTCTATTGTATCAAATAAATAGAGTCAGTCCTCAACCAAAATACATGTGTCTGTGCCCTTGCTGTGACCCCTACAAAATTACTTCAGGTTCTAATTCTAGATGTAACTTTGAGCTATTTCTACATTTCCTCACATCCTCTTCTACGTTTCCAGGGGCAACAGGTTAATTCCTATTGAATAGTAGGATATGGTCAGGAAGCACACCTGCAGGGAGTAGTCAAATAAACAACTTCTTGAATAGGAAATTGTTTAGAAATAACGCTACAATTTGCTATTTTGAGGTTAAATTGTAGCTCAAATCATAGATAAACACACTTCTTATGCAGCATGTGGGCATTTATATTCTCCAGGGTGGGGCCACATTTAACTTGGTAAAACACATTATAAAATCATATTTTCTCAATTCTAATGTTGAAATTCTCATGGAATATATGTTAATTGTTATATTTTGAATACGTTGTCTGATTAATATGTAAGGTTTCGCTGAATTGAACCGAAACTGATGAATGTTTTTAATGAGTTATTTACATTTTGGTTCTATTGTTTTTAGAAAAATAAATGATCTTGCCGTTTTTATCTGAAAATGTGTATAATAGAATGCGCACTGCTTTGTTTGATTGTTTGTTAGGAGGAAAAGAGGAGGATGAAGGAGGAGATTGAGAAGCGGAGAGCGGAGGCTGCAGAGAAGAGACAGAGGGTGGATGACACTGTGGACGGAGAAGACAAACCCTTCAAGTGTGTGAGCCCACGAGGATCCTCTCTCAAGGTAATAACACACTCAGCATCCACACACACTTCTGTCTCAAACTAATTCTAAACCAAATCAAATCAAATGTCAATTATAAAGTGCTTTACAGTTTTGTTGAATACCCTTTAACCACCACCCAACAAAAACAAATATATATTTAAACATACCACACACTTATATACACACCACAAACATCTAATGGGCAAAATAGATCAAACCAATAACTGATACAGGGCTACAACTTTATGAACCAACATCGAAGGTCTGCACAAGGAGCAGAGAGCCCCCTGCAGCCACAGTGGACAACGCAAGATCCATAGAGTAATAGAGAAAACTGAGGCTCCAAACCTAGGTCCAAGAGCCAGACCCCCATAGCTCAATCTAAACTTAATTTGAATATTAAAAGGGGTTATAGATTATATTATAGAGAACAGAATCAGGTTAAATCCCCTTTTTTTTCTATATACACATACATAATGTACACCCATGTTGAATCTGTTATTCTTGTATTTATCCAATTTCAGCAGGAATACTTAGAATTACGCTGTAGCTAAGTAGCCACTTGCCAATTGCACCCTTCATGGGAAACCTAGACTTTTCCAAAACACAGCGGGCTAAAATGTCTCGCTGACCGTTCATATGTTTTTGGAGATTGCCTGTGAGCTGATGTAAAACCTGCAGTTTTCCGTCTCTTTCCGACAAGGATTACTGTGGTCACCCATAAAAGTGAACCACCTAATTGTTTGGTCCAGTCAGATCTTTGATGTCATATTTTTGTGTGCACATATACTGAAACAGTACTAGTGTTATAGGCATACAATAAAATATACATTAGATTATATGTTTTAATAATATACAATCCAAACATTAAATGCCAAAGCAATTTGTATTCTTGTAATCATGTTTAGGACAAAAATATCACAATGAAACCCATAATAATAATAATGTGTCCTTCAAAATACCATTGTCAATCACGGTGCCAACTGCCAAGTCCTGGATGTTCTTGCTTTCTTTTTATCTTGAATGTCTTTAATCAACTCAAATGTGAATATATCCAGCAGTGCCAAAGTCTCCCACTGAAAAAATCTGCTCCGCCCAGCGTGGGGAGAGACGCTGATTAACCAGAGTTTAGCTGTGATTTTCTGTGTCCTGGACTCATTCGAAACAAATGTGTGCTTGATATGTAGTAATATTCTTAATTAATTAACTTTTTCACTTTGCTTTGCGCCTCATGGACACAGCTGTACTTTGTCATCATGTTTACTGTACGTATTCTGTGTGTGTGTTTGTGTGTGTGTGTGTGTGTGTGTGCGCATGCTTGCGTGTGGAATTGCATTTGTTTGCACGCTTGTGGTGTATAGTCATAGTAGGGTTTCAAGATTTTGGGTTGAAAAATCCCAATCCCATATTATTATACACATTATACCTCATATTTATGGCAGCTTCTTCATGCATATCCCATGACCGCTGTAATCTTCCAACTGAAAAAGACCTTGCCATTTAGTGCCAGTAATCCTCTATTTTAAAACCGTCCCCGCAGCTAAAACCTACATTTATCACCAGCAACCCAGCAGAACACTCCACATATGACAGATAACAGGCAGGAAAAGCCATTAGTGTTAACAGGATTAGGGAAAAGTGTGTTCGGGTGGCTACAGCTTTAAAACCTGCTTCAGAATGGGGAATTTCCTGTTCAAGCTATTTAGGAAACTCCCACATTCAGTAGCCCAACTTTACAGCCAGTCGGAGAGCTGTTTTTACTGCCACACTTTCTTCTTTTGACTGTTTATTTATGATTTATAGGCATGTCCTGTCAGCCAGTAATGTCGTATATCATAAAATCCCACAGTGAGAAACAGGGTCTGAAAAGTAAGTGGTTCTACTTTAGTGCAGGACAGGGATAGCCAGCAAAGTTGCAGTTTGTAGATGAGTTATTGCCCATTCAGTCTCGTGCATTGCTTTCGACTTTCAAAGATTAATGATGTTGTTATAAACAAAATGTGTAAGAAAATAAACAAGATATGTTTTTAAGTAAAACATACAGAGTGATCTACTGTACATTGAATTTTACAAGAATCTTTCCGTTGGGACATACACGATTTTATATTTATAAAGTATATAAAGTCAGGAACCCAACTTTGATAGTTTTGTTTTATTGTATACAAACCTAATCCAACATAAAAAGTACTTCCAAGGTATGTTTCTCTTGCTGTATTCAAATAGTTTTTAACTGTAACTATTAAAATACAAAACTGTTTGTATTTTAAACATTTTAAATTTACAAAATATAATTCTACAATAAATTGATACTGTTTGTGTTAGTGTGCTATTCTGCAAGCAAACACGTTAATTCCTAACTAGTTCATGATTATTTCCCTGTTAATGTTTTTATACCAGATAAAAAACATGAACTAAAATAGAAAATCAAATTGATTAAAATGCACAAACCCCTTGCACATATTAAAGTAGCGATATGTAAGATTTGCATGTCAAGTCATCATCAAATGGCCCTAATATGTCCTAAGGCATTAACAAACAATAGCTTTATAACAGTAGTTTAGCCGAGATATTGAATTTCAAAAATGCCCCTAAATTATTTAGATGTTCCGGCCTTCACCGTTTCCGGGTTGCCAGAATTCACTGCGTCCAGCTAATCTCACTGGTAAAGTGACATGTGGCAGTTGTACTAAAAAGATCTCGTTATGATTCTCAAATCATTAACGACAAAACAAGGACTAAAATGAGGATTTCTATTTGGTTGTAGAACTATTGTTGACAAAATGTTTCATATTATGTTCCCAGCTGAATTCGTCTGCATATCTGGCAACCTGAGTCAGGGAGAGTGGGAGAGGTTGCTGTATCACTTTTGGCAAGATATTTACTGCTCCTTTAAATTAAATATTTTTTAATATATACTTTTATTGAGCTTTCAACAATGTTACAACATTGTTTCTCGTCAAAAAAAGAGTTGTTTTTTGATTTATCCACACTAATATCAGGAACTTCTGGAACCAATGTGTATCTCCGCCCTCTCTGTTTAAAAGTTCCTGTTGCTGTTATTATTATCATAAGATGTTATTACATTACAAGTAAAACAAAAGCATCGCCCCTAAGTTTGTTTTCTCAGAAATTACTTTCTTTACAGCGGGGGTGACAGTGGCACAGTTGGTGGAGCTAAGGCCTTTGAGCCCGACTCCCACTGATGTCTGCCGTCGTTGTGTCCATGGGCAAGACACTTAACCCCACTTTGCCACCTGCAGGAGGATAAGTGAGGGGCTGGTGCTCCGTGAATTGTGTGGCAGCTGATTGCCACCCCACTGACCCACAATCAGACTAATGAGTGCGTTTACAAATCACTGGTGAAAATCAAATTCTGCACCTACTCCAGTTTAATTAGATTGGTAAAACTGCATGTAAACCAGCGCACACACCGACTGAGGTGTGGAGAAACATTCCAAGGTGCTGGTGCGCACAGATTCTAATGCGGTTAAGCTCACAATTGGACTGGAATGAGACATTGGGCAGTGATGCATTTTAGGAAAATGTTAAAAGCCAATTTGGACCCCGTCATTTTGCAATACACAGTCCCTCACTGCACATGTTAGGTTGTTTTAATTAAAATACAAAACTTGACAGAAATCAAGGTGCTTTTAAGAGCAATGCAGAAACTCGATGATTTATGCTGTAGCTGCTCAGCATGTGTTGTGATCTTATTTGCCAATAGTGTGCTTATTTGTAAATTATATTTACAACTACCAACTCTGAGTAAAAAAGGGAAGGTTACAGGATACCTATGAAAGCATTCTCAGGTCTGGTGTCTTGACCAAATGGAGTGCTGTTTCAGAAAATACTCCATATTCTTATGCTTTGAACACAGTAATCAAAAGAGCAGTGGACAATTAAAACAAAACAAATTCAAATCCTCCCTCTGGTGGTATTAAAAGGATATCGCAGGCAAACTGTTGATACTTGTTTTACAATATATTTTCAACTGAACATATAATTTCACATTTCACTCACAAGTAAACTGTCTCCTTATACTAGTTAATGGACAAAAAAAATTAATATAATTTTGTCTTTAACCTTAATCTTTTCTGAATCCCTGGTCCTTTGAACAATCTCAGAGTAGACTCAAAGTTTTATAGACTAAAAGTCTATAAAACTTCAGCCTCCATTAGAAGCCACACCAGTCACTAAAGCCCAGGTGTGTGGGTGTAGTGTGTAGTTTATGGTATGATTGTCGGATGATTTCACATTTGTGCAAAATTAACTTAAGACAGAAGCAGATTGTTGTGTTGTAGAGTCTCAAACAATAAAGCGGGAACATTAAGAGAGTGGCTGTGTGGACCATCTGTCTGAGTGGAGTGGAAGAGCGCCTGCTGTTACAATCCTATGTGTGTGTGTGTGTGTGTACAAATGCTAGAATATTTATCAGTTTTCTTGTCCACAGATCGGAGAGAGGGCAGAGTTCCTCAATAAGTCGGCACAAAAAAGGTACATAATAGAAACGTATGGCCTGCTGCAGCTACAGTATCACTTTGGAACAACTAAAACAAATGGGCAAAAACTTCTACTTCCTACTTTGTATGCTTTATTCCACAGTCTTCTAGTCTAGTATAGGGCTGTTACTTATGGAAAAATATCTAATTGGGATATTTATGACCAACATTGTGATCTCTATGTTTAAAAAGTCTCATTTTTCAAGCTTGAAAAAAACAAAACAAATTAAATTCCTCCCTCTGGCAGCACAGGGAGTTACAGGCAGAAAGCATGTTTTGCCTTCATAACATTTGTATTTCCATTTATGATATTAATTCACATTGTAACCCATAACATGACAGATTAAATAGTCGCATTATCATGTTTAATGGCCAAAGGTAATGCATAATGTGTATTCTTTAAACCTATCCCATTTGCTGTTTTCATACGTGTGTCTTTTTCTCACAGTTCAGTGAAGACGTCTCACTCTCCCATGGTGTCAAAGATCGACAACAGGCTGGAGCAGTACACCTCGGCCGCTCAGGTGAAAAACAGCATTTTACCGCCCACTGTGTGTCTGAGGAAGCTGTGGGAATATGCTTTTTGTGATGTGTTCATGGAATACTAATATGATGCTATACTAATTCATTTGACATAATAAGAATGCTATCCAAAATACATCAGAATAAAAGTAATCGTCTTAAGAAGATGTTTCAGTGTGTGTGTGAAGTGTCTTAGTTAAAGCTGAGGTACGTCATTTTCAACCCAAATTACATCTATCTAACTAGTTTCCTAATATATTAACTCTTCAATGTTTTACTTTTACAAAACTTTTTCTGTAAGGACAAACATTGTATTATCTCTGGAAAAAAAATATAGTCTTGGGACCCCAGCTTTAAGGACTTTAAGTTTGAGTAACGACTGAACCATTTCTGTTCCAAATCAGAGTTAGCAAAAATAAACTTTGGAACAAGCTATAGTTTAGTTTGAATGTCACTCATCAAAGCAGATTATACATAAAGCTAATTCCCTTTGAAGACGCATCACAGACAGACTAGAATCTGTCACTGTTATTAGTTGCCAGTCCATGGGATTTCTTCAAACGTCTTGGCTTTGATCACGCCTGCAGAGTCGGAGTAAGATTGTCCTTTCTTTTCTCTGTGACGTTTAGAGAGAGATACGGGAGTCTCGATCTCCTCGCTCTGGAGCTGTGGACCTGCCCCTCGTCACTGACATCAAGAACATCAAGAGCATGTGGGAAAAGGGCAATGTGTTCAGCTCCCCTGGAGGAGGAAGCACTTTCAAGGTAAATGCAGTGATTCTAGTGAAAGTATGAGGTGTTATTCTGGCGGGATGGGATTGGACCTGTTGTATGTCCATGTAGCACCAGCACAAGCATTCAGACTAAAATTTGTGTTGGAGTTGAAAAATATGTCCTGGTAACCATGGAAACTGAGAAAATATAACAGTCCCCAAGTTCCACATATTCTTGTATTGTGTTTAGAAGTGGTGACATTATTCAAAAACTTGTTGGCCAGAAAAAAGTACTCTCAGATATAAGAATGGTATGGCAGGCTTGTGAATCTAATGACTATCAAATTATAATTTGGTAAACTTGCTTTTTTTCCAATACAAAACCATCCTCCAACAGAAGTAGAATTCTAGAACATGAGCACAACCTAATGGATGTTATGTTAAACATTGAACTCAAAACATAATTAATCATAATAATTGGGCTATTAGTCTGCAATATAACATGTATAACACAATCCTTGTGTTCAGTCCAAGCAGAATCAGAATTAGTGCAACAGTCAGAAAGAGATAATACAAAATAAAGAATAAAAAAAACTTCTAAGGAATAAATTTAAAATAGAGTTACAGTTACTATTTACAATATACAAGTGCACATGGTGCACACAATGTAAGGTGACAGCAGTACAGTGAAGTAAAGTGACGTATGATGGGCAGTAAAGTGACTTTATAAAGGGCGGGGGGCAATGGCTGCAGATGCAAAAGATTTTAGAAAAGAAAAAAATGTCGACCAGTAATACTACTGATACCATGGTATAACTTGGTCTGTAAAAGGTCCCGACCAAAAGTTGTTTTCCCCCAAACAACAGGGGTATTTGCTACCTGACTCCCGAACACTTAAAACTTCTTCTTCTCAGTATGGAGAAATAAATATATCTCAATAATTGTCTCGATATATAACAATATTTTTACAGGATAAATAACCCCTCAAAAACTGCAAATACAAACATGCTTTTTTTTTTTTTTTTTTTTTTTTCAAAAAATTGCTTCTATCACATTTGTTATAATTTCCTGTAAACAAAAATAATGTTTAACCGTGAAAAAAATTAAGAAATTATACATATGCCTTTTCTTTATTAAAGAAAATAAACCGACTCAACTCAATGTGCATATAGGAACAGTGCTGTGGATATAGGAACAGTGCTGTGGATATAGGAACAGTGCTGTGGATATAGGAACAGTGCTGTGGATATAGGAACATCCATCCATCCATCCATTTTCTTCCCCTTAATCCATTTCTGGGTCGGGGGGGTGGCAGTCAGAGCTGCACCCAGTACACAGAGCACCAGCCCCTCACTGATCCTCCTGCAGGTGGTGAGTCCACAGGAGCTGAGATCTTTCAGTGGGAGCTTCAGGCAAAGTGGGGTTAAGTGTCTTGCCCAAGGACACAACGACAGCAGTCATCAGTGGGAGTCGTGAAGTAGGTCTTATGGTGGGCTTGAACCCACGACCTTCAGGCCCAAAGGCCAATGCTCTACCAACTGAGCTACTGTCGCCCCTGGTGCTGTGGATATAGGAACAGTGCTGTGGATATAGGAACAGTGCTGTGGATATAGGAACAGTGCTGTGGATATAGGAACAGTGCTGTGGATATAGGAACAGTGCTGTGGATATAGGAACAGTGCTGTGGATATAGGAACAGTGCTGTGGATATAGGAACAAAGTTCCTCAGCAACATTTAAGATTAAAAAACCCTGTTTACAATAATAGTTAATTGACTTGTTCAATTTCGGCCGCAGGAATTCTTGTATTTCAAAGTAATGTCTGAACTTGGTCATCTGTTTTGTTCTTAGCTGTGTATAAAGTTTACAGTCTCTGGTATAAAGCCTCGTGGTTCAATGATGTCAAAAGGTGTCGTGTCCGCCGCTGTATGACACATCACGGACTTTGACGCTACACCACACACACGTTTTTAGACAAGTTTGCTTCCTCCAAGAATCTTTTGCATCTTTGCTGGTAGCTTAGCATCACATATACATACAACAAATGATATACAAATATTCAATATCTATGTACATTAACATCCTCCTGCCGATGGACTACAGGTGTAAATGAGCAGTTCTGATAAATGGCATCTTTCCTTTGTTTCTCGATAAAGCCTGTCCTGTTCAAATACAGACATACCGTACCATGTTTGAACCCATTCACACCTGCTATATGCACTGTATTCATAACTCATGGCGCGGCGCAGCGTGTATCTCCCGCTCCGCACATAAACACACTTACAGAGGAAAGCGGATGACTCTCCGCCGTTTCCTGCCTGAGCGGGTTGCCAGGGACAACAGGGGCTATAGCTGATCTCTGACCTTATCCAAACAGGAAGCAGCTGTGATGAAGACAGGCGTGGCGGGCCGCATCAACGACTGGCTCAACAAAACCCCGGAGGGCGGCAAAACGGCGGGAGGGAGGCCCACAGTAAGACCTGATGGCACGCACAATCATGAACGCGCATATGCACATACACGCACACACAACTTCGGTATATGTACACACAGTACACACACACACTATATATATGTATGAAATCTGCCTACATGCATATTCAGCCCCACGGTGAGGCTCTACCCCTGTACGCAACGTCGCTGGAAATGCGTTTTCAATAAAGGAAATTAGTATAGTACGTATGTTTTTTTTAAATGTATTGAAATAAAAAGTAGGTCCAATAAAATCCCTTTCTTCTCAATTGAATCATTTATGTGGATTACTTTCTCTTATCACTTAAATACCTCATGAAGCCCAAGTTATGCATCGCCATTCAGCTGTCTGCATTCACACATATCCTACCTAGAAGATGACCATATAAGGATATTTTCACAGACATTTATAGAATCATCTAGAGTAATAACTGCTGTAATGTTTTTGCTTGTTTTGTAAATGGCTGCAATCAGGGAGAAACACATTCTTCTTTATCTGCATGTTTTGTGTGATGCTATCTCAGTGGCCCCATCTACTGCTCTCTTTCCAGCGCGTTTCCATAACATGCCATCAACCACTCATGAAGTGATGGGCTATAATTGCAGTTTCGGCATCTGTTTGGTGGGAAAATGTGTCTTTCGCGTAAAAAAAAAAAAAATCATAATATGTGCTCAAGGGTGTTTTCGGCGCTTTTAAGCTTGGACACCTGCCAAAGTGACATGCCGGATTAAACTATACCTATATTTTCACCCAAGCAAATGTTTATGTGAAAGCTTTCCAGGCATAGGCGTGCAAACTACTCTCTGTAATGTTTTTCAACTACAGTTAATGGTTCCTGTCTAGAATCCAAAAGGGAGAAACCATGCATCATAAATTGTTGCTATTTTTCTGCTTAACAATATGATTAAGGCCATTAATTTTGAGTCCCGAGTATCTGAAAAGTGTATTACCTTGCAGTGGAGCTTATGATGAGAGTAGTATTTTCCACTTGAGCCAGACAAGCCGCTCACTCCACTTACAGCTATTGTCATTGCCTTTCACTGTGTCTACAAGAGTCAACAAAACATTTTCAAATGAAATAAATTTCGCTCACTTTGAACATTGCCATGCAAATACACTGAGCTTTATATCAACAGGACCTGAAGCCGGTCGATGTCACAAACAAGAGGAGTTTATGGGAAAACAAATCCTCTCCAGCCAAGGTAATAATACGTTTAATAATATTTAAAAATTTAATCAGAATAATATCACTTGGTCCATAGTATATGTAAACTTTTAGGTATAAGTAGAATTAGCAGCGGCAAAAGAATATTATGTCTTTGGACTGAAAGCTGCATCACTGCGTGCCTCACGAGATGAAAAAATGCCTGGATTGTTTTTTTTGGGACGTTGAGCGGCTAGCATACCCCAGGCTAGTTGAGTGTGCATACCCCAGGCTAGTGGGGTGTGCATACCCCAGGCTTCTAGAAGGAGCGCTAATCTGTAATCAGCCCCGTGACCCCGTACACGGTCAGCTGCTCAAACCTTTCTGCTTCAAAAGACGCACGCGGTGAGTAGGGGACGTAATAGTAGCAGTAGTCGTTGTGGCTGTTGTAAATGGCTTTCAACTCTACTCTTAAATTCTCACTGCACCTTCTAGATTTTATTGGGATGTTATGACAGATTTAGAAGCTGGTTTAATTAGATGACCATTCCAATGAAGGGATTGTGGGAATATTACCTTCAATAGTAATTATACTGACCAACTATTACTGCTTCTCAAAGTAATCATTCCACTGTTCAACACCATCCATCTACAAACATTTCTCTTGTGTACATCCTTAAGAGGATAATGGAAGTGGTTTTACCTGGTCCAAGTCCAGGTAACTTTTTCCAGTCAGGGGGTTTGCGGTCTAGTCCCTGCTGTCAATCACACGTTAATGTTCCCCATAGAGCCGCAGACAGAATAACATTGTATCATTTTCTTTGTTTGTCTTTTAAAGAACGTGTAGCTAGTTGACATCAAATCTGGAAAAAGAGAGGTAAAAATGCTATGTTTCAAAAATAAGTGTGCTTTGGCTTGATTTTTTGTGTTATTATTAAAGGTCCCATACTTAGCTATTTTTCATGTTTCACAGTTGATCCTAAGCACATGTGTGGTGATAATGGGAGTGATACATAGAACAACACTGACAAATTATAGAATGTCTTGCTTAGAGTTTATGTCACCTCAATTGAAATAAGTGAATCTGCTTCAATACCTTGGCATCAAAAAAGCATTATATGGGACCTTTAATATTGGATTATTTTGAATTCATGGGCATTTAGGATATATATGATTTGAAATCAACAATTCAAAGTGGTTAAAATTGTTCTAATTATTAAGACGAAAGATAACATATCATGTTAAATAAAATGTACGGATTCAAATAAGGTTACATAATTTTTCTCTCTTCCAAAACAGTCTTAGGGTTGTTTTTATATCCATCCATGCTAATATAAGGAACTTATATCAGCATAAACATGTAACTCCACACCTTCTATCTAATAGCTCCTGTTTCAGTCCTGTCTCAGTCCTGTAGTATGCTCAGAGCAGTGTTTTGCTTTTTAAAACTTAAGTAATGCCCATGAATTCATAAATAAGTTCATTTCAATCTTTACAATGCACAGCTGTGTTTGTATAGCCTGACTCTCGCCAGACCCTTGTAGTTCCGCTATGCTCCACCAGAGGTGTTTAGCTGAACACAAGGGTCTGGGATCGACGTCAATTCAAGCTCCTTCAGGAGATCAAAAAATAATCAGCCAATCAGGATCGCCAGTGTTACGTTGGGTTTGCACCGCCTTCTCGTGCGTGTCTCACGGCAGCCTAAGCAAACCAAGATGGTGGACATAAAGTCAGTGAATTTTTTTTATTGTTTGAATACAAACAAATTAAGACACAGATGTCACTTTTAATGCAATTTAAGGCGAGATGTTGATGGTTCCATGTTGTTATATGTGTGTTTTAAGAGGAAAATGTTTGTGTAAAGTTTGGTTTAAGTACTGGTTTAAGTGTTCCTGTCACAACCATAGACTGTATATATTAACGGACGTAGTCACGCCTATCTCCGCCGTTCTAACTAATGGGCCAAAAATTGGGCTGTACTGAAGTGATTCAAAATGGCCGCGTGGGGCTGGAAAATGTGAAAAAACGCATCTGCGCATCTGTCAGCCTGCACGAGCCCCATTCATTTAAACGAGTGACTTCAAAAATTCACAGCGAGTAAACTAGACTGGTCCAAAAAAAATCACTCCCCTCAGCATTGACACACATGTGGAACAAAGCTTTGGGCCAAGAGCCAACTTTTGGACCATCCTGTAAAGACGTTTTTGAGAGGTAAGAAGATGCTATATGTTAGCATTGAATAATTCTTACTCCGAGTCCACCCCAAGCCCCGACGATCCAAGATGGCGCCGTATTCAAATGACTGGTTTGTGCTCAGTTGTGCCGGCATTGGGGCTGAAAGATTAGCGGAACTCCGCCTGGAACTCGCAAAGATCTATGGGAAACTCGCCTGTATTTGGGCATCGTCTGGTCCTCCCGGTTCTGCGCAGTGGATGATCTCCCATGATGCGTTGCGCGAAATATGCGTGTGTGGCTGTCACGCACGTGCACAGAGGGGCTCGGCCGCGCTCTGACCAATCAGAACAGCTCATCCGAGCGGGAGTTAGAGCGAGAGCCAGACGGGCAGAGTTTGTGGCAGTTAAGTGTGGATTTAAAAAAAAAGATTTAAGAAGAAAAAAGTTCAGGATAACAAGGGACACTAAAATCCCCACAAAATCCGACCTTTATGAAAGCTGTAGGTTCTCTGTCAGCTGAGTTTTAGTTTACATTGAGTTCTATGGGGAACATTTCTGGGTAGCCCACGTGAATTTAGTCTGGTTTAAGCCTAGCGTACATCGGACTGGCAACTGATTATATCCATCGCATATGAGTTGCTGCCCCGCACACATCGACAATCTGACGAAAACGGGCAACTCCCAGTCGCAGACCAGTCTCGGGAATAACAGCGCGTACATCGACAGCAACTGGCCTCAACTACAGTGTGTTTTCTGACATAAACTGTTGCGCGCTCGCAATACACGCAATACACACAGGTTGTCGGAGCGGCGCATAGAGCGCGCACATCGGGTCATATCTCCGAAACTGAGGACAATTAGTTGCCGAAAAGTAGAACACGGGCAACTGACTGAAACTGGAGACCGACTGTTTATCTCCAGTTGTAAGAGCGCGCACATCGACCGATTTCGGCAACTGATCATCTCCCACCATCTCCTCTCAGTTGCCAAAAGCCGCCTTGCAACTAGTTGTCCCCAGTTTCTCTGTCGATGTACGCTAGGCTTTAAGTGGTGCAGTACCGCGAGAATCCCCCGAGCACATGGGTTATTCAGCTCCAAGCTAGTAATACACTATCCAGTATTGGCCCGGGGTGGTATTGCAGCATGTCAGCGCACGTCATTTTGGCCACTTTTGAGCTGGGACCCGCCCCCACTGGTCACAACACTACGCAGCAGGGTTGCCAGGTTGGGTGGTTTCCCGCATACTTTTGCTCCAAGCGACTTGTAGGTGATAAATAGACAGAAAGACAATAAACAGAATCATGATAGCCCAAGTTGATTGCATTACGTTTTTAGCCAAAAAATAACTGGGTCTTATTTTTGGGGAATTTACGCAAGTTTTGGGCTGGAAAATCTTAGCGACATTTGGCAACCCTGCAACACAGTGAGGAGTCGTCGATGTGGGTGGTTGAAGGAACACGTCATTCAAGATCACAGACAAGGGGTTCATCCAATCACATTCAAGGATGTTTGCACAAGGCCCCGCCTTCTGAAATGTATCCGCTATGACGCAGACCCAGACCCTTGTGTGAAGCTCAACAAACTACAAGGGTCTGGCGAGAGTCAGGCTCGTGTTTGTAGCCGCAAATTGTGGAAAACAAAATCAACAAATCCTTCTGGCCTTTGCAAACGGAGTTACAGGTTAAGAATGTGAAATAATAATATCTTAATAAATGATGAAACAAGGATGATAAGTAAAAAATTGTCTCATATTATGGTCAAATATAATAGATTGTATGTTTTGTTTAATTTATTCAAGATTTTAAAAAATGGATGTGCCTGATAGAATTCAAGCTGTAATTTATAACTAATAGAAAAGAATCCCAAATTTAATTTCAATTTAAAAAAAGAAAATACATGTAGTAAGTTTTGTGATGGGAAATGTATGTTTGTCTTTCAGCTTGCTTTTCCCGCAGAGCTGCTTCAGTTGGACATCAAAGATTATCGTTTAACAATATAAAGAAGTACAAGTACTTTCATGCCTGGCATAGAATTCTTCTTTTTTTTGCTTAAATTGGGCAAGGGACTGAAGTCCTTTTTTGCAGTATAGCTTGTTCTTGTATGCAGCAGTTGAATGCAATGCTTTATAACAATTTCAAACACATTCATGTTGTAATTTCTTTCTACAGTTTTGGGTTAATTAATTCCTCACTGTAGAAGTAGCAGTATTTTCCTAACTGAAACTTAAAGCTGGAGTTCCAACATTTCAACATACAAAAAGAAAAGCTGTTTTTCTCATGAAAGTATTTTTTAGCTTCTGTCACATCTTTAGATCATCTTTTGCAGAAAGAAAAGATATGTCCACCCTCACTCAGCCAATCAGCAGTCTGCCCATAGCATTAGTGAATATATATAAATAAGGAATATGGAATTAACCAGACCATAACATGCAGTTTTGATCTTCTTACAATCCAAAAATAATATTTACAAAGTAAAAACATGTTGTTACCCCAGCTTTAATAAGTCAGAACCTCTTATCTTAAAATAAACTCCTCTAGCTCAGTAATCGTTTGTGTCACACTCGCCATTTTGGCCTTAAATCTGTGGGTTATCTATCTCTGTAAATATGGTGTTTATATTTTTTTACATTGTTTTTGGAAATCCAGATTAGACCCACATAAGGATTGACCAATCAGATGCCTTCATTTGCAACTGAAACTCCAGCTTGCCTTTGCAACTATCTTAGCAACAGTGGCGCAAAGCTATTGCAGTAATCACAAATGCCTATATATGGAAATTGGCTCCAACTAGCTAATATTCAAATCAGCTTCATCCACATTCAGCAAAGCATATGGTGACATCAGCACTCGGTTAGTCCACTCCTAATATACTGTCTATGGTCTGGACTTTTCAAACAGAGCTAATGGAAGAGCGACAGTAAGCTTCACTGCAGGATGTTTTGGCACACTTACTTTGAATATCCCCCATTAACCCCTCACACCTCCAGGCAGCACTTGCCTTGTTTTTGAAGAAAAAAGTTGCAAAAGGGCCTTATTTGTGATCATAGAAGTAGTAGCGGTGTGACAGTGGTTTATTAGAGAGTCCAAATCAAAGCACCTAATACTTACAACTACCTGAACCTTGATTTTGATTATACTGGTGCATTAAATAAAAGAACTATTTGAATACCAATGATATGTTATATGTTCTATTATACACAGAATTTATTTTTCTTCACTTTTGCAAAGTGATATATCCTAAACCTTGGTTTGTTATTTTTTTGATGATTATGGCTTATATTCCATTTTTAATATATTTCATGGATTTTTCAGAAGCAACAATTCAACATTGTCACTTATATTTATGACTTATTAAAGATGCATTTTCCTCCGATGGTGACATGATCCAAAACATTTCTCAAGATGTGGTTTGTTTTACAGTGAGAACAGCTTTTCCTCTCCACATATAAATGTAACTTAGCTGAGTGAAGCCACATGCTTGCTTCTAGTGTAAAAGGAAAGCTTACTGACCTAACAACAAAAAGCAAATTTTATTAAAAAACAAGGGGAAAATAAGATTATTTCATCTTTTCAAAACCAACAACTGAATTATATACATTTTGCAATAATTATTATACAGTGTCTGTTTCTTCTTTCTGTTAAAGGTTACTAATGCAGTCATGTTCTTACAGGCTGGCAGAGGGGAGAGCAAGTCGGTTGCCAACGGTAAGTTCCATAACCTCTGGTACTCTGGGTCCAGGGCTAGAGAGACATGTGGTCCATGGAAGGAGCATCATTTCATTCAATTCAAGGCTGTTGGCTGGTCCTGGCATTTGTCATTTTAATTATATATCTCTAGGGCATGTTTTCCCTCTATACATTTATTCACAAGGTGATCCTTTCCATAGTTTGAGGAGAAATGTTCTTGACAACACCTATTGACAAGTTTATTATAGTTAAATATAATTGACTGTAGCTAGCTACTAGCTATATGTTCGGCTAATAGTGGCTGTCTTCTAAAGTCACAGCGTGAGTACACAGAATCAGAGGGAATCACATTGGACTTAGGCCCCGTTTATACGGAGACAATGCAGCAGTAAAACGCTATAGTTGGATGTCGGTTGCTACCCCCCGTTCATACGGAGACTGTGTTCCAGGGGGGTGAAAACTTAAGTGTTCAGATCCAGCCTGCAGAGTGGGACGGCTCAGATACGCTGCTCAGCAGGGCACTTTTTCACACCCGTATAAGGGAAAAAGGTGTGAATTCTCTGCTGCTGCTCTGACCCCCACCTCCCCGCTGCTCCCCACACGTAAATTTGGACATGTGCAGTAGCCGAGAACAAACGTAAACAACAATGGCGGCGGTCACACTAACTCGCTTCGTGGGCTTCGAGCGCTACACAGAGGAGGATTGTACACCTTCGTTCGTCCAAACGAAACCATGCGAAGCTCTAGTTTCAGATTCCATTTTCGCAGCTGCTTTTAAAATGCAGAATGATGTTGGTGCATTTGTCCACGTCTTGCAGAGGAAGTGAATATACTGCTGGGGGAGGGGCTGGGGCTTGCATGTGTCGTGTTGTAAAGTTCCTCTGCCCACTACTGGCCGCTAGAACTACGGCGGCACGGTGGCTGAGTGGACAGCACTCCCACCTCTCAGCAAGAAGGTCCTGGGTTCGAATCCCGGTCGGAACGGGGTCTTTCTGAGTGGAGTTTGCATGTTCTCCCCGTGCTTGCTCCGGGTACTCCGGTTTCCCCTACCACTAAAAACATGCACAGTAGGTTAAATCCTCCAGCTCCGGTAGTCTTGACCAAGCCGAGCATCAACATCTGGAGATGGGATCCCGGGCGCTGTACTACGGCAACCACTGCTCCTGACGTAAGCCTTAGTGGCTTCAGGATGGGTCAAATGCAGAGGACTGAATTGCCCTACGGGGATCAATAAAGTGCACCTTTACCGACATAGTTTTTGATCCTCGTATGAACGCTGTGAAATTTGTGAAATTTGCATAAGGAGCCTGGTCGTTTCTTTTAATAGCTTGGCATCGTCTGCACAGCACCTCCGTATAAACGGGGCCAAAGGCAAATCATTTTACTTTTGCATGTGCTGCTCTTTCCTTTATAAAGCTGTCTAAGTAAAGAAAAACTCTCCTAGAAGATGATAAGCCAATTATAATGCGATTCCCTGGGGTCCTGGGTGCACTGTGCTGCAAGAAAAGCAGGTGGTGAAAAGCAAACAACATGTTAACCTTTCCCACTGTTGTCCCAGATTGACACGCCATTTCAACACCGGTCTGCAGTGTTGAAAATGCCTTTTACATTCCCAACATCCCATTGCCTACAAAAACCACTTATCTCCTGAAACCGTCTATAGATAGATGCCAAAATGATTGACATTAATTAACTCTATTTGTGTCGATCAACTGGACTTTTCCATATTATTTGCTGTTTACTTCTGGTTTTCCTTATATATTTTTGAGTCTGGAGCAGGCAAGGGGGCATTTCAGAGTTCATGGGTTGGCAGTAGAAAATAACTCGAGGCGGTAACTGGTGGTCTAATTAGACTCTGAGCCAGACTAGTGCTTCCTCAGCCGTGGAGGAGAGTTGCGTTCATTAGCAAAGGTAAAAATGGAAATGATGAGCAGTGAAACTTCCCGCACCATATGGCCATCGCCACATTAATAACATGCCTTTTTAATTTGTTTGCAGCAGTAGGTGGATGTCATTTGCACTTTTAAAATAATATTAGTACTGCAGTGAACATATCATGCACCATTGATTGCTACAGACTTGTTACAATACAGTATGAGCCATAATTGAAAATGTATGTCTTGTTATTTGATTCATATTTACAATTGACTGCTTGGATTGTTCAGCATGTATTGGTGAAATAGACACTATTTCTATTATCATTATAGCATTGTGAAAAAGACTCAGCAATCTTGCATTATTGGTCAGGACCAGTTCTTGGAATATAATCCACTAGAAATGTATGGAATGAGTGTAGCTGCAGGGTTGTGTTTGTTCAGTGATTATTCTACTGGCTAAGAAAACTTCTTAAAGTGAATGTCAGTTACTTTTCAATGTGAGCAGAGAGTAAGATGTAAAACTCGATCTCCAGTTAGACCTACCCCCACAGCCTTTCCATCATTGAAACCATTCTCCTCTAGCAAATGTTATTGGTCAGGGTTATTTGAAAAGGAGAGACTATTTAGAGAAAAGTATTTAACGTACTTAATAGTACAGGGTCATTTGATGAAAATATACATTCTTTTAAAATTCAAATTCAAATTGAAGCCGCAAGCGGTGTCAAACGGCCCTTGCCAAATTACGCTACACCGCACCATGCAAAGGAGGGCCCACTGTTGCCCCATCTGCATACAGATGATGGGAGAAACACTAATAGTGTGGTCGCCTCTATAAATACAATTGGTTGATTGATTGATTGATTGATTGATTCAACAGCAGCTGTGAAAATGTAAACTGAAACTAGATCTTTGCGTGGTTTCGTTTGAACAAAGAAGTAGAATTTTCCTCTGTGTAGCGCTCACAGCATACATTGCTTGTTAGTGTATCCGCCGCCAAACCGAAACCCAACTCTACCGTTTTACTGTTGGAGCATCTTTGGCTAAATGAGGCCTAAAACAACCTGCTCCAGTCAGGGTTACTCCTAAACCGGTCTGACCACTCTGTTTCCAATCTATGCAGACACTTTATACAATTGAGCACAAGGGCTTTCAAAGGCATCTTGTAACTTCTGCTAATTACAAACATTTTAGAACTGCTGTCAGTTATGCTCTTAGCGGTAAAAGTTGCGCTTTATTTTTCTTTCAACAAAATCAACATATCAATAAAAGGACAGAATCATAAAGTTGTTACCTTTAGACCCTTTAGGCTGCTGCTTCTTTGTGCTTGTCAGTAGTTATTTAGTTTGAACTGATATTTGATTTGATAAGTTTACTGAAGTTTGGGCAGGATGTTTCAAATTCGTTCAAGTACAAGCACTCAAGTCGCCAAAATCTTCCTGCTAATCATCCGCCGCTCCTCTCCAGGATCCGCTCAGAGTCAGCTTCATACTTTTAAATGAGATTTTAGACCTGCCTCCTCCTCTGGTCCCAGTGGAGCGTGAATATGAGTGAAGTGAGCCTTGAAGAGAGCTGCATATGTCCCAATCATATATATCAGCCTGCCCATACTGTACCAATTTGGCCTCAATAAACCCACTGCGGCCATTTGAACACTTTTCAAATATTGGAATTTTTCCGGCGGTGTGCACATGGTCGTCCGCCTGTTACTTGTCAGTCTGGGGCCCAGAGCAGTCAGACTGCTTTGTCACGCTAATAGTGGAGTGTTGTAGGAGATTAGTATTACACCAGTGACTGACTCGCTGGAGGCAAAAGCTGTTGGGGTTTTGGGAGTGCCAACAATAGGATCATATTTGGGGAAATTTTGCCTCATAAATCCTACAAGATGGAGGCAAATGAGGTGTGCTGTGTACGTGTGTGCAAGCATGCGTGTAGGTGAGACTTATTGTGTATTTGGTTATTTAATTTGCAATGGTTGGTGGTGGTTGGAGTGAGTGAATGCACAGATGCTTCTGTCAGTCTGCCTCAAGGCAGCTGTGGCTATAGTAGTAGTTTATCACCACATTGTATGAAGTGAATGAATATTGTCATGTGAAAACGCACTCATTATTATTATCATTATTTTACATATTAATATGTCTTTCTTTCTCCAGGAATGGGACACTAATGTGTGGAAGGAGCTCTGGGAACCTCGACAATCCAAGACTCTTCCTTTGAATCCAAAGCAGAAATTGTCCCCATCCCAGAGTGGGACATGTCCCAGCACTGTCCAACAGCTGCCACAAAATGTGCCTCTACATCAGAATTCATTCTTAGAATGAAAAAGAAATGAATGGTGTTAAATTTGGACTTTTGTAAAAAGAAATCCTGCCAGGAATAAAAGTAATAATGTAGTCATAGTCCTCACAGACACACAGCAGAATTAAAGGCTTTAATGTCTTTATGAAGAAATGAGAAGTCTTCCCTCTAGACCATCCATCTCTGATTTATTTATATTTAAAGCAGATGCTTCACACATTGCTTTGTATTCCGTGTTCACCATTTCAGGATAGAAATGTAAGCACTTCTAGAGTTTAGCAGAATTCACTTTTATAGTACAACAATGGTCTGAGTAATATATGTTAGCACATGTTGTTTATCATGTATCCTTATAACGTCTGTGTACTCCAAAAGTATTTTTCCTTTTATATTCAGAAACGATTGACCAAAAGGCAGTTCTTTTGGGAGTGATTGGAGCTATGAAGAGCAGAAGCCAATATGACTTTTATTATCTTTTACAGCGGTTTTATTTATGTTTTATTGAGTGTCTTTTTCTATTTCAAGCATTTTTGTAGCTTTTGTATTTGTTGGAACGATTTACAATCTTGAGACATTCCTTTTTGAAACCAGTGCACAAGTGTCTTTGCTGCTTTATATCTGCAGGTCTATAACGTCAACGATTCAAAACATGTTTTACTGATATGCCCAAAAAAACTAAACTCCACCATTTCATACTTACTTAAATTATTTCCTTCAGTCACATGAAAAGTCACATTTTATCTGCCACCAGCTAAAAGTAGCCGCTAATGTATTCAAATAGATAAATAGATACATGTATTCAAATAGATACACCGGCAATTTGAATCAGTTTATATGGATATGTTATCCTCCTGAAATGTAAACACAGACTACAAGTCCAAGAGGTATTAAGTTTGATTCACAAATTATCTTATAACAAAGTCTTGATTTTGACTTGAAGACACCAGTAGGAACCCTGAATGCAGTTTGAAAAACCCCGGTCAGGACAGTGGGCAGCAGCAGTTATAACTGGACACAACTTTTGGGAACAAGTAAAAAGCCAGGACTATAAATAAAGAAAACGTGAGACTCAAGACCTGAGGACATCTCACAATTGCTTTCATACATACCTCATAAACCACGACAAATTTAATCACACAACATTATGTTTACTTTGGGAATTTCATTTTTGCACTTGCTCAGCTGCTGCAGTAGAAATCATTCAGTTTCCGTGAAGCTCTTAAAAGCACCATGATTGCTTTATTTTTGCTTCCCGTTACTGAACAACAAAACACATGCAGCGAGGGACTTTGTATTGATTCCAAACAAGATGAGCGTGCTATAACTGTCCAAATATATACATTTCTAATATAATCTTGGCTTTTCCTTGTGCGCTCAAATGCCTCTCTGCCCATTGTCTCATTCCAATCCGAAAGGCGTGTTCATCTCAGAATTATCTGGTTTTACACATGCCTAGGTTCCAAATTAAATTGGAATAGGAATTGTAAACATACTCATTAACATGTCTATAAGCTCCATGAATAATTCCAGTATTACAATAAGAACACATTAGCACCAGTATATTTCTCTATGATGGACCGCTGAGCATTCAAATGTGTGTGTGTGTCTTTTTATTTTTTTTTTTTTTACTTCGCAGCCATTCCCTTTTTACTTTGCTGGGCATTAGATCAATTTGTTTTTGTTCAACTTTGACAATCACAAATAACGGGACCAAAACTTTTCATAATTTAAAGTGACTTTTTTTATTCTGAATTGTATTTCAGTTCTTTATTAATGCCATTCTTCCTGGAATAGTAAGTTTGTGTGTATTTAACCGGACACAGTAGATCTATGCACCGCTCGCTCTGTAACCTCTGTAAGCACTCGCAGCGCCATTAACTGGACCACGTCTGTACTGCACATGTGCCGCTGTTTCACCTAGAGCAATAAAAGCATCCAGGTAATCCACTATCTTTGTTTCATGTCATTATTATTGCTTATTGGAAATACCAGCATAAAAAGCACCTTAAAGGTATAAAGGAGGATTTTCCCATATTTTAGGAAAGAACCGCCCTTTCTACTTTTTGAACAAAACTCTCTGCTCTTATAGGACAAGGACGTATAAACAGAATGATTGACATTTGGGAGGACCAATAGTGTTGATGATCCACCCGGAAGTAGAAAATCCTCTTGTATACCTTTAACTTAAAAGTGCCATATTGCGCTCTTCATCATGTTTCACTGCAGCCTATGCACATGTGTCATAACAGTTGATCATTTGAGTGATACACCATACAACACTCAAAACTTATGAGATTATAGCCATGTTTTGTATCGAGGTCAACTCAAACAGTCTGCTCCTCTGTCCGTGAGCCCGCCTCCCCCCACCCGCACCTTTTCCAACAATGGTAATCTTACACATCGAGCCCTATGTTCTTGATCCAGAATCAGATCCTATTATTTAGTTTAAAGAAGTATAGTTAGTAGCACTGTCTTTTATCGTGGGAATAACACTGGTTTTCCAGATCAGTTATTGAGTAAGTCCAGTTCATGGTAACTGTAGTTCTGGAACAGTCTCAGTGAAGTGTCGCAGATGAACACATTCATTAGAGTTAGATCTTCTTGAAAAAGCAATCTTCCTTTTGGCCCAAACAGTGTGTCACATATTTACTCCTAAAACACATTTTCTCAAAGTTGACATGATCCTAACACTTTTAGTCGCTGACAAAAGCATAAAAACAGTAGCTCCATGTGGTGTCCGCGAGACCGTAAGCTGGACTCGAGAGCTGGACTCGGGAGCTGGACTCGGGAGCTGGACTCGGGAGCTGGACTCGGGAGCTGGACTCGGGAGCTGGACTCGGGAGCTGGACTCGGGAGCTGGACCTGGGACCTGGACCTGGGACCTGGACTCTGGAGCTGGCTGTGCGCCGTGATTCGCTGTTTCGATTTGTCAAACAACTCCTGGATTGTACAATTATTATTATTATTATTGACAGCAAACAGCATATTTATTGTGTATAATGCTTTCTCTGTTTTGACGACATTATTTAAGAACCATTTTAAAAACAAAAAAAAAGGCTTCTGCACTTCATATTCATCATCTTAGTCGGTTTGCACTGTCTCAGCAGTTGATGATGAAAAGCAAACCTGCGCATGAGCTTCTCACGGCAGCCAAAGCAAACCAAGACAGTGAACATTAAGTCTGTGAATTGTTTAAAAAGTTTAAATATGAACAAATGAAGACACAGGTTTCACTTTTAATGCAGTGTGAGGCAAGATGTTGATGGCTCCATGTTGAGACAGTTTTGTGTAAAGTTGGTTTAAGTAGTCTTTGACCTTGTCCACGACTTGCTTGTTCATATGTGTATCTTTTACCTGGGGGGGGGGGCAGATTTGACTGTAACTCAGAGATTAGGGGCTGTAAACGGTGGACTTCGGATACTTTAATAAAGAGTAACCAAGTATACTGCAAGTATGATTTAACCGTCCATTCTGTATAAAGTCAGGACCTAATGAAACAGCGGCCACAGGACAGGCCCTGCGGACTAAATCGGTCGCCATGTTCCCGGAGTGAGCCTCTTTTTTACGACGTGTTTATTTGATATCTGTGCTCCCGCTGCTGGACGAGGTGCTAAGCCGCTCTCTGCTGCCTCCGTACATTCTTGGGGATTTGATTTAAGGCGCACTAATGCTTCAGCCATGGCGCGGCGCACAATTCCATGTCAGACCCCATGTTTTCCACAGGCCTTTCCAGCCACCACACTGCATTACTGAAGGTTTTCGGGACACATTATGAGATCGCTCTTGCCAATCAGTGGTGCAGTCTCCTCACTCACTGTCTTTGTTATTGCAGGCACAAATATTGGAATAAATAAAAGGGAGTTAGATTAACTTCTACGTTGCCATTGACTACTGTATTAGCTCATCTTCTCCTTTAGAGGAAGCAATGATTAGACGCCGGTGATATCAGCGTTTGACTGTCCGTCTGTCTGTTTGTGAGCAACAAAACTCAAAAAGTTAGGGGAGGATTTGAACATTTTCAGAAAACAGGCATGGCCCAGAGAATAATTAAGTCATAAATCTGAATAACAATCAGTCTGGATGCAGTTTTTTTTTTTTAAGGAAAGGATTTGTACATGAGACAAAATAGTAAATAAATTACTCCCTTTTACTCCTGGAAATTAAATGTAATTTGTAATTGCCCTGATTCACAACAGCAGTTTACTCAGAGAACTTTACAAAGTTGTCGATTCACCAACAATAAAACAAACACAAAGGAGCCATTGGTCCATAGAGCAGAGGATCGATCACAGTCCTTGGACCACAAAGTAACAGTAACTTGACTGTTACTTTGTGGTCCAAGGACAAAATAGTATCAATGTATGTATTTCAATATGTTCATGGTACACAGTTAGAAAGAAGAAAATATATAAAGCACTCCGATGATGTAAGAGCTATTTATTCGCCTATGTTTAATAATAATAATGCTTCAGTTTTATCTTTTTTATTCACTCCACACACAGAGGTGACACACTGCTACTGTAGCCATATCTGCCCTGGGGCACACGGTGGTGGTAGGAAGCCATTGGCCCCCTGACCACCCCCAATCATTCATGTACACACCAGACTCATTCTCTGCAATGTGGCTGAAGTGTCTTGCCTAAGGACACAACAGCAGTTTGCCACTTTACAGCAAGGGTAGTTTAGTTTAGAGTATGTTGGTCACCAAACAACCTCAGAAGTCTGAAGTCCAAGGAACACACCAGGTCAAGGAAAAAGTTCCCTGAACACGATGATATATATACAGGCTACTGTGTATATTAGGAAACTGATTGTCCATTTTCAATAAAACAATACAATTTCAGCCTTTTTAAATTTAAAATACAATAAAGTGTGTTTCAAAGTTAATCGTTGATGCCCTTTTAACTTACTTTATCTACTTATTATTCTGCCCTTTATGTACAGTATATAACTCCGCACTACTACATATATATATGTATATATATATTTTTTTAACATATACAACATTTACAGCTAGTTAAGAAACATAGCTACTACTTATTTAGTATATTTTTTTGTGCTCCCTGTGTGCTCTTACTACTGTCCTGTATGTGCGCTGCAACATTGAAATTTCCCCACTGTGAGACGAAAGGAACTCTTATCTTTTCTTATGTTACTGGCCTTAACTCGCGGAAGTAAAGGAGCACAGCATTAACACAAAGAACTACAGAGTTATTGGTAACTTAGATTACTCTGCCTTAGTACTTTGCTAGTGATAGCCACAAGCAAGTGGCAACAACATATGGTAAAGGTACTATGGTAAAGGTACTATGGTAAAGGTACTGTACTATGGTAAAGGTACTATGGTAAAGGTACTGTACTATGGTAAAGGTACTGTACTATGGTAAAGGTACTATGGTAAAGGTACTGTACTATGGTAAAGGTACTATGGTAAAGGTACTATGGTAAATGTACTATGTAAATGTACTATGGTAAAGGTACTATGGTAAAGGTACTCCGCATTAATGATCAGAAGTGCAGTGACAATAGCTAACTCTTTTAATTAGTGGCACAAGTCAGGGCTACAGCAGGTTTAAGGGAAAGCTGTATTAAACTGTACGAAAAGTCCACATTCCCGTTTGAGTGAACAGGGAAAGTTTGGAGAGCACACACCGCGGTAGCTCTGCAGTTGTCTTTGACCTGATTACGTCTCAGTGCCAGCGGGGGAGAGAAGAAGGTGCATCTTCATCTCATCTGTGCGCAGTGTGTGAGTGTGAGTGTGAGTGTGAGTGTGAGTGTGAGTGTGAGTGTGAGTGTGAGTGTGTGTGTGTGTGTGTGTGTGAGTGTGTGAGTGTGTGTGTGTGCAGCAGCTGAGCGCGCTGTGCTCTTCATTTGTCACCGCTCATCACTGAACCTACATGGCCCGTTGTACAGATTAAACAACAATCTAATTTGTTTTGTGACACATGTGACAAATGCTGAATAAAAAATAAGCTTTTTTAATTGCCAGCTTTTCAGTGTCGAAACCTGAAACTTTTCTCAATTTCCAGCAGCACTTTTCAACACGTCTAGCTTTAATTATTAATAGGACATACTGTGTTTCCCGTCAGTAAAACAACTTGGTTTGATGTTGATCGAATCGAATTGAAGCTTGGAACTGAAATCTTCCTCTTTGGTGCATCTCATTTGGTTTCAGGCACATTTACCATCAAACTGCATCTCAACCATTTAAAAAAAACATAAAAAAAAAAAAAAAAAAAAGTGCCAGAGGTATTGGTTTCAGTGCGAATGCTAATAAAGGAACACACAGGTCACAATCATTGAGCAGTGTGCGTCTGCTCTGGCACGGTCTGTTCTTCCACTTTCTTTTAATGAAAAAAGGAGTCCGATTGTAACCATAGCAACATGTAATGCACCATAGATAATCCTAAAACATGCCGTATCCCACACGGTTATGACCATGGCAACGGGAAACGACTCGCAATGTAGTCAAAGATATCTGCTTCAACAAAGAGAGATAAAAAGGTTTTGTGTGAAATCATGGGTTAATGAATGAATGCATGAAAATAATAGTAAAGCTTATGATTTTACCCCATCTGACCGTATTGTTTTTTTTTTTTTTTTTACTGTCTCAAATTATTTGGAAGATCACCTTTTGAGTCACTATATCTACTTTAAGCATGCTTGGAACTGAAACACTTGGTTTTAGGCACTTTTCCTATCAATCTGCATCTCACTTTGACCCAACATGTCACTGTCCATTATTTTATTTTATTTTGTACTATTTTTGCTTTTAACTGTTTTGGTTTTAACTGTATTAAATGTATTATCAACCATTTGGTAAAGGCCTATAATTCAAAATAAATAGGGGTTCAAAATATGATATTAATAATAATTTGTGTCAGTGTTATATGTTGCTTTCTTAAAGGAGAGAATGTTAAAGGGTTAATATTAAGATGTTTCCTACAATAGTGCATCAATACAATGAAAACATATAAATAAAATAGGTGAGATTGATCTGTTTCCACACAAAAATATCAATACTTATTTCTAAAACCATTTTGAAATACCTGATTTACATTCACATTGATTTTGTTTCAAATTTAGAGTAGTAAAAGTTATATATTCGTGCCAATGCATTTTTTTCCCCAATATTGGATAGTAAAGGTTTTTCAACACAGTCTAAAACAAGGGTCCTAGGTATCAGGATTTTCTAAATTATTGGTTTATACTTCTGCGTGAATAGTAAAGTTGAAAACGGAATATGCCAAAAAAAACGTTAAAAAACAGCAAGGAATAAGCAGAAACCTATTTTAAAAATCATTTCATTGGCAAACCGTAGAACGTCGACAAACTATTTCAAAATGGCCGCTTGTTTTAACCACAAGCAGCTGTAAAAGCATGGGGAGAAGGCTTTGCACATGATCGCCATTTCACCATCTGAAAGAATCCATTAGAAAGAATATTATAGCACATCATGTTTGCTTTTACGCAGTTAGAATTGTGCCAAAGACAACCACAGCATTTATAAACACTTTTTTTTAGAGCAAAGTGAAATAAAATCAGAAGTTGGAATCTATTTATATTGAGTTTGAATGCTCTTTACGTTATTCTTCATAGCTTTAAAAATGTGAAAAATGTGAGATAATGATCCAGGATAAAAAGACATGTTCAAAGTCCCACAATATTCTTAAAATTGCCAGAAGTCTACTTCATTGTTCACTGCTGCCTGTGCTGCAGTAAGGACTTTGTGAATCTATGTTCTAGTACAAAAGTTTTCTTGTACCTTTTATTCATTACAAGATGTTTCTTTAAATTGGCTAATTTGAGGGTTAATTGTAATCAATCTATTAAAAAGATTCATTTTTGAGGGATGTTATATTCACTCAATATAAATGTACTGTGATTATTTATTATTTTAAAGCCTTGTATTGTTTCTATCTAGTTTTGTTCAGCACTTTGGGTTGCCTCGTGCATGAACTGTGCTATACAAATTAACTTGCCTTGCCTTGTCTTACTATATATCCAATTGGCACCGTATGAAGCGGAAGAAAATGGATGGATGGAGAATCAAAATGAAGATATAGCTATGTACCTATTATTTGGAATCAAACCAAACCAGATAAGGAAAAAAAAAATCCATCTTAGATGAT
Organism: Knipowitschia caucasica; assembly: GCA_964034765.1. Classification (NCBI taxonomy): domain Eukaryota; kingdom Metazoa; phylum Chordata; class Actinopteri; order Gobiiformes; family Gobiidae; genus Knipowitschia; species Knipowitschia caucasica. The sequence continues at coordinate 31,459,160 of OZ035823.1, forward strand.
TTTTAAACAATAAAAACCCTAGATAATAGGTCCTTTTCTGAACGAAATTTTAAAGTGTATTATTCTTAATTAAAGAAACAAAGGTTTTCTAGCAGATTAAACAATTAATGAACAGAATGAGTCTCTCTCTCGCTCTCTGTCTCTCGTTCTCTCTCTCTCAGAGTTTGTGTTCATGATAAAGTCAAGTTTATGTTTGTGGTTCAAGTCGTCTTTATGTGTAAAAGCGTGAGTAGCATTCTCTGGTAGTTTTTATTGTTTTTTTAGTTTTTTTTATTAGAGCCATAGTTATTCTAAATGAATTCTTTTTCTCTTCAGAAACGCAAAAACCCAATTCAGACTGATGACTCTACAGCTCTGTTCCACTGACTGCAGGAGAATAGTAACTGCAGATATGATTTGGCTGTGCTCATAACTTTAACATGGCTGAGAGCAAGGATTTTTTTTTTTACTGCAAAAAATCTATCCATACAGTGATTTTTATGTTGGGGATTATGACCGATAACAAAGCCAATATGTTTCACGCGATGTCAGTGGTTATGTGTCTATCCAACTGTCTGTGAAACTGTATGTTATTGCTCTCTGCTGTTTATTCTACTGTTTGTCGCATGGCGCCGTAAAGATGGCGCCGTGGCAAGAGCTCTGGTGTGTGTCGTCTTCTCTGTCTGGTGCACACCGGGGTAGTCTTGCACAGTTTTTCCAATGTGGTTTTACTGCAAATGGCAAATAAATGAATCTGAATCTATGTGGAGCCATGTCATCCTGTCATTGCCTTCCCCTTTATTATTCCATTTCTGGGTCGGGGGGGTTGGCAATCAGAGCTGCCACCCAGGTCTCACAGCACCAATCCCTCGCTGATCCTCCTGCAGGTGGTGGGTCCACAGTGGGTCCACAGTGTCCTTGGTCTTTCAGCGGGGACTTCAGGCAAAGTGGGGTTAAGTGTCTTGCACAAGGACACAACGACAACAGACATCAGTGGGAGCAGGTGCCTAGGTCCAGAGACCAGTGCTCTACCAACTGAGCTACAGTCGCCCCAATAAAAAGATTGTTATGTGGAGCCATTTACTGCAAAAAAACAATTGCGGCAATCTCAAAAGGCAACACGTGAATTTACAGAAACTAGAGGCCTTCTCCCGAGAAGAGGATAAAGAGCCTCATCCACAACCAAGACTCCAAGGTGTCATAAATGTTAAAGGGCGACACTCGCTTCTGAGAACTGGGGGATGGAGACTTTCTATTGTTATTGTAGTTTTAAAATACAAAATGAACTTCTGACAGTAAATGGCTTCACACAACCACTAACAGAGAGAAAAAAATCATAATGTCCAAAATATGGGCAAAAATTAAAAGCATGAGTTTCAATTATCTTTCTGTGCCGTAACTTCTATCATTTTCAATTATGTTTTTGCTTTTAACTTCATCCTGCTGTGTTTGTGCAAATGTGAGCAAGAGAATAATGCGCAATTTGCTTCAGGATCAGTAAAGTATTTATCCATCTATCTATCCAAGCATCACTGTATGTTTTATATTGTAATGTTTTTGGAATAAAAAAACCATTTACAACAAATGCAAAAGCCTGAAAAGAAACCATTTGAGGGCCGCATTTAGCTCTTGGGCCTTTGAACATGCCTATTCAATACCAAGTACGTGGTCTTAAAAGAACTAGAACTAGGCTTTGTTGTCCTTGTTGTGTTGATTTGGCTGAGTGAAACTTGAATAATGAGTTATGACTAAAGCAACACGTTATAGTTTTACTTAGTTCAAGTTAACCAGCATATTTATTTCTTGTCTGAGAAGAAAAAGTCTTGTGCCACCAGCTTTTCATTTTACTTGTCACTTCAGATCTGGTCCAAATAGGATTTCTAATGCAGGTAAATCACTAATGAAAATTAAATCTTCAAATATTGTTTTTCTAGCGTACCATGGTTTTCTCCCGCACCGCACCATGTGAAGGAGGGGCCAACAATGCCCTATCTACGTTACGTGTTTCAGGATAAAAACCTTCAATAAACCTTTTTTTTTTTTCTAAACTGATATTTGTGTAAACTATTCATGCAAGTTCAGGGGATCGAAATAAGGTTCAAAGCGCAGAAGTATAAAGACTGTTTAGGATAGCTATAGGAAAAAAAGAGGAGAGAAAAACATTTAGACATTTTTCTTTGAACAATATAATTTTAAAGCGTTTGAGTTTACGCACGCAACTGTCACGTTTTGATGAGTGATCGGCACTGACTCCTCCATTGCTCATTCACCACTGTGAAAGCAATGTTAAAATGTCCCCATTATGGGACTAATAAAGGCCCTCATTCAATACAAGTGAATTTTGGAAATGAGAAAACATGCACTATCATGAAGGATTTACTCAGGTGTTATGATTAAATTTGTATTTTTTGTGTGTGTGTAATGTGATCACATCTCCAATCAGGTCGTCTTTGTGTTGCCAGATGCTGAATTGGCCCCGCAGTGCATCAGTGGAAGTGTCACTCTGAATGGGATACAATCACCATCACCGGTCATTTGCCACCTGCTGACTTTTTTGCACCGATAAAAGATTCTTATCGCCCATTTCTCTTTTCATATTTCCACTACACCCTTTGTTGCATGCATACACTGTTGGATCTGTAAGGGTAGGAGCGCATACAATCTATATGTTGAACTGAAGTTTGTAATCTTGTCACGTTACTTAGGAACATATTACAGATTTGATCAATGGTGTTCATAAGTAAGTAATTAATCTTTATTTATGTAATAACATTGTAATAAGCATGACTTATTTGTTTTCTCAAAATACTCACCCAAACCTCTGGTGGGAGCAGTGGCACTGAAGCACAATTTGTTTACATACAAAGATAGATAGATAATTACAGACTTGTAGTCCAGCACAAAAAATAGACAAGACTCAACACACTAGAAACAGACGAGAAAATAATACAAAGAACGAGGAGCTGTAACAAATTATTGAGTAGTGGGACGACCTCGTTTGCTTTTCTCATTGATTTTTATACTTATGAACCCCAGTAACATACAAATGAATGTAAATACAAAAACTGATCAAATGTGAGATCCAGATTTCTATTTTTGAGATTATGTCCCTAACAGTGAAAATACATCAATGATGAACATTTCAGACCACTCCCTCATTTCTACGTGGGAGAACTTTCAAGATTGCAGGGTGTACTCCACTGTGCGTTGGTATCTACTGTTGTTGTTTGTGACAGAGCTGCCATTTCATATCGTCTATAGCGGTAACATTTGATATTACCAAACCTGTAGAAGATTACAAAATGAATACCTTCTAAATGATGCTCAGTTTTTGGCCTTAATATCCTGCACTAATTACCAAGAAAGTCTGTAAGTGTTAAGAACCCCACACTACTGTATTAGAGGGCCAAGGGAAGCCAGCCATAAAATAAAAATCTCAGCAGTTTCAAATTACATGTCATAACAAGAGCAGCAGGCGGCATATTAATTAACTTGTAAACATTGAAAAATAATGGTAAACACTGCTATTACTGACAGTGTATCTCTCCAGTCAAGCTGTGGTCTTATGACAATGACAACAACAGAGTCAAACGGCAAGAAAAGACCTGTTTATTCTCAATGGGAACACAGTGCACTGGAAACGTCACAGGTTTCATGACTGTGATATGTAAACATAATTAAATGGGCTCTGCAGAAAGAGGCAGCGGCAGTGGCAATACTCACATAGAACAACAATAAATAAAAGTTGAGATGGCAACAAAGTGTAAGGACCGATGGGCTTCTTTACATATAGTCAAAGCAACTCAATGCAGCTCCGGAGAAAAGATTATTTTCAAATCGAAATCGTAATTATTTTATGAATGGCATCTGTATCATATAAAAAAAAGGAGCAAACTGAATGCATAATTTGGATAATATTTGGTTATTAGATCTATCATACCACAAATACTAACAATAGTGTTGTATATGTCTCTTGATCTACTACTTTTGGCCCATTTCTGCTAAAAATATGGACAGTTAGAGGACATAACGTAGGAATTATAAGCACCTTCTATAAAAAAAAAGAAAAAAAAAAAGAATTCAAGGTCTGCATGATAAAATGTAACTCAATATGCTACGATACTGCAGTTAAAGCTGGGGTACTTAACAATGCAATACGATCCATTGAACTCGTGGCCTTGCTTATGATGTACCGATTGGATATCACACTGTTGCGGGGCAGGTTTGGGCAGTCACATTTTTGACATGATATGATATGATAAAATAAGTTTTTCCGCCACGTACGTTTGTTAATATTTAGCTTGAACCTATTTTTTTACGTGAATATCCATGATCAAAATGAATCCTATATTGATAAGTTGCATAAAACTGAATCAATCACCACACAGTCAGACATAATTAACAGAGGTGGGGCAGGTTGGAAAAAATATATAATAGTAATAAATTCAACACCTCCCTCTGATAGTAGAAATGCGGGAAAACATACTAGAGAAAATCGATTTTTTTAATGCTGGGGAATGTCAATAAATGTGCATAAATATCTCTCATCATTACCTCCTGCATCGGCAAGGAACGACTTAAAAAAAAAAATTAATACAATTCAGTTCCATCTTTATATTTCTCATTGTTGGTTGTAATCTATATTTCCTTGGGTTTTAGCTGAAGGTTCATTTTTGTTTTGCAGTTTGACGTCTTTTCTCCAGAGCTGTGCATTCAATATAAAGATATGTACAAAGTATGAAACGGGCGACAATTTTTTTTGATCGACATCCCTGCAAATACTGTAAAACTAACGCTTTTATTGATCTACACTCCTTTACCTTATAAGTAGAATATCTTATGTATGTTTACTTACAACTTATATATTACCACAATAAACATAGATTCAGACTTTTCAAAGCCTGAATTGTGACATCTACGAAACATTAGCAACTCGCCGGCCATAATCCATCCGTCTAAAAACACTAAAACGTTACTCTATCGTACCAGCATTTCCCGGTGGTGAAATATTGATAACTAGTTGCGCAAGGACGTTTTTACACCGCATCCCTGCTTCTGCTAAACTTAAGCTGCACACCTAAAGCGAAATGACAAAATGAACGGTATTATTTTTGAACGTCTTAAGCCAGAACGATATCAAGTGCTTTGTGGAGCTTCCAAAAACAGCAGCGAGACTTTGAATTCCCACTTTGCCTAAAAGTACGCATCCATATCGGGCTAACCGCAGGTCTGTCACATCCTTGCTCTCATTGTACCTTAAACCATTTTTTTTTTTAGCTTACTTCTATGCAGCAATACAGGCACTGCATTCTCGTTACTCCAGAATAAATAAACATCATATTTGTTTCATGTGGCTACAGGCCGGGCTCATGTTTAAATAAGGATCAGTGCATTCTGGGGGGAGGGCGGGGGATTCAAGTTCAGAAGTGAAGTGCATGAATTGTCGGTGCGTGATGACACTAGAGGAGATCGTTATCACCACATGTGGGTTTCTCGGATCTCCGCGATCACCTGGCTGGCCTTCTGCAGCGCCTGTGGACGAAAACACACACGCTACTTTTTAGGCACTTTTAAAAGCACTTTACTCTGCATTACTTTGGCTGCTTCCCCGATTAAAGAACAAGTCCAAGTGTTCGGGGTGTATTCCTGGAGCACACACCTGTAACATGTCGGCCGCCTCCCCGCGCCTCTGGGCCATGTCCTCGGACTCTGTGAGCAGGTCGTTGAGGAGGCCAGACTTGTACAGCTGTCCCACCAGCTCGCTCTGCAGACTGTCCTTCACATGGTTCACCAAGAAGTGCATCACAGCTTTGGGCACACTGCACGAGAGAACGAGAGCGTAAAAAACAAGCCCAGTGTATTTCCCTTCACTCTCTGTGGCGACTTATGTGAACTCGGGCTGTTATTAACAATTATTTTGATAATTGGCTTGTGATTAATGGATTAGTCGTTTACATCTGTCGAGTAATTTGGGGTCAAAACAAAGCTAAAGCGATGCCCCTCAAAAACATCTTCATTGGAACTAGTTGTAACCTAATTTGTTGTTTGATAAGGATTTTATTAAATGTATTTAAACAATTCCATGTCATTCTGTAGTCAGTACATCTCAAATCATAATTTTTACTTCTTAGAATGTTTTGATCCAGGTATCAATCTTATTGATTTAATCTTGTATTTATCACCTTTCATTGACCAGAGTCACAAAGTGCTTCACAATTAAGTTAAAAAAAAAAGATGAATCAATTACTAAATTTGTTGACAACTATTCCAATAATTGATTAATTGCGATTAATCGCTTGTTACAGCCCTGCTGTAGCGCCTGAAGTAAGTCCTTGGATTTTCTTGTTACATTCACTTCTCAGGAAACTTACAAAAACCTAAAGTCACTTCTATTCCCATGGCAATGAGCGAGACTTCATTTCCAACAGCCCCGAGCGGCACACACAACGCTAAAATAGAATTTCAGTCAGAGAGCTAAAACTGTGACAAGTACTCAACTAATACAACTAATTATCATCACTGTATAATCATTATAATAATTAACTGGTCTGTGCAGACTATAAACCACCTCCAGGCAAATCCCGGAATATTAAAGTATTGTTCAGACGTCCATTGACTTCAACTAACATTCTGAAACTAACGTGACAGAGTCATTACACGCAAAGCTAGGTTTTTACAAGCTGTGAATCAATTATCAGTACTAATGAGAATATTTAGAGAATTGACTAAGCCACAATCAAAAGTATAACAAAAAAGGCTTGGCATCTGTCACTTTGCATGGAATGAGGAGTCTATCAAAAATTAGTTCATATTTTATGTTGAATTACACAAATAAATGAAAATGTATTACACCTGTATTTAGAGCCACTAATCTCCATCTAATCTATAATTTTCTTTAAAAACACTGCCATAAAGTGGGAAAACAGCATACATAATAATTCAGTCCTATGAGGGATTCTTTTAAAAACAAAACAAAACCTAATAAGTCTTTCTAAAATACTTTACTTGAACGATAACTTATGCCTGCCGCCAATAAAACTTCTGAGCTTTTGTGGCAGCTCTGAGCGAGAGCAAGCCGCAGAGCAGCTGGTCCTGAGCAGAGTCAAGATGGCCGCCTGTGTTTCCCAGATGGAGCGGTGGTGTGGGCTGCCAGGTGCCTCTGCTGTACTGTACACGTGCTCGTGCAAAAGCTCTCCACCGTTTATGTCATGTGCAATCATCAGGGAATAATAAAGTACGTTTTCAAATGTCCAGAGTATTGCAGATTGTCAGGACGACGGTCGGCAGCATTGTTATGTCGAACATCGGTGCTGAAAGTGCCTTCATTTTTAGGGATCCTACAAATGATTCTCAACTTTTCTTGTTAAAGTGAATTCAATTGATGACTTTTCCTCTGAGAAGCGAGAGTGAAACTTTTTGAAGACAAGCTCGGATTAGCTTCCTGATTGGTCAAACCGAATTTAAATCCTTGAGGTTACAAGTTTTCAGTGGTTAAACAATACACTGTGTCCCATCGTCAGAAATATACATTCTTTCAAAATGAGATGTTACAACATTTAAAACTAATTTTATCAACTACAAAAACATGTATTTTATTCTTAACATTGAACTTTGTTATTCAGACTGTTTTGGTGATTGGAACTGGCGTACTAACAAATCATGAAAAGGTTTGGCCCTCTCCTGCTTCTACATATTAATTTCAGACCATGACTAACAAGAGCAGAAAGGGTGGTTCAAAATCTATGTCGAGGATTGGAAAGAAGTGATCCGGAAGCGTAGAGCGTACCTGTCTTGAATATTCTTGCGCACAATCAGGAAATAGGACTTGATGAGGCGTTCGATGACCTCACAGTCCCTCTGCTCGCGTGAAGACAGTTTCCTGGCGACTGGCACAGGCTAAAAACACAAACACACACACTTTAATGAATATGTTCCTGCAAAATAAAAATGGCAAAAGGCCATGTTATCATGACATTTATGAACGTTTACGGACATCCAGCCACCCTATGGACTAATGACTCTTATGCATTTGTTTTATTATTGCATTCCCTTGTGTTATTGTTTCTCTGATCTGAAGGTCTGAAAGGACAGTGGTGATGATCCAGGTCACTCAACATTTAATAACATTTATGGACATAGGTCATCTATGGACCGATACCAATGTGTTTTCTGTTTAATTTCTTGTGTATGAACTGTTTGATTCTCTGATCTGTGTTGGCAAATTCAATGGTTGTGTAAAGTCCTCAGAGATAACTACTGTTGTGATTTAGGGCTATACTGTACAAGAATAATTTGAATTGACATTAATCGAATTGAATTGATCTGTTGTTCGCAAATTGACAGATTTTTTTCCAATTCAGGGCTGGGCTATTTGGAAAGAAGCAAGTAAAATCTTGGTTTTATTTCCCACTTTGGATAATTATGATTTTTTGTTAAGTAAGTAAGTAAGTAAGTAAGTTTTTATTTATATACCGCCTTTTCACTGCAGATCTGCGTCTCAAAGCGGTTTACAATTGTTAATTTTTGGGCATTTGTCTCTCACTCCACACAGAGATGGGAGCAGGGTCACCAGTACAGGAGGCACATGCCAGAACTATTGGACATATTTTTAGTGGTAGGGGAAACCGGAGTACCCGGAGGAAACCTACGCAGACACGGGGAGAACATGCAAACTCCACTCAGAAAGGCCCTGGTCCGACCGGGATTCGAACCCAGGACCTTCTTGCTGAGAGGCGAGAGTGCTATCCACTCAGCCACCGTGAAAAAGCAAAATATTCAATATCATAAAAGTATAGTACTGTGATGTATTGCCCAACCCTATATAGAGCTAAACACAAATAAATGTAAATAAATAGTCACCACGTCAAGTAGGTTGACTGCTCCCCTGAGAGGACTTCCGGGCCCCGAGTTTGGGGCCTCCTCTCCCTTTTTCAGCATCCCTCTCCAGTTCCCCGTGCCGTCCTGCTCAGGCTGGGGTCCTCCTGCTGGGGCCTAGGGACACACAGAAAGGTCCAAGTATAAAATATCCATAGAAATTTGATCCAAAAATAAACTCTTGGGAAATATTCAGGCCAAAATGGACTGACATCTTTCTAAAGAGGACTGGATGCATGAGGAAAGCACACAGGCTGGTAGAAAAGGAAGGCACACAACAGTCTACAGCCACAGGGAATAAAGAATCGGGTAAGGGTTAATGCTATTTTATATTGCCATTGTGTACTAAAGCATTCATTTTTTGCCATTTGAAAAATGTATTACCTTTGAGCCAAATCTAAAAGTACAACAAATATATACATTTTTTCCTCAACTAGCAGTCCCAAAACGTAAGTTGTCATAATTGATGTTTTGAGAAAATTAAATGATCTGGTTGTTTTCCTGTGAACACAACCAATAAAATTAGCTATAACATGCAATGGTAACATTTCGGCCAGTTGGGAAGTTTGGCCAATGTGTCAAAAAAGAAATAAATTGATATTTCTGTGGATTTCTAATAAATAAATAAAAACTCAAACAATGTAACAAGGCTCCAAAATAAAACAATAATTCTCTCTATAAATAACATTTCACTTCAGCATGAGTGAATACTCTGCTTTCGAAGAGTGCAGACGCTTGCCTTGTTGCTTCGTGTTTGCTTTGCTTTTTAATCTCATGAATCGATTTATTTTCATTTTTATTCCACAATCACGGATTACTCATTTTACAGACTTCAGCATTTGGAGATTGGAAACGACACTCAGATCGATGTCTCACTGACTGCTGGAGAACATGGACCAGTGGACTCACTCTTTCACTGTATAAAAGAGAGTGAGTCCTTCAGAAAAAAAACGATTGTCTTTGATACCCAGAAACAAAGCGAGCGTAATCTGCCACCTACAGTCCCTCTCCCTAAAACAGTAGTCCCTCAAAAATCAGGTCAGAAATCTAGGGGTAATACTGGACTCAGACTTAAATTTTAATAGCCACATCAAATCAGTAACATCAGCAGCTTTTTACCATCTAAAAAACATTGCCAGGATCAAAAACATAGTGTCTAAAGCAGACTTGGAGATTCTTATTCATGCATTTGTCTCCAGTAGGTTAGACTACTGCAATGGCCTGCTCACAGGTCTGTCCAAACAGGCTGTAAAACAGCTGCAGTACATTCAAAATGCAGCAGCTCGAGTCCTGACTAGAACCAGGAAGTACAACCACATTAGTCCGGTCCTCAGGTCTCTGCACTGGCTTCCTGTGGCTCAGAGAATAGACTTTAAAACAGCTCTGCTTGTTACAAGTCTCTCCATGGGCTCGCTCCAAAATATATTAGTGACATGTTAGTCCCATATGAACCAGCCCGGACTCTGAGGAGTACAGGGACTGGACTCCTGTTAGTGCCCAGAGTCAGAACTAAACATGGGGAGGCTGCTTTTCAGATTCATGCTGCTAAAATCTGGAACAATCTTCCTGAAAATATGAGACAGACCTCCTCTCTGACAATGTTTAAAACCAGGTTAAAAACAGTTCTGTTTAGCTGTGCATACAACTGAGGGATTTTATATCAATATTTTTAATGTAATGTGATAAGTGCTATCTTGTGCAATACAAATAAACTTGCCCGGCCTTGTGAGGAGGGATTCCAAATAAGGTTATGTTAGTTCATCACAAACTTGGTGACACATTGTTAGTATGGTTGTTTGGTCTAGTTTTCAGTTTACGTTTCATGATTATTTTGTGACAAATCTATAGCTATAATAATGCTACGTTTGATTGGATCTTCTAATTTGATGGCGTTTGTCTAGTCAGCACTTTAACGATTCAAAATGGTTAAAGACAGTATTTCATTATCTTTAAAAAGGTTAAAAGACTGTATCTCATTAAAAATGTGATACATTAATTTAACTCTGATAATAACAATGAAAACGTTTTTTGAAACTTTTGAGTTTTTATTGTTGGTCTGAGCCAGTCTCTTGTTCGGTCCGTCTTTGACTTAATTCCCTTTGACTCTTTGACTCGTCTTTGACTTAATTCCCTTTGACTCTTTGACTTAATTCACATAATTTGAGCACTTTATGGTCTAAGGATGCTCTATCCTTCTATTGTTGTGTATATATTTCAGTGTGTGTATTGTATTTAATGGGATGCACCGTCTCTCCACTGCAAGACCAAGGTACAAATAAAGAAAACCTGAAATCGTGATATTCTCAGGACACGGGTCATATATTGTGTAATATTTCAAACCTTGAGGGACCATGCCATTCAGACCACTAGCTCTTGCCTGTAAACATCTGCACTCAAACAGTGAGAGCAGATTTGTTCAAGCGAGAAGTAAATTGCTAAGAGAATCGAAGTATGTGGTCCACCTGCTACAACAACGCAGCAGTAAATACTCAATAACAGCCCAGAGAGGCAAGAAAACATTGCAATTGTCCTGCCCTGCCAAAAGTCCCAAAAACATGTTATGTTCGAGATGAATAATTTAAAGAATCTGTATTTGAACCATGTTATATTTCCCCCGTCACTCGGCTACAAAAAACTGGCCACAAATATACAGGGGTACAACAATACATCAATTTTAAGCACAAAAACTGTACGCGTCTCTTTCAACACAGTTTTGGCAAAGAAATTGCATTTATAACGCTCTAAATATATAATAACAATTGTGTGTAATCACAACAGGGCTACCGAACTACCGATGCCTTGACAATCTCCATGATAATGAGGGCAGGTTAAGACAAAGAACATGTATTATTTATGAAACAGAACATTTAGGTACTCCCAACTTCAAAGGAGCATTATGTGGGATTTTGGAATACATCGGACGACAACATTCCTGCACATTGTAGTGGCAGCAGGGGGTTTTGCAGGTCACAGTGCAGGTTTTTATGGCAGACTGTTTATAATTCCAACAACTTTTGGCAGCTTCATGGATGTGTTTGGAAAATTAACGTTTTTTTCCCAAAATCCTACATTTTTTTATTTTTTTGTTTATTTGTTTGGGTCGGGACAGTGTATGTTTATGAACACACAAGTCCAGACTGTAGCCTTGGTCTAATTTGCATCTGTTGACAGTCGCACTCACAAACACACACTCATTCACCCTGAACTATTGCTCATGTTTTAGGCGGAAAACGCAGACACGGGGAGAACATGCAAACTCCACACAGAAAGTCACCATTTGGAGGTGGAATCGGATCCATGAGCTTCTTACTGTGAAGCACTAGCACTAAAGCTATACTTTAACAAGCACACTGTAAATCATAATTTCCTAAATGTAAACATCCAATAGGGAAAGTCAATAAGACAACATTCAGAAGTAGCTTATTCAAGTCCACACAGGCTGAGAGGAGTCCAAATAAGGGCATGACGTCAGTGGCACACTGATTCATGAGTTCATGCCAGCACAGCAGTGACCCATGCATCCATCCAAACCCCACTGCCCCCACCCCACCACCCCCAGCAGCAGGTCCAGAGAGCTGCCCACCTTGGCCCGTTCCATGTCTGCTCCAACCACCGAGTGCTCGCCAGGGACCACGGCCGGGCCTTTGCCAACAGACTTGCGAGGGAATGAGAGACACACAAAAAGAGCAAGACTGAAAATGAGTGAAATGCGGCTGGTTCTTGAATTTGGAGAAGTCCAGGTTTGGTTCACATCCTGCGGTGCACTGAGTGATAAACGCACTAGTTCTCTTATTTGAATACATGGGAATCCTTACCTTATCTCTGGGGACCGAAGCAGGCAGCTCCCTCATCCGGTTCCTCCGCTGCTCCTGCTTACCACATATGGAAACACATGTTAAAAGCATTCCTGGTTTTAGCCAAAGAGCCAAACCTCCTTAACTGGACATTCAATTGGAGAAAGCACTTAAAAAGTGCTTGGGAGTTTTAATGCTGTACAACATTTCCATGCTGGATTTGATTTAATATTTTCATATAAAAAGTCATGTGTATCCAGATCCTAGTATATAAGGTTCATTTTTATTGATGTGAGTGTATAACATGTTTGTATTTGAATCTCCACAGAGTTGCAAAGTCACTGCCCACGTCCTGGTTCCACAAATAACTTCCCCATTTAAAAACCCCCATTATATAACATCGAAAGTGGACTTTAGAATGGAATCCAGGATCCAGGATAGAGTCAGAAGAGACTGCCACTACAAAGTTATTGCCACAAAGCTCCTGTGGACAGTGACTCTCGAGGGGATCTGTGCTAAAACAAGAATGTTGAAATTTAAATAAAAATAAGAACATTGAGAGCAGTGTCTCACATAAACCCTGATTAGATCTGTTTTTTCAAGTACCTCAGTCAAAGTACCTGACTGAGAGCTTACACAAACTTCCCTTCATAATTAAAGTGTTGAAAAGCTTGCAAATTGTTAAAATGGTTGATAATGATAAAGTCGGGGTACCCAACTTTCACGCCAGAATAACTGTATCTATATAATCCATCAAACTCAGGGGTGCCCAAACTATTATACTCGGCCAAAATGAATACCTAATATACGGAATATAAGCGGGCCAAGCCTTTTCATGTTATTTTTTTATAGGCTGCATTTTACTGTAGCAAATGTTTGAAGCACATATTTTACATTTTTCAGGTATTTTGACCAAATTATTACTTTAAATACATTTTGACATTATTTTATGATGTATTTTCTTGAACATAAATTCAGCTATGTGTATATTGGCCCAGTTTTGACTCAATCCAAAGAAAGTTACTTTAGCCTGATAATTACAAAAATAGATAATTGCCCAAACCCTAATGACAATAATAATAATAATAATGATAATGCTCATCTCAGCAGCCTCCTGATTGGTCAAAATTAATTCAAATCCTTCAGGCCCTTAGTTTGACTATTCTCTTCTCTCTCTCCCAAGGTCAGAAATATACATTCTTTGAAAAATGAAATACAATTGATGTTTCTGACATCACCTTTAACTAATTTGCTGCCATTATTCAATACAATATAAATACAAACCTCAATATTATTATTCATAACTCCGCATGCGTCAGCAAAGTCAGGATGTTTAGTGTTGATGTAGGCGAGTTCTATGGCTACTAAGTTATGAACCTGGAACACAAAGGCATGTAAGCATGGTTGATTTACAGAGAAAGGAACTCATAAATATAAAACCAAATAGTAAATGTGTACCATTTCATTTGTGATGGGTAGCCTTTTCCTCAGCAGGGACGTGACCACTTCCACTATGGCTTCATGGAGCTTTGGGAACCTCTGCAACTCCTGGAAGACGAAAGCAATGATAAGTACCATAAACAATAAACAATAGCTGGAGGGTAAACACTGAGGAATAATGATGCTTTGTTTAACTTGCTCTGTGATAATAGCTGCTCAGCCCAGACGATGACATAACGGATGTTTTAAACCATTTTAAACCCTATCCTCATTGTGTCTGTGCCACCAGGGGAGTCCTGATAAACTGTGCTGCAGCGATGTATGGTCTGCACACATAGACTTCAAACATGAATCATATTTTTGTTTGGTTTCATGGGACTTCTGCACAATATACAGCTGTATGTGATATAATTTATCAACTCTTTTGTTATGGAGTGTGCTAGAGTTACCATCGCTTTAAGAGCAAGGAATGTTGGGTATTGGTTAATAAAAGAGGTCTGTGTACAACAAAAACATACTAAAGCTAAATATTTGGTATACTGCGTGTGAGAAGGTGTTCTTCTTTTCCTTCTGTCACAGTCCCGTGTTTACCTGCGTGCTGTAGTTACTGCAGTGCTGGATGATCCTCTGCATCTCCTCATGCACCAGCTCCACACATCTCAGACTGGGCTCCTCCAGACGTTTCACCTGCTTCTTCACCAGCAGCTCAAAGGACACCTCCGGCACAAACAGGGACGGCCGTGGACCCTAATGTAACCCAGGGCAACAGTTAAACACTAGCAGCAGCAGAAGGTACTGTAAGTGTAATTGATTAATGTGAAGTGTAAAAGGTGCAGTGACAGTGATGAAACACACTCACTGTGGCATTCCTTATGGCAGTGAGAATATCTATAGTGCTGAGTCCTCCCAGAGGATCCACTGACTCCAGTGTTCTGCCAAAAGTCTCGTGGAATATGTAACAGATTCTGGCTCCCCCGCACCTGAAAAACAGCAGCCAGGATATTAGCTCTGATGTGAACCCTGTGGTGCTCTCTCCTGTCAGCCTTCCCTTCACAGAAACTGTGCGTGCCTCAACTTACAATTTCGATCATATTCAATGATGAAACCAATGCAGTTGTTTTGCACACTAAAGTGTGCTGTAGCAACAGCACCATCAAGTGGCCAAGCTGCAGTGGTACTACTTACAGCTCTGCAGTCTCGATGTACTTGGCTGTGCCTTCGATGGTGTTGCAGTATTCTGTGGCAAACTTGGTAATGAGCTGAAGCAGTGTGGCGCTCTGGTCTTCTACAGGTTCTCCATAGCTGTTGAGCAGGGACTGGTACTGCGCTGCCAACACATTGATCCGTGTCTTGAGCTCTGGGAGGCAGTCTCTGATGTGATGCATCAGTAACCTGACACAATGACAGCAAAGGGCACAAGCTGCTCACTTTTATCAGCAGCTATTTGGCAGTTTACCTTGTCACTCATAAATACAAACCCTGCCTTTCATCCTCAGTGGCAGCTACACAACATGAATACCAGCATGTAATAATATGCTATACTTTCTAGTCATAAAACTGTGACTGAATACTTCACAACAATTCCAGTGTACCTGTTCAGCGTCCTGGCCAGATATTTGGTTCCGTTCCTTGTTGCTAAAGATGGATATTTCTTCTGCAGAAACGCATGTTCATCTCGAATTGAATCAGCTACAGACTTCTTATTGTTGATATCAAGTTGGCTCCTGAAAGTTAAGATTTAATTAAACAACGAGATTAAAAGTAATCAGATGAAATTAAAAGCAAATAGAGTTCAGAGAGTTGATTTAATCGCCATTATAATTTCCATTGAAGTCTTTAACACCAACTAAATGTCCTCCATTAATTTTTCATAAATGATAATCTCATATTGAAGATGTATTATGCGTATTATATTAAGAGCAAATAAGTCCCCCGCTGAACTGGCATTAAATATGTATAAGAGAGCTCCCAGATCTCATCATTACTGTGTGACATTGAGATTAATTAAGACTTCATAACTATGTTCAAGTGCATTCACGGGGCAACTGGCTTTTTCAGGTCAAGTCTCCATTTACTTAATATGAAACTGTAATGAAATTATTTTCTATAAGTATTATCCAACATTATCAACAAAATCTGAATCTGAGTGATGTCAGTATAGTTGTGTCTCACTGACTGCAGAAGAACATGGAACAGAGGACTCACTCCATTGTATCAACAGATCAGTGAGTGGATGCAACAACTTCCTTCAGCTAAACGCAGTAAAAACTGAAATGATTGTCTTTAGACCGCAGAAACAAAGATAGAGCGTCATCTGTCACCTACAGTCTCTCTCCCTAAATCCTTCAAATCAGGTCAGAAATCTAGGGGTAATACTGGACTCGAAATTGTAGCTTTTTAACACCTAAAAACATTGTCAGGGTCCAAAACCTAGTGTCTAAAGCAGACTTGGAGATTCTTATCCATGCATTTGTCTCCAGTAGGTTAGACTACTGCAATGGCCTGCTCACAGGTCTGTCCAAACAAGCTGTAAAACAGCTGCAGTACATTCAAAATGCAGCAGCTCGAGTCCTGACTATAGAACCAGGAAGTACGACCACATTAGTCCAGGTCTGGCTTCCTGTGGCTCAAAGAATAGATTTTAAAACAGCGCTGCTTGTTACAATTCTCTCCATGGCCTCACACCAAAATATATTAGTGACATGTTAGTCCCATATGAACAGGCCCAAAGTCTGGGCACCAGCAGGAGTTCAGTCCCTGCGCTCCTCAGAGTCAGAACTAAACATGGGGAGGGTGCTTTTCAGATTCACGCAATGACACTGACAATTTTCAAAACCAGGAGTTCTGTTTGCCTGTGCATACAACTGAGGGATCTTATCTTTACTCTTATATACTTTTATATTAGTCACTTTTTTATTTAGACTTAAAAGAATTTTTTATAAGCCAGATCAAACTCACATTTAACATTTATGAATTGCAAAATATCTCAGTGCTTTTAATTCGAAACAGTTGATTTTAATTGTGTTAGTGCACTTTAGATAAAGTTTGTGCACACTTTCCCTCTTGAAAAAACATTGGATGTTCTCCTAAACCAGGGGTGTCCAAACTAAGGACTGAGACATTTCATGAGGCCCTCTGCATTGGTGACATGTTAGTAACTATCAAGGTACTTTCACAGCCTAAAGCCGCCAATTTAGTTCCACCAATATAGTCTTGCTATTCCTTGTTGTAAAGCTTTTAGAACATTTGGATTTAGATGTAACTTGGAGTTAACTTTATTTGTACAAACGGATTTGTTTTTCATTCTGTTACAACATTCCATATGGCAGTAATGTTGCTGCACTGTGACTCAATATGGATCATATTATCATACCCATTTAACCCTTGTGCTATCGTCAGGCAACAATTTATTTTTTTTAAACATTTGTTTATATTTTAAGATGAATTTGATGATTTTTCCTAACTTGATCTACCCTAGGTCGCACAAGACAGAACAGCCAAAATCCAGTCAAAACAGTTTTAAAATCAAAGTTGTCGGCCCATGGACAAATCTGGTTATCTGGCCCTCTTATCTGGTGTTTGGACACCCCTGTTCAAAGCAATTATGGTAGTAAAACCATAAATCTCAAGTAGAAGAGGTGCTTGTGTGCTTAAAAAAATCCTAATCCACTTTTTAGGGATCACATATTTTTAAAAACTAGAAATATCAGTACAAAAATCATTAATTACCTGTTCACAACTCCAATAATACCAAGTTTAACTGGAATAACTCTGCCCATTAGGACGTCCACAGCATCAGTCCCAGCGTCCATCAAATCCAGTTTGGTCACAACAGCCAGGGTCCTCCTTCCTGCATTTATGGTAAAACATGTATCAAGTCAAAACTCATCGTGTCACTACAAGTTGAAACATAACTAAATACATTGTATGCTATTCGTCAATAGAAATACACTTCAAAATAGACAATGTAATAAAAGGATAAACTACTAACTCAAACCTTTGCACAGTTTGTCATGTTTATAACCTCACACTAAAATATTTTACTTTGCTGAATGCTCACATGTTGCACGATCAAATAGAGCCCATCAACTCACTGTTCTGTGAGGGCCTCAGAGCTACGGTGAGAATGGTCACTAAACAGCATCATGAAGTCCAAAGAGCACACCAGAGAGTAAAGGGATAAAGTTGAAGTTGGGATGATACTATTTACATTTGTTTTACTAATTACTTTTTTTTCATTAAAATGATAGTCTGGAACTCTAAATAAATTAAATGGTATAAGAAGTCCCGCCTTCATTTATCTTAGCTATGGCTCAAAATGCACGATGCTGTCCACTTTAACCAATCAAGTGATGCCAAGGGCTGTCAATCATCACAAGCGCACTCGTAACTGCCATAACTCCAAATCAAGCCTCCACCATTAGTCCCGAGCGCAGCCATGGATCAACACTCGCAAATGGGTATATCTTCTGCTCGTGTCCCTCCTACCTCCGATAACTCCATTGTTCACACTGGTTGTTTTCTCTCTCTCCTCCGCACGTCTTGGCCCATTGACCTGGTGCGCGCACGGAAAAGTAAGCGCAGCTTCAAGACCAATCACAAAGGAAGGCAGTGGGAGCTTGGGTCGGTTTTTTTCAAATCATGTACCTCTCTCTTTTGTTCTGACAAAGTCCAGACTATCACTTTGTTTTTTTATTTTCTTTTAAATGCAGAACTGGACCAAACAGAGACTCCAAAAGCACTAATGCACTTTTTCTTTTTGATTTTTATTCATTTGAGGCAGATCTGTGTAGCACTATTTTTTAATTATGCATTAGTAAGAACTACTTTAAAGTTATTCAAGTTAAATAAAGGATGTGCTTTTATTCTGAGAAAATGTACTTTAAAGTATTAAAAAAGTATTAAAAAAAGAAGTTGCAGTCTCTGTCCACACACACATCAAATGCACCTATAGCCGGCTATCTTTTTCCATGTATGACACCTGTCCGTGACCTGTCAGGATGGATAGGTAAGGCTTATTGGAAACCTAATTGCGAGTGGATATAATTGTTCAACTGAGTCAGTTTGCTGGGAGAAGTATGGTAACTTGAGCACTATCCTCTCCTCCTTCCTACTTTATCTGTTTAGCATTATTAGGATTTTGACTCTAGTTTGTTCATTGCTATTCACCCGTTGTCCCATTGTCTGTTTCATGGTACGATGACGGGATCTCTGAGCCTGGCCTCCTCCATCTACACCTGCGGACTGCCCCGCCCGACCCGCCTGGGAGTGCTTCAGTCCTGCACCGGACCTGTCCACGTTCAGCGTCCACTGGTCCACGTTCTGTAGCTAGCTTAGGTCCTGGATCATTAGCCTGTCCGTCCGGAGGAGCGGATCCCTTTCTCAAATGGGTCTCCAAGGTTTCTCACTTTTTCCCACTGGGTTTTTCCTTGTCGATGCAGGAGGGTCTTGTTGGACAGTTAGTGTCCAACAGAAAGGATTGGTGATGATCAGGACACTTTAACATTCTACAACATGTATGGACATTTTTTGTGTGTTTTGTTTTTCATGTGTTTTAACTGTTGATTCTCTGACCTGTGTTGGTGATTTCAATGGTTTTGTTAAGTCCTCTGAGATTACTTCTGTTGTGACTTAGGGCTATACAAGAATAAATTGTATTGTATTGTATTGATAATGAAAATTTTTTATCTTTACTTATATAGCGCCTTTCAAAGACCAGTCACAAAGCACTTTACAATTGCTGTCTCTCGCTCCTCACAGAGATGGGAGCGGGCTCGCCAGTACAGGAGGCGCATGCCAGACCTATTGTACATGTTTTTAGTGGTAGGAGAAACCGGAGTACCCGGGGGAAACCGGAGCAGAAAGGCCTTAACAAACTTTAATTACAATAAACCAATCTTTGCAGTAAATGATAAAAAACATATATTATTTACATATATGAATGAATTATACCTTTATTAGTCCCACAGTGGGGAAAGATTTAGATGTATCATCTTGAGATATAATATTTTGTTTATTTATAGTTTATTGGGAGTAGGAATTCTAAAATGTTTAGTATTTAAAGCTATTATTAAGAACTTTGAGACTATTCAATTTAATTTATTCTTGTATAGCCCCAAATCAAAACAGTAGTCATCTCGGAGAACTTCACAAAGTTCTCGATTCACCAACAGATCAGAGAATCAAACAGTTCGCACAAAGGAAATGCCATAATGACAAAAACACATAGGAGCATTGGTCCGTAGGGAGCAGGATGACCAATGTCCATAAATGTTAATAAATGATCACTAAAGATTTTTTTAAATGTATAAAATAATACATTGTTTCATCGTTTATTCAAATTGCGCCTAATGGCTCCAATTTCTGACAAAGACGTTTTGGATAAAACTTAAATCACACGTTATTAATACTTTAAACTAAGGGTTGTTTTTAATCAATCAAAAAACACTGCAGAAACCTTCAGTGTTCCCAGACACAAAATAAACAAGTGATCATTAGTGATTCACTGATTACAAATGATATGCTGATTAATACTTGAGGAAATGGTGCGTCTCATAGTTTTACATTTTAAAAGTATAATAAGAAAAACACATATTAAAAGTATAATAATACAAATAATAATAATAATAATAATTATAATTATAAGAATAATAATGTGTATTAATAATAAATTAATTAATGAATTTTAAAAAAGCAATAATAATGAAGGTGTGAGGACATGATTACCATCGGGGTCAACCTCTCGGGCCACTTTGAGCGCCTCAGAAGTGGCCATGTCCGTGTTGGCGGCGGTGACGGCCAGGATGATGCAGTTTGGGTTGGAGATGTGTTTCAGGATCAGATCTCTTATCTGGACCTCGATGTCCTTGGGCTGGTCACCCACCGGCACCTGACAGAGACCCATGAAATTAAAACAGACCGCGGGAGGTTTACAGGCCAACACTGAGCTCAAGGAGAGAAACTAATGAGACCAGAACCAGAGCCTGTGCATAAGGCCACAGAAGAACCAACAGATCTCACGTATTTAAGTGAAAGCTAGTGAAAGTGTCAAGAACTAAGTGTGAGGATGAAGCCGATGTATTACCACATTTTCAGTTGCTGGTCAGTCACGTGAATAACTTTGAGCGATTCAAATGTGGAAGACATGCACTGACACATTCAAATTCATTAATAAATGAATTAACACAAGTTAAAAAGATTGATTTATCTGATTGATTAAGGTGTTAACATTTGATATATATGTACTAAGCAGTGATGGAACGGTCCAACGTCTTCTGGTATTAATGGTTGATTGTATGCACATACAGCTTGTGTTGATTCATTAATTTTAAATTTAATCTTGTATAGCCCTAAATCACAACAGCATTTATCTCGGAGGACTTAACAAAACTGTTGAATTCGCCAACACAGAGATTCAAACAGTTCAAACACAAGAATTGCAACGTTAAAAACACATAGAGCCATTGGTAGATAAGGAGCAGATGACTAATGTCCATAAAATTAAAAGGACTTTGTATTATAAACACGGGGTGCACTATGTGTGTATTACCTTTGTGATCCCTGGCAGATCCACCAGGGTGAGGTTGACAACGTGAGGAGAAAATATCTTCAGATGAATGGGCTCATCACTAATGCCCTGCAGACACACACACAAGTTTAGTCTGTATTGATCTGTTGGCTAGTTCTTATTTTGTTACAACTGTTTAGAATATAACACCCTTAATTATATTAAGAGAATAATTATCATGTTACGGCCCAAATTAGCATATAACGACACATGTGGATTTTGTTTCAGAATGTTTTGATCCTTTAATTAGTATTGGTTGAACCATATTGGTAATTTATTAACAACAACAAAATGCACTCTTACTTTATTATTACCGGACACACGCTCTGTTTCGTTCACAATTTCTTGACGAATTTCATCAAAATTGGAGAATATCTGTGACAGAACAGAGAATTCAGCACAAACAAAAGTTAGACCTGTTGCAATATGCAAACACTGTGCGTACCTGGTTTTTAGTGTGCAAGAACTTGCCCCACTCTTCACCTCTGCCTGTTGAAAAGAAGAATAACACTTTGTACATTCACAATAGATCCAGTGAGGAAGGGGAGAATACAATGGGAATGTTGAAAACAGCCAGAATGGATAAATGTCCTAAATGTTGAAGTATATAAGTGTCTGCTTCATCCAACCCCTGTCAGTGTCAGTTTTGTTGTGTTTTTGCAGGTTTGAAATAAATTAATAATAAATAAATTAGAATAGTTGTTTTTTTACTATATATTGTATAATATTATCTCGCTGCATCATATGTAGCTCGGAGTATGCAAAATCATTTGCATACATTGGTAAAGTTCATCTTTTTCTATATGCTCCCAACTCTGTTTATTACCTAAATGAAAATAAAAAAATAAATTAAATGAAAAGTTAGATCATTGTACCATCATCACTTTTCAATGCATCTCCAGGATCCAAATGTAACAGTTGCAGGATAAGAGGCCGTCTGGTCACCACCCCAGTCCCGCGGGGGAGAAGGTCCCGGCCCACAAGACTCTCCAGCACGGAGCTCTTCCCACTGCTCTGGAGAAGCAGAATTCTCATGTTAAAGCTATGGTACCTAATATTCAAACCACAAAAGCATTTCTAACTATGTAATAAAATCCATGTCACTAGTTCCTGGCTCTATCACTAGTTTTCACATGTATGTTATATTGGCCCCTGCCGAATCTTTAGATCAGACTTTTCGGACAGAACTTTTAAAAAGAGAGGATTACCCTCACTCAGCCCATCATCACACATAGCCCAAATAGTGACATGGCTCATTCTTACAAGTATGCAAAAGACAGCATATTTTTTTAAACAGAATGTTGTGTTCTGATGAGACAAACACATTTTATCTTTGATGGATATATTTTTAGGTACCTCAGCTTTAATATAGCTACATGTCATATAAAAGAGGCCCAGACCCAGCGCTACATTGGTGTAACATTATAATGATTGCAAAGTAAGATAAATAACACAGAAGGGCGAATGCTTGGTCAAGCAAATTAAGATTCTTAAAATGGGTAATTGCTTAAGACTAAATTAGACTGAACAACATTGAGCTAGCATGCAGCAATGGTGGTAAAGGCATGCATTATTCAGGCTCAAATTTGACTACATGTTATACACAAGCAAGACTAGCTAATGCTAATTTTCAAACATTGGAAATCAAACAACATCAAGGTTATATTATTAGCATGGCAGCTCTCTCATACATTGATGTGATGACAGCTCTTCGTACCTGGGTGCCTACTACAGCTATCTGTGGAAGCTGGATAATGTCTGCTCCCACGGTGTTGAACACATCCTGGAGCTTGTTGATAACGGGAATAAGCGCCTCCATTGTGACCGCTAAAAGGCGACGAATTAACTTGATATTTTTGTGATGAAGCCAAAGTCATTCAATGTCCCGAAGCCACCATTGCAACAACACCCACCGGTGGACGACGGAAAACTCACAGCGCTTGGGTGTTGTAGTTCTTACGCGTCACAGTCACGTTGTGGAGTTCGGGTTGCATCTAAAATCGACAAAATAAATACCTCCTTGCTCTTCCTTGATTGTGCTTAAAATTTAATTTGTAACACTCGTAGTTTAGTTAATGACATTATAACACGTCTTTGAGTATAATATTTTTTTTTCCATAATATTAAATAAAAACAATGAGTAAAAAAGGGAGAACAAGGAAGGAGAATTTTCATTTCCCTGCTGATTTTGGGTGCCGCCTTAGACTAAAACTACAATGTGTAACGCATGCGCACATACAATATTGAGGAAAGGTTAGCAATTTTTTGCTTTTCCATAGCGCATAGCCTTTACTTCTTTTTCTCATCATCACCACGGCTTTGGTTATTTCAACATGTTGCAATTCCTGGTTAGTTTCAATGATTCATGTTCTGAATGCTGTGTCAAACTTTTAATAACCTTTCATGTTAGCATCGATGTTAGTTAGCATGCCAAAATGTAATGGATGTTTATTTTTTTCTGTCACTGTTGACAAGTTTATTTTATCAATGACACATCTCGTTTTTAATATACAGGATAATAACAATACAGTATATTAATGATCCGAAAACATTTTTTTACAGGCTGGCTTCACCATTGGGAACGTTGTGGGGATGTACCTCGCTCAAAACTATGATGTAAGTGCCTGCTAATTGTTCTTATCAGATAATGAGCTTTGTCCAATAGTAGTAAATATACTTATTGATCCACAAGTAAGATTACTCAGAAAATAAGGAGACACATTGCATAGGTGAGAATGGTAACTTTAACTTGACTTATTGTCATCCATCTTCCATTTTATATTCAGTATTGGGGAGATTACGTTTAATATTTATTTATTATTTTAGTTAGAGTATTGAAGTCCTGCAATATAAACGTATTCTGTTTCATGGTTCAATCAGCGTACTGTATTCTGAATACTTGGGATATGTTTACGCTTATTTGCAGAAAATAAAATACACTTTTATATTTAAAAGTATACGTGGGGAAATGTCAGTGTTGCATCACAAGGTAGGAATTAGGAGCACACAACACAAAATAAGAAGTGGATTTTGAGTATAGCACTATACTTAAAAAAAAGCTCTTGGTTCATATATTCAGGGTTGAAACTAATGTACATTTTAGCAGCTTGAGGATGTGATACTACTGTACGTGTTAGCAGCACGGGCTAAAAGTGACAATGGACACATGTGGTTCCATATTATGACATTATTGCCCAGATGCTTAGAAACATATTTGCATATATCACACAATTTTTACAGGATAGTTCATAAAAACTATTGAAAATGTCCTCTTGTGATAAAAAAAACCAGTCGGTTGAATTTCAATACTGCCAAAAGAATAACTGATGTCTAAAATGGTATACTGTTTACATAATCCCATTACAATATATATAGAACATGTTCAATTAATGTATTTTACTGCCTCATTTCTTTACCCCAGAATAAATGCACTGTTCATGACTATTTTTTTAGGTTCCTAATATAGCCAAAAAAGTTGAAGAATTTAAAAGGGATGTGGAGGCCAAGAAGAAACCCCCGTCAGAATGAGAGATGAGGAATCACAATCCAAAGAAGAGTTTATTTATTGTACAGGCTTAAAGTTTTGATGTGTAAACATTGATTTTTTTTAAAACATGTAAGAGTTGACTGCCTGTTTTGGAGGCGGGTTTTGTATAACATGGCTGGATACAACTGGAGGCAGGGTTTGTAACGACTAACAATAATTGAATCAAATGCAGTCTCATGGCACTGACTGTCCTGGTGGCATTTTTGCACCCTGTTAATGGTGCACAATGTTGAGGAGAATTACAAGTTATTCATTTGCCAATTGCTACAAATGTACAACAATCACATTAGTATCAAACTGTTCCCACTTCATGCCTTATAATCTTCAAAACACATCTATAGCATTCCAATGTCTTCCATGATTATGCCAATATGACATTGTACAATTAATTCTCTGTATACCCTACTGACAATAAAATCCTACTTTGTGTTCTTTCGCGTTTTGCTTTTTGTCTTCTTTGACTTGGACCTGTTTGGCCGTCCAAAGCCCCGGAACTCAAGACACTGTGCTGCATTGTGGGAAATGTAGAAGAGATTCTTCATGGCTGCTGGACTAAGGAGGTCCACCTCTGTCTGTGGGGGTTTGGCACTTGAAGATCTCTTTTTTGATGTTTTGGGGTGAGTCCTGCTTTGTCCAGATTTTTTGGCAGGCCTAGAACTGTGGGACCTGCTTTTTGAAGTTGGCTTTAGATAGAATAAATGTTAATAAAACTTCAACAAATGTAATCTAGTGCAATATCAGATCAGACTGAACAACTCACCATTTTCAAAGGAAAAATGGCCTGAACACACAGCTGCAATCCCAGTCTACAGAAAGAAACATGGTTTTCATTGAATTCCATCTAAGTAATTGCATTACATGTTTTTGTAAGTCATCTCACCAGCTCCAGAGTTGGCACCTTGGATTGGCACAATGTTCTAAAGGGGACGGTGATACCTCATTTGTTTTGGTCTGTTGTCCTAGAGACAGAGGCCTTTGAATGAAAGGGGCGGTCCTTACCCAGAAGCCGGCAAAGCCTTGTTTTACCTCACATGAACTGGTCAGCAGAACAGTGGTTTAAAAACACAAAGCAAATGACAAGAAAAATACTGTTTCATTGTTTTATTACTGAATGTGTCATGCACAGATCCTTTATGACTGAATATTATTTAGTAAAATTGATCATCAGCTTAAAGGCTTTGTATTGACAATTGCGAATATTCAATCTGATCATTAAATATTGAAAATGTACTACATTCAGAAAATGTAAAAACACAGACAATTATGCAAACATAGTGAGATTTGTCAATCATGCATTACTAATTAATAGTAACATTTAATATCACAAATCCAATATGGACACAAAAGTACAGTTGTGAGAAAAACACAACTTGATAACAAATATCTTAAAGCACACAACCTCTCTTGTCTGTGCTCTACATACAGTAAGTAAGGCAGTATTTATAGTGCATTACTTTGTAGCTCACTGCATAGATCATTTCAAGGCATTATGAGTTCTGTTTAGTACTAAATGTAATAAATAAATCTTGTGTAAACAAAATGATCACACTTTTACATAATACAACTTTGACAATGCCCGCTTCCTTGTGTAGCATTCCCTCTGTTACACCATTCGCAAGTGTATTGTGAGCCATTAAGAGTCCGTTACTGCGTGGAGATGAGGTGGACGATCATGCGGATGATGCGGGAGCCACGGGGACAGCTGCACAGGTCCATCACAGGGTTGTTGATTTTATCCTCCAGCAGCTGATCCAGTTCCCAGCGCAGCTCCTTCACCAGCTCCGCAACCTGAGCAGAAGACAATCAGTGTTGAAGCCCTCTCTCTGGGTGTTTGATGGAGTTAGAAAGGACAAAACCTACTTGATGAGAGGCAGCAGCAAATCGAATCCAGCCATCATCCAGGGAAATGAGAAACTCTCCTTTGTGCAGCTCGACATTGACCTGTCCTCCTCCAAACAGCACCAGCGGGTAAACGGATACCATGCTGCAGTCCCTGATGAACACACGGCTGGTTTTCACCTTCTCATGGTACACCAGGTACGGACTGGTGTAATGACGAACCTGAGGAAATTCAATAAAGCTAAAACCTCCGTAACCTCCAGAAAATATGACTAATGTAATTAACCTGCACTTACAGAGAAGTTGACAGAGGAGGGGTGCACGTTCACATATCCGTCAGTTTTGGTCAGGAAGCGAAGTTCGTTTGCTTTTGGTTGCATCTTCATGGCCCCTTTGCTTGTCACTTTGTAAGTTCCTTGAGGAGATCGCACCTGTCGTGAAACATACCACAGTGAACAACTTCAGGCTGACATGTCACCACTCCACAGTCCTGGTTCATGATGCATTTCTACCTGGACAACGTTGGGGTAAAGGGCAGCGCACAGCATCGCTGACATCAGCTTGATGTTATCAGCATTTAGATTGGCCTGTAAATACAATATGTTGTTTTACTGTGATCTCCTGCAGTTTATGGCCTTTAACAAAACTCACCTCAGGACCAGTGGACTCCAGGATCCCATCTGTCCCTTTAGAGCTGATGCGCTCTATCGTACGTGCTCTCAGCCCTTCCTTTATAAAGCCAATATCTGACAGCAGCTCAGCAAATTGTCTCTTTAGACTTGCAATCTCCTAAAAAATAAGCAATACAATAAACAATGCTTTCTTGGTCTGTGTACCTTCCGTTCATTCTATTTTGGTTTCTGGCAACTCTTTCTTATTTCCATTGTTGAAACAAGAAATTGAATAACCCCCTTCTTAAAAGTGTGTTTAATTTTTCTGACTTGGGTTGGGGTGATAGGCCTCATATTTTTTTATTTACATCATAACATTTTTGGGTTTTCAGTTTGGTGGCCCCTGAAATGAATTTATATTTGGATGGCCTTGGGTTTATGTATTTGTGTGTGCAAGATGTGTCGGAGGGACTGCAGCGGATCAGTATGGCCTGGGAAGTAGGTAGGAATAAAATGGATATTAAAACAGTCATGATTTTCTGTATTTTAGTTTTACAGATATTGGATTTTGAATATTGCGACGTCTACACAAAATTCCATTGAAGGAAAACAATGCAAAATCCAAAAACACGGCTGTGAATCAATGGAAAATGGAGCATATCAGAAATTGAAAAAGCCCCAAATTCCTTTTTTTGTTTGGGAATTCAGAAACAGAAATAGAATGAAAAGAAGGAACTCAAACAGAACAGGGTTGCATAACTAATTTGGATAACACTGACTGACCTGTAAGCCTCGCCAGGACAGGAAGTTCTCTCGGCAATAAACATAGCTGGCTTGGTTTCCATGTTTTGCAGCCGAACACCACCCCTGAAAAGAGAGCACCATTTAGACTTCAAAGGCACACATTACTATTCAAATCCACAGCAGGGTACCTTGTATGCCTGTAATAAAGATAGATGGTCGCTGTTAGCCAAAGCAAAAGCCTGCTTTTTTTCATTGGCTTCCTCACGTTTATCCCAAGGAGACACCTATAAATGACAGTGACACATGGCTTAGTTTCATTAGTTGATAAAAGAGTTCAAATATGCAAAAGCACACATTCTTACAAATGGCGATTTGAAAGCCAAACTTGCTGCAATGGTGAGCGCTGGGTCAAGGCAGCGAAAGATGGCCCCAAACAGCATGAGTTTTCCGATGCGCACGTCCACCGGCAGGCAGGCCAGGTGGTATCCCAGCGGGGTGAGTCTCTCGTCTGCTGTCAGAGCCCCCAGGTCCTGCAGCCTCTGTTTGGCTGCATCCAGACTACCCATTGCCGGTGGTTCAATAAGTCGACTGAACACAGACTCCAGTGGCTTCTCAGAGAACACATCCAGCACTTTGATTCTGGTAAAAGGGAAAATTAGAAGAGGACAGTAGGGCCATTTACTACACATAACAATGGAGTCGTGCACAGTAGTAAATATTTTCCCCTGCCACTGTGACTTTAGCGAGAACGGACAGATGGAAGTACCGGAGGCAGAGCTGCTCCAGTGGAACTCTCTGGATCTCCGGCAGCTGCTGCTCGGACAGATGGTGCTGGAAACAGTGGCTGGTGAAGAGATGGAAACACACGCCTGAGGCCACGCGACCCGCTCGGCCTTTCCTCTGCAGCGCATTGGCTCTGGACACCCACGAGTCCTCCAGGCTCTCCATGCTCTTCGTGGCATCGTATCTGACAACGCAATCCAGGAATAACAGAACAAGTGAAAAGATAGAAGATGATGTTACTATATTTAAGACATTCTATACAGCAGCTTGGCCTTGGCTTCAATTCAGCTACATTTATTTTTGCATAGCCCCGAAGTCACAACCGCACTCGTCTCGGAGGACTTTACAAAGTTGTTGTTGTTTCACCAACAAGAGATCAGCCAATCAATTTAGACAAAAAAAACCAGTACATAGGGAGCGGGGTAACCATTGTTCATGAATGTTAATAAATGTGTCTACAGCAAAGAACGACTCAAAAACTGACTCAGGCTGCAGAATGAGGACTGAGGAGTCTTCCCAAAAATGTTTCCCTGCATTTTTTGTACACATTTTTCTTGTGTTTATCTCTTATCTGCCATCTTTCTCTAATATTTCAGTGCTCTACTTTATGTCTATCTCACATAAATCTCAAAAATGGTGTATGTATGGCCAATCCAGAAATGAGAAAAGCTTTTTAAAATATATTCATTTCTGAATATTTATACAACACTACATAGTCGTAGTGTGACTGTGATGATATAGAAATACCTTTTCTCCTTCATCTTTCCAGAGTCGATCACAAACACAATGTCATCAATGGTGACGGAGGTTTCAGCGATGTTTGTGGAGATGATGATCTTCGTGACACCGTCCGCAGGGCGGTTGAACACGGCCTGCTGCTCCTCGTTGGACAGAGTGGAGTGTAAAGGATACACCACGCACCTGATGGCAAAACATCCTCACATTTGAAAATATAAAAACACTGATCAAACTGACCCGTCACAGTGATTAAAAAATAGTGTAATCTTTTTTTCACTGTGGCGGTTAATTTAGACCCGAGGATAGCACAAGGGTTAAACTTAAAGAAGACATTACTTTTAAGCTGTAGATTTTCACTAAGATACAACATTGTTTCCTGTTAAAAAAGAAAACAGACCTGCAGTTGATTTAAGCTCCGCCACGATTATATAAAAAACTTCTGGCAAAAATATAACTCCCTTCTGTCTAAAAGTTCCAATACTCTAATACTACCTAAATTACATCACGCACACATAGTTTTCTGCCTTTTAAAACAAAATGTTTGCTCATAAATTAGTTTTGGCAATTCCTCAAGTGAAATAACATCCTTTACAACATGGTTGTGTTTGCAGCCAGTCATAAAAGGCAAAGTTAACTCCTCCCTCTAGTGGTAGCATTGGGAGTTACAAGTAGAAATCCTTTTTACCCTGCATACTTGTTTTACCACATATTTTTCTACAACTGAAGATATTATTTTACATTCTAAAACATGTAATTTCAAGTAAAAAAATCTCATTATCATTTGTAAAGGCCACAAATAATCCATAATGTTTCGTCTTTAAGGCCTCATACCTTTTGGCACCTCGGTTGTTAAACATTCGGTTCGACTGAAGCTGTTCATAAAGCATTTTGATCTCAGCAAGGCCCGGCATGAAGACCAAGACTGCACCTGGAAAAGTAAAAAATATTAAGTTTGTAATAATAATAATATTACGGCACTACATTTTGGTTAATATTATCAGGAGTGTGTTTGAGTGATTCATTAGTGCCATAAAAATGTGTTTGTTGTAAATTGTTATCACTTCAGTTTAAAATATAATTTGTAATTTCTAAAAAATACATTTTTGGACATTTACAGAAACTATAGAGCGGAGTTTGAGAACTGCTGACATCACACTAGAGATTGACTGAATCATCCAGTTTGGCACAATTTACAACCTAGACATTTTCATGACTTTTTTTGTTTTTATTTTATTTTCAGAGACAGTCAATGACAGTATATAGAAGAATGCTTGATATGAGTGTTACATTGCATTACCAGTAGGATAGTTGTGCTTGCCCCCAACAATCCATTCCAAGAGGCTTTCAACCAGGTCCATGTTTATTTTATCCAAGTCCATAGCAGCCATGGTTTTCAATACAGACTTTTTTCTATCTGCAGTAATTTCATCATAGTTTAAGTTTATAACATACAAAAAACACTAGCATTTTCACCCACCTTTGTATCTCCATGTCAGATCCTGAAAGCTGAGCTGTTGGTCAGGGATGGACTCTTTGACAAAGTCTTTTTTGGAGAAGGACATAAAGTTCCACACGTCGTCACTTAAATCCTCCACCAAGTCCCTGGACTCTTTCTTCGGCCCTCGAGGAGCAGCATTAGAGCCGCTCTGTTTGCCTGAACGCATGAAGGGACTGCCGTCTTCAATGACATAACTGCAAGGATGAACAAGCAGCACAACAAACAAGGAGTCATCTTGTTTATATTGCAGTAGTTATGAGGGTTTCATGTGGAAATAATGAATAGTGCAATTACCCCGTTTTTTCAATCGCATCTTCGAGAAAGAACTGGTCGACTGGAAAAGTTCGACCTTTAAAACAGATTAAATAGTCAGTTTTTAAGCATTCTTTATTAGCATCTTAGAGAGTTTGTTTGTACCTGGTATATGGACAGTGGGGCAGTTGTAGAAATATTCTGAGAAGAGATTAGCATTAAGTGTAGCACTCATCAAAATGATCTTTAGGTCTGGTCTCTGAAGAATTAGGTCTTTCAGCACCAAAAGCAAAAAGTCACTAAAAAGTGGAAGAAAAGACAGAGCTGCATGTAATTCCTTTGCGCTTTACATGTACACAATATACAAAAGTATACACAATAATGTTGTTTAAATAGGTTACCTTTCCTCTGTTCGTTCATGGACCTCATCAACAATCACATGTGTGACGTCTTTAAGATCTGCTTCTCCTTCTAATCTCCTTAGTAACACACCAGTTGTACAGTACAAAAGTCTGGTAGCAGAGGTCTTGAAAAAGAAAGTAACAAGTAAATAAAAATACATTAGATTTAGATTGAGAAAGGCATCATATACAATGTACATACGCGGACACTCTCCAGGCGGATCTGGTAGCCCACTGACTTTCCCAGTGACTCTGCCCGCTCCTGAGCCACTCGCTGAGCCACAGAAATGGCAGATATCCTTCGAGGTTGAGTGCAGATAATGTTAGCAACACGGTCTGCAGGGCCCTTTAAAGAGGCATCAAGGATAAACTGGGGTATCTGAGTGGTCTTACCACACCTGCACGGATCAAACTGCGTTAGTTACAGAAAAGGGATTTTTTGAGTGAATAAGTATGAAACCCACCCCGTCATTCCACTAACTACCAACACCTGACATCCTTCTAGAATTGCAAGAATAGAGTCTTTTTCCTGCCAAGCGGGAAGATTCCTTCTCTGCTCCAGCATTGACTTGAATTTTTTGGAGCTCTGTACAAATACATAGTATAGTAATAGTAATAGTAAATATATCCTATTACTTGCGAAAGTCATTTCATTTCATCGATAACTACTCACAAGTTTCTTCTGATAGTCCTTGCAAAGCTTGCCATTTTCTTGCAGAAGATTGTCCATTTTCATGTTGTGCTTGTTTACCATTCTCTTCCTTAGATTGACATAACTTTCATTTTCCACTGGAACAGCCTGGTCATCCTCCAAATCCCTCTCATCCCCCTCATCCTTCTCATCTAGCTCCTCTGTGCCTCCTGTGTCTTTATCTGGAAGCAAGTAAATGTTTCAGACAGGATGAGACGGAACAATTGAAACAACAGCCCTAACTGTACTGACACGTGGACTTACCGTCTGTAGATTTGTGGTTGCTGGGGGGTGCCACTCTCCTGCTGCTGCCGCAGATGCTCCTAATTTCTGCAGATCCGTTGTTGTTTGTGCTCTTGCCTTTAATAGCAGACTGAGAGGGCGGAGGAGGGGGAGACAAAACTGGAGGTGGTGTGCTATATTTATGATGACCGACAGCGAGCAACTTTTTCATTGCATCTTCGTCCTCGCACAAGGTGATCAGAGTGTAAATGACGGGCTCACTGCTCTTAGCAGCAGAAAGCGCCTCTTCATACAGTCTCTCTGTCACACTGAGCCTTCCTGCTGCCCCCACAGACTCATCATTGGTGCTAAAGGCAACTACCGGAGCCTGAAAGGGGTAGCGGTTTCCTTTGGGGAACCGGATTTCCAGTTCATACTCTGAGGGAGAGAAGCTGCTGATGCCTGGTTGGCTTGGACCACTTGCTTCAAAGGAGTCTTTGGTCGGAAGCTGGTGTTTGAACCTGCATTTGGCCCCAAAACGACAGCCCTGGCCTTTTAAGAAAAATCTACAGACATCACGAATATGAACCTTTTGGCTACTTTTTTGGCCTGTTGCAACTTTGTGCGAGAGAAAAGGTACATCGAGGGATATGGTCCAGACTGCATTGGCGATTCTCTCGTTGAAGCGCTCACCGTAAATAGCTGTGAGGGCCAGAGCTTCCTCCTGCCGCTGGCTCAGACATTCATCCATGGGCACATTGTCAAGGTCATGAGGACACACTACTCTCTGGCCGTAACGCTCACTGAAAACTTCCTGAAGGAGCTGTTCTAACGTGAACCCAAATTCTCCATCATGTGACTCCAAGGCCTGTTTGCTGCGTTCTCTGTCAAAGCCATACCTGCATGAACGAGTCAACGTTAGAATCCGTGACATACAGTACACAAACTTCATTTGAATGAAAGCTGAGGGTTACCTGCAGAGTTTTCCTATGGCAAATAAGGATATCACAGGTTCCGGAGGGGGTTTTTCCTCATCGGACAGCGAGTCATAATAGTCTGGCGATTCAGCACTCTCCACAGGATCGTCTTGTGTCGCCCAAAACTGACCATCATCCCGATGGTCCAATTCATCATACTCTTCCTCTTCATCACCAGAGTAATCGGAATTTGATTCACTGGAATATATCTTAGTATTTATCCTCATCATATTTTTTAACAAGGTTTTATTATTGTATTATTGTGGTAAATTCATTGCATTTCTGCATTTACAAGAATGACTCAAGAACCATAGACAGTAAATGTTATGGACTGCATGTAGCCTATCTTTCTCATTAGAAGAAATATACCTTCATTCATGCAGAGCCCATGAGCTGCCATGTGCTTTCAGCTACCCCTGCTGGATGTGCAAAGCAGCACAAATCGTGTAGTGATGCGCGGCTGTAACTGCTGTTGTTGTGAATGTATCTGTGCCAAATCTCCGCCGGCTCAAAATGGCAGTTTTGGCAAACTTACAAAAATCCATAGCAGCTGAAAAGACCTGGTTTTGAACCAAACTCTATAACCATTTTTAACATAGGGAAAGTTGCCATGGAATTTCACTGTGTATTTCCATTCACAGTCAGAACTAGAGGCATGGAGCCAGACTGCAAAGATGGCAACCCACTTTCTTATAGCTGTGATTGGACAGCCAACTGCTCCCACTGGCAAGAAGGTCCTGGGTTCGATTCCACATCCAGACAGAGGTGTGGAGTTTGCACGTTCTCTCTAGGTCTACGTAGGTTTCTAGCCTGACTATGTCATCCTCATGATTCTGGTGAGAATGAGGATTGTCCAACAACCAATCAGAGCAACGTAGCATCTGTGATAAACACAGGTGCATATATTTACTAACTTACTGAGGACTACAGTATTTGATCTGTTAGTAATTCACTCCAAATATATAAAATATAGGATATGAAATGGGTATGTTACTAACAAACTCACTCATGCGGCTCAAAATCTTGCGTCTGGAGTTCCCGGAGAAGTTCTTTCAGTTGTTCCTGGTTTTCATTTGTCATGAAGATCTTCTGAAGCGGCATACTGCTTCCTTCCAGCTTAGTGGTGTCACTCAGCTTAAAGCTCGGTCTGTCTCTTGCCAGAGATATAGGAAATGCTCTTCCTCGACCATTTCTGAAGTCTCTGCTTTCTCCTCCCCGTCCTCGGGCTGCATCACGGCCACTGTTTCTGAAGTTTCTGCTTTCTCCTCCTCTTCCTCGAGCTCCATCACGGCCACTGCCACGTCCTCTAGGAGGTTTAGGTCTGTTTAAGCCACAGGGGAAAGTACAGTTCATTTTTTTTTAATACATGAGTTACATCTGGCATGTTATGACATTGAGCATTGGTTGTGATCCAAATGAACAAGATAAAAATGATCTGACGAAGGCTAAGGCCGAAACGTTAATAAATACTAGATCTTTTGGACATCTATCCGAGTGTGCTGTGTATTTTCCACATTTAATGACATTGAGCATAACATGAAGTTGTTATTGCTGCAATTAATACGATACAATAGTGGAAGTTTGATGAGGTTTATGTCCTGCTTCTGACAAAGGTTTGGTAAATATGTGATACCTTAAAATCAGTTCACTAACCGAATGGTAAGAGATCTTCAAAAAAACAAACAAGAGAGAATCTGAGACTTAGTATACATGTCCATTAGTCTTGTTTAGGGCATAGGGTAATTAAAACACAACAGGTGAGATGAATACTACTTTGAATCTGAACTTAACTAATATTAATCACGACCTATGTCACTATCCAAAGATCAGCCAGATTAGGAACATGAAAATTAGTTTTGACAAAGGTATAATCCATGGTCATGAGGAACGAGGAGATGCAAGAAAATTATGTTTTAGGATAAATCCAGTATAACATTGGAGAAGTGTGTGCACCGCACAAAGGCAGTTCAGATGGTCATTCGGGATTCTAGTTAAATAATATAATTTCGTAGAAAATTTGCACTGACTAAGGCGGTTCCCAAAGTGGTAGAGGGAGATGATCATTAAAAAGTAAAGAACGTTCTTTTGACTATATTGTATCACTTATTTAACAGAAGACTGCCGTTGTGTCCTTAGGCAAGACACTTCACCCCCATTTCCTAGAATGAGTCTGGTGTGTGTGTGAATGGTTGGTGGTGGTCGGAGGGGCCGATGGCACATACTGGTTGCCTCGCTTCTGTCAGTGTGCCCCAGGGCAGCTGTGGCTACAGCAGTAGTTTATCACCACCGTGTGTGGAGTGAAAGAA
The DNA here is from genome assembly GCA_964034765.1 of Knipowitschia caucasica. Lineage (NCBI taxonomy): Eukaryota > Metazoa > Chordata > Actinopteri > Gobiiformes > Gobiidae > Knipowitschia > Knipowitschia caucasica. Next base: position 31,495,423 of record OZ035823.1, read on the forward strand.
TAATAACATGTAAAGCGTCTTTGAGTGTCCAAAAAAGCGCTATATAAAACCGATGCATTATTATTATTATAAGACTAATATAAAATGTATTTAAATTAATTCACCACAATTATGACACATTATTCTTATGATGTATTTTTACTATGAAAGTTGATTTCACGTATATTTCACACTAAACAATCCAAAGCAGAACAATATCATATTCACAGCTTACTAAAGCGATAATAAAGCTACTGTATAAAGTACCTGCTACTCCTGGATGGTCCAAAATCAAGGCTGAAATCATCCCCATCCTCCCAGTCACAGGCTCCCCCTTTCCGGCCACCTCCTCCTCCTCCTCCTCCTCCTCCTCCTCCTCCCCCTCCTCCTCCTCCTCCACCACCACCTCCTCCTCGTCCATCACCACCTCTTTTAGGCTTGGAGAATCTCCCACCTCCCCTGTTTGGTTTCCCCCCTCGTCTCCTGGTGCTCATACCTGTAAACACAAACTCACATTACTCAAAAAACAATAGCTAGTAGCTTGTTCTCACACAAGTTCTCAAAAAAAAGTCAAAACGTCGGGAAAACCTACTAAGAAGTACAGATGATGGGTGAGAAACCTTCCTTTGCTTGACTAATCCCTGTGCGACGGAGAGTTTACACAAACTGCCATCAAAGATAATTTGCATACAAATCCATTGTACTTTTAAGAGACTTCAAGAGATGTGTCAAGCTCTGTGAACTGTGAGTATTGCATGTATTGTAATTACTGTAAACCTGTCCAGATGACACATTTGGGCAATATATTGCATCAGAAAAACATTTTAATAAACTATAATGTTGTAATACTCCTTAATAATAACTATATAGCAACCAAGAGTAGTTCTTAGATTTTTCCACTTCATAAAATAGTCAGAAGAATTATGTGATATCAATTCATAAAAAGGGATTATTTACCCCTCTACAGCAAAAACGTATTCTCAAAACATGGAACAAACCAAGAATAAAATGCGGAGACACTAAAATGTATACCGAATGATAATTTGACTACTAATAAAGGAATCAACAAGGCTAACTGTAAATGCTTTTATAATCTGTGACGAACACCAGGAAGAGAAATATCTGCTTTGCTGGAGACAGACGGGAATCACATATAACAAAGCTACATAGTTAAATAATTATATCTTACCGGCAATCAATGTCTTGTCATAGCAGTAAACAAAACTGCGAAGAGGGTAATAGATGCAGATAGTATTAGGTGAGATTCTACGCAGATCTCAAGTGACAATGTGCACACAGGACGAGCAGTCAGTGTCTACTGCTGTGCCGCTGAGTCGCACATAGCTATGGGCAGGGGCACATCTCTCACACTCACACAGGCGCTGGTGGCTGCAATTATGCAACCAGATGGATGGATGGATGGATCTTTTCACGGGTGGCTGGTTCCGGAAAGACTTGAGCTTACACAAGTCACTGACAGACAATGCGGAACCTTATGTGGCCACTGGATAAACTTTATTCATTGGAGGGCAATGAATGGATGACAGAGGCAAATAGTTTAACAGGTTAGCCTCGATGCTAACAGCTAGCCAGCATAAGCTCTCTTCACTTTGCGTAAGAAAGGGTGCGTACTGAAGCGAGTGTTTGGTTGTGAGATGAAAAGAAAGACGGGACAATAAATTGACAAGGTGGAATTATAATATAAATGTTTACAAAGTCTCTAAAAGTTCACCATGGATAAACGAACCTCACAGATGACCACTAGCCGGTATGACGTGCATCCTGTTGCAAAGTTCAAAGTTTCGGTTCCGGCCAGTTAGTAATAATAATTTTTATTTATGACCTGATTTTTTATGAAGTAATAGTGTGATATGGTTATATAAATCACAATATTTACATAAGCAATAGAATTTTTTAATAAAGAAAACAATTGTGACCCTTGTTACCATGGAAACACAGTCTGCGTCCTCGTTCTGTCCTTTGCGTGCACATAGATTCAAAATGTCAGGTATGTAAGCTGTCAGGGGTAAATACATTTTAGTTGTTGACTTCTGTAACGTTGATAACTCATTAATCAATTAGCTTTAGTGACATGTTTCTAATATTTTCAGGGATCCAGGAGGTGTCAGTTTCCTACATTTTTCCCAATGGAGACAAATACGGTAAGCTAAATCAGGTTTGAGGTTTACTCTGTACTGTTTCCATGAGTTTACAGACACTGGCCCAATCAGGATGATAGGCCTTTTTTGGTAATTGTGTTGTATAGGTAAAAACCCCTCCAGTTCTGGTAAAACCTGACCAAGCCAAGCATCAACATCTGGAGAAGGGTCCCAAGTTCTAAAGTTACCTTTACCATGCAGATTGGAAAATGCCACTTCCATCTGAAAACTGTAGTCACCAGGCCCCCGCATGCCAACATTTTTAACAACTACCATGCCATCTCAAATCTCACAATTATAGGAAAAAATCTTGAAAAAGTTGTCTACCAGCAACCTTTTCTCCTAATCAACAACCTACCTAGAGACTGTATGTCTCAGAACATACGGACCTGACTTGTTGAGTACCAGATTAATGCAGTTATGCAATCTGGAACCAACCTCCTGAAAATGTGAGACATTTTCTTCTCTGACAATGTTCACATCCAGGTTAAAACAGTTCTGTTTAGCTGTGCATACAACTGAATGAATGTATCATCACTCTTTTGATATGAATTTAAAGTTTCTATTTGTGTTTTGTTACCACTTTGCGTTGCCTTGTGTGTGAACTGTGGACACAGAAAATAACAGGCCAAATTAGGAACCTATACCTGTCTACATATGATCTTCTCTGTCACAGAAGGTCAGTGCTGCAGGTCGGCCTCAGGGGCCATGGTGAGGGGTGGCACTGGGAGGCACATCTCTGCAGCTGGCGTCATATACAGCGGAGAGTGGTGCGAGGACAAAGTGAGGTCTTTTAGCTTTGGTTAACCCTCATTACAGATGGTCTTTGTGGCCGGTCACTCTGCACATGTCCTTCACAGATGAGTGGGACAGGGACACTGCAGCTGCCCACTGGAGCGCACTATGAAGGAGAGTTCAAAGACAGTATGTTTCACGGCACTGGGAAGTACACGTTTCCAGATGGATCTCACTACAGCGGACACTTTAACCAGAACAGGTGCATGTTCAGGACTCATCTCCCTGCTACTCAACCAAATTAGTTTAAATGTATGTAAATGTTGCAGGTTTGAGGGCCAAGGATCCTTCACAGACTCGACAGGACTGGTGTGGATGGGGGAGTTTCATGGAAGAGCAGCTCTGGGTCTAAGGCTGAAGCATAATAATTAGGAATATTAATGCAATGAATGAATGTTTTAACTGTTATTTTGTACTTGAGTTATGATTGTATGGACGTTTTAGTACTTGAGTATAAACAACCATGGAAAAAAGCTGAAGGCGAATAAGATATAAGACAGATGCATGCATAAACAATGATAATTCACTATCAACATTAAAATAAGAATAATGTTATTCTTATGTTTAAATAAATGGGTTCTTTTAAATTGTGCATGTTAAAATTTATGCTGTTGTCTTAAAACTTTTAAATGAATATTTGAAATATATAAATATATTCCTCTTTAAATATTTATTTCAAAAGTAATTAATCAAGTGACTTTTTGCTTGTATTAATTGCACTGGGTGTAGTGGTGTAAAATTATTACTATTCCGATTATTTTTGGTATCATCATGAAGTGATAATTGAGTAAGTAATCTTTGTGTATATAGCACCTTGTTCAGACAGAGTCACAAAGCGCTTTATAATTGTTGTGGGCATTATTCCTCTCACTCCACACAGAGATGGCAGCGGGGTTGCCATACAGGGGGCACACGCCAGACCTATTGGACACACCCGGAGCACCTGGAGGAGTCATGAATCTTGTGTCTTTAGTCTGACACATATGACTGTGCAGTGCTTAAATTTTCTTTTTGCTTCTTTGGTCCCAAAAAAGTCATTAACACCATGATTTGTTCAGCAAAATTTAATAAGCAACTTTAGTTTTTCTGTACATTATTCAGTTGTATAATGCCTTTTTAATTGTAATTGCACATAACTCCTGAACAATGCAAATAACATACAAAATTACAACCACACACATGACCTACATATCAAATAAGCCAAACATGTCCTTCTATCAGATACGAGAAACTATTTCCATTGAAAGTACAAAATTATTGTATTGCAAGCTTGGATGGCTTAGTAGCAAGTAAAGGGTGGCTATGCAGACTTCAACATGGGACTGGAATTTGGCACAAAAGATACAAAAGTGAATATATGATTTGTGCACCAGCATGAACTTTTCAATAGCTTCGCACACAAAATGTTGAGGTGGTGTTTGAATTCCACAAAAATATTGATGGAAGCTTGTACTTTTTCTCCATTAACCTGAGTCTATGCAGTTATTGTTTTTCAGAAGACAAACTGTTGGAGTAGTTTTGCAATATTGTTTGGCAAAAAAAAGCCTATACAAAAATTTTAACAATGGACAAGACTGTGGCCATGCACGCGTTCACAAGACATATTGAGACATATTTATCGCTTGTGACTGTGTACACAAACTACATGACAAATTTTCTACAATATGGCATTTGCAGTAAATACACAGTAGAACGCACCAGTGCCCATGCTCTGTGCTCATGTGAGTGTTTCCAAATATATCATTTTTACAGAAAACACTTAGTAGCTTTAAGTAGAGGTATAATTATCAAACCAGGTGCAAAGTAAAAATAGAGTGTGCAAGTTCTGTGTTTTAGTTCTATTAGACATGTGCATTGTTGATCAAACATGTGCAGTTTGATCCAATGTTAAAGCTGGGGTACGCAACGGTAAGAGAAGAATGTTATTTTAGTCGCCATGAGCTCAAGGATATTGTGTGTGTGTTATTAACAAAATAATAATAATAACAGATACATTAAAACAATTACAAAAGAAAAAAAGTTTGATTATTCCGCTAGTTTTCAAATACATGCATTTTATGGCAGATTTTTCAGACAAAAAGTGAGAAAGAGAGAACCACCGTCTCTCCTCTCTCCATCCGCTCTCAGCCCAAAGCGTTGAATAGTGACTTACACGGCTCTTTAACATGTTTTTAAGATAAAGAAGCATGTTGTGATCTGAACATTTACTTTTACATGAGTTGTTCTGTTGGGGAAAAAACAAAATCTAGTATCTATATGATAAAAAAGTTACGTGCCCCAGCTTTAAGGCGCTAATGATTTTTGCACACAGACAGACCCTTGATAAATATTCCCCTTAGAAGTGCCATTTAGGTAGTTAAAGGAAAGATGTGTGTTCTTCTGAGCAAGTGTGGCAGCATACAAAAGCCACTTCAGCAGCTCACTCTCACTATTGTGCTGTTGTGGTCAAAAATATTCACTCTTGCATTTAGATCATTATTGTCTTCAAATGGTATTATTTCAAATACAAGACGTTAGCTTATTCCAGGACACTTATGTGTCCATAATTAGAAAGTATGTGCACATCTAACTAGACTATTTCTTTGATATCAAACAAAATATATTGAACGTTTACGCTAAATAATAGTTTTGTCATATTAAGTAACCTACTATAGTAAAGGGACAATATATATTTATGTATAGAGTCAATATATTTCTATGTATTGATTTTATAATATTTTTTCCCTGAAATTCTTGCAAACTTCAAACACGACTGTATGTACTACATTATACATTTACTCTCTGGCCAAAAACAATAGTTTCACTTTTGGTTTCACCAATATTTGTTGCCTTTGTCATAAATATCTTTTCTACACCCTGTGGTAGGCTTCAACCCCTGTAAGAAAAAGCTTCTGAAAACATTCAAATGTGACAGTAAAAATACAAGCCGATAAATACCAGACCCTGGTATAAAATGTCCAAAATTAAAATACCCTCATAATAACTCAATCAGCTGTACACGTTTAAAAATAAATGATCTGAAAATACAAACACAATAGTAAATAATGTCAGTCTTTAAACCAGCACCGAGGTTTAGAAATAGAGTCTGATGAAGGTTGCAAATGGAGAAAAGGGGCAGTAGAGTTGTCTCCTGCTACTGTGGCGTTAGCTGCTACTTTACATCCAGTTTTATTCAGTCATCATAAGCACTGCTCAGCAAAAGTCCTTTTCCGCTGTGTCTTTTATCATGTGCGCTGGAAAGACAGGCGCTTCTTCAAAGGGGGATCAGCCGTGGCTTGAATCCTTACGTGGATGCAGCAAATTTGTACCACTAAAATGACATGATAGGGAAATGCACTGCAAAAACCGTGACAATTTTCCATTTCGTTTACTTCAAACGTCAACCAAGGTATTGATAGTAATTATTAGTCATTTTCAATAAAATTAGTTATTTTAAAAGAAGGAGGTTGTTTAAAGATTTTGTTTTTATTTGAATTTAGTAGTTCTCAGCTGAAACAATATTGGGACTTGCCGTCAAGGTTCTGTCACTATCAAATAAAAATATAATAAATAAAATTCCACTATCCACTGCTGATCCCTATTTGTTCTGATCTCCTTTGACAAGATTTTTGCAAGTCTTCCATTAATCTAAACATAATTTTCTGTCCTATACGTGAGCTTGGTAACTCCTCTCCTATGGACTCTGCAGCAGCCCCTCCCACTGGATTGGCTGAGAGAAGACCTCTCTCTCCAGCCACATCTCGTAGCTGTAGTGGAAGTCCTCGGGCAGCTCGACTCTCTGGCCCAGAACGCTCTGCAGGCAGTTGTCCACCGGTGTGAAGTCCCAGTTCTTGTTTCTGTCATAGCGCCGGCTGTTGAACTTCTCGATGCTCTCTCTCAAGGCGCACTCCTCGGCCTGGAAGTCCCATGGCCGTGCGTCGATATCTGCGGATGAAAATGGAATCAGTAAAAACAAATGTCATGGATTCGCTTTTTAAACATTTAAACAAATATTTTTTGTCAGGGGTTTTTTTGGATACACTTTTAAATCAAGCTATCCGTTGATTTATTTGTGGAAAATTAGTTTAAAGTTAATTTTGTGCTTATTTCTCCATATTCATATTTTAGGTTTATTTTTCTGAAAGACAAGAATTCCATCCTCACTTCTGTTTGGCCTGAACCAAAACGGAACGTAATGTAAAGGCTGAGTATATAACAAATTATTTGAGTTAAATATTTTGGAAAAATGATAAGGTGCTTTTTTAATTGGGAAATCTTGCTTTACGGTGATGTATCACATGTCATAGTAGCCATATTAACCTCTTATGATCATGCATGTGTTTGTGAATATCTAATAGAATTCTCTGTCACAAACAAACAATATTTCAGCCGTCACTGAGTCTGACTGTTTTGTTGAAGCGGGAGCAGTGTCTGCAGTCAAAGCTCCCCATCCTCTCCTATAGTCATGAGATTTGGGTAATGACCGAAAAGACAAGATAACTAGAGTAAGCGGTCCAAATGAGTGACTGGAGGATCAGGAGGAGCTCAGTTACACAAAAGGAGCTTAGAGTAGAGCTGCTACCGCTTCTCCACTTCGAGAGGAACCAGGAGAGGAAGCTTGCCGAACACCTGTCTAGATAGAAGAACCAGGACACACTGGGGTTGAATTGTTTCTCAGCTGGCCTGGGAACGCCTCAGCATTCCCTGATGAGCTGGGGGAAGTGTGTGTGGATATAAGTGTGACCCTGGAATATGACAGTGTGACATTTTGTGCTCATTGTCTAAGAAAACAAAGCAGTTTTGAATAATAAAAGAGAATGTGTTGCTTCTTATCAACTGTGAAGAGATTTGAGGGAAATGCAAAGTACTTTAGACAAAAGAAAATAACTGATTAATACAAAAAAATCCCCTTTTATTTAGATTATGTATGAGATGACAGACCAATATTATGATCATGTTTTTTCCAGGACATACAGGTCCCTTACCATCATAAAGCCTACTTTATATTACATATTTTTGATCTACCAGTTATCACTTCATACTATAAGTGGTTTAAAGAGAGACATGTTGTATTACACTTCAGTATGGTCATGATCGAATAAGAATGTACTATTAATATCTTCAAAGTCGTTGTTAGTCCATGTTTTTTTGACAAATATGTCAGCAAATTCAGTTGCTCCACATAGTGACACACTTATTCTTGTCCATCATCATTAAATCATTTTTTTTTTCTTTTTTTTAACAGCACTAGAGCAAACAGCTCTCCTCAAAACCCCCCGACACCGCGCTCTTTCTCATTGCCATGGCAACAGGGGCAGGACAGGGCCACCAGTCAGATTGGATTTCATACAAGCGCACAGGGAAACACGCACACACACGCGTGTACGCACATAAACACACATGCATACACACACCTCACAGCGTGCACTGCAGTAGTGTGAGCGTGTTTACCAGGAGCGTGTTTACCAGGTCGCAATGTGGCTGTCATTTATGTGGTGGTTTAGAGCAAGCGACAAATACCACTTTTAATGTGAATTAATACGATAGAAATGTGTTTAAAAGGTCATTCGATAAAATATATTCTATATAACTAGAAAAGCAGCTCTATTCAACACATTTGATCCGGATCACATCCATGTCCCTCAAAATATTATGAAAAACATCTTTAGGGGTCAAGATGGGGGTGATCAATAATGGGGGTTAAATTGTTTGTTTACTTTATTTGACCTATTTAAACAGTACATACAGAGTCAAACCATAACTGCAGTTGTGGATACAATCAAAACTTAACAGAATGTATAGAGGTCAAAAGGAGCAAGCAGAAGTAAAAAAAAATACTTATGGGTGCTTTCGCACTAAATAACCTAAAAGTCAAAATGAAAACCAATTAGAAGAGATTCTGCATTCAATGCAGAATCTCTTCTAATTTGTTTTCATATGGAGTGTAAATGTAAAACAGTTTAAATAAAAATATAAAGAGCATGTTTCTAACAGATACAGGGATGAAACTGGGGTATGAAAACACACTAGGTTATTCACGGTGCTGCTACTATTATTAATGCTGTGTCATTTTATTTTATTTTGGTTCTTTAGTGTCTCACTGTGACTGTGTATGTGTATTCTTGTGTGTGCTTACACGTGTGCGTATGTATGTGCGTATGTATATATATATATATATAAAGGTATTGGCATGTCAAGTGTTTGATAGGTGCTGCTGTCAAGTGTCAGATTATACCTCAGTGGCAGCTTCCACCCTGCTTATGACAGCCCAAGATTAACTAAAGGAAATTGTATGCATTTTTAAAAGTCTACTCAAAAATGTCAACACAAATTAGGATTTCTAGCACTCACATTAAATAAATCAATCAAAAGTCTTTTTCTGTAAATCGCATAGACGTTTCCTGTATGAATTGAGCTTTACAAGGTGACCAAATAAATGTATAGTTGGCTCAAAACAAGCCCAGTCCAGATTCCTATAAAGTAAAAGTAAGTATTTGGCAAAAGTTGTAACAGATCTAGAACAGGTCTAAACTTGTTATCAACGCGGTATATATCATTTGTGGGTCTCATGAGCTCATGTGTTGTCTAAAAGAAAATGTGTTCGTCTGAGTGGTTGCCATTACTTGAGTTGTTTTTATTCTGCAGATTCATGTGTGAGTGTTGTGTGGACCCGTGTCGGCTTTTCACCACAGGGAAGACAGAGCGTGTGACGAGTGTGTAGCTTCACAACCTCCTTCACCTGACCCACAGAGCCAAAGAGCCGATAGTCAAATGCTTTAATCAAGTTTTACTCCAAGCCTCAATCTATCAAACAATCAAAATGTTCACACAAATTAAACTCAGTGCTTCATATATATTATGGGGCGACAGTAGCTCAGTTGGTAGAGCATTGGCCTTAAGGCCTGAAGGTCGTGGGTTCAATTCCCACCTCTACACCTTCTCCACCGACTCCCACTGATGACTGCTGTCGTTGTGTCCTTGGGCAAGACACTTAACCCCACTTTGCCCAAAGCCCCCACTGAAAGATCAAGGCTATGCTCACAGTCAGAGAGCAGCCGTCCTCCTGTGGACTCACCACCTGCAGAGGGTCAGTGAGGGGCTGGTGCTATGAGACTTGGGTGGCAGCTCTGATTGCCACCCCCCTGACCCAGAAATGGATTAAAGGGTAGAAAATGGATGGATGGATGGATGCTTCATATTGACAACATTTAAAAGCAACAGTTTAACATCAGCAAGTTAAAAAGACCTACCCCAAGTCTAGTCAAAAGCTGATTTTGTGGAATATGTGAGGAAGGAAGAGGCCAGAGGGAATGAGGCTTTAGTTTGTTAATTACAGACTGCTTTGAGTAAACAGTTAATCATTTGTGTTTAATAATAACATTCATAATCAATTACCTCAATGCGTGGAACTACTCTTTAGAACAGATGATTTAAAACATATACAAACCTGAGTTGTAATTTATTCAACTTACAATGTGAAAATAATAAACTTTATGACTATGACTAAGTGATATATAATAATCATAAGCATAATTGTTATAATGTTGATGATAGGCTGACCCCCTGTGAAACCCCAAATAAAACAAAATTACAATGTTTTATAAATTGACTGTAATAATCATCAACAAACGCTTGGCATACATCACTTGGCATATAATAATCATATCATCAATCTGTTTGGACACATTTCCACCTTCCGACAGCTCTAAAGACAAATCTCTCTCTAACGCAACACAGTCAAACACAAAGAAAGGGAAGCTGGTACCGTTGCCGTAAGCCCAGTCATCGTTGAGCCGGTGCCGGACCTTCTGATAGATGGCGGACATGGTCTTCATGTTGCTCTTCCTCCACTGCCGGCCCAGATACTTGGTCTGGATCTTCAGCAGCTTCAGCACATACAGCTGCATCATGGCCTGCTTCACCTTCAGCGCACGCTTCAGGATTGGAGCCGATTTAAAAACCACCAACATCTGCAACAAAAATTCAAATATGTAGTTTGAAAACGGGATGCTGACTAACTTTGGGTATTTTAGGTCTGGGATCATTTATTATGGTCAAACTGGGCTAAAATAAGCGGGGCAGGAGGTGCCAAAAGAACGACATCCCAATCCAAACAAGGAAGTCCGGGAAAGTGTTTTTACCTACTGCAGGTGAGTCGGAAGGCTCAAAAGTGTCATCTTCTGTTACTCCCATAATAATGTAACACAGAAAAGTTTAGACGACTTCAGGTTATGTAGGTAGTTTGGGGTGTTTAGATTGTGTAGCCTTAAATTCTCCTACAGGGGGAACAATAATGTATCTATCTATATTATGAAGGCTGTTAATGATCAGATTGTGTCCCATACACTGTACATATTTCAGTCTTTTTGTACTTCCATTTCATACAACCACAGTTGCTGGTAGTTTGGGTGCATGTTGTCAGCTGTAAACAGTGCAAATGCTTGAGCATATATCACTGACCATGGTCCTGGAATGCTTCCACTTGGTCAGCTTGTTCAGTATTCTCAGAAGATTTATACATGAAAACAGGTTCCTCCAGCAGAACTGGTTAGCATCTCCTGCTTCCTGCAAAAAAATACATATACTAGACCTTAGTCATTTCAATTATTACCAAACACACAAATACTAATACAAGTCAAGGCAAGAAGGTTTTCATTTTGAATTTAGTACATTTTGACTTGACCAATGCTTTAGTATTTTTTCAAGCTCAGTTGCTATTTATTTCTCATTTCAACGGAGAATGGGACTCATTCACGAACCGTACTAAAGAACAGATTTGTGCGTAAATCCTACTTACAAAGATTTTACGAAGATTGTGGCATTCATGAAATTTTCTCGTAACCAGAATTTCTCTTGGGTAAGTACAAATCCTACGAGTCCTCAGGAGCACTCGTACGCATTCAGGGCCGACATGTTTGCACGCTGGTGTTATGAAGTTCAATAAAACACAACATTACAGTGATATGTCCATTGTATTGAGGTATGTATTTATTTATTTAATTGTTAATGGTAATTTAGCCTATTTTTTAATTCATTTTGAAATGAAATGTGCCAACGCTTTATCAAATACATTGGAAATCTTGCCGTGTATTAGTGACCCCTTCCTATTTATATGGGGCATTTCTTTATCCACGGGCCACAGAACAATGGCATATATAGTGCTGCTGCAGGAGGTTACAGGGTCCGCTCTGAGTCTCTGCGCTGGTCTCTCCCATGGATCTATACGGGTCTGCACTGGTCTCTCCCTTTACGGGTCTGCACTGGTCTCTCCCTTTACGGGTCTGTACTGGTCTCTCCCATGGATCTATACGGGTCTGCACTGGTCTCTCCCATGGATCTATACGGGTCTGCACTGGTCTCTCCCATGAATTCATACAGGTCTGCACTGGTTTCTCCCATGGATCTATACGGGTCTGCACTGGTCTCTCCCATGGATCTATACGGGTCTGCACTGGTCTCTCCCATGGATCTATACGGGTCTGCACTGGTCTCTGCATACGGGTCCGTGCTGCACGCTCCTGGATCCATACGGGTCCTCGCTATGGTCTATGGTCTATGTGGTCTCTCTTCGGTCCGCGCTGGTCTCTGCGCACTGGTCTCTCCAGTCAGGTCTCTCCAGTCCATGCGGTCTCTCCTGGTTTCTGTGTGCTGATCACTCCAGTCTCTCCTCGGGTCTGCATTGGTCTCAGCGCTGGTCCGCGCTGGATCTCCTCCCAGGTCCAAAATATTTTTAGATTAATCTCAAAACATACTGAGATTAATCTTTAAAATAATACATAATATATTTTTAAATTAAGCTCATAACATTTTGAGATTAATCTCATCATATTCTTAGATTAATCTCATAATTTTGCTAGTTCGACTTTATTATCATAATATTTCGACTTTTAAATCAACATTTTATAACTTTATTCTCAGTCTGGCAAAAGAAGAAAAAAGGGTGACTCTTTTGCTCCGTGTAACTCTTTGCTTTAGGCCTGTTGCTGTTTCCTCTGCCGTCTGCACACGGCCCTGCAGTCCCTTATATGGGCATTAGTGGGCGGTTACTTATGCTAAGTACCTATGCTAATGAAGCACCTGGCACGCGCGCTCTACTTACGAGGAAATGGGATTCATCAATCTGAGAGAACAGCTGCGAACAATTCAGCGGCTAACGAGCGCGTTGATGAATCCCACGTGGGGACTTCTTAGAAATCTACTTAAGGACAACTTGAGAAGAAATTTAAGAAGTTTCTTACGAAGTTATTCGTGAATGAGGCCCAATGTTCTTGTCTTATAGGCAAATCTTGTTTTAAGACAGTCAAAATGTATATAAAATATGATACATTTTCCCTAATTCAAGCAGTTCCGTACTTGTAATTATAATAATTTGTTGTCACTTTTTGCAGAGATATTGCTGACTCACCAAGCTCTCGGCTGTGAGCTCCGGCATCTCATGGACTGCGCAGTGAGGGAAGTCCAGCACACAGATACTAAACATTAGAGAAAATGTTTACACATACATCAGTGGGACAGTAGTATATGAATAGTAGTTCAAAATCAGCCAAGGTCCAGTTTTAAAAATCATTTTAGAAAATATACAAGAATGCCAAGTTTTAAAACTAGAATACAACAATTTTCAATAAATTGTATTCAGGATAAGTGTATGTAGCAAAATACATGTCTTTTATTTCTACCCATATTATGTTAAAGAGCCCTTTATATTGTTTATATACATGTACTGTATCTATATGCATGCTTTTTGCATGCGTGTTAGATTTGAAATAAATTCATACAATGCCATTATTTAGTGTTTGTCTTAACTAAAACGTGGCCTACCTGTTTTTAGCACTGATGTAGGACATGATGTTCTGGTTGAAGAACTTGAGGATGAGTGGGATGCAGTTGGCAAACACCAGGTGCTGAGAGACAATCTCGAACTGCAGAAAGAAAACAGAGAAACCTAAATGTTGGTAGTGATCATGATTCATTGTTTTGGAGTTGCTGTAAGGAGAAAACACAACAAATCTGAATGAAATGCTTAAAAATTCACTTGGTTTTGGGAAATAGAAATCAGATTGCATTGTTCTAATGTTCATAATACAACCTTTTTTTGTTTTATTAAATGATAAAAAGTGTGGGCCTCTCCACAGAACTGTAACTCATAATAATAATGTGAACGAGGACACAGGTAGCCATATTTATTTTACAATACTAAAATACCTGCATTGAATCAACTAATCAACCTAACGTTGATACAAAATAGAACAAAGAAATGAAATCCACTAAAATTAGTCACATGCATGTATTTTTGGCTTTGTTGGATCAGATTTTTTAGGCAGAAAAGTTGAAAGTGAGGACCACCGTCACTCAGCCAATTAACTCTCAGCCCAAAATGTCAAATAGTGACTCACATCCCTTTTTACTTAAACAACAAAATTTATTATTTTTGTTGGGACAAACAACATTTTTTATATACAAGAACAAAATTAGAAAATCCAGCTTGAAGACGTGATGAAAATGAGGATAGTTAGAGAAATAGCGATTTAAAAGCAGGTGGATCTACATTTTTAAGTTTCTTAAATTACTTGAAAAACAACTTTGCATGCAAAGTCTGTATTTTGTCCCATTTAAGTATGTAAAAAAATACATTATGAGTGTGTTTGAAGCGATTCACCATAAACCAGGTCTAGTAGACAAACTACGAGCAGTAGTTTGTCTTTGAGCAGCAAAATATTCATCTGTGATAATCTTGGAGAAGCCTCGGAGGAAATAATCTGAAACAGAATTTCTGAAAAATAATCCCACATCCTTTAATCCTGTCACCCTGACAACGACTTTCCCTGTGAGAAGAGGACCTCAGCATTTCCATTCTTACGAGACAGCCCAGAAAATCCTCCTCTCTTGGTAACAGGCCTACATTAAGGAGAGAAACTACAGACCAGGAATTAACATAAACTTGAATTTAATAAGTCAAATAACTGCAAATATACAAAAAATATTTTATATATGAATATATACATGTATAAATATATTGGAGATGAATATGTAAAGATATTCAACTAAACAAGCTACATGTTATGTAACCAGCAGGGGGCGCCATAACTGAACATAAAAGTAACAGCAACAGCAAGTCACAGACCTTTAGAATGTTGAACATTTGTGCAAACAATGCCATGGAATTGCAAAGAATGATTTTTTTACTCAATAAATTACCACAATTTATGGGCAATACTTTTGTTTTGTTTTTCTTTAAACTGAGTGTGAAGTCATAGTGGTACGATGACATCACACTATTACCGACGGTGACAGGAGGCTACGTTTATGTTTGTGTCTGAAGTTCCTGATGTTAGCTTGGATGGATCTGAAACTCCAGGTGTGTTTTTTTTTTCAAGGAATGTAACAAACAGTGATTTTTGATAACTGGAATGAGAAAACTAAGTGAGCCGGTGTAATTGAAGAGAAACACCCAAATCCCCCAAATGTTGAAGGATTGTGTAAAAAATGACCTGATAGATGTGGTTGAGCTTGAAGTGCTTGAGCAGCAGCAGCAGCAGAGCAGAGATGGCCTTCACGATGATCTCTTTGTGGCGGTTGACGTCGATCCCCAGCTTCATGCTTTGTAGAACCGTGATGCTGACAGAAAGAAAGGAAAACATATTTTAAACACTCACAAATACAATATTGTGAGTAATACTGGACTCAGACCTAAACTTCAATAGCCACATAAAATCAATAACATCAACAGCTTTTTACCATCTGAAGAATATTGCCAAAGTTAGAAATATAGTGTCCAGGGCAGACTTGGAGATTCTTGTCCATGCATTTGTCTCCAGCAGGCTAGACTACTGCAATGGCCTGCTTACAGGTCTGTCCAAACAGACCTGTAAGCAGCTGCAGTACATCCAAAATGCAGCAGCTAGAGTCCTGACAGGAACCAGGAAGTATGACCATATTAGTCCGGTCCTCAGGTCACTGCACTGGCTTCCTGTGGCTCAAAGAATAGATTTTAAAACAGCTCTGCTTGTGTACAAGTCTCTCCATGGCCTTGCACCAGAATACATTAGTGACATGTTGGTGTCATATGAACCGGCCCGGACTCTGAGGAGCACAGGGACTGGCCTCCTGCTGGTGCCCAGAGTGAGAACCAAACATGGGGAGGCTGCGTTTCAGATCCATGCAGCTAAGATCTGGAACAATCTCCCTGAAAATGTGAGGGAGGCGTCTACTCTGTCAATGTTCAAATCCAGGTTAAAGACTGTTCTGTTTGCCTGTGCATACAACTGAAGGATTTTATCTCCATTTCTAATGCACTGCTGTCATTTATTTATTTTTTTAAATTTCTTGTGTAATTTTGAAAGTTTTAATGGTTTTATTCTTTTGTGTGATTTTAATGTTTTAATTGTGGTTTAATCTTTTGTGTGATTTTAATGTTTTAATTGTGATTCTGGTGTTTGTTTTATGTGATGATTTGTGATGTGGACTGTGAAGCGCTTTGTGTTGCCCTGTGCATGAAAGGCGCTCTACAAATAAACTTTGATTGATTGATTGATTGAATATTATTTCTGTAGAATAAACAAATATGAACACAGTACTTTTTGTTCCCACTTTTCACAAGTTCAACCAGAAAATATAAAACCCCCTATAAGCTCTATGAGTCATCTCTATCAAATTTTGTTCACAAATCTTTCTAAATCCTGAGACGATCCGTCCCGCCTCACATATTGAGATGCTGATTAGAATACGACTGCTTTACAGGCTGAAGACAACAAAAGGCCACTCTATTTCATTATCGCTCAACTTATTTTGGGGTCTTTTCTTCACAAAAGGCTAATTACCTGGTGTGAAACTGTTCCACCAAACATAGTAATAATATAGAAAAAGACAAAAAACAGTCATGAGCACTTCAAAGCTCGGAATGAATACATTACATTCAGCTGTTTATTCTCATTACTGAACAAGTGGCCATTTGTCTGTCATGCATTTTAACAGATGATGATGTGTTTACGCCAACGGACACTGCCAAGACACAAGAGCAAGAGCTAACAGAACCCAGAAAACCAATCATAATAAGATTTTATAGCACTCAGTTAGATACATGCATTCATTTTATTAATTTTGTAAGGGTCAAAGTTTTCCCAAATTAACCACATCATAGCTCACATTTGTTCACATGTGTGTTCATGTGGTCCAATCCATTATCTAGTGCCTGACAAATAGTTGGAAAATAATTCACTTTGAGTTTAAAATATAGGCTTCTTTTTGTACACTCCTCATTTTGCTTTCTTGCAAACAAGTAAGCTGTAAAGGTAAAAAATAGAAAATTAGGATATCGTATGTCAAGAATGTTAGAATTTCGGGGATTATGGCTATTTCTAAATAATTGTTAATTTTCTGAGATGTTTTATTAGGGGTTTTTTCAACATAATTTTCAGACTTTCACCTGTATGTATGTAAATAATATATAGATTACATATTATATATATAGATTATATATATGTTATCATTCTCTACTGACTATGAAGTATCCCCAAAACTTTTTCAAGACCAGCCAAATACATTCAAAGCTGGAGTACCTAACTTATAGTATGTACATCAACTAATGTGGCAGGCCGAAGTATGGGTGAGAAGTTGATGTTGGTATTTGACATTTATTTTCGTTACAAATATCAGTGTCACTGCAGTATTATGATGATAGAACATTAGTCATTGTAAAATATAAACATTGACTACAAAAATAGGTAAGCAAAGGTAATACAAGGTTTTTTCCATTTCTTGCTAAACACCAGCAGGTGGATTGCATCTGTAAGCAGTGGTAAAATTCTACATATGTCACAGACAGGAAGATTCTGCCAATAAAAGTGTGATTATGATTGTATTGACTGTTATTAAATCACTGAGAGTATCACACATACTGTCCCTTTAAGCAGTGATATTCTTCAACAATGTTTTCTTTCAGTCGAGTAGTGAGGACGGTGACTTACGGCATCTCCTCTGGCAGCACGTCTGCCAGGATGTTGATGGAGTCAGTTTTAGCTTTGGAGGTGGGAGCAGCGGCCAGAAGGAGCTTCAGGAGAGCGATCTGAAACCAACATGAATAACACATCAGATCTATGGCAGCACGGGGTGGATTTTGTTTTTTAACCCTAACTCTAAGGCTTTTAATGAGCATGGCCACAGTAAACACTCACATCAATTCTAAAGAGGGTCAAGGTTAACATTCCCTTTTGAACAGCAAAATATGAAAAATACAAAATATGCAGCCACTTTATAAACAAATGCTTGATATCACTCTTCGTTGCAACACTCACTCGTTGCGCTCACAAAACGCCAGACGTCTGGTGGTCCCTAAGGTCTCAAAGGTCACTGTTGGCGGCAGAGCATTTAGCTACCAAGCTCCTTTACTGTGGAATCAGCTTCCCATTTATGTTAAGGAAGCAGATACGGTCTCCACATTCAAGGCCAGGCTTAAAGCACTTTACTTTAATTTAGCATATAATTAGGTAATATATAATATGTAGTGTATATATTATATATATATGCTGTATTATGTTATATATTATGTTATATATTATTCAATAATGTATTGTGTTATGTTGTATATTTATGTTATATATTATGCTGTATGTTATTCTTTATTCAAGGCTAGGTTTAAAACAGTCCTCTTTAGTTTAGCATATGGCTAGGAAGGTAAGACTCGGAGAAGGTTAAACTCCTCAGAGTGTTAGTCAAGCTGCATAGGGAGTCAGTTTGCTGGGAGAAGTATGGTAACTTGAGCACTATCCTCTCCTCCTTCCTACTTTATCTGTTTAGCATTTTTAGGATTCTGACTGTAGTTTGTTCATTGCTATTCACCCGTTGTCCCATTGTCTGTTTCATGGTACGATGACGGGATCTCTGAGCCTGGCCTCTTCCATCTACACCTGCGGACTGCCCCGCCCGACCCGCCTGGGAGTGCTTCAGTCCTGCACCGGACCTGTCCACGTTCAGCGGCCACTGGTCCACGTTCTGTAGCTAGCTGTCCTAGATCATTAGCCTGTCCGTCCGGAGGAGCGGATCCCTTTCTCATATGGGTCTCCCTCCCTGTGGGTTTCCCTAGTTCTCCTCCAAGGTTTCTCACTTTTTCCCACTGGGTTTTTTAAGAGTTTTTCCTTGTCGATGCAGGAGGGTCTTGTTGGACAGTTAGTGTCCAACAGAAAGGATTGGTGATGATCAGGACACTTTAGCATTCTACAACATGTATGGACATTTTCTTCTGTGTGTGCTTTATATTCTTCATGTGTTTTAACTGTTGATTCTCTGACCTGTGTTGGTGATTTCAATGGTTTTAAGTCCTCTGAGATGACTTCTGTTGTGACCTAGGGCTATACAAGAATAAATTGTATTGTGTATTGTATTGTACTCTGACTTCCACATTTTACATAATTGAACCGTCATAACATTACTCACACAACTCAGGCGATCCATCAGAGATTCTGTCTGTTTTTTTTAAATCTTTAAAACAAAAAAATGGGGACAAAACCAAACAGTTCTTTGCTTTCAAAACAGATTCTATCACTAGTTTTTAACAGGCGTGGATTTTTGGCCTCTGTCAGCTCAAAAAGTAATTAATTGTGAACATTGTAAAGCGCTTTGGGTGACCATGGTCTGAAAAAATGCGCTAAATATAAATAAAGATGACTAAATAATGACTCTTAGGGCTTAGGACATTTCAAATACTTCCTGTTCAGAAAAGCCCCAGCTTTAAGTATCACATTAAAACTCCAGCAATAAACTATCGTGATGCAATCAATATTCTCTCCTTCTAAACTATTGCATGATTCAATCCAATAGCTCAGAGTCAACAAGACAAAAACAGGCGCAGATGCACAACAGTCATCTCCTTACCACATATTGAGAGAGATTAGGAAGCATGCCCAAATATAGAATTTCTGCAGGTGATTCCTCTATATCCTCTTCACCCTGTTATATAATAAAATAGTGTATTAATCAGACAGAGCAGAACTACACTCAACATAAGAACCACTGAAGACTCACCAAGGTCATTGGACACTGTTGAAGTTCCTCCTCCCTCTTTATTTGAACCTCAGCGATGGAAATGTATTTGTGCTGAAGCAAAAAACAAATTTTTTGTATGTTTTTGAGAGTAACCAACAGTAAGAGACTCTACGCTCCTCTAGGGACACGATTTCTCGCCTCACCTGCTTCAGAGTCTTCACACTCTCATGAATGGGTCTGGGAAGGCCAACGAGAGTGTCTATGTCACTGCAACAAAAAATATAGCAGGAAAAATGAAATCCAGAAAGAGAAAACATGTCTAGTCAATTGTGAGATCATTATTGTTGTGATTGGATCAACCAGGATTCTGAATCATCTGATCTTTTTGTTGAGATGGATTATTTATGACACACAAAAGTTAGGTCCCCTTTAATATACATCATAATAACATGATGGGGTCTTGTTCACGAGTGAGGGAAGAATGGAGCGTGAGATTGACAGGCGGATCGGTGCAGCGTGCGCAGTGATGCGGTCGCTGTATCGGACCGTTGTGGTAAAGAGGGAGCTGAGCCGAAAGGCAAAGATCTCGATTTACCGGTCAATCTTCGTTCCCTCCCTCACCTATGGTCATGAGCTTTGGGTAATGACCGAAAGAACAAGATCGCGGATACAAGCGGTCGAAATGAGCTTCCTCCGCAGAGTGGCTGGGCGCTCCCTTAGAGATAGGGTGAGGAGCTCGGAGTAGAGCCGCTGCTTCTTCACGTCGGGAGGAACCAGTTGAGGTGGCTCGGGCATCTGTTCCGGATGCCTCCTGGACGCCTCCCTGGGGAGGTGTTCGGGAGGAGGCCCCGGGGAAGACCTAGGACACGCTGGAGGGACTATGTCTCTCAGCTGGCCTGGGAACGCCTTGGGGTCCCCCCGGACGAGCTGGAGGAAGTGTGTGTGGATAGGGAAGTCAGGGCGTCTCTGCTAGTAGTATTTGTTTTTCATGGAATTGGACAGACCAATGTCATGACCTCCAGTTCACCGGCTTTGGTAAGTATTTATCTGTTGTATTAAAAAGGTTCCTGGATTTTCTGTTATCAGTTAGCTCTCTCCCTGGGGGGCATCATGCATCATGAATTGACCAATCAACTGACTCAAAGCTTGCAATGTTGTGTGATACCACAGTTGCTGTATAACGTTGTGGAGACTGTCTCTCTCTCTTCGTTGATCCATCTTGATGTGAGCATGTAGCTGATGACAGGGCCCCTGTCTTTGTGTGTGTGGGTTCTGTCTATGTATTCTTTGTGTAACTTTGTTTAGTGTCAATTAGAGGTGTCACAATTTAGATTTTTTCTTTTTGCCGAAATCAATCCAAATTACGTCATGGTCTCGAGCATCGAAATCAAAGAGAGACTCACCTCTTCCCAGGTTTACACACATCAGGGTGGTGTGCAGAGAGGTAAAAATACATGACGATGCAGCATATTGTAGCCAACGTCACAAATAAGCTAACCTGCAGTTTTGAAAGGCGGTATATAAATAAAGATCACTTACTTACTTACTACTGCAGTTTATGACATCATGGCAAGTGCAGATAAAGGAGACTTCAGGATCGGAGCTTGAAGCCGCTTCTGCTTCTCTAAAATCTCCAGTGTGGAAATATTTTGCGTTCCCAATGAGATATGTTGACAACGTTCTCTGCCGCGTGTGAAAGATATGCTAAGATATGCAATGTGTGTGAACCATGCCCAGTCAGAGGGAACACTACGAACATGGCAGGACGAGAACACATTCACAATTATGTAGATTTGACAACTTGGAGAACACCATCACTATTCCATCCTCATTTTCAAAAAAACTTCTGCAGACCTCAGCTTTAGCGTACTTCAGCCACGCTACCGTACGCTACAATGTGCTGTAAGAAAAAGAAAATAAATCGAGACTCGAATTGTGACCTTTAAATCAAAAATCCAATCGAGTCGAGGATTTGGACAATTGTGACACCCCGAGTGTGAATGAATGTCTCATTTTATATAAATTTGATTGATGCATAATCCATTAAGTCCCCACAAATGTCATGCTAACCCAGGCAGAAGACTTACCTCCCAAGAGTAAACCCAATGAACTTGTTGCGGCTCGTTTCCAGAAAGTGCTCGATGTCCTTCTCCCTGTGACGACAAAGACTTCAGGTTGATTTCAGAGATTCCTGCTGATACTGTAGAAGCTGCATTTGAATGAGCCATTCGCACAGTCTCATCAGGCAGACACAGCAGCCTGATGCGTGCCACCACTTTTAATGGGACTTTTAATCAAGCCAAAATCACACGCACAGGAAACAAGCGGGAGTTATTTCTCATTTGGTTATAAATGCGAACGTTTCTCTATAATCACGCCATGACTCTTATGTAGTTTAGATATTGAAGACATTGTGGATTTAAAGCCACCCAACAAGTGAATAGGTATCCATGAGTCCCTCTATAAGTCAGATTTGGGACTGGGAAGTTTCACTCACTCAACTTTAGGTGGAAGGACACTCACTCATGTGTCACTGCAATTAGCTCAAATATTGTGCATAGTGCAAAGGTTTGGCTATTTGTTTGGTTTTTAATGGAAGTATATAAAGACAGGCATGGTCCAATTAAAGGGTTTGGGTCATTCAATTCAAAATTCAAAAACATTTATGGGCATTTATGGACAATGGTCATCTGCCCCTTATGGACCAATTGACCAATGTGTTTTTATCATTACATACTTGAGTTTGAACGGTTGATTCTCTGATCTGTGTTGGCAAATTCAACGGTTATGTTAAGTCCTCTGAGATAACTAATGCTGTGATTTAGGGCTATACAATTATAAATGTAATTGAATTGAATTGTGTTTTGCGTAAGAGGGCTTAGAACCAAATAAGCGTGTTCTTCCACCAAACCATATTCTAAACCGTATTAACAGCTTATTAACCGAGCGCAAGGTCTGTACGGAGAAATTTCAGACGGGCCGTGGCAAAAAGGCCAAGGTCTGATGTTTCTCTGTACAGACCGAGCAGGCGAGGTTAACAAATGTTTTATTATATGACTCTCGTCTGTGTCTCTACCAATGCTTTTGAGATATTTGTGAAGTATGTTCATGTCCGACTTGGTTTTCCTTATTGTGTTTTGTTATACGCGCTGCGGACCGATTGTCATGGTAACGGTCCGAGATGGGAAAATATCAGATAAGCCAATCAGAGCGCGCGTACGGTCCAAGTCATATAATAATACTTTTTATTTTTTGTGTCCTGTTTATTGTTGTTATCTTTTGCCGTATTAGAAAATAAATGACGACACTATAACATGTGGCCGTGTTGTGGTGTGAGCAGACCTGACTTTGGGCGCCCAGGGCAGTCCTTTGGGGAAGTTGACCCGGTCCGTTGGAGGCCTGAGCGGCGGAGGTGGTGGAGGAGGCTGGATGATGGCATCTCTCTCCAGGGGGTCCACCTCGCCCTCTATGCCACTGTCCGTGTCCTCCGGGTCTTCCTCCTCGTCCCGCGCATCGTCATTCTTAAACGGGTCGCGCTCGTTGTATGTGTCCAGGCTGTCCTGTTTGACCAGCGGCTACAGAGGAACACACATAGTCAGACACGCGGGTTATATGGACCAAACACAGAAAAAACAACTTAGGTAGTCATATTTCTTTAGGCCCGGGAATCGATTCAAAATAATTAACTTCTTAATCACAAGTCTGAGATAATCAACCATGATTCAAGATTAAAGACTCAATTTATGAACATTTTTAAAACAATTAATTGATATTGCATCCAATCAGTAAGTTGTGGGGGCGGGTCCAAATGCCACTTGCTTTTGACTTCTCTCCATCTTCACACTTTGAAAAGTAGCAGACCTTCACTTTACCATTTCTGCTCTAAAATATGGTTTAAAAATATGTGATTTAAAATAAAATTGCTTTGGTTTTAGGGAATGTATTTAAATCAGGGCTGTAACAACTAATGTAGTCAATAATTAATCATTATTTGAACCATACATAGACTTTAAGGTTTTGTGACTTAGATAATTCTATAATGACTTTGTTTTGACCAAATATAAAATAAATCCACTTTTCACTGAGCTTTCAGGATCTAAACAACTTATTGATTACTAATTACAGCCCTAATTTATATACAAGAAGGACGTTTTGGTTCCTCAGCTGCTATTATCATGAACAAATGCTACAGGAACCTTAACTTCACCTTTGTTTCTCTTCTTCAAAAGTCATTGATTTCAACATTTGCACATGAACAATAATCACTATTTTACTTTATTATCTTGTTTTACTTATTATAAAGTAAATGGAGTATGATTATAGTCAATGTGTCCATCCAAAAGTATTTTAAACCAGTGGAATAGGGCTGCTCCTACAGAAACCCAACAGAAATAATACCAAAAATAACTTCAACCATCCACAGCTCAAACCTTATCCTATTACTACCAACATGTCCATAATGTGAGCACCATCACAAAGCAGCAGTAACTTTTGAGCCACAAAATATCTCATCATTAATTGATATGTTTGAAAAGATTTTGAATGTCCTCAAAGCTGCAAATGCACCAGATTTCTTGTATCAAATCATCCAAAATAACACAGATAGAAGGCATTTCCACTATTACTGTATATTTAATTTCTTATCACAGTTGTAAATGTATATAGTATTGTTGTGAGACGCGTTCATTTTGATTAATTAATTCATTATTAATGATTAAACACATACATTTTAAAAACTGAATTTATCGTATTAGTCCCATTTTCCCACGAGTCGGAAGAGTTCTTTTTACTTTGTTTTCTGTTTACAGCCATTGTCAAACACAAAATAGCTGTTTTATGGCCTTTTTGCTTTATTCATTTTTGGCTTTTCTATAAATACAGCATTATGATCAGAGTTCCTAAAACAGATCCGAGTTCCTAAAACAAAAAGTACAAGTGTACTTTGCCTTTTTAAATACAGATTAACAACATTAATAATAAATACATTTGTTGTTGAACTCAGGTGTCTAGATATTTAATAATTTCGGTGCAAAAAATATTAAAATATTGTTTTGTTTTGTATTTAATTGCAATTGTGATTCATTAATTACATAGCTTTAATTAATTTACTAAAGCCAATCTTTTTAATACAATTGAGTCCCAACAGTAACAATTCTAGTTTCAAAACATTCTTCAAGAGAACCTGTCCTTCACCCAGCTGCCACTCTACACTCTCATTTCTCATGTTTAGAATATTCTGCAGTTGCTCTAAGACCTCGGATTGTTATATTATGAGTGATATGGAAACTTTGTGCATTTTATAAATGTATATTTTTGTTCATTGCTGACAAGGTTTTTTGTTTCAGTAAGACATATTAGGTGTTGAATGGGAGCAGAGAAATCTGATAACTCACTGTAGAGGACACGGTCGCACGCCAGAGTACAAAAAGCACAGAGTTGAGTTGAAAATGGGTGTTATTAGACATCACAGTTTTAGTTCAAGATTATATGGCACTTTTATGACAGGTCCTTATGTTTTAAATGTGGACTGCTTCTGTGTAATTACACTGCAAAAAATGACCAAAAGTGAGTAAAACAAATGCTTGAATTAGATGATATTATTCTTTAGAACATTTTGTCTGTCTTAAAACAAGATTTGCCAAAAGAACAAGCAGCAACTGTTTCTAATTACTGCTCCAATTGTAAATGGGGATGGGAAAAAATGGCTCCCTATTTTTGGTCATTCCATTGGAAAATGTTGTTTAGAGACCGTAAAAGGTACCGTAACCAAGATCAAAACAACTAAATTAAAAGCATTTAAAACAGTATCTTTTTTCAGTTTTTCCAGTGTACATCAAACCGATGTCCTTCGAATCAGGATGTAGTGGTCTTTTTCATGCAGAAACCTTTTTTCACAGTAATATTTTAGTAAAAATATACTATAACCACACAGCGCTGACTACTGTAAACTATTTCTTTCCACATATTATATTGCTTTTCATTCTTCCAGTGGTTTAGACATGCGACCCCAAATGACAATATTATTATTATTTATATGAATATGGGAAACTATACATAAAAGTCCTGTACCTGATTTTGGACAATATCATCACAAATCATAAAATCTATGATTTGCAAATGGAAGTGCATGAAAATATTCTGTCAATATTGTAGCTATGCTTGAACTAAAGGAAAACGTACATATTCTATTTTATGGGCAAAATGTATTTTAGGGACGTCAAAATTAAATCAAAACATGACAACAACAAATTAATTAAAGCTGTTGTGCAGTTTTCTAAAAAGAACAACTTGAACGTTCCATGGAGAAGGGATCTCCAAACTTTGAAGTGTTTTTTTCATCTTGAGTAAATTACAGTTTGTCATTGTTAATAAAAATGGAAAAGAAAAATTCTAATTTTTTGCATTGTAATCTGAGAGCCCAAAAAAAAAACACAATTCCCAATAGTTGTTAGCATAAAAAGAGTCAGGTACAGGGCCTTTAAGTCAGCAGTTATCCAAAATACTGAAAATCAAAATGCAAAGCTTACTTAAAGTCATTCATCATAATCACAAATGTACATTTTTAATTTCACAGCAAGCTCAAGCAGCATCCCTGATCAAACTTACCACACGTCTGCATCCAAATAGTGCACACACACGATTCACCATAAAAGACTGAATTTCTCCTTTGACAAACAAACTTAGCTCTAATACTGACACAGTCTAAAGTGGGACGGCCGTGGCAGTGCAAGCATCAGGCATGGGGGTCTTTACAGTGTTAACAATATGTATTTACTGACATATGTCTACTGTTCTATGTGGGAGTGTATGGTGGACACGTGACGAGACACGAGGTGGAACTGTGCAGAAGCCATTCATATGTGCAACAACTTTGTGGTTTTCTACTGGGGTTAGGGAGCAAATACTTTTAATGTCATCCATGTAAGGCAAGACTCCACAGCAAGTACTTTTCCATCAAGAAAGCCATTTATTGGATTCATTTCACTGAGATGTTCTTATGGATGGATGGTCTACGGTTGCGTTCACATTTGCTTGCACACACTGACAGTTTGGTTAAAGGAAGAGGTGTTATGCATGATTGTTGCTCTTTGAAAATGAGAATGAGACAGTTTACGTTGTCATTTAAAGTTTTAGAATGGGAAATAATAGCTTCAGTAGAAAATAGATGGTGAAACAAGTATCTAGGATAACAAATGTACACCTGCCCCTATCCACCAGAGAGAGGGGTAGGATTAGTTTAGTTTGTATTTCAAATTTTAAAAAGAGCAAATATCATAATTTCCCTTCCAAACACTATTTTATGCTGCTCTGAGTGTGTTGTCGTTGATTGTAGAGAGTAATAGATATGTACCCTAAAACAATGCATCTCTATGATTTATATGTAATTTACACCATAGCTCCTTGGAAGAACCTTCTGAGCAACTGATAGGTTTGAGACCAATGGTTTAAACTATCAGCAGAATTATTTTCTAATTTTCAGCACTCCAAAAATAAGTGTATTTTTTTTCCGAGTGTCCTGGCCGAGTGAAAGATGCTGCTTGATATCTTAGTCCTTACTGCGAACCTGTTTTAAGACATACCTTAATCTATTCATTTGCATTCATTTATAAATTCATCTATGTTTTCATGTATTCATAAATTGATTATGACAATGGATATACAGTTACAAATACATTCATTTCTTGCCTCATTTTTTTAGGAATGAGCAGAATGAACAGAAATACAATTAACTTGATCAAACCGTTCTGTTAAAATACATGAGACTGAAACTAAAGCAGGACAGAAAAAGAACTCCATGTTACTAAAATAGGAGCAAATGTGAACGTACCCATAGTCATAGATTTATAAAACTGGAAAAAAAATGGAAGAGCTTCATCTGTAGTGCCTTGCCTTTGTGTGAGGTCAACTGATCACCTCGTGTCCAGGCATTCACA
Organism: Knipowitschia caucasica; assembly: GCA_964034765.1. Lineage (NCBI taxonomy): Eukaryota > Metazoa > Chordata > Actinopteri > Gobiiformes > Gobiidae > Knipowitschia > Knipowitschia caucasica. Next base: position 31,523,246 of record OZ035823.1, read on the forward strand.
ATTCACCTCTTGAATGAAACATGTATTGGCACTAGCCCCGAGTCCAACCGTGCAAAGTGCTCTGAGGCTGATCCTGCAGCGTGTGATGGACTCTACAGTGTCTTCATGTGGGACAGTGGACACTGACCAGCAGCAGCCCGCCCTGTCTCTCAAACCCCGCACCAACGACAGGAATCAGAAGGAAGTAGGGCAAGTTGTGTCAAGAAAAGGAACAATTCAAAACAAAACTATCACTTACAGAAAGAAAAAAAAGTTGGAATCAGAAGAGTATACACTGTGTGATTAGATATAGGCTTATACCAACACCAGGATTTACTGATGGAACCTCCCCACAATCCTAAAATATATTTTTTCAAATGTGTAACTATCAAACGAATGTCCGGCAAGGTTTTAACTTAACTCTTATACAGTTGTTGCTTGGAGTTACTTTCAGGATAAAAACCACAGTTGGACCCATTTTGTTATTTTGTATTTTCAGTCTTTTCATCTAATGAAACTGTGGCCATACTTTCTTTTCTATGCCTGATATTGCAGATCTCAGAAGCCCAACAGTGCGGGGTCTGGTTATGCAAGACACCCACAATGCAGCTTATGGTGGTCGCAGCCTCAGGGCAGTTGTGGCTACAGAAGTTTATCAGTGTGTGTGTGGAGTGAATGAATAATGCCATGTGAAGTGTCCAAAATGGAGTTATACAAGTTGATTGTTTTTTTTTTTCATTTACAAGTATAACTGTGCCTGAATTATAAAACCAGTTCTCATAAACCTCAAATGAAGCTGTTTAAAATAACCGGAGTAGTAACTATGCGTGGGGAACACACTACTTTAGTTTTCAGTTCTACAGTATGTCAAGGGGATTATAAATAATACATAATTATGGATGAAACAAAAAAAATGCTGAACAATTTTCTGGACACAACTCACCCATACATATTCATGACTTTGCCATCAAATGAACTGAATTGTTATAAATAGCTGTGGCGGAATAGTTGTATTGCAGTAAGACTGGACAAAGTATAGGCAACAGCAGCGGGATGTGAGAGAGCAGAGCAGTCCAGCTAATGCACACAAAAGATGCAGAGGTTTTAAAAGGAAGACGGCATTTATGGTAAAGACCTGCTTCTTGGGAAAGGGACTGTCTCCTTCCAAGCTATCAACAAAGGCACTCTGTAAGAACACAAGGAGAGGCGTGTCAATTACTATACACGCAACTTATACTCTTAATATTGGGACCCCAGTGTTGCTTAGAAGCCATAATATCAGAGCTTGGGTTATAGTATAGTGGGAAATGTGAGTCTTGCATTGATAGATAATATTACAAGAATAAACATAAAAATAGAATATCGTTCAAAAGTCCATTCACTTCTGTACTTCGACTTACAATGTGAAACTTATAAATATCAGACTCTGTGACGTATGTGACAAAGACTTAATGTATTAAAATGTTGATAACTGCCTCACAGCTTGTAAAAACGCCCCAAATAAAATGTTTCAGCAAATTTGAATCTTTTTAAAATGCATTGAAAAGCATGAGTCTACATCATATATTGGTTAAAATACAGAAATACATGAATTTTTGAATGACGAGTTTCATCTGTATTCATCTCGTCAAAAATGTGCCCTGTAGCTCCAATACGTTGAAACAAAAACATGTTTACAGTTTTACAGTTAGAACGATCGGTTATTTCAATGCTAAACTGTGGAACATTCCAGTAAAGCAACAGCATCTCCATGGAAACCAGATAAGAAGGCACTCCTCCAAAAAGTGACATAAAGTATCTTCAAAGTCGACTAAATTTCCTGCTGCTTGAAAATATCGACGGACCAATTTTTTTTTTGATCAATACAACAAGATGAAACTAGAGAGATTTTCCTTATGTTCAATGACATCTTGTGAGGGAAGGAAAAGCAAATATCTGGGATAATAATGCAAAAAACAAAGCAATAGATTGCATTGGTAAATCAATAATCTAACTTGTTTTTGTAGTTCCAAAAACGTGGGTCTGAAATTGAATGTTGCACTCACAAAATAAAGTGTCCATGTGGATGATACCTAGCAGTACCTTTGAAGCCTGTAAACCCTGTGCTCTTTACCCTGCGGCTGCGGCGGCCTCTCTTCTGCTGCTGCTGCTGTTCGATCAGCTCCATGGCTGAGGCTGGAGGGGACGCGGCCCTCATGGCGCGCACCACCTGGATACTGTCCTCAGGCAGCGCAGACAAGTTCAGGCGCTCCCTGCCACGCACCTTCATCTCCTGCAGCTCCTCAAATCCTCCCAGTGTGAACTAGAAATACATGAATACAGATCAGGCGCATTGCATGTGCTTATGTAGTGTTTACTTTTAGAAAAAAAAATATTTGGCATTTATTTTGCCCGTTCAAATTAGACTATTTCTTTTGTATTTTTTATGTTTTAGAATTTGAAATAACTCTTTAGTAGAAAATATATGGTCAATGAAGTATTAACAGGCCCTGGGTCTCCAAGATGTCTGCTCATTCAAATCAACGGCCTGTGCTCATCGGCGCATGTCGCACAAAGGCCGTCCCAAACAATAGCGGGAGTGACGTGTTCTGAACTGAGCACCTGCTGCACAAGGTTCAGGTTCTTGCGCAGTAGGTTCTCAGTGGTTCTACTCCCTCAGGACCAGAGTAACATGTGAGAGTTCTGACCAATGAGAGCACCGCTGATCACAGCACTGCTCGAGCAGGATGAGAGCAAGTCAAATTTTGTTGCACAAAATTTGTAAAACTACAAAATAATTATCATAATTTTTAATATCAAAAAGTGAAGCGTAATATTTTTTCTTCTGCACATACCAGAATAGTTTTCCACAGGAGCAGCAGGACTTTCTTCATGGGGAAGTGTGGAGCGTTCATACTGCAGAACTTAGTGACCATCGTGAAGAGGAGGAGAGCAAAAGGTTCGCCGTTGTACAGAGGGGAACCTACAAAAGAGTAGTAGTCAAAGTTACAAAAAAGACAAAAAACAATAAACAGAATACAATTATATAAAGCGCAATACACAGTGTTAAATAGGGTTGTATAGCAGACGCTTATTTGGCATTTGGAGAATCAAACAAGGAGAATTTTTTCCGTCCAATCAGGAAGCAGTAGGTGTGAGAATGTCGGTCTAACTGCTTTGTAGAAGAATCTTTCTTCCCATTTCAAACAGTAACTGACATTCACTTTATCGTTGCTACATCAGCCACGTTTCTTGTATTAGATTTATCCCGTAGACCATAAACACACACACACACACAAACACACAGATTCAGGACAACACAAATTAGATTGTTAAAAAATTAACTTGTGGAGATGTGGAAAGAAACTTTGGATGCTTTGGAACTGTCGTGTCTAATGCAAATGTAGCTGTGTGTGATGAGGACACAAACCCAGCTCGTTCTTGAAGGATTCTCGTGCAGTTTTCCACTCCAGTCTGTCGTCTTCAGTCTGGACTCTGATCGTTTCCACCATCAAGTACATAATGCTCAATAACACTCTGAAAAATACAAAAAGTACATGTGTAGTTTGATGGGCTACATTTGCATTAGCCCATCAAACTACACAGACGAAAAAAGGACATTTCAAAGTTTCCAGTGGATTAAACCTGGTGAAGGCAATGGCATGTCATCATTGCTGTAAAAATCAAGCCCTTTGTTCATCTTTGATCACATTAAAACACATATCATTAGTGCGAGCTTCTATAAAGTATTGGCCTTAAGGTTTATTTTTATGTGTGAATGGGACTATAGAATTAGTGAATTTTAATCTTTTTGTTTCTATGTCTAAATCAGTGGGAACGCAGGGGCCAGGAGCTCAGCTATTAACGTAATAATATAACTCATTCTAACTGGTTCTATAGTTTTAGAAAGCATGTATTTTTGGCTTAATTCAGAAACATAAAAAGTTAGGCACCCCACCTTTAATCATGCTTTCTCATATGGCCGCGTGCTCACCTGAGCTCAGTGCTGTCGGCCAGAGAGATGGCGGGTTTCCTCACGGCGCTGCTGCACGCCTGGCTGTTACTGCAGACACACACAAGATCTCACACTCATCTCGCTCTGATCTCGCACTGATCTCGCACTGATCTCGCACTGATACTCACTCTATCTCCATGTTGAGCAGCTCCAGCAGTGCAGTGAAGATGCCCATGTCGTACAGCAGGAACACGTTATGTCTGGACCAATGCAACACGTCCACCTCTGTGTCGCACTCATCAAACACGCCTACAGCAAGGAGAGAGGAAACAAGATGGCAGGAGTCAGGAGAATTAGTTTGTAAAGTGTTTCAAACTTAGATACAAGGCAGATGCAATAAAAATAAAAAACAGCAATATGCACAGCTTGAATACAAAGCAGATGCCTTATTGGCTCCAACCTCTCTCACTCACACTCACTCACACACACTCTTAAACACTGATTATTTTATCCTGGCCAAAACTACTCACAAAAACATCTATTTAGGAATAAAAAAAACATATATATATTTTCTTTAATTTTTCAAAATAATGTAATTTGTAATGTATTATTATTATTACATTCTAATTACAACCACTACTTACTCCTTTATGGCGTGTACACCACGTTGGGCTCTTGAAGTTGTAAATATGCAATATAAATAAACTTTACTTTTATAATGAATGTGAATACAGTTTCAAATTACATAAAACAACTTATAATAAAAATAAAATCAACAACAGTGAATACAAAACTGTGTCCACTAAGGAGTCCTCGAGCGATTCATTGACTAAACTAATGAAAGAGCATTCTCTGTAGTTGTTGTTAGTGTCTCCCCGGCAGAGTCCGTTATGCATGCGGAGCTTTACCCTGTGTGAGGTAGAGGATGGCCCGGGCCACCTTCAGCCTTTTGTCTCGATCGGTCACCTCCAAAGCGTCCAGCAGCCTCATCACATACGCTCTCTGCTCCTCCAGCTGCAGCTCTGTCCACCGCCGTCCTTTGGCTGTCACAACACACACTTTAGTCGGCACAGGATCAAAACTTCACTGCATAATAGATTTTTTCTTTACTGATTTTATCTATGTTATGTCTTTGTTATTGTTAATGTTATGTTATTATTCACCTTCAAAATGCCATGTACAGAATGCTCTGGTTTCCTGCATCACCAAAACATGCGTAAAATCCAAGCCCAACATCAACCTCTGGAGATGGACCTCAGACACTGCTCTCCCTTGTGGGATGCAGGATGGCTCAAATGCAGAGAACAAATTCCCTACTGCTTAAAAAAAAGGGTCTCCAACCTGTAGCTTGCTTACCATAGTTCACCAGTCTCTTTTTAAGTAGCTCCCCAAAGGATTTTGAAAGGGTCAGATTTTTTGTAACATTTTTGGAACAAATCAGGCAACAACGTGGGAAATACTGCGAGCTGATTGGTTGCGTGAGGCCTGGTACTCTCCTTTTCTGATCGAGAGATGTGATGGAGGCCATAAATACATGCATGACTGTTTTATAGCCATGAATTAGTTACATGGTTTAAGAATTTAATGAACTCATTAATTATTGTTTATTTGGTTGAGACATGGCATGTTAATGAACACACCTCTGGGAATTGGGGTTGATTTGCATCCATCCCACAGTCACACTCACCTACTGTACACACACACGGGGAGAACATGCAAACTCCATACAGAAAGGTCTAGAGGTAGAATTGAACACATGAGGACCTTACTGTGAAGCACTAATTGAAAGTACTCCAGCTTTAACACATTGATTACATTTTGAGACATGACATATCTAGTTTAACTTATTAAATTGACAACTATTATACTACAATTGGAAAAGTAGCTCTCTAAAAAAGGTTGGAGACCCCTGCTTTAACCTTCACCAAGCTTCCCTCCAGCGCCTCCAGGGGCTACAGCAGTAGCTCGAGCACATAACCCCAGTGCTTGGCTTCGCTCCTCTGGCGACTGGAGACATTTAGGACCCCTTTTAAATTATGATATTGATTCTGCCTATAGCCAATGCCCCCAAATTTCCAAGCTCCTCCTGCTCCACAGTCCCAGCAGAGCTCTGAGCAGAGCTGCTTCTCACAGTCCACCAGAGGAGACCGGGCTTTCTCTGTAGCTGTGTTTGATTCAGCCAAACAGCAGCACCTTTCCATTTTTAAATACAGCCCATTTTGGTGATGATGATTTATTGTGTTTGGTGTTTGCCTGTATCAACTTGTCCATGTGACACATTTGTCTCACTGTATGTATTTTTTAATTTTTGTGTAGAAAAAATGGCAGGAAAGAATTCACAACGATCAATCATGTTTTGGAAACTATCATCGTTTGCGAATAGGTGTACACACAGGCTGAAAAAGAAAGTATCATACAAATAATAATAACAATATATAGTGAAACAAGTATGAAGAGTAAAAATGCTTTCTGCCTGTAACTCTCCAGGCTACCACCAGAGTAAATGGAATGTGTTGGGGTAGTTTTCCCAAAAATCTAATTGTAAAGATTGTCATTCCACTTGAGAGAGATACTGCCACTACACACAGTAGTACAGCGACATCAAAATAATACAAGACTGAAACAGGAGCTTATTAAGAGGCAGAGTTACATGAAAAGTTCCTTATATTAGTGTGAATGGATCTAAAAACAACTGCAGGTCTGTTTTTGAAGTGGGACCAATGTTGTAACATGGTTAAAAATTCAAAAAAGGTTGATTTTTCAGAATGTCTCTTTTGAAAATCCCAAACATTACAATCAGATTAAACAATGATTATCAACTTCACAGTTTCTGTTGTACTCACCAAAGGAAGAAGTTGCAAAGAGAAAAGCCAGATTTAGACACACATCTAGATAATGAATGTGATTTCTGCGACTGAGACGTTCACAAAGGCAGGGAGCTACGAGAAGTCAGCGACGACAAACCGCTCCGAGTGAGAGACTATTCAAACACCGATGATGTGAAGGCCATGCGGAGGAGTGTGTCTCTACCAAACTCACTCCACTAAAAAACTGAAAATATACCTTTCCAATGTCATTTTCTACTTCTCATTTTGAATTGACACCCAGAACCATGCTCTCGGTAATGTTTCTATGGAGCGCCCAGAGGAAACCCACCCAGAGATGCAGCCAGCGAAAGTTCAATTTGGTAGACGTCAGCCAAAGGTAACCCCTCCAGGCCGGTTCTCATCCCCAGCCTATCGCGCTGCAAACGCCCCTTCCAATCACCGCACCGGCCAGGCAAGCCGCTTAAAAGCGGAGAAACTCCCACTCTCTGCCTTCTCGAAGCCTGCACTTCTCGAAGCCTCGCAAGCCCTCGAAGCCTTGCAGAGAATCGTCTGGAGGAATCGTTTTCGTCTACTCACGCTACTCGGCGCGACCCTGGCGTCCTCCGTCTGGCTGCTTGTGGTCTGCTCCTCCTCCGCGTCCCTGCACTGGTCTGCTCCTCCTCCGCGTCCCTGCACTGGTTTGTTTGTCCCGTTGCTTTTCCCAAGTCTCCTGGCATGTGAGTACAGTGAGTGTGCCGACCGCGGACGGATTAATCCCGGAGTTTTGGGCTGCAGGCGATTGGTTTTTGCCCCGCGCACTTGACTGCAGGCGTCAGTTTTTTTGCCCCGTGCTTGGTCTGCAGGCTCCGTTTCACATGTGTTTGAGCTAACCGAGGGGCAATGCATATTAAATGGCATCAATCTCTATTGTCTGAGGGATATAAGAGGAGCAAAGTGCATTAATTCAGATTCATGTTCTGCCACTTGCAGTAAAACCATGCATTTAAATAGCTAGCTCGCTGGTATTAAATTAGGTAACTAACTGCAGTTGTTGCATTTTGAAAGTGCAGCAGAATGAAAAAGGGCCCAATGTGAATCTGCAATGGGTGTGAAGTGGTGTTGGAGCTATGAACGCATGGATCAGTGATCGTTCATGCGTATCTGCCATAACCAAAGCAGCCGCTGCCGCTCCACAGGCTCCCAGGCTGCACCTGTCTCTACGGCTCGGCTCCTTCAGACGCGTACGTAACCTGGCTCACGGAGTTAAGCGGCGCACGCTGGCGTGACACGTCTGTTTGTTCGTATGAATCGCATCGTGGTGCTGCTGCTCCCGCTAATGCTGCTTCTTGTACTGCTACCGCTACTGCTGCTACTGCTGCCGCTGCTGCTTCATACTGCTACTGCTGCCGCTGCTGCTTCATACTGCTACTGCTGCCGTGCTGCTGCTGCTTCATACTGCTACTGCTGCCGTGCTGCTGCTGCTTCATGTACTTTGTCATCTCTCCTCACTTCGCTTCTCTTACTGAAACACTAAACAGCTACAACATATCCTACCGCTGTGGCTTCAATACAGGATTTTTGCCGTTGTTATCTACGGATGCTGCTGCTGCCGCGGCTTGATACAAGATTGTTGCGTTATTATCCGAGGTTACTGCTGCTGCCGCTGCTGCTACTGCTACTGCTACTGCTGCAACCCACTCTCTCAGAAGCTTATCCTGCTTCTAATGGATGCAGCCCGGCCGAGCATGCCGCGCTGCGCTGGACTCGCACCTATGCTCCCAGGGTCGCTTCGGCGGTCATGCTTCATCGCTCTACTTAATCTTCCGATTCTATCAGATGCAGCTGGCCAAGTAGCTGCGCTGAGCCGTCAATCGGACTCCTAATCAAAGGCATCCATACCTGTATTCTTCACTCTTCTGATCGCAGGCTCCCCATCATGCTGCCCATCCTGCAGCGGCGCTGAACTCCGGCTCATCTCCAAGTACACGTCTGCCCTCCTCGCAGCATCTTCCTGCTCGCCTTCTATGGCTTCTCTGCATAAGCGTTTCACTACTGCTCACTCAACCTTCATGCGGTCCGAGACACGGCTTTTCCCGACCATCCTACTATCCTGATTATCTACTCTCCAACCCAAGATTCTAAGCGTAAGGGCGCCTGCAACATCAATGGCCCTCTCCGACATGTCTCTGCCCCTACAGGTCTCCGCTTCTACACGGACGCTGCCCCTTCCGTGGGTTTTGGGGGTTTTTTCCAGGACCATTGGGTTGCCGGGCCGTGGCCGCTACTTTCCACCGGAGCATCTCCTCTGCCCTACACGAGATATTCCCAGTGGTCGTGGCCTGCGCGCGGCGGAATCACACCTGGCAGAGAAAGAGGATCTCCGTCATGCGCGATAATCTCGACTTCCAGGAGTTCCGACGCCTCTGCCCTTCTGCCAACCCATCACCATGCCAGATCCCCTGCATGGAATCCCTCGCCCTGGACTAGTCCCTCCGTCTCTTCACCTCCTCATCTCCTCCGCTGCATCCTACATGAAGATGGGTCTCTCACCTTCCACACTGAAATCATACAGTTTCGCGTGGAAAGTCTACTCCAGCTTCTGTCACGCCCACTGCATTCCACTCATTCCGCCCTCTGCTGTCACGATCCATGATGCATTACACTCGCCTCCGCTCTCGGAAAGGAGATCTCAACGGACCGTCATTTCTTACCCCTGAAAACCTCCCTATGTCCCCCAACTGGTTCAGAGCCCAACTCAAGTCCGTACTGCTGCTTTTTAATCTGTCTCCCCATCTCTACACAGCTCACTCCTTCCGGATAGGCGCCGCCACACGCGCCGCGTCACTGGGGCTCCCCCATTCGCCCTCCAGCAGCTGGGCCGCTGGTCATCATCGGCCCTCTCCTCATACATCAGGCCTGACACCTCGACCATCCTGGCAGCCCAGCGGCTTTTGGCATCTCCATAAAACACTCGCTAAACTCCTGGTGGCGGCTGCAGCTGAGTATCCGCAAGTTTGGTCACAGCAAATAGCAGTCACAGTATATAGCGATAGCGGTCACAGTATATAGCGATAGCGGTCACAGTATATAGCGATAGCGGTCACAGCATAGAGTAGCCCTGACGTCTGTCCCCTCCAAACCAGGCTGCAAAACTCCATCAACTCACAACCTTTTTGGGGATTGGCACGCTCCATCGCGGAGCGCCTCCGATCTGAAGGCCGCACCGGGGCCTAGGGCGCCAAACCTCCTCCCAATAAAATACTCAAAAGCTTCTTGTTTCACGTCTCTCCAAATTGAACTGCGGAGATGCCTTCATGATCGTGCCTCACAGACAGCATGTTGTGTGTAATGTGATTGCAGTAAAAATAAAAATAACAAAAAAGAATACATATTGGCAGGGGGGTAGCACCAAATTCAGGGCCCCGGGTACAAACAGTCTCAATGGGCCCCCACTACACGTTTCTTATATACAGACAAAAATGATATAGAATTAGTGTATACAGTAAAACTTATAAAGTAATAACTTACTAACTTATTGAAAACAGTTCAATCAGTGACTGATAAATGCTCACCATGCCTCACTGTCAAACCCTCACTACTAGTGCCTTCATCTGGCCATGATGCTTCTCTTCCTGAAACTGAAATAAAGTAGCTTTAATGGGTTGCAAACAGATACTATATTCCATCATTACAGTGTATAGCTATTACGTATATGCCTGCATGCCTTTATGTGATATGTGTATATGGCTATTCATATAAAATATATAGTATATTTTATCTTATTTGTATGGACCATGAGTAGGTAAGTTACTTATTTGTTATTGTACAAACATACAACAAAATACTTTTTATGGTTCATTATTATCCACTAATTTAGACTTTGTGAAAATTCAATCGATGCAATCTTTTTTGAAATAAGCCTATTCCATTTTCAACTAAACACCTGTGCCTAGCCTTACTCCGCCCACATGAACATTTGAAATTTGTCTGTAAAAATGGCACCAGTGGAGAAGAAGGGGGGCTTACTGTTGGGCATGGTCTGGGCTGTGATTGTCAGTTGTCATTTCTGGCTTAAAAGCAATAGTTTACACACCAGAAAGTCTCATTTCACCCTAGACCATTAGACTTATTTACATTATTTTGACCACTAGATGTCACCAGAAACCTCCAAATCGGTGCGGGGGCGTGTGATTTGTATGGTTATAACCAGATGATCCAATGCAGAGGCCAGTGAGTGACCCGTGACTTATGACTGCAAGACTCGGACGGACAGATTATGACAAATACGGGGAATATAGGGTACAGGGTTACATGAAAATAACTCTGCTGCCTGCCTTTGAAGGAGAAGTGGACAGCAGTGTGTGTGAGCTCCCTTTACAGCTGCGCGTCTGTGTGTGTCACTCTGGATAAGGTTTTTTTTTACCACGTACACAGCACACTGTTAGCTCTCCGTGAGTTTAGAATACAGAAACAAATGTCTCTGGGTTTTCTCCTGATGTGGCCTTAACACGTCTCTATTTACTCACCTCTCGTGTGGAAGAACTGAGTAAGCAATTGCTTGCCCTCATTACACTTTTTCTCCCTGTCCTGTCTTTCTTTTCTTTTCTGAAATCCTGATTTTCTTTTCTTTGGAAAAGACATTTCTATTTTTCCCGCTTCTGCCGCTGCTCAAACAAGTCAACTCGCTGCAGCGGCAGCAACACAGCAACAAGCGCACATGTGGGTCGTACCATTTGATCTTTTGTAAGGGGGTGGCAGGGCCCTGATACAGCATACAAATTTGTTTTTAGAGGAAAACTGAGGTTAAAACGTTGGTTATTTTTATACAGGGCCCCTTTCATTCAAATTGTAATAATATGAATATACCATAATGCCTAATACATATAAATATAAATACACACTTTAGAGGGCCCCTCCCCGCCTTGGGCCCTGGGTACTCGGTACCCTTTACCCCCCCAGTCCGACGCCCATGCATATTGGAATGAAGGTGTCAGAGAAATGCACAAAATCCAAACATACATAATAGACAACAAAAACTGACCAAAATTTAGAAATGAAAAAATAAAATGTAGTAGGGTTCAGTGGACTGGCATGTACAGGGGAAAATTAGAAAATCATTCAAAGGTCAATTTACTTAATTTAGTTCAACGTGAAACTACTATAAGAGTCATTCCACACAAAGTCAGATAAGTCAGGATTCTGTTTGTAATAATGTTGATAAATGGCTCACAGGTTATAAAAATCCCCCAAAAAAACACAGTTGAAAATGTTTTGAAAATGGACTGTAGGCCATAATCATAATTATAGAAAAGTCTCAGTTAATGTCAGGTTAAATAAATGTAATAAGTCTTTTTCATGTTTAAGTGTCACAGAAATACATTTACTTGTGAGTGATCTTGTAATGTTCTGAGTTTCACCTATACATGCATAGAATGAGAGACAGTGAAAACAACACCATGATAAAACCAATCTTGCTGTAAGCTTCAGCAGGATGGCACGGCTGTATATAGTGAAGTGCTCATGGGTGAAGTTTTACCCCTCTACTCACTTTGGTTCATTATCTCTCTCTTTTAACCATGTTACAAGTTGGTTTTAGATGGTATGATCAGGAACTTCAGGCACAAATAAGTTTCTCCGTCCCTTCTGTGTGAAAGCTCCAGTCTCAGTCCTGTAATAGTATGATGTCATTGCACCACTATGACATCACACCCAGAGCAGTTTTCTGTCTTTTAAAACATTAAAGGAGCTATACCCGTTTCTGCAAGGTTTGAATGTTTAGCACCGCACCCAACTCGCTCACAGGCTTCTCATTTCCCACGGAGCCATCTAGTTTAATTTTTGATACATATGCTAACATTAGCATAAGCGCAACTTCTTGTAAGCTGTACAACAATCACTGAAGAAATGGTACAAAAGCAACGCACTGCTAACACAATATATAGGTAAAAGAATACCGCTAGTTACGCGTCCAAATGTATTAATTTAAACATTAGAATATATTTCATTATAATTTATTATACAGTTCCTCACAGCAGCAGTAGAACACTCCATTGACTTGAATGTAATTTCAAAACGTTCTACAGATCATTTTTTCTTTAACAGAACTCTTAAAACCAATAATGGCCGCTGCCCTTTGGTAACGCAATCTCTGTTTGTAATTCAGGTGTGTAAAATACTAACATTACTCTACTTCTGTCTGTGGAGAGAAGCTAGCGGAGCTAGCGGAGTTAGCCACGCTCAATAAACAAATACATATCAATCCATCAGCACCTTTAAATGTTAGTCGGAGAATACATTATACGTATACATCCTTAACACACATGCACGGAAGTTTTCAGAATTTGTTGTTAACGTTTTCATGACAAAATTACTGTTTTAATGTGACAAAAAGCGATAAAACCGGTAGTAACCATTAACATGAAGCAAACGTTTTAACACACATTTGAAGAGGATCTGATGGATTTAGGTTCGGTATATAAATGGGTCACTCACCGCTGATCAGAATTCTTTGTTCAGTTTTCATGTAGTTTTTGAACTAGCTAGCTTAGCTGTTACCTGCTTAGCGCGTCACAGCGAAACCTTTGGGAGCTAACTATTTTATTTGCAGTCATTAAATACATTTCAAATTATAAGGGCTGTCTAATATTCGTTCAAATATATAAATATATATTTTTTAGAATTATATTAGAATTTTGAAGTCAAAGCCCTAGTGTTTACCAGCGCTGTGGAGGCTAGAGGGCGCAGGCTCATTCTGCGAGTGGAGAACGAGCGTCCCTCTTAGTCTCTACTCAGCACTTTTCAAGGCCTGAATCAATGAGCTCAAGTTTTCAATTAAATTATGGATTATAATACAACTAGTATGTAGTAATAAGTATTTGTATGAACTACTTAGAAAAAAAATCAGGTATAGCTTCTTTAAGTATTGCTCATATATTACATTATCTACAACCACATGGCAGTGTTTTCAGCAGATAATTTTTACATTTGGAAATAAAAACAAATAAAATCAACTCCTCCCTCCCGAGGTACCATAAGGAACTTACTCACTTGTTTCAACATTCTACTTTTTAACCTAAAATTTCCCTTTCTAGTACATGAAATAACACAACAAAGTAAACAGTCTCCATGGCCAACAATAATGCATAATATGTATTTGAACTATGTAAATCCCCAGAACCCAGAGAATCACAAATTATGCAGCTATTTGACAAGCTTTTAATTGGAACCCACAAAATGCTAAGATAAGTTATGAAATATAGACGTACCATGATTCTTAAAGTCCTCTTCAAAGTTGTCTCTGTTCAAGGCAAACTCCGGCTCCTCTGTGTAACTGTACAGCTCTAGAAACACAAAAGGATTCATCGAAGGTGTAAGTTTACAGATCACGATAACAGAAGATTTCTCAAATAATATCGCCATGTTTGTCCCATTTTGTTTGGATCGATTATTTTTGCAGATTTCTGAAATCCAATTGCAAACCTTTCAAATGTATTAGTACGAGTTTAGGCCTGTCAAGAACACATTGTGGGAAATGATGTGTTGCTTAAGAAAAATCTTACGGTAAATTATAGAACCTTTTTGCCCCTCAAAAAATTTCAATATAGCAGCAAGATCCCAGCCATTTTTGAATTTTATAAGGAAATACTCAACTACTCAATACTTAGTCATATTTAGCCAACTAAAACTCATCAGATTACAAAAATGAAGAAGACAATATACATTACATTAGGGATTTATATTGAACCTCAAAATGTATAATTTCTTCCATCAACTAGTAAGGCCTAAGTATGAGTGATAAGTTGGTGTTGGTATTTGACATTTATTTTCTTCACAAATATAGGTGTCACTAGAACATTAGTCATTGTTGAACCTAAAAAGCACTGGCGCATGTGTGTGTGCGTGCGTGCGTGTGTGTCTGTCAGCTGGTATGACTAACCTTGTTATATCAGCTGCTATACACATGCTAGACATAGCACGTTTTGAAAAAAAAAAACTGCCTGTATGTATAGATGTATAGCAGGTGTCGCCAACCTTGTCCTGTGAAAGTAGTAGAGAGCTACTTTCACAGGACAATAAATGCAGAGAGCTACCCCTTTAAGACGCCCTGGGAAAAATGTGGTTTTATGAGAGTGAGCCTGATGTTGGGTACAGTCATTATTTATCATTATATATTGGTTACTAGTGACAAAGTAAGTGCATTTACAATAATAAATAATGATAATAAATAATACAATCTGAAATATTAAGTCTATTATTTGATTTGTTCATTTCTAAATCCTTTGGCGAGCTACCTGGAAGAGGGTGGCGAGCTACTGGTGGCTCCTGAGCTACAGGTTGGAGACCCCTGATGTATAGTATTCTGGATCATGCGATGAGCCACGACAATACCATGATTGAGTCCACCTTTTTATAGATTCATAATTGTATTTCCTGGTTGTGATTGATGACATCCTGATGGGGAGTTTTAACACAATAACCAAATGTAATACACTGGGTCAAAGCTCCTCCAATGTTCTCAGAAATTATTATTAGACAGATTTGAGAGAAGAAATCATCAGGAATAGGACTGGGAATCTTCAGAGCCCACCAATACGACACATATCTCGATACGACACATATCTCAATACACTCGGCACGATATAAATCAAGATACAGGGGACTTTCAATTTGATATAATCTGATACAATATTTTTACACATACAAAATTATTTTCAGGACGGCACCTTATGCTCCGCCACAAACAAACTAAATTATAACTGAATGGATTGATTATTTCATTTATTTGACTAATTGTTATTAAAGTGATTATACATATAAACAAAACATATACAGTATACACAAACTATATTGAGTAAGAAAAAAGAGATTTTGAACGCAATATGTTCAAAATCTCTCACCTTACCTGACAGTTCGGCGGTGAGTGTGTCCGTGTCTCCGTATTCAAACTCCAGGTTGGGAGACTCCATGGAGCCCTGTGAAAACAAACCACCCACATGCTTTAAGTGTGGATATATTACTCAGGCGAAATCGCAGTTGCCCACGTGCCCACGAGCAAGCAGACGTGCAAGCATATTGTCTTGGAGGTAGGAGTTCACAACAGAGAACTGATGCACACAGGCTGGTTTGGACCCCACACTCCACCCACTCGCTAGGAACACTTTAACGCCACTATTGTCAACAACAACACACAAGCAAATACGCTGTGAGTGTGAGCTGTGGTGTAGTGTCGCCTGCCATACAATATCTCGATGAGCGTGTCTACATACGGGAAGCTTACAATTTAATATGATTTGATATTTCTAAACAATTCAATGTGGTTCAAAACTCTTTTGTACATCAACGTCAACAAAGGATACAAACACATGTGCAGCAAAACCCAGCTTGAAAATGGGTTGGATGAGGCAGCCACTTAGTTGGTTCCAAGCCCTCTCATTCACACAACACAAAGGACAGACACACACACCCACACACAAACATACACACACAATCAGACAAGACACAGGTCCAGACACTCTTTGACCCTGCTCCAACTCAATCAACTCGCTGTTTCCGCCATCTGTGTTCAGGGAATTGCTCTTTCTCCTTCACGTGCTTTTGCAGTGGGGTTTATTTTATTTTTTTTATGGAATTTGTATCTAAACAGGTTTTTAATTCATCAGGTGAGAAAGGTTGTTCCTTGCACTGCATTTTGTACATTACCAATATACTATAGGGGGCAACAGTGGCTCAGTTGGTAGAGCATTGGCCTTTGGGCCAGAAGGTTGTGGGTTCGAGCCCACCACGAGACCTTCTCCACCAACTCCCACTGATGTCTGCTGTGGTTGTGTCCTTGGGCAAGACACTTTACCCCACTTTGCCTGAAGCCCCCACTGAAAGATCAAGTCTATGCCATAGAGCGGCCATCCTCCTGTGGTCTCACCGCCTGCAGAAGGATCAGTGAGGGGTCGGTGCTATGAGACTTGGATGGCATCACTGACTGACACCCCCAGAAATGGATTAAGGCGTATAAAATGGATGGATCCTTGAAGTTATTTTGATTCTATGACTGGGTTTGAAGTATATCTATAGTGGACAATAGTTACGATACTAATGACAGATTTTGCTAGATCAAACACTCGAAGACAACCAGATGTCAGAAACATGTGAATAGGTTTGATATATATATTATGATTAGGAATACCAGCTTTTGTTTTAGAGTTTATGGTAGGTTTGCGTATTGAGTTTGCTTTAGTAGTGTGCAGTCTATATTCTCCTTTTCATGAATGTTGTGAGTTTCTTGCACTGCATCTGCATCAGCGAGCAGAGAGAGAAGGAGCCTGTGGGGAAGTAGATCATCTTGTGTGCTCAGACCAGGGTCACATCGACTTGACCTGTGTCCAGAGGCCCTGACCTCTCGTCAGCTCAGCTCACACAGAGACACCCGCATCAGGCCACAACAGCCTGTGCACACACACAGTATTTCACACGTCAAGCCTAGTATAGGACAAATGGTGTATCAACTTGCGTCATGCAAATCAGTCTTTTTTTGTCGTCCCAAGAGTGAAAAAAGAAGCTGGAAAACATGCATTTGAATTTAAAGCTCCGTCTAACTGGAACAGTTTGCCGTTGTCTATTCGCTCTCTAACTTCTCTGCCTCTGTTTAAATCTGCTCTGCTACAATATCTCCAGAATTCATGTCAATGTTTTTGATCTTAGGTTATGAGACCTAATCTTGTCTTTATTGTCTCCTAATTATTGTTATTACTATTATTAATAGTATTATCCTTATTTAGTGTAATTACAGTGCAGTCACAGCGTGTGTGTGTGTGTATGTGAGTGATTGATTGAGGGTTTATGTGTGTGTATTTTTTATGTTTTTTTTTTTTCTTGTATTTTTGTTTTGTTTGCATCTGTCACTTTGTGAAATCTCGAGGACCCCCTCGAAAATGAGATAGTTCATCTCAAGGGGCTTATCCTCTAAATAAATAAATAAACTTAACACATGTGTGAAAGATTGGGAGTTGTTTCGACCCATGTCAGCTTTTCACCTCGTGGTAGACATGAACATGTCACAGCAAAGAGGAAAAACAAAACCTCTTCAAAATAAGTCTCTGATAAAATAACTGTACTGGTTTCCAGGGCCAGAGGGAATCACTTTATAATGGACTACAGAATGTTTATCATATAGACATGACATCATTTTTGGCTGAAATCAGCTGCGTGGTGATAAGGAAGTAAGTAATCTTTTATTTATATAGCTCATTTCACGGACCAAGGTCACACAAAGCGCTTTACAATTTTGATGTAACGGTATTTTTCCTCTCACTCCAAACACAGTGATGAACAGAAGCGAGACGCTGAACACACTGGCGCATCAAAGCCCGAACCATCACCATTCATTCACTCACTCACTACATTCATACCTATTTCGCTTTTTTTTTAGTGGTAGGGGAAACCGGAGCACTCGGAGGAAACCCACGCAGACACGGGGAGCACATGCAAACCCCACTCAGAAAGACCCTGCTCTTCCGATTGACCATATGTAAAGCTCTTTGTGTGACCTTGGTCTGTGAAAAGCGCTACACTGTAACAAATGTCTGTAAAATTACAATGAAATTTAAATACTAGACAAATGTTATTTTGGAAAACAATTCAAACATGCAAATTTAAGTATAGATCCAGTGGCGTTTTCTTACCACATTTAAAATGTGATTACAAAAACGTTACAATACCATAAAATCACAATGTGATTACCGTAATTTAACATCAACTTGTTGCTAGCAAGCAACCATGAGTGTAAGAGGTGTAAACTCCTGGTTTTGTTAAAATTATGCTTTTGCGTTAAGCATGTTATAAAAGATGTAAAAAAATAATTGAAAAGTTGTGTTCATTAAAGGAAAACAAAATTAAACTGTGTAGTTTTTTTGTTCAGTGAAACTAATTAGAAACAGAAACAGTCATATGGTGTAATAATACAAAATGAACATTATAATGCTGTTTTTGTTGCATGTGAATTAACAGGAACATACAGTTAAATCCTGAAATCGCAAAGACATAATGTGATTCAGTGAAACAGTCTTTAACCGTTAAAATTAGCAACGGTGATGCCATGTTGAGAAAACGGTCAATCCATGGAACCATATTTGCCAGCTTTTTACCGTTTTTCTACAAGGAAATTCTTTACAGTGTATATAAAAATAAAGATGACTTACTCACTATCGTATGTAACTGTTTATAGTCCATACTTCCTGCATGAATCAGGGGAACAGTTCGGCGTGACAGAGATGGCTGCAGAGAGACAGTAACTGATGGTTTGTTTAACAGTGTGAACGCGCCCCAGGGAACAGCACACTGTAAATACGCTTGTGTCAGACTCTGCGCTGCTCATTCTGCCATAAATACAGCACTGCAAGAAGGTGTACAGCATGTAGGTGAGAAAAAAGGAGAATTTTGTCTTGTTCTGTCAGTATCCAATATGTTTCTTGGCCTTAGGAGCACAGCACGTGACTGTATGTGTAATCTTATTTATAGATAGATATTTTATTGATCCCGTAGGAGAGATTATTGCACCGTCTATAGACTCGGTTGTGGAGTATGTGCCAAATTAAATGAGGCTGGAGGTGGAATCAAACCCAGGACCTTCAGGCTGTGAAAGACAAGCTGTAACCGCCCAAACATCCTAATTGCAGTATAATAAGCTCAGTTTAAAAGGACAGTTTATTGTCAAAGCATTACATTTATAAATAGTGGGCTCCTTGCTGCATAAAGTGTGCAGTGGTGGTGAGTGTTGTGTGCTTTAGATCACAGTATAAACCTGGAGGGAGTTCACCTGCGAGAAGTCACACTGCAGTACTCTGGAAATATTTGCACAAGCTAGCACGAACACTGGACAGAAATGCAGGTTTGGCTAAAGTTAAACAAGTGTAATGGGTGTAGACGTGTAGTGTGTCACAATTAGGACTGAAACTCATGATTATTTTGATAATCATTTCAAAAGTGTGTTGTGAAAATATTCAAAATAAGAAGGACATTTGAAAGTGCCATCATTCAAAAAGGAGAATGTAGGTAACAATAGATAATACAAAAATCCACCCATTTAAGATAAATCATTTGTGTAATTAACATGCAATTATTTGTAGCCTCTGTCACATCAGCTTTTTCAAACAGAAAAGTGAAAAACACTCGGCCAAACATATTCAGGTATGGAAAAAATATAGTGTTTGATATTAGGAAAAAGGCATTGTGTCATGGCCGAATTTGTTCTCAACATTATCTTCTGCAAACAAAATGTATTATTTATGAAAAGAGTTTGAAACCCCATCTTTATCTCATTGAAACCGCCTCTCATCATCATCTGGGACACTGGCAGCTTCTTTCACACAAAACACAATGCTTTGATGTTTAATGCTTCTGTTATCTGTTATCCCATCAGAGCGGCCCCTAAAGCCACACGACACATGAATACGCTCCAGCTCCCTCCCAATACTCACAAGTGCACCAAACTACACGGCTGTAGTTTGGTGCACTTTTCAATGTTTCTATTCAATGTATGTCTTTCAGAGCTGGAAGAATTATGTATTTATGAATAGAAATAATCTGCGCAGCCCTTGATATTGTCCTAACACCAAATGTCATTTTGGAAATGTTGTCTGTAACGTAAAAAGAAAGAGTATGATATGGGAATCTTCCACAGGACGTATGCATAACACCAGAGAGGCTACCATCGGCATCTGGAGCAGCGCTGAGGCAAGGAGCACTGTATAGCACAGTTCATACACAAGGCAACTCAAAGTGCTTGTCAAAGAAGGTAAAGATACATTAATATCAAGGCTTTAAATATTCACAGTACATTAAAAAGTTGAATGTTTTTAACCAGGTTTTGAACATTGACAGAGAAGAAGCCTGTTTCACATTTTCAGGAAGACTGTAAATCTGAAATGTTGGTTCATATGGCACTAACATGTCACAGAGGTTCTTTGTTACAAGTCTCTCCATGGCCTCGCACCAAGCAGAGCTCTTTTAAAGTCTATTCTCTGAGCCACAGGAAGCCAGCGCAGAGACCTGAGGACTGGACTAATGTGGTCGTACTTCCTGGTTCTAGTCAGGACTTGAGCTGCAATTTACAGTTTTTTTTATGAATAGATTGTGTGGGTTTTGCTATCTGCAGCAAAACCACATTGGCATACTTGTGCAAAAGTATATCTTTAGCTGTGTGTTTGTTTGTTTTAAGCTGTTGGAAAATAATAATAACAAAAAAACAGTGTATTAGTGATACATTATTGGCTTTTTGTTGTATTGGCCTGAAAGGAACATTTTCATTCATGTTTTTTGCTTGAATCTTTGTATGCATAGACTGTGCCATATAATTATAATATATAGTTATTTGTGACATATATGTATTTTAAACATTTCAGCCATGTATTTTGTTTTCACATACCTAAAAAAAACAGTTTGAATGAGTGTAATAGAGTTATAGTTTGTATTTCTGCAGCTTCCAGGAAGTACAGTGCCTTGCAAAAGTATTCGCCCCCCTTGAACCTTTCAACATTTTGCCACATTTCAGGCTTCAAACATAAAGATATAAAAATTAAATTTTTTGTCAAGAATCAACAACAAGTGGGACACAATCGTGAAGTGGAACGAAATTTATTGGATAATTTAAACTTTTTTAACAAACAAAAAACTGAAAAGTGGGACGTGCAATATTATTCGGCCCCTTGCGCTAATACTTTGTAGCGCCACCTTTTGCTGCAATTACAGCTGAAAGTCGCTTGGGGTATGTCTCTATCAGTTTTGCACATCGAGAGACTGGAATTCTTGGCCATTCTTCCTTGCAAAACAGCTGGAGCTCAGTGAGGTTGGATGGAGAGCGTTTGTGAACAGCAGTCTTCAGCTCTTTCCACAGATTCTCGATTGGATTCAGGTCTGGACTTTGACTTGGCCATTCTAACACCTGGATACGTCTATTTGTGAACCATTCCATTGTAGATTTGGCTTTATGTTTTGGATCATTGTCCTGTTGGAAGATAAATCTCCGTCCCAGTCTCAGGTTTTTTGCAGACTCCAACAGGTTTTCTTCCAGAATGGTCCTGTATTTGGCTCCATCCATCTTCCCATCAATTTTAGCCATCTTCCCTGTCCCTGCTGAAGAAAAGCAGGCCCAAACCATGATGCTGCCACCACCATGTTTGACAGTGGGGATGGTGTGTTCAGGGTGATGAGCTGTGTTGCTTTTACGCCAAACATATCGTTTTGCATTGTGGCCAAAAAGTTCGATTTTGGTTTCATCTGACCAGAGCACCTTCTTCCACATGTTTGGTGTGTCTCCCAGGTGGCTTGTGGCAAACTTTAAACAAGGCTTTTTATGGATATCTTTGAGAAATGGCTTTCTTCTTGCCACTCTTCCATAAAGGCCAGATTTGTGCAGTGCACGACTGATTGTTGTCCTATGGACAGACTCTCCCACCTCAGCTGTAGTTATCTGCAGTTCATCCAGAGTGATCATGGGCCTCTTGGCTGCATCTCTGATCAGTCTTCTCCTTGTTTGAGATGAAAGTTTGGAGGGACGGCCGGGTCTTGGTAGATTTGCAGTGGTCTGATACTCCTTCCATTTCAATATAATTGCTTGCACAGTGCTCCTTGAGATGTTTAAAGCTTGGTAAATCTTTTTGTATCCAAATCCGGCTTTAAACTTCTCCACAACAGTATCTCGGACCTGCCTGGTGTGTTCCTTCCTTCCTCCTGTGTCTTCATGGTTCTCTCTGTGCTTTAAACAGAACCCTGAGACTATCAAAGAGCAGGTGCATTTATACGGAGACCTGATTACACACAGGTGCATTCTATTTATCATCAACAGTCATTTAGGACAACATTGGATCATTCAAAGATCCTCACTGAAATTCTGGAGTGAGTTTGCTGCACTGAAAGTAAAGGGGCCGAATAATATTGCATGCCCCACTTTTCAGTTTTTTATTTGTTTAAAAAGTTTAAATTATCCAATAAATTTCGTTCCACTTCACGATTGTGTCCCACTTGTTGTTGATTCATGACAAAAAATTAAAATGTTGTATCTTTATGTTTGAAGCCTGAAATGTGGCGAAATGTTGAAAGGTTCAAGGGGGCCACATACTTTCGCAAGGCACTGTATTTCCAGTCCATTTGTTTGAAAGCTTTGTTAATTGGTATGCAATAAAACACTAACATGTTGAGTTATGTGATTGCAAAGATACATTTTCATTGTTTTGAACCAGAGCAGGAAAACAAATGGTATTTCTCTCATACTCGCTGCGATTTATCGATCTGTCATACTTTCCTCTAATGGACACAGAGCAGTGGAATCAGCCAATAAATATCAGGAGTGACACGCAGCGTAAAAACATGTAACAGAGATTGAGTCTATCATAAAGTAGGTCTAGAAATAATGTCAAATAAGGACACAGCTGGACAAAAAAACACTAATTATGGGGGATAATCCACGTCAATCTCATATAACGTATTTAAATGTACACTTTCCTTGTCCCTATGAAGAAACCTGTTCTTCCAATGCCAATATTCTTATTGATTTGAAGAACCAACATATGCAACTTTCATTCTAGTATTGTATTCTGAGTCACTGATTGTGCTACAGTAATTATCATCATTTCTCACAAAAAGTTTGTGTCAAATAATGGTTAGAATACACTGCCTGCAGCCCCTCTGCAGGAGCAGTGGTTCAGGGACCCATCTACAGATGCTCGGCTTGGACAGGACTGCAACGTTTATAATTTGGGTGGAAATTTGCATGTTCTACCCTGTGTCTGTGTAGGTTTCCTCCTGGTGCTCCGGCTTCCCCTACCAATAAAAATACGTACAATAGGTCTGGCAAGCACCTTCTTTGTGACTTCTTTGTAAAGTGCTTTGTGACTCTGGTCTGTTAAAGATGCTTTGCAAAAAGATTATTTACTTACTACAGACTCTACACAGAAGCTCAGGTTGACAGAGGATCAATCCTATGACCATCTTGCTTTGAGGCATGAGAGCCCTGCCCACTCAGCCACCGTGTTCACAGATTTGCTTTGTTACTGGATTAACAGGGTACAGATGGCCAATAAAATTGCAAATTGCAATTTACACAAAATCAACCTGTAGTGAAACTCCAGTCCAGTAGCCTGTCACAGAGCTGGTCATAGACCTAATGGTCCCAGAGCTGGTCAGCTGTAGGAGGAGAGCAGCCCCTGTGCTCACATGTGTATTCAGATACAGTGTAGAATGGTTGTGTTGTAATGCGCAGCAGCAGCAGCAGCAGCAGCAGCAGCAGCAGACCCCCAAACACTCACACTGTGGAGAGGCATGTCTAGTGGTCTTGTGACATGCACCTGTACCACTGCAGTCTTATTTTTAGAAGCAGCATACAGAAATAACCCTCTGCCTCAGCCTGTGGTCTGCATGCACATGGACTCCACGCTCCAAAGCAGAGCCAGAGCAGAGCCGCTCTGTGCGCAAAGGGACGTCCAGCCAAAGCTCCCCAGCAACAACACAACAGCCCGCGCAGCATTTACCTCCGAGTCCTTCTGCGGCTCCTTCAGCACCTCTCTGGCGCTGGCCTTGTGCCTGTCGCCGTTCTCCTTTAGGTTATGAATGATAGGTACCTCCATGTCGTCCGCCTGCATCCTGCCCCACGTCCGCGCTCACTCTGTCCTGTGTGAAGCGGTCACCGGCATCGCGCTCCACGAGAGCCCGTTCCGCGCACGTACGCAGACACACACATATATACACACACGCACACACACGGGTCCAGGTCCCTCCTCTCCCGTTCTGCCGCTTGTGCCGCGCTCTCCGTGCGCTGGTCCTGTGTGCGTGTCCCTGCGTGGCCCGAGGGGCGGGGTCAGACATTGTGAGCGCGTGGATCTGATCAGAGCTCTCATCACGGGACGCTCCTGCAGGGCATCCGTCTGACCTGCACCGCACACACTTACGAAGACACGTCACAAGCAGCTACTGAATCCAGGACACTTTCTGAACAGCGACCTGGCTTCACAAACCTAACAGTTCCATTTGCAGTAGACAAATACTTGAAAGGCTTACAATGTATCCGTTTCCAAGTGGCATATTTAAAGGCCAGATCTATTGTAGTTCCATAAAAATAAAGTTCCACCCCTTCTTTAGTACATTCTTTCAAATACATTGCACATGTCTTAAAACAAAGACATCTGTTCTTGCACTCTTCATATTTTCATTTTTTTCTGGTATTGAGTTAAGCAATCCTATTTATCTCATAAAGTTCCAGGTCTCATCATTTCATATCAAATTTAAGAAAAAAAAATAACATTAATATGTGGTAATATATTTGAATGTATTTATTTGATAAGGACACAACAGTTGCACTGGACAGGCAAGATACACTGCCTTTAGTGTTAACACTTATCCAAACAAGGATTTTATTTATATTTGGCCTCCAACATTGGTCTAATGACTGAAACCACCAACTAAATTGATGTGACCCCGAGTCTAGCGGCCCGATAAACCTGTTAAGCAGAAAAAACACAGACATTTTTTTTTTAGAGTCATTACACACAACTGAAGTAGTTCGAGCCTTTATTGTTTTAAAAATGATGAATTTGGTTTAAAAAAAAGTAAACAAAAACCAAAAATCCCTATCTCAGAAAATTAGCGTATAATGAAAAGGTGCTCTAAACGAGCCATTAACCTAATCATCTGAACCAACAAATTAACTCTATTTATTTCATTACTCAAAACTGCAATCATGGGTCAGACTACCTGACTGCTGTCCAGAAGGCCATCATTGACACCCTCAAGCAAGAGGGTAAGACACAGAAAGACATTTCTGAGCGAATAGGCAGTTCCCAGAGTGCTGTATCAAGGCACCTCAGTGGGAAGTCTGTGCGAAGTAAAAAGTGTGGCAGAAAACGCTGCACAACCCCAAGAGGTGACTGGACCCTGAGGAGGATGGTGGAGAAGGGCCGATTCCAGACCTTGGGGGACTTGCGGAAGCAGTGGACTGAGTCTGGATCAGAAACATCCACAGCCATCGGGCACAGGTGTGTGCAGGAAATGGGCTACAGAAATCACAACCAGAAACAGCAGCAGAAGGGCCTGACCTGGGCTACAGAGAAGCAGCACTGGACTGTTGCTCAATGTCCAAAGTACTTTTTTAGGATGAAATCAAGGTGCCAGAGTGTGGAGGAAGACTGGGGAGAAGGAAATGCCAAAATGCCTGAAGTCCAGGGTCAAGTACCCACAGTCGTGATGGTCTGGGGTGTCATGTCAGCTGCTGGTGGTGGTCCACTGTGTTTTATGAAGGGCAGGGTCAATGCAGCTGGCTATCAGGAGATTTTGGAGCACTTCATGCTTCCATCTGCTGAAAAGCTTTATGGAGATGAAGAATTCCTTTTTCAGCACAACCTGGCATCTGCTCACAGTGCCAAAACCACTGGTAAATGGTTTACTGACCGTGGGATTACTGTACTCAATTGGCCTGCCAACTCTACTGACCTGAACCCCATAGAGAATCTGTGAGATATTGTGAAGAGGAAGTTGAGAGTCACCAGACCCAACACTGTGGATGAACTTAAGGCCACTATCGAAGCATCCTGGGGCTCCACAACACCTCAGCAGTGCCACATGGCTGATTGCCTCCATGCCACGCCTCATTGAAGCATTCATCTCTACAAAAGGATTCCTCATTATTTGAAGGTTGAAATTTTTTGTATTAAAAACACTTGTCTTTTATTGGTCGGATAGATAGGGATTTTTGGTTTTTCTTTACTTTTTTGCCAAAATCATAAATATTAAAACAATAAAAGGCTTGAACTACTTCAGTTGTGTGTAATGAATCTAAAATATATGAAAGTCTACTGTTTATCAGTGCATTACAGAAAATAATGAAGTTTATCTCAACATGCTAATTTTTTGAGAAGGACTTGTACATATATTTTCCAAGTATCCACTTACCCTCTCATCCACACAGCTCTGAGCTCCATCTGCTCCTGCCCCCCTGCAGACGGCCTCCTGAATTATTGACACCGAGATGTGAGGGGTCTGAAGGGCATCTCTATATAAACACATTCCACTGTCACTGAAATAATGAGCGAGGGGTCAACCTGTCATATTCTGTCACAGAGGGGTTTCTTTACTTGATATGGATTGGTCTGCAGATAAAAGCGGTGCTGGTTTGGTACTTTGGTCTTTTGTGGTTTGGCTGAGGCCTGTGTAGATGCTTGCGGAGATGTCTCTTTCTGTCACTGAGGTCAGAGTGTGTGAGTGACCGGAGCAGCTGCAGAAAAACCCATCCCCCCCCCCCCCCCCCAAGTACACAAGTCACCCTAGTCACCAGGGGACTGCATCATGACTGAGCTGCACACCAGTGAAGGTATGTCACAATGGATAGTGAAGGTATGTCACTATCCATTCAATTCAATTTATTCTTGTGTAGCCCTAAATCACAACAGTAGTTATCTAGGAGGACTTTACAAAACCGTTGAATTTGCCAACACAGATCAGAGAATCAAACAATTCAAACCCTTGGTCCATAAGGGCAGATGACCAATGTCCATATACAACACAAGACATGCTTTAAAGTATTATACAAGGTTGGTCATCCAAGGATATAGCTTCAACTCAATTCAATTGTTTTATTGTATAGTCCTAAATCACAACAGTAGCAATCTCGGAAGACCATGCAAAGTTGTCGATTCGCCAACACAGATCAGAGAATCATACAGTTCAAAAACACAGGAAATGCATCAATAAAATAACACAGAGCCTTTGGTCCATAAGAGGCAGATGACTGATGTCCATAAACGTTGTTGAATGTTCTGGATTACCACCACTGTCCTCAGACCCTCCTGCATCTGCAATGGGCAACTCAAGAGCTGTAATTATCCGTCTATAGCTGTGTCCATCTCTCTCTATGTTTTTTTTATCTATTTCTTCCCTTTCACATGATGTATGGGCATCACAGATACAATCATATGAGTATCTAATCTGGTGGTAGCTCATGGCGCTGTTGGAGCCTGTTGTGATTTGGTCAGACTGTGACTGTCATCTGCATGGTTGGTTTACTGCTTGTTGTGTCTGGGACTGGCCTGATCATCATTGTAGGGAAGTGTTTAAAGTAGTACTAGAATTTAATATGCTGCTATCCAGAATATATAACTACAATATGTGTTTATAATATTTTGGGTGTTCATTTTGACATGTTCAGATGAATTATGTTAAAAAAACTGCTTTGAAGTGGCACCTTTTCAATAAACTGGACCCATAAAAACATAAACTATGAAAATAGAATGAGAGCACAGATTGTACAAAGATGAAAAATGCTAACCCTTCACTCGATGAAGCCCAAATCGGGGGGTGCTTATGAACAAAGTTTTGCTACAATGGCTCTGGCTCAGTAAGTCTGACTTTGAAAAGTAAACTCCTCCAGCTCAGTAATAGATTGTGTCACTCAGCATTGTGAGTGATACTATGATACTGGTATTTATATTTGCTTATATTGTCTTTGTAAAACCAGATCATAGACTGTAAAAATAAACCAGATATGAGCCATAAGGATTGACCAATCAGATGCTACAATTTGCCTTATCAATAGTTTTTGCAACACAAATTCTGTGGAGGAAATTCCCATGAGGAAATTGGTGTCAGCTTTATAAAGTTCTAATTGGCCTCTTCCGCATTTTCCAAAAACAATTGATGTCAGCACAATGTTAGTCCTCTCTTAAAACACTGTCTATAGGTGGGATTCTTTACATTATTCTTCTTTTCAGGACATAAACACCAATCCAAAACTACCCTCTTAAACACTGTAGTATTTACTCCCATCTAGCATAGAGATCATATATCCTAATCTACAGTGCTACGGTAGCTTCGCAGGACAATATGTCGTCTTTGACAGTGGTCAAACTCCCTTTTGTCCCTTACCAACCACTGTATTTCAAGATGGCATATTGACATTGAAAGTCCTCATGCACGTTTATTAGTTAATTTCTAAGCCTATGAAAACAATCCAAAAACATGGTGTTTATTGTTGTTGGTTAACGTGTTTTTTTCATTTGGAGCAACTGTAAAAATGACAGAGTATTTTTAAAGTGAAATTGTTATTAGTAAAATAACATTCACTTGCAGTACCGGATCAAGGGCAGGATTCAAATCAGAAGCTGCAGAAACAGTTGAAAGCTCAAAGAGCGACTAAACACCTGTGCCCAGCCTTACTCCGCACACTTGCATGAACATTTGAAAATGTTCTCTTAAAAGGGCGTTGCCTGGGGGACCAAGGGACAAGAAGGGGGGCTTAGAGTTGGGCGTGGTCTGGGCTGCTTACTTGTCACACACACACACACACACAAAAAAAGAGTTGTTGTTGCTGCTTAAAGCAATAGTTTACACATCAGAAAGTCTCATTCCACCCTTGTTTACACACCAAGATAATTGTAGAGCTACACACCTGAACCTAAGCCACTGAATTATCTCAGCAGCATGGGTGGTCAACTCATGTAATTTAATTTTAATCCACTAGATGTCGCCAGAATACTCCAACCTGCTGCTGGGGCGTGTGTGAGAGTTGGATGGGTTTATATCACTGGCTCAGACAGACGCACGTCACACAGTATGAGTCAATGGAGAGGTCAGGACCAAATTTAAATGTAGTACCACCGAAAAGGTTGAGAGGGGGCCACACAGACGTTTTTAGGCTCATAAGTGAGATTTTATCTAATTTGCACTAAAATGTCAGAAAAATGACCAGGATATGTAGAGAGCACTACAATAAACATTTATGCAGTTTATGAGTTAAAAAAGTGGATTTGGTGTTTAGTCGCTCTTAAAGTAGCAAAATCAAAACTGGTTATCAGCAGAAGATGGGGTTCCTCGCACAAACCAGTGTAGCGTTGGAAAAGGAATGCACTCTTGAGTTATGTATTCAAGAGTTTAATGGCATAATCAGAATAGCATTAAGTCAAATTCAGGCTTAGCGCTCCCAGCCTGAGTCAATTCCGAGAATGATGGCAAAAATGACCCCGAACACACAAAGCAGTGAGCAGTTGTAGAAATTAGGAGTCACAAGACACACTTTACAACCATCACCGGACATTCATATGCTCCTCATGTTATAGTATAGTCTCATGATAAAGATGTTGTTCACACATGTCTATTGTCTTACCAGACATCCCCTCAGTCTCATGACTAAAGCCTAGTGTATAGTCGCATACACAGACATTGAGTGCTGACATGTCCCATTACATTCTATACAAATGAAGACCCATACATTTATAAATATATTCACTTAGAAACCCGTTTAAGTCCTGTCACCATATAAACAGTCAAATGTAACAAGAATGTTGATACCCGTATTTAAAAGTACAAAAAGTAGTCAGTTAAAATACTGACACTAGGAAGATACTTGCAACCTGTTTTTCTATCAAAACAAAGCCAGAAAAAACTAGACACACTTTTTTACATCTTTATTCATTGAGATTACAGAATTATTGCTCTTCATCTACCATCACTAGCAATATTTAAAACATAGGGTTTTTCCATAAGAACTTAAAACATGTTTGAGAATCTTTGAGAATTTAATGAGGAAAAAAAAATACAATAAATACACTCCCCACTTTTCTACTTTTGAACAGTTGTCATATTTGTATCGTTTATATATACATGTACAATGCTGGTGTTTCCCATGCCCCTCCTCCACATGTTTACTCCAAAGACACAAGATCCTGAGGAATCTATTTTTTTAAACTGAAAACGGTCTATAAATGTTTACTCTGAAAACACATTTTTGGATGATCACTGCAAAATAGGGCTGCACAATGTCTCAACAGATTTTATTGCAAGATTGTAAGGGTCTTTCTCCATAAAAGGATTATTGTGGATGCATCTTTTTCCCTACAGAGATAATAATAATTACCAATTTGCCTTTACTGTGCAGCCCTACTGCAGAGCTTGTTATTGGTGCATATATATATTTCAAACATCTACCTGTTTTATTTTTAAGCAGAGCCGTTGAGTCTAAAACATTCATATTTCATAAAGGGAGATTTTAAAACAGCAGGGGGTTACATAATTATACAGCACAATGGAGGTGGTGGTGGCATGAAAGTACTGACCCAAGTCCTAGTTTGAGTTCATGCATGAGATGCTGGATATTTTGAATTTGGATTGTGAAGCAGAAAACCAGGTTGTGTGTGAACTGGAGCTGCACAACAATGTTAATGTGATCTGGTTATTATATACGCTGTAAGTAGTGGCTATTGTTGTCCAAACTATGGCCCAGGGGCAAATCGTGGACCAGAATTTGCCCACATAAGACCTTTTACGAGCAGAATACATACCATCTAGTATATCTAGACTGGATTAAGAAATGGCAGCCACAAAACATCTTAAAAAAAAAAAAAAAGAAGCAACTTATAAATACTTTTGGAATGAAGCACAGATTCTTAGCCCTCCGCATGGTTTATATCTATATATTTGGACACCCCAGTTCTAAAGGTTTCACAATGGAAGAAAAATGGCACAACAAATTCTATGCTTAAATTTTGATTTTCTTAACTCCATAAGAAGAGCGACAGCCATCATTCTGGAACTCAAGAGTGAAAGCCTAAAATTGAGATTTGATGGTGTGAAATTGACTGAAAAACAGGACGAAAAGAAATTGGCTTTTGATTCCTCAGTCATTTCAATAACATCAGGGAGTTTTACTCCGTTTTCTACAGTAATATTGTAAAGTCCTTGTATTGAATAAATACAATCTAATTTGGAAGAGGTTTTTGGATAGTTAAAGCATTTTGAGCTCATGGTGCACAGAACATTGTACAATTGATTAAAAATACATGTTATATAGCCTACACAAGGTATTCGGACTACTGCATCCAGAGCAGGGGTGTCCAAACCTTTAGTTCACCAGCCTTGTCCAGGAACCAACAACCCAGATTGTACAATTTGGAATGGATTCCAATTGGTTAGAGCCGTTCTGATTCACATTTGACGGAGATGAAGTTGGCTGAACAACACCTTTACTTACTAGCGACTAAAGTATTACAAAACAGAACTTTAGGCAAATGCTGGATTTGGTAGTCAAAGAAAGAGGTTCTGAGCTGTATAGTGAGGTATGGCATGTCTAACTGGTGGATCTGAGTTGGTAGAAGACACTGTAAACTTTGGGTTAGCAAAGCAGAGGGCGAGAGAACATTGGGCCCTTGCACATGCCTGGCGTAAAACACTTTTGAGCGTGACTTTGCACTGCAGTGATTTTTTATGCATGCTGTTGTTGACAATAGTAATAGGATGTTTTTAACCTTCCCGTAGGCTGACTTTTTTTTTTCCAAATAAAGCAGTCATTCCTCAAATGGAGTTGGTGCAAAGACAACACACACAAAAACTGTATTAATCTCGAATGCAATCCACATAATGTACTCTTCAATATTTTGATAAGATTGGGGAAAGCCCCCTGTTTGGGATAATGAAACAAGCAGTTCAGTACTTCCAGCTCCAGGTCTATGTGCTGGGGTGGGTGAAAAACATATGGCAGGTGAAAAGACATTTTCAGACATTAATGGTCCCAACAAATACATTTTCCATGTCAGGCCAAAAATGATAGATTTTCCACTATACGTCCCCTTTAAATTAACTAGCCCAAATACAAGCATAAAGTTAACATTACATTTCCCCAAAAGTACCAGACAGTGATGGTTGTGTGTGATGGATGACTGAGGACCTGATTGAATACTTCATTCAGTACCATTTATGGCAGTATTCTGTGTATTTGGTTTATCTAAATGTTTTTGTCACAGTATTTTTAATAGTGAGCAAAATGTATTTTATTTAATTTTGTACACATATAGATCTAAAACACCAAGTATGTTTTAATGATATAACAAAGAAACAAAAATAATCATACATATAAATAGATAACATTTTGTCAAGATGGATTCTTGCGTCTAATACTTACAGCAGTAAATGGTTATAAGTAGTAGTAGTACACGCTAAATCAAAATACTAAATATACAACACTGGTGTTGCAAAGGGCCAAGAGGAGATGATTTTGAATGAGAAATTACAGGCTGGTTTAGTCAAAAAAAAAAACGATAAAAAAATTAAAACACGAATCTCATTGTAGTACTGATATGATTGGACCCTGAGATCCTCCTCCCACTATGTTTAACCCCGCCCACGTTAATTGACACAAGATAAAAAACAAACAATCAGAAATAATCACGAGTAGAAAAGACAACATAAAAAGGGGAAGTAAAGAAAAAGAAAAGGAAAAGTCCCCTCGTTAAATCTCTATAGCCCATCTTCCGCACAAAATGCAGACCGTTTTTTCATCTAAAGAGTTTGTAGCGTTTAGGGTGATTTTAAAAATTAGTTAAACAGAATGGAAAGTTACACGTACAACTTGACACGCATGTGGGAGGCTATGGGGTGCAGAGAACGGCCAAAGTAAGTGAAATGGGTGGTGAACAAATGGTAGGAGCAGCTTCAGAAAGTTAGAGGAGGTGTGGTCAAGCTTGAATAAATTAGAGATTCTGCCCCTCCCGCCCTGACAGTGGAAGAGGTTTGGGCCCCTTCCGCCCATGTGCAGGACGTCCCGCCAGTGACAAAAGCAGATGTGTGTGACTACTGTCCTCCCAGCAGTAGACTCCTGTCTCGCACTCTCCCACTTCTGTTAGACCAGTCTGTGCGCTTATTAAGTGGTAGGATCTGACCCCATCTGCCTCCGTTTAATACCTAAAAGAAAGAAAGACATGAATTAGAGAGTTGAATTTCAGTCCCAGTGCAAGTCTATAAGGACAACCATTCACTGAATAACGTCTTAAGCACCTGTATCCAGGAATCTATCCAGCGACCTGGCTTCTCACACATGTTTCCCTAAATATTCTAACTATTACTATTATTTAAACCGACTGAGATTTCAGGA
The DNA here is from genome assembly GCA_964034765.1 of Knipowitschia caucasica. Taxonomy (NCBI): domain Eukaryota; kingdom Metazoa; phylum Chordata; class Actinopteri; order Gobiiformes; family Gobiidae; genus Knipowitschia; species Knipowitschia caucasica. The sequence continues at coordinate 31,556,859 of OZ035823.1, forward strand.
TCTGGAGGATCTGATGCAGACACAGGGATAACATGCAAACTCCGCACAGAAAGGCCAGTTACCGACTGGGTTTGAGTGTGCTGACCCCTCAACCAAGACAAAAAAACTACAATAAAATCTTTTATTAGCACCATTAATAAAGAACCATTGGATTTTATTAAATCCATCATTGATCAAATAAACTAATTATCCCAAACTATTCTTCATAAACACGGCAAAGCTACTGACAAACTTCCTTTCAAAGTCAAACATTGTTAAATGTACTACATGATTAAAAGTGAAGGAAAGGGATTTTTGTGCCAGGGCAGATCTGATATAAAATCACCTCATGTTATTTAAATGGTATGATTGTATCATACAGAATTTGAGTGTATGCTCTTTAGAGGTGCAGTTGTAAGCTTAGCCGTAGCACCAACTCAAAACCACTCCACCCTCCTCTCTCCACCAAATTCAACATCCAGCATTTTCTTTTCTTTGTCACAACAGGGAGAGTGGGTGGCAAATGTGAAATTGGCATTTTCTGTTCAGCTCTTTTAGGGTTTCAAAAAATACGATAACTCAGGTGCGGGCACTCACAAGAAACAGGAAGAGGGTGAAGGGGGTAAACGTATCCCATTGGTTCGTTGGGGATGAATGAATTCCATTGGTTTATTTGTATCGGTCCGCTCCAAAATATGTTTTATACATTTTTGGAGACTATAGGTATCTGGTCAATTCCATTACTATTTGAAAACACATGATAACTTAACTACTTATATAGTTTAGGGACAATTTCCCACAAAAAAAAAGAAAAAAGAAAATTGCGTCTGGAAAAAATCTCTGGCTGTACCTATAAATTGTAAAAAGCACCTATAATCTCACAGTGAAGAATGGCTGAGAAAGTCACAAATAATGCTGCAAAAACATTATCAAATATCTAGATCAATATCTAGCACCTGATCTGCGGATTTATTTATGAAAAAAAAGTGAGTGAAAACAAAGGCTGCTTAACAACCGCATTTAAGCAGCCCATACGCCAGTAAGAACAACAATGACAGCTAATGCTAGCAGGAAGCAAGCGTTTGTATTCTCTTAAAGTGACAATGCCTATGTTAAAGTTTTGTTTGTTTTTATTATTTCATATTTAAACCTAGTTTTAAGCGTCGTTCCTTGTCCTTTATTAACCCAGAGTTTAATTTGTATTCAACATGGCAAGTTCATTTCATAAATTTCAATTAACACTTTCAAATTATTCAATAAAAAAGACAAAATAAAAAAAGTTTCTTTGTCTTGTTTTTTTTTTTTTTTTGCTGATCCAAAAAACAATTCGAACCAAGAGTTTTTCAGTGTGTTGTCACCTGTAGTAGTTTGGCTTGAAGGGCCCGTTCTTGTTCAGGCCCAGGTACTTCGCCTGCTCGTCGCTCAGCTCCGTCAGGTGTGCGTCGAACGTGGGGAGGTGTAGGCTGGCCACGTACTCGTCTGCACAAAGGAAACAGTTTTTGTTTCATGTGGATTGGCCCGGGAGAAATTAAGAACCAAGCAACCAGATGACCTTTCTGATAGTTACCAGCAAATATTTTCAGCTGCTCTCCACCACATTTTAATTCATAGGCTCTTTGGAATGTTGAGATATCACATGAAGGCAGCCTATTGTATCAATATAGGTCATATAAACGGGAACCATGCATAAAAGGGCTCAAGCACTAGAAAAAGCTGTGGTACCCAACTTTTTTTACTTTATAACTGATCCATATCGTCTGTCCCAACAGTCTCATATGTTATAGTAAAAGGATGTGAACAAACCAGACACCAACATATTGTGACTGGTGACTGAAAGAGCCTTGAGTCACTATTTGCTGCTCTGGGTTCAGAGATTTTTTTGAGTGAGGGTGGTGCTCTCTTTTTCACTTTTCTGTCTGAAGAACTGATCTAAAGATGTGACAGAGGCCAGAAATGTAGGTAACCCAACTTAAATGCTTTGAACAGTGAACACACCTCAAAAGCATGGCTAATCTATAAGAATCCAACACACTATTACACATGGTTATAGGGGACAAAACACGGGATAGCAAGACCTTTAGCAAGGAAATGTTGCAAGTTATAAACTGTGATGGGCTGTGACCATCAATTATGTTGCCATATAGTCTTGTGATTACTCCTTTGTTAAATCTTTAACTTCTCGCAGGCCCAATGTAAACAATTGCTACACAAAGACCAGCCCTTGTAAACATACAGTATTTGCATTACACTACTATAACACAATGTTGAATTGTGTTTGTATAACTTCACATGGGGTATTTGCAGCCACCACTGTCAGACTGACCTACATTCTCCTCTTACTATGTGTGCTTGTTAAAAGATGGCAGGATCCCAAGTGTACACACACTTGCGCACAGACACACAAGCACACAGCATTCGAGTGTAACAACGTGCTTCTCAGCCTTTCACATCCACATCAGATGAGACGGCGCATTCTAGAGAATTAAATGCGTTTGACCTGGAGGCTGTCTGATGGAGCTCAAACAGCGTAAGAACGCGTTCCTGTCGACTTCTTTGCCGCTCGGCTCTTGTCTGGTCCTTCACTGGTAATGTATCTAACTTGTGGCACGGTCTCTGCTTCGTATTAGTGCACCAAAACGGAATCTCTATGTTCCAAGTCAAAAATAATTCTAATTCATGTTATTTAACAAAGAATTTGACTTACATTCAGAAGCAACCATCTTTAATAATTAAAGCAGGGGTACCCAACTTTCAAACAACAAAGACATGTAATATTATAATGTAATAGTATATTAGTACGTAATATAATCCATCTAACTAGTTTCCCATGCTCAAAACGGTTTACTTCAATAACTAGTTTTCAACTTGTGAAGGAGTAGTCCCCACTCCTCACCCACAGGTGTATCCTTACTGTTTTATTTTGAAATATTTAGCTTTGCTCATTTTCCCTGTCCCTAACTGTCACTAAGGTGATTGGTGGAGGTGCTGGGCTGGAGGCGCGCCCATCCCAGTGCATGCCAGGTGCACCCAACTAAGCAATCAGCTGGGCTCCACCATGATCCTGTGGGATGTTTCAGGGGTGTTTCATTGGAACTAAACATAATATATACATACATCAAATACCACACCTGTTAAAAAACACCACCACTAATTTCAAATTACTATAAATTATGATTATAATATATCTGCATAAATTAAAGATGTAAATAGTTATAAATATTTTGTAAATAGTGTAAGGCTACATTGTTGTGTCCCTGGGCGGGTGGAGGTTTTGGTTTGGGCCACTGTATAAAAAGAGGATTCCATTTGAACGGTGTGTTCCTGTTGTGTGCATGGGGGGATGCTGCCCAAATAAATAAAACCTCTTTTGTGAAAATCTGCAACATTTGGATCTTTGTTTGTTTCCCGTCCTGGTGAGAGGCTGTCCCAGTAGCTCAAACGCTACACTTGGTGTCAGAAGTGGGATTGTCGTGCCAATCTGCTGAGACTCACAGGACGAGGATGGGGCCGAAAAAGGTACCAAAACCAGCAGAAGCGGAAATCACACCAGATGGTGATTCTGAAGGGGGCGGAGCTGCAGGAGGAGAGCCTGCCAAGGCAGAGATACTTATGGGTGCAGACGTAGAAACCCTAGTTTGTATGTTGCAAAAATGCCTTGAGTTCCAGTCTGACCTGAGTAAGCGTTGGAATGAAGAAACGCAGAAGCAGGAGGAACGATGGCAGGAGATGGAGGTACAGGTCCACAGACTCAGAGAAGGCCTGACCGAAGTTGCGAGGCGTGGTCCTCAACACCCCCATGTACAGCAACAGGAAGAAGTGGAGCCCCAATCTCCCACGCTACGGGAGCATTCGGGGAGAGTCTGGGCCCATTCAGTGATTCCAAAGCTGGAGGACAGTGATGATATTGAGCAATATCTCACCACGTTTGAACGCCTAGCGACCGCATATCAATGGCCAGTGGTCGAGTGGGCAGTGAGGCTCGTCCCATATCTGACGGGAAGGGCCCGGGCAGCCTATGTGGCCATGGATTGTGAGGAATCCTGCAACTACAAGAAGGTGAAGGAGGCAGTTTTGATAAAGTATGAGATAAATGAAGATGTCTATCGCCAGCGCTTCCGTGAGCCAGACCTGCAGCCGGGAGAAACGCCAAGAGAGTTTTATAATTGCCTCAAAGACTTGTATTTGAAGTGGATGCAGCCAGAGAAGAAGACTAAGGAGCAGCTTGGTGAAGCCCTAGTCTTGGAACAGTTGTACCGTTCACTATCACCAGAGCTGAGGGTCTGGGTGAAGGAGCGCAATCCCACCTCTGGGCGTGAAGCAGCAGAGTTAGTGGAGAACTTTCTATCCGCCCGGCGTGGGCCAAAGATCTTCAGGCTTGAACGAATGTCCAGGAGCAGCGCATCGGAGGGTCACAAAGAATGGCAAAAGGAGGGCCTGGGGTAGACTGTGAGACTGTGCAGCCGCGGCCAGGAGGTTGTGTCTTCCGAAGGGGGAGGAAATGTGAAGGAGTAGTCCCCACTCCTCACCCACAGGTGTATCCTTACTGTTTTATTTTGAAATATTTATCTTTGCTCATTTTCCCTGTCCCTAACTTGTCCCTTTTCTTGGAAGGTGATTGGTGGAGGTGCTGGGCTGGAGGCGCGCCCATCCCAGTGCATGCCAGGTGCACCCAACTAAGCAATCAGCTGGGCTCCACCATGATCCTCCAAGAGAGGGGTGTTTCATTTGGACTAAACATAATATATACATACATCAAATACCACACCTGTTAAAAAACACCACCACTAATTTCAAATTACTATAAATTATGATTATAATATATCTGCATAAATTAAAGATGTAAATAGTTATAAATATTTTGTAAATAGTGTAAGGCTACATTGTTGTGTCCCTGGGCGGGTGGAGGTTTTGGTTTGGGCCACTGTATAAAAAGAGGATTCCATTTGAACGGTGTGTTCCTGTTGTGTGCATGGGGGGATGCTGCCCAAATAAATAAGACCTCTTTTGTGAAAATCTGCAACATTTGGATCTTTGTTTGTTTCCCGTCCTGGTGAGAGGCTGTCCCAGTAGCTCAAACGCTACACAACTGTATAACTATTTATAGATGGAACTTTTTATTCAGGAAACTAAAAAAGAAAACCAGCCCAAAGTGTAAAATAGTGACTCAAGTATGCAAAAGACAATTTGTTTTATAAAAAGATAAAAGAGGGTGTAAGGACAGGAGACTTGAGACACATAGCCATATGCATTTGTCAACCTGATATGGTTGGAATAGTTTGAATTTGTGACACCCTATCGAGATTACAGTGGCTTGTTATTTTGGGCTATACAAAAATTAATTGATAAAAAACGGCATGTAGTATTTTTCACAAATAGTGCAGGACTACTTGGAAACACTGATCTCACCCATCTTCTTAGGCAGTAGGTACACGTCCTGTTTGTAGCGACCCTCTGGAGCGTTGTAGAGTTCTATCAGAGCCAGTGCCTGAACACAGGAACATTTAGTTTAGAAGGAAACATCTAAACAGCATCCTTTGGAGTAAGCAATATTTTACAGGGTTACCTGAGTGGTGGCAGTGATGGAGAGCACAAATGTGGGAACGGTGGAACAGCTGAGATTCAACAGTCGACCCTGGACAATGGAAAGAATTGGTGCATTGTGGGTTACTATACAAGAATATTTATCTACTATATTAAGAATATCTACTGTTTAATATAGTTCAATTAGATAAAAAACAATGAAACCTCTACCACAGATTCAACAGCAACCATTTTTGAGAGGGAGGAGACAATCCAGAACAGACAATTACTATTATCTGTCTAAGAGGAAATAAAGTTGTGAACAGCTCAGTTACATGAATTGCACAGTATTCATTCTCTCTGGTTCACAAAAAAAAAAAATCAAGTCATAATTAAGTTGATTACGATAAACATGTTCAACAAAGCTTATGTATATCTTGACTAAATTAGTTGTAGATAATTTTTAGACCGACACTGACTGAACACGTCACTGCTGATGCTTTCAAGCCGGATCATGCGTTGCGTCGGCTTTCAATGCAAAGTCAATGGTGACGCGTGTTCGAGCGTCAAAACGCACGAACGTCTCGGGACGCACAAACGGACTACTCAGTATAGACGCACGAATTGCGCGGGAAAGTCGAAGGGGAGGAGCAGGAGCGGAAAAGCGACGCCCACAGGAGATAAACTTTGCTCAACCTTTCCTCGGGACATTCGTGCAGCGACCAATCAGAGAGCCGCAAAGTGGTCACGGGGACATTAGTGGTCTGAGCGAGCAGATTGAACATACTGAGCTACACCACGACTTAAAACCAGGGTTGACAATGGGGTGCTTGTGAATATATGCATTGTCATGCTCCCGTGACTTTATGCAACTGCTTCGAGTGTGTTCGCCGATGCAGAAGTACCGTTTAATAATAAAATAAACTTATTGCGCACCTCCGTGAACACATACTACTGTTATATAAAGTCCGTGGAAGATTTCTGAACACAGACACCCTGCAAAGCTGCATTATTGGAGAAGATCTGTACACAAGAAGCCGCTAGCATAGCTCTGTTAGCATCAGAGCCGGCCGGCTACTTCCGCCACTTCCGGCACTTGTCAGGACGTTCTGGTGTGAAGTCCCGTGCGTCTGAAAACTAGAGAATGCGCGTCTGGTGAGCGAGGCTTCAGCGTTTGAAGTCTGAAAGCAGCATAGGACAACATTCGGACGTGGAATTAGCGGTAATCTTTCAGTTATATATTTTGTTGCAGTGCGTTACTTTTGTACCATTTCATCAGTGATTGTTGTACAGCTTACAAGAAGTTGCGCTCATGCTAATGTTTGCATATAGATCGAAAATAAAACTAGATGGCTCCGTGGAATGAGAGTGTAGGGGGCGGTGCTAAACATTCAAACCTTGCAGAAACGGGTATAGCTCCTTTAAGGCCTCCTATTATTGCATTTTATATATATTTTAGTTTTATTATGTATTAATTTTATTACTAAATGTCTTGTGAGTTTCCTTTTAGTCTCACATTTTTTATGTTTTTTTATTACTAACGGCGTTACTTTTTTCAGTAACGAGTAAAGGCTAAAAATAAAGTCTGTGCAGGATATAATTATGTACAATAAAAAGTGCCAATTAAAGAAAGAGTGGCAAAAGCAGTAAGTAACTCAGTGACTTATTGTATAGTCGAAATGCACTTCCTCAGCTATATATGATATAATGCAAACCTGCGCAGGCTAATGACGCATCCTGTGGCCAACTCGACTGGTCTGTGGGGTTGATAATGGAAATAAACGAAATTTAACAAAGTCGAAAGCTAACAGCTGTCAAGTTAGCCTGGTTTGCATTACTTGATAAACAGCTGAGAAAGTGCATTTCGACTTTACAGGGGCAATAACGATTTTCACTTTACCAGTTCCCTAAATAATTAGTAGCATGGTACAATATGAGTTCTGTTTGTGTGTTCATGTCCTAGTGATCTGTATGTCCATGTCTAACATTTCATGAAAATGGTAAAATCCACAATTGCCACTGCCGTATGAAGTCATATTACGCAAATTAGATGGGTAAATGTAATCCCTACATAAACTTTGGGCCATCTTTAATATTTCTCGAATTTACAGAAAGGCTCTATCTCCTATCACTTTTAAGTTATAGCCTTTTGAAATTATTATGTCAAAATCGAGCGTTTTAGGAAAAACCATGGGCACTCTAAAGGGTTAAAGCAGTGCCTCTGGTGGACAGGAAGGATGAAATAGAATCTGTTATGCTCAGTGGGAATGAGCCTAGTATGCGGTTTAGAGTTTACTATAATGACCCTGTAGGAACATTTGCAGCATTTTAATTAAATAATACATTCTTGTGGTGTGAGCACCTCTGCCAACAGGACAATCCTCTTGCCGTCGGGCCAGATCACATGGTCCACCTGGGAGCGCACTCTCTCCCATGTCAACTCAGGGGTCCGAAGGCTGGCCTGGAGAACAATATGACAATTTAGTAGTATTCATTTTTCTGTTTTGGATCATTAGCATTGTTCACAACAAGTAGAGCGTGTGTTAAAAACCTCCTTATTAAATAATTTTTTTGTGTTAAAACTTGGTTAAGTGTTACATTACAACATCAAATCCTTTGGCATAAATTCAAGTGTGGCCTATACTGTATGTGGACAAAAAATACTTTGTTGGTGCGGTTTATAGGTGAGCTCAGTAGTCCAGCAAATACTGTAACCACAACTTTATCTTGTAAAACACATATTGAAACTAATAGTACGTAGGTAAGAGGCAACATAATAAGTAATAAGCGATACATACATAATATATGTTGCGATTATAGTGGTGTATATAATTGAGGACAAAATAGAGAAGTTGATCATAATTTTATGCTCGGGGGGGAAAAAGTGAGTTAAAATAATCAACATAAATTCCTGTCTCATTTTAATAGAAATCACACGCATTCATGCCAGTTACCATGGAGACAGTGGAACCTCAGTCAAGGTCACACAAGCAATCCATTTCTCGTTACTTAAAGCTGCACTAACAGACTTTGGGATTTTGAAGCAGCAGACTCGCTGGCCTCGCTCTTTCTGCTCCCCTCCCCGCACCCACGAAGCTATCGCCCCCCACACACACACCCACTGTTGGGACGGAGCTAGCGTCTCCCAATATGGATAATACATGGATATGGATTTTCACGTGGATGGCGTGACCATAGAACGATAGAACGGGAAGCGCGGAGGAACAGGACTTTCTTTTGGATGGCTGTCTCGTTGTGTAAGCAGTAACCGGTGACGAAGACACACAGAGTTTCAGGTTAGCTCCGCCGCTTGTTGTGCTAACTCAGCAGTCTATGCTAACGGACCTGTAGATGTCTTACGAAAGTGGGGGCTAGTGGTCCGCTGTGATTGGTCACAATCTGCGACCCGTAACACATTCTCTTCCTTGTTTCATCAAAACTCAATCTAAAATGTAATGTCACGCCAGCACAAATCTGCATTACTTTTTCTTCAAAAGGACGTATATCCCAATGCACTACATGGATATGGATAGCATTTTAGTAATGACTACAAAAATAAAGTCAGTTAGTGCAGCTTTAAATCCCCATTTAAAATTAAACCAGTGTAACAATTGCCCCATGGTCATTAGCGCTACATTGTGCCCATCTATTGGAAAGACTGATGTTGGACTCCTAAAGGTGCCTAACAAAACCTGGCTGCTGTACAGAGTGCATTCAAGTTTTGCTCAAAGAATGTTCTATTGCTAAGCATTCTCCACAGTAAGAGAATGTATTTGTATTTTGTATTTTTTGTATTTATTTGTTTGTTTCAAACATGCATATACTGACAAAATGTTTAAGTTCACATGAATTCCGGAGGAATTGTTTGAAAAGGAGTGGGTGAAAGTAAAAAACTTATTTAGTCCCACCCCTTATCCAAAAAAGTGTTTTACTTTAGTTATGTGTTCCACATTCCTTTTGCTTTAAAATGTAAAAGCTGTCATCTTCCATTTGTTCAATTTAATACCAACCAACTTTTATTTTTTATCCAAAGAACTTCTCAACATTTAGAGAATGTGCGTCCAGTGCGCGTGGAAGCTGCGTCCCAGCGTCGGCGGTCTAAACGCCCCATAATTAATTAGGATCGTTAGCCCTAGCAGGATCGTTAGACCTGCAACCAACCTTTTCCTTGAGAAAGTTCTTTCACAAAACGTTGGAAAACCTTTGAAGTACAAATGAGCAACCTTCCTTTGTTGTAGAAATAAGCTACAAAGTCATGTATCCATGGCACTAAATAAATAAATACAATTTACTGCACATTTATAATCTGGCAAATAGTGTTATTTGTTGCAAATTGAACTGACTAACCACATCAATCTCCGTGTTGGAGTGTCCCATATTACAGACGATGCAGCCATTCTTCATGCGATCCAGGTTCTCCCTCACCACCACATTCTTGTTTCCTGAAAAGATCAAGAATCAAGTTGAGGAAATGGATGTGCTGGTTAGTAAGTGTTGAGACAACTGACTGAGACAAAGTATCTTTATATTTGACGATTTAGTACATATTAGTTTATTTATGTGAAATTAAAAAAAGTATATAAAAGGGTTGAAGACACACTATTGTAACGAATGAAAAGTCACTGGAAGAAATACTGAAACCAAATTGGTGGCAATATTTTAGTATTGAAAATACTAATATAATATGTGTGACTAATATGAATCCTCACAATAATACACAATGATCAGAAACTTTGTAATAGGAGAATTCAGATAAAAGGATAAGAGGGAAGTGTTTATTTCTAATATTAGCACACATTTATGCATCTTCTCCACTGACTGAAATGGACAAAGGGGAAGAAGGTCTCGCAGTGGGCTGGAACCCACATCCTTCAGGCTCAAAGGCCAATGCTCAACCAACTGAGCAAATGTCAGTTCTATTAGCTCCATTCTATATTAGCATGGATGGAGCTAAAAACAAATCCAGGTCTGTTTTAAATGAGGGAACGCTGTAGTAAGTCTCCTTTAAGTCAGCAAAGTGCAGTGCATCGACTGACCTGTGCACGTAATAACAATGTCCACTTGTCTGATGACTTCGTTGAGTTTGACCAGTCGGAATCCATCCATACTTTGGTTTAAAGAGAAAAACTGGTTACTGAATTCCTCTCTCTCTGAGTCAGAAAAAATAACGAACTTGTAACCGTAACGCACCAGGCCTGTAGGGCACAGATTGGGTCAATCTCTGTGACATACACGATGGACCCCATGGCTTTGAGAGCAGCGCAGCAGCCTTTTCCCACCTGAGCAGAGAAATGTTTCAAGAACCAGCAACTACATTCACCAGTGGAGGAAACGCTATTGGACGATTGGAGGAAACGCTGTGGATTACTATTTATTATAAAGCTATATTCCACAAGGCCAGGGCTTCTCAACTGGAACAGACCAGGACAAATAATGCCAATCCTAATTTATACTAAAGAGTATTTTGTATATTTCAACAAATTATTGTTTTAAAGCACTGGAAAATAGGACTGAGCTACCATGATGAAATAACTAAAACAAAAATTGGAATTATATTTCTTTTGGATTTGAAGTAACCAATTTTGAGATATGAACCAATGGGGTAAGTTTTACATTTTAAGTAAATTAAGTTAAGGAGAAAAGGCCCTTGTTCCAAGAACACTTTCTTTCTAGATGACTTTTTTGTAGCATAGGAAGTGCCCAGTAAAGGCTTTTGGGTCCATACTGACCAGTTGAGAACCGATGCACTAGGCTAGGATGATGCAATACAATAGAATGTATTCTTGTATAGCCCTAAATTACAACGGCAGTCATCTCAGAGGACTTAAAGCTGCACTAACTCACTTTGTGAAATTTTCGAATGTGAGTGCTGTACTCGCCCTCCCAGCATTCACGAAGCTATCACCCCCCACTCAGCCTGTGCTTATGTGTTTACGGAGCTCACAATATGGTGTGCACATTTGAACGTGAATGGCGTGACCATAGAATGATAGAACCGGGAAGTGCGGAGGAACGAGACTTTCTTTTGGATGGATGTTTCGCTGTGTAAGCAGTAAACGGTAACGAAGACACGAGAAAGTCGAGGCCAGTGGTCCGTTGTGATTGGTCACAATCTGGTCCTGAAACATATGTTCTTCCTTGTTGCACAAAAACTCAATCTAAAATAAAATGACACGCTGGCACGCTACTTTTTCTTCAAAAGGACATATATCCCAATGCATTGCATGGATATAGATTGAACTTTCGTAAGGAATACAAAAATAAAGTGAGGTAATGCAGCTTTAACAAAACCGTTGAGATCACCAACCCAGATCAGAGAATCAAGAGTTAAGACACAAAAAATATAGAACACATATGTATTGGTCCATAGGGAGAGAGAAATGTCCATGAATGTTGATGCACTTCCCTTTGATTTGAAAAACCTTTTTAAATAATCCGTCAGATTTGAATACACACCTCTCCGTATCCACAAACCACCACCTGTTTGCCCCCGAACATTACGTCAGTGGTTCTCTTGAGGCTAAAAATAGAACATAAATTTCACCATTATATTCATTGTAATCACTAACCTCAAGAGATACAGTGCCTTTTTTGTCATGAATCAACAACAAGTGGGACACAATCGTGAAGTGGAACGAAACTTTTTTGTTAAAACTTTAACAAATAAAAAACTGAAAAGTGGGGAGTGCAATATTATTCGGCCCCTTTACTTTCAGTGCAGCAAACTCACTCCAGAAGTTCAGTGAGGATCTTTGAATGATCCAATGTTGTCCTAAATGACTGATGATGATAAATAGAATGCACCTGTGTGTAATCAAGTCTCCGTATAAATGCACCTGCTCTTTGATAGTCTCAGGGTTCTGTTTAAAGCGCAGAGAGAACCATGAAGACAAAGGAACACACCAGGCAGGTCCGAGATACTGTTGTGGAGAAGTTTAAAGCCGGATTTGGACACAAAAAGACTTCCCAAGCTTTAAACATCTCAAGGAGCACTGTGCAAGCAATTATATTGAAATGGAAGTATCAGACCACTGCAAATCTACCAAAACCCGGCCGTCCCTCCAAACTTTCATCTCAAACAAGGAGAAGACTGATCAGAGATGCAGCCAAGAGGCCCATGATCACTCTGGATGAACTGCAGATAACTACAGCTGAGGTGGGAGAGTCTGTCCATAGGACAACAATCAGTCGTGCACTGCACAAATCTGGCCTTTATGGAAGAGTGGCAAGAAGAAAGCCATTTCTCAAAGATATCCATAAAAAGTCTCGTTTAAAGTTTGCCACAAGCGACCTGGGAGACACACCAAACATGTGGAAGAAGGTGCTCTGGTCAGATGAAACCAAAATCGAACTTTTTGGCCACGATGCAAAACAATATGTTTGTAAAAGCAACACAGCTCATCACCCTGAACACACCATCCCCACTGTCAAACATGGTGGTGGCAGCATCATGGTTTGGGCCTGCTTTTCTTCAGCAGGGACAGGGAAGATGGCTAAAATCGATGGGAAGATGGATGGAGCCAAATACAGGACCATTCTGGAAGAAAACCTGTTGGAGTCTGCAAAAGACCTGAGACTGGGACGGAGATTTATCTTCCAACAGGACAATGATCCAAAACATAAAGCCAAATCTACAATGGAATGGTTCACAAATAGACGTATCCAGGTGTTAGAATGGCCAAGTCAAAGTCCAGACCTGAATCCAATCGAGAATCTGTGGAAAGAGCTGAAGACTGCTGTTCACAAACGCTCTCCATCCAACCTCACTGAGCTCGAGCTGTTTTGCAAGGAAGAATGGGAAAGAATTCTAGTCTCTCGATGTGCAAAACTGATAGAGACATACCCCAAGCGACTTGCAGCTGTAATTGCAGCAAAAGGTGGCGCTACAAAGTATTAGCGCAAGGGGGCCGAATAATATTGCACGCCCCACTTTTCAGTTTTTTATTTGTTTAAAAAGTTTAAATTGTCCATTAAATTTCGTTCCTCTTCACGATTGTGTCCCACTTGTTGTTGAGTCTTGACCATTTTTTTTTTTAACTTTATGTTTGAAGCCTGAAATGTGGCGAAATGTTGAAAGGTTCAAGGGGGCCGAATACTTTCGCAAGGCACTGTACGTGTGCATGAGCAGAAGTAGCAGTAACCAACGAAGGAGCAACTCACCCGTCGAGGATGGACTCTCTACAGCAGTAAAGATTGTCAAACTTCTGCTTGGTCACAGAGTCGTTCACGTTCATGGCAGGAACACACAACTTCCCCGCCTTAGACAGCTGGTACAACCTGCACACACATGCACAACGCCATTATTATTATAGTATATTACTATTCATGAAATACAGTTTAGTAAATACAACAAAATCCTTTTTAAAAAGCAGAAATCTTTGTGTAGGCCACTCCATAAATAAAGATTGGACAGATTGTCAATAAAATACTTTGATACTTTTATACAATAACATTTGAATACTGTCAAATAGGGGCGGGTGATATATCAGTATTTATGATACATCGAGACTCTATATGAATTTTGACATATTGTCCATATTCGTATGTTTTTATTTTACTTTAGCCAATCTGCTTGTCTGCCTCCTCCTCTGCCCACGTCTTCTCACCCCCTCCTCCTCGAGTTTGCTCCCTCTCCTCTCGCATGTATCTCATGCACAACAACGCTGCACAGCTCGGAGCAGAGACTGCTGTAAACATGCTTGGAGGAAGCAAACTTGTGTAAAACACGCGGTGTCTAGAATATGACAGACGGTGTAGCGTCCGTGGCATTTCATACAACAATGGACATGGCACCTTTTGTCGTCATTGAAAAACATGGCTTAATACCAGGGACTGTAAACTCTATACACAGCAAAAAAACAAAAAACATACACATTTTCGAGTCAAGGCAATACTTTGCGATACAAAAACTCCTGCAACTGTGCAGTACAGACAGAGGGAGTCGCGTGTCGCGACAATCGATTAGGTTAACAGGTCAAGTTGCTCACTATTAATGTCATTTTTAATAATAATAACTCAATCCATTAAAGGGATACATTGCCTTGATTGCCCAGACAGAGATGTGTTGAGAACATGCATGCAATTTTGTGTTCATCATAGGATGTATAATCCTAGTCTACGTAATAACCTATCTTCTTCTAAATTTAATTTTAGTTAAAAATGTGGCTTTGAAAACAAAACAAAAAATACCAAATTCCCACTGATCTGACATTCAACAGTGTATTGAAAACCAAAGCTAGGGGGTTTGTCCATGTAAAAAGAACAGCGTAGGACACCCAACTAAAGTCTAATAGAGGACTTTATAGGTTTGTTTACATACAAGCTCATCAGCTTTCAATGGTTTAACTTATTTGATGAGCAGCTGCTACTTGAAAATCCATCATGCACTCCCATCTCACTGGTACCTACAATTCAACAGTTTATGCTTGTGGTCCCACAGCCAGTAAGAGACAAAGCACTTATAGATCTTTACCACTAGATGGAGCAGTTGCTATACAAAACACGCATCAACATCATGCTGCAAGTGATTTCAACATGTCTTCATGTAAAATAAGGCTCTCTTTCATTTGAAGCAGTGATGCAGAAGTGTATACAAGCACAAAGCAGAAAGAGATGAAGAGCAAAAGCCGTTACCTGTGCACTCCAGTGACACTCTCCTCCACAATGCCCTT
Organism: Knipowitschia caucasica; assembly: GCA_964034765.1. Classification (NCBI taxonomy): domain Eukaryota; kingdom Metazoa; phylum Chordata; class Actinopteri; order Gobiiformes; family Gobiidae; genus Knipowitschia; species Knipowitschia caucasica. The sequence continues at coordinate 31,572,029 of OZ035823.1, forward strand.
GATCTTTTTGAACATATTTGGATATTTCTTGTAGATCCAGTGCGTGAGATCTCCACCGTCATCCAAAATCTAACCACAACAGACAGACAAGGGGCAACAGATCTATTTAGACAACTTTCATTCACTTTGCCACATATTAAGGAGAGCTATTTAGGTTTTACTGAATGAGGCCCAGATGAAGCTGACATAACGGAATCTTTTCATGTGTGAGTGTTAAAACGTAATATGAGCAATTTTGAAAGTACATAAAATTGATTTTAGAATTAGTGACTAGTTACATGGATTTTATGTTCTTCTGTGTGCACAGTACACAGGTGGGGGATCATTAGGGAATAAACATAATGAAACCTCATTCATAACTGCTTTCTACCGTAAGTGCTTTGAAATAAAAGGCTATATTTTGAAATCAGACACCATAAGCGTGAGTTGGCGCATCTCACCATGTTAGGTTGCCAGCCTTCAACGTTGACGCAGCGATCAATGCACCACCAAAAGTCGTCTTCTGACTCACCCTTCCACGCAAACACACTGAATCCTGTAATAGAATATGACGGGTTTTATATTAAGCACACTAACAGTAACAAGAATCAAAATAGATGTGACAACTACAATGGATAAAATATAATACAAAGATGAAAATACATATATACATATATACACACACACACACAGTATAATAATCTACTGTGGAGTTCTAATGCGCTGTGAAGCTCAGGCAAATGAGATGGGGCAGGTGTCACACAGTGGAGGCCTCACCTCCTTCGGCCAGAGCAGCTGCCACCTCGTTCTGAGTGGAGTAGATGTTACATGCAGCCCATCGGCACTGTGCGCCAAGAGCAGACAGCGTCTCCATCAGGACCTGAGCACACAACCATGTTAGCATTGCAGTAAGACCAACTGTTAATACAAACGTTAAACATTAAAAGCATGGTCAATATGTTTTAGTTGAATACTGCAGGAGGTTTAATGTGTCCTTTATTGATGAGGATATACACAGAGAGTGATCTTTTGCTTGATGCATTCCAATGTTTAAATTAAATTCAAAACAGTTCCTCTGGACACCTACAGCAGTCTGTGCAGTGATGTGGGTGCAGCCCACCACTTTGGCCCCTGCCAAGGGCTTCTCCCCCTGAGCCCTCTTCCTTAGAGCCATCAGTGCCGGCATCTCTGCTCAAAACAAGGAAAGAAAGACACATCGTGTAAGTACACTTTCTGGCTTTTGTTACTCAATTCAGAAAAATTGTGTTTCTACTTAAACTGATTTAAAAGGAAAACTAGGTCATCTATAAAGATGGAAAGTTTAAGCTCAAACCTTGCTCTGCAATTTCGATTTCTCGACGTCCAAACTCAGCTTGTTTGATGTTTTTGATGCAGAAGTCTCCATTTCCCTTTGAGTTCTTCTGCTGTTTGTCCCGCGGAGAGGTCTCATCATCAGAGCTGTCTGTGTATGAGGCCGCTGAGGACACACCAGTTCATTAGTCACTGATTTTGAGCTGGGGCTCACAAATGAAAAACAAAGACTGTGCAAGGAGGTTAAAGATTCATTATGTGCAAAGCAGCGTTTAAGCTGCAGAGATCAACAAGTGAAAGAATTGTTCATAGTAAAAATAAATAAAAAAAACGCTTGAACCTTTTTAATCAATTATTACAATATTTGCTTAAAGTAGAAGACATGAGTAATTCTCTATGAAGCCGTTTATTCACTACATAATGGTGACTTTGCAGACTTTAGGTTCTTCAGTAACAGCAGGTAATGAACAAACCTATTGTAGCTTTACTGGCACAAAGGCAGAGAGGTTCCTGTTGGACAAGACCGACTCACTCGAACATTCCCCTGTGTCACAGCAGCTTCACCCTTCTTTCTCCTCCCACTCATTTAAGTGATAACTCCTGTTAATAATGTGCCAAGACTGTAACCGGACTGCACTTGGAACAATCTGTAAAATGTTAGTGTGCAGAGCACTGCCATTATAAAACACTGAAATAAGGGAAGCATGACTCCACTTTTCAAGCTTGAGTAAAACTTAACTTAAAAATTAACTTTCCCTGAACATGAAGACAAATAAGATAATTGCCATATCTGCTGGACAGCACAGGTTGTACTCTTGTGCAGACACTAGATCATATATCATTTGAGAGGCAACAGTTGGGGTTAGGGATGTAAATCGGTGACTGTTTAACCGGTGGTTGACCGTCACAACGTTAACCGGTCAAAGCTGTTGGTTAAAAAAGAGAAAAAGGGGAGGTCTCTTCATAACGCTATTTTAAGCCGTATTCGCACGGTGTGACGAGCGGGTCAGTCTCTAGCTGTGTGCGCCAATGTATTAGTAAACTCCGGGACAACTCTCACGCTGCACGCGCCACATATGCACACGCACACACGCGTGCACAGACACACACACACTTTCCCCCCTCCATTGATACTACATTGGAGCTTATATTTACACAGATACACATATACACACATACATATACACATACATGTATTGTACACACACACACACATATACCGGTCTGTCGCGCTCCTCTATGTCACACAGCCCAAAGGATCCTTGCAAATACACGGCTTCAGTCAAACCACACTGACCATGTTTGTGTTTATGGTCCTTGTCAGTCGATCAGCTCACACACATTACTTGTATTTAAACTAGGGCTGTCAAAATTATCGCGTTAATTCACGTTAATTACAGTTTTCATTAACGCGCAATTGCGTTTCCCGCTATTATCACGTTCCCACATGTCTATTGTATCAAATAGACATAGATATAGATATTCTATCGAGCCAGCAGATGGCAGCATTGCTCTATGAATGGTTTGAAAACAGCTAGATGCACAAGTGCCTCTTTTTTTCTCAGTTTTCTGGTGATTTCAATAAAACTTACCTCTACTCGACGACACGATGCATAATGCTGTGTGATCGCGTGAGGCTAGCGTTACACGTGTTCATATAATACTCACATATATATAACACGCACAGGGGCATACCGTCTCTGATGTTGTTTTGACCCACGGAGGCGGTGAGACACGCTGCAAATGCAACCAATAAACTTTCAGCAAATAAAAGCTGGGGGACCTACATTTACCTTCATTAACAGCGTATTGAATTGTTTTGGGTTGGTGGGGTGGGGGGGGGTGTGGGTTGCGGGGGGGGGAAGAGGCAGGGCGCAGGAAAGGGTGAGTGGGGAGGGCGGCGGGGGGGGGGGGGGGGGGGTTGGGGTGGGTGGTAGGGAGATGGGGTGGGGGGTGGGCGGGCTCGGGGGTGGGGGACAGGGAGGGGGGGGGGGGGGGGGGGGCAGATTTAACGTTACTATTTGGTTTATGAATATACATAATGTGGTCGCTAAAAATTAATGAATATTAATGAAAATTGCTTCATTTAACTTCAATCCAATTGGAGTGGTTTTGAAAAAATAAGGATGTAAAATGTGATTAATCCATGAGGTTGAACTTCAAGACAATTTAACTAGCCGTGCGAAATAAATAAATCATACTAGCTAAAAAACATGAGTATTTATATGTTTTGCACATGCTCCTAAATTTAGAAAAACTTTTAAGACTCGGGGAGTACCTGCGCAGAACGCCTCGGAATCCACTACGCTGCTTCTGACACGAACATTGAGGACGAGCCCGTTCCTTTTGCATAAAAAAGCATTAACCCGCAGCACAGAAGAATGGGAAGATTAAAAAAGCAGTTTTCTGAGCGCAAAGGATCCGATGCTGGGGTTGCGGCGTATTGTGGCGCCAGGAGTGCTGTCCTCAGCTCTGATCCCTTATAACATGCATAACTCACTTCGAATGAAAAGTCCCGCTCGAAATGGCAGTAATTCAAAGAAACTAGTACTATTGTTAGACACCTATTAACCAGATTCAACCGTGGTTACATGATGCCTCTGTTTTCGGTCCTTAACATACCATAATTATAATACATCCCTCTTTGGAGGAAACCACTTTCACACTACAATAATTCATAATCAAAAAAGATCCCAACAGGCCTTCCAAATTTAAATATTAGCTGATTACGTCAACAATTGTCAGTAATAAAGTTGAACAAACAACACTCTACGGGGGACCAACAACTCCCAGAGGCGGTCGCCGGCGTATTCGAACATATCTTGCGTAAATAACGTAACCCCCAATGCCACAGAGCACCACCACCATCAAGGACCCCAATACCGTCCGGTCGCATAGGCACCAAATTGAAGTAAACATCAGCAGCCCCACTAACCTATAGATGCCGATATATCCCAGGCGACCCCGCAATGGAATTAACCCCCATCCCTGCGCAAATCCAGAACCCGCAACGGCCTCCGGGCTCTGCCACAATATACCCCACGGGGAGCGGACTAACGGCGAAGAAACTGGATATCACGTGGCACAGGTCATAATTAGGTTCACCACCAGCGACCAACGAACGTAAGACCTAACGAGCCACTAAGTTAATACGATACCGTGTACTTTTCTCATCTAAGGTGCAATGCAACTGCGCTAACTCGCCACCGGGGATCGTGATTAGCAGCGACATCTGGCGCGTCGGGTTGCCAAAAACGCCCAACAGCCTGTCGGCAGCCTTTTGCTCAGGGGGGGCGGGGGTGGGGGGCCGCGCCCACTGCTTTTTTTTTAAATCTTCCCATACTTCTTGCTGGCGGGTTAAAGCGATTATTATAATATTAAAACGAGTCAAAAGACTGGTTGCCTCGCTTCTGTCAGTGTGCCCCAAGGCTCCTGTGGCTACAGTAGTAGTCTATCACCACCGTGTTTGGAGTGAACGAACAATGTCATGTTCTGCGTCTTTGAGTGTCCAAAAAAGCGTTATCCATAATGCATCGGTTTTATATATCGCACGCACCAATATCGCAATAACAATATTTTTATATCTTGCAATATAATAATTTTATCTGACTCTTCTCCAAACACTAATTAGGAAGTAGTCTTATTGAATCAAATCAATTGCAACAAAAATATTTAAGAACTATATTTGTAACTTTTTTGTTGATTGTTTCACAATCTCTAGACAGTATGTCGTAATTGCTAACTAGCACATTAACATTGGCTTCAACTAATTCTCCCAGCTCAGCTATGAGTGTTTGCTGCATTTTCAGATTTACTATGGGCCATTTAAGCTGAACATACACTGTGATTTTAATGTGATTTTTGTGACTTTCGGTATTGTACTCAAATTCTTGCTCTGCGAGTGAGTCAAGGAAAGCGGCGAGATTGACCACACTGTTCGCCTGCTCACTCACTGTGTGCGTGTGTGTTAGTGTGCCTGTGTGCACCGCCGTGATTGATACAGTGGAAGTACCTTTTTTCATAGCCTCCAGCCCTGTTCCATCATCTGAGCATGTTGATTGTCCTCTGCTGTATGTTTTAGTGTATGCATGTTTTTCACTGCACTGAAGCGGCGCTCTGACCATACAACTTGACACAAAAACGTTTGTTTGATATCCTCGCGATCACATGATCAACTGTCTTGAGCTCATTGTGTTGTCGCTCGTAGCCTCCCACACACTGTACGAGTCAGATTCGCGTACACTCATTTTGGCACAACCCTGAATTTGTTGTGTGACAAATTTTGAGCCAAAAATTGCAGTGTATAGACAGCTTTAGATTAAAGGACCCATATTACGCTTTTTGAATTTTCTCTAGTTAAAGGAGCTATACCCGTTTCTGCAAGGTTTGAACGTTTAGCACCGCCCCCCAACTCGCTCAAAGGCTTCTCATTTCCCCTACGCCACATGTGTCAAAGTCAAGGCCCGCGGGCCAAATCCGGCCCGCGAATGAATTATCTATGGCCCCCGGGACATTGCCTGCCATTGAGGCAATGTATTGACCCCTTAAGCTCGCTAGCCCCCGCCGGCGGGAGCAAACGAGGAAAAAAATACATCTGCTGGCAATAGCAGATGTATTTTGAACTTTATAAGCCACAAGCTATATATCATTTTAAAGCTTATTTTCTCAGATATATTTATATGTAAGTGTAAAAGACTTTGCATTAAAAAGATATAACGCATAATATGGGCACAAAATAAATCACGTCTGTATTTGTTTTTTACCTTTCGTCTTCTGCTGCTCCAACAAATTAGACTTTCCCCATCCTTGCTTAGTCTCTTTCTCTCCGTAACTGTTCATTGAAGAAGAACATCCACTTGTATTTCCCAAAGTATAATCCATTCTTCAGATTTATTCAAAAAACGCCCCGAAAAGAGGTCCAGACTGCTCTTTTACATTTCACCAAGTTTGAGCTTTTTTTTTTTTACTATTGTCATGTTCTCAGATGTCTATTACATCTAATATGTACAGTATGAGGATTGGCTTTAGAGCATATTTTATCGAGCCAGCAGGTGTCACCGGCACTGCCTCTGGATGTTGAGAAACATTGAACCAGTCCGGCCCTCGGCGCGTAGCAAACATTTTTTTTTGGCCCTCTGATGTATTTGACTTTGACATGCCTGCCCTACGCGCTCATCCCACGGAGCCATCTAGTTTAATTTGCGACCTGATACGTATGCTAACATTAGCATTAGAGCAACTTCTTGTAAGCTGTACAACAATCACTGATGAAATGGTACAAAAGCAACGCACTGCTAACACTAGGTGTAGGGATGTAAATCGGTGACCGGTTAACCGGTGGTTGACCGTCACAGCGTTAACCGGTCAAAGCTGTCGGTTAAAAATAAGAAAAAGCGGAGAGGGGAGGTCTCTTAATAACGCTATTTTAAGCCCTATTTGTACGATGTGACGAGCGGGTCTATCTAGCTGTGTGCGCCAATGCATTAGTAGACTACGGGCGACTTTCATGGCGCACGCTCCACATATGCACACACGCACGCGCGCACACACACACACACACACTTCCCCCTCTCCATACGTAACATCCACACGCATCATCTCTCCCCTCTGTTACCGCCAAAGTTCCACACTAGTGCAGGTCAGAACTACATTGGAGCTTATATTTACACACACACACACATATACATGTATTGTACACACACACAGACATACATACATGTATTGTACACACACACATACCGGTCTGTCTCGCAGCCCAAAGAATCCTCGCAAATACGCGGCCCCAGTCAAACACATGAAACATGTTTGTGCTGCTGGTCCTTGTCATTAGATCAGATCCACACTAGGGCTGGGATAAACGATTATTTTTTAAACGATTAATCTAGCGATTATTTTTTTGATGCATCGATTAATCTAACGATTATTTTTTTCGCTTCGATTCGATTTCGATTCGATTCGATTCTCGATTATCTCCCCATTAATTGACTAATATTGATGTATACATGTTGATTTAAATATTTTAATGATAAAAACATGAATTCCTTCACAAAAAATATGTATTGCTTGCACTTAAAAAATAAGACATTCTTAGAGGTAGCATAAAACCTTAAAGCCTTGAAAACACAGCTTACTGAAAAAAGTGCATCTTATCATTCTTGAAAAACAACATTTGATGCTTAGCATTCAATAAAAATATGAAAAAGTTCAGCCAAATACTTGTGTAGAGCAACTAAAAGAAAACAGTAACCAATGTAAACTTGAAGGCTTTAAGCTAAACAAAGAGTGCTTTTCCAGCAAAAACAGTGGGAGCCATCAGCCTGTCATGGCTACATAAGAGTGTAGAGTGGCCACAGGACGCGTCATCAGCCCACGTCAGCAGCTGCGGACTGCTATGAAAACATTAGCTTTGTGGTTTCACAGGCGCAGTTGACTGCTTAAACTAAACTTTGCACGAAACTTTGACTCTTAAAACCCACATGTGACAAAACGGAACCATCAACATATCGCCTCAAATTGCATTAAAAGTGACATTCGTGTCTGAATTCGTTGGTATTTTAACTTTTAAAGAAATTCACGGTCCGCCATCTTGGTTTGCTTCGGCTGCCGTGAGACGCGCATGCGCAGGTTTGCATTACATGATAAACGGCTGAGGCTGTGCATCTCTTCAAGGCAGTGTATCTCAGCGTTACACCGGCTTGCACTTCTCTAACACGGCACTTGCATTGCTACCGCTCGCCGCCATCTTTGTTTTGTGTGTGACGCACCGACGCGCATATTATACGTCGGTGTATTTTTTGCGTCGACGTCACCGATTACGTCGACGCGTTGTCCCAGCCCTAATCCACACACATCACTTTTAAACTTTAGCGGAGACCTGCGAGACGCGGCGTGTAACTCGCTGCTCTGACCATGTGGACGAGCCGTCTTTTGCTTAAAAATGCTTTAACCCGCAGCACAGAAGAATGGGAAGATTAAAAAAGCAGTTTTCTGTGCGCAAAGGTGCCGAAGCTGTTGCGGGTTTTGGCGCCGCTGTCTCAGCTCTGATCCCGTAGAACTCATATCTGCACTTATGAAAAGTACACGGCTCGAAATGGCTGTTATTTCAAAGAACGTGGACTATTTTAGACTACGCGATTAACCAGTTTCAACCGGTTAATGAGGCTCTGTGGTCGGTCATGAAAATTCATAATTTTTTACATCCCTAGTTGGGGTACACTTTCACAAGACTAGTTTCAGATCATAAAAGATCCAATTCTGGCCTTACAATTTTAAATTTGATGTTATCACATTGCTTTTTGGAACTAACTTAAAAAAAGCACTAGCACTTAAAAAAAAAAAAAATCAAAGTTACTCCTCCTATTATCTCTGACATAAAAAGGCAAATCGAAGGGTTCTTGTGCTGCGGCATGTGGCCATCAAAAAGATTGTTGCCACACGGTGGAAGCTCTCCTCACTCACCTACTGTACTGGCACCCCCACTCCCAAAAATAACAATTGTAAACCGCTTTGAGACTCCAATGTGCAGTGAAAAGGCGGTATATAAAAAGATTACTTACTACTACTACTTACTACTCATCGTCAGTGGTTCGATGTTGCTTTCTTGTAATTAAGTAATCTTTTTTTATATATAGCAACTTTCACAGACCAGTCACAAAGCGATTTTACAATTGTGAACATTTGTCTCTCACTCCTCACAGAGATGGGAGAGAGGTTGCCATACAGGTGGGCGCATGTTAGACCTATTTTTATGTACATGTTTTTAGTAGTAGGGGAAACCTATGCAGACACGGGGAGGACATGAAACTCCACTCAGAAAGGCCTTGTTCCGACCGGAATACGAACAAAGGACCTTTTCGCTGAGAAGTGAGAGTGATGTCTACTAGGGATGCACTGATTGTGAAATGTTGGGCCGATTCCAATGTTCCGATTATCTTTTTGTTATATTATGTATACATACAGTACAGACCAAAAGTTTGGACACACGTTCTCATTCAATGAGTTTCCTTTCTTTTCATTACTATTGACTGTAGATTCACACCCAGGCTGTGTAAGGGCTATTTGACCAATAAGGAGAGTGGTGGGTGCTGGGCCAGATGACCTGGCCTCCACAGTCACCGGACCTGAACCCAATCCAGATGGTTTTGGACCTGAAACCAATCTAGATAGTTTTGGGGCTGGACCACAGAGTGAAGGCCAAAGGGCCAACAACTGCTAAGCATCTGTGGGAACTCAGACCATTTCAGGTCCTCTTGAAGCTCATCAAGAGAATGCCAAGAGTGTGAAGCAGTAATCAGAGCAAAAGGTCCTACTTTGAAGAACTTCGAATAAAAGACATATTTTCAGTTGTTTTTTGTACATAAGTCAACATGAGTGAATTCATAGTTTTGATACCTTCAGTGTGAATCTACAATTTTCATAATCATGAAAATAAAACTTTGAATGAGAAGGTGTGTCCAAACTTTTGTTTTGTTCTGTACTGTACATATAAATATATATACATACATATAATATAATGAATATATAACAATCCAAGATGAGGCGCAGCCATTGACATAAATAACAGTTAGTGTTAAGAGTATAAACACGCAGTAATAACAGGTGAGAAGCATTCAAATGCCCACAACACCCGTACCCAGCATGCCTGGTATGTGCAAATCCCTGGCTGACTTTGATTACATGTGTCTATTTCTCTGGCTGGTTTTATCACCTCATTTTAAGCTTCACATTAACACAGACCATTATTAAAGTACATTGGTCCAGCTGCCTCACATCTGCATGACCCGTCATGGCCCGGATCTCACCACAACTCAGATTACTGCGTCACTTTCAGCAGGGTCTGAAGAGGATTGAGGCCCGCAGACACATGATCGTTGTTAATCTGCTTTTTGCAGTATGAAAATGCCATGCCACACAGAGACACATGCGCGCAGACACACACAAAAATACAGGTTGTACGAATAATTATAATGTTACAATATGCAAAAAGCAAATCGGAAAGCCTGTAAAAAAATCATAATAAACAAAACTACTGAGTGTTTTAGGGCTGGGATAAACGATAATTTTAACGATTAATCTAGCGATTATTTTTTTGATGCATCGATTAATCTAACGATTAATTTTTTCAGTTTGATTTTGATTCGATTCGATTATCGATTATCTTCCCATTAATTGACTAATAGCAATGTATACATTGGGTGTTGTGTGTTGATTTACATATCTGAATGAAAAAACATGAATTCCTTAAAATATATTTATTGCTCTTAAAATGAAAAAAAAAAGACATTCTTAGTCAAAGTAAGCATAAAACCTTGAAGCCTTGAAAATACATCTAGCTTACTGAAAAAAGTGCATCTTATTATTCTTTCAGATGAAAATAAAACTTAGCATTCAATAGAATAAAATAAAGTTAGCCCAAAATACTTGTTTAGAGCAACTGAAAGAATACAGTACGCAATGTAAAACTTGAGGGCTTTAAGCTAGAGGGCTTTTCTAGCAAAAAATAATGAAAACATTTAGAATTCAACAGTTATGTTGAACAAAGGCCTAGCTTACTGAAAAAAATAATTTTCATTCAAATAACAACTTAGACTCTGACACTTTCCTTTCCCCTTAAGAATATTATCTGTCTCTTTGTGTGTGCTTGTGAACAATCCTCCAGCCAGAGTTGTCATTCTCCAGTGACTAAACTTTCACAGCTAGGATGTAGCGCAGCTAGCATGTTCGCCGATGCGGAAGTAACGTCTTATAATTAAATAAACTGATGGTGCACCTCCGTGAACACATACTGCTGTTATATAAAGTCTCTGGAAAGTCTCGGGACACAGAGCCTCTGCAGAGTTGCAGTATTGGAGAAGAACTGTACACAAAAACACGCTAGCTAAACGCCGCTAGCCCAGGACCACTGGTCTGAACACCAAGCCTCTGTAATTTAGAGAATGTGCGTCTCAGAATCAGAATCATTTTTATTGCCACGTAAGTAACAGGAGGTCACAGACTAGGAAATTGCTTTGGCTCAGTGCAAAAGTCAAAAAGAGATAATAAAAATAAGAATAAAAAACACTTCTAAAGAATAAATTTAAATTTAAAATAGAGTTACAGTTACTATTTACAATATACAAGTGCACATGGTGCACACAATGTAAGGTGACAGCAGTACAGTGAAGTAAAGTGACGTATGATGGGCAGTAAAGTGACTTTATAAAGGGCGGGGGGACAGGTTAAGAAGTGTTCAAGAGTCCAACAGCAGAGGGGAAGAAACTGTTCTTGTGGCGGGAGGTTCTAGTCCTGATGGACCGCAGCCTCCTGCCTGAGGGGAGTGGTTGGAATAGTCCATGTGCAGGGTGAGAGGGGTCGGCTGTGATACGACCAGCCCGGCCTCGAGCTCGGGCGACGTACAGGTCCTGCAGCGATGGAAGGCTGCGGCCGATCACTTCCTCTGCAGAGCGCACAATGCGCTGTAGTCTCTGTTTGTCCCTGACTGTGGCTCCAGCGAACCACACGGTGACGGAGGAGGTGAGGATGGACTCGATGATGGCCGTGTAGAACTGCACCAACATCTGTGCAGGCAGCTTGGCTTTCCTGAGCTGCCGCAGGTCTGAACGCCCCATAAGACGGCACTCGCGTACTACTGCTACTACTCGCTGCCATCTTTGTTTTGAGTATGACGAACCAACGCGCATATTTTGTATCAACGTATTTTTTGCCTCAACGTCATCGATTACGTCGGTGCATTGTCCCAGCCCTCGAGTGTTTGTTTTGAGTCATACCGTACCTAACTGGCTGAATTTGCAAGTAAATGGTAACTTAAATGATCAGATTTAATTGATTTCAAATTTCAAATTTGCATTAAGTCAACTCACAAGTTGTTACCAATAGGGGTGGGAACCTCAGGGTACCTCACAATACGATACGCGATACAAAGCTCACAATAACGATTATATCACGATATTATGATTATCGATATATTGGTCAGAAATATACTGTATACTGTTTTAGTAAAGCAATCTGAATAAACACAAAATAGTTATAAGTGTGAGTTAACAAATTCTCCACTCTGGATTCAAATACAGCACATATCGGCGTAATAAAAGAAAAATATTAAGTGAAAAAATACACTTTATTTCATGATAAATGGAATGGAGATGCGTTTTTTTTTATTGATACTTAGCAAAAGGATATCGATAATCGATCGAGTGAGAAAGTATCACGATTCATCACGATATATCATCACACTCCTCGTTACCAATACTAAAAGGTATACAGGAAGATTTTCCCAAATTTTAGGAAGGAGCCGCCCTCCACTTTTTGAACAAAACTCTGATCTTATTTGACGAGCACGTATCACCAGAATGATTGACTATTGTGAGGACCAATAGTCTTGTTGAGCAACCTGAAAGACAAAAATCCTCCTATATACCTTTAAGTAAACCAGGCCGCTTTGTGAATCACCTGTTCAGCAGTGGCTATAAAGGATTTATCAGTCTTTTTACAACAATGAAAACCACAAATGCTTTTACTGCTCCAGTCTAATTGAGTCTGAAGGTTGTGTCACATTTTATCAATTTTATTACTGGTTGGGTGCTATGGTTATTTCCATTTGAGACATGCACGGAGCAAAGTAAATCTCACTTTCCCTGTCTGTGACTGTAATAAACCTCCAGCAGCTAATCCGTTATCCTCGAGCAGTTTCCCATGAAACTCTTTATCTGAGTGTGAGAGAACAGAGAAAGTCAAGGACACCACGTAATGAGGTGGACATAGTCTGATCAATCAAACACTGACTAAGAGGACAAAGTATTCACAGCTTGAAAGTACTTTATGAGGCAATATGGAAGAATGTAGGGCTACAGTCTATTAAGGCAATATGGAAGAATGTAGGGCTACAGTCTATTAAGGCAAGACACTGCGTGTGAAGAGTTAGAAGTTACTCCTGCAATTTGATACCTTATAATTAAGGTTTGTAGAGATATTAAATCTTTTGGTACCAAAGGAACAGAAACATTATCTTCAAAATCGAGGACACTTTTTATACAGCAATCTGGCATCAAATTATCCCCTATATATATTTTTTTTTAAAGATCTTTTTCATTTATTCATGTTGGTACACCATCTCAAGAGTCATGTTCTCTTTTGTATGGGAAAAAGTCCTGAAAACGTTTGTGAACAGACAGGAAGCTGAAAGTTATGAAGGGCTCCAGTGTGGTGTGTGTATCTATGCGGGTTGTATGGTGAGATTTCTTACCTGAGCTGTAACTATCTGTGGAGGACTGAGAGATGGAGCGAGACAGTGAACGTCGACCAATTTTGGAGGGTCTCTTGTTAAACTCCTGTTTCTGATCTGCAAACTGGATCTGTGAGAAAGCCAAAGGCAACAGGGTCAATGTAATTGGTCACCTTCATGACAAAAAGTTAAGGCATTGCGATACAAGTGAATTTAAGGATAAATTATGAAAAAATGTCTTTCAAACCATCTTACAACATAGATCGCTTAATAAAATCCTCTGACCCTCTGACACAAATCACCTCAACCACGCCCCCCCCCCCCCCCCCAACCCCACTGTCTTAATGCTCAACTATGCAAGATATGACAAATTCTTCAAACTATAACGCCATGGTCAGAGCAGTTTTGTACCAAATGCTTCCAATTTTTGCCATGTCAGATTTTCAATAAAATTACACTAATTGTGATCAAATACATTCCCTTCTCTACCTGTAGATGCAAGTGTTTCATTACAAAACCCTTTACGCCGCGTTCAGACTGGAGTAACGCCGAGATACACTGCCTTGAAGAGATGCACTGCCTCAGCTGTTTATGATGTAATGCAAACCTGCGCATGCGCGTCTCACGGAATTTCTTTAAAAGTTAAAATACGAACGAATTAAGACACAAATGTCACTTTTAATGCAATTTGAGGCGAGATGTTGATGGTTCCGTTTTGTCACATGTGGGTTTTAAGAGTCAAAGTTTCGTGCAAAATTTAGTTTAAGCAGTCAACTGTGCCTGTGAAACCACAAAGCTAATGTTTTCATAGCAATCCGTGGCTGCTGACGTAGGCTGATGACGCGTCCTGTGGCAACTCTACAGCTTACAACTGGTCTGTCGGGTTGATAATGGAAAATGGGGAAAAAAAATCAATCTAGTTAAATATTTCGTTTGAAAACACTATTGTTAATCATATTAAATACAGTACGATACATATATTAAATTAAATGTATTATTTCCATTATCAACCCGACAGACCAGTTGTAAGCTGTAGAGTGGCCACAGGGCGCGTCATCAGCCTACGTCAGCAGCCGCGGAGGCTGCTATAAAAACATTAGCTTTGTGGTTTCACAGGCGCAGTTGATCGCTTAAACTAAACTTTGTGTCTTAATTCGTTCGTATTTTAACTTTTAAAGCCATTCACGGTCCGCCATCTTGGTTTGCTTCGGCTGCCGTGAGACGCGCATGCGCAGGTTTGCATTACATCATAAACAGCTGAGGCAGTGCATCTCTTCAAGGCCGTGTATCTCGGCGTTACACCGGATCATGCGTTGCGTCGCTTTCAATGCAAAGTCAATGGTGACGCACGTTCGAGCGTCAAAACGCGCAAGCGTCTCAGAATGCGTGCGCGGACTGCGCGGGAGAGTCGAAGGGGAGGAGCAGGAGCAGAAAATCGACGCCCGCAGGAGACCAATCAGGGAGCCGCAAAGTGGTCACACGGAAATTTAGTGGTCTGAGCTAACAGACTGAAAATACTCGAAAAGAACCAAAACAGGAGCTACACCAGGACTAAACCAGGGTTGACGATGGGGGACATAGTGCTTGTGAACATGTGAGTTTTCATGCTCCCGTGACTTGCAACTGCTTCGAGTGTGTGTGTTCGCCGATGCGGAAGTACCGTTTAATAATAAAATAAACGTATGGCGCACCTCCGTGAACACATACGGTTATATAAAGTCCATGGAAGGTCTCTGAACACAGACACGTTGCAAAGCTGCATTATTGGAGAATATCTTTACACGAGAAGCCGCTAGCTAAACTCTGTTAGCATCAGAGCCCACCGGCTACTTCCGCCACTTCCGGCGCGCGCCAGGACTTCTGGTCTGAAGACCCCTGCGTCTGAAAACTAGAGAATGTGCGTTTCAGCGTTGGCGGTCTGAAAGCACCATAAGTCTATCCATATATATATATAAGAAATTATTTCACATTCTGAAATATGAAATACCAAAGAAAAATATATTAAAAGGTATCAGAATTTTTATTTTTTTTTCCATCATGCAATAAGACATTTTATTGGATTACATTTACATAACAATGCACACAACCATGACATATTTCAGATAGGTCCTATGTATGTATGGAGTCTTAAAGATTAGCCAGTAAAACTGATAGTAGAGGAATCAACAAGGAATTCAAAGATAAAGAGGACATTATTCACCAGGAACAAAGACAAGATTGTGTGTTAGACAAAAGCTTGCAAAATATGTATGGTTTAAGCCAGGTCAAGAACCTGCTATAACAAATAGATAATGCTAAGATGAATTAAATGGAAGTTTATAAATACAGTGAACAAACTTACAAAAACCTGGTTAAGTCAACTAAGAATGGTTTTAAGTGCATTTGGTTTCAGCTCACTTCTATATCAAGAGAAAGATTTCAGATTGACTCTAACTTATCGCAAAGACATAGGGTTTTAGATTGATTTAGAACGCCACTGCCATTAAAAGATAAGTCAAAATACAGGTTACCCAGTATTACCAAGGTAATAATGCTGCTGTCTGGAGGTGATTGCATATTCTGAAGCCTTAATGAAGTTTAATGCAAATATGTCACTTTACAATGATATATTTGTGTTCCATTGGTTTGGAAAGTTGTTGGCAGCATTGGGAGTTTATAGTGACTAGAGTGTTGAAAGAGGTTACAAATATGTTTAGGTTAACTGATTACCACAGGGTCACTCTGACTCAGCACAGGAAGTACAAGTATGTCAACAAACACAGGGCAGACACTAGAAATGCAAATGGCCTGCACTTCATATGGACCTGATAAAAAAAGCATCATATAGAGTGCCAAATTTCAGGTTTTCTTCCTAGGTTGTTAAACTCATTACACCGTTGCAAAGAAGAGTTGTGTAAAAATAAATAAAAAAAACTTCTCATTTGCGCAGAGACCTCCTGAGCCCTATTCCGACCAGGATTTGAACCCAGAACCTTCTTGCTGAGAAGTGAGAGTGCTATCCACTCAGCCGTCAGGAGACGAGATTTGAATGGAGGAATGGGCCAAAATACCAGCCACTGTGTGAAAGTGAAAACAAAGGGTACATACAAAGTATTGAGACAGTTTAAACAATGTCAACATTTCATAAGCTACGCAAGTGCCCTTTCCTCATACTTTATGCTGTCATAACATGCAAATAGCCGCGGCTCCTGATGTTTTACACAGCAGTCAGATTTGCTTTGAGTATTTAAAGCAAGAAAGTTGCAAGGTCTCAGACAGACCAGCGGTACCAGTCAATACTGGTAATCCATAGTCTGAACGGTTTTCCTTACACAGGCTGTATTAATGTGGCTTGTATAATTGTACGCCGGAGGTTTTGTTCACCAAAACAGATCCATCACGGATCAATGGGGGTGGTAGGACGGATTAAAAACCAATGCTCATAAACATCCTGGAACATCAAATATCCTTAGACAGCAGGATGGGGGCTAGGGACGTAACAAGTTATATTTCAGATCCTGTGTGTGCTTATGAAACTAAGCACACAAATTTCAATGATTCAAAAATGTTGAGCGTAAGCTCTTGTGGCAGAGTTGAGAGTGAATCCAACATGAGATGCACCAGAAACAAGCTGGTGATAAAAGCTGATATTTCCTCACTATCCCATTTTATCTCAGTCTGTGACATTACAGAACTTAGATTAAACTGCCAAATGTTACTTAATCCTCTGTGGACCTGCTTGTCTACAGCCAGTGTTACCAATGTTTGCATTTTTATCATGAAGTTATTAAATAGAGTGATGCGTTGACAGCCAAGAAAAAACCTCATGCATGTCATGTGAATAACAATATTATGGAGGATTATTTGCCCTGTCAAGTTGGTCTGCACATGCAACTCAGCAGAACACAGAAAGTGTCATCATCACTGTGTTCTGCTGGTGAGTTTAAGTGCTTGATATGCACAGGGGTGCATATCAGTGAGGTACTCACTGTACCAGGAGATGTTGTTTAGTACTCACTCCATTTGTCGCGTGGTTCTTAATCAAGATTTTATACTTGCTTCTTTTTCAATGCTAAAGTTTAGATCAGCTCAGATAATACACTCAATCCAAGTCAAATAATGACTCACAGGGCTCTTTCTTAAATATGAAAAACAAAAATCAAAATAATGTTCCTTTTGATTTGTTCACAACATTTTACTTTTGGGCACAACCAACATTATTATGCATTATTAATGCAAAGGATTACAGCTTTAATTTAGAGACACAGGGAGGACATGGACACTCCCTTTAGGCTCCACAATCCAGCTCTGTTTCTTGCAGTAACACAATATGTGACAGTGTGACACAATAACGATGTGACAGTGATCTCCAAGCACTGCTCTCCTGCTCTGGAATATCTTTTCATTCATTGTAAACCATATTACTCCCCGCGGGAAATTGTTTCATTCATTCTTGCCTCTGTTTACATATCGCCATGCGCGGACGCGCGCGAGGCTCAGCGCGCACTCGCAGAGCAAGTACTGTGTATGGAACGCTTATACCCGGACTCTCTGATTATTATCCTGGGGGATTTTAATAAGGGAAACTTGAGCCAGGAATTACCCAAATACAGACAGTTTATCAAATGCCCGACCAGAGAGGAGAACACTCTGGATCACTGTTACACCACCGTGCGCGGAGCTTTTCGCGCTGTTCCCAAGCCAGCCCCTCGGCTTCTCAGATCACTCCATGATACATCTGGTTCCTGCTTACAGACAGAGACTAAAGCTCTCGAAACCTGCAGTGAGGAGCTCCAAAGTGTGGTCTGATGAAGCTGTGGAAGAGCTGCGCGCATGCATGGAATCTACAGACTGGGACCTTTTCAGAGCTGCCACAGACAGCTTGGATGAATATACGGACACTGTGACGTCATACATCCACTTCTGTGAGGATAGCATCATTCCAACAAGGACCAGGGTCATCTATAACAACGACAAACCCTGGTTCACTGCTAAACTCCGGCAGCTCAGGAAAGCAAAGGAGTCTGCTTTCAGGGAGGGGGACCGCAGCGGCTACAAAGCAGCTAAATATCAGTTCAGGAAAGAACTGAAAGCAGCCAAGTCCCGGCACAGAGAACGACTACAGGAGCAGTTTGGTAACAACGATACTGCTTCTGTCTGGAGGGGCCTACGGGAGATCACCAACTACAAACCCAAAGCCCCCCCCTGTGCTGATGACCACAAGCTAGCTGACGATCTGAACTTATTTTTCAGTCGCTTTGATGCTGCCCCTGACACCTCTCCCTCCCCCACCCCCCACTACTCTAACGACCCACCCATCAGCCCTGCCCCCAGCCTAACAATAGCCGCTAAAGAGATTAAACAACTCTTCCTGAGGCTGCACCCCCGCAAAGCTCCTGGCCCGGACCACGTGTCTCCGGCCACTCTGAGACACTGCGCCAGTGAGCTTACTCCTGTGTTCACGGACATTTTCAACTCCTCTCTGCAGTCCTGCCATGTCCCGGCCTGCTTCAAATCCTCCATCATTGTCCCCGTCCCGAAGAAGCCCAGGATCACAGGACTCAATGACTACAGACCTGTAGCACTTACGTCTGTCGTCATGAAGTCATTTGAACGCCTGGTTCTCTCCCATCTCAAGTCCCTCACCTCCCCCCTCCTGGACCCCCTGCAGTTCGCCTACAGAGCCAACAGATCTGTAGACGACGCCATTAACCTGGCCCTCCACCACATCCTACAGCACCTGGACTCCCCGGGGACCTACGCCAGGGTCCTGTTCGTGGACTTCAGCTCTGCCTTCAACACAATCCTGCCATCCCTGCTCCAGGACAAGCTCTCCCAGCTCAACGTGCCCGATTCCACCTGCAGGTGGATCACTGACTTCCTGACGGACAGGAAGCAGCGAGTGCGTCTGGGGAAGAATGTCTCGGACTCTCGGATTATAAATACAGGAGCCCCACAGGGCTGTGTTCTTTCTCCCCTGCTCTTCTCCCTGTACACCAACCACTGCACCTCCAGCCACGACTCCGTGAAGCTGATCAAGTTCGCGGACGACACCACCCTCATTGGACTCATCTCCAACAACGATGAGTCCGCCTACAGGAGGGAGGTGGACCGGCTGGTGTCCTGGTGCAGTGGTAACAACCTGGAGCTGAACGCCCAGAAGACAGTGGAGATGATTGTGGACTTCAGGAAGAGCACTGTCCCCCCGCCCCCACCCTCCGTGATGGACTCCCCCATCACCTCTGTGGGTCCTTCCGTTTCCTGGGCACCACCATCACCCAGGACCTCAAGTGGGAGCCGACCATCAGCTCCCTCATCAAGAAGGCCCAGCAGAGGATGTACTTCCTGCGGCAGCTCAGGAAAGCCAAGCTGCCTGCACAGATGTTGGTGCAGTTCTACACGGCCATCATCGAGTCCATCCTCACCTCCTCCATCACCGTGTGGTTCGCTGGAGCCACAGTCAGGGACAAACAGAGACTACAGCGCATTGTGCGCTCTGCAGAGGAAGTGATCGGCCGCAGCCTTCCATCGCTGCAGGACCTGTACGTCGCCCGAGCTCGAGGCCGGGCTGGTCGTATCACAGCCGACCCCTCTCACCCTGCACATGGACTATTCCAACCACTCCCCTCAGGCAGGAGGCTGCGGTCCATCAGGACTAGAACCTCCCGCCACAAGAACAGTTTCTTCCCCTCTGCTGTTGGACTCTTGAACACTTCTTAACCTGTCCCCCCGCCCTTTATAAAGTCACTTTACTGCCCATCATACGTCACTTTACTTCACTGTACTGCTGTCACCTTACATTGTGTGCACCATGTGCACTTGTATATTGTAAATAGTAACTGTAACTCTATTTTAAATTTAAATTTATTCTTTAGAAGTGTTTTTTATTCTTATTTTTATTATCTCTTTTTGACTGTTGCACTGAGCCAAAGCAATTTCCAAGTCTGTGACCTCCCGTTACTTACGTTGGCAATAAAAATGATTCTGATTCTGATTCTGATTCTGATATGTATTGAACTTATTTTAAGAGAGAATGGTCCGCGCTGGGTATGACCACGTTCGGCTACGTGATTGCCGCGTTGTTGTCAAGGAGCCGCTGTCATAACAAAGCCGCCAGAGTGGCTCTGGAGTCAGAACGCTGCTGCCACAGAGGATTGGGAATCCCGTTCAAGTACACACAGCAAACTGCAGCAAATGCTCCGCGATCACGCACACCCTCTCTGGCATTGCACTATTTGAGAAGGACTGGTCTATGTGAAGTATGCAAAGGCGCTAACTAACTCAAGTGATAGAACGCATTTCTGATATTTGGCGCACATGCGTACCTCTGTACCACTTATGTGCACCCCTGGATATGCATCAAAAGTTTGGAGGTGATTATTTGTATTCTACTATTAAAAACCAAATGGAACTGATTATCAGTGACTGAAATTTGTGGACAAAAATATTCAAGATGTATAATAAGTTCAATACATATTGCGTTGTGTTGTCTCTAGATTTGACCATGGACATTCAACAGTTTATCACAGCTCATGACAAGAGCTTTTGTTTAGAGAACAAAGTGATCTGTGGGACGATTGTCAAATGGTTAGAAAAGTAAACTAAAAGTAAATAATGCAACTAAGGCAATGTCTAGAAGAGGATAAAAACTATTTAAGTTGTAAATTATAAAACCTAATAGTTCAGTCCCAATTCATGAGGCTGAAGGGAACTTACTTTCTCCTAAAGCAGAGGTTGTTTTCTAGTATGGCTGTTGGCATCTCCAAAAAAAGTTATTTATAAGATGTCCTACAGTCTCAGACCTGACACTGCAATGCGAGGACTTTATGGTGATTAATAGATTAAGTGTACGAATGAGCACAGATCTAACACTGATGACAGATAGGGGGGGCACTGAGGGCACGGTCGCATAGGTTTTTACAAACTAACTAGGCCAAGTGGTCCGGATCGTCGCCACAGGGGTGTAAAAACGGCCCGCAGTCACATGAACGTGCATTCGCAAACGTGCCAGAGTAACTGTGCTGTAGTACAACACTCGGTCCAGCTGGTGGCGCTAACACTAACTCCAGCAACTACCTCGTTGTCCTGGTTGAGTTTCCGTGTCTCTTCCCGTTTACATTCTGCTACTGTAGCTAACAGCTCACACTTGTCCACATTGCTCTGATGCAAAGTGTGTGTGTGTGTTCTGGCGATTAAATAAAGACTGATTCTTGAATGTCTGAAGTATTATTGCAATCACTGTGAGAGCAAGGGTCAGAACAGAGGGAGTTATTCCCGTAGGAATCTAGAGCTGCAACAACGAATCGATAATATCGATAAAAATCGATTATTAAAAGTGTTGGCAACAAATTTTGTTATTGAGTCGTTGTGTCGCGCGATTAATACATCACTGAGCGCACATGAGTTGGCCGCATTCTTGTAGTTCTATGGTTGAGCGGACGGACGCAACGGACAGAACTACAGAACACTGCATGCACACTGCCGTAAAACTCCACAGGAGAGCAGAGTGTGGCGAAGGTGGTCATTTTTAACACAGTCTATGGTAGAGGCATATTGATAGAGCGGAGCCGGTGTTTTTTTAACATGGCTGAGGCGGAGACAACGGTTCGAACGAAGTCGTCTAAAGTGTGGGAGCATTTCACTCTATATAACACTAAAAAGTGTGTTGTTTGCGAGCTTTGCAAAACTGAGATGGCGTGGCACGGGAGCACCACAGTGATGATACAGCACCTGAAAAAAAACATACTGGCTCCTTGGTGACGAATCGAGCTCAAAAGCAGGGTAAAACATTACAGAATACTCCGTTTATTAAGTGAGGAAACGTTAGTCTGTCCTGGTGCTGGTGTATTCTCATTATACAACCTGACAATGAAACTAACGTTCGCAAGTTCATTAAACTAACGTTAGCTCGTTAAAGACGTGGAGAGCAGTGGTGGTATACATAGTTCCCACATGACGTCACTACATACGGGGATTTGCCGACCCGGCGCCATTTGTATTGGCATGCTGTGGGCAAAACAATAGAAAAAGAAGCTGAAACGTGTTAATGTCGTGATAAAGTTGAAAATGGTCATCTCCTGCTGGGTCAATGGATGTTCAAATCGTGCCGGAGGTTCCGTTAAACTTGGATTTTACAGTATACCCATCATTAGACTTTATGAATGTGAGAAGACTAAGCTTTTGTCAGAACAACCACGGAGGTTATGGCTTGCGAAGATAAACAGGCAAGAAACTCCCTCAAAACACGCAAGAATATGCTCGGAGCACTTTGTGTCAGGTGCGTATCGTATCTTATAATGTGTTGACAGACGTAATTTACTCAGTACTAACTTGTGTATGCTGATATCTGGTAACTTGAGAGTTTCATTATTTAGCGTTAGATTACTTTATTATGAGGAGGATCGGTGTCGCGTCCGAGGCTCTCGAGGGCAACGTAAATGTATTAAATAGATAATAATAGTTCTATGGTGGGCTAAAACAATGTTCACAAACAGCATTGCTTCTGTAAAAAGATCTGTGTCATAAAATAAACTGCTCTTTACGCCTGGAAAAATCAGTTGCCCACCATTCACCAAAACATACGGTCAAAAACGCGGAAATAAACAATAACAGCAATCCAGAGTGTCCGTGTGGCATTAGCATTAATTAAATTAATTGTTAATATAATTAAAATAATTAAATGGAGCTCCAACTGGTATTAAATCTAAAGTTTTTGAGAAATGTTTGCATTGCTTGTTAATTTTTGCTGCATAATTTGATCAAATATGTAAAACATGTCCGTAGCACGTTAAACTGTGGTGCCATTGTATTAATATACAATTATTTGCTCAAAAGTTGCCCTTTTTTTCCAATTTGCGTTTGAATATCTACATTTATTCTCATTCTTCTGTTTAATGGAATGCACAAACACAGCAGCGTGCCATCAAAGATGGCGTCTCCGAGGAGGTCATGTGACATTCATTGGTCTGTGGGAACTATGTATAGGTAGCCTCGCACATTGTTTTCTTGCTCGTCTTTTTTGCCTATTAACTTTTCAATCTGTATTCTTTGCTTTGTCCCATATCGTTTATTGTTGATGTGTGTGTGTGTTTTTTTACTTTTTATTTCACTTTAATGTTATTTTTGTATAGCACTTAGTGAGTTTAAGCTGTGTTTCAATGTGGTGTATAAATAAACTTAACTTGCACTAACTACAATGACGGTAATCATTTAATCAATAAGCTTCAAGTATTACTGTTCTGATATAAGCCCAATGTGAAGACACTGCACTGTACGAGTGAGAAGTGAGGCAGGACAGATTGCAGGAAAGATTTTAGGGTAATTGTATGTTTTTGAGTATATGCACTCAACAACGTACAATTACCCTAAAAATTAGAGGTGCACCGATTGATCGTTTGTCCTCTTTTGATAAACTCACCATTTTGGAAAAAGAACTGAACCAGGGACAGGCAGCATGCATCTACCTACAGAACAGTCATTCACAAATACTTTATTGATTAATACCAGTCTGTATTGGTAGTGTGGTAGAAGCAGACAACCATTCAACACATCTGCTGTTTTCTTCTGGGTTTTGCATCACAACTGATATTATCCCCTCTACTTCATAATTTAGACTACATTAAAGAATCCAAGGTAACCCAAGACAATGGCCTCTTATTCAACTCACACTCAATGTCTTAAGGAAGAAAAGTACAGCCAGACACAACTTCCTCTGATTGTGATTTTAGTCCAAACAGCAGAGTTATGTGTTGACTTGACATTTATGGAGGTGCAGTGTACAATAGTAAGATGTGTGGCGCAAGGCTGCAATCTCACCAAACATGTCTCGTTCTGTACATACACCAGAACAAGACCTGGAATTAACTAAATCACTTTAGTACAGGGGTTAAGCCTAAGTTAATCTTTCAGTGGGGGCTTCAGGCAAAGTGGGGTTTAGTGTCTTACCCAAGGACACAACGACAGCAGTCATCCGTGGGAGTCGGCGGAGAAAGTCTCATGGTGGGCTTGAACCCACAACCTTCAGGCTCAACGGCCAATGATCTACCAACTGAGCCACTGTCGCCCCCATATAATGGCACGTGCAATATCCATATAGAAAAGATGCGCAATAAGTTCTAATAATTTTATGTTTTAATCATGCATTTTCATGCGCATGTTGACCAATACGCTGCGACCTTAAGCTATTGGCCGGAACGAGCACATGCGCGGGGGAGGGCGTACAGTAAGAAAAAAGCATGGCGGGTGACAAAGAATGAGAACGAAAGCGGGGAGCAACTTATTCTAAAAAGACATTCTAACTCGAGAATATGGGTCTTGGTTTTACGGTACAGGACAAAATGCAAACTTAAAACGGACCTAATCTTATTTTGTTGGTATACTGTGGTCTTTTTTTATTTTTAATAAAACTCATTTTGACAGATACAGTGGGGCAAAGTTGTGCTCTCTGGCAAACTCTCTGAAGTTTGCCAGAGAGCACATGGATGATACAGCAGAGGATTGGGAGAATGTCATGTGGTCAGATGAAACCAAAGTAGAACTGTTTGGTATAAACTCAACTCGTCGTGTTTGGAGGATGAAGAATACTGAGTTGCATCCAAAGAACACCATACCTACTGTGAAGCATGGGGGTGGAAACGTCATGCTTTGGGGCTGTTTTTTCTGCTAAGGGGACAGGATGACTGATCCGTGTTAAGGAAAGAATGAATGGGGCCATGCATCGTGAGATTTTGAGCCAAAACCTCCTTCCATCAGTGAGAGCTTTGAATATGAAACGTGGCTGGGTCTTCCAGCATGACAATGATCCCAAACACACCGCCCGGGCAATGAAGGAGTGGCTCCGTAAGAAGCATTATAAAATCCTGGAGTGGCCTAGCCAGTCTCCAGACCTCAACCCCATTGAAAATCTGTGGAGGGAGTTAAAAGTCCGTGTTGCTCAGCGACAGCCCCAAAACATCAATGCTCTCGAGAAGATCTGCATGGAGGAATGGGCCAAAATACCAGCTACTGTGTGTGCAAACCTGTAGTAATCGTTTGACCTCTGTTATTGCCAACAAAGGTTATATTACAAAGTATTTAGTTGAATTTTTGTTATTGACCAATTACTTATTTTCCACCATAATTTACAAATTCTTTAAAAATCCTACAATGAATTCCTGTATTTTTTCACATTCTGTCTCTCACAGTTGAAGTGTACCTATGATGAAAATTACAGACCTCTGTCATTATTTTAAGTGGGAGAACTTTCACAATCGGTGGCTGACTAAATACTTTTTTGCCCCACTGTACATGTTTGTTGAAAGAATTGGCATTTAGTGAAGGCCTGGACACTTTGTTTTTCATACATACAATAGTTAAACAGACAGAAAGTCTATTGGCACATAACTATATAATTTAGTGAATGTAATGCAAGTTTACAGATTTTACTATTTCAGGTACGGGAATGTTTTCAGTGTTTTGTTGTAAAGTTCTTGCTTCGATACCTTTGCCAGTTGCACTTTAAGTTTAAAGATTTAATTTTTCTAGCTACAAAAACTGAATGTTTTGTTAAAGCTTTTGCCTCAAAATGATTGAAAAAATTTGCATGAAAAATACACATGCACACATTGTGAAAATGCAAATAAATGCAATCTTTGAAATGCTCAAGTCATTTATTTTTTCTGCAGAATGAAGGAAAAGGCAACTTCAGGCAAGACTTTAAAGATGAACACTAGTGTAAATATTTGAACCTTACTAGATTTGAAAATAATTGAGTTGTGATCTTGTGAGTTGTGAGCGCTGATAGTGTCCTCAGCAGTTGTGGTATCCAACACAGGCACAAACACTAAAACAGTCAAACTATCAGTAACACTTCGAATGAATATGCAACATTTGTAACATCAGTGCTCTTATCAAGCAATTGCAACAGAAAATGCCACACACGACTTCAATTTGCGTTTAAATTGACTTCCATATCTGTAGCTGGTTCTAAAATCCTTTCTTCTGCACTTGGACAGGCTAATGTTGATAAAAGCGTGTTGTTTCTCAGTGCACACCATGTCTGCAGCCAGTGTGCAAGGTTTCACAAACTCTCCCGCACTGTACTGCTTCGATGATAATGCTATATTATTGTCTTTTTATTTTTGAATGAAAAAAGCCAATATGTACAATTTCTTAAATAATAGGAATTTAAAACAAATGTGACCAACTGTTCCTACTTGAAATTACTCTCTCTGAGGTGATAAAAAAACTATATTGGCACAAGAGAATTGAATTGTGTAAAGATGAAGAGGCTTCCACAGAGACATGTGAGCTCAGCGTGTCGGCCTGGGGCTGAGCTGTGATGTAAGAAGTGTACTGCTGATAAACACACACAAGCGCTCACACCAGTCGTGACTCCAATGCGTGCACTGCCCATGATAAAAAGCACAACCAAACGCCATTACCAGTGGACTGACAGAGTCCCTACACACTGTATAAAGAACACCCTGGGATGAATGTTGACAAAGGGCTTCTCATATGCCAGTGACATAGATGCGCCAAGAAAAAAAGGGGGAAGTCAATGTGTGATAAAGAAAAGATTGAGAGGACCTGCTGCCTTAAGAACTAGTCATCAGGTAGAAGTCCCATTGTATCCTGACAGTGAAAGTGTTAGCTGGAGCTTTTAAAAGGGGCGCTACCTGCTTAATCTAAAATAGCCCAACATTTTGACTTCTTTACGACAAAAAAAACAAAGGATGAGATTTTACAGAAGCAAAATGTAGACCAGTCTGCAAAGGACCAACAGCCTCCTGAATAGACTAAAGCAAGTGCCAATGGACAACAATTACTACAAAATTGTGAGAAACTAAAAAGGTTATGGGAGGATTTGGAAAAATTTCAGGAAATGCATATGTTCACAAGCACTGTGTCCTCCATTGTCAGTCCTAGTTTAGCTCCTGTTTTGGATATTTGAGGGTTTTTGTCTTCTTGCTCAGCCCTGTCCCAGCCCTCATGTGTGCCATCACCTTCAATATGTCTTTATATGACACCAATTTAATTTAGAGGGTTAACATCCCATCGAAATGCATTTTGTTTTAGGGGAATACAGGTTAGCATAGCCTCATCCTGAACAATGAAACTTTGACACCAATTTCTTACTTCCCTGAGCTAATACTTCCAAGATTACCAAACCTGACATGTGAGATGTTAAAATGGAATAGTGACAACTGCAAGTCAACAGTTTCTACTCTTTAAAAAAAAAAAATAATAATAATAACACTTCCTACAGGCAACTTGAATGCGTAACATTTCATCATCTCTTGCCCATACAAATGCAAGCGTAAAGTTGTGGTTTGCTGATTGAGGAGAATTTATAAATGATTGGACTTGGTAACAGATTAAACCTGCAAACCTGCCTGGCACACATAGGGGAGGAGCATAGAAGACATACCTCTCCACTGACAGTCTCCAACAGGAGTATACATACAAAGGCGCCATATCCTTTGTTAATTATGTTAGGGTTAGGGTTAGTTTTAACTTCCAATAGATAACTTCTGCAAGACCAGGGCTAGACCGGGGCAGGGGTCTTGCATCCACAGTTATATAATCTGGTTCTGAACTGGAATACAGTAGTGCATACAGCCTGCGGGCTTAGTGACTACATCCTCTCACTGACTGGTCAAATAACTGCCATTTACAGCTGTATAAGTAATGAACACTTGTATTGACAAAATCGAAAAATCTATGGCTTCCTCTAAAGCCATAGTACGTCCTCTAAACTACAGACGTCCTCTAAACTACAGAAGACCCATGTCTAAAGCCGATTCAGGATAGGGTCAGCAAACTCATGCTTTTAGGGGAATTAATTTTTTATAATGCATTTAATACCACGTTTTCTCAATGTGCTGTGCTGTACATGTTTGAGAGTGTGGGAGAAAATACATATTTTCTAAGATGTCAAGCCAAATGATTATAACCGGTATTCATATCTCAATCACATCAATGAAGAGTTGAATATCCTTCAAAAACAGTCAAATTTAAATAGTTCTGGGCTGGGATTGAACTCAAAATCTGGCATGAATAAGATTCATCAAACCAAGTAGCAGTTTGAATAATTCAAAGTGTTTCTAAATTTTAAAAAAGGCACTATGATAAGTATTTTTCATTGAGAGCCTACGGTTACACCATGTACTTTAGTCCATCAACCGTGGCTTAGCACTTTCAATTAAAACGATGGCTGGACTCTGTGTGGGTTTAGAGAACCCTTTTGTGATGCAGCACTTTTCAAACACAAAGTTGGCCCTTTGTTCCAGCAGCCATCAGATATAGAGTTGCATTCCCCGTCACAGTGCAAAGCCAGTGCAATGTCCATGACAGATATATAAACTCGACACCCGTTTTAAAGACCCAGAGATGACAGGTCGGGTGAATGTGTTGTTCACTCATTTAATCTGTGGCCAAGCTAAAAAAGGTAACATTTAACACCAGTTTTATGAGCGCGCATGATCCAGGAAGGACGGCTGGCTTTTTTCCCTCGGGTACACTTTGAGAATTAACAGTGAGGGACAGAAGTGTAATCTAATGAAGGCAAGATGCAATGACTAGGAAAGGAAACTGGACTACACTAGATTCTCCTAAAGGCTGATATGTATTTGGGTTACAAATGAAAAGGGGGAAACCAGAGAAGATCAGTCCGGTCTATCAAGAAATATAAAGCACCTGAAAAGCTCTTGTGTTCCACAGGAGGGTCACAAGGAGACATTGTGATGACTTTTAGGTACATTTGGATATACTTCAAAATAAAAAATTCATGATGTATTAAACCCAATTAAACAAACCCAATATAACCTTTAAAAACCCCACTATTAAAGAATTACATATGATAAAAAGGCATATTTTTAGTATGCCATTTATGGAATATGGTACAGCTATTTCAACTAGACATCTATTTCAACAATTCACTTGGAATAATAATGGATAGAAATGAGATGGATACAATCTGGTGTTCTTATATCACTGCTGTTCGTAAATGGCTGTGTTCACATCCATCCATTTTCTACCCTTTCTACCCTTTAAAGGGGGTGGCAATCAGAGATGCCACCCAAGTCTCATAGCACCAGCCCCTCACTGACCCTCTGCAGGTGGTGAGTCCACAGGAGAACGGCTGCTCTCTGAGTGTGAGCATAGCTCAGATCTTTCAGTGGGGGCTTTGGGCAAAGTGGGGTTAAGTGTCTTGCCCAAGGACACAACGACAGCAGTCATCAGTGGGAGTCGGTGGAGAAGGTGTAGAGGTGGGAATTGAACCCTCGACCTTCAGGCCTGAAGGCCAATGCTCTACCAACTGAGCTATAAATGATGTATGATCGACATCATTTGTGGACTTCAGTTATTCTGGGACAGATTGCTGCAGTCTTGGCTTTGACTTCCACAGTAACCTAAGCCTGTACAGTGAAGGCCATTAATAGTAGCATAGGTGTTTATGCGTCCACATAATGACACAGTTGACATAAGCAAATCCCATCTGGGCAGTGAGAAGTGTCGACCTGCGACAAGAGTAAACTCAAACAGTGTAAACAGTGTTTTTCTGTGCAAAACACAAACACAAGCACATGCACATAAAAGACCCCTCTGACCAACAACTTAAATTACATTTATTTTTGTATAGCCCTAAATCACACCAGCAGTTATCTAGGACAACTTTACAAGGCTGTCGATTCACCAACACAGTACAGTAAGTGTAGCGATACACTAATCTCATGATATAATACAATATTCAACTTTTAGTTCAATTAGTGATCAAAAAGTCACATAATCCTTCACTTTGTAGGTACAGTGCCTTGCAAAAGTCTTCACTTGGCATTTTGTGTGTTTTGTTGCCTCACAACATGGAATTAACATGGATTGTTTGAGAATTTGCATCAGTTAATTTACAGAATATGCCCACAACTTTGAAGAGGTTCTTTTTTTTATTGTGAAGCAAACAACAAATAGGACAAAATAACAGAAGGTCAATGTGCATAACTATTCACCCAAAATCAATACTTTGTAGGGCCACCTTTTGCAGCATACACAGCTCCAAGTCGCTTTGGATAAGTCTCTATGAGCTTGCCACATCTTACCACTGGGATGTTTGCCCATTCCTCCTTGCATAACTGCTCGAGCTCCTTCAAGTTGGATGGTTTGCGCTTGTGAACAGCAATCTTTAAGTCTGACCACAGATTTTCTATTGGATTGAGGTCTGGGCTTTGACTAGGTCATTCCAACACATTTACATGTTTCCCCTTAAACCACTGAAGTGTTGCTTTAACAGTGTGTTTGGAGTCATTGTCCTGCTGGAAGATGAAGCTCCGTCCTAGCCTCAAATCACGCACAGAGTGGTGCAGGTTTTGATCAAGAATATCTCTGTATTTAGCACCATCCATCTTTCCATCAGCTCTGACCAGTTTCCCAGTCCCGGCTGCTGAAAAACATCCCCACAGCATGATGCTGCCACCACGTTTCACTGTGGGGATGGTGTTCTTTGGGTGATGTGATGCGTTGGGTTTGCGCCAGACATAGCGTTTTCCTTGATGGCCGAAAAGTTAAATTTTAGTCTCCTCAGACCAGAGCACCTTCCTCCATACATTTTGGGAGTCTCCCACATGCCTTTTCGCAAACTCAAAACGTGCCATTTTGTTTTTTGCTGAAAGTAATGGCTTTCTTCCGGCCAACTCTATGGAGCGTACGGCTTATTGTCGTCCTATGTACAGATACTCCAGTCTCTGCAGTGGAACTCTGCAACTCCTCCGGGGTTACCTTAGGTCTCTGTGCTGCCTCTCTGATTAATGCCCTCCTTGCCCGGTCCGTGAGTTTTGGTGGGCGGCCGTCTCTTGGCAGGTTTGCTGTTGTGCCATGTTCTTTCCATTTGGTTATGATAGATTTGATGGTGGTCCTGGGGATCATCAAAGATTTGGATATTTTTTTTAGAACCTAACCCTGACTTGTACTTCTCAAAAACACTGTCCCTTACTTGTTTGGAGAGTTCTTTGGTCTTCATGGCAGTGTTTGGTTAGTGGTGCCTCTTGCTTAGGTGTTGCAGCCTCTTAGGCCATTCAGGCCTGTGCTGATGACCACAAGCTAGCTGACGATCTGAACTTATTTTTCAGTCGCTTTGATGCTGCCCCTGACACCTCTCCCTCCCCCACCCCCCACTACTCTAACGACCCACCCATCAGCCCTGCCCCCAGCCTAACAATAGCCGCTAAAGAGATTAAACAACTCTTCCTGAGGCTGCACCCCCGCAAAGCTCCTGGCCCGGAACACGTGTCTCCGGCCACTCTGAGACACTGCGCCAGTGAGCTTACTCCTGTGTTCACGGACATTTTCAACTCCTCTCTGCAGTCCTGCCATGTCCCGGCCTGCTTCAAATCCTCCATCATTGTCCCCGTCCCGAAGAAGCCCAGGATCACAGGACTCAATGACTACAGACCTGTAGCACTTACGTGCTACAGGTCTGTAGTCATTGACTGGTTCTCTCCCATCTCAAGTCCCTCACCTCCCCCCTCCTGGACCCCCTGCAGTTCGCCTACAGAGCCAACAGATCTGTAGACGACGCCATTAACCTGGCCCTCCACCACATCCTACAGCACCTGGACTCCCCGGGGACCTACGCCAGGGTCCTGTTTGTGGACTTCAGCTCTGCCTTCAACACAATCCTGCCATCCCTGCTCCAGGACAAGCTCTCCCAGCTCAACGTGCCCGATTCCACCTGCAGGTGGATCACTGACTTCCTGACGGACAGGAAGCAGCGAGTGCGTCTGG
Organism: Knipowitschia caucasica; assembly: GCA_964034765.1. Lineage (NCBI taxonomy): Eukaryota > Metazoa > Chordata > Actinopteri > Gobiiformes > Gobiidae > Knipowitschia > Knipowitschia caucasica. The sequence goes on from OZ035823.1 coordinate 31,604,274, forward strand.
GGAAGAATGTCTCGGACTCTCGGATTATAAATACAGGAGCCCCACAGGGCTGTGTTCTTTCTCCCCTGCTCTTCTCCCTGTACACCAACCACTGCACCTCCAGCCACGACTCCGTGAAGCTGATCAAGTTCGCGGACGACACCACCCTCATCGGACTCATCTCCAACAACGATGAGTCCGCCTACAGGAGGGAGGTGGACCGGCTGGTGTCCTGGTGCAGTGGTAACAACCTGGAGCTGAACGCCCAAAAGACAGTGGAGATGATTGTGGACTTCAGGAAGAGCACTGTCCCCCCGCCCCCACCCTCCGTGATGGACTCCCCCATCACCTCTGTGGAGTCCTTCCGTTTCCTGGGCACCACCATCACCCAGGACCTCAAGTGGGAGCCGACCATCAGCTCCCTCATCAAGAAGGCCCAGCAGAGGATGTACTTCCTGCGGCAGCTCAGGAAAGCCAAGCTGCCTGCACAGATGTTGGTGCAGTTCTACACGGCCATCATCGAGTCCATCCTCACCTCCTCCATCACCGTGTGGTTCGCTGGAGCCACAGTCAGGGACAAACAGAGACTACAGCGCATTGTGCGCTCTGCAGAGGAAGTGATCGGCCGCAGCCTTCCATCGCTGCAGGACCTGTACGTCGCCCGAGCTCGAGGCCGGGCTGGTCGTATCACAGCCGACCCCTCTCACCCTGCACATGGACTATTCCAACCACTCCCCTCAGGCAGGAGGCTGCGGTCCATCAGGACTAGAACCTCCCGCCACAAGAACAGTTTCTTCCCCTCTGCTGTTGGACTCTTGAACACTTCTTAACCTGTCCCCCCGCCCTTTATAAAGTCACTTTACTGCCCATCATACGTCACTTTACTTCACTGTACTGCTGTCACCTTACATTGTGTGCACCATGTGCACTTGTATATTGTAAATAGTAACTGTAACTCTATTTTAAATTTAAATTTATTCTTTAGAAGTGTTTTTTATTCTTATTTTTATTATCTCTTTTTGACTGTTGCACTGAGCCAAAGCAATTTCCAAGTCTGTGACCTCCCGTTACTTACGTTGGCAATAAAAATGATTCTGATTCTGATTCTGAAAGAGGTGTGTATATGTACTGACAGATCATGTGACACTTAGATTGCACACAGGTGGACATAATTTCACTAATTATGTGACTTCTGAAGGTAATTGGTTGCACCAGAGCTTTTTATGGGCTTCATAACAAAGGGGGTGAATACATATGCACATGCCAAAGTTTTTTATTTCTGAAAAATAGTTTTATAGATATATATATATATATTTCTCAATTCACTTCACCAACTTAGACTATGTGTTTTCTGTTTTCAATGTATTCTTGTATAGCCCTAAATCACAGCAGCAGTCATCTCAGAGGACTTAAAGCCATTACAATCACCAACACAGATCAGAGAATCAACAATTAAGACACAGAAAATATGCAACTGTATTGGTACATATGGAGAGAACAATGTCCATGAATGTTGATAAATTCTATGATATTAAAAAGGGCCCAAAAGACTCACATTAGTTTATCAAAAAATTGAGTCCTCTCAAATGGGTTAGGACGTGTTTGAGAATCAAATTTCATTCAAGGTCACTAATGAATTTTACTTAGTCATACTACTGTCATGCCCCAGGACAACCCTTTCCACCATCCCTTTCCTTGTCCAGAGTCCATCTCCTGTTTACGCGGTTGTTGCTCTGTCTTGTGCAGTGACCCATGGTGTGGCCAGTCTTCCTGGCTGTTTCAAGATGATTCAGTAACTAGAGAAAACCTTTATCAGCAGCTGCATGGTTAAACTGAAGACAGAACCCATATCTTAAAAAAACATTCAAGGTCACTAGTGAATTTTACTTAGTCTTACTACATTTCACACCACCGTGTGGCATTCCCCCAGTGTCTGTATAGAATCAACTGCCATAGCTAAATGCAAGCTTTTTCTTATATTAGGAAGAATGTTTTTTCTAGATATTTGACATTGACAATGTAAGAAAATGTTTAAGCTAACAGCCAAAGACAACTATGTTGTGTTAAAATGATTTTAATAAAAATATCTAATTTATAAATGTTTTTGTTATGGCCAATAACCGATAATGTTTTTTACTTTTAGATGATAAAAGTTTGTACATTCTGAATTTATTCCTCTATTTTAAGAATGCATTTTATTTTAATTAGAATGGGCAAAAACGCACAAACAAGCTTTTTGCAGCTAAGTATCATGCAGCGTATTGTAGTCGTTATAAAAAGAGTAGAATAAATAGTCACCAATAATAATTTACAGGACTAAAACCGGAGAGGACAGGATTAAAAACAAGATAAATAAGGTTAAAATTTGTATTAAAAGTTGTAAATTTCATAAAATAATATTGTGTTTCATAAAGATGATGTATAGTTCTTTAATCGAGTATCCACTAGCAAGCTTGAACATTGATTGAGCCAAATCACTCATGGTTTTTCTTTTTTTATGGGTGAAACACGTACACCGTGAATAGTTTGAATGAGTAAAATTTTGTTCTATAATGAGAATAAAGCTGCTGTTATAGTGACGACAGTGATGAGTTCTGATCAATAATACAATAAATAAGACAAATGTTACTTTTAACAACATTTGAGGTGAGAAATGTGACCCTTTTCATTATTTACAGCTTAACAAATCACAAAAATGACAAAGTTCTGACTTCAGCTCCAGGGGGAACTGTGCAGCAGTAAGCTGACAGCTTACATTGTACAGTCTGCTTTTAGTTTTTTATAAGAACACCTTGGTTTGAGACAACCTTTGGCATTTAAAAAAAGTTATTTCACAGTTCTTTCTCCTGTTGCCTTGGTTACTACAACCGTATGCCACACAAAAATACTGCATTGTATCTATGAAAGTGAGCGAAGTGAACTGAGGTTGTCAGCCGTGTCTGTGGCCGCCGATGCTAAGCAGGCTAATGCGGACGCATTTTTTATTAGGCATCTTCCTAAACATCAGCTCCCGTTAGTTAAATACATTTTAGCAAAATAGAGACTCCATAAGTTCTCCACTTGATACGAGCAGTTGCCACAACTGCACATGCCACAGAAAGAGCATTTTTACTCAGAATCGGTAAATATTTAGATTGTTCTTAAAGAAGCTATACCCAATTTTTTTTTTTCTAAGTAGTTCATAAAAATGCTTTTTACTACATACAAGTTGTATCATAATACATAATTTAATTGAAAACTTGAGGTCATTGATTCCACTGTGTATGAAATTCAGGCAGTGAAAAGTGCTGAGTAGAGTCTGAGCGGGCCGCTCGTTCTCCTCCACTCACAGAACGAGCAGTGAACAGCCTGCGTCCTCTAGCCTCTACAGCGCTGCTTAACACCAGGGCTTCGACTTCAAAATTCGAATATAATTCTAAAATAAAAAATATATACATATTTGAACAAATATAAGACAACCCTTATAATTAGAAATGTATTTAATGACTGCAAATAAAATAGTTAGCTCCCAAAGGTTTCACCGGGACGTGCTAGGCAGGTAACAGCTAAGCTAGCTAGCTGTTTCATGGTAACTTCCGGGTTTTTCGCGATCGCTTTTTGTCACTTTAAAAAAACAGTATTGTCAAAAACGTTGACAGCAAATTCTGAAATCGTCCGTGCATGTGTGTTAAGGATGTATATGTATACTGTATTGTCCGATTGACGTTTAATGGTGTAGGTTGATTGATATGTATTTGTTTATCGAGCGTGGCTAGCTCCGCTAGCTTCTCTACACAGACAAGTGTGCAGAAAAACTGCACGATGTAGTGACAGGCGCTGATAGCTTGTTGTACTTGCAAAGTAATGGCAGTATTTTACACACCTGAACTACAAACAGAGATTGCATTGGGGCTGCGGTCATTATTGGTTTGAGAGTTCTGTTATCAAGAAAAAATGATCGGAAGAATTGCATTCAAGTCAATGGAGTGCTGCTGCTGTGAGGAGCTGTATAATAAATTATAGTTAAATATTAGAATATATTCTAATGTTTAAATTAATACATTCGGACGCGAAACTAATGGTATTCTTTTACTTATATATTGTGTTAGCAGTGCATTGCTTTAGTACCATTTCATCAGTGATTGTTGGACAGCTTACAAGTTGCGCCAATGCTAATGTTAGCATACGTATCAGATCGCAAATAAAACTAGGTGGCTCCGTGTTATGAGAGCGTAGGGGAAATAAGAAGCCTGTGAGCGAGTTGGGGGGCGGTGCTAAACATTCAAACATTGCAGAAACGGTTATAGCGCCTTTAAAGGACTTCTCAACCCCCCATCTCGAGGCTTACATCACTCAAATTCTCTTTTCAAATCTCCCTCCAAATGGGTTAGGGTTAGGGTTAGGGGGGGGGGTCTAGGCTGTGATTGACACTTGACATCAGCATTGGCCGTGTCAAAGATGGAAAGTGATCAGCAACACCAGCTCTATAGCTTCTGAGCGGCCATGGAAGGTGGAGGACTCCTCTCCACCGTCCTCACCGGAGTTTGAGAGAGAGGAGGCAAATAATGACTAACACTCCAATACTCAACAACGCTATTAACACTACACAATTATCTATAATACAAACAGCTATGCTAATAATAATCTACCCAAATGCTACAACTAATCGCAAACCTGACAAGCCTCTTCCATCTACACCTGCGGACTGCCCCGCCCGACCCGCCTGGGAGTGCTTCGGTCCTGCACCGGACCTGTCCACGTTCAGCGGCCACTGGTCCACGTTCTGTAGCTAGCTTAGGTCCTAGATCATTAGCCTGTCCGTCCGGAGGAGCGGATCCCTTTCTCATATGGGTCTCCCTCCCTGTGGGTTTCCCTAGTGCTCCCAAAGGTTTCTCACGTTTTCCCACTGGGTTTTTTAAGAGTTTTTCCTTGTCGATGCAGGAGGGTCTTGTTGGACAGTTAGTGTCCAACAGAAAGGATTGGTGATGATCAGGACACTTTAGCATTCTACAACATGTATGGACATTTTCTTCTGTGTGTGCTTTATATTCTTCATGTGTTTTAACTGTTGATTCTCTGACCTGTGTTGGTGATTTCAATGGTTTTGTTAAGTCCTCTGAGATGACTTCTGTTGTGACCTAGGGCTATACAAGAATAAATTGTATTGTATTGTATTGTATCGATGAAAAAACTATTCCTTCTCCAACTCGCTACGGGGGCGTGAACGAGACTGGGCTGTATATATAGCTCAGGGCGGCAGGGAAACTGACTGCAGACGTCAGCCTTCGCGGCTGCGCCAATGTTGGCGCCAGATTCAAAATTCAAATGTAGTAAATATAAGTCGCCTGCAGATGGCACCTCACTGACGGTTTAAGGCAGAAAGTTGATCTTTCAACTAATTTGTTCTAAAGTGACAAAAATTATGACCAGGATATGTAGACAACACTATTGGACACTCATTTATACTGTTTATCAGCAAATTGGATTTGAGGGTGAGTTGTCCTATAATGGGGAGTTTTACTTCCTGTCCCACGCGCCGCTGCGTCAGCTGCAACCCAGCACTACACATTGGCTGTGGTTATCGGCCCATTTGGCCAATATCGATATCATGCATCCCCAATAATAATACATAGGCAAGGCAAGTTTATTTGTATAGCACAATTCATACACAAGGCAACTCAAAGTGCTGAACAAGATAGCATTAAAATCGTAAATAATTACAGAACATTAAAAAGAAAGATAAAAACATAAAATCCCTCAGTTGTATGCACAGCTAAACAGCACCGTTTTTAACCTGGTTTTAAACATTGTCAGAGAGGAAGACTGTTCCCGATTTTAGCAGCATGAATCTGAAAAGCAGCCTCCCCATGTTTAGTTCTGACTCTGGGCACTAACAGGAGTCCAGTCCCTGTGCTCCTCAGAGTCCGGGCTGGTTCATATAGGACTAACATGTCACTAATATATTTTGGTGCGAGGCCATGGAGAGACTTGTACACAAGCAGAGCTGTTTTAAAGTCTATTCTCTGAGCCACAGGAAGCCAGTGCAGAGACCTGAGGACCGGACTAACATGGTCGTACTTCCTGGTTCTAGTCAGGACTCGAGCTGCTGCATTTTGAATGTACTGCAACTGTTGTCAGGAATGAAGCATTCTCCACCAAATCTGTCAGGAATGAAGCAGACAGAGACGGATCGTGGTGCGCCAAACTCTGGAAGTTTATTTACGTTTATCCCAAGTTCCAGTGGTTTCCATTGTTTCCTTCTCTCAGACAGAATGGAGTCAGTACAGTTTATATTGTCATTGTCACGTCACACATCGAAAGACATACGTGTCACACAGAGACAGTCACATCATAGTCAAAATAATCAGAGTCCTTGTAGAGTCCTGCACGTAGGCCATATTGCTATCTAATACTAACACTGTTTTACAGCCTGTTTGGACAGACCTGTGAGCAGGCCATTGCAGTAGTCTAACCTACTGGAGACAAATGCATGGATAAGAATCTCCAAGTCTGCTTTAGACACTAGGTTTTTGATCCTGGCAATGTTTTTTAGATGGTTAAAAGCTGCTGATGTTACTGATTTGATGTGGCTATTAAAATTTAAGTCCGAGTCCAGTATTACCCCTAGATTTCTGACCTTGTTTGAGGGTTTTAGGGAGAGAGACTGGAGGTGACAGATGACGCTCTCTTTGTTTCTGGGGACCAAAGACAATCATTTCAGTTTTGTTGTTGGATACAGTGAAGGAGTGAGTCCACTGGTCCATGTTCTCCTGCAGTCAGTGAGACGTAGATCTGAGTGTCGTCTGCATAGTTGTGATAGGTCAGTTAATACGCAGAAACAAATTGTCCTAACGGCAGCATGTAGAGATTGAACAGAAGAGGTCCCAGGATCGACCCCTGTGGTACTCCACAGGTCAGGGCCATATGATCTGAGACACAGTTTCCAATCACCACAAAGAACTTTCCGTCTTCAAGGTAAGACCTAAACCAATTTAGGGCGGTGCCAGCGACGCCAACCCAGTCCTCTAGTCTCTGTAAGAGGATCTCATGGTCGACAGTGGCAAAGGCAGCACTCAGATCTAACAGGATTAGGATTGAGACTTTGCCTGCGTCAGTGTTCAGCCGGATATTGTTTGTTACCTTGACGAGAGCAGTCTCAGTGCTGTGGTGGGGTCTAAAGCCGGACTGAAACATATCAAATGAGTTGTTAAGAAATCTATTTAGCTGTTGGTAGACAACTTTTTCAAGGACTTTCCCCATAAATGGCAGATTTGAGATGGGACGATAGTTGTTAAGTACAGTAGCATCCAGACTGCTCTTTTTTTAGCAGGGGCCTGATGACTGCCGTTTTCAGGGCCTTTGGGAATATTCCAGAATTAAGGGACATGTATAAGAGGCCACCTCACCCCTGTCCATAACCAACTCCACTGGATCCCTGTTCCATATTGCATCCAATACAAGGTCCTCCTCCTCACCTACAAGTCCCTCCATAACCTTCTAAATCTGATGACACAAAAAATATTCCATACAAATGCCACATAAAGGACAAGAGGAACTTTTTCTGGGTCTTAGCAAAGGCAGTTATATTTGAATGAGAGAAAATGTATTAGGCTGGCAGTGCAGTGTACACAGCTAAAACAAGGATGAAGCCAAGCACTACTGTCAAATGGGACACACTCACTGAGCAGGCCAGCCATAGGTCAATGCTGTGAGACACAGCAGATTAATGCATGACATAACATTACATCACAAATGCATGGGCAGATAAAGCTGCTTTAATGTGACTGCACTACATTATTTCTGTGAAACTGATTTATGGCCCAACAAAAAAGTACACATTTTAATTCAAAGGTATATCTTTACTATAGCCTGGCTCTGCCAGACCCATGTAGTTCCGCCATTCTCCACCATTGGTCTGGTACTCCTTGATAGGAGTTGTATTTCAGAAGGCAGGGCCTTGTAGAAACAAATCCTTGTATGTGATTGGATAAACCACTTGTTCGTTTTCTTGAATGACGTCTGCTTTCAACCACTCACATCGATGCACACATTCCAAATGCCGGCAATATTTTCCAGCCCAAAATCCGCGAGAATGCCCAAAAAAAGAAACACTCAGAATTAGGGCTGCAACTAACAATTATTTTAATAATCGATTAATCTGTCGATTATTTCTTCAATTAATCGGTTAATCGGATACAAAATATATATTTTCCATCCCTTTGTTCACAAACATGGCCATGGACCTAAACAAAAAAACATGCAAATTTAAGCTATGCAAATATTGGCTTTTTGAAGAGTAAAGTAGGTATTTTTAGGGATGCACCGATTATACAGTGCCTTGCGAAAGTATTTGCCCCCCTTGAACCTTTCAACATTTTGCCACATTTCAGGCTTCAAACATGAAGATATAAAAATTTAATTTGTCAAGAATCAACAAGTGGGACACAATTGTGAAGTGGAACGAAATTTATTGGAATTAGGGTTAGAATTAACTTTAACAAATAAAAAACTGAAAAGTGGGGCGTGCAATATTATTCGGCCCCCTTGCGCAAATACTTTGTAGCGCCACCTTTTGCTGCAATTACAGCTGCAAGTCGCTTGGGGTATGTCTCTATCAGTTTTGCACATCGAGAGACTGGAATTCTTGCCCATTCTTCCTTGCAAATCGAGCTCAGTTAGGTTGGATGGAGAGCGTTTGTGAACAGCAGTATCCAGCTCTTTCCACAGATTCTCGATTGGATTCAGGTCTGGACTTTGACTTGGCCATTCTAACACCTGGATATGTCTATTTGTGAACCATTCCATTGTAGATTTGGCTTTTTGGGCTGAGAGTGGATTTTTTTCCCCACAGTTAGTGACACTTTATTGCCAAAGTCTTGTTAAAGGACAACTCACCCTCAAATCCAGCTGATAAACGGTATAAATGAGTGTCCAATTGTGTTGTCTACATATCCTGGTCATAATTTTGTCACTTTGGTGCAAATTAGTTGAAAGATCAACCTTCTGCCTAAAACCGTCTGGGGTGCTATCTGCAGGCGACCTGTATTACTACATTTGATTTTTGAATCTGGCGCCAACACTGGCACAGAAGTTGGACCTGACGTCAGTTGCACTGCTGGCCATTGAGCGTGAAGGGCCCAGTCTCGTTCACGCCCCCGTAGCGAGTTGGAGAAGGAACAACAGTGTATTTTCATAGATTGTCAGGTTTGCGATTAGTAATAGTCTTTAGGGAGAATAGCATAGCTGTTTGTATTATAGATAATTGTGTAGTGTTAATAGCATGGTTGTTGAATATGAGTTTAGTCATTATTTGCTTTTATTAGATTAGTTAGCTGAATTTAGTTTAAGACTTGTCAGTATTACTAGTGGACTATATTGTGTGCAATTTCATTACATATTGTACTTGTGTACAATAAATACCACTTTACGTTTGCGCGTGTGTTAAATTACTTTCTCTTTTGTGCACATTGGGGTATCATTTCCCTTGTGGCCGCAGGTTACTGTGGCTGAGTTTAGAATTGTATAACTATATGACCACCACAACATTATACTTTATCTTGGTCTGGGTAGAAGAAGAAAAGAACCGCAACATAAGCGGTTACTGTAAGGGAATATGGGAAGGCTACCTGTGACAAGTAGTTCGTACTTTTTATTCCACTCTAATCGATATTCAGAAACAGCCCTCATTCTGTGGCGGTCTGCTGCAGAGGCAGCTGCCGGTAGCTGCTAGCTCTACTAGCGGCGCTAGCTTGTTAGCAGCTAGCTTGTTAGCAGCTAGCTCTACTAGCGGCGCTAGCTCGTTAGCCGGGAGCTAGCGGCTCAAATTGATAGGGCTGGGGGCCGCCGTCTGCCTCCTCTCACTCAAGAGAAGTTCTCCACCTCCTAAGACTGCACAGAATCTATAGAGCTGGTGTCTGATCACTCTCCATCTTTGACAGGGCCAATGCTGATGTCAAGTGTCACTCACAGTCTAGACCCTCCCAACATTCACCCCCCGCCAGTCCCCTTTAGTCCTCCAGGCTACGCCCATTTAGAGGGAGATTTGAAAAGGAAATGTGAGTGACGTAAGCTCTGAGGAGCGGGGGTGAGAACCACTTTAACTAATTGTATTGAGAAATATTTGGGCAAGTAACTTTTGACATTGGGCGAGTAAAATATAAATGTTGCTTGCCCAAAGGGCGAGTGGCTGACAGTCTGCTGACAAACCCTGAAAGTTTAGACTTTCTTAGTGACAGAGCAGTCCAGTAAAAAAACAAACTACAACATAGGGGCATAAGAATCGACAGAAACAACATTGAATACGTATGTGATTAGTCGCTATTGTTTACAGTTACAATTAGTTTTATTGAACCGTGTCAGTAAGTAATGTGTATCTATTTAATGCATTTTACAGACCAAGGTCAGCCAAAGCGCTTTAAAATTGTTCAGATAGTTATTTCATTCTCTCCACACACTGATGACAGAAGCGAGTCACCAAACACACTGGCGCATCAAAGCCCCAACCAACACCAAGTTGACATTAATTCACCAAAGTGAATTGATGTTCCCGACTTTTATGTTAGTAAGTTTTAGTACGTTTTTATTTATATACCGCCTTTACACTGCAGAGCTGAGTCTCAGAGCGGTTTACAATTGTTAATTTTGGGCATTTGTATCTCACTCCACACAGAGATGGGAGCGGTCGCCAGTACAGGAAGCGCATGCCAGAACTATTGGACATATTTTTAGTGGTAGGGGAAACCGGAGTACCCGGAGGAAACCTACGCAGACACGGGGAGAACATGCAAACTCCACTCAGAAAGGCCCTGGTCCGACCGGGATTCGAACCCAGGACCTTCTTGCTGAGAGGCGAGAGTGCTATCCACTCAGCCACCGTGCCGCTCATGGTATGTTGTTGTTTATACCATGAGCTGAGCTTACTCACTTATTCTTATTTTTATTATCTCTTTTTGACTGTTGCACTGAGCCAAAGCAATTTCCTAGTCTGTGACCTCCTGTTACTTACGTGGCAATAAAAATGATTCTGATTCTGATTCTGATTACTCACAATATTGCTGAAATTCTTGTGTTGTGAGATTTGGATCCATTACAGCCCTATTCTGAATAATAATAAACAAATATCAAATTGTGATTTCTCAGTTAACCATTGTGATTTGATTTGAAATGTATCTTATGAAGCGAGGAGAATTGAAATAAAAAGTCCATTGAGGGAAAACTGAAATCTAAAAACAATGAAGATATGTTCACTGTTTACATTACATAGACCCTTGTGCTCAATACCAAATTACATAAGAGTAATTCCCTTTGAAGACAGTGAATGGAATATTCAAATGATTACAATACAAAATGGAAAGTATGTATTCTATACATTTGCCTTTGCAAATATTTCCCTTTTATTGCCATTTTGATTTGATTGTGATTAATGGAGCAGCCCCATTTCTCTACAGGTCAGTTGATTATTAAAACACAGCAAACTTGATTTAACCTTGAAACATTTTTTCACACCTTGTGTGAGCCTATGAGAATGTGGCATGTAGATTTCTGTTGTGAGATCAAACGTATCTTATAACCTATTGGCTAGTACCGCTAATTACATAGTAAGCATAAATATTACAGCCCTTTAGTCGTAATTCTTAAACTTACACTGCAACACTGACATTTTGCCCGCTGTGTGTGTGTGGGAGCAATACAGATTCGATTTTGTGATTTATGCATCTGCCCAAATATGTAGGCAGAGCTATTTTAGTGGCCAACCAAAAGGGTCTAAATTAGTTTCACAAAGGAACTCGTTAGCTGGTGTTTTAGGATTATAAAATAAATGCACTTTTTTTCTCCAAAGTACACTTAGATATAAGATTAGATAGAATGTAATTGCAGCATCGTAGATGCTGCAATTACTAAGGTAATGCCTATAGTTGTGTCATTACCTTAGAATATCCTTGTCAGAGACAATATTTAAGAGCAGGGTAAGGCTGAGTTTGTGACCAAAATAAAATGTACAATGAGCTCAATGTTTGGGACGCAGCCTTAAATGAGAGTCCCACGTGTCCTGAGGCTGTGCGTAATATCAAAAGTTGCTTTAAGGCAATGGCACGCAAAACCATTCGATGATGTTGGGTGAGGTACTGAAATTAAACCAAACTTCAAAACAAAATCAATACAAGCTAATGAAATTATTTGACAAGCATATGGTCTGCAGTTAGTTCATCTGCAAACTCTTTTTTTGACTCTAGGTACACTCGTGTCAGCGGAAAATTCAAAGCAAATATGGTCAAACAATATTCCAACAAGTCTAATCTAACACTTTCCACTGACATGCTTCATTATCGAGTTTTCAAGCTCAGTTTGCGGGTCAAGCTAGCACGTTAGCACACAGTCCCATTGCTTTGCACTGCGTAGTTACCACAATGCGGCGACGTGGTTCTCGCTAGCGGCAAGCATTGACGCTACAAAAAAGGACCCATCTCTCACCTTCTTCATTCGCGGAGCTTCTGCCACGGTCCCGTCCCGATTGACAAACGCCTCTCCGCCGTTCTGCTGCGGGTCCGTGCGTTTCAGAGCGGAGGCTTGGGGCATCTTCCCGGGGTTGCCAGTGGACTCGGCAGTTGGAGACGCCGCGGTGGACGTGGAAGTGGCCTCGCTCTTACCTAGGCCTTTACCAGCGGACAGAGAGGGTCCAGCCGAGAGGTCTTTGCCGCTGGGGACGTCTTTGAGTTCGACCTCTGCCATTTTCGCCGCCACAACCTGGACTGACATCGCCGCAGTTTCACAAAGTCCTTTTTCCAACACAGACCTGAGCGGAAGTGACGTGCACGCGACAGCAACAGACTACAGGGGCATTGTGGTTAGTGTAGTCTCTCCACTTCACCCAATGAATCCCAACAGGCAAGTGCTTAAGGATAAAGCTTTGGTTTACATTGAAAAATAACCTAGCTCATTAAATCTGTGTCTTGTCGCACTCAAGGCAAGACGCACTCTCATCTGTGCTTTGGCGCTCCTCCATGGGGGTTCCCTCTATTCCTATCAGCTTCTTCCGCATTTGAGAAACACTTCTTTTTCAAGTCAACACTCCCAATATGCATGCATCTTTTGGAGAGCAAACTTTTGTGCGATGTGAGGTTGTGGTTGTTCGGCATATAGATACCAGTGCATTATGGGAAATGCAGTTCAGACAACAGGAATGAATAGAAATTAAGACCAAACATGATTAATGCAAGCTAAAGATGGTGCATCCTTCATATTTTTAATCAAAATTTAAATTATATAGAATTACAACTATCATAACTTAATTATTTGATAGTTATTTACTCTGAAGTAGTACATTTTCTGATATATATGCATATTATGCTCATGCTCAAGTGACATAGGTCAATATAATTTGCAGCAATTGTAGCTGGCTTTGTTGCATAGAATGAGTCCAGAGATGCCCAGATCCATGGAGATGCCCTATGATCAGGGAAATGAGTCCCAGACATATACTAGATCCATGCTGTAGTCCCAGAAGGTCAAAGGCGGTCTCTACGCAATACTGCCACCACGTGGTTTTTTTTTGGAGTATAATTTTCAATATAGTATGCATTAACCGTGGCACACCTTTTTGGTTGAAAACACTCACATGTCACACCACCAGCTGAAACATTAAACTTTGCAACTTTTAGTATGAAAGCAAAGTCTTTCTTATCAAAGTAGATAAAGAAAATGAAACAAGCGCAAAAAAAATTCAAATCTTCCCACATTATGATATCACACCAATTATGAGATATTGGAATCTTTCCCAAGGCACACTAATGTACCACAGCACAATGATTGAAAACAATGTTATACAGAAAGTTATTTGAGGGGGGTGGTTACAGTATTGCCTAAAAAAAGTCACTTCACTTAGATTTAAATTATAAAACTTCAAATACCAAGTAATCAAATGTCTAAACACTGACAACATGGTAGGATGTTTCACTTTGAAGTGGTTTATTTTGTATATAAAAATATTAACAAACATTCCTGGCTTTGGAAATTAAAAAGCATCCAACATCCCAAACTTTTTGTGTGGTTCTCACAACTTGTTCATCTTTTGTGGTGTATTTATATAAATGGAAAGTAAAAAATATCTAAAATGTCTATAATCAATGTCATAGCAAACCAAACATTCCAGAAATATTTCAATTCAAGCAAGTACTCCACAAACGAGAGGTCTTGGAGGTATAATATTTACAAGGCTGACATACCAATGCATCAAATACAAAGTAAGCTACATTCGTGCTTTGAAAGGTAAACAAAAACACCATTTCAAACTACAGGCCTCAGACTTATCAATGCAGCAGTGACCTAATCATCTCATACTCAAAGTCAAACTGAAGTGAGGTGCTCATGATGGCCAATAAAAATCCATAAGCAGATGGCAGTGTCCACCAGGGAGTTCTACCTTAGCTTTCAAATATCCACAAGATGTTGACACCAGAGAGGCCCAGGTTTACTCTCCTGTGGAAATAAAAACATAACATTAGATAGTAATTGCAGTCTTCTATTACCCAAGTTCAAATTGCGTCATGCTATTAGTAAAATGCCAGAGACAGACTATCATACACTTACCCGAGCATCCCTGATTCTTTGGTTTTGATCACATAAAGAAACATAAGGATTGTGTGGAATAAGTTGTTTCTCCCCTGTAATAGAAATCAAGACGGCTCAGGATCAGTGTGTAATATAGTCAAGGTTAGTCTGAGTAACAAATTTCATAAAGGCTACAATATTTCAATAAGATAATTAAATGGGCTGGATCAGAATTTGTACATGTAGTTGAGCAATGTGGGTTTTTCTCCAATCCAGTCACTCTTTTAGATAGTTAGCTAGAATATAAGCTAGCTTCCTTTTTCTGTTCTAAGTCACAATTCTCGAGGCATCGCTATGTAGCGCACCAGCAATTCGGGCGTTCTGCTCTCCCAAAATTCCATCCGATGGGCGGGGGAGCGACTGAATTTTGCGTTGCATTATGGGTAACACTTGCCTTCGCAACTTCCGGTTCTCTCTGCCCGGCGCATTTTCTCTAAATGGTTGAGTGTTTTCGTCATTTTCTGTATGCAAATACATTCCCGTCTCTAACTAGTGGCATATCGCGCAAATCATCCGTCCAATTCACATTCTTCCCTCTTAGCTGAACTTCATTCTCATTGTTACCATCTGTCACTCGCACACACAGCCGTTTTCGTTCACTCTGCTCGCTGTCATCTTCTTCTAAATCTTCATAAACACCATCCGCTCGTTGAACTAGCAACAACAATTCCTCCTTTCGTTTTCCCACACTGCAAATACCCTTTCGCTTCAACCTTTCACGCAATTCAGGCACTGTCAATCGCTTGTTGTTTTCGTGAGCCATATTCGCCATTGTATGAAATCAACCGGAAGTGAACTGGGCAACAAACGGTGTCATTTTTTGATCACAGCGCCGCTCAGTGGATGGAATTTTGGGAGAGCAGAACGCCCGAATTATTTTAGTAGTAAACTAGTCAACTAATCCAACATATTTTTTCTAATGTCACCAGCAGTTACCCAGGTACCTTAGGTAGGCTGTAGATGTGTCCTTGATAGATGAGCTGGTAATGGGGCGGTGTCGTGCTGCTTTGGTGAATACAAAAGAGGTTCTCCTTAGTCACATCTGTTCGGGAAAGTCACATTATAATACAATGAGCAAGATAAATGAAATTATACTTCAGATTAATAACCACCATTTGACCAGTAAAAAATATGTACCAGGTTTATCTGGAGTGTGGCTGAAATGCTGAGACGTGAAAGTCTTCCCATCTGGATATTTGGGATGCGGAGGTAGTCTTGAGTCCAAGTAAGTACAAAAAACATGCATAAGGATCTGAAGACAGAAAGCCAACACATTTCAATGGACCCAATGTTGTAATTAGAACATGTGTATAACAATAATGGTCTATCGAGTCATTACTCTAATGCTGATGTGCTTACAGCGCAGTCCGTGGGGAGGTCATTGTCCCACTTCCTGTTCTTTAGATCACCACCTCTGCTCCATCTGAAGGAGCTCATGCAGCCGCTATGTGCTAGCTCTAGAAGTAAAAATGAAAGATTACAAAAAATAATGCCAAGCAAGGTTGTGTGTGTATTATATATATGTATGTATGGTCATCCTACCCCGTATTCGCTCCACAAGATATTCCTGATTGGGAGTAACGTCCAAGTACAGGACAATGGAGTTCATTGTAGGAATGGACGATGCCTTCATTACTGCTGCTTGTTTTAGACTACTTATACTGGCCTCTATGATGCAAAAAAAGAAAAAGTATTGAAAATGCATATAAAGGCAAATTTCACATCCATCAAAGTGTTTAAATATAAAAAATTAACACTTGATCCAAACCTCCTATTTGGAGTTCAGGACTGCCCATTCTCCTCAATTGGCTGTTTACAGAGTCTATTTCTTTAACCAAAGGGACCAATATGGTGTCACTAATCCACTGAAATTCAGTCAAAATTAAAAAACAAAAGTAAATGCGTGCATGGATAAAGTGTCTTAAAAAAATGTACATGCCGTGATTAATCCTGCTTACATTTCTAAGTTTTGCAGTCCAGCTGTCAATGCTGTCCACGACAAGGCGGCTAGTTGTAATCCTTGCCCACACCTGCATACAAATGTACAGAAAACCAATAAAAAAAACAATAATTTGAATAAAAAATGTAACAACCTGGCAGTTTTCACACCTCCTCTGCAGCCTGTTTGGAGCCAAGGTCCGTCTCATCTTTGTGTGCAGATGGAGCCTGAGAGCGACAGGCTGGCTGATACAGGAATTTCCTCAGGCTTTGAGCATAATCACCCACAGAGCGGTTGTAATTCCAAAATGTTGGACTGTGATTTGGAGACACAGATTCTGGGCTACCTGACAAGATCAAGATAAATTTCACTTTTTTGGATAACTAAATGAAAATAAATATTCACAACAACAAAAACAGGTCAATTAAGGCGTTAGAACTGAAAAAAGCCCTAAGGTATTCTTTTCCTTTGGCTCCAAGGGATCTTTAGTTCAACTGCATTTTAAAGCCAAAATAACTATAAATGTGTATGTAATGTATAATTTTTTTAGGAATAGGCTCAAGGCTTGAATACTCAACAGCGTTTGCCTTTAATCAATTCCTGAAACAATTTAGTAGACACATTGTTCGACACAAAATATGAAATTGCACATTAATTCCTGTTCTAAATGTCCCTTGATTTGGTTTAAGACATCGGATGAAGCAAAACGTTTTTGAATGGACGTCACAGCACGCACGTTTATCCTACGCGGCAGACGCCTTGTTGCGGCGCGGAAGAGGTGGTGGGTACAGTGGCTAGATGCATCCTGCAAAAGCTGGAGATCCTCGCTCCACACACGTGCGGCAACCATAGAGCAGCAAAGTGGTCATAAGGACATATGCCGGTCCAAACCAGGAAATTAAAGACACTCAAAACCAAAACAGGAACTAAACCAGGACTGAGGGACACGGTGCTTGTGAACATGTGTCTTCACCTTGAATTGACATTCTACTGTGACTGTTAAAAAGTTCAGCCAACACAGGGCAGGATGTCCATCTACGAACGTCAATGCATTGGCGGTTTGAACACAGCTTAAGATCCTGCTTAACTTTTATCGCCGCACCATTAACGGTTTGCTTGTTGGTTCTGCGAATGTGTGGTTTGTGACATCACAGCCCGAAAGGAGAGCTCTAAACAAGGTGTTCCCCACGCAAAGAGGACTGTGAGCAGCCTGTTCTAGAAGTTCTTTATGAATCCAGACACTTAAAAAAAATCATTATATATTATTATTAGGGCTGTCAAACGATTTTTTTAGTTGATTAATCGCATAGTAATGGTGAGTTAACTCACGATTAATCGCATTTTTAACATTCTATTTCAAATCCACTTCAATTGAAGTTAAATGAGATTTTCAAATGTAATGACACATTGTTATTCATACCAAATGTACTTAAATCTGTTTGACTTGCACAACCTTCTACTTTTGGTTACAACCAACAAGAGCTGTTAATGAAAGGGAAAATGTAGGTACCCCAGCTTTAATTTTGCGAGTTTGGTTGCATTTCAGCGTGTTTCCTCTCCTCCGTGTGTCACACAACATCAGAGAATGGCCCCTGTGCGTATATATGTGTGTATTATATGACCACGTTACCGCTGTCACCATCACACACGCACGTGTCCGTGGCATTCTGAGTGATATTATTATAAATGGGCGGGTCATTCGGACATGTGATTGACTGCCAGCCTATTTCAGAACAGGTACTCCCATATTGCCAGCCGTTTCTGATGATTTTTACAGAATTTAAGACCCACAGAATATTGTGTACTATGACTATCTAAATCCAAAACCAGACTCTGAAAGAATGGACTGTCTACTTTTATCAGCAAAAATTATTTTGTTTCTAGCTTGTTTCGTTCCCCTGTAATCCCCAGTCGAGTAGAGGTAAGTTTTATTGAAATCACCAGAAAACTCACACATGTGCATCTAGCCGTTTTCACGTTTAACGTGCCATTATGGCAGTTAATGTGTTAAATATTTTTTACCGCGTTAATGAAAACGGTAATTAACGTGATAATTTTGACAGCCCTAATTATTATATTTCAGTGTCAATCGTTTCTCGCACTTTGAGTTTTTTTTTCCTCTGTAACTTTAACCTTGTTTTATGTATGTACTTGTTCTTGTGCACACTGGGGACCTTTGCAAATGTATTCCAATGTGGTTTAACTGCAAATGGCAAATATTGTAAAAATTAATCTGAAACAACATGAAAATGTGCACATTTTTTTATTTGGTCCAGTAGGATACCTCTTTTTAGCTTAATTTGAGTCCAGTTTAGAATAAAATATATATTATATAATGTTGCCTTATACACAACATCTAGCATTCCAATATCGGAATAATGATAACATGAAAAAAAGCATACCTAGCTGGCTTCTATGAGACTTTTCCTCCTCTGACCGAAGAAACTGTTCCAAGCTTTTCAGATCTTCCATGTAGTCCTCTTTGCTTCCAGGAGAGTTGAATACTGATGGCGAGGTGCGATATCGGGCCCTTAATCCTGAACCTTCAACTGGACCAATGCTGCTTGGGAAAGGAGAAGAACCCGGGGACGGGCTGTAGTTTAGCACCTGCAACAAGACATTTTTTAAGCATTCAGGACATGTGAATTTTACATCCTGGTCCCACCTTGATTTGAAGGGATAATACCAAGAAAACATGTAATAAACTGGATCTAAACTCCAATGTCTCCAGAAATTATTATTTGACTTGAGACACACTCAAGTGGATGCAAAACAACTTTCTTCTGTTTAGTTGAAGAATTTCATCTTCACTCTTTTTTAATGTATACTGATTATGTATGATTGTAATGTCTTGTTTGGCACTTTGAGTTGCCTCGAGTATGAACTGTGCTATACAAATAAACTTGCCTTGCCTAGAATCAAGAGTTGTAGAGCGTGATCTCCCAAAGTCCAGTGAGAAAGCGCGTGCCGCTAGCTCGCTGCCAACTTAGGATGTCAACCATTTGGTAATTTTTTTTTATGAAACAAAAGTAACAAGAGTATAAAGGACTGAATTTTCCTAGCATTAAAAATGCATGTTGGTTGTACTCAAAAGTATAATGTTATGAACAAATCAAACAGAACAAACCAAAAAAGGCGTCTGTTTTTTTATTTTGCATACTTGAGAGCCCTGTGAATCATTACTTACTTTTTGGGCTGAGAGTGGATATTTTTATATTTTTTTCCACACAGTTAGTGCCACTTGTTAACTTATTGTATTGAGAAATAGTCGTTTTTCTCACATCATCTTTCCAATATGTGGAAGTTGTATATTATTATTTACATAATATTAATAATATTCTTCATATTATTCTGCTGAAGGTTTAAAATAATACACTATTAGAGGGTGGTTCGATAGAAAGTAAAACCTATGGCTGACTGAGTGGAGTTTGCATGTTCTCCCCGTGTGTGCGTAGGTTTCCTACGGGTGCTCCGGTTTCCCCTACCACTAAAAACATGGACAATAGGTCTGGCATGCACCTCCTGTACTGGCGACCTCGCTCCCATCTCTGTGTGGAGTGAGAGACATATGCCCACAATTGTAAACCGCTTCGTGACTCTGCTATATAAATAAAGATTACTTACAGGTATGTTTTACCAGGCGTTTTAGGCCTAAATGGGTTAGCACAAAGAATCTCATTGGACATTTGAGAAGCAAGCATGAGGAGGTGTACAGAGATTGCATGCAAGCTGGAAAACTGAAGCCGCCAAGAAATAAATAAAAGTAATAAAAATACAAATTATAAAATAGATATAACAGTAATTGCTGCAACTAATTAGTTAAAACAATTATCAACCATTGAAAAAAACTGAAATAATGTAAACCATGCTTTGTGAACAGTCAAGTCCTAATTTATAATTCTTTGGACCAATAACATTTCCAGACACAAACCTTTCCAAAGTTGATGGAGGATGAAAAGTGTCCGCCCACGCTGTTGGGAGTGGAAGGAGTGCTGAGTGCAGGGCTGTAGCTTGGTACGCAGCTTGGGGAAAACTTGGGACTCGTAGTTGGAGGTCGAGACGGACTGAAGCTTAGGACACTTTGACCCTGCAGTGGAGACGACTGAGCAGGAGCTGGAGTTTCCTTCTTTTCAGGTTTTTGCACTGGAGACACCTGAATACCTTGATTATCAAACATTGAACAAAAAGGTTACCATTTACTAGGCAGGGATCAATTAAACTTTTTAATAGCTTACCTGTTCCTGATAGTCCAAGAAGGCGGTGTTGATCTGGAGATACCGCAATCGAGGCTGGAGCCATGGTGAACTTAAAATACTTCCAAAAGTCAAAAAGAGCGTTGAGGCTAAACAACGACGCCAGCACTAATTCTGCGTGAATGAGAAACGACCAAGGCATGCCATTTAATAAGGGGTCAGACATTTTTTAAAATATGTTATAGCGTATGAACTCACCTATGTACCAGATAGGCCAGTATGTGATATTATAGAATCTGCTCAGCAGTTTTCCAGACCTAGATATAAGTGAATGTCAAGTTACTTAATTTTTTAAGCAAGAACATTAGAGAATGCTCAATCCAGTTACATGTGCTTTGCTCATCCCACAACTTTCCGATCGGACAAAATAAAATGTATTTACTATCACAAATAATCTTCCCTTCTGTTTGTATTGGATTAGAAAGAGACAAGAAAATAGTAATAGCGAGTACTGAGCTTAGAGTGTATCCTGAGTCATTTTATGAAGCTTTTAATAACAGAGCTGATTGGCTGA
Source organism: Knipowitschia caucasica (assembly GCA_964034765.1). Taxonomy (NCBI): domain Eukaryota; kingdom Metazoa; phylum Chordata; class Actinopteri; order Gobiiformes; family Gobiidae; genus Knipowitschia; species Knipowitschia caucasica. Next base: position 31,625,545 of record OZ035823.1, read on the forward strand.
GTGAAGGTGGTCCTCTTTTTCATGGATTTAAAATATATGACTTTTGACTTGGTCTTAGTGTCAGGAACAAGTCACATGGATTGTATTACTCTGTTCCATCGTTTGAAACCTACCCAGAAGTTCGTAAAAGAAATTTGAATATTTCAGGTCTATAAGAGGACCCATGACAGCCATCTGTGTACTGCCTCTGCCCATTGTTAAATCCGATACATTGAGACAAAGCGATAGTCACTCACATTTCAGTATAAATCATTCCAGCTAAAGACATGTTGAGGACAGCCCAGGCCAGGACCACCTGCCGAGCCTGCTCCTCCCGTCTCATCCTCAGCGCCTTGTCAATCACACTCGCCGACCCTTCCTTTGGGGGGGTCAACATGGCTTTCTTCTGGTCAGACTAAAACAAAACGCCGTTAGACATTGCCAAACATCGCATCGGTCTCGATTGAGTAACTGCAAAAAACTGTATTTTTTAGAACCGACTAAACAAACATTGGGACCAGGCTGAGCTGCAATGAAAGTGCTATCCCCAAAATGTTAGCTTAGCATTAGTTAGCTTATTTAAACAATTACAAAATGCAGTAATCAATACGTATTCTCTGGGCATTATGTGCTGTCCTGAATCCAAAACAACCAAACAATTTATACAATACAACTTCAACACAGCTCATCGCACACTAACACAATAAATGACCATACCACGCTGTTGAGAAGTGTCAGGCGCGGCGCCGCATCGTTTCTACTTTAACCGGAAGTCGCAGGGTATATTTCACTAACAAATTAAAAGCATCGAAATAACCAGAGGAGCAAAGTGATTCAGGAAATGTAAGTGGCCGATGGCAATGAATTCAACAGCTTTATTTGACGTGTTGGAATAGAAAAATATACAATAATTTATTTTAACACCTGGCAAAGTGGCAAACAATAGCTTTCTAGAGTTGAGTCCGGAGCATGGTGGATGTACTTTGGTAAGGAGCTGTGATGTGGGCGGAGCTTAAAATTCCATCCGATGGGCGGGGGAGCGACTGAATTTTGCGTTGCATTATGGGTAACACTTGCCTTCGCAACTTCCGGTTCTCTCTGCCCGGCGCATTTTCTCTAAATGGTTGAGTGTTTTCGTCATTTTCTGTATGCAAATACATTCCCGTCTCTAACTAGTGGCATATCGCGCAAATCATCCGTCCAATTCACATTCTTCCCTCTTAGCTGAACTTCATTCTCATTGTTACCATCTGTCACTCGCACACACAGCCGTTTTCGTTCACTCTGCTCGCTGTCATCTTCTTCTAAATCTTCATAAACACCATCCGCTCGTTGAACTAGCAACAACAATTCCTCCTTTCGTTTTCCCACACTGCAAATACCCTTTCGCTTCAACCTTTCACGCAATTCAGGCACTGTCAATCGCTTGTTGTTTTCGTGAGCCATATTCGCCATTGTATGAAATCAACCGGAAGTGAACTGGGCAACAAACGGTGTCATTTTTTGATCACAGCGCCGCTCAGTGGATGGAATTTTGGGAGAGCAGAACGCCCGAATTCCCATAGTAGTTTTGAAAATTCTAAATATCATGACATCAACCCATGGATCTGTTATAATAGCATCATCCTGGCAATGGGACTATGGCTGAAAATTAGCCAACACTGCTAACTTTCCCTCCAATGAATGAATAAACATTTCCACCGCATGGTTGTTTTCAGCCCATAAAGGACAATTGTAAATTGTTCTTCTGTTCATTTCTCCTCAAACTACTCATCAGCCCCAAATAAGTCATCATTTTTCAAAATCACTATGGAAAAACCCCACCAGGAAGCTCAACCTACTTTGCAGCGCCATTGTTGAATCTTTCTCATTGTAATTGCAGTACAAAATTTACTGACCAATATTTGTGTATAGTAGTGGAAAGGATAATCATAATTTCGGGATACTTAATATTTCTCAATGTTGAGGAGATAATGACTTTTCAGAGCTGTAGTCTGCACCATCTAAATCACAAGCTTCATGACTGATAGAGTCTAGTCTATCAGCCTCTCTCCCACTGCTGTCGCCTTCCTCATCCTCCTGCCCGTCTTCTTCCTCCTCCTCCTCCACCACCTCCTCCTCTTCCTCTTCCTCCTCTTCCTCCGCTCTTTCTGCACGCTCTTTACGGGATGCTCGCTCAGTTTTAGGTCCTTTGCAGATCTTGAGGTGTCGAGTGAGGTGGTATTTGGTGAGGAAAGCTTTATGGCATTTCTCACAAACAAAGTCCCTGCGCCCTTCATGGGAGTTCATATGCTTCTTAAGATGGTTGGTCTTCAGAAAATGTTTGTTGCATTTAGGGCACTGTATCCGGCGTTCACTGAAATTATAGTAGAAGAAAAAGCAAAATACAAATAGTCAAGTTCAGATATGCGTTGATTGTTATGGCTCACGTGTATCGTGTGTACATACTGTGTGTGAGAGAACATGTGCTGCTTCAAGTCATGTTTCCTGATGAAAGTCCGGTCGCACAGATCACACTTGAGTTTTTCTGCTCCTGTGTGGATCAGCATGTGAGAAGCCACGTGCGATTTCTGTGTGAAAGACTTTTCACAAACTGTACATCTGAAGTTCTTTTGGCCTAAAGAAATGGGGAAACATATAAATATAAACATTGAACAACAAAACTGTATAATTTTAATATTTCTTTTCAACTGCATGATGCTTACAACCACATACTAGGGAGAAAATAATTTGTAATTTATTCTTCAAAATGAACTTAACATTTTCAACTGCTGACTGCATTTTACTCAACACACACAACAAACTGAATAAAGGATTAGGGCAACATGTTTCAAGCGATTAAAAGTACTTGATACATTATACAGCACTTGATACAATGTAATTACAGTGCAATGTAGTTTATGCTAAGCTTTTTTGCTGGACAAAGCTATGATAAATGAGGACTATGATGTTTTCTTTCACTTCACATCATGTGCATACATTCAAACAAACAATGATACAAGCACACTGCACCTGTGTGAATCTTGAGGTGCATTCGGAGGTTGCTCGGATCACTGAAGGCCTTACTGCAGTATTCACACTTGTGAGGCTTCATTCCCACGTGTCCCATGAAGTGCACGTTCAGCTTAGTGGAGGTAATGAAAGCCCTGGAGCACATACTGCACTTGAACTTCTTCTCTCTCGCCTGTCCTTGGCCCTTCCCTTTTGCCGTAGTGTTATTGGAGACTCCATTGGCCTCTGTGTTGTTCTCGCTGCATGTTTGGTTGTGAGGGTGGTTGGACCAGGGGGAAGAGGACGAGCTGGACACTCCGTTGGTGAGTTTCTCTTCTTGGTGGTGATGCTGCTGCTGCTGCTGCTGCTGCTGCTGCTGCTGTTGTTGTTGCTGTTGATGTTGTTGTTGTTGAGCTGTTTGGTCCATTTGTTGAGGAGGGGGAGGCTGCGGGTGGTCCTGCTGGGATGGGCTAAGGCTGTGCGTAGGCTGATTATGATTGTTCAAATGTGACTTGAGCTCTGTGAAAGACGAACACTCTTTTCCACATTGGCAGATCTGTCCTTCGGGAACTTGGGGAACTCCTGACAAAATGTAGGGGAAGGCACAAGTAGTTTAATCATAAAAAATAAAAAAAGACATGTATTTTGTTCTGCAGTTATTATATAGTTACAATATATGTGGATCAAAAAGTATACTAAAAGTTATTTCAAAACTAGATCATTTAGCAAGTATTGATACTAAAAATATTTAACATAAACCAGACAAAATGTGACATTTCTTAAGTCAAGTTTCTCTTATTGAAATATAGTTTGAAATATGGTGTTGTGACCACAGGTGGTTCATGAAAATGTGACTGGACAAAACAAGAATGGACTTGTAATAAAATGTATATAAGGATTTTCCCGAAATTTTAGAGAAGAACCCTCTTCCTCAGAAGGATCGCCTAAAAAAATTTGTATTGCATATCACCAGAATGAATGCCAATCTAGACTGTTGGAGGACCAACAGTCTAGATTATCCACCCAGAAGAAGAAAAACTCTCATATCTATTCGTCCCTCATTGGGAAAAATTATTGTCATCGTTTCGCAAAAGCAGAATAAAAGGAAAAAATAAGATCGTTCAGGTTATGCACACAGGATCTATTATTTCAGATAATAGACCATAAAAAAAACTCTGGAGCTGTAATTGCACTTAAGACAATCCTGTGTTGATACTGAATAGATATATCTGAAATCAAACTTGAATGTGACAGCATTGTTAGACAACAAAGGTTGAATGCATTTTAAAGCCCCATTAAAAAAATTACATTGCATTTAAAAATGGGTTATTATTTTATGACTAAGAATGTTCCTTGTGTGAGCCGGAAAATACATACTTTTATCGGTATCAAAAGTATAGCTGGGGTACCTCACTTTCAGACCAGATTTAATAAAATCCATCTAACTTTTTAATTGCTGTCAAAGCAGCTCCCTACTATCATTAGTTTTCACACGCAAAAAGTTTCACAAGAGCTCGTGAAAAGATGTCATGTTTTCTTATCATTGGATTTTGTGATAAGATTTGTTCAGATTTAACTTTTATAAGATTCTTTCTGTTGGGACAAAGAACATAAAGTTGGGGAGCTCTAAACAGTGCCATAATGCAACAAGGCTTTTTCTTTCAATTGCCACGCTAAGACTACAATGTCAGCACTATCTCACCTAAAAGTCGACAATAGTCCCGGCTGTAGTAGAAAAGTAGCTCTTGGTCTGGGTGTATTTCTGTGGTTGTGTAGAAGAACAATTTTCCATTGGATGGATAGGCGATTAAGTTTTGCTGCTCAAGCGTTCTGGAAACAAAATATACACATTTTACTTTTGACAGGAAACAATAAAATGTATAGATCAGTATCAAGGCCACATACACACCTGGCTTTTCTGACAAACATCATCCAGTTGCATTCATTCTCATCAGTTGTTACAATGTAAAATTCAAGCACATTGTTGTGATACATCTGTAATACACAGGGCATTGTAAATATAAAACACATACATAAGCACCGAACACAGAAAAAAGCAACCCCATCACAAACCTTCCATAGCTGTGGTGTGTCTTTTTCTGGCCAGTCCGAGAGATCTACATTACTGCAGTGCTGGCCAACCATTGGTCCAAAGCATGTTCTTGGAGCTATGATGTCTCGTGCAAAAACTCCTAAAACGATGAGGACATTTTAGACTTAAACTTAGACTTAGACTTTATGGATCGACAAGGGAAATTAAGTTGTCACAGAAGCTTGCATAGTATTTCAAAATAAAAGAATACAAATAAGATTAAAGCAACAATCTGAAAATAATAATAATATGATAATATTTGTGAGACTGTAATAATCAGGATGTAGGTGCTCAGGAATATTATATATATATATATATCTGTGAATATGGACACATTTGCAGTATACAGAGATATAGGAGTACACATCTGTAAATATACAATATATACACGGACAAAGCAAATAAACTTGAAGTCTGTTTAGATGCATTATCTGTCACAGAGCGGTGACCCGTTGTACAGCAGGATGGAGTGTGGCATGAACTCTGTACCACTGTGAGTGTGGCAGCGGGGCTGTAGGAGTATGTTTGAGAAGGAGCTCCTTTGCCCCTCTATAGTCTGGTGGATTAGATGTGTAGGATTGTCAATGATGGAGAGCAGTTTTTCCAGTGACCTTCTGTCTCTCACTGTTGTAATGGTGTCCAGCTGACAGCCAATAACCTGTTCAGCTTTACGGATCAGCTTGTCAATCCATTTTGGTTTAATTGCCTTGTATATGTATAAGATTTTATTCAAGTATGTGAATTGGCTTTGTTTAAAGGGGTTATAACACATTTTTGTTCTTTATGACCCCTGTGGCTTTTTATAAAATATGCAGCTCATGTGAAATGGGAGCTCCTTCATAAGTTCACTTGTGCCACATGACCTCGCCTATTTGTCGGATGCCTGAAGGCATGGCTCTAATCCTCCACCGACAAATTTGCAATGCAATGATATTTTCTTACCGGCCACAGAAAAGTGAGTACCAAAGAAAGTGAGTAAAACCCAGGGGAAGGGCAGTGTGCTGGTAGTCAGAGGAGAGAACAGTGAAGGTGCACATATGTGAGGATAACAAAAAAAAGCTTAGTGTGTCTGTGTGTAAATGGCAAGGAAAACAACTATAAACATAGCGAGCTGAGAAAAGTATAGTTTTCAAGTTTGTCAAAACCATGTCCAGGATAATCTCCCAGCATAGGAGGATAATGGCTTACTTCTCACCTAGAGGTTCATCTGCTACAGAGATGCGCAGGCACAGTGGGCGAGGCAGCGAAAGGCGTGCTCTGGTCTGAATGGGGGAATCAGGGATGAAGGTGACCGGTCCGTGCTCGGGGCAGTCTGAGGTATAAGAGCGCTCACACAGTGTGCACCCTGAAGATGAGGAAGAGTTTTACCAAGATGTCACAAGTTTATAACTGCAGCTAGGATGATGCAGATCATTACATTCAACATATGATCAAGATTAAGAATAACATGACGATGAGTAGGTATGTATTTAAATATACCAACTATGTCTTGTTAACAGAAAGTTGCCAGGTAGTTTTTACCTATTGTATATACAAAGGCTCACCTTTGAATATTGTATTATTAAATTATGATAGTGATTTCTTTGCCTTCAATTACCAAAGTATTCTAGAAAACATTTTTGACCCTAACTGCACAGAAAACTAGTTAAATTTGTGGGCTTGATGTACAACTGGTTCACATTAGGATATACTCACTTTTTCTCAAAATATATATGATGCATTTATGGGCAAAAAAACTTGATTGAGCGGAGTGTATTCCATCCTTTCCCTTCAATTTATCATCATTTCCCTGCATATAACGTCTGGGTCTGGTCCCTGTGTTAGCGATTACAATTGGTTGAATTCCATCCAACCAATCAGCTAGCACGGGAGGAGAGGTGTTGTAGGTAGTTGTGGGTGACGTCAAGAGTTTGCGTCGAACGGGCAGGTTGTAGTTTGGCAATGGTGAAGAATGCGACAGTAAAGGATTCCGGTCTGGTTCTATCAAGAAATTGAAGCCAGAGCAAGAGGAATGTTTAGCAAGTTTCTTTGCTGGCAAAGATTGTGGCGCTACTCCCCACCGGCTCCGTTAGCGGCAAAGGAGATGGCTAGGCTAAATGCTAACGACTCACTCGGGCGCATAACATACGTGGCGGTAAACTCAGATCCAATCGTTTCAATCTGCAAAAGGAGGTATCCCCTCCCACCTGTTAACGGAGCCCAATGGAGCACCTCCAGACCTTAGTACGAAATGTAATTTGCACTATGGTGTGGTACGACCAGGCTAGGACGGAATACTTAGTTCTCAGTTTAGTTCAATGAATTGTACTTACATATAGAGAAAGTAGCGACCATGTTTTCTTTGTTGGAGGTAGAGTCTTCTAGCTGTAGGGTGGAGTTCACCAGCACCAGGTTGTTTTCTGGCCCTAGTGACACTTCCGCGGTGATGGGCGACACATTTACATTCACAGCCTCCAGGCCCATACCACCGTGTCCGTGCAGAGAGACAGGCTGCAGCTGCCCTTGCCCGCCCATGGCTCCTGTGAGCACCACACTGACCACACTGGAATTCAGCGCTCCGTTTGAGTGCATCCGCTCCCCAGTGTTACCCACTCCCCCTCCCATGTGGTCTGGCTCCATCACCACAGGCAGCTCCAGCACTGACGGCCCATGGAGAGAGATGACGGCCCCGGATGAGTCCACGCCTGCGAGCCCGTCATGCGGTTGAGGCTGCCTTCCACCTCCCAGCTGCTGTGAGTCTGACACTACACCTACCCCGTCCATAGAAGTCAGCTCTTCTCCCATTCTGTCAGACATGGGGCTGCTGACACGGGACTCCAGAGCTAGAGCTGTGGAGCCCAGTTCGTGGCCTGTTTGATGGAGGTCAGACTGACTATTGACCTGGCGGGAGTCCATGGGCACCAGACCCTGCTCCATAGGGCCACCAGGGCCACTGTAAGGATCGAGGCCTGAGGGGTTATTGCTGGCTACAGAAAGAGGTCCATCCATGTTAAGGCTGCTGGGATGAATATACTGAGGAGGGGGGCGGTCAGCCAGATAGGACAGAATACCTACAGAACAAAAATATAAGGAGGTCATGAGGAACACTCGTAATGTTGCAATAGATCTCAAAGTTCTACACCTATAGAAATACTCCTGAGTATCCATAGCAAAATATGATCTAAATAAAGACTTTTCAGGGTCTAAACTAGGGCTGCAGTAGCCTGGCCTTAGCCATCCGTACACTCCGGTCAATCACCATTTTCCTGCATGTAACGTCTGTGTCTGGTCCCTGTGTTAGCGATTACAATCGCTTGAATTTCGACCGACCAATCAGAGAGCGCCAAAGGTACCAAAGGATGAGAGAGATTATTTCAGGACTATACTTTAAGATTCAATTATTTTTTTTTAAATCTATTTTGATGTAAGAAAGGTCTAGCATGGGTTTGTCACTTTAAATGTTTTGAGATACATTCTGGTGCTGAAACCCACCTGGAAGTATATGCCTAAAGTAGTTGCTTTCCAGATGAGGATACGGAGGAGGGGGCAGCGGGTAGTTTCTCTCAGGTAGGCCACACATCACTCCCCGGTCACCCAGCGGACCCATGGGCAGCATCAGCGACAGAGCAGAGGGGAGAGAGCCCAGAGATGGGCCAAGGCTGGGGATGGCAACAGGCATACCTGCAAAACATCATCATCGTGACAGCGAATAACATGTACATGTAGTAGAGGGAGAAACAGAGTAGCTCAGTTGGTAGAGCATTGGCCTTAAGGCCAGAAGGTCGTGGGTTCAATTCCCACCTCTACACCTTCTCCACCGACTCCCACTGATGACTGCTGTCGTTGTGTTCTTGGGCAAGACACTTAACCCCACTTTGCCCAAAGCCCCCACTGAAAGATCAAGGCTATGCTCACACTCAGAGAGCAGTGAGGGGCTGGTGCTATGAGACTTGGGTGGCAGCTCTGATTGCCACCCCCCTGACCCAGAAATGGATTAAAGGGTAGAAAATGGATGGATAGATGGAAATATCAGTATACGTTAATTTTTGGTAATCAATTTAAGAGCTGGAGGAGCTGTGCTTGGATAGCACACGCAGGGAGGTCCCTTATAGATAAAGCAGGAGAAATTGGATGGATAGTCTAGTTTTAATTACAAAAAAATCTTTCTAATTGAGCAAACACATTTATAATAAAACCAGATATTATTTATCTTTTAATTAAAAGGGAGTTTTTTTTTCATTACAACAGCATTTATATGTAACCCCAAAAACATGTACCATCATAATTTATATTGTTCAAACAACATTTTAAAGGGCAGTTATTATTATTTGAAAATACAATGGACACGTCCCTTGGTGGGCGACAGTAGCTCAGTTGGTAGAGCATTGGCCTTTGGGCCTGAAGGTCGTGGGTTCAAGCACACCATAAGACCTACTTCACAACTCCCACTGATGACTACTGTTGTTGTGTCCTTGGGCAAGACACTTAACCCCACTTTGCCTAAAGCCCCCACTGAAAGATCTCAGCTCCTGTGGACTCACCACCTGCAGGAGGATCAGTGAGGGGCTGGTGCTCTGTGTGCTGGGTGGCATCTCTGGCCACCCCCCCGACCCAGAAATGGATTAAGGGGAAGAAAATGGATGGATGGATGGATGGATGGATGGACAATGGACACGATGTCCATAATATTTTTATTTAGAATTTTTCAAGCAGATTATCCAATCATAGATCTTTATTAGACCACCAAGAGTGCATATTACAGACGTCTGTTTTAAATGTTTTTGTTTTGAGGCCTTGTGAAAATAAAACATTTAAAACAAACGTTCCGTTCAGGATTGTGCAGACAAATGAAAATATACAGTACTAGTAATGGGCATCGATCAATTATTCATGCGAGATGTAAGTGACTCTTTCTAGACGGCACAGTGGCACAGTGGACCGCACTTGTGCTTCAAAGCAAGAAGGTCCTGGGTTCTATTCCACCTCCAGGCTTTTCTGTGTGGAGTTTGCATTTTATCCCTGTGTCTGCCTAGGTTTCCCTTACCACTAACATCATGTACAATAGGTCTGGCGTGCGCTTGACGAATCCACTTCCTGTGTAGAGTGAGAGGACAAATGCCCACAACAATTGTAAAAGAGGTTTGTGACTCTGTTTTGTGAAAGGCGCTATACAAATAAAGATTACTTACTACTACTATTGTCTATAATAAAAACACAGAATTTAATCACCAAAATCACATGTTCTTTAAAACGGGAGTACCTAATTTTGACACCACAAAAACCAGCTATGTCCATGTAAATAGTTTGGTTCTATCACTCCATGTTCAGCTTTTTAGTGTTTTATAATAATATAAAGACATCATGAGGTGATCTGATTTTTTCACAAAATGCAAGACTTTTTCAGATGGGACAAACAAACAAAACAAATAGGTACTCTAATCAAAATTAAATCACAGAAAAATCATTACAAAAAAAACTCAATAAAAACATTAGTGACCCCCAAAGGCAAGGCATAACATTTGCGATATTAGGTCATTCTCCTTACCTGCGGTAGGTATGGTGTTGTGTGTAGGGGATGTAGGCAAACCCAGATGACTTCCACTGACTGAGGGCACGTTGAGCTGGTCCATTCCCACTGGACTCAAATTCATCTCATTCATCCTGGAACATCATCATGACAATCAGTGTGCAGCAGTTACTTTGGATAGGGAATTGTAGTTAAAAGACTTACTTGACATTAGCATTATACGTTTCATAATAGAGTTTAATTAACAGCCTCCGCCTGTGCTGGGCAACAGAACTCCTGGACCAAATAGAGAAGAACATGTCACATGTATTGAACGTTGTTGATGTTGTTTTATGAAAGAAAAACAAGACGACATGCTCTTTTCCCTCAGCTAACACTAGCATAAACACACTCTACAGATGGCCAGTTTTACATAAAAATGAAAACCATAAAACAAAAATCACGAAGTAACCACTGACCTTCATCGTGATCAAAATATGTGTTTAGGTTCGTAATATAACTGCAATAAAATAACAAAAATGAGACTAAAAACACTAAAAACAACAAAATGTCCAGCAGCCCTCACTGAACGGAGCCATGATGGGATCTGAGACTGCGCATGCGCACACCGGACAGAGGCAGTTGTACGTACAGGAATTTTTCATTTAAATTAAAAATCCCTTAGACAAATGTGTTATATTGTCTTTCAGATAAGTCATAACATGGTCGAACTTTTTCCTTTAGTGTTGCTATAACTGGTCTGTGCAATCCTGGAGCATGTGGGAACGGAAGGAGCACATTGTCAACAACTTTTATCTTGATGAAAAAGTCTTTATGCATCTCCGCCTTAAAACCGCAGCTTACCTGTATCAAATACACAGTGTTCAGGCTGCTCATTTCACGTACTGGCTGAAGGTATGTCTGCAGTCTCAGATCAGAAGGTAGGTTGACTTATTTAGGCTTTTTTATTTTATTTTATTGTTATTATTATTATGTATACATTTACTAATTTTACACATGTATTTACACATGTATTGCCTTAGAAAGATGTCTTTTGCGATAAATGGAAGCTGGAAGAATGGAAGAATCTCACACTTACGGGTCCGATGACTTTGCACGACATGTCCGTGAGTGAAGGCGCGCACTACCCGGACCTGCAGACTCTGCGCTCATCCTTTGACAGCGCCTATTTGAACCGAGTCCGTGGACATATCTTCTACAGCAGACTGCCTTACTTCCACGGCCCTATCAGTGTGTGTGAGTACACGTTTGAACCTGCATTTGTCCGCAAGAGAAACGAGCGGGAGAGACAGAGAGTGCGCTGCGTAAACGAGGGGTACGCGCGTCTGCGAGAGCACCTGCCCCGGGAGCACCTGCCCCGGGAGCTGGAGGACAAGCGCCTCAGTAAAGTGGACACTCTGCGCGCGGCCATCGACTACATCAAGCACCTGCAGTCCCTGCTGGAGGTAAAGTCTGGCTCACAGAGAGGAAGGACAGAACCAGCCACTGGGTAAATCTGATTCAAGCATTCAAGCTCAAAACAAATCATGAGTTTTATAGGAGAACCCCATGCAGGGAAATCCCCTTATATGTATGAATGACAATAATAATAATGCATCGGTTTTATAGAGCGCTTTTTGGACACTCAAAGACACTTTACATGTCGTTAGTCATTCACTCCATACGTGGTGATAAACTACTACTGTAGCCACAGCTGCCCTGGGGCACACTGACAGAAGCGAGGCCACCAGTATGTGCCATCGGCTGCTCCGACCACCACCAACCATTCACACACTGGAGTTTGCATTTGTGTCCTTATCTAAGGAAACACCGGCACTTTACAGCCACAACCGCCCCACTCTGACATCAGGTTTTCTCACAGGTCAAGTGTCTTGCCAAGGACACACTGACAGCAGACATCAGTGGGAGTGGGTGGAGAAAGTCTTGAGGTGGACTCAAACTCACAACCATCAGGCTCAAAGGCCAACGCTCTACCAACTGAGCTACTGTCGCCTCACATATGATTATTCAACTGTCGTATACAAGTTCAAAGACACTACCATTAGGCAGTGGAAATATGTATTCCAGTATAGTTAATGGGAATGATAATGGGAATAATAATAATACAAATAAATATTTCAGAAAGTGACATTTAGAAAAAAAATAAAAATAATGTGTGTGTGTGTGTGTTTTTTTTTGTTTTTATTAAACAACAAGAACCTTCTAATCCAAAATGACTTGCACTCCTGCTTATGGAAATATGGGTGTCACGGATCACCCATTAAGATCAAAAACTGTATGTTGGCTATTTCTCAAAAATGCTCTATTATTAAAGGGGATTGTGTGTCAGAATAGGTGTTGAGGGTACCTCCATTGTCCTGTATGAAAATAGCTGCATGCTTCCTGTGGAGCTGTTGGAGACAAACATCAACAAGATATTGTATGCTGTATAAGGATCTGAGAGGGGCAGCAGAGCGAATCACTGGAGCAGGAGATGGGGAAGAGTGGGATTGACAGTCATGGAGGCGTGCACTGTCTTAACAAAAGATGTTTGCGGCACCACCAGGAATGATAGCCGGTAATTAGCAGAGTGCTGGTACTCTGGGTCTGACGGTTCAGTGTTAATACAGCCTATCATTATGAAAGAGATCGCAACCAGATTCTGCTCATTTTGGTGACCCCATGAACTAAAATGAAAGTTTTTATCACTAACTTTTAAAAACATACATATTTGTTTCTTCCATAATAAAAAAAAATAATGTTGTTCACTTATAAGATAAAGTTACTGTTGTGGGAATTCCTGTAAAATTGATTAAACAGCAAAAAGGCAGAACTGGGACAAACGTAAAATAAAACAGTAACAAATACGTCTCCAATATTAAATATATAATGTTTATTTTAAGTACATATTTACAAAATCTTATATAATGCAACCTTCTTTTTAGTCATTGCCAGTGGGTCCTGAGATCCTCCAGTTGTTCCAAGAGAGTGTCTTTCTCCATTTTCAGCAAACTAATTTTATGATTCATCTCACTAACCTCCTGGAAACAAATGATCACAAAACAAAGCCTTATTGCAACAGCTTTAAAGACAATAGAACAAAAGTGAGAAGCGTTTTGAACCTTAGTCAGTAGCGTGTTGTGCCAGCGGAGGTCGCTGTCGTCCACAGCTTCAGGCAGTGAGTGTGTGCTGCTGGTCACATTGGGCTCATTCATCACACAACCCAGAGAACCGTTAGCCCTCTGGATCCGACACCTCACAAGACACGAGTCCGCCTGTTCACACACACATTTCCTTTTTTTATATATATATCCTGACTTTACATTTGTTGTTGTGTGGTTATTTGAAATGTTTTGTACATATAGTCATTCAACATTTTCTCTGGAATATAGTTCCAGACAAAGGTCACAGAGTGCACCAGAGATTTGTATTCTTCAGCCATTTTATTCAAATAAATTGTTTCTTCAATCACATTTATAAAGCAATGTGGACTTCATGGCCTGGATAATCCCCAGGTCAATTATGCTGACTTTTATTTGAAGTGGTTTTATTGAATATGCAGCTATTTTGTCTGAATTTTGTTTGTTGAGCTCTTTTTTGTCTGAAGATGTCTTTGAGTTCCTTTGAAAAGCACACAAAGGCTCCTATGTATTTGTTTTATTAATTGCATTTACTGTGTTCTGATTTTTTATATTCTCTGATCTGTTGTTTTAATCCTCGAAGACGACTGCTGAATTAGGGCAATACAAATACAGTTAGCAGGGCCGTGCTAGGCGGTGGACTAAGGCAAATCAACCACTACAGGCTGGACAAGAACAATCATTTGTTATTCAAGTCCAGTTATTTAAAGGAAAAAGATGCCTACTGATATCCATTTATGACTAAATATGGGCACAAACAATAATCCTGGCCAATAATTGGTCAGTCCTAATCTTGCAATCTAATTACAACTGATACACGCCAACTGTGGTGACGTTGTATTCTCTGTGTGAAATAGTTGATCCTTCTTCAGTTGAATTATTTGGTGAATTAGGGACACATTTAGTCTAGAAGACAAGAGGTTCCATCCCAAACCCTGAGACTGTATTCAAGCCGTAAAGAAGCAGGCCGAGGACAAGAGTGTGACAGCCACTTTCCTGGACAAAATATTGCAACTCTATGAAAACATCAAGCAGAAGATCCAAAAGTGCAGGGTTGGGAGAGATCAGTTCGCACCAGCAACTTAAATATGCAATAAAATCTAAAAGTATTATAACAAGTAATACATTAGTTACATCAAAACTAAGTATATATGTGTCAATTGCTCCCAATGCTAACTCCTGGTCCCAGATCTGTAAAAATATCTCCTACATGTCCAAAAATGCCAACATTGAATTAATACAATACAAGACACTGCACAGAACACACTACACCGGAAGTAGGCTGGCTAAAATGGGTTTCACATCAGACATTTGTCCACACTGCACTCAGAACTGACCCGATACATACATTCATGCTACCTGGAACTGCACCCCCATCAAACACTTTGGGGAAGAGGTCACATGGTCACTATCATCTCTGCTGGGCTGCCACATCCCATTATCCCCCCCCCCCCTCTGCCTGCTAGGGGATCTATCAATGATCACTGATACAGCCATAAACTTTAGATTACTCTTGATAGCTCTAACCATCGCCAAGAAAACCATCTTTGTGAACTGGAAATCCCGCAATAACATACATATAAACTATTGGAAAAACCACATGCACACACACACACACACCTACACAAAACATTGTTCACTGTCCCTGTCTGTATTCTATGTCTTCTTGTATGTCTTGTACTATGTATGTTTGCCATTTACCTGTTTGTTTTGAATTGTGTATTGTATCTGTGTTAAAATGAATATATATATATAAAAAAAAAAAAACTAAATATATATATAATTAAAATTACTAACACAAGGAAAATAACCTCCAAACTATAAAAACGTATATCTATACAAGACACCTCAATCTCATCCAGAAGATTACCGATTTGGTGAATGGGAATCTGAGTGGGGACTAAAATAACGCTCCCGTTCATACACATCCACGTCTGTCTTATTGTATCTGTATTTGTTTGTACGTCTGCACCTTTATTGTTTGTCTATATTTTCCAAATTTAAAAAAATAAAATAAAAATAAGGCCCAACCGGTGGCAAGCAGGTGCTCTGGGATGTATCACCGGCACATAGCAGAAGTGTCTGATCTCAAGAAGTCCTTCCAATGGCTAGAATTATAGGGCTGGGTGATATATAGTAATAATGTATCTCAATATATGTCTGTGTGTGTGTATGTGTACTGTGAACCAGTGTCCATGCGTTATCATAACTTTAGTCTGATAAAGGGGAACCAATATTAAGGCATGTCCCATCGTACCTCTGAGCAGTGTCTGGGGGATGAGCTGTGCTGTCTCTGCTTATTTTCCTGGAGCCTCTGGAGATACCAGAGTTTGGCCTTCTCCAGGATGTCCAGACCACACCACAGGGCGTCCTTCTCCTGCTCTAACTCCTTCAAACGCTTTATCTGGAACACAGCAGTATCAAGCATTCTCAGCTTATCAAAAATTGCACACCCAAAAAACAGTGTAGTGAGCCTAAAACAACTTAATGTGTGCAAAAAAGGTATATAGTCACACAATAGCGATTACCTTCTTTCAAATGTATTTTGTGATGTATTCAAAGCATTTCACAAATTGCTACCTTATAACATAGAATAAGAATAAAAACTTTAGTCTCAGAGGTTTTGGAATATTTAAACTTCCAAAATTCTATCTAATTGTAAAAGTTTCTGTTTGACTGTATGTGGTGTGAAACTGTGCAATGCTCGGGATCCTCAATTAATGCAATGCTTAATTAACTTAAAGAAAATTTAAGTTCATTATAGAAAAACAATGTCTGGTGCGAATACAGAGAGATAGCTTTTCCCATGTTGGCATGTATTTGTTCTTGTTGCTTAATTTTTGGAGTATCATTTTCTTACCATTGTTGGTATTTATTGCATGCAGTTGTTTTGTCCTCATAGGGCTTACATTTGTCCTTTGATGATATTTTCTTAACTCTTATGCTAACAATCAAGATGTAAGATATTGAAATCTGTGCCAAATTAAGTTGGAGCTAAATGGAAGCCTTTACTTTACCTAAGTAATGACTGAAGTAATTAAGGGTGGAATTGAATAAGTGTATGTTTCTTCCCACTCCTTTTTTATAATCCATAAGTGTTTTGCAGTGAAAAAAATAAAAAAAAAATATTTATGTGTATTTTTTTGTTTTGCTATATTTTGTAAATGTACATAAGTTTCTTGTGATTAGTTATTACTAATTATTGTTCTACCCACATAGCTTGCTCAAAAAAACAAAACTGAAAATCCACAGTATTATCTCGTCCAATAAGGTCATTTTCTAGAGTCCTATTTCAGTTGGAGGGCACGTGCCAAAGTTATTATGGGAAAGAACCATGAAAGACATGCACACACACACACACTTACAGCAAATACACATTGCGCAACATGAAAACAATCTTTTGCTACAGAGATACATTGATCAAACAATAAAACAAACTATGTCACCATCACACATTTTCAATACGGCATATTTGTTTAATAAATAGATATTGTGACATCATACACACGCAAGAGGCCAAAAACATGCATGTTGGGCGGCACGGTGGCTGAGTGGATAGCACTCTCGCTTCTCAGCTGGAAGGCCCTGGGTTCGAATCCTGGTCGGAACAGGGCCTTTCTGAGTGGAGTTTGCATGTTCTCCCCATGTCTGCGTAGGTTTTCCCCTACCACTAAAAACATGTACAATAGGTCTGGCATGCGCCTCCTGTACTGGTGACCCCGCTCCCATCTCTGTGTGGAGTGAGAGACAAATGCCCAAAAATGATAATTGTAAACCGCTTTGTGACTCTAGTCTGTGAAAGGCGGTATAAATATAAAGATTACTTACTTACTATGTCAAAACTAGTGAAAGGACTGTTTTTGAGACAAGAACTATACTGTAGTTAATATATTTCATCAAAATAGTTCTATTTTTTTCTTTTGAAAGTTATACACCCTAAAGAGTTATCCTTCCAATCTACACATTCAAAAAGGCTTCTCCCATACATGTCATCTACTCACCCACAGGTAGAAGCGCAGTGCATCCAGGCTGTACAGGCTGCTTCTCAGGGGAATAATGACCACAGTGTAGGATCCTGGGGGGGGACAGGTACAGGCCATGGGAGGAGAAGGGGGTCCCATGCAGCAGAAGCCAGTGCCACAGTGGATGTCCTGGTTCAAATGAGATATGCGCGCGCACACACACACACACACACACACGCACACACACACACACAAGACAGGAGAGGAGAGGGGGGTGGGGTGAGGGTGTCCCGGGGCAAGAGAGCAGCCGCAACGACAAATTCCACATGTTACTGGCATTACTTGTACATCCACTAAACAGGAGCGAGGAGGTTAAAGCTGGGATACCTAACTTTTTGTATTTCATAAATAATACATGCTCAACAGAAAGAGCCTTAAGAGAAATGCACTGTCCTCATCTTAATAGAAAACATATTATTGTTTGCATATGTGTTAGAAAGAGTGCAAAGAAAGAGGCCAAAGATACATACATGCAAAAAACTAGCAATAGAACCACTCTGTGTTGGGAGTGACATCGTATGAGATGGATTTAAATACACCCTAAATTTTTTTGTGATCAGATGTTAGATTTTATTTTATTTATAATATAACTTGACAGGGAACAACATTTTATGCTAATTGTGTAATGTGTCAATTTTGCATTGAAATAAAATTCATATCTAAAAATATTACAAAACACTGAGAATAAAACCGTATAAGAGCACAAGGAAGAGAAGACAGTTCATATGATTTGAAAATTAGGTATCCCATTTAAAATGTACAACTTTCCTCATGGGGTGTGCTACCTGCTTGTTGCCATGGAGATGTTATGTCTTTGCTTGGAATATAGCTAAAATGTGTACATTATATAACTAGTACTACAGAGGCTTTAATGCTTATACAATTATTCTTACATTGTATTAGCTCTCCACTATGTAGACATGACAAGTAATTTATTCTGTTCAAATCACTCGTCTTCGTGTACTTTTCGTCTTTCTACGTGTACTGCCATATACCGGGAAACATTCCAGGTTAAATTATGTTAACATGGACCAGAGTAAAAAGCGGACCTCTAAAGTCCAGTGATAAAAAGAATAGAATTGAAGTGCAAGAGGAATTGTGTTGTCTGTAATGTGTATGTATCATGGCCCAAATTGCTCAATGACATATTAGCATTGAAGAAAAAATAGCATAAAATAATAAGTAAGTAATCTTTATTCATTTAATGTTGTCATCATTATTTATTTATTTATTTTTACATTTTTTCAAGCGATTGTAATTTTGTTCAAAAGTCCATTCACTTCTGTAATTCAACATCATCTGCAAATAATACATATTAAACTCATTACACACAACATTTCCCCACTGTGGGAGGAATAAAGAATCTCTTATCTTATCTTATAAAAGTGATTTCATTGATTATAGCTCTGCTTTTAATTGTCTTGTCCCAAGCATATTGGTTGAAAAACTAATGTCCCTTGGTCTGAATGTTGCCATGTGTAAATGGATTTTTAGCTTTTTAACTGACAGATCTCAGAGAGTAAAAATCAATGACTGTCTTTCTGATGTTGTTTCTGTGAGCACTGGTTCTCCTCAGGGATGTATTTTGAGTCCTTTGCTTTTTACTTTGTACACTCATGATTGTGTGTCCTCCTCTGACTCCAACTTGATCATCAAATATGCTGATGACACCACCATCATCGGTCTCATCAGTGACAATGATGAATCCTCTTATAGAGCAGAGATTGAACATTTTTTTCAGTAGAGTAAAGTAAACAATCTCCAGCTGAACACTGCAAAAACATGTGAACTTGTCTTTGACTTCAGTCGTAGCAGTTCTCACACTCCTGTAGTTATCGACAACTCCCAGGTGCAGATCATAGAGGAGTGCAAGTTCCTGGGTTTAACTCTTTCTAATGACCTGAAATGGGTTAAAAACACTAACCGGGTCGTTAAGAAAGCACGTCAGCGGCTCTTCTTTTTGCGGAAACTTAGAGAATTTACCACTAACTCTAAGAATCTGCTTAACTTTTATCGCTGCACCACTGAGAGTTTACTTATTGGTTCTGTGACTGTGTGGTTTGGAAACATCACAGATAAAGAAAAGAGAGCTTTAAACAAGGTGCTCCGCTCTGCAAAGAGGACCGTGGGCTGTGAGCTTCCTGTTCTGGAGGTTCTTTATAAATCCAGACTTTTAAACAGAGCTCTTAGGATTGTTAATGACTCTTCTGGCCACCCTGGGAAAGCCATGTTCCAGCTTCTTCCCTCTGGCAGAAGATATCGGTCGCTGAGATGCAAGACATCTCGCTATGCTAACAGCTTCTTTCCACAAGCTGTTAGGTGCCTAAACAGAGCACTTTAATTCCTGCTTTTACCCCTTGTATCGTTTTGTTGATCGGTGCCACAGTGTCAGCTGTTTTTTTTATTCTTTTATATTCAGTGTATGTGTATTTTATATTACATTGTATCGTGTTCTTTATTCTGTCGGTGCACACAGAGTACCTTTCTTTGCAAATGTATTCCAATGTAGTTTGTATACTGCACATGGCTAATAAAATGAATCTGAATCTGATATATATCAATCCTTTATTCGTTGCACTATAGATAATAATGGCTCACATGGAGATTGTCCAAATAAAACATCTCAGACAATTAGAATATTTTGAAAATGAACTGGAAGACATAATCATAATATATATAACAAATACAGGCTTGGCATAATATGTCTCTGTGCATGTTGTGAGTCTAATATTGTTGTCTTCAGTTGGAATGAGCTTTTGAGCAAACACAAAACACAGACTGTAACTGCAACACAAAGGTATAAAGACACAACGGGACTATTCGAAGAAATACAGTTCTCAACTCAAGTATTTGGCTTGAATAAGACATAGATTACAGATTGTAGATAGCATAGATTAACTAGATAATGATGTTTGAAAAGAAAAAAAACACGGTAAAATTATCTCCAGGCGCGATGAACGGAGACATGACACGAGGAAAGAAAGTACATGTTGATATTTTCTTTTGGCTCTCAGGAGCACGTCTCAACACGCAGCAGGAATGTCACAGAACGTGGATCAAACCTGGAGCCAAGGCTGAGGTGTGGACTGCTGCATTCCCGTGGGTATGTATTTCAACGGTGATGATGTCGAGCTCTTTACCAGCTGTAAGTGCTCCAAAAACACGTTCAACTTTTTTTTGCAATTTGGAAGTTACAGACTGGTTTGTTTAATATCGATAGTGGCAATTATAGATTAGTAAGAGCTTGAATTAGCCGGTATGTTTAATAGTGCTGGGACTACATATGTCATTAATCATCTTCACAATAGATGGTTTCAATCAAATATATTGCAAATTCAAATTGCAATTCAATATCATTAAGTATTGCAATATGTTAAACATACGTAAAAAAACATTGGGAAAGAATGTTTTAGAGTGATGTTTCTGCATAAATCAGATGTACGAAATGGAATTCTATCATATTTATTGGGAGGGAACACAGTAATTATTGTGAGGATCGCAAATTATGTGTATCATATATTTGTGATGGGTGATTTTCTCTGTGACACATAATCAGATTTCTGCAGTATTCTACAGTTTACTGCAGTTGATTTCATTTCTAGTTGAATCTATTCAAAGGATTTTATCACAAGTTTCATACAGAATATCAATTTGTATTACAATACGAACAATTTTGAATTATAATGAACAAAATCTTTCAACATGTTCAAAATTAAATTCAAACTATGTGTATTTTACTTTCCTGTCTGATAATTGTATACCCTACTCCACTCCATTACCAACTGCTCTAGCACTCCCTCTACTGAGCCGTTTTGAAACTACACTATAAAGAATTTCCTTGTAGAAAAACGGTAAAAAGCTGGCAAATATGGTTCCATGGATTTACCGTTTTCTCAACATGGCATTACCGTTGCTAATTTTAACATTTAAAGACTGTTTCACTGAATCACGTTATGTCTTTGTGATTTCAGGATTTAACTGTATGTTCCTGTTAATTCACATACAACAAAAACAGCATTATAATGTTCATTTTGTATTATTACACCATTTGACTGTTTCTGTTTCTAAATAGTTTAATTGAACAGAAAACTAGACAGTTTAATTTGTTTTACTTTAATGAACCCAACTTTTCAATTATTTTTTAACATCTTCAGTTTGTACAAGAAAATTGTTGAATTCTTTACTTGCAAAAGCGTCATTCTAACTAAAGCAAATATTTCCCAGCATTCCAAAAATACAAAAAGTTTATGTTAAATTACGGTAATAATAATATATTGTAACGTTTTTTTGTAATCACATCATAATTGTGGTAATAAAATGCCATTGGATGTTTTTTAACCAATTTATACTTCAATTTGCATGTTTGAATTGTTTTTCAAAATAACATTTGTTTAATGTTGAAATTTCATTGTAATTTTACAGAAATTTGTCACAGTTTATAGGACTCCCAACTGCCTCCAAAACATTAATCAAAAAGAGGGTAATCAAGTACATTTTTACAACTCCACTCCGTTACCTTCTATAACTTTTTCAGATAATGTAGAACAAAACATTCAAACTTTCATAGTGAATGTTCATTAGGGCCTTCATATAATTGATAAGACAGGCCAAGTTCAGATCTCTGCTAGACCATGTGGCACAGAGAGTGAAGACATTTCAACTCAGTTACTATTTTGTGAACATTAAATTTTGCGTATACATTATACGTATATACAAAATAAATAAGCACTGCTTTTTATCTGTACGTGATTTATTGCTCACAGACACATGTTTGTTTCAGCTAAAGTGCATTTCAAGCTTTGGAATATATATGGACTACTTTATGCTTTAAAACAAGTAAGCCTATTATTTAAATGCTGAATATAGAATTATGGCTTACCACAAGGATCTAGCCTATTTGTTCTGTGGGCTTGTATGAAAAAATGCAATCTCAGACCTAAAGCGTCCATTATGACAGTTGTCCATGGCAGCATCGGCAAGGGCCCACCAGCAGAGGGAGTCATTATCCTAACATGATACGTGCATTGTAACCCTCAATATCTGAAATAAAATGTGTAAGGATTTAATACCCTGCGTCTCGTACATGTTAGATGAGCACGTGCACCTGCCTCTGGTTGCCATGCTCGCGTTGCTAGGGCCAGTGCATCTTTTGAATCACTGCATCCGTGCAAAACTTTGGCTGAGACACAAACTCATTTTGTCAAACTTCACTCGACGATTCCTCCAAACAGGGAAACATCACTGCAGACCATTTCCACACAGACTGCTGCTGATCCACTCCTAACCACAACTACCAGACTTTTCTGAGGAAAAAAACGTGAGCTTCTCCACTTATAGTGTTCACCACATAGTCCCTACGGGTTTGGTTTGTGTTGCTCGCCCACAGACAGTAGAAAAATAGCAACAAAGATCACTTTGATCTGTGTCTAAATCAGGTTTTACAGAGAGATTAGACTGAGTATAATAATTATAATAAGTGTAAGAAATCAAAGTCCTCATACATGAAACCTGTGCGGATGAACCATAGACTGTAAGTATTGGATGAACCCATATAAAAACGTCTTTATCAGCCGCAGCAATGATGAAGCTTTATCTATTCTGTTGTCTCTAACATTTTAGCCAGTTCAGTTAAACATTAATAATAATAATAATAATGCATCGGTTTTACATAGCGCTTTTTTGGACACTCAAAGACGCTTCACATTACTCTTCATTATTCTTTCACAACACAGTGGTGATAAACTACTGTAGCAACAGCTGCCCTGGGGCACACTGACAGAAGCGACGCAACCAGTATGTGCCATCGGCCCCTCTGACTACCATCAACCATTCTCACACACACCAGATCTATTCTAGGTGAAACACTCATACCCACAGATGACAATAATGAATGACTTTTGCGTGAACCCAATCCAGATGGTTTTGGGGTGAGCTGGACCACAGAATGAAGGCGAAAGGGCCAAAAAGTGCTAAGCATCTCTGGGAACTCCTTCAAGACTGTTGGAAGACCATTTCAGGTCACTACCTCTTGATCCTCTAGCAGTGATCAGAGCAAAAGGTGGCTACTTTGAAGAACCTAGAATATAAAATATTTCCAGTTGTTTCATACTTTTCTTTTAGTTCGTACATAATTCCACATGAGTTAATTCAAAGTTTCCAGTTTAAAAGGAGGGAGCAGTGTGCATCTCCCTTGCCGTCAGTAAACACCCACAAGTCACACACACACATACTGTTTGCATTAGACCTATTATAGTACAACTAATGTGTTGTATTTAAGCTTATGTTTACAATGCAACAGCAACTATTTACTTTAACACACACACACACACACACACACACAGACACACACACACACACAATCTTGGATTGGATGGTGTTTGAAACTATAACAACAACAGAATTGTTCAAGCCCCCCTCTCATCACAACTTTGCAAACAATTTTCTTTTGTCTTAAAGGAATGGACAAATTAATCAATTAAGAAAAGAATAAGGGTTTTTAGATCTTTTCACCATAATACATAATCAAAACTAGACCTGGGGTTGTATTTAGATCCATGTGCGCCAGGAACTTCTGGCATAAACAGGTAATTCTGCCCATTCTGTCTAAAAGCTCCTGTCTCAGTCCTCTATAGTAATATGTCAGTGTACCACTAGAACATTACGCTGAGTTCTGTTGCTATAAAATGACCACATTTTTTGTTTGTTAAGATATTACTTTGCATTGAAAAACATCACACTTTCAATGGCCAAAAACAATTTATTCTACAAAGTGTCAATAAGTGTTTTTAAAGGTCTGTAGACATAGCCCCCGGGCCAACATGTGATAATCTCCTCATGATAGCATCAACATGAGACTGCTACAAGTGCAAAACGCTGAAAGAAGTTCCCTATTCTCAAACAGACAAAAGAAGGTCCTTCTGTGCTCCTATAATGCAGTAGAAAATTGTTGTAAAGAATTGTAAATAATCAACCCTCAAGCTGACACATATAGGCGAATAATGTGCATAGTCCATGGAGGAGATGCAGTACAATACTACCATTGATGATAACCGCCCAGCATTCATTTTTTGAAAAATAACAGCTCCAGTGTTTGGAAAGTCATAAACGTGTTACATTATGTATATATATGTGAGGAGGAAGACTATACTCCATGTCGTGCATTATAACTGTATAATGCATGGCTCCTCATTGTTTCATCCGCTCATAGTCGTGGGAATTTAAGTGTGTAACAAATGTGTATTGACTTCACTGAACTGGCCAAATATGCTTGAAATACTCGTAAAATGATATTCAGTTCCACTCCTGTCAAATTTAGGCCTAGATCAGCATTTCTCCCCTACTATTTTGAAAAGTTGTTTTTAAAGTAGCAACAACCCATTTGATTACTTTGTTGGTGTTCTCTTGCGCTTTATCATCTTCAATTCTATTCAGTTCCCCCGATGTTAACCCTTGTGTCATTGCTTTCGACGTTCTTCTTCTTGGTTCTCTTCTTCTTCCCATTCCTCAAAGGTTTTCCA
Source organism: Knipowitschia caucasica (assembly GCA_964034765.1). NCBI lineage: Eukaryota > Metazoa > Chordata > Actinopteri > Gobiiformes > Gobiidae > Knipowitschia > Knipowitschia caucasica. The sequence goes on from OZ035823.1 coordinate 31,650,771, forward strand.
AAAATGCTACAATTCACCTTGAAATCCATTTTATCCGGCGCTATAGTCTCTACGTCTGTACGGCTTGTCTCCTTATTGACAGTTTATTTTATCCAGCTGTTACAGCTGTTACGCCTCAGTTGGCAAGAACTGAGGCGGAGTGATATAGAGCATGATTTTAATCCTTTAACATTATTTTTGTTGATGTAGGCGCACTAGACTGTAATTATTAACGGCCGTTGTCACGTCTATATCCGCAGTTGAAAATTAAGTGGTAAAAAAAGAATGAAAGGAAAAGATTGCTCTCAACCAAAGCTTGAGGGAATCAATGAAAAAACTACTCTGGGCATGTGTCTGAAGGCCAAGTAGCACTGTAATCATGTCAAAAATTATAAAATGGCACTTTTAAGGATGACTGATTTAACTAATCTGTATTATGGACCAAGGACTGAGTCCTTTTCAGCCGCTTGTGATAGATGTTTGCCATGGGCATGAAAAACTGTGTCATCAGCATACACATCAGTTACACTCTGTGCCACCGGGCCGCTCTTCTTCATATTCTTTGTGAGATGCAGCGAGGGCCTTTGGATGCTGCGTGTTGCTTTCTGTCTGAAAAACAAATGTATGTGAATGTAAGTAATCTTTATTTATAGAGTACTATTCACAGACCAGAGTCACAAAGCGCTTTACAATCATAAAGGATGTAATAGAGAACAAAAATATGTGAATGTTGCATGGAATTTAATTGGTTGGGGTTTGGAAGTTAGGTACCCCAGCTTTAAATCATAACTATTTCGGGGTCCGAGCCTCCACCCATATGGTTGCCGAGCAATATGCCAAACATCAAGCAATTGAGAATGAAATAAAACCAACAAATATGTTTCTACATAAAGATCACTTTTTGAAAATCAAAAAGACGACTTTGTAAACTGCTATTTTAGATCATGAGAAAATCTCTGCAAGTGTATTGGTGTTAGTAGCACTGTCACCTAGTGGCCAGAGGATTCACCACACCCAGAGAAGAAATGTTTAGAATTAGATTTTATCAAGGTAAAACAATGCAAAATAACCTCTCCAAAGTGTTATCTATGACACGTGACAAATCTAACTGTGTTATGTGAAAGGGTATGATTATAACACAAGGAGAGCTAACATCATCACTTTGACCAATCAGAGCCCAGATAATATAATCAATCATTCTGTACTCATTACTGATGGTAACTTGATGAATAGAGATTCTATCTGTAAAAAAGTTTTAGTTTTTGAAAGCTTAGTGCCCTTCATACTTATGTGTTTTTTTAGGCTTTTAGATTTACAGAAAATGTCACCATATCATATTTCAGCTTCTTGGTCAAACTGTGGTGCATTGTGGAGGATTTCAATGCAAACTATGTTGATTCGTACGGTTTCAACTGCATGTTAAACCACAGAGTCCATATCACTCCACCTGAGGCTTCACTAGTGTCAACCACAGTATTGAACACAAACAGAAAACCTCCTGTTTACAATACAAAGTTAGTTTATATACACACACACACACAGACACACTCAACATGGCAGAAACATGTTTTGGCTACATATTCTTCTGGTTTTAAAGGTAATTAACTTGTTAAATGTGCTCTCCACACCACGACATACGGTAAGGGTAAATCGGTGTCCTTCAGATATAGTTGAAATTGAATTGATGGTGAACCTCGGTCAGGTGTGTGACCTTTGTTGTATTGAAATCCCTACAGATTAGATTATTTAGACAATAAACCATGTTTCAAATGGTTCCAAAGTACTGGAGTCAGTGGAGGGACTTGAACATACATTGTGATGTTGTATAGGATTTTATTGTTTTTTATTTATTTAGTTAACAGGGACATTGCACAATGAATGCATAGTACAGACTAGACATACTCCATAGTCCCTGAGAAGAGGGAAAGAGACCGCATATTTACAGTGTGCAAAGAATCAATACATATAATGGCCCAATTAGCGTTCAAAATACAAGTACAAACTGTTTAAAATAATATATACATACAACAAACAATTATTCACAGTGTGCTTAATGACACCTGATAATCTTTGAGCCTTGTCTTTAGGCTGATTATATATGGTCCTAGTGAAGTACAATCTCTCACGGACAGGTAGGGAGTTCCAAGCCCCTACTGCTTTGCCCCTATGAGGTTTATTTTATTAGCTCAAATCTTTAGCCAAAAAAAGGTCTTGAACTTTTGCAGTCACAGCTCAAACGCTCAGGGACTCGGAGGCAAAAAATGTCACTAAACGTCCCCTAAATGTTTGATCAAGCAGTGGATTCAGACACTTTTGAGTACTACTACTACTCCAAATACTACTACTCCTATTACTACTACTGCGGCTGCGGCTCTGTGGTGGTGGGGCCCCTGGTTACTTCCTGTCTCCTCTCTCACTTACAGTCAAAAACATGCTTACATAACATACCTACATGTTACACTGTTGTCTTACCACAGATTTCTTTCAAGTTTCTGCAACCTTTACACCACATAAACATACTATTCGTATCATGAATAATATCTTAAAAAGTATGTAACCTGTAATAATATAGTATGTAGTATGTTTGATTATTTTTCTAATTTTGAAGCAGCTTCTCCCTTTGGTTCTCCTTTTCAGCCACTGTTCCTTGCAGCAGTTCAGTGGAATCTCCTCCTCCTCATGCCAAGGCCACTGCTGTTATTACACAGCTTAATGTGAAATGCCTGTATGCAGCTATTAGAACAAGCCCAAAAACCCACTGTGAAAACAAGAAACAGAAATACTACAAAAGGGAGAGAAAAATAGTATTTGCTGCAGTTAAAATACAATATTAGTGATATTTAATGCACATAGGACTGGCTTGACAGCACATTTCACTATATCAACATAAATATATTTTGCTCAAAACTATCTGAAACATCTTCCTGATTTTATATATATATATATATATATATATATATATATAGCAAAATTCTGGTGGGGATGCTACAACTACGCAATAAACTAGGCCAAAACTTATCCAATCGCCCAGAAATTATTATAAGACATGACAAAACACATTAAAGCTTGGGTACCTAACTTAACTCTTGCTCTTTGTAAACACATACAGTACTTGCATATTTGACTAAAAGAAAAGCAGAGGGATAGTGGGTCAGAGCAGGCTGGTAGTTTATAAACAACATATTTATTTCAACATATATTTTCTACTGATTATTTAACTCTTTCGTCCAGTTGTTATGGTCTGACACTGATTTGTGAAGTGAATTAGGGCCTAATTTTTTTTTCTCGAGTGACCCATGTGATGCTGTTGCCCCACCAACACTATATTCCACTGTCTTCATTAAAGGAACAATGAAGATTTATTAAAATTTCTGAAGAATTGTAACAAAGTAGAAAGTTTGATTGCCCTCTTCAAGTAAAACATTAGTTTTGCTAATAGGCCTGTAGACTGGCCTCAAGACTCTGCACACTCTGGAAGCTGGTTCAGGGCTCCCTCAGCCGCTCACTCGCTCACAAAGTCCAATAGATATTAAACCTGTTGTTTTCCTCTCCAGCAGAAGTACTGTGACACTTACAGACGGCCAGTGCAAAGCAGCGTTGCCAGATTCAAACCAGATGTCGATGATATGCAGCCAAAAAACACATCAGCTGAAGGCCCGCCTCTCCTGGTCAGCTGCACTGCGCGGGAAAAGGGACATGGCATGTTTTGTAAGGGGGGTTTGTTTGCTGCTGCAGCGGATACAGTAAAATGAACTGGACAGATACAATACAATACAATTTATTCTTGTATAGCCCTAGGTCACAACAGAAGTCATCTCAGAGGACTTAACAAAACCATTGAAATCACCAACACAGGTCAGAGAATCAACAGCCAAAACACATGGAGAATATAAAGCACACACAGAAGAAAATGTCCATACATGTTGTAGAATGCTAAAGTGTCCTGATCATCACCAATCCTTTCTGTTGGACACTAACTGTCCAACAAGACCCTCCTGCATCGACAAGGAAAAACTCTTAAAAAACCCAGTGGGAAAAAGTGAGAAACCTTGGGGAGCACTAGGGAAACCCACAGGGAGGGAGACCCATATGAGAAAGGGATCCGCTCCTCCGGACGGACAGGCTAATGATCTAGGACCTAAGCTAGCTACAGAACGTGGACCAGTGGCCGCTGAACGTGGACAGGTCCGGTGCAGGACCGAAGCACTCCCAGGCGGATAAAGACAAGGCCTAAAATTAGACTAATCGAGATGTTCTTTATGGATTTCAGACAACTTAATACGAACTTTTAGTTTTGAAGATGTAACACGTCTATTATGGGAGCAAGATTCTTTTTCTGTTCATTAAATGCTAATTATTTATTATCGGACCCCAGGAAGTAATAGCACCAGCGTGATTGCACTAATGGAGATGCAGCTTATCCTTGTGGAGCAGAGATAAGGACAACGTTGTAAAGGAAAAGACAGTTTTATAAAGGAAAGAGACTAGTTTAATAACCATCTTCACTCGACCCAAATGACATGCATGGTCTATAAAACAGGTTGGCTTTATTACTATTTAAATTACTATTATATTTAATAAGCCTTAGGTTTCAATACACGGCCCTTTGTGGAAACCCCTGGCCTAAATCCTACTGTTTAAAAAAACAACACATTGTTTTTGGTTGTCCATTGGATAATTGGCCTGAGAACCAAAACAAAAAAAATGCAAAATCAACAACCCAATTGAAAGCAACAAAAAATGGCCTGGTGCCCTAATCTCTTCACTTAAATACTACTACTGGAGTCCTGACATTGACCTCGTCTCTGAGCTGCCTGTGAATTTGACCAAAACAAGCCGTGCTCAAACAAAAACAAAGGATTGATTTACACCCGCGAGACCCTACCCCCTTTGGACCCCCTTAGGACCCCCTCCCCTCTGTGCTTTCCCACGCCCACAACCTCTGCCAAAACAACTCTCCTCCAGATAGCATCAACAAGTCTCTGATGCTATACTTGGAGAAGCTGAAGGCGTGACGGAAACATGAATGAATCAAATCAGAAAACCAAAAGTGATTTATACACTAGTTGATGGAACAGCATCACAGCATTTTTGATTAAGGAATGCAAAATTGTGAGGGCAAAAGAGGGAGGGGGTGTGTCTACAAGAATGCAGTCGTCACTTGGGATGAATTTCTGTTGTTGTTACTGTACTAGGCCTGTGCAACTTGTGGCTCAGCATTCTGATCTGGCCCTCAACCTGTTTGACAGTTGCTGTTTTTAGTGGGATAATTCTAGTTTGTATTGTGGAACATCTGGGTAATTCATGGTAAACCTATGCCTAGTTTGTTTTGCATAAAAATACTTAATATTCCCTTATCTTGTGTTGTGCATTCTTCATTCCTACTGTTCTGTAACTTGTGATGCAATACTGAATTTACCCACTGTGGGATAAGTAATCTTAATCTTAAAAATAGTTGATTCAAGCGTTATGATGATTGAAATTATGCATAACATGAGACTGTTGACTAGAACGCAAACTGCCACTATAATACTTTCAGTAGTCCATTGTTGTGATAACACTTTTCATTGTTGTTCTGTGGTGTGGGATCTTAGAACATGACTCCAATTATGTGAATAACAAAATGAATGTGTACTCAGAAAGATTGTGTTCAAAATAAATATAAATACATTAATAAAGTCAGAACCCTAGCCTCTTCGGTCACACTTAATCTTCAACCGGTTTACCCTGACTCCCGTACAGCCCCATGACAATATCCAGCTGCAGCCATATACTTCTCATACATAAGCTCATGAAACCAGACCCCTGGCCCTCCACCCCTCCAGCCCACATACTCCACAGCTGGGCCCAAAGCTCCCATGGAGGCCCCTCCCACTGACACAGAGACCCCTCTTTAAGTGTTGCTCTGTATTTTGGGGTTCAATGAAGGTCTCTTCTATTTCTCACACTGCGGTCGCCCCATCCCCCCACTTCACATTGAACTTCAAATTACTTAGATCGCATATACTGCCCTGCTGCATACAAATCATTTTTTGGGGTATTTCGCCCCTCACCATAAAAGAGTTGGTTGTTTTATTGGTTGTATGGAGAAGAAACACATATAAATGTGGTTTAAGTTGTGCTCTGGCAACACACCTGTGTTAAAAGTGTCACTGTGTGTGGAATAGTGTCAAGTATTTACAAATATGTAGTGGAAATAGTCAAAGTAAAGTAGCCTTACATTATTGAAGAAGATGTGTTTTTTAATGTTAAAACGGCAAGACCAAAGTTATCAGAACGCAAGTGATTTTAAAGCACTATGAAAAACTCACTGTTAGTTTTCTGTTACAAACTTAAATGTGAGTATTAAAGGACAGTGTTTTAAAGGAAGTTTTAAATACATGTGTTTATGTGCACATTTGAGATCCAATTAGGTTGTATGTGGCCCCCGGACCAAAATGAGTTTGACACCCCTGTTCTAAATCCTGAAGCGATAAAGTAACTTTGACATAAAGTTAATAAAATAGAAGTGTAATTCTATATCCTTCATGTTGTTTCCATGTTTGCACGGATTCAGCCTGAAGACTGTTCTTGTGCTGGTTTTTACTTGGGGCACAAAAGATTAGGATCTCCCAGTGTCAGCAAGCACACACTTTTGCTGTCAGTATCCACATAAACCACAACTGGAAAGCTATGTTTATAACACAAACTAACCACCCACTGTTTGCAATGGCTTGAGGTCTGAGTGACGCAAATACAATTACCTTTACTTTCTATTTGCTTCATCATTGTCCTCCCCTTTCGACCAGTACGTAAACACATTGTAGAGATGAGCAGTGCATTTGCATTAAACATTTGAGAAAGCAGAGAATTTTAGGAGCCCCAAGATACATGTAAAAATCTTGAATTAACTCACATAAGCTAAAAATGTATTATATTTAATGCATTAATGAAAATAGGAATAGTTGTTTTCACAAGTACAGGTGAAAGTTAGGACATCGCTAAAAAGTTCATTTAAATCTGTATTTCAACTTAAAATGTTCAGTACATGCCTTTGATGGTTATCATTTTGATGATTATGGCTCACGGTCATAGACTGTAATTTTCAAAATATTTTACATTTCTGTGATGTTTTATTTGGAGTTTTTAGAAGCGGTGAGTTTATTATCAACATTATGACAAATAAAGTCCTTGCATATCTCACGTTTTGTCTCATGAGTCACATAATAGTCCACAATGGTTTCTAATGGAATTACAGAAGCAAATGGACTTTTGAACAATATTCTAATTTTCACCTGTACTTGTGAAAACAACTATTCCTATTTTCATGAATGCATTGTATCAGCACATTGGGGACAAGCATTAAAGACAGGCAAACAATTCCAGAAAAATAGAACATCGTAAGCATGAAATTACAATGTATAAAGACAGTTAACCTTGTGAATTAGGAGTTTGAAGACTTCAATCTTCAGCAAAAAAATAGATTCCCAGCAGCCATACCTTTTTTCCATATAAATGCTTGTACAGTATATTATTGTCATTTAAAGTAATTAGTCATTAATGGCCAACTTCAAAGTTGTAACATAGCAAAAGATACCGTTAGCGAGGAGAATAAACTTGTGGAGACAATATTGCTGAATTACCAGTGTATCACAGAAGAACAATAAATGAAAACTGGGACTGAACAGAGCGATGGTTTAATGAGAATGGAATGAAAAGGTTAAAGGAGCTTTTAACCATGTTACAACATCCTTCCTTGTCAAAAACAGACCTGGAGTTATTTTTAGATAACAAATTCTGGCACAAACGTGAAACTCTATCCTCTGTCTAAAAGCTCCTGTTTCAGTCCTGTAATAGTATGATGTCACTGTACCAGTATGACACTCAGTGTCTGCCTTTAAAACCAAAGTACTTCCCATAAACAAGTTTTGGCAATTTGTCTTTACAATCACATACTGTATCTGTGGTTGCAGCTGGTAATTTTAAAAGAGGTACATGCTAATATAGCACTGTGTACCTGATTCACCATAATTGTATACTGAGCGCATTACTTCCAAATAACTAATTATGATAAAATAGCCGATTATGATTGTTGATTGCCAAAATAATGCATCGTGTTTTGAAACCAATATTTGTATTGACTGATAAAGAATCCCATCCCACAGCCAATGCACTGTTCTGTCTTCACACTCAAACACTTTCAAACAGATTGCCATGAATCAAGTGACTGTTGTCTATTTGTCTATTCTTCCATTGTCTCCAATGTATGGAAAGGGCAATGAGCGTGGCTAAAGACTATAAAGCTCAATGACTCCAACTATAACTACAATAAAACATGTGGCTCACGGGGATTAGGAGCAAGAGGAAAAGGGGGGTGTCGCCAAAACAGACACAACATCCAGAGATTATAGGAATTTAACATAATTAGATGAGTACAGAAAGTACACGAACAAACAACAAGTGCTTTGGAGGAGACCTACTTGGCACAGACATGAGAGCGCGTTGGGAAACTAGGGCGCTGTAATTGCAAAGTGTTCACGTAACTATGTGGAGCGAAGGAATGAATGAATAGCTCTGAGAGTTCACAGACAGGCCAGCTTAATAATATAAATATTAATAATGTAATAATAATACATAGTTGTTTCTAGAATTGTTTTAGACACTCAAAAATGCTTCCACGTTACGTTATTATTCTTGCACTCCATACACTGTAGCCACAGCTGCCCTGGGGCAAACTGACAAAAGCGAGGCAACCAGTGTGTGCCATTGGTCCCTCCGACCACCACCAACTCTTCATGCACACAACAGACTCATTCTAGGCAATGTGGCTGGAGTGTCTTGCCTTACAGCCGCAGCTGCCCCACTGTCCCCCAGGTGTTCTCAGAGGTCTCCCCTCACAGTACTAACCAGGCTAACCACGCTGCAAAGCACTTTGAGTGACCTTGGTCTGTAAATAGGGCTTTATAAATAAAGATTACTTACATGCTTACTTACTGATAGGATCTTTCACATGCAGGTGGTGCCATGTTTTCATCAAGCAGATTGATGCAGAAGAGACATTGTTTTAGACATTGGAAGTTGTCCGACGTTCATAAAGTTATACACAGTGGGGGCATGAAGGAGGTAAGACAGTTTCTGGGGCAGCAAAGCGGTAGTTTCATGTAAAGACAATTTTGGTGTGTTCATTATCCTAAAAATGTAATACACATAAAAAGGACATCATTGATACATTTGAAACACTTTGAATCCCTGTTTCACTCTCAGGATTTGATGTTGTGTGTCCTGATCAGCACATCTCTGTGTCATCTATAACGTCTTTTTTGTGAATAAATGCTCAGACAAATTTTGACGAGTTTTGTTTTAATTGTTGATATGTGACTTTTTCAGAATTACTTTACTATTACCTAACTATTTTTTTTTTATCAGAAATAATACATGTTGTCTTGCAAAAAAATATTTTTCTAGCCAATCAAACCACAATATGCTGTTGTTATCTTCTGCATACTTGTAAGGAAGAGCCCTGTGAGTCACTATTTGACGCTTTGGACTGGTTGTGATTGTGGTCCTCTTTTTCTGAAAAAGCTGTGACAGAGGCAAAAAATGCATGCGTGTGAAAACTAATGATATACATAACCTGCTTTGAGAACTTGATGCATTGTAGTTAGATAATCCAATTGAAAGTCAGGTATGCAAACTTTAACAGCCTCTTCATGACAACCAGTAGCATATTGCAAGTCAAGGCATTATTGTCATCCTTCTGTAATTACACTATATATTTTGTATAAATAATAAATACATTGAACTACGGTTTATACACACAGTATAAATGATTTTTATATCTTTTGAATATATTTTTGGTCATTAGGGGTACAGCCTTGGCCTTTTCTAAAGCCCTCTTGAGCACAGCATGGAACCACATTCCTGGCTGCTTATGTAGCACTTATGGTGCTATCTGTGCCCTTATGTAGTAAAGGATGGACTGAAGGGACAATTGGGCTAGATCAGATAGATTCGAGATTCGGAGGAGCCTAGGGTGTACAACATCAAAGGACACACACATACACAAGGAGTTGCAGAAAAATAATGAACGTTTACTCTGCAAATTTAGTTTAAGAGTAATTATGTACAAAAGGGAACACAATTGCGCGCTTTGAAAAATAAAATAAAAATACCCCCCAAAATTGTTGTAAAGTCCATTCAATGTTCGTTTAGTCTTTCAATGTTCGTTTAGTCTTTCACTGTTCGTTTGTAACAGTAACCAGTCGGGTTACAAATACCAGTCACTGTGGTTCGGGCTATGGCTCGCCATCCAGATCTGGAGCCTCTTCTTGAATTGGATCCACACAAAAAACCTGACCTGGAAACAGGTCAGACAATAGCTTAAATTATGTTCTATACAGAATAGTTACTAATTAAGCTTTTTAAAGTTATTCAAAATATCTTCAGTTGTACAACATTATAATTCCAGTATTACTAAATAAAATAAATAAACCAAATCTACATTAGTTTACATTTAGTAACAAAAATAGTTTCTCTCAAAAGTGTATAGCAAGTACACTTTAAACTCAAAATTTACACTCACAGGCTTTAAGTGTATAAAATAAACATTTCTCACTTTTTAAAACAGAAAAACCTTCAAAAAACAGGCAAAGTGCATGTACCAGCACTTGACATTAACACTAAAAATTTTCACAGTGGCTAACCCACATTAGCACCACCAGGATAAAAATTAGCATGTGCTAAATAAACTATTTTGCACCAAAAAACTGCATTTTACACCTCTACACAATTGACTTTGCATAAACCTTGAAATAGTATTTCGTATCAAATGAATTGGGGCCTTGGATTAACCTATTTACCTCTAAAAAGTGCATTTTCGTAGTGAAAAAGCTAGCGGAGATACCACTCGGAGATTAGCATGCTAACTAGCCCCCATACACAATGAATGGCACTCACCATGCTACATCCCCGTGGGACACAGGGTTTCCCAGCTAGCGTGGGTTCACAGCCTTTGGGACTCAGTATCTTAAATTTAATAAAACGAATTGTCATTAATCTGTATATTGCAATGTTTTGCTTAGTTTGGGTTGGTTTTTGCTTACCTATCACCGTGTATTTTCACCAAAAAGGCAGCTACTAACACGTTAATTCAAGATGGCGCCTCGTACGGTCGACATGGCTCTTTGCTGCTCTCTTTTTCTTTTGTTTTTACTTTTTAACTGTGCATCTGGCTGTTCCTACACCCGTGAGGAACTTATGAACATCCGACCCACCGTTCCCATGGACCTATTGCCTGTTTTCTTGGCATCTGCGGCTGATTTAGTTCATGTTCTAGCCAAAAAAGTGTGGGCCCGTAAAAGGGGAAAGCGAGGAGGCCTGCTCGTGCGTCTTAGGAGGAGAGAAGCGCGCACGGCTCTCCCCGGCATTTTTCTCTCCAACGTACGCTCACTGGGCAATAAGATGGACGAACTCGGTCTGCTCATGAGAAGAAACAAGGACTTTGCCACATCCTGTGTCCTCTGCTTCACTGAGACCTGGCTAAATGAGCGGATCCCGGACTGCGCTCTGGAGCTGCAGGGCTTTGGGCTGTTTCGCGCGGATCGCCATTGTGCGCTCTCAGGGAAGAGCAGAGGCGGTGGGCTGTGTTTCTACGTCAATACAAACTGGTGTAACGATGTGACAGTGATCTCCAAGCACTGCTCTCCTGCTCTGGAATATCTTTTCATTCATTGTAAACCATATTACTCCCCGCGCGAAATTGTTTCATTCATTCTTGCCTCTGTTTACATACCGCCATGCGCGGACGCGCGCGAGGCTCAGCGCGCACTCGCAGAGCAAGTACTGTGTATGGAACGCTTATACCCGGACTCTCTGATTATTATCCTGGGGGATTTTAATAAGGGAAACTTGAGCCAGGAATTACCCAAATACAGACAGTTTATCAAATGCCCGACCAGAGAGGAGAACACTCTGGATCACTGTTACACCACCGTGCGCGGAGCTTTTCACGCTGTTCCCAAGCCAGCCCTCGGCTTCTCAGATCACTCCATGATACATCTGGTTCCTGCTTACAGACAGAGACTAAAGCTCTCGAAACCTGCAGTGAGGAGCTCCAAAGTGTGGTCTGATGAAGCTGTGGAAGAGCTGCGCGCATGCATGGAATCTACAGACTGGGACCTTTTCAGAGCTGCCACAGATAGTTTGGATGAATATACGGACACTGTAACGTCATACATCCACTTCTGTGAGGATAGCATCATTCCAACAAGGACCAGGGTCATCTATAACAACGACAAACCCTGGTTCACTGCTAAACTCCGGCAGCTCAGGAAAGCAAAGGAGTCTGCTTTCAGGGAGGGGGACCGCAGCGGCTACAAAGCAGCTAAATATCAGTTCAGGAAAGAACTGAAAGCAGCCAAGTCCCGGCACAGAGAACGACTACAGGAGCAGTTTGGTAACAACGATACTGCTTCTGTCTGGAGGGGCCTACGGGAGATCACCAACTACAAACCCAAAGCCCCCCCCTGTGCTGATGACCACAAGCTAGCTGACGATCTGAACTTATTTTTCAGTCGCTTTGATGCTGCCCCTGACACCTCTCCCTCCCCCACCCCCCACTACTCTAACGACCCACCCATCAGCCCTGCCCCCAGCCTAACGATAGCCGCTAAAGAGATTAAACAACTCTTCCTGAGGCTGCACCCCCGCAAAGCTCCTGGCCCGGACCACGTGTCTCCGGCCACTCTGAGACACTGCGCCAGTGAGCTTACTCCTGTGTTCACGGACATTTTCAACTCCTCTCTGCAGTCCTGCCATGTCCCGGCCTGCTTCAAATCCTCCATCATTGTCCCCGTCCCGAAGAAGCCCAGGATCACAGGACTCAATGACTACAGACCTGTAGCACTTACGTCTGTCGTCATGAAGTCATTTGAACGCCTGGTTCTCTCCCATCTCAAGTCCCTCACCTCCCCCCTCCTGGACCCCCTGCAGTTCGCCTACAGAGCCAACAGATCTGTAGACGACGCCATTAACCTGGCCCTCCACCACATCCTACAGCACCTGGACTCCCCGGGGACCTACGCCAGGGTCCTGTTCGTGGACTTCAGCTCTGCCTTCAACACAATCCTGCCATCCCTGCTCCAGGACAAGCTCTCCCAGCTCAACGTGCCCGATTCCACCTGCAGGTGGATCACTGACTTCCTGACGGAACAGGAAGCAGCGAGTGCGTCTGGGGAAGAATGTCTCGGACTCTCGGATTATAAATACAGGAGCCCCACAGGGCTGTGTTCTTTCTCCCCTGCTCTTCTCCCTGTACACCAACCACTGCACCTCCAGCCACGACTCCGTGAAGCTGATCAAGTTCGCGGACGACACCACCCTCATTGGACTCATCTCCAACAACGATGAGTCCGCCTACAGGAGGGAGGTGGACCGGCTGGTGTCCTGGTGCAGTGGTAACAACCTGGAGCTGAACGCCCAGAAGACAGTGGAGATGATTGTGGACTTCAGGAAGAGCACTGTCCCCCCGCCCCCACCCTCCGTGATGGACTCCCCCATCACCTCTGTGGAGTCCTTCCGTTTCCTGGGCACCACCATCACCCAGGACCTCAAGTGGGAGCCGACCATCAGCTCCCTCATCAAGAAGGCCCAGCAGAGGATGTACTTCCTGCGGCAGCTCAGGAAAGCCAAGCTGCCTGCACAGATGTTGGTGCAGTTCTACACGGCCATCATCGAGTCCATCCTCACCTCCTCCATCACCGTGTGGTTCGCTGGAGCCACAGTCAGGGACAAACAGAGACTACAGCGCATTGTGCGCTCTGCAGAGGAAGTGATCGGCCGCAGCCTTCCATCGCTGCAGGACCTGTACGTCGCCCGAGCTCGAGGCCGGGCTGGTCGTATCACAGCCGACCCCTCTCACCCCCTGCACATGGACTATTCCAACCACTCCCCTCAGGCAGGAGGCTGCGGTCCATCAGGACTAGAACCTCCCGCCACAAGAACAGTTTCTTCCCCTCTGCTGTTGGTCTCTTGAACACTTCTTAACCTGTCCCCCCGCCCTTTATAAAGTCACTTTACTGCCCATCATACGTCACTTTACTTCACTGTACTGCTGTCACCTTACATTGTGTGCACCATGTGCACTTGTATATTGTAAATAGTAACTGTAACTCTATTTTAAATTTAAATTTATTCTTTAGAAGTGTTTCTTATTCTTATTTTTATTATCTCTTTTTGACTGTTGCACTGAGCCAAAGCAATTTCCAAGTCTGTGACCTCCCGTTACTTACGTTGGCAATAAAAATGATTCTGATTCTGATTCTGGGGGTTAGCTTCCCCGGAGCAGGTACAAGGTCTCTCTGTCTGCGTCTCTGACGAGCACGTACAGAGGACGTAGAGGTTAGGAGAGGAGACTTGACCTTATTGGCTAATGATGATTTTATACTATAGCGCAATTGGCTGCTCGGGGTGTCAACCAAATATATTTTTTTACGTCTTTTTAACAATATTTATCAATTTATATTTATATACTTTTTGTCAATATTTATTATTATGACATTTTAATCAGTAATATTTTTAATCACGTTTTTAACACTGGGTTACACTTACATAATGACTAGAGGCAGGTCACTAAACTGATACCTGTTTGACAATGACGTGCACCGCTTCTCTGTTTAAGACTTTTATGACTGGTTTAGCTTGAGCAATACAATGGGTAATAGTTGGCAGCATGATAGCAGTGACAATGGGACAGTGTCATAGAGCTGGGCCTGTCCGACGACTCCATTACGTCACTGACAAAACAGAGGTGAAAAATTACACTTTAAAAGCCTCTGGAATCACAAAAAAAAATGATATTGCAGATTACTGTCAAATATTATGAAGAATTACCTTGAAACATGGTGCAGATTTTGTTCATTTCCATTTCTGCCTAGTAATTCACAGTTGCATGAGTCATGGCCTTTTTAAGTCTTATTTCAAATACAACCCTAACCCTATTTATTTTTGCAGCTTTTTTATTGAACATTTTAATAGTACTGGACACACAGCATTCAATTCCAATTTCTGTTTTTGTTGAGAAAAAATATATTTTATTTACAACATCGTACTGTAGGACAGTTACAGCTTTAGGTTCAGCCATATACTAGATCTAACTGATCCATGAACATTATATGTGTGGAATATATAATAATAATAATAATAATAATAATAATAATAACAAAATTACATTACACTTGTCATTTAATACTGCGGTCACATTTTAATCTTATACATCTGGACACTTATCGATAACCTGTACTGTTAAACGTCTTATAAGTGTATTTATACAGTAGACATTTTATTAGAATGATAAATGTGTTGTATTTGCACCATGAGCTAAAGCAGTGAATGCCAAACCATTTCTGCTGGTACATAAAAAGGACATAAACACTGAGTCCATAGCAGTTTATTTCACACGTTGTAATTATTATAAACCAGTGCCAAAACTGTGTCCATCTTATACTAACAGAGTCATTTAGCCTGCTGTATTTTCGTTCATTCATTTGTCCCGTGCCCCCCCTGCATTTGGGAGCTCCCCTCATTTTGGGAACCACTGAGATAAAGCTTCCTAAATTCCTAGTTTGTTCCCTACAAACTACTACTTCCTACTAGATATGACAATAAAACATGTTTTGATTCTGATTCTGATAATGAGTTACATAATGATTATGAATATGATATAAATATTGTTGCGGTTTGAAAAGTGTTGTCTTATATCACTTTTTTCCCTCTTAACACTTCACTTCACACGCTCACATAAGCCATACAGTCATGCTCAGTACAAAACAAGTCTCTGTGCAACTTTTTCCAGCCCATACTGTACGTCCCCGCTCCTTATAGGGCTGTCTCGCGGCTCTATAGGCATGTGCGTACTGTACAGCGGTTCATGTCACGTTGCATTTCAACGTGACTTGGAGGAGTGGGCACGGGGCCAAGACAAAACGTGACGTTTGCCTAACACGAGAATGTGTGTCACATTTTCAGTAAGAGGGAAATGGCCGCGACCGCGAAAATATTTGACCTACTTCTTGCGCGCGCGCAGAGGAGGCAGAGCTCAGTGGAGATCAGAGCCACAGGTCCTGACAGAGACGCGCATCACCCAGAGCCTTCGGAGACGTTTACAGAGGGTAAGAAAACTTTATTCACTGACATTACGCAGTAATACATTAGGATGTTTCAGATACTTATGGACAAGCACGTTTTCATTTTGTTTGTTTAATATATATAATATATCTAACAGTTACTTGATGCTGGGCTGCTTTTTAGTTTGTCCAACAGAACTGGACCATTTATGTATATGTTATATTTATATAAAAGTTGGACAAACAAAATGAAAAAAAAAATGCACCCGGTATTACGTACTGTCAGAGATAAGAATATAATTAAAAGGTGCTTGTATATACAGTAAGTATCAGATACATCCTCATTTCTTACAAGTTTAAGGTAAAACGTAAAATCACACCACAACATACTGTCTTTATCTTATAGTATCTTTGTCATACTTGTACGAAATTGATGTGTGTGTGAGTCACTATTTGACTTTTTGGGCTAATGTCAGTCCTTTATTTTTACGCTTCTCTGTCAGAGAATCTGATCTAAAGAGGTGACAACAGAGGACTAAAATACAAGCGTGTGAAAACTACTGTTGAAAGTATTAAGCCCAGTTTTAACGCACGTCAGCAATACCCACAGTGTACACATTAACACTTCAGCCCTTTGAGGCAACTTTATTTATGACCCCACCGTTTACCGTTCGTCTTAATGCTAATGCACTTCAACAATGCGTGTTTTGACGGGCCCACGTGACGCTGGCCGGCCCCCAGCCTTGCCTCATGAGTCCATAACAAACAGTTGTAGATAAAGCAGTGGGACAACCCTCCCGTAGGCAGTGTCTTCTGAGCTTTTCAGCGTGACTGTGTTTATTTCACGGAGCTGCGAGAGACGACTTTCAAACCACGGATTAGGACATCTCAAGTTATATTTCTCCAACCTTTTTTTTTAAATAGTTGTGTGATTGGCTTTTTTAAAATTCTAACATTTTGGAATACGCTTATGGTAAGATGTGCTTTTGTAACTGTATTGTCCTATTTGAAAACTTTAAATACAAGAAAATGAGTTTGTGTTGAATTTGTGTTGAGTTTGTGTTGAATGGATGTGAGCAAACTGTGGAGTTTGACAAGTTGCCAAATCCCATCTCATTGACCCAAATGCGTAACCGCTTCACTTTCCAACTGTGTCAGACGCGCTGAGTTTCCTCCGCGGAACTGTTTGATTGATGAGTTTACTTTTATAACCAGCTACGGTGTTGGTCGTGGATACAGAAAAGTTGTGTTTATTTTGCGGTACAAAATAAGGGGTTATGTGAGAAGTAGGAGAAGTAGGTCGCACCGCTGGAAAGTGGATCTGCAAAACCGCGCCCACATCTTCGAAAACAACTTTCACTAGTGGCGCATGTACCAAAACAGAAACAAGAAACGCATAATTCCGCAGTTGAAATGCTTTTTGACTAAACATATTTGTACAAAATTACTTTATAATAATAATAATTATTATATGTGCTCGAGAGTTGGTCTTTGTGGTTTATATTATTATACACATTGTTTATCTTATATTTAGTTCTACTCTCTCCTCCTATGATAAAGATCAAATAATTATATTAGTTTGGCTTCATAGACCTGCGCCTCATGGTCGAGCCGTTATGTGTTCAATCTAAATCCTGGGATTGGTGACACTTGACGGCGAAGTTAATTAGACGCATGGAGCCAAGGGCCCTTCAGCAGTGATGCTCTAATGAAGTGTGCAGCAGCACATTCCTCATAAACTCTGCACAGGTTTATAGTGGGTTGTAGAGCAGCGGGCAGGTGTCAAGAGTAAGTCACTTAATGTGCACTTTATTTGGTGTTGTGTGTGCTGGGGCCTGCCCCCACAGTAATTACTCAGCACTCAGTGGGCACATGTGTGTTTGATCTATAAAGAGTTGGGGGCATGGGCCCTGTGTGATGTGTTATGTGGGCATATAAAAGAGCCTTTCTCACACATGCATGTATTTGTGTTTTAGGAACATGACCATGGCATCTTCATCAGCATCTACATCTGCAGCCTCCTCAGAGCTGGCCAGTTCTGGAGGCATTGAGGCCTTGAGGTTGAAGGTGGGCCCCGTGAGGAGGAACCTGTTTGGACCAGTGGACCACCAGCAGCTGCAGCAGGACTTCCAAAGAGTACTGCGCATGGGTGTGGAGGTGGCCAACAAGCGCTGGAATTTTGACTTCCAGAGGGACCAGCCTGGTCCAGGCCCTGACATGGAGTGGGAGGAGCTGAGTTTCCAGGAGGTGCCTGCCTTCTACCGCAGCTGTACAGCCCGAGCTACACGGTCAGGAGCAGGGGCCAAGCGTAGGGCCTCTTTCTCCTCCGGGGAGGGCTCTCCAGGGTCCAGCAGCTCCTCCTCTTCAGGAGATGAGTACCTTGAGATGACCACCAGGGCATGCTATAGGCACGGCAAGCCCCGACAGGCTCCCATCACAGGTGAGGGTCATTACTTGCACCATTTGCCACAAGGGGGCACTGTGAATGTGCAATGAGTGATGATTAATTTTCCTGTTTTCTGTCTGCAGAGTTCTTCAAAGTGAAGAGGAGGAGACTGGTCCATTGTAAAGGGTTGATCCGGCAATAGAAGATCGTAGCATTTTTAAACTGACTGCCCTGACCAAATCAGCACAAGATAGATCTCAGCTCAACGAAGCTACCATTCATCTACCTAATCCAGCACCTACTCTACGGTTGTGTACATACTTTAACATATTGTGTATATTTCTTTATAGTGTTTCCTCATTGTGATTACTGTGAATATTATAGAATGCACTCTTTCCAGACTGGGCTCAATAGTGGAGTGAGCCCTTGATAGTATGTGGGTGAGTGACGTCATACAGGTTATGAATGGATGAGTTACTTTTCTTGGCTTCCCCAAACTCTCTGAGCGCCCTGAGCACATAGTCCTCTGGACGGCTGTAAGGCAGAGGGCAGCGGTGGAGTTTAATCATGTAATCAGTCACTATTGTGACTTCAAATAGTATTCTATCTCTATTTATTTGAGGTGCCATTTCACCAGTAAATAAATGAGAAAGTATAACTAGAGCAATGTGTAAAACGAGGTACATAATGTTTAGTGGAAACTTGTGCCATTGCCCATTAGATGCTTTTGACTAAGTCAAACAGGGCTTAGACACTCCACCGTTGCAATTAGAACACAGTTTTATAATACATTTATATTGTACTCTAAGCTTTTATACTGGGCTTTTGAAATCTTGTGGCAACAGACACGTACATTATCAGTCACGTATGTAGCAGCCCTTCAGCTATTGCTCTCATGTAGCTGAGGGTTTCTCTGATTGTTTATTGTTATGTATAAAGTTTGTTTTGTTTGTCTTGTATGTAAAGTTGTGGCAGCTGAGGCAGTTGAACCAAAGATTCATTCAAACATTTGAGAACTCCCTTTAGACGATCAGTTCTGGGTCACAGACGACTACATCCATTTCAGAAGTCTGAGCGAGCGACCCAGACCTGAGAGGGACAGTCTTGCTCTACGGAGTATGTGGTGCAGACATTTGGATCAAAAGCCATATTTGTAATACTACCTCATACTGTGATGCAATTTAAATGAAAAAAATATTTGTGACTATGGACATAAAGGCATAGTATTAAAATGTTGCCTAAACTAGCACTATTCTAAAGAGTCGGTCATGGTCCTGGTCCAGACGTCTTTTGTTGTCTCCTGTCTGAATAGAAGTGGCTGAGGGGAAAGGCAGCATTATGGAAACGTCCATGGGGATCAAGGCTTTAGGTCCAGACAGGCTGCACACCCCTTTGTCCACAGTCTGTTTGACCGCACAACTGCCTCAGCACTACCAACAATGGACCTGAATGCAGTTGAAATCACGTGAATACTACATGTCTTGCATCCTGTTACATCATGTCTTGTGTATCCAGTTGTTATTTTTTTCCTGTTCAAATCTATAAAATATATATTAACTTATTTGATTTTCTTTAAATGGGGATATCATTGTAAACTCCCTTGCTGTTTTTACTATCTCAGAAACTATCTTTGCACAACTCTAAACGTGGTTGACAGATCTATTTTCTTATGGTATTCTTTAAAAAACAAAAAAACTGACACGTTCTCATTTAGAGATAACGAGCAATCACAAAATTACAAACAAAAATATGATGGAAAAAAATATTGCCTAAGTTCTAATTCACTGGTTGCAGCTATAAACAATGGTTTTACATTGTATTTGCATGAATGTATCTAACGTAACACAAGTAATGGATGTACGATTGCAAATGTTTATTATGTTGTAATGGATTTGAAGAGAAGTGCTGGGATTTTCACTGTTGCCTAATATCACCGATTTAACAATATGGGCTACAAATAAAGCAAATAAGAATCTTTTAATGACACAATGACTGAAGACTTTTTGTTCAAATGAAAATATATGATTTAGTATTTTAAGTATCTCAGATCTTGTTCACAGTCACAGGATGCATGGAGCGTGAGATGGATCAGTGCAGTCATGGAGTCGCTATGTCGGATTGTTGTGGTGAAGAGGGAGTAGCGTCTGCTGTCAGAGCCCACTGTCACCATTGATCATGATCTCGAAAGGAAGAGATCTTGATACTAGCAGCCAATATCACCATCACATGAAGACAAACTGGTCACAAAGGCACAGATAAAAAGCGTGAAGGGCAATATTATATTCATTAATTTTTCATGTTAAAGGGGACTATTACTATGTTGTGGTTATTATATACGACATTAGTGGTCTGATAAAGTGATTACAATTACTATCCAACTTTGTTGCCAGAATCTTCCTACCTGATGCAATCCACCAGTCAAGGAGTAGCTAATATATATGCTAACTCTGTTTTATGATCAGAGCGCTACTTTTACCCAACAAATGTCAGGGGACTCCTCCTTTATACAGTTGTAATTATTATATCAACCACTATTTCACTACATCAAATCATCAAGAACACACTTCATAATTTATACCATAATATTGTAGATTAGTGAACATAATGAAAACATTTGTAGTTAAAAGAGGTGCAATAACTCAAAATGTATCCCACAGGATAATTTGTTGAATTTTCAATGCTTTGGGGAGCTACTGGTGGGAGAACTCTGTTATAAGACATTTAAAAGCCAGAGATACCCAAATTTCACATGTGTTTTTGGCCTTTGTCCCATCTTTGGATCAGCTTTTACAGACAGTAAAACTGTGCAAAGGTAACACGCTTTCTATTAAGATGAAGACAGCATGTTTGCACATTTTACTTTTACAGGACTCTTTCTGATCGGACAATGTATTATGCAAGACACGATAAACTCAGGGACCGCGGCTGTAATCTTTACTTGACCAAACCTGGTGCTGCTTTGTGTTTAATTTCCTTGTGATGGACACATCATGACAAGTGAGTAAAGTATGTGAATGTGCATCACGTTTAATAAAAAACAGTGCTGTCACATCAAATATTGAAAAACATTACAGTTTGCATAAATAAATGGATTCCAAATCAAAAATGAAAAATAAAGATTTTGTTGCACATTCCCTTTAAATCATGTACATTCGGTTACATTGGTTTAGCAAATAGAACGGTGAGGAACCCGCCCTGACGAAAGACCAGAAAAAAAACAACATGAAGGCAAAAAGTGGTTCATCTATCAGAAAAGCTATGGATGCATAAGTCATCGTCTTTCCCATGGCACAACTCAAGTAATCCTTAATCCAAAAAGTAAACGCTTCATAAATAACATAATAAGGCCATGAAAACAATCATGCATTTAATTTAAAAAGAAACAAAAAACCCATAAAAACTGTAGTAATCTGCATTAAAAAAAAAAGTAAACATCAATAATTTGGTAAACAGAATATTGTTGATTTACAAAACAAAAAGATGATTTTTCACAATAAAATGCATCGCAGCTTAAAATGCCCTGATTTAAAACAATACAAAAATAAAAACTACTTAAAAGGTTAAGAAATAGGAATAAGATACACAAGTGTGACAAAATCCAAAATCCGTGTTTTCCATTTTGTCAGCATTCCGCACGGTCACATAAAAAACCCCTGAAGCTTTACATTAACTCTGATAGTGCAAGGTTTAGAATAAAAGTACTGCACATATTTACAAAGCCTAAAATGCAGTCCCCAAACACTCTAAAAGAGCAACAGATATGTTTCAAGTGAAAACATGGCCCGTCCTCTTTACAACCGTCGCAGAGTAGAATATGCTCGCCAAAGCCATCGTTAGGTTGACAATAGTTCCATGTAGGCACTTCGTCCGTGTCTAAAAATGTCAGTTTGATAAGACTTGTGTTAGCATGTGCGCTGGTCTATACACATGATCCTCTAGCAAAGGTACAGTAAACAAACATATTGTGTCGTTTTCACAGTTGTCGCTGGGAGGCTCTCCTCTCCCTCCACATGGCCCTCACCTCTCTGAAGATCAGGGGAGAAATGAACATGATGCTGCCCCCTGTCTGCAGGAGAAACACACGCAACAACAGGGCTTTAGGCTTTAGCTACAATGATCTGCAGGCATTACAAAGGAAATGGAGGGCCTATGAACATGCTCATTGTATATTCAATATGTAATTAACCAGTCATACTTAAAGTTCTCACTCAGAGTTTACATACAGTATATTATTTGTTAAAACAGTACAAGGGCTAACAACTGCACCACTGTGCAAGTTATAAGTGTGGGCTGTTGCACACGCTGCACTTTCCTTTATAACATTGTCCTTTTTTAATTCTTCACATGGATGATGATCTTGCTATAGTCTCTGGGTGCACTTTAGATGACTGATTATGAAAGCCGGAAGTTGGTTTTGACATGTTTATTATTAGAAAGACAGATATTTTTGTAGTGTAGTTCCTACAACAGTCATTTCTGTTTCTTGTACAAAAACAAATGATACATTTGTTCAAGCATTTGTATAATCATATGGTAATATATGTGGACCCTATTCATTTTAGTAGTGACACAGCTCTATATTATTACAAAGCTATATTTAACTTTAACTAAGTTAAAAAGCAACATACATTTCCAATATGTACAGACATGAGAGATACTCACCATAAGAATAAAAAAGTAGAATACACACATCCAGCCAAAGTTGCTTTCGATCAGTGACACCAAATACTGTGGGGGAAAACCATATAAGTTATACATTTTCTTATGGACACAGTAACATTCACAAATCACAACGATTCTACTCTTGAGAAAGCCTATTCCTCTAATCTAGTGGCATGGAGACAAACTTAAATAATGAAACACGTGCCGCACAAGTGCTTTGTATTCATTGAGATACTCATTGATTCTTTCAGTTTGAGAAAATCTTCTTGTGACAAATGCATGTAAAAGTATTTCAACATAATAACTAGAAGGGAATTATCATATGGGTATAAATCCCATATAAAACTGTGAGTGCACCCACCTGTCCCACAGCGGCTCCGATGCTCCCCGTCCCGTCCACGATACCCGTGACTGTGGCCAGAGCCTCCTGACTGCCCCGCAGAGCGTCCTGCCGGCCCAGGTCAGCAGAGATGGCAGAGCTGATCATGTTTGAAGGACCTCCGGTGAAGAAGCCGGTAATGGCCAGTAACACTGCATTTATGAGCTGGTCATTGGGAGAGTCTGGAAAAGAGGATTTGAAAAGTTAGAGGTACCGTCCAATATAAAACAACAGTCTTAACAAGCCACAGTCAAATATTACTGGAAAGTGAGCTTGTGTGAGCAATGCAGGCAGGACTTGTAAACAGAGCACGAACTGCGCTCGTGCACATCTCTGGTACAGGGTGGCGTTCCCTCTCGGGGATATATGTACCTTAATATATAACTGAGAAAAACCTTCAACAAACAGCGACGCAGAGCTAACTTCTGCTCTCCAGGCATCCAGCGAGTTAATGATTATGTGCGTGTAAACATATCCAGGTCTGTTTTTCATGAATCCAACATTGGATCCATTGATTACTTTATAATTGTCTGAATGTATTTAAACATGATCAAACAAAAGCATTAGTTTGTGTCAATATCATCCCGCCCTTTGTGTCAACATTTACTTACGGCTGTATCCCACGAGTGCTCCCATTGCGAACAGCAGACTCAAGGCCAGCACTGGTGACCGCTTCCCCATCAGATCAGATATCAGACCCTGGATTGTCCCACCTGAAGTCAGAGAGTGTGTTACAGTTATTTATTCAGATAGATTGTAATATTGGGTGTAAAGAGACAGTATGTAATATGCACTCTTAGTGGTCTAATGAAGTCATTACAATCCAAATGTTTCTGCCTGTGATACATGTAGCTCCTAAGCACTTACCAAGACCAGCTAAATTTCCCCAAACAAGCTGACCCCTGTCAAATGAGAGACTCATTCCGCTCTCTGATTGGATAATCAGCTTGAACATCATAAACATGGTTATGTTCATTGTATTTTTAATTAAGAGACCTTTGAGGAAGGTGGAAGTCTACCATTGAAACATGTCAGGTAACAAACTAGCCGTAGCTTCTTTACACTTTTGTCTAATTAGAAGAACTTTCTAAGCCTTAAACATCGGCAATTGACAAATGGGAAGAACAAAAAAAGTTATGTTTTGCATTTTAAAAGTAACTGAAGTTTTAACTTTATTCCTGTTACATCCCTTAATCTATTTTTCTATTTTGATGATTTTAAACTCAACAATGTACAAAAATAAAGGCTTCCGACTTTGCACTTACCGATGATTCCTCCCACGTCGTACCACACAGACAGACGGTCAGCCTCGGCTTCTTTCCAGCCGAAGTTGTTACTCAAGTAAAACGGGAGCCAAAAGAAGAAGGAGTAGTTGACGAGCTTCAAACAGGCATAAGCCAAGGAATACTGCAAGACAATAAAAGTAATGTTCATGTCAGTAATGTTCAAAATCTTAAGTTAAAGATCCATCTTTAACCACAAATCTAAAACCAGTGACAAAGACGATCGATCTAAAAGTAAAACGTATGTATTGTGCATTAGTATAGCTGCACATTCTGTGACTGTTTCTTTCATTCGAGCCAAAATGCGAATCCAACACACATTGAGCGTGTATTGGAGAAGCAATAGGGAACAGGATTGATCACTGGAGCCGTAATACTTTTACTTTGAAATCTGCTTATGATGATTGAGATTGGAGCACTCAGACCGAGCTCCTCACCCTATCTCTAAGGGAGTGCCCAGCGACTCTGCGGAGGAAGCTCACGTCGACCGCTTGTATCCACGATCTTGTTCTTTCTGTCATTACCCAAAACTCATGACCATAGGTGAGGGAGGGAACGAAGATTGACCGGTAAATTGAGAATTATGCGTTTCGGCTCAGCTCCCATTTCACCACAGCGACTGCATCATGCTGATGTTTTTACATCTTTTCTCCTTTGTTAGTCCCATATCAACAAACCCAGACTCTGAGGAGCACAGGGACTGGACTCCCGCTGGTGCCCACAGTCAAAACTAAACATGGGGAGGCTGCATTTCAGCTTCATGCAGCTAAAATCTGGAACAATCTCCCTGAAAACTCTGACAATGTTCAAATCCAGGTTAATGCACTATGGTAATTTATTTTTCAATCTCTTATGTAATTTTAATGTTGATTAATGTGATTTTTAATTGTGTTTAAATGGTGATTCTGGTGTTTGCCTCATGTGATTATTTGTGCCCCGTGTGATGTGGACTGTGAAGCATGTGTTGCATTGTGTAGCAAAGGTGCTTCACAAATAAAGATTGATTGATTAGTCGGTTATCAAAAACTGATAAATCGGTTGAACCCTAGCTTTATGTGTCCTTTAAAGATATTTTTACTCATCTGAAACTTTCACAGCACACACTGATGGCCATTGAGTGGACTTTAAATAATGAAAAGTACAAGATCATGAATGAGCTTACAGGCAGCACCCCTGGGAGACAGAAGGCCTGGCAGAAGCTTATTGGTCGAGGCTCCTGCGGCGGGGCTTCGTCAGGCTGCTGGACCGTGTGCTCAGGCTGGGCGTACACCTCCACCTCCACCTCGTCCTCCTCGTCGCTCATCAGGGGCTGGTGGCTGTCAGAGTCAGTCTCCACGGGGCCCAGCCCTGTCTCTGACTCCACACTCAGACCTGAAACACAGTCAGTGCATTTACAAAGCATAAGTATACAGACAACAGAGTACGTTTAAAAACCCCACTCGATTCAGTGGGATTATCAAACAGGTCTGCCCAGTTTTGGTCTCGTCTCTGTGCGCCCCACAGAGAAGCCTCTCAAGGCTCCAGACCTTTGGATGCTTTCAAAAGGCACCACGTAGCTTTCCCTTATTACTTAAAACTCACTTACACACACCATGATCCCTGTTAACTCATTGACTGCCAGCCTATTTCAGAACAGGTACTCCCATATTGCCAGCCGTTTCTGATGATTTTTACTGATTTTTCAAGACCCACAGAATATTGTGTACTATGACTATCTGAAATCCAATCCAACCAGATTCTGAAAGAACGGACTGTCTACTTTCATCAGCAAAAATAATTTTGTTTCTAGCTTGTTTCGTTCCCCTGTAATCCCCAGTTGAGTAGAGGGAAGTTTTACTGAAATCACCAGAAAGCTGAGAAAAAAAGAGGCACAACATGTGCATCTGGCTGTTTTCAAACCATTCAGAGAGAAAAGCTGCCACCTGCTGGCTAGATAAAATATGGTCTCAAGCCATCCCCATATATATTAGATACAATAGACATCTGGGAACGTAAAAATAGCGGGACATGCAATTGACGTGTTAACACGTCAATGGCGGTCAATGAGTTAAGAATGTTTTTGTTTTGCGTAACAAAATAAACGTGTGCAGTGAGACTGTGTGTGGATCCCAAACAACAGTGATTTGCCTACATCCATCCAAATACATATATTTGTAATATAGTCTTGGCTTTTCCCTGTGCGCTTAATTGCATCACTCCCAATGTCTCATTCCAGTCTGATGTCTATAAATGCTAGCTCAAGTGCATTAGAATTTGGTGCATGCCTTCACTTTGGCATGGACTGTTTTTTCACTCCTCAATTGGCGCGCAAGGGTTTACAAACATCTTTATGAATTGCATTAAATTGGAGGAGGTGAAGGACTCCGTTTTAACTGGCTTGTTGTAAACACACTCAATCGTGATCTTATGTGACTAGATACAGTGACTTGCGAAAAAGATTGAACTCTAAGGTTGTCACAGAACAGCTGTAATTATAGTGAGAGCAGATCTCACACAGGTGGATTCCATTTGATCAATAAGGCAGTGAGCATTCAGCAGTTGTTCGGATATTTTCAAAGGAATTGTTATGTAATGGTTCACGTCCTACCACATTTTTATAAACAAAACATAATTATGCATAATTTTCTTTCATTCCACACTTTGTGATGGTCTTTCAACAACAACAAAAAAATCAAAAGAACATTATAACATTAATTGCCTGAACTTAATTGCCTTTAAGTGTGCTCGCAATAGAAGGATTCCATTTTAGAGCTACATTCCTTGTATATTTAAAAAAATCATTTTCCTTATCACTATATTCTAGAGGCTTTAAGTAGCACTGAAATGATAATCAATTACAAAAGCCTCGATTACATTTCCCTTTGTCTTGATTTGACAACGAATAACTAAACCCAGTGGGAAAAGTGAGAAACCTCAGGGAGGTCCACATTGAGAGAGGGATCCTCTCCCTCGGGTGGTCTATAAATGCAGGACTCAGGCTCATATATCAAGCCTTTGTTTGTTATAATGTTGATAATGGGCTCCCAGGTTGTAAAAACCCCAAATAAAACAAAGTTAGAATATTTTTGGATAAAATGGAGTGTAAACTGTAATCTAAATCAACTCAAAATGGTTTAAAAAGTTGAATTACCAAAATAAAACAACTTTTGTACAATATTTTAAGTTTCAATAATACATTTGCTGTAAAAATAAATCAGTTGTTTACAATCTTTGCGAGATATCTTTCCTCTCTAAAGTACATACCAATTTCCTTTGGCGATGTGAGGAGGCCAAAGAAGACCACGATGCCGCCTGCAAACTGCACCACTGAGGTGACCAGGAAGGCATACTGGAGAGAGCACACACACACACACACACACACACACACACACACACACACACACACAACACACAACACATTCAGACCACTACACACTCCAACCACTCAGTTTTCAAAAGTGGCTGACAGGTACTAAACTTTGTCACTTGAGAAAATGGAAAAAAACTAAAAAGAATTAATTATGCAAGAACCCTTTAAAAAGACTTGAGTAAAAAGCAAAAGTCAGATATAAGACGGATTCCATAATTATCAAATTAAAAATAACAATAAAATAAAAATAACACAATATACAATACAAATACAATTATGGATAAAGGATCTTATTCAGCAAAAAATATTGAACCGATTATTTCTCCTGCGTGAGATCAATAAAGTCTATCTTATCTCTTATAGCTACATTTTCTCGTGGGGCTCTTTCTGGCTCCAAGGTTCTAAATTGCTGAAGTTTTAACATTTATCTCGTGCCGTGTGCTCTTCATTCCTACTGTTCTGTAACTTGTGATGCAACACTGAAAATTCCCTACTGTGGGACGAATGAAGGATCTCTTAATCTCATTTACAAAACTTAAAAGATCATATAACATGGGAGACAAAATATGTTTTTTTATTTGTGGATTTCCTTATATCTCATTTATAGCATCTAGACATTGTTTTTACATTATGAAGATATTTGAGCACATTGTTATTATCTTTTTGGGTTTTGATATCTCTGTGGTTTTGTTGTTATAATGTACGTTATTTACACTAAAAAAAGTTACTGACTACCCTACATTACAGAAAAAACAGTGGTTGAGTGGACAGTACGACTCCAACAGCTCCCAACCCTCAGTTTGCAAATGATAACATCATTTTCAAAGATGAAGGTAAGTCGTGGTCTTATTTGGTCAAAAAATGTGTTGAGGAAAAAAGTTAGGTAACTCAAGTAAAGAACGGAGGCTTAAAAAGTTTATATTTGCACTTTGTTACATTCCATCCCTGGTCAAAAGTCAAACAGCCAAATCAATGGGAGGTTAGGACACGTTCAGTATATACATATCTTCAGTATTTAAGAGTAAAACACAAGTCCATCTCACCGGCAAACTCCAAATGAACATTTGTTTCATTATCCCTGTAGGGAGTTATTATCGCAGTGGCACATTTGAGTGTTACTGATGAAGAAAAATAACTTAATAATAAAAGTAAAATATGAACCATGAAGGTGAAAGCGTCCAGTCGGATATGCCAATCCCTTAAATGAGTAAACTGCAGAAAAAATATCAAGAAATTTGTGTTATGCCATGATTTACAAATGTAGAAGTGTAGCGCCCTTTGCTGGATTCCTGCCTACCTTTGTATCTATTTCACTGCGAATGTTTCACACTTTAAACTTTGGGATTTAAATCACAAAGTAAAACCACAAAATGTGAGAAATTATGATTATTATTCTAAGTTATTTTACCTCGTAGCCGTATTTCAAAACACTCGAGGCCAGGAATGCCCCCAGGATGTTCCCGACAGAGGCGCACGCACTCCAAAGACCAAAGATGAAGCCACGCCTGCAACAGAAGAACATGTTCATTTTCCCTGATCAAACACACATCATAAGGTATACACAACATATTCCACAGAGGGCCGCTGACAAATCTTTTCTGGTAAATAATGGGAACGGGCTAATGTGCTGTTAACATGGAGACGCTGAAACAGTAAAAAGATAGACTTGGATGTTGGATTAGACTTTTGTTTGAACAGAGGCGTTGTTTTAGCTAAGTTAAAAAGTTCTACATCCTCTTATTAGTAAACATCCCCTTTTGTTGAATCAATGTATCATGAAGAGGTGTTTAGAAGTTTTCTACTGTGCTGTGTGCTCCTCATTCTCCTGTTCTGTAACTCGTGATGCAACACTGGAATTTCCCCACTGTGGGATGAATAAAAGATCTCTTAACAAAGAATTTCTTAATCTTTCAGACAATATGGTGGGTTTATTACACAGTTGTATTTCATTAACCATTTCATGGTTAAAAATAATGATATTACCATGGCAGGTCTGTGAATCAAAAGCAATTAAAATGTTTTCCACAGGTTTGTATAGGATGGACTGCACTGTTTTATATGCAAATAAAATGTTAAAATTGCACACACAAAAAACCCCATTTAATTCAAGGTGCTTTTTGGACATTTTGCAGTGACCTTAGCATTTCTAAACCTGTCTTTCAGATTTTCTTGTTGCAAACTCTACAATTCTTATTTTTATGTATTTTGCATCCCTAAATCTGATTTGATTTCACGGAGATTAAATTTGCAAATCCGCCATGTTATTCTTCTTTAGTCTGCAAAGTCCTTTCCACTGACCGCATCATGCATTTGTTTTTAAATAATGTCACCACTTTCTAGACACCTTTGTGAAATAATAATAAGACCATAGTTAATATGAAGATGTGATTTCCAGCAGCGGCGTTCAGAGTTCCACACACCCGCTCTTGCCAAACCAGTTTCCCATGACGGCCACCACGCAGGGCCACACGGCGGACTGCAGCAGCCCGTTGAGCACCCACAGGCCGCAGTACAGGTACACGTTGTAAATCTTCAACCATTCGGTCACCGTGCCGAACACAAACTCCTGACAGAGAAAGAAAAAACAACGACACATAATTGGATCAGGTTGCACGGTTTACTTTCACCCTTATCAAAAAAATCAATGACATGTTCATTATAGCGGTGCAAGGGTCAGAGTGGAGTCCACCAGAGAGGGTTGGACGAGGTTGGCTTGAACTATTATAATAGAAGAATGTGTGACTCATGTGCAGATAATTGAAGCATACCTTAAAGAATGCTAAAGCAGACATGAAACATGAAATGATTAAAGCTGATGTACGTAACTTTCTGAATCTCTTTACAGTCGCTTGAATGTAGTATAGATGATGGGGAAGGCACACACAAATTTTGCTTCGGCCTTCTCCTTTTGAGTTTTTTAATTTAAATATATGTAACGATAAAAATACGCTGTAAAATTGCTGAAATAAACTGCTACTACTTTCAAGGACCTATGTAATAACATCCATCTAACAAGATCCTCACTCACATCTTTAGATCATCTTCTTCAGACAGAAATTTGAAAAAAAGAGAGGCCCACTGACACTCAGGTCGAAGCATCAAGTAGTGACTCACAGGGCTCTTTCTTAAACCATAACCCATGTTTTAAAATAAGATGACGACATTATGAGGAGGTCTGATTAAAGTGATAGTCTAACTCATGAATTACAAATTTGAGGAAATGTGTTAAATTGACCTCCCGGCCTTAAATGTTGATCTAAAATAAGTCAATTTATTCATTCTAATATTACGGGCAAGTCCCGCCTTCCCTTCTCTTAGCTATAGCTCAGAATCCACGGTGCCGTCGAGGTTAACCAATCGAGTCATGCCAAGGGCTGTCAATCATCGGCGCTGATGCCCGCAGCTGCGCGCATGCTCAGTTGTTTGTTTTTGCGGAGCCTCCGAAACAAGCCTCTATTAGGCTCTGGAACTACATGAAAACTGAACAAAGAATTCTGAACATCCGCGCTGAGTTACCCATTTATACACTGAACCTATATCCATAATCAGATCCTCTGCAGATGTGTCCTATAATGTGCAATCAATGATAATAGCTTCTTCCGGGTTTGCCGCGATCGCTTTTTTTTTCATGAAAACATTATTTTTTTCATGAAAACGTTAACAAATAATTCTGAAAACCTCCGTGCATGTGTATTAATAATGCATATGTATAATGTGTTCACTGATTAACATTTAAAAGTGTTAGGGAAATGTAGGTGTAGTAGACCAATCAGAAAGGAAGGGGGAGGAGCTTGCGTCGTTTTTTTCCAAATCAAGTACCTCTCTCTCTCTTTCTGACAAACTCCAGACAATCACTTTAACTCACAACATATTACTAATGGGACAAACATGTACTCATTATGAATCATAAAGTAGTATATTGCAGCTTAACCAATACATGAATTCAATACATTTCAGAAATCCATACCATGAAATCCAGAAGATTTTTGCATATTAGCATTAGCAAGTTTGTGAGTTTGTGTTGATCCGCTTAAATTAACAAACTCATAACTTATACATCTAAAAACTAAAAGACATTTCTGAGGAAAGAGACTACTTTATATGGCTTTTTACAAAAATGAAAAAAATATTTAACATTTTTTGCAACTTCATTTAGCGACCTTTATAAACGTTATAAAGCGGTTATTTTTTAACGGTTTGTGCTCTGGCTGTGCGTTACAATGGTGATAGGTACTTAACTTGGTAGAGTGATACGGAACATGTCATTTAACATGAGGTTTAAACAGTATTAAATCAACAGTAGTTTGCATTAGAATCCTCACCGACCATGGTATAAAAGATGTAGTTTACAATTAAAATATTACATAATGTTTCTTTATGTGTCCCCAGTTTGTCTAAATTAATATACTAGACTAAACTACTCACCACCACAGCTGAGCCACAGAGGCCGACGCACAACACGTAACGCAGATTCAATCTGTCCCCAATCACACCGCTGAGGTACAGGCCCTGCGAGCGAAAAACATAACAGAGGGTCATTACACTTGGTTTGATACATTTGATTGTTTGCAGGAAATATGTTTTCTTCTCACCACAGCGTAGGAAAAGAGAAAGATGGAGTCCAAAGCTCCAAGAAACAGAGTGGCTTGCTGCTCATCCGCAAACAGGTGGTTGTCCTCCCAGGTCTAAGAAATAAATCAATACAATCAATACAATAAAACACAAAAAATAGAATAACAAGGATTTCAAGGTTCATCTAAGGCTGCAAACAGTGTCGGGACCCACCATCAACAAATAACGTCAGGCAGAAACTCAAATAGACTGAAATTAGTGAAATACTGAACATTTTCACAATTGTTGTGTCTTTTCAAACCATGTACATACATGTATAGTTTATATTTTATTTGCAATAAGTGTTCTGTTTGCAATGAATGCGATCAATTTGATTTAAAAGCACTGAATAATACAATAATTATTTTATATTCAAATAATCTTTCTTAAATCAAGGGGAAAATGTGGATGACTTTGCAGTGTCGGAAATGCATCTAATTTTGTTTTGCTCTGAGTTGAGTAAGAATTTTCAAGACGTTCTTTATTTCAGGTAATTTAGGTTATTTTCAGTGGATGTAGATTGTGTCTTTTTAATTTAATGGCAAACACATTCCTTAGAATTGTTCTTAAATCAAAAGGTGATTTTTTTAAGAAAAATGGGGTGTTACCCAGGAAAGGCTAGTGACGCGCTCAAAACGATCCCATGTCCCACCAGTTGAGAACCACTGCTCTGTACAGACAGTACCTGTGCAGGAGAGAAGGCAGAAGCGCTGCCATTTTGAAGCGTAGGAGTCCACTGAGACGAGATGCTGACTTTCACGTTGCTGAAGGTCTTCCTGGATGAGTGGAGCAGCACATAACTGCAACAGCACCAACCACACGGCCAAGAAAGTCAGAAAAGCGGTGCGGCTACAGTGCTCATGTTGTTCTGTATTAACCATGTGCTCTGTGTTCCAATCAAAACTTTAGGAAAGATCCTACTCGTCTTCTTAAAGTAATCTTGTTCAGGCTGCATCGTTTTAAGGAAATGATTTCATTTGTTGTAATTTCCGTATTTGTGGTAAGATTATGTTCAAAGTACACATGGCAAATTCATATTTCAAGGAAACTGAATCAGTATTGATTTTTTTGCCATTTTTCATTCACACTAGAAAGAGATTCTACTGGGCTTAAAACGTAGTTAAATAAGACCAAAGTTGATTTTCCAATGGCAAATCTAATCTTACTGTTAAAATACACATAAGTAGGAGAAATACAATTACATTCAAGTTCTTATTTACTTATGTTTGGACACTTTGGACATTTTCAACTTCTCACTAAGGAGCTGTCCTGTGCAAGCCATCTTTGACCATAATAATTTTCCACTGTTCTTACAAAATCATATAAAAAGCCCTGGCTCATTTTCTTTGAGCTGAAGGGACTCCAAAATTAACCATGGTACAGGTGCAATTGCCGCTGCCTTGTCCTCATTTCTCGACAGAGTCTCTTGGCAAATACTGAAGTATTAACTATTAACCGATGCTTGACTGACACGTACAGAGTGTATGTCTGGACCTTTGACCCAAATGACAAACTCAAAAACATGCTCTCCTGTGTACACTTCCACATGACACAAGGGGTCGACCAATAGCATTATTTCAAGGCCACTATCGATGCCAATAATTAGTCGTCAAGGAGGCCGACAACCAATACTCATTTGGAGTAAAAGTGAAATTATTCGTGTAATTTCATATAACTATATCACTGTTTTTGACTAATAGGCTAAACTATTTTTTGTTTAATAAATTTGAATAGAAGAAAAAAAAAAAAAACAATTGGGAAAAAAACCCCGGCAATATTGAATGGTGCCAATCATTGGTCGACCCCTTATCAGGCTATAAAAGCAGCCTTTGCAGTTGAATTTTAGAAGCTAAAGTACCTGAAAAAGGTGAGAAGGAAAGTGGCGAGGTGGTGGTGTGTGTACTGGGACTGGGGCCCACAGCATGAGGGAGGCATCACAGGGGCCAAACGGGACGGTTTCTGTGCACGGGACAGGACAGTTCTGTAAACGCTAGGCCCACATCTTTACAGCAACGTCAAAGCTGCAAAAAAGACACATAATAATGATCAAGTTAGATATTAGTGATGAAGCAGCAGCTAACAACTGTTTTGTCATTGATTAGTTTGGTGATTCATCTTTTTTATTGATCTGTTGTGTATGAAGGCTATTGTAAATCTTTAGTCGAATATTTGGTCAAAAATCGAAATAATTTGTTTTAGTTGGTAGTTGGTAGAGCATTGGATTTTGAGCCTGAAGGTCGTGGGTTCGATACCCCCCATAAGACCTACTCCATCTGCTCCTACTAATGTCTACTGCCGTTGTGTCCTTGGGCAAGACAAGACAAATTGCCTGAAGCCCCCGCAGAAAGACCAAGGCTATGTCATCGCTGACGGATCAGAAGCCATCTTCCTGTGGACCCACCACCTGCAGAGGATCAGCAAGGGACTGGTGCTATGAGCACTGGCTCTCATTGCCATTTGCCACCCCCCCGACCCAGAAATGGACA
This sequence comes from Knipowitschia caucasica, assembly GCA_964034765.1. NCBI lineage: Eukaryota > Metazoa > Chordata > Actinopteri > Gobiiformes > Gobiidae > Knipowitschia > Knipowitschia caucasica. The sequence continues at coordinate 31,686,006 of OZ035823.1, forward strand.
AATAAAAAGATTGATAATGAATGAATAATTTTTATAAAACTGAAAAATTGAGAAGAAGAAAACGGATGAATATTTTGGTATTAACTTTAATAATAAAGCAAGATCAAATTCAATCAGTTTTTAAATTAAGCTCTTTGTGTTGGAAATGTATTTATGAAACAAAAAGTAAGGTACTCCATCTTTAAGTTTTGTTAAAACAGTTTGGGACTAATCATGTTCAGAATGATTAGACCCAAGAAGTCTTAGGTTGATGACAGACCTATCTCCTCACAGATTTAAAATGTTTCTATACGCTAAATGGTCAAAATTCCTGGATTTTGACAGAACCATAACTAATTTTCATTGCACATGTCAGAATTGATCTATACACAGTAAGACCCCACTTTATACCAATCATTGTGTAACAGGATGTTACCCAGAATATGTTTAAGATCATATGTGACTTTCTGTTTAACCGGATATATGGGTTTTTGTGTGACTGACTGGGAAGACAAACAGGGGAAATTTGTAATTTTATCCATTCAAACGTCATAAAGTTGCACAAGGAGGTAAGTGTTTTGCACCTAGGTAAAACGCTGCTTGTGCCCAGTTATAGCAATCAATGGGGCTACTGTACTTTTCCACTGGAGTCCCTGTGTGCATATTATATCAATAGCTTTACTACAGACTTGTAGTACATAGCAAGATAAACAATGTAAAAACAAAGAGGGGGGAAGGTATAGCACTGTAGGCTATTTTTGGTTTCTTGAGGCAATATTTGTTAAAGTTATAGTCAAGACGCCTACAACACTCACTTTAACTGCATGAGAACAGGAGGCCCATTTTCACATCAGTAGATCGGCCTGTGTGTACGTTTACAGCTAGTAGAATATGGGTTAGGATTAGAAAACTTCAGAAAAACTAATAACCGGCTCTCCATAGAGCAGTACATTAAGGTTTCACGTCAACACTTATCATTTTGAACTCAAATCAAGCAGTAAAAACTTGTGTGGTTATTTTGAAAGAAGTAGTAATGGAAGATCTAACTTGTCTTTCAAAAGAAACCACAAAAACAGTTTAACTCAACAAGACAAAATTAACTTTTTTGAATACCATTAAGCTGCTACTGCCATCAAGAGAATGATGGTATCTCCAGCAGTCACTTATGAAAATTAAATTATATCAAATTGGACACAGCCAGCCCCAGAGTCTCACCACCATAGCTGACCTGAAAGGGTGGAGACTTTAGTGGTCCCAAAAGAATGTGGAGGGCATCATTTATATCATAATTATGTTTTAAATACCGTTATAGCACCAGCACTTGTGACTGTATCGTTTATCCAGGTTCATCAAAACATTTGCAGGTTGTAAATTAATAAATATGAACAAATACAGGTTAATTAATAAAAATAAAATTATACATAACCTTTTTGGTTGCTATATCATTTTCCACATATAACTACACACACTGAAGCGCTAAAAGGCTGTGGGGTTTCGCGCATCAGCATCATGACGATCACACACGTACACACACACGGCACCACGCCACTTCTGTCACGTCTCGAGTATGTGCAGAGACAGAACACACACAAATAAGTGTGAGTGTGGTGAACACGGGCCTACCGTGAGTATGCATCGTGTGCAGAAGCAAAAACAGCCGCTGCTCGCAGTCTTGTGTGATGTGTTATTTACTGGAGCTCTTCTTCAGAGGCGCATGCGCACATCACCTGCGTTTCTTTGGCTCACTCACGCCCCTACAGGACAGGAGGAGATATTCTTCTTCTTCTAAGTTTTGGGCAGGCTAGGCACCTCCTGGCGCATTGCTGCCTCTCTCAGGTTACATTCAGTACTAAATCCGAATGTGGAGGTTGGTTGAGATGATAAATCCAATTACTTGCAGAGACTTATATATGAATAGAGGGACAAAGAAGATTTTTTAAGGAAAATGCTGTTATGCCCATCTCTGTAATCTTTATGTACAGGCATCTCCTCTGTTCTTGATAAAGACCACATCGCAACAAGACATGCTTTACAGACTCTTCACATTCGCACTGACATAATCTGCTCTCTCTTTTTCCAACAACAGCCAGATCAGGGGCCAGTCCAGAGTAAAGTACTTGCTCTACTTTCCTTCCAATTGCGGTGACTCCTCCTTTAACACTATTCTGAATAGTGTTTCTCAGTCACTACCCTCTGCCACAGTTCTCTCTTTGCTACAAATAATACTGCAAAATTATAGTGTTGATTTTACACTATTGTAATCTAAAGTAAGTACTTGTTTTGCCACTGATTCTGCCTTATTTCCTGGAACCCCATCATGGGCTGGTACCTGATGAGATGGAACGCCACTGTCAGTTCCATCTCATCAGCTGGCCGAACACGCGCGACTACAGCCTGCAAAGCCAAAAGGTGTGAACCGATATTAATATAGATCCATTTATATACAGTCTATGGTCAGTACACAATTTTGAGGTCCAATTTTCCCAGAATCCAACCTCAGTCATGTGCACAGAGAACGCAGGACCCTCTTGAGAATGAGATCCACCCATATAAATCTGGAGATATTCATCCCAGTATTCCCTAATCACCCCTTTAACCTTTAACAACTTCACCTGGGTTTCCCTTCCCCTTTCCTGTTGAAATGTCCCTAACCCTCTACTTCAGGTACCGAGAGCAGCCATGGAGGGTCACACTACTCTAGCAGAAGTCTCGGACCACACTCTATTTAAAAAGGTCCCTCATCTCTTCTTCTCTCGTTCTGACTCCAAACTTTAAAACTAGTTGGGGAATATACAAAAGTTCTACTTTTGTGATATATTAGCTCTTTTTGTAAGGCACATTGTATGTAAGTACTTGGGTGACCTTGGTCTGTGAAAAGCGCTATATCTCATACTTGATTAGATTACGTGCGAGTTGGGGGCCATAGATCCGAAGATTCATTCATTGTTTTGGTCAAAGGAGAGAAAGTTTTGCAGAGGAAATGAGCGAATGAGGGAGACAGATATATTTTGGGATGGAGTTTGAAGAGAGCAGCTGACCGGTAGGAGGCAACTGGAGCCGGAAGAAAATTTGGCACATTTTCTAAAATAGATCATTCAAAAGCAAAAAGGAACATCACTCGATAAGGTAAGACAATCCATAGAATTAATCTGTGTGGAATGTACATATCAGGATTGAACAAATTAGTTTGTGGTTTAAACTGCTTCATGTCTTTGTGGTTGTATCGAGGCAGGGGTCTCCAAATTGTTCCCCCAAAGATATAGAACAAACATTGCTTAACGGCTACCCCTTTAAGCAATCAAAATAAATAATTCTAGATAATAGATATGTTACAGTTAAAAGTAAATAAAACAAAGTAAACAAAAATGTCTTATTTCACAAGCAATTTCTCATAACTTTTAGATTGTTTTAAGTGACATTTTCTTGGTCCCTATGGGAACAACTAAGTAAATAACAGTACCTTTAGGCTTGTTCTATTAGGGAATTTAGTTGGTTGGAAAATTTATGTAAAGATATTCGTCCTTAAAATAAAGCAGCATTGTTTTCTGGTGTAGTTCTTACCTGTGTATACTCTTTAATTAACTAAAAGTCTGGACATTTTTTGTTGTTGTTGAAGTGATAAGATAAGATAAGATTTATTTATTAAGCTTTATTTATCTCACATAGGAGAAATTTACATGTATACATACATATTTACATTGTCATTTACATACATATATGTGGTCAAGTCATATGCTCAAATTAAATCAAAGTCTTCCCATTCTAAATGTTGTTATTACATTGTGTAACAGTTATAATATGTAAAAAATGGTTGAAACAAGTACTGTTTCAACCATCCATCCATCCATTTTCTTCCACTTCATCCGTTGCCGGGTGGCGGGGGCAGCAGTCTAAGCAGAGACACCCAGACTTTCCTATCCATACACACTTCCTCCAGCTCGTCTGTGGGGACCCCAAGGTGTTCCCAGGCCAGCTGAGAGACATAGTCCCTTCAGTGTGTCCTGGGTGTTCCGGGATCTCCCCCCAGTGGGACGGACTGTTTCAACCCACATACCCAATAGTCTGTGATCACATATAGTCCAGGGCTGATGGTCAAAGCCAGAAATACATTCCACACTCTCATCTCGCCACTCCACAGCTCTGACCTTTGACTAGACCTGGTGGTGCCACCCAATGTAAAAGATATGAAAGCGATGCTGCAAAAGTACAGTATAGCGGTCTTAATAATTCATAAGAGCATCTTAATTTGCTGTAAAGATAAGAAAATTTATTCTTCTTGGAAACAGGTTCAGAACACAATGCAACAAAGGTACATTATAATTGGTATGAATTGAATTAAAATGTATTTATTTCTTATTGTATTTTTAAATCATAGGTCAGGGCTGTCCCATTTCCTCTGCTTTATTTATTGAATAGAACAAAACAGCTGAAACGGGCTGCGGGCCAGTCTTAGTGTTTATTTAGTAAGTGAAGATGATTCTTTCCCAAAGACCTTGTTCCACTCACACAGGCTGAGACTGAGAAGGAGTCAACAAAGATCATTCATGACCAGATTCATGCACCAGACTGCACTCAAGTAACACAACCTTAGTTTTTGAAACAGTTTTCAGTCTACTTTCTATAGCTGCTTTATTTCTCATGTTTTCATCTTAATCTTAATGTTTACCAAAAAAACTAAAAAGTGGCAAAATTGTCCAGTCCACTTGGTACTACTCATGTTATGTCTGGTATCCAATTGTGAAGAAAAAAAAGCCTTATATTACATAATTTTTTTTTGATTTATAAAAGATTTCTGAAATTGATTATTGGTATGTTTTTTTGCAGGTCATAGAAAGAGGTTCCATATAATCATAATCCATTCCTCAAAAAACACAGACTTAAATTACAAACCGTGAACATGTCTTACAAAAGAACAACTATTGATGCTCTGGGCAAAGAAAATAGCATCATAACAGTTCATAAACTCTCAAAACCCAACATTAAGGACAAAATATCACTTTGGGAGAAAAAGGACTTGTCCGGGTCAAACTCTGCAAGCGTTAGTGTTACGATAAAGAGTTCACTGACCAAAAGCTGCAATAAGGAAAAAGATCACAGTCATTTGAACGGCCAAAACACAACAGAGGATCATGAGGCGGATGGTACACTGCTGAAAGAACCACCAGAAGACAAGGCAAAAAAAATCTGTTATAAAAGTAAAAATGAAGTGGAGACATGTGGAGATATACCAAAGAATACTCCTGTTATGGTGGAGAAACTACAATTTGGAAGCCTCAAAAGAAATAAAGATTCCACCAGCCAAGAACGGAAAGCCGTATTTAGTCTTTTTAAGAAATTAGAAGCAATGGATGATGGCAGAACTACGGCCGAGCTCGGAAACTACTTCAGTCCTCCCTCGAAAGTCACTCAGGAGGAGGAGAGGAGGACAAAGGGCCTTACTGGGCAGAAGATATCTCCAACGGAATCTATCAACCCAGTGCCCAAACCCAGGCGCACCTTCCAGCACCCGTCCCACAGCGGGACCCTGCCCAGAGGCCCGAGGCACCTGCCGCCCCTGCCCTCCCATAAGACCTGTGCCCCCCGCTGTCCCGGAGAAGTACAGGATGAAGAGACTGAGACCGCTCCCAGGTAACAGTCTAACAATACAAGGAAAATGCATTGTTACTGAACACTATATTGTTTAATAACAAATAATATGTTTATTAGATCCATTCAGATTCAGATTCGGAAAACTGTTTTGATCCCAAAGGGCAATTAATTTGCAGCATAATCTCAGAGCAGAACACACAGACTCTACACAAAACACAACAAGCAGGTTAAAAATTTAAAACAATACAATACACAACTCAACAATTCCCAAAAGTCAAACTCCTCCAGAGTTCAACAGTTTTATAGCAGAGGGCACAAAAGATTGGTTTCCGAGCAGAAGCAGTAAAACGACGCCCTGAAGGCATCATGGCAAAGTCAGAGATCAGAGGATGTTTGGGCTGAGCCCTAATACATCTTGCTTTTCTCAGAACCTGTTCTTTCAACAAAGAGTTTTCCGCAGTGATTTTAGAGCAAGTTTTCACAATGCTCTGCAACTTGTGTTTGTCCTTCAGCTTCAGGCTTTGGAAGCAACAGACACAAGAAAAGCTGAGAAGGCTTTCAATAAAAGAGCAGTGAAAAATATTTTAAATTCTGGTGCAAACATGTAAATCCATTTGATGCGCCACCTGCATGTGAAAGTCAGATCTCAAACTGCTATTGTGTCAGGGCAGGACACTTCTCCCGCATGGCCTAGAATGAGTCTGATGCGTGCATGAATGGAGAGTAGGGATTGGAGGGGCCAATAGCACATACTGGTTGTCACACACGGTTACAGCTGTAACCGTGTATGGATGAATAATGACACGTGAAGCATCTTTCAGTATCCAAAAAAAAACACTATATAAAACTTAATTTCACCCCCAATCAGGCTCTGATTAAATGCAGCCATGAAGTGACGGGGTCAGGTCTGTTACTGAGCAGCTGAGGCTGATGTTGAGCTCAGTGCAGGAGTGTAGAGGGAGGAGTCAGTGTGGCAGCATGACGTCTCTTTGGTCTTCCAGTCTGAATTTGTGCTTAAGCTTCATCAGTATGATGTCATTGTACCATCATGACATCCCAATCAAAAGAGTTTTCTGCCATTTATTCCTCCATTTATTCCTCAAAATTTTGTTGAAAGGATGATGATTATCATATTTGAAAAAAAAAAAAAAAAACAGAAAAAAACTTCAAACTGGTGGTGGTATAGGGATAGGGCAAGCATTGTTTTCTCCTTGATACTTGTTTGGCCGTATATTTTCTACCGAAGCTCAACATCACAGTAGTCTCCAACTAAATATTTGATCTGTCAACAGCAGATTTAAATATGAAACATTTACAACAGTCAAACCAATGTTTACAGGACTTCATCAAATCAATGATGTCTGATAGTTGCTGTTTGAAGCCAATTCCAGGCATGAAATTATCCTTGTCTGAATGTGACATGTGAGTCCTCTGTGCAATTCAACAGTTATAGAAAACCGGACCTCTGCATATACTTTATAAGATTAAAGCCTATCAAGGACAAGCATGAGTCAAGTTAACATTATTGTTTGAAAGTATTCGTAGTATCTGATCTCAGAAGCAAAGCAGTTGTGACCAGGTTAGTACCGTGATGGGAGACCGAATGGGAGAGAAAGTGACACTTCTCTTAAATTTGTTGCATTGTTCACACAGGAAGTCATTGGAACCAGAGCACACAAGGTCGCTGCTCCCTCGGGCTCGGCCTCCGGAGCACCACTACGAAGACATATTAGGTCAGTGTCTACATTGGGGCTGTGCTTTTCAAATAGATAGAGTTGTGTTTCTCCTGACAGTATAATGTGTGGTTGGATCTAAAGCTGTTCGTGCCTCTGCAGATAAAGAAAACCCTTATGAAGACATAGAGCTGGAGAGTTCCTGCTCCCAGCAGTCACTGGCCTCTTCTCCTGGAGCTGACACCAACAAGGTCCCGTCTGCTCCTCCATAAACTAATGTGATACAAATAGGCCTAAACTCTTACTTTTATTTGAGGCACACATCTGATAAATTGCATCAGTTTGCAAACAGTATTCACATATTCATCAGTACTATCTATATGATACTTCTGACCCATAAACAATTATTTATTACACATATTATTATACAGGTTTATTAGTATAATAATTAGGTTTATTATTTATGGAAAACCATAAATAACAACAATGGACCTCATCATAGATTCTTAATAAAAAGAATTAATTTAGCTAATAGGCACTGATAAGGAGTGTATTGAAAATCTTAAAGCTGGGGTACCAAACTTTCAAATCACAAATATGAAACTATGTATTCAAATCCCCCAAACTAGTTCCTTGCTCTAAAAATAGTTTTTGGCCTTTGACACATCTTCAGATCAACTTTTTCAGATAGAAAAGTTTCTGAGAGGACCACCCTCACTCAGCCTATCAGCTCTCTGACCAAACGACTCATTATCTTTTGCTTACTTTCTTTTTGGGCAAATATGCAAAAGATTGTTTTTTTAATAATAATTGGTTCATATGTTACTTTTACATTACTCTTTCTGTTGGAACAGCTTTACTAGAATGATTTCAATTCATAATGAGGTTATGCAGAGTAATCCTACATCTAATACCATATTTACTACTGACACGTACATCAGCAGTATGGACATTAGCATCAATATAGAGGTGATTGCGATTATTTATACATTTCAATTTAATGCATTTCATAAAAATATATATAAATAAAAAATTTAAAAACAAGAAAGAAAACTACACCCATCTCCGACCACACGTTCTGAAGTGGAAATACAGCATCAATCGTACTTTATAGACGCTGAGAGCCGGTTTCTTCAGACAGAGCTCCAGCCAGAGTTTGGGGACTCATCATCTCCGCAGTGCTCAGCCGTGTGTGAGCAGCAAAAGTACAAGAGGAGCCACATCCAATCCTCAGCTCAGCCCCCCCACGCCCAGGACCCCCAGGAGCCCAAAGCCAAACTCACGACCCCACTGTGACACCTCCAACAGCCGCACCTGCCAGAGGACGCCCACCGTGAGTGCTTGTTAGAATTATTTGTCTGCATTCAACTAAATTAACTAAATTTTCTCTATAAATAAATTGGATTGAGTTGAAATTCAAGCCTTTTGAAAGTGAAAGTCAGTTACTATTCAAATTGTGAAGAGAGGGTAAAACTCAGACACGCACTGGTGAGACACACATGCTCATATTCTTATACATGAAAGGCTTTTGAGACTTTGTGTGAACCCTGGGCAAAGAGGCATGACTATGCATTGCACAGGCGTTTTGGCACCAGTTAAGTTGTAAGCCTTAAGGAAAAAGGTAAGCTGAAGTACTTTAAATTATACATACTTGTAAAAGTCTTGGTAAAACTGTAAAACAAATCAGACCACATCACGCACTGATGAAAATTGAAATTGGCTTATCTGCAAATTTGTAAGAAAGCTCCCTCTGAGTCACCTCTGGGTTGAGAGCTGGTTGGGCGAGTGTTGGAGGTCCTCTCTTTTTCTGTTTGAAAAAGCTGATATAAAGATGCAACAGAGGTCTGAAATACATGCATCAAAATAACTAGTGATAGAACTGGTTCTATAGTTGTCGGACATCCATCTAACTGCTAGTTAGATGGATGTCTAACTGCTAGTTAGATGGATGTCATTCAAATTGTTTGTGGTTTGGTTTGTGGTTTGAATATTAGGTACACCAGCTTTAATGATAATCAGTGAAACATGCTGATTCTACAATAGAAAGATAAGATAAGAGATCTTTTGATCAAAACCATGATTGAACATTATATTATATCTTAATTCTGCGACTTGTGCTAAATATACGGTAAAAGAATTAATCATATATTTTCAATAATTTCACGAAGAATCTCCATGTTTGTCATGTTTTTTTTAATCATATTTATGCTTTTTGTAGGTTGTACTGAGGATCAACAGTATCTTTGAAGCTCGAATTGGTAAAAAGCACTTGAGAAGGATCTATCATTATGCTGAGAGCAGTTCTGGTCGAGGTAATCTATGCTTGTTTAACTAAATGCATAAGTATTGTAAATAAGTAATGCGCAATTATATTATCTATGTAACATGCAAGTAACATACATAATCAATGACGAAAAGTTCCTTTGCTGGAAGAGTTTTGAATGTATTTTCCACTGTATATAATTCTGATTAGTTTGCTTCTCATAAAGAAATACCTTGAACATGTGTTATTTGATAGATGGACTGGTGCAGTGCGAGCAGTGATACGGTTGCTATATTGGACTCTTTTAACCGCTTGGGAAACTAATTTTGAGCGCTTGCATCTGCGATCTTGTTCTTTCGGTCATTACCCAAAGCTCTTGACCATAGGTCATGGGCGGAGAGGGAACGTAGATCAACAGGTAAATCGAGAGCTTTGCCTGTTGACTCAGCTCCCTCTTTACCACAACGGTCCGATACAGTGACCACGACACTGCACCCGCTGCACTGATCTGTCTGTTGATCACAACCATAGTTTCCATTCCTTCAAAAAAAAAAAAAAAAAATCCTGCATCCAGACAGGGGTTTGGAAATCTGTGCTCCAAAATCAGTATACATTTTTCACTGGACCATTGCACATGTTTCTAGAAAATGAATTCCAAATCCTCCCATAACCTTTTTTATTATGATTCTCACAGACAAACAAACAGAGGATCAAACAAACAGACAAACACTAATGATCACTTTACCTCCTCCTGGGTAACCATGGTGACGGAGTGAATCAGGCCTGACTTTGTCTCTTTGCAGTTACAGATGACAGTACCTCTGAGAGCGAGCTTGAAGACAGAGCCAAAGGTACAGAGTCATATTGAGAGTGTGGAACAGTTTTGGTCTGGATCACAGTGCTCTTGTGTTCCAGCTCATCGTCAGCGCCTCGTGTCGGCCAAGTCCATCCTGAGCCGCCCCAGCCAAAGCTCCGCCTGCAGGGCCCCTGTGGAGCACCAGCGCAGGCTCTTCGAGTACTTTGTGGTCGTGTCTCTGCAAAAGTCCAAGTCCAGTGGCCTTTATCAGCCGGAGGTCACGCAGCAGTTCCCCCCAAAGGTTTGTCCAAACTTTCAGCAATCAATTTATGTGAAAAAGTATTAATAGAAACGATAATTGTAATTAATAATGTAAAGGAAATAAAAATTAAGTTAACCTAATACAATGATGTTTGAGGTGCATTTGTGTGATTTTATGGGTGTTTATTTTTTTATGTTTTATTTTTTTTTATTATTATCAAATTTTATTACAGACACAAGGTCCAGATAAGAAAGACATCACACTAAAACAAACAATAATAATCATAAAAATTAAAATTCATTGTAGGTCAGGTTTTTTGAGCAATTTTCGGTCAAGAATATTTGTATTTTATTTCCCCCCTAAATTTGATCTATTTCAATTCCATTTATTTTCTACAAACCTACACCACATTGGCAGTTGTCTTGGAGGACTTTACAACGTTGTCGATTTGCCAACAACAGATCAGAGAATCAAACAGTTCTAAACTAAACTAAACCCTGATGTAATGTAGAAACATGTGATGGAGCCCAATTGTTTTGAGACCAAAGAACTAGATTAATTTCAGTACTTATTATTTTGTGATTTGTCAGGTTTAAATCTAATGTTTTATTTTATTTTACAGCTGGAGCAAAGTTTCAAAGTCATACGAGAAAGTGAGAATCAGCTTCGGAGTATCCCTCTCTTCTGCTTCCCTGATGCTACAGACTGGGAACCGGTGGACCATTATCCAAGGTGCTTGCATTTACCTAAATTATCATAAATTGCACCACGTTCATATATAAGAAGTTAAGTGTTGAGTTTAGTTTATCCACTTATTTTTGATGTATGCCCTTTGTGATATATTCTTTGGTTTCAAGCTAATAATTCATGTTGACATTCTGATTGGATTGTTTTGCAAAGACCAGTCCCAATTAAAAAGATAAATGGCCTGAATCCTTTTGTTTTCGTTCATTAGGCCTTTTTAATGCTTCCAGTCACTGTGTTACGTCTTACCCTTATCAAACATTTTCAAAGCTTGTGATCCCAAACTGGCATATGGGTATTTACTTAAGGCAGTATTTTGCCTTTGGACTGGTGAAGAGTTTCCCTAAGAGTATTCTGAGTGAAGATGGTTGGCCAGCTTTTTGTGAAGATATATCTCCACATACCCAGCCAATTCTGGGGGGTGCTAGAGGCAACAGAAACAAACTAAAATATATGTGCTGAAAACAAATAGAGCAATATTTGTCAGTGATATGTTTTCAGATGTATATGTACAGATATTGTTGTCATTAGGGCCTGATTTTATATCAAACATATTTTTAACGTATTTTTAAAGCCAGCGTTGTAGCTAATGAACATAAATTGGATTTTTTTAAGAGTGGTTTCCAGTTTGTGTCTATTGCATATACTACAATAATAGACTATAAGCCAGATTTTAGTAGATTCCAACTCGGAACTTACTGGTAAATGAAATTAGATCTTTATTTTGAAACATGACAGCAGAAACATGAATCCAGTTTAGTACACTTCCTGCTGTAATATATTTTTGTAAATTACAGTGGTCTTGTTAAATATCATGTTCCTCTGTTTCCTATGACAGTGAAATGTTCTCTTTTGTTTTGACTGGAGTGGACGGGAGCAGGAGGTTCGGATACTGCCGCAGATTACTCGTAAGTACGCTTTGATAAAATACAGCCTGTGGACAGGAAGTGACTGAAACCCATGACAACGGCTGCGTAAATAATCATGGCATAAACAGTCTGAGGCCTGTGGGAAAAACAAGAGGATGTGTGTTTGTGTTTGTGTCTGTGTGTGTGTGTGTGTGTGTGTATGTGTGTGTGTGTGTGTGTGTCTACGTGTGTGTGTGTGTGTGTGTGCGTGCACGGGAAATGTCTGCCCTGTGTGTGTGAGAAATCTTTCTTTAATAGAGACTTTTATTATCATAATGTTTATATGAAGGGAACATAATAGTCTGCAGTGACGCACGAGCCCACATGAACTGGTGCAGCCCCGGTGCTATACAGTCTACATTATATTTCTTGAATTCTTCTTCAGCTGAAGAGAGGGTGCAAATCCAGCAATTTCGGATTTGTTTTAGAAAACTAACATCATGATTATATTTGATAGTGGTTGAATGATGGTCGGCACGGTGGCCGAGTGGATGGCACTCTTGCCTCTCAGCAAGAAGGTTCTGGGTTCTAAACCTGGTCGGAACAGGGCCTTTCTGAGTGGAGTTTGTATGTTCTCCCCGTATGTTTCCTCTGGGTGCTCCAGTTTCCCCTACCACTAAAAACATGTGCAACAGTTCAGGGTGAATGAGTGTGTGTTTGTGAGTGTGGGACAACAGATGCAAATTAGCCCATGGCTACAATCCGGAGTGATGTGTTCATTAACATGTACTGTCCCAAACAAATAAACAATAAAATAAATCTGCCATATTATTCTGAATGTGGTTTCCACAGGCCCACATCAAGATTTGGAGTTTTTTTAATACTGTCACCACTTCTCGACTCTTTTTTGAGTGAAACAATTAGACCAAAGCTGATATATGTTGACAAAGAAGATGTGTAACTTGGTGACAGTTCTTGTTTCTTGTTTCCCTGTTTCATCACCATAGTTTATTTGCCATCACAGTGTTAAATGGTAAGCTCTTTGGAATGTTGTAATGTCACATGAATGCAACCTTGGGTGTCCTTGGGCAAAGCACCACCCAAATATGTCTAAATATGTACATTGAATGTAAAGAGATAATTCGTAATGCATATGTTTTTAAAATTGTAATATTTTGTGGTTTTTTAGCCCACTGGAAAAGGAAAACGTCTTCCTGAAGTCTACTGTATTATTAGTCATCTTGGCTGCTTCAACCTGTTTTCAAAGGTAATGAATGGTCTTGTGCCTTCAAGGAGGTATATTTTCTTTCAATGGTATAAATCAGAAGTACATAACATACATCAAACTATTTTATTCAGAGAGTCAAAATGAATATGCATAAGCATGATGAGGGCCAATCCATTTTTATGTTGGTATTTTTTTTGTGGTAACCCAGAACCTCAAACCATCAATGCATGCAGTTTAACTACAAACGTTCTGAGACCTCACTGCTGTAGAGGGGCCAGACATGGCAACAGTGGTGACTCATTATAATCGTTATACTGTACAAAAGATGGCTTGGTGAAATTAGGCTATAAGAAAACATATCCACTGGCTCTGAGGGAGGGAGAACGGAGAATTGATAATTACTTTGATCGAACATTTTGGTGTGTGACCATGAGTGCGGGCTGATGTCTGTGCGTAGGTGCTGGATGAGGTGGAAAGGAGGAGAGCCCTGTCTCCAGCTTTAGTGCAGCCTTTCATGAGGGCCATCCTGGAAGCTCAGTGCCCTGCTCCAGGGAAAAGCCTCACCATCAGGACCTTCCTCCCAGGCTCTGGAACTGAGGTTACAGCACTTCATACGCTCTACTTACACACATTTACTTTCATCAGTGTATTTATATACAGTATACAGTAAGATAATTCCTATAAGTTTACACATTAATATTATTTTTGAGAAAATATACTTGACATTCATTAATCAGTTATCAGTATAATATCATTTACTTTTTGAAATGTGATACTCTTTTCCAAAGCAAGTGTTTGTATTTGTATTTATTTGATCTCCATTAGTTGTAACAAGTACATCTATTCTTCCTGGAGTCAGTCCAGCATGCCGGTCACAAAACATGTTTTACACCAGTTTTCACCAACAAGTGATACAATAAAAGACACCCCCCACCCCCACCCACACACACACAACATACATACTTACATACACACGCAACTGTACAAAGGACCTAGAAATATTGGTGTTGGTGGGAGCAAAAGGGACGGTGGGTTTTAAATAAGGTTTTATGTGTTTTTAGACTGTTTATGCCTGTTGTGTGTGTGTTTTCCCAAGTATCCTCACCAACATTCAGTGTTAGTGTTTCCATGAGCCTCCTCGATTCCTGAAGGATTGAATAGATGACAGATAATAAAATAGACCCTAGGTTCCTGCTGCAGGGTGAGGCCCTTGTGTCCCTATGCTAACGCAAAAGAAATAAAGATTCCACCAGCCAAGAACGGAAAGCCGTATTTAGTCTTTTTAAGAAATTAGAAGCAATGGATGATGGCAGAACTACGGCCGAGCTCGGAAACTACTTCAGTCCTCCCTCGAAAGTCACTCAGGAGGAGGAGAGGAGGACAAAGGGCCTTACTGGGCAGAAGATATCTCCAACGGAATCTATCAACCCAGTGCCCAAACCCAGGCGCACCTTCCAGCACCCGTCCCACAGCGGGACCCTGCCCAGAGGCCCGAGGCACCTGCCGCCCCTGCCCTCCCATAAGACCTGTGCCCCCCGCTGTCCCGGAGAAGTACAGGATGAAGAGACTGAGACCGCTCCCAGGTAACAGTCTAACAATACAAGGAAAATGCATTGTTACTGAACACTATATTGTTTAATAACAAATAATATGTTTATTAGATCCATTCAGATTCAGATTCGGAAAACTGTTTTGATCCCAAAGGGCAATTAATTTGCAGCATAATCTCAGAGCAGAACACACAGACTCTACACAAACACACAACAAGCAGGTTAAAAATTTAAAACAATACAATACACAACTCAACAATTCCCAAAAGTCAAACTCCTCCAGAGTTCAACAGTTTTATAGCAGAGGGCACAAAAGATTGGTTTCCGAGCAGAAGCAGTAAAACGACGCCCTGAAGGCATCATGGCAAAGTCAGAGATCAGAGGATGTTTGGGCTGAGCCCTAATACATCTTGCTTTTCTCAGAACCTGTTCTTTCAACAAAGAGTTTTCCGCAGTGATTTTAGAGCAAGTTTTCACAATGCTCTGCAACTTGTGTTTGTCCTTCAGCTTCAGGCTTTGGAAGCAACAGACACAAGAAAAGCTGAGAAGGCTTTCAATAAAAGAGCAGTGAAAAATATTTTAAATTCTGGTGCAAACATGTAAATCCATTTGATGCGCCACCTGCATGTGAAAGTCAGATCTCAAACTGCTATTGTGTCAGGGCAGGACACTTCTCCCGCATGGCCTAGAATGAGTCTGATGCGTGCATGAATGGAGAGTAGGGATTGGAGGGGCCAATAGCACATACTGGTTGTCACACACGGTTACAGCTGTAACCGTGTATGGATGAATAATGACACGTGAAGCATCTTTCAGTATCCAAAAAAAAACACTATATAAAACTTAATTTCACCCCCAATCAGGCTCTGATTAAATGCAGCCATGAAGTGACGGGGTCAGGTCTGTTACTGAGCAGCTGAGGCTGATGTTGAGCTCAGTGCAGGAGTGTAGAGGGAGGAGTCAGTGTGGCAGCATGACGTCTCTTTGGTCTTCCAGTCTGAATTTGTGCTTAAGCTTCATCAGTATGATGTCATTGTACCATCATGACATCCCAATCAAAAGAGTTTTCTGCCATTTATTCCTCCATTTATTCCTCAAAATTTTGTTGAAAGGATGATGATTATCATATTTGAAAAAAAAAAAAAAAAACAGAAAAAAACTTCAAACTGGTGGTGGTATAGGGATAGGGCAAGCATTGTTTTCTCCTTGATACTTGTTTGGCCGTATATTTTCTACCGAAGCTCAACATCACAGTAGTCTCCAACTAAATATTTGATCTGTCAACAGCAGATTTAAATATGAAACATTTACAACAGTCAAACCAATGTTTACAGGACTTCATCAAATCAATGATGTCTGATAGTTGCTGTTTGAAGCCAATTCCAGGCATGAAATTATCCTTGTCTGAATGTGACATGTGAGTCCTCTGTGCAATTCAACAGTTATAGCTCGGCCTCCGGAGCACCACTACGAAGACATATTAGGTCAGTGTCTACATTGGGGCTGTGCTTTTCAAATAGATAGAGTTGTGTTTCTCCTGACAGTATAATGTGTGGTTGGATCTAAAGCTGTTCGTGCCTCTGCAGATAAAGAAAACCCTTATGAAGACATAGAGCTGGAGAGTTCCTGCTCCCAGCAGTCACTGGCCTCTTCTCCTGGAGCTGACACCAACAAGGTCCCGTCTGCTCCTCCATAAACTAATGTGATACAAATAGGCCTAAACTCTTACTTTTATTTGAGGCACACATCTGATAAATTGCATCAGTTTGCAAACAGTATTCACATATTCATCAGTACTATCTATATGATACTTCTGACCCATAAACAATTATTTATTACACATATTATTATACAGGTTTATTAGTATAATAATTAGGTTTATTATTTATGGAAAACCATAAATAACAACAATGGACCTCATCATAGATTCTTAATAAAAAGAATTAATTTAGCTAATAGGCACTGATAAGGAGTGTATTGAAAATCTTAAAGCTGGGGTACCAAACTTTCAAATCACAAATATGAAACTATGTATTCAAATCCCCCAAACTAGTTCCTTGCTCTAAAAATAGTTTTTGGCCTTGACACATCTTCAGATCAACTTTTTCAGATAGAAAAGTTTCTGAGAGGACCACCCTCACTCAGCCTATCAGCTCTCTGACCAAAGCGACTCATTATCTTTTGCTTACTTTCTTTTTGGGCAAATATGCAAAAGATTGTTTTTTTAATAATAATTGGTTCATATGTTACTTTTACATTACTCTTTCTGTTGGAACAGCTTTACTAGAATGATTTCAATTCATAATGAGGTTATGCAGAGTAATCCTACATCTAATACCATATTTACTACTGACACGTACATCAGCAGTATGGACATTAGCATCAATATAGAGGTGATTGCGATTATTTATACATTTCAATTTAATGCATTTCATAAAAATATATATAAATAAAAAATTAAAAAACAAGAAAGAAAACTACACCCATCTCCGACCACACGTTCTGAAGTGGAAATACAGCATCAATCGTACTTTATAGACGCTGAGAGCCGGTTTCTTCAGACAGAGCTCCAGCCAGAGTTTGGGGACTCATCATCTCCGCAGTGCTCAGCCGTGTGTGAGCAGCAGAAGTACAAGAGGAGCCACATCCAATCCTCAGCTCAGCCCCCCCACGCCCAGGACCCCCAGGAGCCCAAAGCCAAACTCACGACCCCACTGTGACACCTCCAACAGCCGCACCTGCCAGAGGACGCCCACCGTGAGTGCTTGTTAGAATTATTTGTCTGCATTCAACTAAATTAACTAAATTTTCTCTATAAATAAATTGGATTGAGTTGAAATTCAAGCCTTTTGAAAGTGAAAGTCAGTTACTATTCAAATTGTGAAGAGAGGGTAAAACTCAGACACGCACTGGTGAGACACACATGCTCATATTCTTATACATGAAAGGCTTTTGAGACTTTGTGTGAACCCTGGGCAAAGAGGCATGACTATGCATTGCACAGGCGTTTTGGCACCAGTTAAGTTGTAAGCCTTAAGGAAAAAGGTAAGCTGAAGTACTTTAAATTATACATACTTGTAAAAGTCTTGGTAAAACTGTAAAACAAATCAGACCACATCACGCACTGATGAAAATTGAAATTGGCTTATCTGCAAATTTGTAAGAAAGCTCCCTCTGAGTCACCTCTGGGTTGAGAGCTGGTTGGGCGAGTGTTGGAGGTCCTCTCTTTTTCTGTTTGAAAAAGCTGATATAAAGATGCAACAGAGGTCTGAAATACATGTATAAAAATAACTAGTGATAGAACTGGTTCTATAGTTGTCGGACATCCATCTAACTGCTAGTTAGATGGATGTCTAACTGCTAGTTAGATGGATGTCATTCAAATTGTTTGTGGTTTGGTTTGTGGTTTGAATATTAGGTACACCAGCTTTAATGATAATCAGTGAAACATGCTGATTCTACAATAGAAAGATAAGATAAGAGATCTTTTGATCAAAACCATGATTGAACATTATATTATATCTTAATTCTGCGACTTGTGCTAAATATACGGTAAAAGAATTAATCATATATTTTCAATAATTTCACGAAGAATCTCCATGTTTGTCATGTTTTTTTTTAATCATATTTATGCTTTTTGTAGGTTGTACTGAGGATCAACAGTATCTTTGAAGCTCGAATTGGTAAAAAGCACTTGAGAAGGATCTATCATTATGCTGAGAGCAGTTCTGGTCGAGGTAATCTATGCTTGTTTAACTAAATGCATAAGTATTGTAAATAAGTAATGCGCAATTATATTATCTATGTAACATGCAAGTAACATACATAATCAATGACGAAAAGTTCCTTTGCTGGAAGAGTTTTGAATGTATTTTCCACTGTATATAATTCTGATTAGTTTGCTTCTCATAAAGAAATACCTTGAACATGTGTTATTTGATAGATGGACTGGTGCAGTGCGAGCAGTGATACGGTTGCTATATTGGACTCTTTTAACCGCTTGGGAAACTAATTTTGAGCGCTTGCATCTGCGATCTTGTTCTTTCGGTCATTACCCAAAGCTCTTGACCATAGGTCATGGGCGGAGAGGGAACGTAGATCAACAGGTAAATCGAGAGCTTTGCCTGTTGACTCAGCTCCCTCTTTACCACAACGGTCCGATACAGTGACCACGACACTGCACCCGCTGCACTGATCTGTCTGTTGATCACAACCATAGTTTCCATTCCTTCAAAAAAAAAAAAAAAAAATCCTGCATCCAGACAGGGGTTTGGAAATCTGTGCTCCAAAATCAGTATACATTTTTCACTGGACCATTGCACATGTTTCTAGAAAATGAATTCCAAATCCTCCCATAACCTTTTTTATTATGATTCTCACAGACAAACAAACAGAGGATCAAACAAACAGACAAACACTAATGATCACTTTACCTCCTCCTGGGTAACCATGGTGACGGAGTGAATCAGGCCTGACTTTGTCTCTTTGCAGTTACAGATGACAGTACCTCTGAGAGCGAGCTTGAAGACAGAGCCAAAGGTACAGAGTCATATTGAGAGTGTGGAACAGTTTTGGTCTGGATCACAGTGCTCTTGTGTTCCAGCTCATCGTCAGCGCCTCGTGTCGGCCAAGTCCATCCTGAGCCGCCCCAGCCAAAGCTCCGCCTGCAGGGCCCCTGTGGAGCACCAGCGCAGGCTCTTCGAGTACTTTGTGGTCGTGTCTCTGCAAAAGTCCAAGTCCAGTGGCCTTTATCAGCCGGAGGTCACGCAGCAGTTCCCCCCAAAGGTTTGTCCAAACTTTCAGCAATCAATTTATGTGAAAAAGTATTAATAGAAACGATAATTGTAATTAATAATGTAAAGGAAATAAAAATTAAGTTAACCTAATACAATGATGTTTGAGGTGCATTTGTGTGATTTTATGGGTGTTTATTTTTTTATGTTTTATTTTTTTTTATTATTATCAAATTTTATTACAGACACGAGGTCCAGATAAGAAAGACATCACACTAAAACAAACAATAATAATCATAAAAATTAAAATTCATTGTAGGTCAGGTTTTTTGAGCAATTTTCGGTCAAGAATATTTGTATTTTATTTCCCCCCTAAATTTGATCTATTTCAATTCCATTTATTTTCTACAAACCTACACCACATTGGCAGTTGTCTTGGAGGACTTTACAACGTTGTCGATTTGCCAACAACAGATCAGAGAATCAAACAGTTCTAAACTAAACTAAACCCTGATGTAATGTAGAAACATGTGATGGAGCCCAATTGTTTTGAGACCAAAGAACTAGATTAATTTCAGTACTTATTATTTTGTGATTTGTCAGGTTTAAATCTAATGTTTTATTTTATTTTACAGCTGGAGCAAAGTTTCAAAGTCATACGAGAAAGTGAGAATCAGCTTCGGAGTATCCCTCTCTTCTGCTTCCCTGATGCTACAGACTGGGAACCGGTGGACCATTATCCAAGGTGCTTGCATTTACCTAAATTATCATAAATTGCACCACGTTCATATATAAGAAGTTAAGTGTTGAGTTTAGTTTATCCACTTATTTTTGATGTATGCCCTTTGTGATATATTCTTTGGTTTCAAGCTAATAATTCATGTTGACATTCTGATTGGATTGTTTTGCAAAGACCAGTCCCAATTAAAAAGATAAATGGCCTGAATCCTTTTGTTTTCGTTCATTAGGCCTTTTTAATGCTTCCAGTCACTGTGTTACGTCTTACCCTTATCAAACATTTTCAAAGCTTGTGATCCCAAACTGGCATATGGGTATTTACTTAAGGCAGTATTTTGCCTTTGGACTGGTGAAGAGTTTCCCTAAGAGTATTCTGAGTGAAGATGGTTGGCCAGCTTTTTGTGAAGATATATCTCCACATACCCAGCCAATTCTGGGGGGTGCTAGAGGCAACAGAAACAAACTAAAATATATGTGCTGAAAACAAATAGAGCAATATTTGTCAGTGATATGTTTTCAGATGTATATGTACAGATATTGTTGTCATTAGGGCCTGATTTTATATCAAACATATTTTTAACGTATTTTTAAAGCCAGCGTTGTAGCTAATGAACATAAATTGGATTTTTTTAAGAGTGGTTTCCAGTTTGTGTCTATTGCATATACTACAATAATAGACTATAAGCCAGATTTTAGTAGATTCCAACTCGGAACTTACTGGTAAATGAAATTAGATCTTTATTTTGAAACATGACAGCAGAAACATGAATCCAGTTTAGTACACTTCCTGCTGTAATATATTTTTGTAAATTACAGTGGTCTTGTTAAATATCATGTTCCTCTGTTTCCTATGACAGTGAAATGTTCTCTTTTGTTTTGACTGGAGTGGACGGGAGCAGGAGGTTCGGATACTGCCGCAGATTACTCGTAAGTACGCTTTGATAAAATACAGCCTGTGGACAGGAAGTGACTGAAACCCATGACAACGGCTGCGTAAATAATCATGGCATAAACAGTCTGAGGCCTGTGGGAAAAACAAGAGGATGTGTGTTTGTGTTTGTGTCTGTGTGTGTGTGTGTGTGTGTGTGTGTGTGTGTGTGTGTGTGTGTGTGTGTGTGTGTGTCTACGTGTGTTGTGTGTGTGTGTGCGTGCACGGGAAATGTCTGCCCTGTGTGTGTGAGAAATCTTTCTTTAATAGAGACTTTTATTATCATAATGTTTATATGAAGGGAACATAATAGTCTGCAGTGACGCACGAGCCCACATGAACTGGTGCAGCCCCGGTGCTATACAGTCTACATTATATTTCTTGAATTCTTCTTCAGCTGAAGAGAGGGTGCAAATCCAGCAATTTCGGATTTGTTTTAGAAAACTAACATCATGATTATATTTGATAGTGGTTGAATGATGGTCGGCACGGTGGCCGAGTGGATGGCACTCTTGCCTCTCAGCAAGAAGGTTCTGGGTTCTAAACCTGGTCGGAACAGGGCCTTTCTGAGTGGAGTTTGTATGTTCTCCCCGTATGTTTCCTCTGGGTGCTCCAGTTTCCCCTACCACTAAAAACATGTGCAACAGTTCAGGGTGAATGAGTGTGTGTTTGTGAGTGTGGGACAACAGATGCAAATTAGCCCATGGCTACAATCCGGAGTGATGTGTTCATTAACATGTACTGTCCCAAACAAATAAACAATAAAATAAATCTGCCATATTATTCTGAATGTGGTTTCCACAGGCCCACATCAAGATTTGGAGTTTTTTTAATACTGTCACCACTTCTCGACTCTTTTTTGAGTGAAACAATTAGACCAAAGCTGATATATGTTGACAAAGAAGATGTGTAACTTGGTGACAGTTCTTGTTTCTTGTTTCCCTGTTTCATCACCATAGTTTATTTGCCATCACAGTGTTAAATGGTAAGCTCTTTGGAATGTTGTAATGTCACATGAATGCAACCTTGGGTGTCCTTGGGCAAAGCACCACCCAAATATGTCTAAATATGTACATTGAATGTAAAGAGATAATTCGTAATGCATATGTTTTTAAAATTGTAATATTTTGTGGTTTTTTAGCCCACTGGAAAAGGAAAACGTCTTCCTGAAGTCTACTGTATTATTAGTCATCTTGGCTGCTTCAACCTGTTTTCAAAGGTAATGAATGGTCTTGTGCCTTCAAGGAGGTATATTTTCTTTCAATGGTATAAATCAGAAGTACATAACATACATCAAACTATTTTATTCAGAGAGTCAAAATGAATATGCATAAGCATGATGAGGGCCAATCCATTTTTATGTTGGTATTTTTTTTGTGGTAACCCAGAACCTCAAACCATCAATGCATGCAGTTTAACTACAAACGTTCTGAGACCTCACTGCTGTAGAGGGGCCAGACATGGCAACAGTGGTGACTCATTATAATCGTTATACTGTACAAAAGATGGCTTGGTGAAATTAGGCTATAAGAAAACATATCCACTGGCTCTGAGGGAGGGAGAACGGAGAATTGATAATTACTTTGATCGAACATTTTGGTGTGTGACCATGAGTGCGGGCTGATGTCTGTGCGTAGGTGCTGGATGAGGTGGAAAGGAGGAGAGCCCTGTCTCCAGCTTTAGTGCAGCCTTTCATGAGGGCCATCCTGGAAGCTCAGTGCCCTGCTCCAGGGAAAAGCCTCACCATCAGGACCTTCCTCCCAGGCTCTGGAACTGAGGTTACAGCACTTCATACGCTCTACTTACACACATTTACTTTCATCAGTGTATTTATATACAGTATACAGTAAGATAATTCCTATAAGTTTACACATTAATATTATTTTTGAGAAAATATACTTGACATTCATTAATCAGTTATCAGTATAATATCATTTACTTTTTGAAATGTGATACTCTTTTCCAAAGCAAGTGTTTGTATTTGTATTTATTTGATCTCCATTAGTTGTAACAAGTACATCTATTCTTCCTGGAGTCAGTCCAGCATGCCGGTCACAAAACATGTTTTACACCAGTTTTCACCAACAAGTGATACAATAAAAGACACCCCCCACCCCCACCCACACACACACAACATACATACTTACATACACACGCAACTGTACAAAGGACCTAGAAATATTGGTGTTGGTGGGAGCAAAAGGGACGGTGGGTTTTAAATAAGGTTTTATGTGTTTTTAGACTGTTTATGCCTGTTGTGTGTGTGTTTTCCCAAGTATCCTCACCAACATTCAGTGTTAGTGTTTCCATGAGCCTCCTCGATTCCTGAAGGATTGAATAGATGACAGATAATAAAATAGACCCTAGGTTCCTGCTGCAGGGTGAGGCCCTTGTGTCCCTATGCTAACGTGTCATGTGCTCAGGTGATGGAGCTGTCCCGCCCCCCCGACTCTCGCCTGGAGCACGTGGACTTTGAGTGTCTGCTCTCGTCTCTGAGTCTGCGGCTGCTCCTGGGAGTCTTCAGCTCTTTACTGCTGGAGAGACGAGTCATCTTCACAGCACACAAACTCAGGTTTAACATGTTGGATGATCTAATAATATTGATATATTAATATAATATATTAAATATTGATATTTCAAAATTACAAGTTACATCTTTGTTTTTTTATTTGATATTATTAACTTCTCATCAAGATTTATTTCAGATTTCTTTTTTCACAAATCTTTTAATGCTCTACCTGGTCCTGGTGTTTTATTTTATTTTGATATAGTCTTTAAGAATACAGTTATGTCGCCCAACTAATAACCAATCTAGTGTCTTCTGTCTCTGAAATTGGCGAGTGGTGTGAGTTGGAACAGGCCATCTCCTGGTTTGGCTTTTTGGTTGCTTGGTTGTTGCCGTCCCCAAATTTGGCTCCAAAAATGTTTTTAGTGACAGGAACTAGTTCTTGTGGATTCTGTTCCATTGTTTTCGCTTCAAGGTTACATACCCCAGCTTTAAAATTTAATAGAACATAAGCAAAAGTGGCGTTGAAATTTGCCAGGGATTTTTTTTCATAAAGCAATTGTGCATTCTCCACATTTTCAGTGAGCGAGCCAAAGATTATTTTTAGGGAGGTTTGCTGACCCCTCGTACTGGGACAGTTTGTTTGTGCAGTTCTGGGAGTCAAAAGGCACAAACTGTAGCAGAGATGGAATGTGGAGTGACGTTAGTGATGGATACTCAAGTCCTTGTGGGAAACAGTTATAGAGAGAGTTAATGGGTGGCCATGTTACATACAGCGTGTAAACATACGCCCTCTTGTGTTTGAATGACAGTCACAGCCAAAAGTGCTTTTATATATATACATATATATATATATATAAGGATTACATGTGTCACTAAAACATACTTAAAGTGATCGAGATGTATTGCTATGTTGTATGTAAGCAGGAAATGTGACATGTTGAGTGCCATAATAACAACACCAAGATATTGCGCTTATGTGTATTTACAATTGACAGAAAGTTTTTTGGCTATATTTTAGGAAATCCACCCGTCCATTAGTACCATCCATTAGTACCCCATTGTGCACAAGACAATTATAGATATAGTCAGGTACTAATAAACTTGACTATATTTATATGTTAAGTATAGGCCTTAATTTTAGGTACCTACTTTTTCTCCATTAAATAATACATTTTGTTTTGAAAGAATTTAGTAAAAGAAAAAAGGTTGAGAACAAACCAGACCCCAGGCTGTCGTCACCTGATTCAAAAACTTGTTATCTTTTGTATACAGTACGTGTAAGAATGAGCCCTGTGAGTTCGATGCTTAGACTGAGAGTGGGTGGTCCTCTCTTTTATACTTTTCTTTCTGATAAAGCAGATACGACAGAGGGCAAAATTTGAGGCATGAATGGATTATAATTCATAGGTAATTTGGATCATTTGTTACTCAAGCTTTTTTGTGTAACCTTTTTGTCGTGAAATAGGCATTTAATTTTTTTTTCTCCATAGCTGTTTTATCAAATCAAAGGAATAGTACTTTTAGTGATCAAAATGCTACATGCCTTTTATCAACCTCTTTTTTATTACTTTAAATTCAAAGTTTTACAGTAAACTGTACTTTTTTGCCATGTAGCATTACGCATATATCCTCAAATCAAACATTCTAGAGATGTATAAGAATTAATTTAAACTCCATACTCAAAAATAACTCTACAGTAGGTGTCAAGAGAATAAGTAAATCATCAGAGGCCAAAAATATAAGGCCTCAGCTTCACAAAGAGTTCAGCCATTTGATTGTTAATGATTTTAACAAACATTTATTTGGCAAATGCGTGCAACGAGTACTCAACTTTGAGCTTAGTGCCTTCATCAAAAAAAGACCTGAAGTGGTTTTTGATTTGTCCTTGCTAATATCTGGGATGGAATTATGGATTGTACAACTGTGACATCACATTCAAAACTAAAGAATTGCCCCTAAATTGTTTTTAGCAAGGTTTTTATACTCTTTACCAACACATGGCTGGCTTGCAGTTGGTAATTTACATATTTGAAAAAAGAAATATTGATGGTAGTATAGAAAGTTACACGCTAGCATTATTTACCCTTGATACTGGTTTCACCATATATTTTCTACTGAAGATATTCTTTCTTTCTTTCTTGTAAAGCATGATATGACAAACTAAAATAAATTGTCATCAGTAAAATACTGTGTCATATTTCTTTCTTAATGTAATTTATAAATATATTTTCTTGCAGCACCCTGTCCCAGTGTTGCCACGCGGCCCTGGCTCTACTGTACCCGTTTGTTTGGCAACACACTTATATCCCAGTGCTGCCCTCCAACATGCTGGACATCGTCTGCACCCCTACCCCCTTCTTTGTGGGGCTACTGTCCAGCTCACTGCCTCAGCTCAGACAACTGCCCCTGGAGGAGGTCAGCGGTATCACAGCACTGAAATGCGTTTAAATGAGAGTTCTTTTACATGTTTATATATTTCATATTCGCTACTTGCGCAATGCTTTCGGCTTTGGAGGGGGCTTCAGCATAAGCTGCATGCAGTAAAGTTAACAATCTGTGGTAAATGTGCTGTGGGAGTTGTTGGATGATAAAGCAGGGAGGAAAACCTAAAGCACTTTAAATCGCCGCCTCAGGGTTTTCAAAGCACCAACAGAATTGAGACATTTGTCCTGTGCTGGCACTTTGCATAACTTCACCAATTAAATTATGAATATATTTTTCACGGCTTGATTTTGCAAAATCAACAAAAAGGTAAAAGACCTGTTTATAGAATAGATTATTGGGCTCTTATATGTCAGTTGTAGATTGTGTGCAGTAGATCGATGGCATGTGACAATTCCCAGTGGTGAATAACATGGAAATAAGCCCCGAGCAACTGTCACAAACTAAAAACAAGAAGAAGAACAATAAACGCAAGATTGGCCAATTAAAGCAAAGTGTGAAACCAATTTATAATTGCTAGATATTAGGGTTGGTAAAGTTGGAGTTAGAAGTAAACGTGACTAAAGTTTATTAATATACACAGAAAAAGTTATAAAATTTTAAAGTTCTGTTTTTTGTCCCTACAACTACAACTATTGTAAAACAACATTGAGCAGTCTGAATGGACTATAGTTAGATGTTATAACAATCCAAGGCAATGTCCCCATTATACAGTATTGACTCATTTTTTTATTGAACTCCTAAAAGAGTTTATGCTGGATTTTTCTCATGAAGAAGTAGCTCAAAGTTATGACCCCTGTGGTTTTTAGATGTTTTCTTTGTGAGATGTGATGTCACATGAACAATGCTACATCAATCAATCAATCAATCAAAGTTTATTCGTAGAGCGCCTTTCATGCACAGGGCAACACAAAGCGCTTCACAGTCCACATCACAAATCATCACATAAAACAAACACCAGAATCACAATTAAAACATTAAAATCACACAAAAAATTAAAACACAATAAAAACAATAAAATCACACAAAAGAATAAAACCATTAACACTTTCAAAGTTACACAAGAAATTTAAAAAAATAAATAAATAAATGACAGCAGTGCATTACAAATGGAGATAAAATCCTTCAGTTGTATGCACAGGCAAACAGAACAGTCTTTAACCTGGATTTAAACATTGACATTTTTTACATGTCTGGTTATCTTCTATCTTATCCTAAATACATTCAAAATGACAGAATTGTAAATGAACCCTTACCTGCATGATCTTTTTGTGTGTGTAGGTTTTAGTGGTGGACCTTGGAGGCCGGCGTTTTCTAAGACAGGTATGTGGCATTACTTTAAATATCATTGTCTTAGTCAAACGTTTCAGCCGATTTGATTGAGACTAGACATTTTTTTTGTACTGTATGTTTGTTTTTGTGTAGTTGGATGATGAAGACTCTATTCTCCCATGCAAACTTCAGTCAGCACTGGAAAATGTCCTCGAAAGGAGACGAGAGCTCGCCAGCGAAAGAGGAGGTAAAGAACATTACACAACAACTATTCCCATCATATTCTGTGTTAACTAACAATTTAGTAACCTACCTAACTTTCAAGCAACAAAAAATTTTGTATGCATGTATTTTTAGCCTTGGTCACATAGAAACACTCTGAAAAAGAAAGGATTCTTTCATTGTGTTTTCTAAAAATATGAAGACTGTGGGATGGGGTCTGACTTCACAATATCTAACGTATTTTATGGGAAAGAAAAAATAGGTGAAATTGACTCAAAATACCTTTTATCTTGATCTAAAATAACCCAATAAAGTAAACATTCTTACATTAAATAAGAAAAAGTAAATCCACTGCAAAAAAACGAAATTAAAAGTAAATACTAATGTTTTATTTTGTCGTGCCACCTCCCCTGTGTCCCTCTTTATACTTTCACTTCCCCAATAATCTCAATACAAATGTCAAAACGTTCTCCACACACACATATATATATATATACATATATATGTATACGTATACACATATATGTAATCACATGCAGAGTTATGAGTTATATACTGTTCATTAAGGGCAGGGTTATAAGTAAATAAAGTAAAGTGACATTGTTCAGTGAAATTCCGAAGTTGCAGTGTGGCACATGATTTTAGTTTAGTTACAGATGAATGACATTTACGGGCTCAGCAGGTCTCATTGTACAGTCTGACAGCAGCAGGAAGGAAAGCGCTGTATAGAACCTCTCTTTCACACAATGAGGGTGAATAAGTCAAGACACAAAATAAACGGTAGTCAATCGAATAAATGTCCTTCTGGATCGCCTTATTCGCCTCACTCTCGATTCCACCTCAACCACTCTGACATCACAGAACTCCTCTCTATTAAACCCGCACTCTTTTTCTTAATGGTTGATTTTGTGTCTTTATTCTTTTCTCCCCAGACACCGACGTGAGCACGGTCGTGTCTGAGGCCTTCGTGCGCTTGTTGGTGGAGCTGGTGGGACATTACCCTCTCTTCGTCAGGGGGGAGAGGGAGGATGGGTACTCCTCTTCCTCCTCTTCCTCCACTCCGGGCCCCTCCAGCTTCCAGAGAGACCCTTTCAGAAAGGCCGTCCCCTCCAAGAGCAACCGCCGCTTCCTGGAGCTCTTCATGGAGACGCAGATGTTCTCTCGCTTCGTCCAGGAGAGGGAGCTGCGGAGACAAGCCCCTCAAGGTACATATCAATCAATCAATCAATCAACGTTTATTTGTAGAGCGCCTTTCCTACACAAGGCAACGCAAAGCGCCTCACAACTCATATAACATCATGCATAAATCATCAAACATTAGAATTTAAGTAAACATAAAAAGACAGATTAAGAGCACAAGATATATAAAATCACACAAGTAGTTAAAAACCGTAAAACATTAAAATCACACAAGGGATTACAATCATAAATAATCATAAATAATCATAGTGCATTAAAAAGATTAAAGATAAAAACAAATATAAAATCATTCACTTGTATGCACAGCTAAAAAGAACTGTTTTCAGTTCAGTTTTAAAAACTGCTAGAGTAGACGCCTGTCTCACATTCTCGGGAAGACGGTTCCAGACTCTAGCTGCATGAATCTGAAACGCAGCCTCCCCATGTCTAGTTCCGACTCTTGGCACTAACAGAAGTCCAGTCCCTGTACTCCTCAGAGCCCGAGTTGGTTCATATGGCACCAACATGTCGCGGATGTACCCTGGTGCGAGGCCATGGACAGACTTGTACACAAGTAAAGCTGCTTTAAAATCTATTCTCTGAGCCACAGGAAGCCAGTGTAGAGACCTGAGGACCGGACTAATGTGGTCGTACTTCCTGGTTCTAGTCAGGACTCGAGCTGCAGCATTTTGGATGTACTGCAGCTGTTTTACCGCTTGTTTAGAGAGACCTGTGAACAAGCCATTGCAGTAGTCCAATCGACTGGAGACAAATGCGTGGATAAGAATCTCCAAGTCTGCTTTAGACACAATGTTTTTAATTTTAGCAATGTTTCTTAGGTGGAAGTAAGCTGATGATGTCACAGATGATATGTGGCTATTGAAATTTAAGTCTGAGTCCATTATTACTCCTAGATTTCTGACCTGAGTTGAGGGTTTTAGGGAGAGAGACTGGAGGTGGCAGATAACGCTCTCTCTTTGTTTTTGAGGTCCGAAAACAATAATTTCAGTTTTTTCTGTGTTTAGCTGGAGAAAGTTATTTTGCATCCAATCACTGATTTGTTGGATACAGTGAAGGAGCGAGTCCACTGGTCCATGTTCTCCTGCTGTCAGGGACACATAGACCTGAGTATCGTCAGCATAATTGTGATAGGACACGTTATTACTGTGTATTAACCTACCCAGAGGCAGCATGTAAATATTAAACAGGAGAGGCCCCAGGATTGACCCCTGTGGCACTCCGCAGGTTAGGGCCAGATGGTCTGAGATACAGTTTCCGATCTCCACAAAATACTTTCTGTCCTGTAGGTAGGACATAAACCAGCTTAGGGCTGTACCAGAAACACCAACCCAGTCCTCAAGTCTCTGAATGAGGATACCATGATCGACAGTGTCGAAAGCAGCACTTAAATCTAAGAGGATAAGAACTGAGACTTTTCCTGCGTCAGTGTTAAGTCTGATGTCATTCGTTACCTTCACTAGAGCGGTCTCTGTGCTGTGGTGGGGTCTAAAACCAGAATGGAACATATCAAAAGAGTGATTGATTATTAAAAATTCTGTAAGTTGTTGATAGACAACTTTTTCTAGAATTTTACCCATGAAAGGCAGATTTGAAATGGGCCGATAACTTTTAAGTGCCAAGGCATCCAGACTCCTCTTTTTTAGGAGGGGTCTGATGACTGCCGTTTTCAGGGCCATTGGGAATGTTCCAGATTCAAGAGACATATTTACTATATGCGTGAGTGAAGGTAAAAGACTGCTCAGAACAGATTTAAGAAATCTAGGAGGTAATACATCCAGGCTGCATGTAGAAGAACTCAGACTTGTAATAATCATTCGGACAGTTTCATTTTGTACTGGTGTAAAGTGTGTCAGCCCAAAAAGCTTCACTGGCTGTTGGATTGTAATTTCTACTGTGGAGGTGATGGCATTTTTGATGCCTTGGACTTTGTCATTAAAAAACTCTGCAAACTCATTACATTTGGTTTTGGAGGTAAGCTCTGATGGCATCTTAACAGGGGGATTTGTCAATTTATTTACTGTTGAGAACAGAACGCGTAGATTGTTACTGCAACCTTCGATTGTTTCGGAAAAATAAGTTTCCCTCGTTCTACGTAGCACACTGTTGAACTTGCACAATGCATCTTTGAAGATCTCATGGTCAACTTGGAGATTTGACTTTCGCCACTTCCGCTCGGCTCTCCGGCACTCTCTCTTCTGTGCCCTGACAGAGTCTGCTTTTGTCCATGGCGCCTTTTGCTTATTTGTAACAATTTTGACCTTTACAGGAGCAATCGTGTCCAGAACATCCAAAACACTAGAGGTGACAGAGTTAAGTAATTCATCCACAGTAGAACACAACGTGTTATCAAAGTTTATCATCCCCATGAAAAGTTCACCTGTATTTTCGTTTATGTGTCTTCTTCTTCTAACAATTGAGGATTCAGCTCGTGCTTTACTATTGAGACACATATCAAAAAATACACAGAAATGATCTGACAGAGCAACATTGGCCACATTTACATTTGAGATATTAACCCCTTTAGTAATTAGCAGATCGAGAGTGTGTCCTCTGCTATGGGTGGGGCCACTCACATGCTGAGTGAGACCAAAGGTTTCCAGCACAGAGCTCAATTCTTTCGCGTATCTATCATTAACGTTATCTACATGTATATTAAAATCACCTATGACGACTAAACTATCAAAGTCTGTGCACACAACTGAAAGCAACTCGGTGAAATGATCAGTGAAACTATGACATGACTGTGGCGGCTTGTACACAACAATAATAAGAATAGAAGATTGTTTTTGTTCTATTTTAAAAGAGACATACTCAAATGAGGAAAATTTCCCAAGAGGTACTCTATGGGAGACAATACAATCTTTAAAAACTGCTGCTATGCCTCCTCCTCTTTTATTTTCTCGAATTTCTGATTCAAATTTGAAATTTGGTGGTGTTGTTTCTATTAAGACTACATTTTCTGTATTATGGTCAAGCCAAGTTTCAGTCATAAACATAAAGTCAAGATCATAAGAACAGATAAAATTATTAATTAAAAAGGATTTATTGCATAGTGATCTGACATTAAGCAGAGCAAGGTTAAGAATAATATCAGTGTCAGTGGGTTTAGTTGATTGATTACAAAGAATTGGAATTAGATTTCCTGAGTTGGACCGTCTAACTGCTGTCCTTCTGTTATATTTGTGTTTATTCAAATTAAAACACATTTCTGAGCCGGTGCAATATGTTGGGACTCTAGTGTTTGGCACAAAGCTTTTACCATAGAGACAATGCAGAGCTCTTCTTTAGGTGCTAAAAACATATAGATTTTTAGATGTATATCATTAGTTCTAACAGATACTTTATTGTCTTTTTATATTTGTTTTTTGATACTAAATATATAGACGTTTTGATTTGAGATTATATTTTAAATTGTCTTCCTTTCTGTTTTTAGGTACGTCACTGTTTTGTCATAACAGTTTTTATCTATTGTATTTACCAAGTGCAATTATTGGTCCAGAGTTTGATTTTATGTTATTATTTTATTTTCTTATCTTACATTCTTTATTTATTTATTTGTATCAATCAAAGTGTCTGCTAACAGCGTCAATATAAATATGCTGGAATTAGCACAATAGCTAAATTGCATCCTTTGTCCTAAGGCAGGTAATAAAGCCGAGAAGCACAACATAAAGAATAGATCCTGTTTGATGTGTGCAATCTGAGTGCTCTTATTTCCTCCTTTTTATCTACTGTAATGTGTGCAACGCTGACATTAAAATTTCCCCCACTGTGGCATGAATAAAGGCTTATCCAATCTTATAAAATAGATTTTTTGTTGTCATAGTCAGAGTTCCCCACAGTGCAAACAGAAGCTTGAGGCAGAGATACCTTTTCCACAACCAATCTTCAACAGGATTACACCAATAATGTTTCGTGTTTGGTAAAAATCTAATTGAAAATATACATCGGGCAAATACTCAGAAACATCATGATCAACAGAAACATAAAGACATTTTGAAATGAGCATGAATCTAATCATATAGTATGTTTGTATATATTCCGTTTAAAGTGACCGTGTAGTATGTTTGTTTTTTGCACAGGGCTGTTTGAAGTCAGAGTGCACGAGTATCTATTGTCCATCCATGATAATGACCATCGCAGAGTCAACCGCTTCCTCAAAGGTCTTGGTAAGATCTTACATTGTGCTTTAGTGGGCCTTAACACGCCGAGTCTTGGAAAAGTAAAATGTTGTGAAAACACCAGACCAAAACATGCTGTTCTCCACCGTATTAGTATGTCATATTTATTTATATTGCGCTTTTTACAGACTTTACAATGTTCAGAGTTCAGATATTTTTCCATTCTCTCCACTGCTACATTAAAGCCTCCAACCAGCACCATCCATTCACTTTGTGTTAGAATATATTTTATTGTTTGAATTCTTGTAAGAGAAATTTAGGCTGAGAACTGTTTTGCTGAGTGAGGCTGGTCCTTTTGCTGTCGCTGTCTCAAAAATGGTACAGGAAATTATCTAAAGATGTGACAAAGGCCACAAAATGCATGCTTTGTGGTTGGAAAGTTATATAAACCCAGCTTTGAGTATGTTACTAGTATCAAACAACACGTGAATGCAGCAGCATCTTCACTTGTTGCAAAAAATGACTTTGTCCTTTTCTAATTAGATATTAAAATATGTATGACTGCTCCATTGACAGATATATAATGATAAAAATCATATACTATTTTATTTGTTTCATAAATGCTGATTACTTTAAGCAGAATTTTTTCATAATTTTCCTTGTACATTAGCTGAAATAATATCCATTAACTTTGTCTTTTTAGGAAATAAAATGAAGTTTCTGTCCAAGAAGTAATCTCCGGTCCACTCATCACATATGGACCCCTGCTCCAGGTGCATGAGGTGGTTTTTAGTGCTGTGTGGTGCAGCACTTTGAGTTGCCTTGTGTATAAATTGTGCTATACAAATAAACTTGCCTTAATTAAAAAAAATAAAAACAAGTTTTCAATATTACTTAAACATTTTGTCACACTTTTTTCACACAGTACAAACAGAAGCTTGAAGTTGAGAATATACAGTATGATCATTATCCTTATTTAAAAAAAAAAAAAAAAAAAAAAAACGTTTTTAGGAAACAACAAGAAGTTTCTGTCCAAGAAATAACCTCTTCTCAAAAGGACTTCTTGCACTGAGAGAGAGGTTTTATTACGACACCAGAGGGCAGTAGTTTATCTAGTCAGCGTCAGCTCCTTTTTCCCGCTCCTTTTCCCGCTGGCGTCATGAGTAAATAAATAGATCTTTTTAACATTGCGGTCCGTTGGTTTGACAAAGACATCCACAAAAGCCCATAGTCGAGTAGAGCCATTGTTATAAAATGTTTGGTTAAGATGACATTACCGTAAGCATATCCTCCCCCACTATCCACATATTTATAATTATGAGATTAGAATGTAATGCCCTTTTATGTTTCACAATGAGGTTTTGTTACACTCAGCCCACAAAGCTAAAAATGTGTGTTGACTCAGGGATCAGGTAATGGTTTCTACACAAACTGAGACTTTTTAAGATTTAGATTTTTTTCAATTGTAAGCATGAGTATGTAACTACAAGCAACAACATCACTGGAGAAGATCAAAGTTATCAGTTTACATGGTTCAACAGGAGCGGGAAGATGTAAAACTTATTTCTAGTTCTTCTTACTCACTTACATAACATAATACATGAGAGAATAAAAAGAAAAACAGAACAAATTAGCATTCAAACAAAGCCATTTTCTATTTTTTCATATTTAAGGAGAATCCACTCTGTATCACCTTTGTAATATTATAAATAATGTATTTTTTGAAAACAAATCCATTTTTGTCTAAATTCTCTCCTCATGATGACACCTACATCAGAAAGGTATTTGTTAGTAAGAAAGACGCCTGTGAGTCAGCATTTGAAACTTTGAGTTGACTCTTTTGCACTTTTCTGTCTGAAAAAGTAAGTAATTAGCAATAAAGTAATATTTATTTATAGACCCTTTCACAAACCAGATTCACAAAACACTTTACAATTATTGTGGGCATTAGTCCTCTCACTCCACACAGAGAGGCACATGCCAGACCAAGTGTATGTTTTTTTTGTGATAGAGAAAACCAGAGCACTTGGAGGAAGCCTACACAGACATGGGGAGAACACGGCAGGATAATTGGGCTGATTTTGGACCTGATTTACCCCTACGACAATCGTAAGAACGCTCCAAATATCGTAACAAAAAATCTGATGGATTTTCCTGCCGTGTGTGGTGTGTTAAGACAGCGCTCGTCGCTCGGAAGGACTTCGGAACTGCTCCGATCTCAATATCGGATATCCAACATGTTGGAGTGTTTTGGCCCGATTTCTCCTCGTGTGTGGTGTCCCCCGAGGCCAGACGAGCGCGTTGCCATGACTGCGGCGTAGACCAATCAGAAGACGAGACGAGGCGGCGAGGAAACGCCGTAAAAAAACAACTCGCCTCCATATCACGATGTAGCAAGTATAGTCCATGCTCGTGTTGTCTCCACTTCTTTGACCATTGCCTTTTCTTTTGATTACGTCTTTTCTCAGATAAAAACAAACTTTCGCCACTGCATCCTCTTCGTCCGCCATGTGTGTTTACTCTGAAGTCACGCTTGATCTTGAAAGATTTTGTGAGATTTCCTTCTGATCTGGGAATGCTCGGGGGGGAAATCGGTTCGTGTGTGATGTTTGTGGTTTGCGTGATTTTGCCGTGTGGCTGCGCACCACACACTGTACGACCAAAGGTGACCAAAGGTGACCAAAGCGGTCCAGAAAGGGCCGCTGTGGCTACAGGTTTTCTATCAGACCCAGCAGAAGCAGAGCAGACTCCGCCCATTTCCTCAAATCTTCACTGAGCTTAATTGAGGAAATGGGCGGAGTCTGCTCTGCTCCTGCTGGGTCTGATAGAAACCTGTAGCCACAGCGGCCCTTTCTGGACCGGTTTGGACACTAGACCCTTGATTTTTTATCTCTGTGTGTGGGGTCTCACACAGAGAAAAAAAATCGTCCGACAATTTTTAAATCGTCTCGTGTGAACCAGGCTTAATCATTGTCAATAGTATCTGAGTCTCAGGACACAGGGCAATATTACTGCTACTGCTGCTGACTATGACATTTTATACATCTATTCTCGCTGACAGATATATAGAGGTCACATGAAAAGGCACAAGTTGAATTACATATTGTACATTTCCAATGAAGTGTCCAACAACTGCTTGCCTTTGTACGAAGAAAACCCAGCTGCACCACTTCCCAACCACACTTCCTTTTCACGCCGACCAAACTCGCGGTGTGTGGAAAACATTTTTTACGTATACAATTCATTTGAGCTGCATCATAGTATTTTTTTTTTAACTCGCATCGCAATGTTTTGCTAGTTAAACTGCTAAACTACACATAGCACTTTGACTCATGCTGTTGTGCTGTGAGTCACTGCGCACAAGTGAAAGTGGACCTGTTTCCTGTGTGGGTCTGAGCGCTGCATGGGACAGATGCACGTGGAGATGAATGGCCCTGGTGACAGACACTTCAATGTTGCATATGAACTCATTCTGGTACTTAAAGGTTGGACCGTAAATAATGGCTCAAAGATGAAATCAAGATGGGTAAAATGAAAGATTTGATAAACAATACAATACATGGTCTAAAATGTATACTCACTTTTGTGCAATTCTGGACCAAAATGGTGTGACATTTGTGATATTTATAGACGTATTATAGCTTTTTGGCTATCTGGAGAAAACTGCCTATATTTGTACACAAATGTAAATGAGAGGAAGGCAAAGCTGTCACTTAGCGTTTCCTGCTAAACACCTGGTCGTGCTCTGCGGCTTGTAACAGCGGAGGTAATTATGGCCTGGATTAATTGACCCCCTCAAACTCACATCCTGCACTGGTGTGTTTGCCAATACCACACCTATTTGAAGGGCTGGACGGTGAAACACAAAAACATGTGTGCATTTCATGTTTTTATATAAAATTATTGCTGCATTTTTTTAGATTCTGTATTTGGCATCATATTCTGGCACTCAAACACACACACACACCAGACTCATGAAAGGACACTATGACTGTTTAGTACCTTAAAGGTCCTATAATTCGCTTTTCTTATTTTTTACAGTCCATCCTAAACACATGTGTGATAGTTATTTAGGTGATACTTTCAACACCTAAAACTTAGAAAGTATAGTCATCTCTTGCATAGAGCTGATGTCACCATTATTGAAAGGCTTGGATCTGTGCTCTCTCCCTGAGAGCCCGCCTCCCTCTGCCTGCGTGGTAACGTAGCCTCACTCTGACTTTGTAAACCCAAAACTATTTAGCTTTCACCGGTGTACTGTATAGTAATTTCAGACCTGAGAGTAAACTTTTTTTAAAACAGTAACAATCTGTCATATAGAGCCCATATCAGCTCTTATCTGTACAAGCAGAATGTAGCGATTCAATAGAAGGGGTCCTAGGGTTGATCCTTGGGGCACCCCACTGTTAAAAGCCATTTAGTTTGATACGTGGCACAGTGGTTATTGCTCCTGCTTCACAGAATGAAAGTCCTTGGTTAAATCCCTGGGCCAGATTTCCTCTTGGTGCTCAAGTTTCTCATATTACTAAAAACATGTATAATAGTTCAGGGTGAATGGGAGTGTGAGCGACTGCAGGGCAACAACCAATTCAACCCAAGGCTTTTTTGGGTACTTATAACATCTTCGATTCATTACACTGTTCTGTTCAAAATAAATCAAATGCAGTTTTAGATCAAAGTTCAACAAAAACTAAACTCAATTTAAGAAATTGTTCAAAGCATTGTTTTTAACACGAGTTAGGTGGGGGGTTTATAGAAAAGTGTGGATCTATAACCCTATAGATCAGGAAGCTCATGTAATGTAATGATTCTTTTATTGTTGCAAATATAATTGGTAAAATACTTCGCTTTTTGAGAAGGGCAGATACTGGACCAGTCATTTAGCCTCACAGCCTCGACACACCGCATGCCTTATTTGAAGTAGAAAGACACGGTGACATGCTTGGAGCACTGTGGGGCTAATTTCAGATGTGCTCCCGTTGTAGAAACCTGAAGCATGTACACCGCACGCCAACGTGCTGTGCAGGGGAATGAACGCTATCCAGCCCAAAATAGGCCCCTTGTGTATTTTTACCGCGCAGTGATGCAGATTTCAGTCAAAATACTTGGGAAACATGTTTGTGCTAACAATCTTTGGCACTAGATCAGGTACACACGTCCACAACACTTGTAATTAAACATTAAAAGGAGAACTGGCAGGTTTAGACAGTGATTCTGGACATTGTTTTTTTTTTCTTTCATAAAGTCTTGTGTCCCACCACACTCTTCCACAGATGCCATGAGGACAAACACATACATCTGATTATTGCTGCTGTACACAGCAGCAATACAACAGCTGTATTGCTGTTTGGCCTCCACACTTCTCCGTAGACTACACAGGGACAGCAGCATCCCCCACGCCTCTTTGGTCTCTGCTGGTATCTGACCGCTCTTATCAACAAAACTGTCATTTTCTCCCCCTGATAAGCTGTGATTGGATCTAAAACCTAATCAACGTAATCAACATTTAACGTTTATTCTAGGAGAGGTCAATATATTGATTTAGTACAATCTCTGAATACATTGAACAAAGTACCACCAAAACCATGAAGTCATTATATGGCTGTGTAAAATTCTAATTGGATTGGAGCCCTGAAGGCCCTGTCAATCGTATACTCTGTGTGTGTATGATTGCTATTACTTTTTTATCACCCTATAAAGATCTTCTATCTTCCATTCGACAATGTCTTGTTCAAACGTTCCAACGACCAACCATGACTACTGCACTGAAAGACTAATGATGAAAAACGCCCCAGTAAAACTAACCACATATCAGATTATACCATTTTGAAGCGCTGCAGTTTGAGATGTCAGGGGTTTGCCTTTGCTAATTACGTGATTTATGTGGCGCTTTATGGAGATAGGGAGGCACCGTGACTGATCATTTCAAATCCAAACGTGTGCTGTCACTTATTTATCCCCTCTTTCTCACACTCAACTTAATTGGCTTTGGCTTCAACTTTGCGTTTAATATGAAGCAATAAAAGTAAGTTTATAGGTGATATTATAAATTTAGAAAATGTCTGAGACACGTTAACTCTTCATGCGACACAGTAGCAGAATTGCTACATGAGCTCCTGAATCTAGCAGACGTGCAGCTAACTTGTTGATTTTAGTTGTACTACATTCTTGCAGTAGTGGTTGTATTCTGTGAACTGTTATAGCCAATGGAATAAAATGTACATGGTAACAAGCAGACTGAGACCACACAATTCATGTCTGTTGAAATGCAAGGGTTTTTTTTCAATATAATAAAGAAAACAATAACAAAAAACATGATCTTATCTACATGTTGATTAAAAGGACTTGAAGGAATTTCTTAACTGAACATTTATAACAGAAGAAAACACAAAAACACTCGTATCCAGTGGCCAATCATAGTCGAGGCAGATGAGAGAATGCTGTTTCCATGAGTAGTCGATCTCTATCCACCACTCCCCTCCTCCCCAATGCCTCTCAGTCTTTCCTTCTCTCCCTTTCCCTTGGGAAATGTGAGTGGTGGTCAGTCAGCAGCTGGACGATGCACCTGCAGACACACACGATAGACTTTGCAGGAAATAGCACTGGTTGTGACTCAGAAATATGAATGTGCCCTACTGTTGGCTTTATCAAGGTTTTCAGCTGTCTTTTTATTCCATTATATGAGTAGTGCTACTCACAGATTTACTTACTTTGCAGACTCTGGGCAGAGCACTGAGGTCCTCTGACAAGATTCTTCTGCACTGGAGACTGAGGCAGGGCCCAAACTCTGGAACGCCCCCCCCTTATTGTGTCAGAGATACCCCCTAGAGAGCTTTAAATAGCAGCTAAAGACACTTAACTCGAGAAAAATTATATCTTTATGATAGTGGAACAGTGTTATTAAATTTGCGCTGTATTTTATTTTTGTGTTTTGTTGTATTTTGTTATGTCTGGAAAGACTTTGTGACAGTCATGTCTGTTTTTAGTTTTTCTAAGTGCTACATAAATAAACTTTACCTTGACATTAACATAATTAGATGCAACAATGTTCATCATTAAGATACTGGCAGTGTGTGCCAAATTTTATTTTTAAAAATATATTTACATATTATTTATATTTGATATCTTTTATCTGTCAATACTCTTTTTAGGCCTATGGATTTTTAGAACTTATTCATCTTTTATTACATCTCCTTTTTGCGCAGTCAACAGTCGCACAGTGAGCTCTTGTTTTTCTTCTCACAGCATCGTGAGCAAGTCTATTCTAGTTCACAAATACACTAAACATGATAAAGTCTAATGTATGGCCTGAGTCCCATGACGCCACTTCAACCACACTTTTCTTTTTCTCTCATTGGCTCACCTCAAATATGTTGGATAAGTAACAGAAGTCAAAAACTAGGACTCTGCTTTGGCTCATTGTGAAAACAAATAACAAAACAGTGAAAACAGACATAAAGCCATGCATGAGAAAAATCATAAAACTAATACATAAATTCTCACAATAGACGTCTTGATTGAATGACAAAACAACGTGTCAATTGTTGTTTTTATGGGAATAATGTATATTGGTTATTATTGTATAAAAAAATAACACCAAATAACAACATTATGGGAGCTGGACATACAGGATTGGTGTGTATGCCTGATTTGACGAGCCTAACTTTTTTGGTATGGTATTTTAAGCATTTTTAGATTCATTTTAATGAAACAAGTGGTGACTAAGAATGTAGTAGGGCATGTAATGTAGAGAATTAGCAATTATTGTTTATACTGGTTGCCATTAGCATGAAATGGTGGGGAGAAGCAGTGGTGAGAGGAGACAGAACTGCTGGACATAAAGACCTGTTAAGTTAATACGGAAAACCCCTGTGTTGAATCTACTTTTCCGCTCGGTTTCTGTCCATTTGACTTTACATTTTTAAAAGGCAGGAAAATGTAAGAGTGTGCACAGCAGAGGGGGTCGAAGGGGGCAGGGCAGGGTCCCGGGCCACACACAGAGATCTGGGGCAGAGGGGTGCGCCTGTACTGTCCACGTTTAGACACAATATACCATTACACACTGCTGTTAGTCATGCCATCTGATGACGCGCCGCACTCACTTAAAAGAACTGCTTGTTTAAAGGTTCCAAAATAATATATTCACTCTGTGGTGGGCTGTTGGAATGAATTGTTCAGTCAAGAGTAAAATTCAAACAGAGATAGTGGACAAAGACAGCCTTTTTACACAAGCCAATAGGACCCGATGTCATGTCAACATTACAGCTGAACAGGATTAAAAAACAGGATTATACTGTAATTCTGCAAGGCAAGGCAAGTTTATTTATATAGCACAATTCATACACAAAGCAATTCAAAGTGCTGAACAAAATAAGAAAGCATTAAAATAATAAATAATCACAGAACATTAAAAAGAAAGCTAAAAAGATAAAATCCCTGTTGTATACACAGCTAAACAGAACTGTCTTTAACCTGGTTTTAAACATTGTCATTGAGGAGGCCTGTCTCACATCTTCAGGAAGACTGTTCCAGATTTTAGCAGCATGAATCTGAAAAGCAGCCTCCCCATGTTTAGTTCTGACTCTGGGCACTAACAGGAGTCCAGTCCCTGTGCTCCTCATGGAGAGACTTGTACACAAGCAGAGCTGTTTTAAAGTCTATTCTCTGAGCCACAGGAAGCCAGTGCAGAGACCTGAGAACTGGACTAATGTGGTCGTACTTCCTGGTTCTAGTCAGGACTCGAGCTGCTGCATTTTGAATGTACTGCAGCTGTTTTACAGCCTGTTTGGACAGACCTGTGAGCAGGCCATTGCAGTAGTCTAATGGCGCTTTTCCACAGCACCGGCACTACACCACTCTACACGACACGTCACGACCCGGTCGAGTACGCGTGCTTTTCCACATATCTCCATCGGACATCTTCAAGTGGGTGGGCTTTTCATACCACCGCTACCGCTACGCCATTTCCGCGCGACTCACAAGCATGAAATCAGGAAAAACATTACATCCTCAAAGTCCTCTATAGATACCACTACAGAGACCGCTAACTTTTAAAAATGGGTTTCAGCACTTGCTCGCATTGCACAAAAATAGTGCTGGTCCCATTCTGTACAATCTGAATGGGACCTTTAGCAACAGCAGCCTGTGTAGCAGAGCATACATGGTCTAAAATGTATACTCACTTTTGTGCAATTCTGGACCAAAATGGTGTGACATTTGTGATATTTATAGACGTATTATAGCTTTTTGGCTATCTGGAGAAAACTGCCTATATTTGTACACAAATGTAAATGAGAGGAAGGCAAAGCTGTCACTTAGCGTTTCCTGCTAAACACCTGGTCGTGCTCTGCGGCTTGTAACAGCGGAGGTAATTATGGCCTGGATTAATTGACCCCCTCAAACTCACATCCTGCACTGGTGTGTTTGCCAATACCACACCTATTTGAAGGGCTGGACGGTGAAACACAAAAACATGTGTGCATTTCATGTTTTTATATAAAATTATTGCTGCATTTTTTTAGATTCTGTATTTGGCATCATATTCTGGCACTCAAACACACACACACACCAGACTCATGAAAGGACACTATGACTGTTTAGTACCTTAAAGGTCCTATAATTCGCTTTTCTTATTTTTTACAGTCCATCCTAAACACATGACTTTGTAAACCCAACAAAACTAGTTTAGCTTTCACCGGTGTACTGTATAGTAATTTCAGACCTGAGAGTAAACTTTTTTTAAAACAGTAACAATCTGTCATATAGAGCCCATATCAGCTCTTATCTGTACAAGCAGAATGTAGCGATTCAATAGAAGGGGTCCTAGGGTTGATCCTTGGGGCACCCCACTGTTAAAAGCCATTTAGTTTGATACGTGGCACAGTGGTTATTGCTCCTGCTTCACAGAATGAAAGTCCTTGGTTAAATCCCTGGGCCAGATTTCCTCTTGGTGCTCAAGTTTCTCATATTACTAAAAACATGTATAATAGTTCAGGGTGAATGGGAGTGTGAGCGACTGCAGGGCAACAACCAATTCAACCCAAGGCTTTTTTGGGTACTTATAACATCTTCGATTCATTACACTGTTCTGTTCAAAATAAATCAAATGCAGTTTTAGATCAAAGTTCAACAAAAACTAAACTCAATTTAAGAAATTGTTCAAAGCATTGTTTTTAACACGAGTTAGGTGGGGGGTTTATAGAAAAGTGTGGATCTATAACCCTATAGATCAGGAAGCTCATGTAATGTAATGATTCTTTTATTGTTGCAAATATAATTGGTAAAATACTTCGCTTTTTGAGAAGGGCAGATACTGGACCAGTCATTTAGCCTCACAGCCTCGACACACCGCATGCCTTATTTGAAGTAGAAAGACACGGTGACATGCTTGGAGCACTGTGGGGCTAATTTCAGATGTGCTCCCGTTGTAGAAACCTGAAGCATGTACACCGCACGCCAACGTGCTGTGCAGGGGAATGAACGCTATCCAGCCCAAAATAGGCCCCTTGTGTATTTTTACCGCGCAGTGATGCAGATTTCAGTCAAAATACTTGGGAAACATGTTTGTGCTAACAATCTTTGGCACTAGATCAGGTACACACGTCCACAACACTTGTAATTAAACATTAAAAGGAGAACTGGCAGGTTTAGACAGTGATTCTGGACATTGTTTTTTTTTTCTTTCATAAAGTCTTGTGTCCCACCACACTCTTCCACAGATGCCATGAGGACAAACACATACATCTGATTATTGCTGCTGTACACAGCAGCAATACAACAGCTGTATTGCTGTTTGGCCTCCACACTTCTCCGTAGACTACACAGGGACAGCAGCATCCCCCACGCCTCTTTGGTCTCTGCTGGTATCTGACCGCTCTTATCAACAAAACTGTCATTTTCTCCCCCTGATAAGCTGTGATTGGATCTAAAACCTAATCAACGTAATCAACATTTAACGTTTATTCTAGGAGAGGTCAATATATTGATTTAGTACAATCTCTGAATACATTGAACAAAGTACCACCAAAACCATGAAGTCATTATATGGCTGTGTAAAATTCTAATTGGATTGGAGCCCTGAAGGCCCTGTCAATCGTATACTCTGTGTGTGTATGATTGCTATTACTTTTTTATCACCCTATAAAGATCTTCTATCTTCCATTCGACAATGTCTTGTT
Source organism: Knipowitschia caucasica (assembly GCA_964034765.1). Classification (NCBI taxonomy): domain Eukaryota; kingdom Metazoa; phylum Chordata; class Actinopteri; order Gobiiformes; family Gobiidae; genus Knipowitschia; species Knipowitschia caucasica. The sequence goes on from OZ035823.1 coordinate 31,730,280, forward strand.
CAAACGTTCCAACGACCAACCATGACTACTGCACTGAAAGACTAATGATGAAAAACGCCCCAGTAAAACTAACCACATATCAGATTATACCATTTTGAAGCGCTGCAGTTTGAGATGTCAGGGGTTTGCCTTTGCTAATTACGTGATTTATGTGGCGCTTTATGGAGATAGGGAGGCACCGTGACTGATCATTTCAAATCCAAACGTGTGCTGTCACTTATTTATCCCCTCTTTCTCACACTCAACTTAATTGGCTTTGGCTTCAACTTTGCGTTTAATATGAAGCAATAAAAGTAAGTTTATAGGTGATATTATAAATTTAGAAAATGTCTGAGACACGTTAACTCTTCATGCGACACAGTAGCAGAATTGCTACATGAGCTCCTGAATCTAGCAGACGTGCAGCTAACTTGTTGATTTTAGTTGTACTACATTCTTGCAGTAGTGGTTGTATTCTGTGAACTGTTATAGCCAATGGAATAAAATGTACATGGTAACAAGCAGACTGAGACCACACAATTCATGTCTGTTGAAATGCAAGGTTTTTTTTTCAATATAATAAAGAAAACAATAACAAAAAACATGATCTTATCTACATGTTGATTAAAAGGACTTGAAGGAATTTCTTAACTGAACATTTATAACAGAAGAAAACACAAAAACACTCGTATCCAGTGGCCAATCATAGTCGAGGCAGATGAGAGAATGCTGTTTCCATGAGTAGTCGATCTCTATCCACCACTCCCCTCCTCCCCAATGCCTCTCAGTCTTTCCTTCTCTCCCTTTCCCTTGGGAAATGTGAGTGGTGGTCAGTCAGCAGCTGGACGATGCACCTGCAGACACACACGATAGACTTTGCAGGAAATAGCACTGGTTGTGACTCAGAAATATGAATGTGCCCTACTGTTGGCTTTATCAAGGTTTTCAGCTGTCTTTTTATTCCATTATATGAGTAGTGCTACTCACAGATTTACTTACTTTGCAGACTCTGGGCAGAGCACTGAGGTCCTCTGACAAGATTCTTCTGCACTGGAGACTGAGGCAGGGCCCAAACTCTGGAACGCCCCCCCCTTATTGTGTCAGAGATACCCCCTAGAGAGCTTTAAATAGCAGCTAAAGACACTTAACTCGAGAAAAATTATATCTTTATGATAGTGGAACAGTGTTATTAAATTTGCGCTGTATTTTATTTTTGTGTTTTGTTGTATTTTGTTATGTCTGGAAAGACTTTGTGACAGTCATGTCTGTTTTTAGTTTTTCTAAGTGCTACATAAATAAACTTTACCTTGACATTAACATAATTAGATGCAACAATGTTCATCATTAAGATACTGGCAGTGTGTGCCAAATTTTATTTTTAAAAATATATTTATATATTATTTATATTTGATATCTTTTATCTGTCAATACTCTTTTTAGGCCTATGGATTTTTAGAACTTATTCATCTTTTATTACATCTCCTTTTTGCGCAGTCAACAGTCGCACAGTGAGCTCTTGTTTTTCTTCTCACAGCATCGTGAGCAAGTCTATTCTAGTTCACAAATACACTAAACATGATAAAGTCTAATGTATGGCCTGAGTCCCATGACGCCACTTCAACCACACTTTTCTTTTTCTCTCATTGGCTCACCTCAAATATGTTGGATAAGTAACAGAAGTCAAAAACTAGGACTCTGCTTTGGCTCATTGTGAAAACAAATAACAAAACAGTGAAAACAGACATAAAGCCATGCATGAGAAAAATCATAAAACTAATACATAAATTCTCACAATAGACGTCTTGATTGAATGACAAAACAACGTGTCAATTGTTGTTTTTATGGGAATAATGTATATTGGTTATTATTGTATAAAAAAATAACACCAAATAACAACATTATGGGAGCTGGACATACAGGATTGGTGTGTATGCCTGATTTGACGAGCCTAACTTTTTTGTTATGGTATTTTAAGCATTTTTAGATTCATTTTAATGAAACAAGTGGTGACTAAGAATGTAGTAGGGCATGTAATGTAGAGAATTAGCAATTATTGTTTATACTGGTTGCCATTAGCATGAAATGGTGGGGAGAAGCAGTGGTGAGAGGAGACAGAACTGCTGGACATAAAGACCTGTTAAGTTAATACGGAAAACCCCTGTGTTGAATCTACTTTTCCGCTCGGTTTCTGTCCATTTGACTTTACATTTTTAAAAGGCAGGAAAATGTAAGAGTGTGCACAGCAGAGGGGGTCGAAGGGGGCAGGGCAGGGTCCCGGGCCACACACAGAGATCTGGGGCAGAGGGGTGCGCCTGTACTGTCCACGTTTAGACACAATATACCATTACACACTGCTGTTAGTCATGCCATCTGATGACGCGCCGCACTCACTTAAAAGAACTGCTTGTTTAAAGGTTCCAAAATAATATATTCACTCTGTGGTGGGCTGTTGGAATGAATTGTTCAGTCAAGAGTAAAATTCAAACAGAGATAGTGGACAAAGACAGCCTTTTTACACAAGCCAATAGGACCCGATGTCATGTCAACATTACAGCTGAACAGGATTAAAAAACAGGATTATACTGTAATTCTGCAAGGCAAGGCAAGTTTATTTATATAGCACAATTCATACACAAAGCAATTCAAAGTGCTGAACAAAATAAGAAAGCATTAAAATAATAAATAATCACAGAACATTAAAAAGAAAGCTAAAAAGATAAAATCCCTGTTGTATACACAGCTAAACAGAACTGTCTTTAACCTGGTTTTAAACATTGTCAGAGAGGAGGCCTGTCTCACATCTTCAGGAAGACTGTTCCAGATTTTAGCAGCATGAATCTGAAAAGCAGCCTCCCCATGTTTAGTTCTGACTCTGGGCACTAACAGGAGTCCAGTCCCTGTGCTCCTCATGGAGAGACTTGTACACAAGCAGAGCTGTTTTAAAGTCTATTCTCTGAGCCACAGGAAGCCAGTGCAGAGACCTGAGAACTGGACTAATGTGGTCGTACTTCCTGGTTCTAGTCAGGACTCGAGCTGCTGCATGTTGAATGTACTGCAGCTGTTTTACAGCCTGTTTGGACAGACCTGTGAGCAGGCCATTGCAGTAGTCTAATGGCGCTTTTCCACAGCACCGGCACTACACCACTCTACACGACACGTCACGACCCGGTCGAGTACGCGTGCTTTTCCACATATCTCCATCGGACATCTTCAAGTGGGTGGGCTTTTCATACCACCGCTACCGCTACGCCATTTCCGCGCGACTCACAAGCATGAAACCAGGAAAAACATTACATCCTCAAAGTCCTCTATAGATACCACTACAGAGACCGCTAACTTTTAAAAATGGGTTTCAGCACTTGCTCGCATTGCACAAAAATAGTGCTGGTCCCATTCTGTACAATCTGAATGGGACCTTTAGCAACAGCGGCCTGTGTAGCAGAGCATGCATGTCCGAGGATACTGCTAGGCTATAGCTAATGCTAGCGCTAGCTCGAGACTCAGCTCACTCACTAACCCTGGATTCCAAAGCTACTACTATACTACACTTAACACATCCATCACTGCCCTCAGAGGAGGATCCGGGGTTTAAACTCGTCATATGGCAACTCGAGCTGTAAAGGACCGAGGGAGAGACAGCGGCAGCCATAGGGGTAGCGAGTTGGCGGCTAAGCTAAGCTAGGCTAAGCTAGGCTAGGCTAGGCTAGGCTAGTCCGGACTCGGGTCTGGACTACAGCAGACTCCGAGACCAGACAAACAATCGATACCCAAACCTCAGATACAATAATAATAAACGAATGAAACACAGTCTTGATACAATCACAAATTTATTGAAAACAAAAGTAAAGTGCAAAACCAACAGTTTACAAAGTCAAAAGTACGTATGACAGAGACCAGGTCCAGACCAGGTCCAGACCAGGTCCAGATGAGGAGAATACTCCGGTCACTCATTACTCGATGGTAATCTCCACACTTATGGAAAGGGATTCTCATACAAATATACACACAACAACTTAAATACAAGCACAAAACAGAATGACAACACGTGAATACTGCAGATTATACGAGATAAAGCACAGTAGCACAGGAGGACGTTAGCTTAGCTGCTATCGATAGCTAAATGAAGCTAAATGTAGCTAGCTCAGTGTGTACAACAGACAATCAAACATTTACACAGTAAATACATTTCAGTGAGAGCTTTAACGGGATTTGTAGCTAACCAGTTATTTCCAGGATTACCACAGACTAGTCACAAATCCAGAGCAATCTCCTGAAAACTGTGTTGAGCCTCGAGCTGCCTTTGAATTCTTTCTTTGGCCTGAAGAGAGGAACGTGTGGACCTCTTCCACCGACCAGGACCAGGACTTTTGGGGCTTTCTGTGCAATTCCATTTCTCTGGAGTGAGGAGGACGTAATGTAGCCGAAGCAGAGCCGAGCAGAGCAGCCTGTTTTAAAGATGGCGGTTGAGTTGTTTTTCCCAAAGGGTCAGATGTCGCGTCCAGTGACGACACTCGATCGTTGACCAATCAGCGTAGGCAGTCCGCTTACGTCACGAGCGTGTAGCTTTTTGGAACCGCTCCAGAGGCGGTCCGAAAATAGAACACAATACCTAGCTTCAACGCTAGTGGAAATGCAAAAGTAACGCGCCGTGTCGTGTAGAGTGGTGTAGTGCCGGTGCTGTGGAAAAGCGCCATAGCCTACTGGAGACAAATGCATGGATAAGAATCTCCAAGTCTGCACTAGACACTATGTTTTTGATCCTGGCAATGTTTTTTAGGTGGTAAAAAGCTGCTGATGTTACTGATTTGATGTGGCTATTAAAATTTAAGTCTGAGTCCAGTATTACCCCTAGATTTCTGACCTGGTTTGAAGGTTTTAGGGAGAGAGACTGTAGATGACAGATGACGCTCTCTCTTTGTTTCTGAGGACCAAAGACAATCATTTCAGTTTGGTCTGCGTTTAGCTGAAGGAAGTTGTTTTGCATCCACTCACTGATCTGTTGGATACAGTGAAGGAGTGAGTCCACTGGTCCATGTTCTCATGCAGTCAGTGAGACATAGATCTGAGTGTCGTCTGCATAGTTGTGATAGGACATTTTGTTTCTGCGTATTAACTGACCTAACGGCAGCATGTAGAGATTGAACAGAAGAGGTCCCAGGATCGACCCCTGTGGTACTCCACAGGTCAGGGCCATATGATCTGAGACACAGTTTCCAATCTCCACAAAGTACTTCCTGTCTTCAAGGTAAGACCTAAACCTACTTAGAGCGATGCCAGCGACGCCAACCCAGTCCTCTAATCTCTGTAAGAGGATCTCATGGTCGACGGTGTTCAGATCTAACAAGATTAACATTGAAACTTTGCCTGCGTCAGTGTTCAGCCGGATATCGTTTGTTACCTTGACGAGGGCAGTCTCAGTGCTGTGGTGGGGTCTTAAGCCGGACTGAAACATATCAAATGAGTTGTTGATTATAAGAAATCTAGTAAGCTGTAGGTAGACAACTTTCTCAAAGACTTTCCCCATAAATGGCAGATTTGAGATGGGACGATAGTTGTTACGTACCGTAGCATCCAGACTGCTCTTTTTTAGCAGGGGCCTGATGACTGCAGTTTTCAGGGCCTTTGGGAATATTCCAGAATGAAGGGACATGTTTACTATCTGTGTGAGTGAAGGTAACAGACTGCTCAGAACAGACTTCAGAAATCTAGTGGGTAGTACATCCAAGCTGCATGTGGAGGAGCTCAGAGTGGAGATTATCTCTTGGACAGTTTGATCATTTACAGGTGCAAAGTGAGTTAGCGCAGAGAGCCTTTTTGGCTGTTGGATGGTTATCTGTGGATTGGAGACAATGGCGTTTTTGATGCCTTGAACCTTGTCATTGAAAAAATTTGCAAACTCATTGCATTTACGTTTGGAAGTAAGCTCTAATGACATTTTGTTAATCTATTAACTGTTGAGAACAGAACACGCAGATTATTGCTGCAGCCTTCAATCATTTCAGAAAAATACCTTTCTCTCGTACTACGTAGCACCCGGTTAAACTCGCACAACTTATCTTTGAAGATCTCGTAATCAACCTGGAAGTTGGACTTGCGCCACTTCCGCTCGGCCCCCTTTTCCAGATTAGACTGATTAACTCCAGATGTCTTTCTGTAATGTATTCTTTGTGTTATCACTAAGGGAATGGCACAGGTGGCTTCATGACAGGGCCCCAGCCGGGTCTCTCCTCTAACTAGACTGCCAGTGGCTGCGAAGCAGAGACCCTGTGCATCCTAGTGTTTAGAGAAAAGAGGGGAAGGGGAAGGCGGGGGAGGAGGATGGAGAGGTGGGTGGCTTTTGTGTGTTGAACGAGGGGGGCAGGGAGGTGGAGGGGTTTTTAGTGATGGGTTAGGGGCGGGGTGGGCTGAGGAACGAGAGGGAAGTGGGGGTGGAATGGTCATGAGGTTAGGGGAGGGACTGGCTGAGGTGGTTTTTGTAGGTGAATTGGAAACCCTAGGTGGTTTTGGAGGTACATATGGGGAGTGGTTTAGAATGCTGGACAGGACTCTAGATCTAGCTAATGTGGGTGTGAGAGGAATAGTCTTCATCGTCGATTTTATTAGCCCCGCAGAGTGTTCAGGTTGGTCTAACAGTGAAGGTGAGGATGAAAAACAAAGGGACGTGTCCCCATTCTCTCTTGATGGAGTGGACGTGGCAGGGGGGACCCAAGACAGGTCCATGGGAGGTGGCGAGGGAGTCTTTGATGGAGGGGCAGGTGGTTGAGGAAACCCCAGCACAGGCCTGTCTGCTGTAGGCTGGGGTGTGGATGGGGGCTTCAGAGGCACTGTAGATGAAGAAGGCGTGACTGCTTCGGAGCAGGCTGGGGATGAGGATGTTGGTGGTCATGCTGCTGGTGCTGCTACTGGTGCAATGAGTTACAAATTAGTATTAGAACTATATGCTATCAGTGGTGTTATTGTATTGACCGAATCATATCCCGATTTGGTCTTTCAAGTCACATAACCAGACTATTTACTGATATGAAGACGGTTCTGTTTGCCTGTGCGAACAACTGAAGGAATTTTCTCTACTATGTGTTTTTTTTAATGATCCTTATCCCTTGTGTGGTTATGTTTTGAATTACCTGTGTGATTTTAATTGTTATGTTTTGAACGCTCCATGTGATCTGTTCATGTGATTTTAATGTTTATAATTTATGTGACAGGATATTTTGGTTAAATCTGTGCATCCCCATTCTAATTGAGTATTAAGCCAGACAAGGACAGAATGTAGATCAAAATTGCTTTAAATTCCGTGTACCGCCAGTTGAAACTCAAACACCACAAATGGTACGTTTACCACAGTTTGAGAAACACAGGCTTACACCAGGGTGGTTTACCCCTGATACATTCTCCCCTTTGAACAAAAGGCAGTTTTGGCTATACACATAAAAAAACAGACACTTTCTGGTATTTAATACATTTCCCCACTTATTGTCATTCAGTTCCAAAACAGGAAGCACGTGCCACAATAACAATGCCACGCACCTGTTTGAGGGCTGTTTATGTCCTGTTCCTGTGCCTGGGATAAGAACATGCAACATTTGCGATACTGAAAAGCTAGAACAGATTAGTTGCATAGCACAAATTAAACCCAGACATGGCACAGAGGTAATTTGTTCTGCGGCATGGAAAAACACAAGCTGCTTTTCAAGTCTTTTCTCTGAGCTAGTGGAAGCCAGCGCGGAGACCTGAGCACAGGACTGAGATCAAGAGAGGTCTGAATTGTACTGCACTGTTTTACAGACAAATGCATGCATACAGTAGATGCATAAGTTTGCATTAACCTATCCATTAAAAACCAAACATAAAACTATTTTATTGACTGTAAAATCTACCTCCTCACATGTGCTCCTCCTTCTTATTCATTTTCCGCAACTTACAGCATCCATGTATTTACCTTGGATGTTAATGATTCATTGTGGATAGTTCATAGACAATACCAGACAGTCTATTGCATTTCTATCTTGGAATGTCCTCCACATAATGACTTTTTTGTGAGTCCTTATCTGCCTCTCCATCTGTGTGCATTTTGTCTGAGTGTGAAGAGGTCTGTCTGGACACTGGACACACATGCTGTTATTGTGCAGTGAGCCAGCCCTTTGTGTTTGGGTGGTCCTCTTCTTTCACCGTCACATCTTACAGACACACCGCTCAAGTGCTCCGCGTGTGTGTCCTTGTAATGCACCATTTGTCATCTTTAAAGACAGGCTTATTTTTCCTGTCCTCAACCTTTGTAATGTATGTAAAGGCAACGTTTTTTTTTTAATCCTGTCAAACAAATTCTGTATGTCCATAGGAACACTCAGCACATCAGGAAGTGGTTCATAATACCAGGTTCATAATATGTGGCCCCAACAGAAATTTTCTTGGCTCTCTGGCTCTCATGGTGAATTGGCCCACATTGTCCTGAGATGTATTTTCTTTGGTTTAGTCTTATCCGTATACTTGGCATTAAAGTGAACGTCTGAAAGTTGGAACAATTTGGCATGACGGAACGATTCGCAATTTAAAGGAGCCGTACCCATTTCTGCAGGTTTTTTTCAGTTTGAAGTTTTAGCACCGCCCCCCAACTCGCTCACAGGCTTCTCAATTCCCCTACGCTCTCCTCCCATGAAGCCATTTAGTTTTAGTAGCAATCTGATACGTATGAAAACATTAGCATTAAGGCAACTTCTTATAAGCTGTACAACAATAACTGATGAAATGGTACAAAAGCAATGCACTGCTAACAAAATATATAATTGAAAGATTACCGGTCTGCACCCGCAGGTCTCCAGTGAGGATACGATGTAAACTAACGCTACGTATAATCGGGCTTTATTTCTTCTTTGATCATTTTTTCGCTTTAGTTCCCTCTTCTCTTCCTCACTGTTGCGTTGTTTGGGCTGTTTTTCTGTGTATGCAGTTACAGCCAGAGGAGGTGTAGGCACTTTCTGCTAACATGCTACTGTGTTTACATGCACTGCAGATGCTAGAGGAGGTGTGGCCTGTTTGCAACAGCACCGCCCCTTGTTCTGTGATTGGAGGAGAACGAGCGTCACACAAAATTTCTACTCAGCACTTTTTATGGCCTGAATTCATACACAAGCTGAATCAATGAGCTCAAGTGTTCAAATAATTAAACAGATTTTAATATAACTTATAGATATAGTAGTTCACATTTTTATGATCTCTATGACTATGACTTTTGCCACATTGGTGCCGGACGGTGGCGCCGTGGCGAAGACAACGGATGGTAAATAGCATGATGGTAGCATGATGCATCTTTTTAATGTAACTAAATGTAGTCCCTTAAATAAACAAACTGTGACCTTCAAAAGGTCCTATATTTTTCTTTTCTTATTTTTTTTCAGTCCATGTGATAATAATTTGGGTGATACACCAAACAACAGCTTTTGAATAAGTCCAGTTCTCTGGTAAACAAGCAGTCTTTGGAGAACTATCTCGCAGAAAGGAAGATTGGTTACAGATTGCAAAGGCAGGTCCCGTGAACAGAAAGTCCAGATAGACTTATGCATTTTTTTACTTCGGGTCAAATTCACATATAAGAGAACATTTTCTCCAAGTTGACAACACTTTTAGTCACTGACAATATCAGAAACACAGCATGGAAGTTAACACTGTGGTAGCGAGTCCATACACTGGCAAAGGCTGTCCAGGCTCATTTTCTGTTTTGGTTTCTCTCTCCTGTCAACAATTACTCAGCAATTACATTTCTAAAATAATATGTTTTGGTTCTGTTTTTACAGCTCCACTTCAAGAGAAAAGAAATTTATAATTGTTTATTACATTATTCTTGCTGCAAAAGGATTGTGTTTTAATTTGTTTTATGTCCATTATCATTGTCAAGGTGTCACAAGCGGGGCGACAGTAGCTCAGTTGGTAGAGCATTGGCCTTAAGGCCAGAAGGTCGTGGGTTCAATTCCCACCTCTGCACCTTCTCCACCGACTCCCACTGATGACTGCTGTCGTTGTGTCCTTGGGCAAGACACTTAACCCCACTTTGCCCAAAGCCCCCACTGAAAGATGAAGGCTATGCTCACACTCAGAGAGCAGCCGTCCTCCTGTGGACTCACCACCTGCAGAGGGTCAATGAGGGGCTGGTGCTATGAGACTTGGGTGGCATCTCTGACTGCCACCCCCCTGACCCAGAAATGGATTAAAGGGTAGAAAATGGATGGATGGATGGAGGTGTCACAAGGGTTTAGTGTCAAATGGAATGTATAAAAATGAAGAAATTGTTCCCAAATGTTTATGCTTATATTGTCCAAATAAGCCAAGCTACTGTATAACCCTAATACAAGAACATGCACATGTATAATGCAACACGGTAACGTGTGACTCTACAAAGAGTAGATGGTGATTATCTACAAAAGTAAGCATCCGATGCTATGTTAGTGTTCATATGTACGTATGAATATAATCTATAAGAAAAATATACAGTTTAATAGCTTCTCGTGAAGAAGAGGGGGAGGTGAAGATTGTTTTAGGCCATTGCTAAACAAATACTGTCAATTACTATCTCATCCTAAGGATGGGGCCTTGAGGGACACATTATCCTCTGCAGAGTTACATTTATTGACTGCCCACTTGTTGTGTAGGTGTTCTGTTCATAACATTATATTGTTATGCTTATAGGCTTTCCATGTAAAGTTCTTTCTTGAAAGCAAAAAAATTAAAGTAAATGACATAAACTATGGTAGAAGCAAAAATACTGATAATATATATAGATAGATACAGTGCCTTGCGAAAGTATTCGGTCCCCTTGAACCTTTCAACATTTCGCCACATTTCAGGCTTCACACATAAAGATATAAAATTTTAATTTTTTGTCATGAATCAACAACAAGTGGGACACAATCGTGAAGTGGTTTTTTTCTTTTTTAACAAAGAAAAAACTGAAAAGTGGGGCGTGCAATATTATTCGGCCCCCTTGCGCTAATACTTTGTAGCGCCACCTTTTGCTGCAATTACAGCTGCAAGTCGCTTGGGGTATGTCTCTATCAGTTTTGCACATCGAGAGACTGGAATTCTTGCCCACTCTTCCTTGCAAAACAGCTCGAGCTCAGTGAGGTTGGATGAAGAGCGTTTGTGAACAGCAGTCTTCAGCTCTTTCCACAGATTCTCGATTGGATTCAGGTCTGGACTTTGACTTGGCCATTCTAACACCTGGATACGTCTATTTGTGAACCATTCCATTGTAGATTTGGCTTTATGTTTTGGATCATTGTCCTGTTGGAAGATGAATCTCCGTCCCAGTCTCAGGTCTTTTGCAGACTCCAACAGGTTTTCTTCCAGAATGGTCCTGTATTTGGCTCCATCCATCTTCCCATCAATTTTAGCCATCTTCCCTGTCCCTGCTGAAGAAAAGCAGGCCCAAACCATGATGCTGCCACCACCATGTTTGACAGTGGGGATGGTGTGTTCAGGGTGATGAGCTGTGTTGCTTTTACGCCAAACGTATCATTTTGCATTGTGGCCAAAAAGTTCGATTTTGGTTTCATCTGACCAGAGCACCTTCTTCCACATGTTTGGTGTGTCTCCCAGGTGGCTTGTGGCAAACTTTAAACGAGACTTTTTATGGATATCTTTGAGAAAGGGCTTTCTTCTTGCCACTCTTCCATAAAGGCCAGATTTGTGCAGTGCACGACTGATTGTTGTCCTATGGACAGACTCTCCCACCTCAGCCGTAGTTATCTGCAGTTCATCCAGAGTGATCATGGGCCTCTTGGCTGCATCTCTGATCAGTCTTCTCCTTGTTTGAGATGAAAGTTTGGAGGGACGGCCGGGTCTTGGTAGATTTACATTGGTCTGATACTCCTTCTATTTCAATATAATTGCTTGCACAGTGCTCCTTGAGATGTTTAAAGCTTGGGAAATCTTTTTGTATCCAAATCCGGCATTAAACTTCTCCACAACAGTATCTCGGACCTGCCTGGTATGTTCCTTTGTCTTCATGGTTTTCTCTGTGCTTTAAACAGAACCCTGAGACTGTCAAAGAGCAGGTGCATTTATACGGAGACTTGATTACACACAGGTGCATTCTATTTATCATCATCAGTCATTTAGGACAACATTGGATCATTCAAAGATCCTCACTGAACTTCTGGACTGAGTTTGCTGCACTGAAAGTAAAGGGGCCGAATAATATTGCACGCCCCACTCCAATAAATTTTGTTCCACTTCACGATTGTGTCCCACTTAAGGTTCAAGGCACTGTATGTTTGATTTTAATTGAAAAGATGTGCTGTTCCAAAAAGTGTCCTTCCCCTCCGGAACTGCCTCGAGGGTGGGGTGAGCGACATGTGTTTTTAGCGCTCATTATCTTCCTACAATCACTTACAAGGATATGAAGAGGGTTAGGGCCTGAATCGGCCTTTACGTAGGAAGGTAGCTTCAAGCAAAGCCCTGTAAAGGGGCAGAGTATTAACTATATAGAATTGCTGCTCTTGCCCTGCTGGAGTTTGATTGAGGGTTATCAGTCCTGGGTCACCGCTATTTTTAGCGTGTTCTTGTCTGTGATTGGAGCTATGGGTCTAAGATCCTCTCATGCATGAGGCAGGCCGCTGAGTAACAAGCCACTCGCGATGCCCTTAACTGAACAGTTACAATGAAAACTTCTAATTTCACTCATTTTTGCTTGAACCGAACTTGAACCGAATGTGACATTGTGACCCTTGTATCAAAATATTTATCGAATCGTGACTTCAGTGAAATTCTAAAATCAACATAGGTCAAAAACCATGGGTCTGCAATATGAAAAAGTGGACCGACTATGTCGCATCTGTTTTGTCACATATATTGTCGGAGCCAAAATATAGAACATTTGAGTTTCACAGCTCACGTGTACTCTTCCGTCTCCATCTAGTGGACGCTCTGGGTTAAGACTAGATAAGGTGTGCAGTATCACCTGGAGGTGTGGCTGCACCAGGAAGAAAAAGTCTTTGACCCATGGATCTATAATAATATCTGGATGGACGAGGCCCAAATATGCACGAGTTCCGCTAATCTCTCGGTCCTGGTGTATGTCTCGTGAGCACAAGCCATCTTAAATCACCGGAGCGTGCTTTGACCTCACGCTCTCACTCTCTCTCCTACCTGCTTTTTGATTTGGATTTATTTTCTCCATCCTGAGTTTTTCTTAGAATCTTAAATACCTTTTTTGTTTGTAAAATAAATATAATTTTTTATTCGAGACTATTTTTTGTGGACATTTCTTATTTGTATGTGGAGCATCAGGCTCTTTTTAATCTTTTTAAAGAAAGGAACCTTTTTCTTACAATATGCATTCTTGAAAATCAGAAAAATTCCATTTTGCTGATTGAAGTGAGTGGTGGGTTGCCCTTTAGAATGTCCAGCAAAAGCTACTTCTTGGAAAATGTGTTTCATGAGTGACTTGGATGGAAGACATTTTGAGACACCCCTTGCTATAAGGGATAATGTGTGTCAAAAAAGGAAATGACATGTGGAATGATAATTTATCTGCAAACTTGCAGTGGTGTAAAACAGTGTCCATGATTGTCCACAATTGGCTCTACTTATCCAGATTTATTACCAGAATACTGACCGCATACGTGAGCCCTCAGACACCGTCCCATTTAACCTTTCCATTTCCTCATTGCGCCAAGATTAACAATGCAACTGTCCATCACACGCACAATAACCGTAATATATTTTCCTTCTGACCATCTGTGAAAGTGATATAGCAGTAATATGAGCCTCTGTACCTGATCGGGCCGCGTTTTCTGAGGCAGGGCTGATCAGCCTCTGGTTTTCTCATTAAGATATGCACAAATGTCCTCCTGCTACAATGATTTATGATGTCACGTCAGGGGGGGTGGTAAGTGGAGTAATTATTGGTATCCTTCGGGAATGACTGGAGTGAAGTGTGTGCTTGCAGAAGCAGAGTGTCGACAGAAGCGCTGATATTTGCAGAGACATTTCCTGACGACAACTGCTCACTGACTGGTACATTGAAAGTGTGTGTAGTTTAATACAAGCAGTGTTTCCTATGGTTTAGAAGTGTCTCCATTGAAAACATGAATTCTCTTCATCAGCTTGTCAATTAAGGAAAACCAATAGATTTACGAATAGCTCCATAGCTTAATTTTCATATAAAGCTTATATAGCTTTATGTTTATAAGCAAAGTGGGGGCCATGACACTTTTGAAATGTCTTCAACAATATTATGACTACTTTGAAATGTTGTCCACTCATTTGTTGTATTTTTTGTAGCTTCCCTGTAGTATTTATGTTGTCTGTAGGACATGTGTGTATGGGACCAGCTCTTCGTATCCGGTGAGTGTAATCTGACTAGTACATTAGTTTCTCTGTCTGCACAACCTTTTCTGCAAGTAGTGATAGCTGCATTAAGTGAAGCATAGTTGTGGCTTTGGAATTTATATCAACCATACCAAGCACTGCGCTCGCATCATGCCAGACTTTTGGTGGTTCCTTAAGTGTCAAAAAGCACAGTCGAAAGCAGAGCGTTTAGCTACCAAGCCCCTAGATTGTGAAAACAGCCTCCCATCTACGTCAGGCAAACAGACACAGTCTCTACATTCAAGGCCAGGCTTAAAACAGTCCTCTTTAATTTAGCATATGCTTATGCAGGTAAGACACAGGTAAGACTTACACATAGCTGCATAAGGAGTCACTTTGCTGGGAGAAGTATGGTAACTTGAGGACTATCCTCTACTTTTCTACTTTATCTGTCTTCAGTTGTAGTCTATTTATTGCTATTCACCCGCTGTCCCATTGTCTGTTTCATGGCGTGACGATGGGACCCCTGAATCTGGCCTCTTTCATCTGTACCTGTGGTTTTCCCAGCCTGGACTTGTGCCGGGCTGCAACCTCTCCCCGCCTGGGAGCTTCCTCAGTCCTGCTTCCCATAGCCTCGGGTCCTCGTTCTATAGTCTTGAGTGCTGGATCTATAGCCCGTCCGTCTATGGGATCCCTCAGTGTGGGCCTCCTTGAGGTTTCCCACTTTTCTTCCACTGTGTTTTACAAGTTGCAGGTGGATCTAAGGCAGAGGTGCCCCTTATGGACCAATCATTGCATTTTCTGTGTTTGTACGGTTTGATACTGTTTGAAGTCCTCCGAGATAACTACCTTTGGGATTTGGGCTGTACAGAGGTATTGAACTGAAATAAAACTGCAAGACAAATTTATCTACGACTACATAAAATTAAACCTGAACTTGAACCTTAAAAAAACAAAATGCACCTAAGTTGGATATGGTACGTATTTTTTGATTAGCTTGTTTGGAAGTATAGGCCTAAAGAACACACAGGATGAGGTGTTACTTTATACACAAAACTGTATAAATCAAAGGGTCAAAACAAACTTTAAAAAAAAGCAAAACAAATGTAACACATTTTTAAACATACACCGATTGCTCTCTCTTTCATAAAAGAAAAAGCAGCACATGTGTAGTTTTATAACCTTCTTCACCTGATCCAAACGTAAGCAACAGACCAGGGTTTTTGAAAAGTGGGCATGACTGAATTTGGATTTTCTAAAACCGCTCCTTTCCTTTGTTTTCTCTACTGAGTAATGAATACAAATGGCTTGGATATTTAATTGTTTATTTTTTTAATGCATTCATGTTCAAACAAAAGGAGGATTTCATTTCTGGCTGCCCCGCGTTGGCCTAACAGTTTTACTATTACAACAGACAATGCTTTGGCCGGTTTGACTTTCTAGGCATTTGAACGTGACGTGGTGTTTCAAACTTTCCACCGGTCTCTCCTGTTCTGCCAAGAACCTATCAGCACTGGACATGTGCTTAAGCATCTTTACTGTAAGACTTGGCACTTCACTCAATATGGCCGCGATGCAAACCATGCTCATATTCTTCTATCACTTTTTCTATTGCAAGTTCACATCTCCATCGTGATTTGTTCATCTGGTTTGAAGTTTTACATACATTTATTTGACTTTCCAAAACACGCTTATGAACAGTGGTAAAGATTCAGATTCATTTATTGCAGTAAAAAAACCCACATTGGAATACATTAGCAAAAAGTCTCCAGTGTGCACCGACAAATACAGACATAAAACAACATTAAAAGACAAAAATACAGTACGTGCATCTCTGTACTTGCAGGATATGTATTATCTTTGCTATTGATATTCGACAGCTCTGGTGATATTTTTGCCTGTAGTAACATACGCTTACGGTTGCATGTTTGAAATAGAGGTATAAATACCTAAAAAGGTTAAAAAAAAAAAAAAAAAGTGTAGCATTGACTTGCATTCCAATATTTTAACTTTTCTGATCTCTTCACCTGTCTTATCTCAGGTTATGTGGAAAAAATATGTCTCGTAGGAAGGCAGCGTTATACATTTTGGCCCAAATGAAAAACCCAGCTACTTGCTAGATTTATTATAATAAATCACAGGTGTTGTCATTTTGAAAAAGTATTTATAAAAGTTGGCTACAAGACATTTCTTCAAATTTAACAGACAAAATATGTAATGGAGTTCATGTTTTTGTGGAAAAAGTGTATTATGCTGCTCTCGCAACACCAATCTCACATTGACGACCATTTTACAATCAGCGCTGTATGACTTCCTGGACTTCGCTTGATAAGACAGACTAGGGGTCACTATTTGGCAAAAAAAACACATTACTGTAATAATACAAGGTCCAGTCTGAGGGGTATCTGGCATGAAGTTCTCCTCAGTTTTAAACAGTATAATACAGTATGTGCAGTTCACTCGAGGTAGCTGTTCCCCAGTCTGTGATTAACGTGGGAACAGAGGAAGCGGTTCCCGTGTCTTATCTTATCTGTGGACCATTCAAAACCCACTGACTTCGGGCCGTCCCAGGACAGACAGGCACAGTTGTATATAGGAGCTGGCAGCGTCCCATGTAAAGACCAGAGCTGTACATTCTCTTAAAGAACAACATGAACGATGTTGTTAGCCTACGGGGAACAGGCGAGTCTTGGCAAACAACCAGGTTTGAGACTTTTAATAAAGCTGACTGTCTACATGACATATTAGTTCACTTGGCTGCAATAACCTGTGTGCACTGTGGACCATTTTCTCGTTTATTGGGGAATCCATTATTTGGGAAAGGTGAAGCTTTGTCTGGCCAGAACCAAGCAGGACATAACGAAATAATGAAAAAATCCCCACAACCTTTTTGGGTATTGTTTTGGAAGATTTAGGATCAGTTTTTCAATGCCTATGGCTTTCCCCATATAGTACAGTATGTGTTTTTTATCTATCATTGTCACTTACACACATCGCTATACACATTTTCACAGCCACATCCATAATGCTGTATTTACTGGAGTAGAATGTGTGTGTTATAAGGATAGTCTGATGGAAATTAAAATCAATATATTTCTGTAGCCCTAATTCACAGCCATAGCCATCTTGATGTCACGCCCCCAATTTGTTACAAGTCTTCTCTGCCTCTTCAGACAGACTCTGACGTCTGATCACGCTCCTGGGCTACAACAAGTGGCAGCCATTCCTCAACTCCTCCCAGGAAGTGCGTAATAAACTCTCCATTTTTTGCACTTCTGTTTGAGTCTGATTTGTGGGTCCTAATTGCCAAGCCATAACACTCAAAGGCCTTTACAAAGTTGTCGATCCGCCCTGACAGATCAGAGAATCAAACAGAAAAAATGCAATAATGATAAACCCATCCACCCTTCATGGAGCCATTGGTCTAGAAAGGGTCTATAAATGTCCTTTAATGTTTGTAGTCTTCTTTAAACAAAATATCTTACTTTTAAAGCATATTAGAGCATATACAAATAAATAAACTCTATAAGTGCTTTTTCTTACCCTGTGTAGGAAAAGCGCACTATAAATGAAGATTGATTGATTGAATGTTTTTTCTTGAAAGTGCACAATGTAATTCCTTTTGACCACCAAGCATAATTTTTCCCTTTTCCCACAGGCCTATTTTACATAGGCCTCTGTGTTCATGATGTTTATTTTTGTTTTTGGAACCGACTTGTATGTGTGTTATTTATCTTTATATGTTTTTAATCTGTAAAGTGCTTTGGGATTTTGGTCTTTGAAAGGAGGTTTACAAATAAACATATTTACTTACTTACTAACCCCACCTGTTTCTCCTCTATTTGTGCTAATTCATGTGTAACTTCCTTCAGGGACCCCCAAAATACCTGCAAAAGTAGTTGTCTCAAAGGACTAAATGAAAGTTTGTTTTGTTTTATGTCCAGCAATTGTGTGTGTTTATCTGTTGTGATTATCTAAATTGTATTTGAATATTCAGAAACACCATGAAAAGCTTTTAGAGTTTATCTTGAAATCATCTTGAGCCACCGCCCCCCTTGCAACTGTGTTCCGCATTTTTGAAGTCAAGTCAAAGTAACTGTTTCCTCTATTAGGCTGTTTTGGATGACAACTGCAGTGATGTGCGTGTGTGTGTGTGTGTGTGTGCGCGTGTGTGTTTATACAGTAAATAATCAAATATCCACGTCTTATAACGACCAACACTACCCTTTTGCACATGCACTGAACGCCTCCTTTAAGAAATGATTGAAAAAGTTTTTTTCTGGAATTTTTCTTTTGCCAAAAACTTCACATTTGAACTTTTCAGAGAACAAAATGATCTGCTGAGTTTTGAGCAGAGTCCAGTGTCCTCACATGAACTCAGGGAGAGCAGACAAGACTCGGTGGTGACGGCGGAGAGAGCACGCCGCTGTCCAAACCGCAGCAGGTGGCCAGGGTGGAACTGTCCCCAGATCAG